>CM060941.1:38580000-40980000 GCA_030765085.1 Allium cepa | reverse complement strand
ACGTCGGATGTTCGACACCGCCTTGAACAATTTAAGTCGAGGAGAGCTTCCGCGAAACCTTCTACTGATCGCACTGGGGATGTAGTCAGGTACCGCCCTCTTCTTGGGGTCATCGAAGAGGGTATTCAGAAAAGGAAGCGGAGCCGTTCCTTATTTGAGTCTTCTTCTGCTTCGCAGCTTCCTACTCTGCCTCCCCCTACTCAGCCTCCTCGTGATACTACGGAGGAGAGCACGGAGCCCTGCCCCCCTCCTCCTCCTTCCAAGAGTTCTACTGTCATTCATATAAGGCGTCCCGATGTGCCTCGCCCCGTGCCTCGTGACCCTTTTGCCGGTCATCCTGATTTAGACCCAAGTTTTCGGGACATTTCATTCGATGAGACCACGGGCGAGCACCTCCTTCCCCGCAACCCCATGGTAAGAGTGCTGGACGAGGCCAAATCTTTAGATCTTGATTTACTTACTACACGGGTAGTCACCATGGGGGATGAGGCCAAGGCTAATATCGACCGGGTGGCCGCAGAGACCAAGAAGTTAATGGAACATCATGCTAAGTTGGTCAAGGCCGGGGAAGAGATCGGGAGTGCTAACATTCGGTTGAGGTTAAAGGTTGCCGATCAGGCCAAGCAACTCGCCGACCAAGCCATCCAGATTTCTCAGCATGAGGAAGCCTCCAAGCGTCTGAAAGAGACCATGGAGAAGGCCAGTAGGGCGGAATTACGGAAGATGGAGGTCGCTTGCAGGGAACGGATTAACATAGCTATCGCAACGGTGGATGAGGTTCGAAATGCGGATCTCGAGCGGGTAGAGGAGTTGTCAGGGAGGCTCGAGGCTGCGGAGATGGCTCAGGCCGAGTTGAAGGAGGAGATGGAGGAGATGAGGAGGTCCCTCAAGTTGAAGGAAGAGGAAGTGAGGAGGTCACTCCAGGCTGACTGCTTGAGATACCAATCAGAGAGGGACGTCGCCATCGCCAAGTTGCAAGCTTCCGAGGCCCGGGTGAGGGAGTTTGAGGAAAACGAGGGGATGATGGATGAGATGCTGCAGGATATGTACTTCCACACTTGGAAGGAGGGCGGCTTGTCTTGGATGGACGATTACCCTCGGGTCGTGGCCAAGGTGTATCTCCAGGCTTTAGAGGAGGCCAGGGTGAATGCGGGTAAGGAAGGCGGAGAGGCTTTCAACTTGAGTGCGGTTACTGCTCAGTTTTCAAAGGAGGAGCAAGCGGCGGTGAAGGAGGGGATGCGGCTACTCGCTGCAGAGGAAGCGGGCGTGCAGTTGGATGATGAGGATCAAGTGGCGGATGCTGGTGAGTTATTCTTTTCCCTTTCTTTTCTTTCCGTGTTTTCATAACTTGATCGTTCGTTTAATGAATTCTTCCTCTGATCTGGACAGGTGGGACTTCAGATCCACATGCTGGGGGCTCTGATCCTGCGGCTAAGTAGGCTGGGGGAGTTGGTGATGGAGTGTGGATGCATCTGCCATCTTTTTGTTTCTTTTTTATCACTGTTTATGTTAGTCTTTGATATGCAACTGTAATAAAATTATTTGCAAAGAATAACTTCGTGTGATCTCATAATATAAGCTGATTTTGTCATGTTTAAATGTTGTTGCTATCTTTATGTGCCGTGTGAGAAGTATAATTATGTATATGCCTGTGATTCTAGTTGTGTTTGATGTTAAGTTTTTGCTTGAAATATAACTTCACGTTTTGCAATGTCAGTGTATGAATAAGCTATAGTTACGCATTTATGTACAAGAGAAGAGAGTACCGCCCTTTATGTTTTATTCGCAGGCGGTAGCTTTGAGTGTCTTGTGTAACTGTTTACGGGTATAGCTGAGCGCCCTGCCACCCAGTACGCAGGCTTAGAGCCTCATGAGTGAATGCTTCCTATTTGGTTTCCTGTACTTTAGAGTTTGTTATACAGGATAGGAGAAAAATATTTAAATGAAATGGAAATATAGTAAAAGTAAAACTTCCAGTCACGGAAGGCCGTCGATGTGCTTAAGTTCGTGGCAAACGGGTTTTGTAGTCACTTTCCCTAGCTGTGGGTCTTGGAGACATTTTTCACCCATCTTACGCCTCCGCGGGGAGTTTTCTTTTTTACCACAGCCGCACTTAAGACACATCGGAGCCGAGATCGCGCACGGTAACTACCCGAACCATTATGGTCCGTAATCGTGGGTATTATTCGATTTACCGTGGCCGGCTAGCGTGGGTGCCGTTGGCCGTGAACTACCCCTGGCTGGCCACACCTTATGTTGGGGCTTAAAGTAGGTTCACAGTTACCGACGAGCCGAACGCCGTAATGAGCTGCCATCGGCTATAGTCGGCCTTTATGATGACTTATAATCGGCTCATTACAGTTGGCTTTGAGGGCAGGCGCGCAATGAGTTAACCCGCAGCAGAGGGATGCTGGAGCAAAAGAGTCTCATTGGCGAGTGCATAGAATCGTAGCGTACCTGTTAGGCCTAGTCCAGATGAGGCCGCGGTGCGTCTTGAGTGGAGATGCCATAGGATTTTGTTCAACAGAAAGGGATGAAACTTAACAAGTAGCCAAGACATAAAGGAACAAGTTAAAAAGAGACAAGATTTTTTAAAGTGGTTCGGCACGAAAATGCCTACGTCCACTGATTCTCTTTGTTAATTCACTTCATATGGGCAGTACAAGTTAAGAAAAGTATCGACGGAGGTGTCGGATGTTCCATGCCCTCTGGAACACCTCTCCGTCCACTGTTGACAAAATGTAAGCTCCGTTGTGGAGATCTTTGTGAATTACATATGGTCCGTCCCAGATGGGGTCCAGTGCCCCGGGGCGCGGAAAGATTCGCCTGAGGACAAGATCTCCTTCTTGTAAGCTGCGATGCTTGACTTTGGGATTGTATAGTGCTGCC
The DNA here is from genome assembly GCA_030765085.1 of Allium cepa. Taxonomy (NCBI): domain Eukaryota; kingdom Viridiplantae; phylum Streptophyta; class Magnoliopsida; order Asparagales; family Amaryllidaceae; genus Allium; species Allium cepa. The sequence goes on along the minus strand of CM060941.1, from coordinate 40,977,111 downwards.
ACTTTTTGTTTGTGAGCTGCTGCTTTGAGTGCTGCATCGTTTCTCCTTTCCTCAATCAGTTCCAAAGACATGAGGAGGAGTTCTTCGTTTTCTTCTGGGTTGTAGTGGATCCTACGGTGGGAAGGCACAATAGTCTCAACTGGGAGCATTGCCTCCGATCCATATGCCAAAGAGAAAGGAGTATGTCCCGTTGATGTTCTGAAAGATGTGCGGTATGCCCATAGTGCCGTAGGAAGTTCGTCCACCCAAGCGCCTTTTGACTTTTCAAGTTTCTTCTTGATTAGGGTTTTGAGAATTTTGTTGACAGCTTCAACTTGTCCGTTTGCCTGAGGGTAAGCTACTGATGAGAAGCTTTTATGAATTCCATGCTCTTGGCACCATTCGGCAAATTCTTCGCTGTCAAATTGGAGTCCGTTGTCTGATACGATCTTGAGGGGGACTCCATACCTGCACAGAATGTTTTTGATCAAGAAGTTGATAACTTTTGCTGAAGATATTTTATTTAAAGGTTCCGCTTCCACCCATTTGGTGAAATAATCGACTGCCACTATAGCATATTTGGCTCCGCCTCGGCCCGTTGGCAGTTCGCCAATTAAGTCAATTCCCCATACAGCAAAGGGCCAAGGGCTGGTCATTTGAGTAATTTCGTTTGTGGGCAGTCGAGGGATCTTGGCGAACTTCTGACATCTGTCGCATTTCTTAACGAAGTCTAGGGCATCTTTGTTTAGTGTGGGCCAGTAATATCCATATCGGAGTATCTTTCTTGCCAAAGTCTGTCCTCCAGTGTGATCTCCGCATCCTCCCTGATGGATGTTTTTTAATATCTCCTTGGCTTCCCTTCCGGCGACGCATCTTAATAGGGGGCTAGAGAAGCCACGCCGGTAGAGAATGCCTTCTTGTATTGTGTAGTGGGGAACTTTCCTCAAGATCTTCTTAGCTTCGTCACGCCTGTCGGGTAGTATGCCATCTTGCAAATATTTCCGGATAGGAGTCATCCAGGTTCCTTCTTCGATTGCAGTTATCAGATTCGCTTGTTCGAAACTCGGGGCTAGCTGCCTTGAGATTGCTAGTGCTCCGGAAATGGTGCTGTCCTTCATACTAGCTTGCTTTGCAAGTTCATCTGCCTCTTGGTTTTCTTCCCAAGGAATGTGTTTGATTAGATAATGGTCCAATCGATCGAGCGGCAGTCTGGTTTTCTTTAGGTATGCTGTGAGTCGTTCTCCTCGAGTCTGGAATTCTCCTAGTACCTGGTTTACGATAAGCTGAGAATCACTATGAATACATAAGGAATTGATTCCAATTTCTAGGGCCAGTTCCAATCCCGCTATTACTGCTTCATATTCAGCATCGTTGTTAGTGGCCGTGAACTCCAATCTTAATGCATAGTACAACTTTCTTCCCCTGGGGGTGACGATCACAATACCTGCCCCCGAGCCTTGTTCGTTTGATGCTCCGTCTACAAAGAGGTTCCATTTGATGTTTTTTGCTACTTCGGATTGTTCCTTGCCTTCGTTGGTAGTGAATTCGGCAATGAAATCAGCCATGGCTTGTCCTTTGATAGCGGTGCGGGGATGGTAGGTGATATCATACTGACTTAGTTCGATGCACCATTTGAGGAGTCGCCCAGAAGTGTCAGGACGATGGAGCACTTGTCTTAGTGGTTGATCGGTTAGAACCCTGATGGAGTGAGACTGGAAGTAGTGTCGCAGTTTCCGTGACGCGATCAATAAACAATATGCTAACTTCTCAAGTTTAGGATATCTGGCTTCTGCCCCTGTAAATCTCTTGCTTACAAAGTAAACCGGGCGTTGTGTGCGGTCTTCTTCTCTTACCAAGGCGGCGCTTAGAGCATGAGATGATACAGCGAGGTATAAGTATAACACTTCACCTTCATTTGGAGTTGAAAGTACTGGTGGTCTCTGAAGGTGTTCGATTAGGTTGAGGAAGGCTTTTAAGCATTCGTCGGTCCACTCGAACCTCCCTTTGTCTTTCTTGAGTGCTTCGAAGAAAGGGACACACTTGTCAGTTGCCTTGGAAATGAATCTGCTTAGGGCGGTCACCTTTCCGTTTAGGCTCTGCATTTCTTTTCGAGTGGAAGGTATCCTTATTTCTTTTAAAGCCCGGATTTGTTCAGGGTTTGCTTCGATTCCTCTGGCGTGGACGATGAATCCTAAGAATTTTCCCGATGAAACTCCGAAGGAGCACTTTAGAGGATTCAGCTTCATTCCATACCGGCGAAGTACCTGAAACATATCGTCCAGATGGCTTACATGGTCGTTGGCTTTCCTGGACTTTACCAACATGTCATCCACATATACTTCCATAGTTCGTCCTATCAGTCCTGCGAACATTTTGTTGACGAGGCGTTGATAGGTAGCTCCAGCATTTTTAAGTCCAAAAGGCATGACTTTGTAACAATATAATCCGCGGTCGGTGATGAAGCTAGTGTGGTCCTGATCGGGAGCGTGCATGGGGATCTGGTTATATCCGGAGTATGCATCCATAAAAGACAGGAGTTCGTGCCCAGCTGTGCTGTCTACGAGTTGGTCAATTCGGGGAAGTGGGAAGCAGTCTTTCGGGCAAGCGTCATTCAGATTGGAGAAGTCAATACATGTTCGCCACTTTCCATTGGCCTTTTTTACTAGCACTGGGTTAGCGATCCATTCTGGGTATATGGCTTCCCGTATGAAGCCATTAGCAAGTAGATTTTTTACTTCCTCATCAAGGGCTGCTGATCGCTCTGCCCCCATGCTCCTCTTTTTCTGCTTTACTGGTACCTTGGTGGGATCGGTGTTCAACATGTGGCATGCTATGTCTGGGGAGATTCCTGTCATATCGGCATGGGTCCACGCAAATACATCTAAGTTGTGGCGGAGGAAGTCAATGAGTTGATCCTTCAATTCCGTTTTCAGCTGAGATCCGATTTTTAATAGTCTACTTGAATCATGCTTATCTACCGATACGAATTCCATAGCCTCTGCAGGCTCGGCGGTAGCCTCCTCCTCTTTATCCCTGGGGTCTAGTTCATTGAAGGGATCGCTTGTGTATCGAAGAGGAGGGGCTTTCTTTAGTTGCTATGCCTCCAAGCTTTTCATGCAGAGAGTAGTCTCTGCATCTTTTCCTTTATTCTTTCTGCGGTTATTGCGAAGTTCAGTTACGTAGCAGTCTCGGGCAGCATCTTGATCTCCTTCTACTTCTCCTACTCCGTTGTCTGTTGGAAATTTCATTTTCAGGCACCAGGGGGCTAATACAATCTGAAAGTCAGACAAGGCTGGTCTTCCCAAGAAAGCGTTGTAAGCCGAGTGGTTTTCTATTAGTACGAACGTTTGTTTTCGCACAACGGAGCGGGGATGACTTCCTATTTCGACGAAGAGGTCAAGTTGCCCGAGGGGCATCTTTGCATCTCCAGTGAAACCGTGCAGTGGTTTGTCACAGGGGGATACATCCTTCATTGATAACTTCATTTTGTCGAAAGCATGTTTGAACAGGATATTAACGGAGCTTCCCGTGTCTATTAGAATCCGAAAAACTTTAGCTGGACCAAACCAGGCAGAGATGACCATGGGATCCATATGTGGGTACTGTCTTCCTTCCAAATCATGCCTACTGAATACAATGTCATTGTTTTCTTTTCGTTTCGGGTGGCGTTCCTCCGTAATGGAGTTAACATATCCTTCGGCATTTCTAAGCGACTTGCCGTACCTTTCCATCTCTGCCCAACTTCTGTCGGCGATGTGTGGTCCTCCTGAGATGGTAAGGACCACTATCTTCTCTTGACTAGAGCCACTGGTGTTGTGATTGTTGCGATTCCCTCCGCCTACTTCTGGGAGGGGTTGCTTTGAGTTCTCATTGGCAGGAGTTGGAGTCCTGTTCTGACCTTTCACATAACGTTCCAGTCTTCTTCTTCTAATGTGTTCTTCGATCAAGTCCCGAAGATGGTGGCATTCATTGGTGTCATGTCCGTGGGATTCGTGGAAGCGACAGAACTTTCCGGACTTGAGTGCGTTATCTGATACTTTCTTGTGCGGGGGGCGCTTGTATCCGAGTTCGCCCTGAGTGGCTAGGTAGATGTTTTCGATTGTTTCATTCAAAGGAGTGTAGGAGTCAAATCTTGGCCCTGGTCGATATTGGCGCTTCTCAACCTTTCTGCCCCCAGCATTGTCTCTAGATTCATTTCTTCGAGCGTCCTTAGCTGCAGTGGGAACCTTGTCCTGAACTATCTTGCCTTGTTGTCCTGATTGCCTTTCTGTAGCAGCGTCTTCAAGTCTCATATACTTTCCAGCTTCATGAAAGAAATCAGGCAAGGTAGTTGGTTTTTCCTTAGTTAACCTTCTGGCAAACTTGGTGTCTGGATGTACACCACTACAGAGGGCCATTAGAGTGAGTTTTTCATCGGCATCTTGAACTGCTGCCGCTGCGGCGTTGAACCGTGTTAGATATTGTTGCAGCGTCTCTCCGGATTTCTGTTTGACATTGGATAGAGAATAAGCATCCTTGGGTTGTTCCACATGGATGCGGAACTGGCTAATAAACCTTTCTTTTAACATCTCCCATGAGCTGATGGATCCTTGGGGTAGATGGCAGAACCAGGAGGTAGCTAGATCTGATAGGAATAGCGGAAAGCATTTACATAATACTCCTTCTGTTGCTCCACTTATGAGCATATGCTGGGTGTATCTCTGCAGGTGTACGATGGGGTCGGAAGTTCCTTTGTAAGGTTCCATGGTTGGCATTTTCCATTCACGGGGAGTGATGGCAGTTTCGATATTTCGGGTAAAGGGACTGGTGACCCTAGCGCCTATTCCCCGGTCCCTTTGCTCCCGTTGGACACATTCTCTGAATAATCGTGCCATTCGTTCGTCAGAACTTGGAGCGGACAAAAATGAGCTCGGTTCTTCCCTGCGGGATCTATCTCGTCCAGATGTCCTGTAGGGATGGTACAGTCTATCACCTCTAGCATTATCCAGTGGTTGTCTTTGGCTGCTTGGATGCACGCTAGGACCAGCTACAGTTGCCCCCTGCCTTGATCTTCCCCTGTGGGGTTCTGTTTCGAGCACATCCATGGGGTCAACTTCGGGCTGGGTTCTAGCTCGGCTCCGTTCAGCGGGGTTTCTATGATTAGGTGGCATGACTGGCTCAGCTACATCCGACCCTCGCCTGGTGCCTCCCCCGCTAGGTTCGGTTCCAAGGGCTTCCTCGAGTCGGAATTCGGGCTGAGTCCGGACGCGGCCCCTATCATCGTTTTTCCTTTTGATAGCTTGTTCGAAGAGTGAAGACCTTTGTTGCCTCCGGGATCCTCCGGATTGGGATTCACCCCATGATTCAGTGTTGCGGTTGGACTCTTCAGCATCCCTTAAGCGTGTCATGAGTTGGTCCACCAAAGTTTCTTGTTGGGATGTGAAGCGGTTAGTTACTTCAGCCACAACCCTGTCCAGATCTGCCCTAGTGATTGGTTGTTCCGTTGCGGGACCAGTTGGATTTTCCTGATTTTCATCTGGTACTGCTGTTGAAGTGGGCTGATCTGTGATTGCTGGATCTGGAAGGCTGCCAGTTGCGATGTTGTTTCCTTTGTTAACATCCTTTCTCTGTTTGGAAGGCATGATTTCTAAGTAACGAACGATGTTGTTAAGAAGGAGGTTGAGTGGGAGAAGCTGAAGCTTGAGTTCAATTCTCAGTGAAAGCACCAAAAATGTTTGCACAAAAAATGGACAAACACCTCCAAGTCGTATTATTTAGTTGATTATATGTGATTTTCAGTGATTTTAGATGAGTATGTAAATATGAAAGAAGTAGGGGCTGAAATGTAAAAGACACACAGATTTATAGTGGTTCGGCCAGAATGTGCCTACGTCCACTTTATATGTTATTATCTTCTTTCTTTCAGATTACAGGTACAATGCTTCGTATATCAGTATATGAAAGTAGTTTGAAAGTTCCTTCCTTGCTTGAGCTCTCAAACTTGTCTGCCATTGTTGTACCCCTGCCCCTCTATTTATAGAGTGAGGTAGGGGGCAGGGGTCTTGGAAGTGTATAGCTGCTGGTGGGCCCGGGCTTGAGCAATCTGGACTGGCAATCTTCTGGTTCGGCGAAGCCTTGGTTCGGCCGTGCTGAGGTTGGACCGGTGGTAGCCTCGTCCGGCTATGGTGGTCCGGTGATGGGTGGATATGTGCCATTCGGTAATGGGTTTACATGGAGTTGGTTCGGTCTTGGAGGTGAGTTGGTTCGGTCTTGGAGGTGAGTTGGTTCGGTACCAACCAGGCTCGGTGAAGGCTTGTGGATCGGTGGAGTTCGTGAGAGGAGCATGGTTCGGCATAGGGGCATGAAGGCTGGTGGACCGGTAGTGACTGGACCGGTAGGGTCTGGTTCGGTATGGGGCTTGACCGGATGAAGTTGGTTGATGGCTGCCGAATGGGTCGTGCCGAATGGGACATAGGATATGCCGAATGGACTCATGCCCGAATGGATTTGTACACTGAGAATGCCAGATGGGCTCCTATGCTTACGTTGAGCCTTGTGTTTGCTGAACGAGGTGGAGGTTGCGAGCCCGGGTAAAACTTGTGACTTCTTGGTCTTGAGATCCTCTGGGTGAGAATTCGCCCAACACGGGTTGTCCTTTTTGGGCATTAATCTATCCACTGACGGCTAAAAGCTGTCAAAGCCGCAGAACTCATCGAGGCCTTCGTTTTGACAGGTTATGGCTTTTGTAACTCTAAACGAGCCAGAAGTTATGGCCGTCCGAATAATCGATATCTACAGGGTGCAACATCCATGGTGCAAGGTGCAACATCCGTCCGAAATGGCGAATCAGTGCCGTACGACTTTTAGAAATGCGTGCATGGATTTGAAACGGAACAGTACCATGGTGCACCACTCTCCAGCGATGGTAAATCGAAGACCAGCCACCGTAATCCCGTTTTATCGTAAAAATCCACGTGTCGAAAAAACGAAGGGTAAAAAACTTACGAGACCCGACTGAGATTCGAGTTGTCCTTTTTGGGCATTAATCTATCCGTTGACGGCTGAAAGCTGTCATAGCCGTAGAACTCATCGTTGCCTTCGTTTTGACAGGTTATGGCTCCCGTAACTCTAAACGAGTCAGATGTTATGGCCGTCCGAATAATTGATATCTACATGGTGCAACATCCACGGTGCAAGGTGCAACATCCGTCTGAAATGGCGAAACAGTGCCGTACGACTTTTAAAAATGCGTGCATTGATTTGAAACGGAACAGTACTATGGTGCACCACTCTCCAGCGATGGGAAGTCGAAGATGGGCCACGGTAATCCCGTTTTACCGTAAAAATCCACGTGTCGAAAAAACGAAGGGTAAAAAACTTACGAGACCCGATTGAGATTCGGGTTGTCCTTTTTGGGCATTAATCTATCCACTGACGGCTGAAAGCTGTCAAAGCCGTAGAACTCATCGAGGCCTTCGTTTTGACATGTTATGGCTCCCCTAACTCTAAATGAGCCAGAAGTTATAGCCGTCCAAATAATCGATATCTACAGGGTGCAACATCCACGGTGCAAGGTGCAACATCCGTCCGAAATGGCGAAACAGTGCCGTACGACTTTTAGAAATGCGTGCATGGATTTGAAACGGAACAGTACCATGGTGCAACACTCTCCAGCGATGGGAAGTCGGAGACGGGCCATGGTAATCGTGTTTTACCGTAAAAATCCACGTGTCGAAAAAACGAGGGGTAAAAAATTTACGAGACCCGATTGAGATTCGGGTTGTCCTTTTTGGACATTAATCTATCCGTTGACGGCTGAAAGCTGTCAAAGCAGTAGAACTCATCGAGGCCTTCGTTTTGACAGGTTATGGCTTTTGTAACTCTAAACGAGCCAGAAGTTAAGGTCGTCCGAATAATCGATATCTATAAGGTGCAACATCCACGGTGCAAGGTGCAGCATCCATCCGAAATGGCGAAACAGTGCCGTACGACTTTTTGAAATGCGTGCATGGATTTGAAACGGAACAGTACCATGGTGCACCACTCTCCAGCGATGGGAAGTCGAAGACGGGCCACGGTAATCCCGTTTTACCGTAAAAATCCACGTGTCGAAAAAAACGAAGGGTAAAAAACTTACGAGACCCGATTGAGATTCGGGTTGTCCTTTTTGGGCATTAATCTATCATTTGACGGCTGAAAGCTGTCAAAGCCGTAGAACTCATCGAGGCCTTTGTTTTGACAGGTTATGGCTCCCCTAACTCTAAATGGGCCAGAAGTTATGGCCGTCCGAATAATCGATATCTACATGGTGCAACATCCACGGTGCAAGGTGCAACATCCGTTCGAAATGGCGAAACAGTGCCGTACGACTTTTAAAAATGCGTGCATGGATTTGAAATGGAACAGTACCATGGTGCACCACTCTCCAGCGATGGGAAGTTGAAGACGGGCCACGGTAATCCCGTTTTACCGTAAAAATCCACGTGTCGAAAAAACGAATGGTAAAAAACTTACGAGACCCGATTGAGATTCGGGTTGTCCTTTTTGGGCATTAATCTATCCGTTGACGACTTAAAGATGTCAAAGCCGTAAAACTCATCGAGGCCTTCGTTTTGACAGGTTATGGCTTTTGTAACTCTAAACGAGCCAGAAGTTATGGTCGTCCGAATAATCGATATCTACAGGGTGCAACATCCACGGTGCAAGGTGCAACATCCGTCCGAAATGGCGAAACAGTGCCGTACGACTTTTAGAAATGCGTGCATGGATTTGAAACAGAACAGTACCATGGTGCACCACTCTCCAACGATGGGAAGTCGAAGACGGGCCACGGTAATCCTGTTTTACCGTAAAAATCCACGTGTCGAAAAAACGAAGGGTAAAAAACTTACGAGACCCGATTGAGATTCGGGTTGTCCTTTTTGGGCATTAATCGATCCACTGACGGCTGAAAGCTGTCAAAGCCGCAGAACTCATTGAGGCCTTCGTTTTGACAGGTTATGGCTCCCCTAACTCTAAATGAGCCAGAAGTTATAGCCGTCCAAATAATCGATATCTACAGGGTGCAACATCCACGGTGCAAGGTGCAACATCCGTCCGAAATGGCGAAACAGTGCCGTACGACTTTTAGAAATGCGTGCATGGATTTGAAACGGAACAGTACCATGGTGCAACACTCTCCAGCGATGGGAAGTCGAAGACGGGCCATGGTAATCGCGTTTTACCGTAAAAATCCACGTGTCGAAAAAACGAGGGGTAAAAAATTTACGAGACCCGATTGAGATTCGGGTTGTCCTTTTTGGGCATTAATCTATCCGTTGACGGCTGAAAGCTGTCAAAGCCGTAGAAATCATCGAGACCTTCGTTTTGAAAGGTTATGGCTTTTGTAACTCTAAACGAGCCAGAAGTTATGGCCGTCCGAATAATCGATATCTACAGGGTGCAACATCCATGGTGCAAGGTGCAACATCCGTCCGAAATGGCGAAACAGTGCCGTACGACTTTTAGAAATGCGTGCATGGATTTGAAACGGAACAGTACCATGGTGCACCACTCTCCAGCGATGGTAAATCGAAGACCAGCCACCGTAATCCCGTTTTATCGTAAAAATCCACGTGTCCAAAAAACGAAGGGTAAAAAACTTACGAGACCTGACTGAGATTCGTGTTGTCCTTTTTGGGCATTAATCTATCCGTTGACAGCTGAAAGCTGTAATAGCCGTAGAACTCATCGTGGCCTTCGTTTTGACAGGTTATGGCTCCCGTAACTCTAAACAAGCCAGATGTTATGGCCGTCCGAATAATCGATATCTACAGGGTGCAACATCCACGGTGCAAGGTGCAACATCCGTCCGAAATGGCGAAACAGTGCCGTACGACTTTTAAAAATGCGTGCATTGATTTGAAACGGAACAGTACCATGGTGCACCACTATCCAGCGATGGGAAGTCGAAGACGGGCCACGGTAATCCCGTTTTACCGTAAAAATCCACGTGTCGAAAGAACGAAGGGTAAAAAACTTACGAGACCCGATTGAGATTCGGGTATTCCTTTTTGGGCATTAATCTATCCGTTGACTGCTGAAAGATGTCAAAGCCATAGAACTGATCGAGGCCTTCGTTTTGACAGGTTATGGCTCCCATAACTCTAAACGAGCCAGAAGTTATGGTCGTTCGAATAATCGATATCTACAGGGCGCAACATCCACGGTGCAAGGTGCAACATCCGTCCGAAATGGCGAAACAGTGCTGTACGACTTTTAGAAATGCGTGCATGGATTTGAAACGGAACAGTACCATGGTGCACCACTCTCCAGAGATGGGAAGTCGAAGACGGGCCACGGTAATCCCGTTTGACCGTAAAAATCCACGTGTCGAAAAAACGAAGGGTAAAAAACTTACGAGACCCGATTGAGATTCAGGTTGTCCTTTTTGGACATTTCTCTATCCGTTGACGGCAGAAAGCTGTCAAAGCCGTAGAACTCATCGAGGCCTTCGTTTTGACAGGTTATGGCTTTGGTAACTCTAAACGAGCCAGAAGTTATGGCCGTCCAATAATCGATATCTACAGGGTGCAACATCGGCGGTGCAACGTGCAACATCCGTCCGAAATGGCGAAACAGTGCCGTACGACTTTTAGAAATGCGTGCATGGATTTTAAACGGAACAGTACCATGATGCACCACTCTCCAGCGATGGTAAATCGAAGACCAGCCACAGTAGTCCCGTTTTACCGTAAAAATCCACGTGTCGAAAAAACGAAGGGTAAAAAACTTGCGAGACCCGACTTTGATTCGGGTTGTCCTTTTTGGGCATTAATCTATCCGTTGACGGCTGAAAGCTATCAAAGCCGTAGAACTCATTGAGTCCTTCGTTTTGACGGGTTATGGCTTTTGTTACTCTAAACGAGCCAGAAGTTATGGCCTTCCGAATAATCGATATCTACAGGGTGCAACATCCATGGTGCAAGGTGCAACATCCGTCCGAAATGGCGAAATAGTGTCGTACGACTTTTAGAAATGCGTGCATGGATTTGAAACGGAACAGTACCATGGTGCACCACTCTCCAGCGATGGTAAATCGAAGACCATCCACCGTACTCCCGTTTTAATGTAAAAATCCACGTGTCGAAAAAACGAAGGGTAAAAAACTTACGAGACCCGATTGAGATTCGGGTTGTCCTTTTTGGGCATTAATCTATCCGTTGACGGCTAAAAGCTGTCAAAGCCGTAGAACTCATCGGGGCCTTCGTTTTGACAGGTTATGGCTCCCGTAACTCTATACGAGGCAGAAGTTATGGCCGTCCGAATAATCGATATCTACACGGTGCAACATCCACGGTGCAAGGTGCAACATCCGTCCGAAATGGCGAAACAGTTTCGTACGACTTTTAGAAATGCGTGCATGGATGTGAAACGGAACAGTTCCATGGTGCACCACTCTTCAGCGATGGGAAGTCAAAGACGAGCCACGGTAATCCCGTTTTACCGTAAAAATCCACGTGTCGAAAAAACGAAGGGTAAAAAACTTACGAGACCCGATTGAGATTCGGGTTGTCCTTTTTGGGCATTAATCTATCCGTTGACGGCTGAATGCTGTCAAAGCCGTAGAACTCATCGGGGCCTATGTTTTGACAGGTTATGGCTCCCGTAAATCTAAACGAGCCAGAAGTTATTGTCGTCCGAATAATCGATATCTACAGGGTGCAACATCCGTCCGAAATGGCGGAACAGTGCCGTACGACTTTTAGAAATGCGTGCATGGATGTGAAATGGAACAATACCATGGTGTACCACTCTCCAGCGATGGGAAGTCAAAGACGGGCCACGGTAATCCCGTTTTACCGTAAAAATCCACGTGTTGAAAAAACGAAGCGTAAAAAACTTACGAGACCCGATTGAGATTCAGGTTGTCCTTTTTGGGCATTAATCTATCCGTTGACGGGTGAAAGCTGTCAACGCCGTAGAACTCATCGAGGCCTTCATTTTGACAGGTTATGGCTCCCGTAACTCTAAACGAGCCAGAAGTTATGGCCGTCCGAATAATCGATATCTACAGGGCGCAACATCCACGGTGCAAGGTGCAACATCCGTCCGAAAAGGCGAAACAGTGCCGTATGACTTTTAGAAATGCGTGCAAGGATTTGAAACGGAACAGTAGCATGGTGCACCACTCTCCAGCGATGGGAAGTCGAAGACGGGCCACGGTAATCCCGTTTTACCGTAAAAATCCACGTGTCGAAAAAAACGAAGGGTAAAAAACTTACGAGACCCGATTGAGATTCGGGTTGTCCTTTTTGGGCATTAATCTATCATTTGATGGCTGAAAGCTGTCAAAGCCGTAGAACTCATCGAGGCCTTTGTTTTGACAGGTTATGGCTCCCCTAACTCTAAATGGGCCAGAAGTTATGGCCGTCCGAATAATCGATATCTACAGGGTGCAACATCCACGGTGCAAGGTGCAACATCCGTTCGAAATGGCGAGACAGTGCCGTACGACTTTTAAAAATGCGTGCATGGATTTGAAATGGAACAGTACCATGGTGCACCACTCTCCAGCGATGGGAAGTGGAAGACGGTCCACGGTAATCCCGTTTTACCGTAAAAATCCACGTGTCGAAAAAACGAAGGGTAAAAAACTTACGAGACCCGATTGAGATTCGGGTTGTCCTTTTTGGGCATTAATCTATCCGTTGACGACTTAAAGCTGTCAAATCCGTAAAACTCATCGAGGCCTTCGTTTTGACAGGTTATGGCTTTTGTAGCTCTAAATGAGCCAGAAGTTATGGTCGTCCGAATAATCGATATCTACAGGGTGCAACATCCACGGTGCAAGGTGCAACATCCGTCCGAAATGGCGAAACAGTGCCGTACGACTTTTAGAAATGCGCGCATGGATTTGAAACAGAACAGTACCATGGTGCACCACTCTCCAACGATGGGAAGTCGAAGACGGGCCACGGTAATCCTGTTTTACCGTAAAAATCCACGTGTCGAAAAAACGAAGGGTAAAAAACTTACGAGACCCGATTGAGATTCGGGTTGTCCTTTTTGGGCATTAATCCATCCACTGACGGCTGAAAGCTGTCAAAGCCGCAGAACTCATCGAGGCCTTCGTTTTGACAGGTTATGGCTCCCCTAACTCTAAATGAGCCAGAAGTTATAGCCGTCCAAATAATCGATATCTACAGGGTGCAACATCCACGGTGCAAGGTGCAACATACGTACGAAATGGCGAAACAGTGCCGTACGACTTTTAGAAATGCGTGCATGGATTTGAAATGGAACAGTACCATGGTGCAACACTCTACAGCGATGGGAAGTCGAAGACGGGCCATGGTAATCGCGTTTTACCGTAAAAATCCACGTGTCGAAAAAACGAGGGGTAAAAAATTTACGAGACCCGATTGAGATTCGGGTTGTCCTTTTTGGGCATTAATCTATCCACTGACGGCTGAAAGCTGTCAAAGCCGCAGAACTCATCGAGGCCTTCGTTTTGACAGGTTATGGCTTTTGTAACTCTAAACGAGCCAGAAGTTATGGCCTTCCGAATAATCGATATCTACAGGGTGCAACATCCATGGTGCAAGTTGCAACATCCGTCCGAAATGGCGAAACAGTGCCGTACGACTTTTAGAAATGCGTGCATGGATTTGAAACGGAACAGTACCATGGTGCACCACTCTCCAGCGATGGTAAATCGAAGACCAGCCACCATAATCCCGTTTTATCGTAAAAATCCACGTGTCCAAAAAACGATGGGTAAAAAACTTACGAGACCTGGCTGAGATTCGGGTTGTCCTTTTTGGGCATTAATCTATCCGTTGACGGCTGAAAGCTGTCATAGCCGTAGAACTCATCGTGGCCTTCGTTTTGACAGGTTATGGCTCCCATAACTCTAAACGAGCCAGATTTTATGGCCGTCCGAATAATTGATATCTACAGGGTGCAACATCCACGGTGCAAGGTGCAACATCCATCCGAAATGGCGAAACAGTGCCGTACGACTTTTAAAAATGCGTGCATTGATTCGAAACGGAACAGTACTATGGTGCACCACTCTCCAGCGATGGGAAGTCGAAGATAGGCCACGGTAATCCCGTTTTACCGTAAAAATCCACGTGTCGAAAAAACGAAGGGTAAAAAACTTACGAGACCCGATTGAGATTCGGGTTGTCCTTTTTGGGCATTAATCTATCCACTGACGGCTGAAAGCTGTCAAAGCCGTAGAACTCATCGAGGCCTTCGTTTTGACATGTTATGGCTCCCCTAACTCTAAATGAGCCAGAAGTTATAGCCGTCCAAATAATCGATATCTACAGGGTGAAACATCCACGGTGCAAGGTGCAACATCCGTCCGAAATGGCGAAACAGTGCCGTACGACTTTTAGAAATGCGTGCATGGATTTGAAACGGAACAGTACCATAATGCAACACTCTCCAGCGGTGGGAAGTCGGAGACGGGCCATGGTAATCGTGTTTTACCGTAAAAATCCACATGTCGAAAAAACGAGGGGTAAAAAATTTACGAGACCCGATTGAGATTCGGGTTGTCCTTTTTGGACATTAATCTATCCGTTGACGGCTGAAAGCTGTCAAAGCAGTAGAACTCATCGAGGCCTTCGTTTTGACAGGTTATGGCTTTTGTAACTATAAACGAGCCAGAAGTTATGGTCGTCCGAATAATCGATATCTATAAGGTGCAACATCCACGGTGCAAGGTGCAGCATCCATCCGAAATTGCGAAACAGTACCGTACGACTTTTTGAAATGCGTGCATGGATTTGAAACGGAACAGTACCATGGTGCACCACTCTCCAGCGATGGGAAGTCGAAGACGGGCCACGGTAATCCCGTTTTACCGTAAAAATCCACATGTCGAAAAAATCGAAGGGTAAAAAACTTACGAGACCCGATTGGGATTCGGGTTGTCCTTTTTGGGCATTAATCTATCATTTGACGGCTGAAAGCTGTCAAAGCCGTAGAACTCATCGAGGCCTTTGTTTTGACAGGTTATGGCTCCCCTAACTCAAAATGGGCCAGAAGTTATGGCCGTCCGAATAATCGATATCTACATGGTGCAACATCCACGGTGCAAGGTGCAACATCCGTTCGAAATGGCGAAACAGTGCCGTACGACTTTTAAAAATGCGTGCATGGATTTGAAATGGAACAGTACCATGGTGCACCACTCTCCAGCGATGGGAAGTTGAAGACGGGCCACGGTAATCCCGTTTTACCGTAAAAATTCACGTGTCGAAAAAACGAATGGTAAAAAACTTACGAGACCCGATTGAGATTCGGGTTGTCCTTTTTGGGCATTAATCTATCCGTTGACGACTTAAAGCTGTCAAAGCCGTAAAACTCATCGAGGCCTTCGTTTTGACAGGTTATGGCTTTTGTAACTCTAAACGAGCCAGAAGTTATGGTCGTCCGAATAATCGATATCTACAGGGTGCAACATCCACGGTGCAAGGTGCAACATCCGTCCGAAATGGCGAAACAGTGTCGTACGACTTTTAGAAATGCGTGCATGGATTTGAAACAGAACAGTACCATGGTGCACCACTCTCTAACGATGGGAAGTCGAAGACGGGCCACGGTAATCCTGTTTTACCGTAAAAATCCACGTGTCGAAAAAACGAAGGGTAAAAAACTTACGAGACCCGATTGAGATTCGGGTTGTCCTTTTTGGGCATTAATCTATCCACTTACGGCTGAAAGCTGTCAAAGCTGCAGAACTCATCGAGGCCTTCGTTTTGACAGGTTATGGCTCCCCTAACTCTAAATGGGGCAGAAGTTATAGCCGTCCAAATAATCGATATCTACAGGGTGCAACATCCACGGTGCAAGGTGCAACATCCGTCCGAAATGGCGAAACAGTGCCGTACGACTTTTAGAAATGCGTGCATGGATTTGAAACGGAACAGTACCATGGTGCAACACTCTCCAGCGATGGGAAGTCGAAGACGGGCCATGGTAATCGCGTTTTACCGTAAAAATCCACGTGTCGAAAAAACGAGGGGTAAAAAATTTACGAGACCCGATTGAGATTCGGGGTGTCCTTTTTGGGCATTAATCTATCCGTTGATGGCTGAAAGCTGTCAAAGCCGTAGAACTCATCGAGACCTTCGTTTTGAAAGGTTATGGCTTTTGTAACTCTAAACGAGCCAGAAGTTATGGCCGTCCGAATAATCGATATCTACAGGGTGCAACATCCATGGTGCAAGGTGCAACATCCGTCCGAAATGGCGAAACAGTGCCGTACGACTTTTAGAAATGCGTGCATGGATTTGTAACGGAACAGTACCATGGTGCACCACTCTCCAGCGATGGTAAATCGAAGACCAGCCACCGTAATCCCGTTTTATCGTAAAAATCCACGTGTCTAAAAAACGAAGGGTAAAAAACTTACGAGACCTGACTGAGATTCGGGTTGTCCTTTTTGGGCATTAATCTATCCGTTGACGGCTGAAAGCTGTCATTGCCGTAGAACTCATCGTGGCCTTCGTTTTGACAGGTTATGGCTCCCGTAACTCTAAACGAGCCAGATGTTATGGCCGTCCGAATAATCGATATCTACAGGGTGCAACATCCACGGTGCAAGGTGCAACATCCGTCCGAAATGGCGAAACAGTGCCGTACGACTTTTAAAAATGCGTGCATTGATTTGAAACGGAACAGTACCATGGTGCGCCACTATCCAGCGATGGGAAGTCGAAGACGGGCCACGGTAATCCCGTTTTACCGTAAAAATCCACGTGTCGAAAGAACGAAGGGTAAAAAACTTACGAGACCCGATTGAGATTCGGGTATTCCTTTTTGGGCATTAATCTATCCGTTGACTGCTGAAAGATGTCAAAGCCATAGAACTGATCGAGGCCTTCGTTTTGACAGGTTATGGCTCCCATAACTCTAAACGAGCCAGAAGTTATGGTCGTTCGAATAATCGATATCTACAGGGTGCAACATCCACGGTGCAAGGTGCAACATCCGTCCGAAATGGCGAAACAGTGTTGTACGACTTTTAGAAATGCGTGCATGGATTTGAAACGGAACAGTACCATGGTGCACCACTCTCCAGAGATGGGAAGTCGAAGACGGGCCACGGTAATCCCGTTTGACCGTAAAAATCCACGTGTCGAAAAAACGAAGGGTAAAAAACTTACGAGACCCGATTGAGATTCAGGTTGTCCTTTTTGGACATTGCTCTATCCGTTGACGGCAGAAAGCTGTCAAAGCCGTAGAACTCATCGAGGCCTTCGTTTTGACAGGTTATGGCTTTGGTAACTCTAAACGAGCCAGAAGTTATGGCCGTCCAATAATCGATATCTACAGGGTGCAACATCGGCGGTGCAACGTGCAACATCCGTCCGAAATGGCGAAACAGTGCCGTACGACTTTTAGAAATGCGTGCATGGATTTTAAACGGAACAGTACCATGATGCACCACTCTCCAGCGATGGTAAATCGAAGACCAGCCACGGTAGTCCCGTTTTACCGTAAAAATCCACGTGTCGAAAAAACGAAGGGTAAAAAACTTACGAGACCCGACTTTGATTCGGGTTGTCCTTTTTGGGCATTAATCTATCCGTTGACGGCTGAAAGCTATCAAAGCCGTAGAACTCATTGAGTCCTTCGTTTTGACGGGTTATGTCTTTTGTTACTCTAAACGAGCCAGAAGTTATGGCCTTCCGAATAATCGATATCTACAGGGTGCAACATCCATGGTGCAAGGTGCAACATCCGTCCGAAATGGCGAAATAGTGTCGTACGACTTTTAGAAATGCGTGCATGGATTTGAAACGGAACAGTACCATGGTGCACCACTCTCCAGCGATGGTAAATCGAAGACCATCCACCGTACTCCCGTTTTAATGTAAAAATCCACGTGTCGAAAAAACGAAGGGTAAAAAACTTACGAGACCCAATTGAGATTCGGGTTGTCCTTTTTGGGCATTAATCTATCCGTTGACGGCTGAAAGCTGTCAAAGCCGTAGAACTCATCGGGGCCTTCGTTTTGACAGGTTACGGCTCCCGTAACTCTATACGAGGCAGAAGTTATGGCCGTCCGAATAATCGATATCTACAAGGCGCAACATCCACGGTGCAAGGCGCAACATCCGTCCGAAATGGCGAATCAGTGTCGTACGACTTTTAGAAATGCGTGCATGGATGTGAAACAGAACAGTTCCATGGTGCACCACTCTTCAGCGATGGGAAGTCAAAGACGAGCCACGGTAATCCCGTTTTACCGTAAAAATCCACGTGTCGAAAAAACGAAGGGTAAAAAACTTACGAGACCCGATTGAGATTCGGGTTGTCCTTTTTGGGCATTAATCTATCCGTTGACGGCTGAATGCTGTCAAAGCCGTAGAACTCATCGGGGCCTTCGTTTTGACAGGTTATGGCTCCCGTAACTCTAAACGAGCCAGAAGTTATTGTCGTCCGAATAATCGATATCTACAGGGTGCAACATCCGTCCGAAATGGCGGAACAGTGCCGTACGACTTTTAGAAATGCGTGCATGGATTTGAAATGGAACAATACCATGGTGTACCACTCTCCAGTGATGGGAAGTCAAAGACGGGCCACGGTAATCCCGTTTTACCGTAAAAATCCACGTGTTGAAAAAACGAAGGGTAAAAAACTTACGAGACCCGATTGAGATTCGGGTTGTCCTTTTTGGGCATTAATCTATCCGTTGAGGGGTGAAAGCTGTCAACGCCGTAGAACTCATCGAGGCCTTCATTTTGACAGGTTATGCCTCCCGTAACTCTAAACGAGCCAGAAGTTATGGCCGTCCGAATAATCGATATCTACAGGGCGCAACATCCACGGTGCAAGGTGCAACATCCGTCCGAAAAGGCGAAACAGTGCCGTATGACTTTTAGAAATGCGTGCAAGGATTTGAAACGGAACAGTACCATGGTGCACCACTCTCCAGCGATGGGAAGTCGAAGACGGGCCACGGTAATCCCGTTTTACCGTAAAGATCAACGTGTTGAAAAAACGAAGTGTAAAAAACTTACAAGACCCTATTAAGATTCAGGTTGTCCTTTTGGGGCATTAATCTATCCGTTGACGGCTGAAAGCTGTCAAAGCAGTAGAACTCATCGAGGCCTTCGTTTTGATAGGTTATGGCTACCATTACTCTAAACGAGCCAGAAGTTATGGCCGTCCGAATAATCGATATCTACAGGGTGCAACATCCACGGTGCAAGGTGCAACATCCGTCCGAAATGGCGAAACAGTGTCGTACGACTTTTAGAAATGCATGCATGGATTTGAAAAAGAACAGTACCATGGTGCACCACTCTCCAGCGATGGTAAATCGAAGGCCAGCCACCGCAATCCCGTTTTACCGTAAAAATCCACGTGTCGAAAAAACGAAGGGTAAAAAACTTACGAGACCCGATTGAGATTCGGGCTGTCCTTTTTGGACATTAGTCTATCCGTTGACGGGTGAAAGCAGTCAAAGCCGTAGAACTCATCGAGGCCTTCGTTTTGACAGGTTATGGCTCCCGTAACTCTAAACGAGCCAGAAGTTATGGCCGTCCAAATAATCGATATCAACAGGGTGCAACATCCACGGTGCAAGGTGCAACATCCGTCCGAAAAGGCGAAACAGTGCCGTACGACTTTTAGAAATGAGTGCATGGATTTGAAATGGAACAGTACCATGGTGCACCACTCTCCAGCGATGGGAAGTCGAAGACGGGCCACGGTAATCCCGTTTGACCATAAAAATCCACGTGTCGAAAAAACGAAGGGTAAAAAACTTACGAGACCCGATCGAGATTCGGGTAGTCCTTTTTGGGCATTAATCTATCCGTTGACGGCTGAAAGCTGTCAAAGCCGTAGAACTCATCGAGACCTTCGTTTTGACAGGTTATGGCTTGTGTAACTCTAAACGAGCGAGAAGTTATGGCCGTCCGAATAATCGATATCTACAGGGTGCAACATCCACGGTGCAAGGTGCAACATCCGTTCGAAATGGCAAAACAGTGCCGTACGACTTTTAGAAATGCGGGCATGGATTTGAAACGGAACAGTACCATGGTGCACCACTCTCCAGCGATGGTAAATCGAAGACCGGCCACCGTAATCCCGTTTTACCGTAAAAGTCCACGTGTCGAAAAAACGAAGGGTAAAAAACTTACGAGACCCGATTGAGATTCGGGTTGTCCTTTTTGGGCATTAATCTATCCGTTGACATCTGAAAGCTGTCAAAGCTGTAGAACTCATCGAGGCCTTCGTTTTGACAGGTTATGGCTTTTATAACTCTAAACGAGCCAGAAGTTATGGCCGTCCGAATAATCGATATCTACAGGGTGCAACATCCACGGTGCAAGGTGCAACATCCGTCCGAAATGGTGAAACAGTGTCGTACGACTTTTAGAAATGCGTGCATGGATTTGAAATGGAATAGTACCATGGTGCACCACTCTACAGCGATGGTAACTCGAAGACCATCCACCGTAATCCTATTTTACCGTAAAAATCCACGTGTCGAAAAAACGAAGGGTAAAAAACTTACGAGACCCGATTGAGATTCGGGTTGTCCTTTTTGGGCATTAATCTATCCGTTGACGGCTGAAAGCTGTCAAAGCCGTAGAACTCATCGTGGCCTTCGTTTTGACTGGTTATGGATCCCGTAACTCTAAATGAGCCAGAAGTTATGGCCGTCCGAATAATCGATATCTACAGGGCGCAACAACATCCGTCCGAAATGGCGAAACAGTGCCGTACGACTTTAGCAATGCGTGCATGGATTTGAAACGGAACAATACCATGGTGCACCAATCTCCAGCGATGGGAAGTCGAAGACGGGCCACGGTAATCCCGTTTTACCATAAAAATCCACGTGTCGAAAAAATGAAGGGTAAAAAACTTACGAGACCCGACTGAGATTCGGGTTGTCCTTTTTGGGCACTAATCTATCCGTTGACGGCTGAAAGCCGTCATAACCGTAGAACTCATCACGGCCTTCGTTTTGACAGGTTATGGCTCCCGTAACTCTAAACTAGCCAGGAGTTGTGGCCGTCCGAATAATCGATATCTGTAGGGTGCAACATCCACGGTGCAAGGTGCAACATCTGTCGAAATGGCGAAACAGTGCCGTACGACTTTTAGAAATGCGTGCATGGATTTGAAACGGAACAGTACCATGGTGCACCACTCTCCAGCGATGGGTTGTAGAAGACGGGCCACGGTAATCCTGTTTTACCGTAAAAATCCATGTGTCGAAAAAACGAAGGGTAAAAAACTTACGAGACTCGATTGAGATTCGGGTTGTCCTTTTTGGGCATTAATCTATCCGTTGACGGCTGAAAGATGTCAAACCGTAGAACTGATCGAGGCCTTCGTTTTGACAGGTTACGGCCTCGTAACTCTAAACGAGCCAGAAGTTATGGCCGTCCGAATAATCGATATCTACAGGGTGCAACATCCGCGGTGCAAGGTGCAACATCCGTTCGAAATGGAGAAACAGTGCCGTACGACTTTTAGAAATGCGTGCATGGATTTGAAACGGAACATTAGCACGGTGCACCACTCTCCAGCGATGGGAAGTCGAAGACGAGCCACGGTAATCCCGTTTGACCGTAAAAATCCACGTGTCGAAAAAACGAAGGGTAAAAAACTTACGAGACCCGATTGATATTCGGGTTGTCCTTTTTGGGCATTGATCTATCAATTGACGGCTGAAGGCTGTCAAAGCCGTAGAACTCATCGAGGACTTCGTTCTGACAGGTAATGGCTTTTGTAACTCTAAACGAGCCAGAAGTTATGGCCGTCCGAATAATCGATATCTACAGGGTCAACATCCATGGTGCAAGGTGCAACATCCGTCCGAAATGGCGAAACAGTGATGTGCGACTTTTAGAAATGCGTGCATGGATTTGAAACGGAACAGTACCACGGGCACCACTCTCCCGCGATGGTAAATCGAAGACCATCCACCGTAATCCCGTTTTACCGTAAAAATCCACGTGTCGAAAAAACGAAGGGTAAAAAACTTACGAGACCCGATTGAGATTCGGGTTGTCCTTTTTGGGCATTAATCTATCCGTTGACGGATGAAAGCTATCAAAGCCGTAGAACACATCGCCGCCTTCTTTTTGACAGGTTGTGGCTCCTGTAACTCTAAACGAGCCAGAAGTTATGGCCGTCCAAATAATCGATATCTACAGGGGCAACATCCACGGTGCAAGGTGCAACATCCGTCCGAAATGGCGAAACAGTGCCGTACGACTTTTAGAAATGCGTGCATGGATTTCAAACTGAACAGTACCATGGTGCACCACTCTCCAGCGATGGGAAGTCGAAGACGGGCCACGGTAACCCCATTTTACCGCAAAAATCCGCGTATCGTAAAAACGAAGGGTAAAAAACTTACGAGACCCAATTGAGATTCGGATTGTCCTTTATGTGCATTAATCTATCCGTTGATGGCAGAAAGCCATCAAATCCGTAGAACTCATCGAGGCCTTCGTTTTGACAGGTTATGGCTCCCGTAACTCTAAACGAGCCAGAAGTTATGGCCGTCCGAATAATTGATATCTACAGGGTGCAACATCCACGGTGCAAAGTGCAACATCCATCCGAAATGGCGAAACAGTGTCGTACGACTTTTAGAAATGCGTGCATGGATTTGAAACGGAACAGTACCATGGTGCACCAATCTCCAGCGATGGGAAGTCGAAGATGGGCCACGGTAATACCGTTTTACCGTAAAAATGCACGTGTCGAAAAAACGAAGGGTAAAAAACTTACGAGACCCGACTGGGATTCGGGTTGTCGTTTTTGGGCATTAATCTATCCGTTGACGGCTGGAAGCCGTCAAACCCGTAGAACTCATCACGCCCTTCGTTTTGACAGGTTATGGCTCCCGTAACTCTAAACTAGCCAGAAGTTATGGCCGTCCGAATAATCGATATCAACAGGGTGCAACATCCACGGTGCAAGGTGCAACATCCGTCGAAATGGCGAAACAGTGCCGTACGACTTTTAGAAATGCGTGCATGTATTTGAAACGGAACAGTACCATGGTGCATCACTCTCCAGCGATGGGAAGTCCAAGACGGGCCACGGTAATCCGTTTTACAGTAAAAATCCATGTGTCGAAAAAACGAAGGGTAAAAAACTTACGAGATCCGATTGAGATTCGGGTTGTCCTTATTGGGCATTAATCTATCCATTGACGGATGAAAGATGTCAAAGCCATAGAACTGATCGAGGCCTTCGTTTTGACAGGTTATGGCTCCCGTAACTCTAAACAAGCCAGAAGTTATGGCCGTCCGAATAATCGATATCTACAGGGTGGAACATCCGCGGTGCAAGGTGCAACATCCGTCCGAAATGGCGAAACAGTGCCGTACGACTTTTAGAAATGCGTGCATGGATTTGAAACGGAACAGTAGCATGGTGCACCACACTCCAGCGATGGGAAGTCGAAGACGAGCCACGGTAATCCCGTTTGACCGTAAAAATCTACGTGTCGAAAAAACGAAGGGTAAAAAACTTACGAGACCCGATTGAGATTCGGGTTGTCCTTTTTGGGCATTAATCTATCCGTTGAAGGGTGAAAGCTGTCAAAGCCGTATAACTCATCGAGGCCTTCGTTTTGACAGGTTGTGGCTTTTGTAACTCTAAACGAGCCAGAAGTTATGGCCGTCCGAATAATCGATATCTACAGGGTGCAACATCCACGGTGCAAGGTGCAACATCCGTCCGAAATGGCGAAACAGTGTCGTACGACTTTTAGAAATGCGTGCATGGATTTGAAACGGAACAGTACCATGGTGCACCACTCTCCAACGATGGTAAATCGAAGACCAGCCACAGTAGTCCCGTTTTACCGTAAAAATCCACATGTCGAAAAAACGAAGGGTAAAAAACTTACGAGACCCGACTCAGATTCGGGTTGTCCTTTTTGGGCATTAATCTATCCGTTGACGGCTGAAAACTGTCAAAGCAATAGAACTCATCGAGGCCTTCGTTTTGACAGGTTATGGCTTTTGTAACTCTAAACGGGCCAGAAGTTATGGCCGTCCGAATAATCGATATATACAGGGTGCGACATCCACGGTGCAAGGTGCAACATCCGTCCAAAATGGCGAAACAGTGTCGTACGACTTTTAGAACTGCGTGCATGGATTTGAAACGGAACACTACCACGGTGTACCACT
Source organism: Allium cepa (assembly GCA_030765085.1). NCBI lineage: Eukaryota > Viridiplantae > Streptophyta > Magnoliopsida > Asparagales > Amaryllidaceae > Allium > Allium cepa. The sequence continues at coordinate 40,952,965 of CM060941.1, read as the reverse complement.
CTCCAGTGATGGTAAATCGAAGACCAGCCACCGTAATCCCGTTTTACCGTAAAAATCCACGTGTTGAAAAAACGAAGGGTAAAAAACTTACGAGACCCGATTGAGATTCGGGCTGTCCTTTTTGGGCATTAATCTATCCGTTGACGGCTGAAAGCTGTCAAAGGCGTACAACTCATCAAGGCCTTCGTTTTGACATATTATGGCTCCCATTACTCTAAACGAGCCAGAAGTTATGGCCGTCCGAATAATCGATATCTACAGGGTGCAACATCCACGGTGCAAGGTGCAACATCCGTCCGAAATGGCGAAACAGTGTCGTACGACTTTTAGAAATGCGTGCATGGATTTGAAATGGAAAAACACCATGGTGCACCACTCTCCAGCGATGGGAAGTCGAAGACGGGCCACGGTAATCCCGTTTTACCGTAAAAATCCACGTGTCGAAAAAACGAAGGGTAAAAAACTTACGAGACCCGATTGAGATTCGGGTTGTCCTTTTTGGGCATTAATCTATCCGTTGATAGCTGAAAGCCGTCAAGGCCGTATAACTCATCGAGGCCTTCGTTTTGACAGGTTATGGCTCCCGTAACTCTAAACGTGCCAGAAGTTATGGTCGTCCGAAGAATCGATATCTACAGGGTGCAACATCCATGGTGCAAGGTGCAACATCCATGGTGCAAGGTGCAACATCCGTTCGAAATGGCGAAACAGTGCCGTACGACTTCTTGAAATGCGTGCATGGATTTGAAATGGAACAGTACCATGGTGCACCACTCTCCAGCGATGGGATGTCGAAGACGGACAACGGAAATCCCGTTTTACCGTAAAAATCCACGTGTCGAAAAAACGAAGGGTAAAAAACTTACGACACCCGATTGAGATTCGGGTTGTCCTTTTTGGGCATTAATCTATCCGTTGACGGCTGAAAGCTGTCAAAGACGTAGAACTCGTCGAGGCCTTCGTTTTGACAGGTTATGGCTCCCGTAACTCTAAACGAGCCAGAAGTTATGGCCGTCTGAATAATCGATATCTACAGGGTGCAACATCCACGGTGCAAGGTGCAACATCCCTTCCGAAATGGAGAAACAATGTCGTACGACTTTTAGAAATGCGTGTAGGGATTTGAAACGGAACTGTACCATGGTGCACCAATCTCCAGAGATGGGAAGTCGAAGACGGGCCACGGTAATCCCGTTTTACCGTAAAAATCCACGTGTCGAAAAAACGAATGGTAAAAAACTTACGAGACCCGATTGAGATTCGGGTTGCCCTTTTTGGGTATTAGTCTATCCGTTGACGGCTGAAAGCTGTCAAACCGTAGAACTCATCGAAGCCTTCATTCTGACAGGTTATGGCTTTTGTAACTCTAAACGAGCCAGAACTTATGGCCGTCCGAATAATCGATATCTACAGGGTCAACATCCACGGTGCAAGGTGCAACATCCGTCCGAAATGGCGAAACAGTGCCGTACGACTTTTAGAAATGCGTGCATGGATTTGAAACGGAATAGTACCATGGTGCACCACTCTCCAGCGATGGTAAATCGAAGACCAGCCACCGTAATCCCATTTTACCGTAAAAATCCACGTGTCGAAAAAACGAAGGGTAAAAAACTTACGAGACCCGATTGAGATTCGGGTTGTTCTTTTTGGGCATTAATCTATCCGTTAAGGGCTGAGAGCCATCAAAGCCGTAGAACTCATCGGCGCCTTCGTTTTTACAGGTTATGGCTCCCGTAAATCTAAACGAGCCAGAAGTTATGGCCGTCCGAATAATCGATATCTACAGGGTGCAACATCCACGGTGCAAGGTGCAACATCCGTCCGAAATGGCGAAACAGTGCCGTACGACTTTTAGAAATGCATGCATGGATTTGAAACGGAACAGTACCATGGTGCACCAATCTCCAGCGATGGGAAGTCGAAGACGGGCAACGGTAATCCCGTTTTACCGTAAAAATCCACGTGTCGAAAAAACGAAGGGTAAAAAACTTACGAGACCCGATTGAGATTCGGGTTGTCCTTTTTGGGCATTAATCTATCCGTTGAAGGGTGAAAGCTGTCAAAGTCGTATAACTCATCGAGGCCTTCGTTTTGACAGGTTATGGCTCCCATAACTCTAAACGAGCCAGAAGTTATGGCCATCCGAATAATCGATATCTACAGGGTGCAACATCCACGGTGCAAGGTGCAACATCCGTCCGAAATGGCGAAACAGTGTCGTACGACTTTTAGAAATGCGTGCATGGATTTGAAACGGAACAGTACCATGGTGCACCACTCTCCAGCGATGGGAAGTCGGAGACGGGCCACGGTAATCCCGTTTTACCGTAAAAATCCACGTGTCGAAAAAAGGAACGGTAAAAAACTTACGAGACCCGATTGAGATTCGGGTTGTCATTTTTAGGCATTAATCTATCCGTTGACGGCTGAAAGCTGTCAAAGCCGTAGAACTTGTTATCCCAACTTTTGGCAAAGTTGAGATATCCAAAATTTACTGGAAATCAACAATTGCTATTCATGAATATCAGCCATGCATTGCAGGATAACCATGGATATCGATAAATTTTGTCCGAGTCCGGAACGGGCCACAATTGATAGGACACGACAAGAAAGATCGTAGAAGTCTGCATCTCAAATTTCAGGTCAATCCGAGGTCGTATGCTCAAGTTATGATGGATTCAAGATAAGAGGAATTGACATTGCTCGGTTCGAACCCATTATGTTCGAAACCATCATATTCGAAACCATCAGTTTCGAACCCATCGTGTTCGAAACCAACTAGTTCGAACCCATGCGAAGAAGTGGCGTTCGAATCCATCAGCCGACATCATCCTTCGACTCCATCGGCCTCGACTCCACTCCGAATCCATCCACGACCTGACTTTGAACCCGTGAACTGAGCCTTACTTCGAAACCATCCAAGCCGCCTCGCCCCATGCTGTCTTCGAACCCAACATGATAAGTCAACTTCGAATCGATCCAAGGTGACGCATTTGGATCGATTCGAATGGACACCCTTTCAACGATTCGAAGACGACCTTCGAACCCAGTGCACGAAGCCACCCAGTAGACACGGCAAAGAACTCGGACTCGACTCGTTCAACTCGGCGCAAAGCTTGGATCGAACCGAAGAAGGCGCTCCACGTCACCACGAGGTCGCGTGCTATGAAGGGTTCGAAGCCATCGGTTCGAACACAGGGGTTCGAACCAAACAGCTATCCCATAAACTCAAATTCGAATCCACCATATCTCCCAACCTGCTGATCCAAATGCCATGAAATTTTCACAGATGCTTCCATACATGTTGACGAATGTCCACGCCAAATTTCACCTCGATTGGATGAATTCTTGATCGGTTCGAATGGAGTTTGAACCGATGCCAAAGTGGGCCCAAACCTCCAGAGACCGTACGTATGGGCCCCCCTCACGTGCCAGAAGAGGTCTCCCGAGTTTTCAGCAAGAGAGCAACAGTCTACGCCTATAAATAGACTCCCAGGTCATTCATAAAAAGGACCGGATTCTCTTTGGCAAGATCAAGACTTTGAAGCATCAAGACTCCACCAAGGCTCTACTTTGCACTCAACAACCACCGTTGCGCTTGAACTTCAGAAATATAATTCATTGTAATCCGCCGTAATCGATTGTAATCAGCGAAGAACATCAATAAAAGGAAAAACCTTTGAAGTGGACGTAGGCCGGAGATAGCCGAACCACTATAAATCGTGTGTTCTTGTTTGCATTTATTACTTTGCTACTGAGATCTGTGATTTGTGTTTGGATATTGCTGATTTATATTCCAACACTGGTGCTTTCACATTCATCGGGGTTTGTGACCAATTTTGGCGCAAACACTTTGGTGCTTTCACTGAGAAGGACTAGCACCCGCTACATCAGATTCAGAATTCAGATTCAAAAGTTTGAAGAAACTCCAATCCGGAAACAATGACTCGACAAACGAGACAAAGAATTGATAGAAGCCAACAGGGAGGAAGCCAAGAGGCATCCTCAGGATCAGGAGAAGGACAAGCTTCCGTCTACATCACGAGAGACGAGATGGAGGCTATGGCTAATTCATTGCGCGAAAGCATAATGAAGAGTCAACAGGAGATGCTGCAAAATTTCCTCGAGCAAATGAGGACAGCAAACATGCAAAACCTTGGACCAACTACAACAGCTATGAGTACGGGACAAGGAATCAGGATTGCAGAAGCAAATGAAGGTCAGGTTCAAGACCAGAATACAGGAGCTGAAGGTGGTCAACAAGGCCTTGGGGGCAGACCCTCAGGGTCCGATACTGGGAGACCAACAGACGGAGCTCAACAAGCTGGAGCCAATGCATATGTTAACGAGCCACCCGAAGAATACGTACCAGAATTCCCTTCAAGGCTCGGGGGGCAGGACAGGAATCTGACAAGGGGCCAACCCCTAGACGGAGATGAGAGAATGATTGGCCTAATGCGAAGAATCATGAGAGGGGGATTGCCTAGCGGAGGCTTAGAAGAAGTTAGTCGGAGTCAATTCACTCCAAACATCCGAAACGCAAGGAACCCTCCGAAGTTCAAATTACCAGCGCTAGATCCCTATGACGGGAGATCAGACCCGACCATGCACATCACAAGATATATCAGGCACATGGAAGTGCTGGGGGCATCCGAGGAAGTGATGGCACGATGCTTCCCTCTATATTTGACAGATTTAGCTTCACTATGGTTCAGGCAACTGGAGACGGGATCAATCGGAACATGGAGTGAGCTCGTTGATTGCTTCATGAGACAGTTCAGGGTCCATGTAACGCGACCCAAGAGCGTGATGACCTTAGCATCAATCAAGCAAAGGACCGGAGAGTCCATAAAAGATTTTCTGTTAAGATTCAATGTGACAGTGACTTCTGTGGATCGCCCGGATCCATCAATGATTTTAATGGCGGCGGTGGCAGGAGTCGCGGAAGGCACCAAGTTCAAAGATTCTCTAACTAAAGATCCACCGCAAGATCTTGGGGAATTCTTTCATAAAGCTGAAAAATTCATTCGGTTAGAAGAATCACGAGCCGAGAGTCGTGAAGTAAATACCACACAAAGCGTAGGAACTTCCAGAGAACAGTCCGGAGCGGACAAGGGAAAGAGGAAACAGGATGACAGACACGATGGTCCTGATAAACGGAAGAAATTCCGAGAACCAAGATTCAGGCAGTACACCGATCTGACTGCAGGCCTAGAAAGAATCTACACTGAAACCAGGGGGCAACTCCCCTATCGAAAGCCACCTATAAGGGATCCCACCGAGCGGGAGCGCAGGACTGGAAAATACTGCCTATTCCATGAGCTAGATGGGCACACTACAGATGAATGCCGCCACCTAAAGGATGAGGTGGAAGAACATGCTAGGGGTGGTAGACTGCCACAATTTGTCAGAGAACGGACAATGGCAGCAAGACCTGAACGACTACCGCCTCCACCTAACAGGAACGATCCTGGATCGGGATCACGACTCGTCATCGACTGATTAAAGATGGCAAGGGCCAAGTCCAGGGTTTGGACGTTGGTCAAATAGTTTTATTTAGATTTGTTTTCAGAATAAACGGTCACTCCACTTACACATGTACGGGAACCGGAGAAATACCTAGGCATGCTCTGAGATGGAGATAAACCGCTACGCCCGGAGAGGCAATCTTTAGTTTTTCTCTGATGTTTGAGATTGAACATCTGGAACTTGAATTTTAATAAATAAATTAGAACTTCTTGCAATAAACCTTTTGACCGGAGAGTCAAAGGATGAACATTAAATTTCAACGTAAACATGATCGCTTTATGACCCTACCCGGGGAGACGGGGTCCGAAGTGCAAGAAGTGAGTTGCTTCGCCGGAGAGCGACAGGATCAACTCACTTAAGCGCTGTTTCCCCTTCACCGGAGAGTGACAGGATGGGATCCAGCAAGAGCCCGGAGAGGCTATGATCGGTCTCGAACGACCAAGACATCGCTTAATGTTCAGATACACTGAACCGGAGTGCAAGAAGTGAGTTGCTTCGCCGGAGAGCGACAGGATCAACTCACTTAAGCGCTGTTTCCCCTTCACCGGAGAGTGACAGGATGGGATCCCGCAAGAGCCCGGAGAGGCTATGGTCGGTCCCGAACGACCATGATATCGCTATACGTCCTAACTGGGACCAGAGTGTAAGGGGTAGAAGGCAACGCCAGAGAGCAATAGGATCTTTCTATTCAATCACTAAGTCTAGAATGGACTTAGTAAGGGTTCAGAGCAGCCAATGATAGTCCAGAGAGACTATGAAACTTCATTCTCAACTCCTACGGGAAGAACGAACATTGATTTGGCTTCGAACAGCCACAAACTTGATTGATAATGCCACAGCTATGAGTGGAACATGAATTTATTGCACTTGATTTAAGACCGTTCAAAACATACCTTTTACAAAAAGGCATGTTTTGGGGGGCAAAATGTTATCCCAACTTTTGGCAAAGTTGTGATATCCAAAATTTACTGGAAATCAACAATTGCTATTCATGAATATCAGCCATGCATTGCAGGATAACCATGGATATCGATAAATTTTGTCCGAGTCCGGAACGGGCCACAATTGATAGGACACGACAAGAAAGATCGTAGAAGTCTGCATCTCAAATTTCAGGTCAATCCGAGGTCGTATGCTCAAGTTATGATGGATTCAAGGTAAGAGGAATTGGCATTGCTCGGTTCGAACCCATTATGTTCGAAACCATCATATTCGAAACCATCAGTTTCGAACCCATCGTGTTCGAAACCAACTAGTTCGAACCCATGCGAAGAAGTGGCGTTCGAATCCATCAGCCGACATCATCCTTCGACTCCATCGGCCTCGACTCCACTCCGAATCCATCCACGACCTGACTTCGAACCCGTGAACTGAGCCTTACTTCGAAACCATCCAAGCCACCTCGCCCCATGCTGTCTTCGAACCCAACATGATAAGTCAACTTCGAATCGATCCAAGGTGACGCATTTGGATCGATTCGAACGGACACCCTTTCAACGATTCGAAGACGACCTTCGAACCCAATGCACGAAGCCACCCAGTAGACACGGCAAAGAACTCGGACTCGACTCGTTCAACTCGGCGCAAAGCTTGGATCGAACCGAAGAAGGCGCTCCACGTCACCACGAGGTCGCGTGCTATGAAGGGTTCGAAGCCATCGGTTCGAACACAGGGGTTCGAACCAAACAGCTATCCCATAAACTCAAATTCGAATCCACCATATCTCCCAACCTGCTGATCCAAATGCCATGAAATTTTCACAGATGCTTCCATACATGTTGACGAATGTTCACGCCAAATTTCACCTCGATTGGATGAATTCTTGATCGGTTCGAATGGAGTTCGAACCGATGCCAAAGTGGGCCCAAACTTCCAGAGACCGTACGTATGGGCCCCCCTCACGTGCCAGAAGAGGTCTCCCTAGTTTTCAGCAAGAGAGCAACAGTCTACGCCTATAAATAGACTCCCAGGTCATTCAGAAAAAGGACCGGATTCTCTTTGGCAAGATCAAGACTTTGAAGCATCAAGACTCCACCAAGGCTCTACTTTGCACTCAACAACCACCGTTGCGCTTGAACTTCAGAAATATAATTCATTGTAATCCACCGTAATCGATTGTAATCAGCGAAGAACATCAATAAAAGGAAAAACCTTTGAAGTGGACGTAGGCCGGAGATAGCCGAACCACTATAAATCGTGTGTTCTTGTTTGCATTTATTACTTTGCTACTGAGATCTGTGATTTGTGTTTGGATATTGTTGATTTATATTCCAATACTGGTGCTTTCACATTCATCGGGGTTTGTGACCAATTTTGGCGCAAACAGAACTCATCGAGGCCTTCGTTTTGACAGGTTATGGCTCCCGTAACTCTAAACGAACCAGAAGTTATGGCCGTCCGAATAATCGATATCTACAGGGTGCAACATCCACCGTGCATGGTGCAACATCCGTCCGAAATGGCGAAACAATGCCGTACGACTTTTAGAAATGCGTGCATGGATTTGAAACGGAACAGTACCATGGTGTACCACTCTCCAGAGATGGGAAGTCGAAGACGGGCGACGGTAATCCCGTTTTACCGTAAAAATCCACGTGTCGAAAAAACGAAGGGTAAAAAACTTACGAGACCCGATTGAGATTCGGGTTGTCCTTTTTGGGCATTAATCTATCCGTTGACGGGTGAAAGATGTCATAACCGTAGAACTCATCGAGGCCTTCATTTGGACAGGTTATGGCTCCCGTAACTCTAAACGAGCTAGAAGTTATGGCCGTCCGAATGATCGATATCTACAGGGTGCAACAAACGTCCGAAATGGCGAAACAGTGCCGTACGACTTTTAGAAATGCGTTCATGGATTTGAAACGGAACAGTACCATGGTGCACCACCCTCCAGCAATGGTAAATCGAAGACCATCCACCGTAATCCCGTTTTACCGTAAAAATCCACGTGTCGAAAAAACGAAGGGTAAAAAACTTACGAGACCCGATTGAGATTCGGGTTGTCCTCGGGCATTAATCTATCCATTGACGGCTGAAAGCTGTCAAAGCCGTAGAACACATCGAGGCCTTCGTTATGACAGGTTATGCCTCCCGTAACTCTAAACGAGCCAAAAGTTACGGCCGTCCGAATAATCGATATCTATAGGGTGCAACATCCACGGTGCAAGGTGCAACATCCGTCCGAAATGGTGAAACAGTGCCGTACGACTTTTAGAAATGCGTGCATGGATTTGAAATGGAACAGTACCATGGTGCACCACTCTCCAGCGATGGTAAATTAAAGACCAGCCACCGTAATCACGTTTTACTGTAAAAATCCACGTGTTGAAAAAACGAAGGGTAAAAAACTTACGAGACCCGATTGAGGTTCGGGTTGTCCTTTTTGGGCATTAATCTATCTGTTGACGGCTGAAAGCCGTCAAAGCCGTAGAACACATCGAGGCCTTCGTTATGACAGGTTATGGCTCCCGTAACTCTAAACGAGCCAAAAGTTATGGCCGTCCGAATAATCGATATCTATAGGGTGCAACATCCACGGTGCAAGGTGCAACATCCGTCCGAAATAGCGAAACAGTGCCGTACGACTTTTAAAAATGCGTGCATGGATTTGAAATGGAACAGTACCATGGTGCACCACTCTCCAGCTATGGTAAATCGAAGACCAGCCACCGTAATTCCGTTTTACTGTAAAAATCCACGTGTCGAAAAAACGAAGGGTAAAAAACTTACGAGACCCGATTGAGATTCAGGTTGTCCTTTTTGGGCATTAATCTATCCGTTGACGGCTGAAAGCTGTCAAAGCCGTATAACTCATCGAGGCCTTCGTTTTGACAGGTTATGGCTCCCATAACTCTAAACTAGCCAGAAGTTATGGCTGTCCGAATAATCGATATCTACAGGGTGCAATATCCACGGTGCAAGGTGCAACATCCGTCCGAAATGGCGAAATAGTGTCGTACGACTTTTAGAAATGCGTGCATGGATTTGTAACGGAACAGTACCACGGTGCACCACTCTCCAGCGAGGGTAAATCGAAGACCGGCCACCGTAATCCCGTTTTACCGTAAAAATCCACATGTCGAAAAAACGAAGGGTAAAAAACTTACGAGATCCGATAGAGATTCGGGTTGTCCTTTTTGGGCATTAATCTATCCATTGACGGCTGAAAGTGGTCAAAGCCGTAGAACTCATCGAGGCCTTCGTTTTGGCTAGTTATGGCACCCGTAACTCTAAACGAGCCAGAAGTTATGGTCGTCCGAATAATCGATGTCTACAGGGTGCAACAACCACGGTTCAAGGTGCAACATCCGTCCGAAATGGCGAAACAGTGCCGTACGACTTTTAGAAATGCGTGCATAGAATTGAAATGGAACAGTACCATGGGGCACCACTCTCCAGCGATGGTAAATCGAAGACCAGCCACCGTAATCCGGTTTTACCGTAAAAATCCACGTGTCGAAAAAACGAAGGGTAAAAAACTTACGAGACCCGATTGAGATTCGGGTTGTCCTGTTTGGGCATTAATCTATCCATTGACGGCTGAAAGCTGTCAAAGCCATAGAACTCATCGCGGCTTCGTTATGACAGGTTGTGGCTCCCGCAACTCTAAACGAGCCAGAAGTTATGGCCGTCCGAATAATCGATATCTATAGGGTGCAACACCCACGGTGCAAGGTGCAACATCCGTCCAAAATGGCGAAACAGCACCGTACGACTTTTAGAAATGCGTGCATGGATTTGAAACGGAACAGTACCATGATGCACCACTCTCCGGCGATGGTAAATCGATGACCGGCCACCGTAATCTCGTTTTACTATAAAAATCCACGTGTCGAAAAAACGAAGGGTAAAAAACTTACGAGACCCGATTGAGATTCGGGTTGTCCTTTTTGGGATTAATCTATCCGTTGACGGCTGAACGTTGTCAAAGCCGTAGAACTCATCGAGGCCTTCGTTTTGACAGGTTATGGCTCCCGTAACTCTAAACGAGGCAGAAGTTATGGCCGTCCGAATAATCGATATCTACAGGGTGCAACATCCACGGTGCAAGGTGCAACATCCGTCCTAAATGGCGAAACAGTGCCGTACGACTTTTAGAAATGTGTGCATGGATTTGAAACGGAACAGTACCATGGTGCACCACTCTCCAACGATGGCAAATTGAAGACCAGCCACCGTAATCTCGTTTAACTGTAAAAATCCACGTGTCGAAAAAATGAAGGTTAAAAAACTTACAAGACCCGATTGAGATTCGGGTTGTCCTTTTTGGGCATTAACCTATTCGTTGATGCCTGAAAGCCGTCAGAGCCGTAGAACTCATCGGCGCCTTCGTTTTGACAGGTTATGGCTCCCGTAACTCTGAACGACCCAGAAGTTATGGCCGTCCGAATAATCGATGTCTACAAGGTGCAACATCCACGGTGCAAGGTGCAACATCCGTCCGAAATGGCGAAACAGTGCCGTACGACTTTTAGAAATACGTGCATGGATTTGAAACGGAACAATACCATGGTGCACCAATCTCCAGCGATGGTAGATCAAAGACCACCCACCGTAATCACGTTTTACCGTAACAATCCACGTGTCGAAAAAACGAAGGGTAAAAAACTTACGAGACCCGATTAAAATTCGGGTTGTCCTTTTTGGGCATTAATCTATCCGTTGATAGGTGAAAGCTGTCAAAGCCGTAGAACTCATCGAGGCCTTCGTTTTGACAGGTTATGGCACCCGTAACTCTAAACGAGCCAGAAGTTATGGTCGTCCGAATAATCGATGTCTACAGGGTGCAACAACCACGGTGCAAGGTGCAACATCCGTCCGAAATGGCGAAACAATGTCGTACGACTTTTAGAAATGCGTGCATGGAATTGAAACGGAACAGTACCATGGTGCACCACTCTCCAGCAATGGTAAATCGAAGACCAGCCACCGTAATCCCGTTTTACCGTAAAAATCCACGTGTCGAAAAAACGAAGGGTAAAAAACTTAAGAGACCCGATTGAGATTCAGGTTGTCCTTTATGGGCATTAATCTATCCGTTGACGGCTGAAAGCCGTCAAAACCGTAGAACATATCGAGGCCTTCGTTTTGATAGGTTATGGCTCCCGTAGCTCTAAACGAGCCAGAAGTTATAGCCGTCCGAATAATCGATATCTACAGGGTGCAACATCCACGGTGCAAGGTGCAGCATCCGTCCGAAATGGCGAAACAGTGCCGTACGAATTTTAGAAATGCGTGCATGGATTTGAAACGGAACAGTATCATGATGGACCACTCTCCAGCGATGGTAAATCGAAGACCAGCCACAGTAATCCTGTTTTACCGTAAAAATCCACGTGTCGAAAAAACAAAGGGTAAAAAACTTACGAGACCCGATTAAGATTCGGGTTGTCCTTTTTGGGCATTAATCTATCCATTGACGGTTGAAATCCGTCAAAGCCGTAGAACTCATCGAGGCCTTCGTTTTGACAGGTTATGGCTCCTGTATCTCTAAACGAGCCAGAAGTTATGGCCGTCCGAATAATCGATATCTACAGGGTGCAACATCCGTCCGAAATGGCGAAACAGCGCCGTACGACTTTTAGAAATGCGTTCATGGATTTGAAACGGAACAGTACCATGGTGCACCACTCTCCAGCGATAGTAAATCGAAGACCAGCCACCGTAATCCTGTTTTACCGTAAAAATCTACGTGTCGAAAAAACGAAGGGTAAAAAGCTTACGAGACCGGATTGAGATTCGGGTTGTCCTTTTTGGGCATTAATCTATCCGTTGACGGCTGAGCTGTCGAAGCCGTAGAACACATCGAGGCCTTCGTTATGACAGGTTATGGCTCCTGTAACTCTAAACGAGCCAAAAGTTATGGCCGTCCGAATAATCGATATCGATAGGGTGCAACATCCAAGGTGCAAGGTGCAACATCCGTCCGAAATGGCGAAACAGTGCCGTACGACTTTTAGAAATGTGTGCATGGATTTGAAACGGTGCACCACTCTCCAGCGATGGTAAATCGAAGGCCAGCCAACGTAATCCCGTTTTACCGCAAAAATCCACGTGTCGAAAAAACGAAGGGTAAAAAACTTACGGGACCCGATTGAGATTCGGGTTGTCCTTTTTGGGCATTAATCTATCCGTTGATGGGTGAAAGTTGTCAAAGCCGTAGAACTCATCGAAGCCTTCGTTTTGACAGGTTATGGCTCCCGTAACTTTAAACGAGCCAGAAGTTATGGCCGTCCGAATAATCGATATCTACAGGGTGCAACATCCATGGTGCAAGGTGCAACATCCGTCCGAAGTGGCGAAACAGTGCCGTACGACTTTTAGAAATGCGTGCACGGATTTGAAACGGAACAATACCATGGTGCACCAATCTCCAGCGATGGGAAGTCGAAGACCGGCCACGGTAATCCCGTTTTACCGTAAAAATCCACATGTCGAAAAAACGAAGGGTAAAAAACTTACGAGACCCGATTGAGATTCGGGTTGTCCTTTTTGGGCATTAATCTTTCCGTTGACGGGTGAAAGCTGTCAAACCCGTAGAACTCATCGAGGCCTTCGTTTTGACAGGTTATGGCTCCCGTAACTCTAAGCGAGCCAGAAGTTATGGCCGTCCGAATAATCGATATCTACAGGGTGCAACATCCGTCCGAAATGGCAAAACAGCGCCGTACGACTTTTAGAAATGCGTTCATGGATTTGAAACGGAACAGTACCATGGTGCACCACTCTCCAGCGATGGTAAATCGAAGACCAGCCGCCGTAATCCCGTTTTACCGTAAAAATCCACGTGTCCAAAAAACGAAGGGTAAAAAACTTACGAGACCCGATTGAGATTCGGGTTGTCCTTTTTGGGCATTAATCTATCCGTTGACGGCTGAAAGCCGTCAAAGCCGTAGAACACATCGAGGCCTTCGATATGACAGTTTATGGCTCCCGTAACTCTAAACGAGCCAAAAGTTATGGCCGTCCAAATAATCGATATCTATAGTGTGCAACATCCATGGTGCAAGGTGCAACATCCGTCCGAAATGGCAAACAGTGCCGTACGACTTTTAGAAATACGTGCATGGATTTGAAATGGAATAGTATCATGGTGCACTACTCTCAAGCGATGGTAAATCGAAGACCAGCCGCCGTAATCCCGTTTTACCGTAAAAATCCACGTGTCCAAAAAACGAAGAGTAAAAAACTTACGAGACCCGATTGAGATTCGGGTTGTCCTTTTTGGGCATTAATCTATCCGTTAACGAGTGGAAGCTGTCAAAGCCGTAGAACTCATCGAGGCCTTCATTTTGACAGGTTATGGCTCCCGTAACTCTAAACGAGCCAGAATTTATGGTCGTCCGAATAATCGATATCTACAGGGTGCAACATCCACGGTGCAAGGTGCAACATCCGTCCGAAATGGCGAAACAGTGCCGTATGACTTTTAGAAATGCATGCATGGATATGAAACGGAACAGTACCATGGTGCACCAATCTCCAGCAATGGGAAGTCCAAGACGGGCCACGGTAATCGCGTTTTACCGTAAAAATCCATGTGTCGAAAAAACGAAGGGTAAAAAACTTAGGAGACCCGATTGAGATTCGGGTTGTCCTTTTTGGGCATTAATCTATCCGTTGACGGCTGCAAGCTGTCAAAGCCGTAGAACTCATCGTGGCCTTCGTTTTGACAGGTTATGCCTCCCGTAACTCTCAACGAGCCAGAAGTTATGGTCGTCTGAATAATCGATATCTACAGAGTGCAACATCCACGGTGCAAGGTGCAACATCCGTCCGAAATGGCGAAACAGTGCCTTACGACTTTTAGAAATGCGTGCATGGATTTGAAAGGGAACAGTACCATGGTGCACCACTCTCCAGTGATGGTAAATCGAAGGCCAGCCACCGTAATCCCGTTTTACTATAAAAATCCACGTGTCGAAAAAACGATGGGTAAAAAACTTTCGAGACCCGATTGAGATCGGGTTGTCCTTTTTGGGAATTAATCTATTTGTTGACGGGTGAAAGTTGTCAAAGCCGTAGAACTCATCGAGGCCTTCGTTTTGACAAGTTATGGCTCCCGTAACTTTAAACGAGCCAGAAATTATGGCCGTCCGAATAATCGATATCTACAGGGTGCAACATCCATGGTGCAAGGTGCAACATCCGTCCGAAATGGCGAAACAGTGCCGTTCGACTTTTAGAAATGCGTGCAAGGATTTGAAACGGAACAGTACCATGGTGCACCAATCTCCAGCGATGGGAAGTCGAAGATGGGCCACGGTAATCCCGTTTTACCGTAAAAATCCACGTGTCGAAAAAACGAAGGGTAAAAAACTTACGAGAGCCGATTGAGATTCGGGTTGTCCTTTTCGGGAATTAATCTTTTCGTTGATGGGTGAAAGCTGTCAAACCCGTAGAACTCATCGAGGCCTTCGTTTTGACAAGTTATGGCTCCCGTAACTCTAAGAGAGCCAGAAGTTATGGCCGTCCGAATAATCGATATCTACAGGGTGCAACATTCGTCCTAAATGGCAAAACAGCGCCGTACGACTTTTAGAAATGCGTTCATGGATTTGAAAGGGAACAGTACCATGGTGCACCACCCTCCAGCGATGGTAAATCGAAGACCAGCCACCGTAATCCCGTTTTACCGTAAAAATCCACGTGTCGAAAAAACGAAGGGTAAAGAACTTACGAGACCCGATTGAGATTCGGGTTGTCCTTTTTGGGCATTAATCTATCCGTTGACGGCTGAAAGCTGTCAAAGCCGTAGAACACATCGAGGCCTTCGTTATGACAGGTTATGGCTCCCGTAACTCTAAACGAGCCAAAAGTTATGGCCGTCCGAATAATCGATATTATAGGGTGCAACATCCACGGTGCAAGGTGCAACATCCGTCTGAAATGGCGAAACAGTGCAGTACGACTTTTAGAAATGCGTGCATGGATTTGAAATGGAATCGTACCATGATGCACTACTCTCCAGCGATGGTAAATCGAAGACCAGCCACCGTAATCTTGTTTTACTGTAAAAATCCACGTGTCGAAAAAACGAAGGGTAAAAAACTTACGAGACCCGATTGAGATTCGGGTTGTCCTTTTTGGGCATTAATCTATCCGTTGACGGCTGAAAGCTGTCAAAGCCGTAGAACTCATCGAGGCCTTCGTTTTGACAGGTTATGGCTCCTTCAACTCTAAACGAGCCAGAAGTTATGGCCGTCCGAATAATCGATATCTACAGGGTGCAACATCCACGGTGCAAGGTGCAACATCCGTCCGAAATGGCGAAATAGTGCCGTACGACTTTTAGAAATGCGTGCATGGATTTGAAACTGAACTGTACCACGGTGCACCACTCTCCATAGATGGTAAATCAAAAACCGGCCACCGTAATCCCGTTTTACCGTAAAAATCCAAGTGTCGAAAAAACGAAGGGTGAAAAACTTACGAGAGCCGATAGAGATTCCGGTTGTCCTTTTTGGGCATTAGTCTATCTGTTGACGGCTGAAAGTGGTCAAAGCCGTCGAACTCATCGAGGCCTTCGTTTTGGCTGGTTATGGCTCCCGTAATTCTAAACGAGCCAGAAGTTATGGTCGTCCGAATAATCGATATCTACAGGGTGCAACATCCACGGCGCAAGGTGCAACATCCGTCCGAAATGGCGAAACAGTGTCGTACGACTTTTAGAAATACGTGCATGGATTTGAAACGAAACAGTACCATGGTGTACCACTCTCCAGCGATGGGAAGTCGAAGAACGGCCACCGTAATCCCGTTTTATCGTAAAAATCCAAGTGTCGAAAAAACGAAGGGTGAAAAACTTACGAGAGCCGATTGAGATTCGGGTTGTCCTTTTTGGCCATTAATCTATTCGTTGACGGCTGAAAGCTATCAAAACCGTCGAACTCATCGAGGCCTTCGTTTTGACAATTTATGGCTTTTGTAACTCTAAACGAGCCAGAAGTTATGGCCGTCCGAATAATCGATATCTACAGGGTGCAACATCCACGGTGCAAGGTGCAACATCCGTCCGAAATGGCGAAACAGTGTCGTACGACTTTTCGAATTGCGTGCATGGATTTTAAATGGAACAGTACCATGGTGCACCACTCTCCAGCGATGGTAAATCGAAGACCAGCCACCGTAATCCCGTTTTATCGTAAAAATCCACGTGTCGAAAAAACGAAGAGTAAAAAACTTACGAGACCCGATTGAGATTCGGGTTGTCCTTTTTGGGCATTAATCTATCCGTTGACGAGTGGAAGCTGTCAAAGCCATAGAACTCATTGAGGCCTTCATTTTGACAGGTTTTGGCTCCCGTAACTCTAAACGAGCCAGAATTTATGGTCGTCCGAATAATCGATATCTACAGGGTGCAACATCTACGGTGCAAGGTGCAACATCCGTCCGAAATGGAGAAACAGTGCCGTATGACTTTTAGAAATGCGTGCATGGATTTGAAACGGAACATTACCATGGTGCACCAATCTCCAGCAATCGGAAGTCGAAGACGGGCCACGGTAATCCCGTTTTACCGTAAAAATCCGTGTGTCGAAAAAACGAAGGGTAAAAAACTTACGAGACCCGATTGAGATTCGGGTTGTCCTTTTTGGGCATTAATCTATCCGTTGACGGCTGCAAGCTGTCAAAGCCGTAGAACTCATCGAGGCCTTCGTTTTGACAGGTTATGCCTCCCGTAACTCTAAACGAGCCAGAAGTTATGGCCGTACGAATAATCGATATCTACTGGGTGCAACATCCACGGTGCAAGGTGCAACATCCATCCGAAATGGCGAAACAGTGCCGTACGACTTTTAGAAATGCGTGCATGGATTTGAACCGGAACAATACCATGGTGCACCACTCTCCAGTGATGGGAAGTCGAAGACGGGCCACGGTAATCCCGTTTTACCGTAAATATCCACGTGTCGAAAAAACGAAGGGTAAAAAACTTACGAGACCCGATTGAGATTCGGGTTGTCCTTTTTGGGCATTAATCTATCCTTTGACGGCTTAAAGCTGTCAAAGCCGTAGAACTCATCGAGACCTTCATTTTGAAAAGTTATGGCTTTTGTAACTCTAAACGAGCCAGAAGTTATGGCCGTCCGAATAATCGATATCTACAGGGTGCAACGTCCACGGTGCAAGGTGCAACATCCGTCCGAAATGGCTAAACAGTGTCGTACGACTTTTAGAAATGCGTGCATGGATTTGAAACGGAACAGTACCATGGTGCACCACTCTTCAGCGATGGTAAATCGAAAACCAGCCACCGTAATCCCGTTCTACCGTAAAATCCACGTGTCGAAAAAATGAAGGGTAAAAAACTTACGAGACCCGATTGAGATTCGGGTTATCCTTTTTCGGCATTAATCTATCCGTTGATGGCTGCAAGCTGTCATAGCCGTAGAACTCATCGAGGTCTTCGTTTTGATAGGTTATGCCTCCCGTAACTCTAAACGAGCCAGAAGTTATGGCCGTCCGAATAATCGATATCTACCGGGTGCAACATCCACGGTGCAAGGTGCAACATCCGTCCGAAATGGCGAAACAGTGCCGTACGACTTTTAGAAATGCATGCATGGATTTGAAATGGAACAGTACCATGGTGCACCACTCTCCAGCGATGGTAAATCGAAGACCAGCCCCCGTAATTCCGTTTTACCGTAAAAATCCACGTGTCGAAAAAACGAAGGGTAAAAAACTTACGAGACCCGATTGAGATTCGGTTGTCCTTTTTGGGCATTAATCTATCCGTTGACGGGTGAAAGTTGTCAAAGCCGTAGAACTCATCGAGACCTTCGTTTTGACAGGTTATGGCTCCCGTAACTTTAAACGAGCCAGAAGTTATGGCCGTCCGAATAATCGATATCTACAGGGTGCAACATCCACGGTGCAAGGTGCAACATCCGTCCGAAATGGCGAAACAGTGCCGTACGACTTTTAGAAATGCGTGCATGGATTTGAAACGGAATAGTGCCATGGTGCACCAATCTACAGCGATGGGATGTCGAAGACGGGCCACGGTAATCCCATTTTACCGTAAAAATCCACGTGTCGAAAAAACGAAGGGTAAAAAACTTACGAGACCCGATTGAGATTCGGGTTGTCCTTTTTGGGCATTAATCTTTCCGTTGACGGGTGAAAGCTGTCAAAGCCGTAGCACTCATCGAGGCCTTCGTTTTGACAGGTTAATGCCCTCGTAATTCTAAACGAGCCAGAAGTTATGGCCGTCCGAATAATCGATATCTACAGGGTGCAACATCCGTCCGAAATGGCGAAACAGCGCCGTACGACTTTTAGAAATGCGTTCATGGATTTGAAATGGAACAGTACCATGGTGCACCACTCTACAGCGATGGTAAATCGAAGACCAGCCACCGTAATTCCGTTTTAGCGTAAAAATCCACGTGTCGAAAAAACGAAGGGTAAAAAACTTACGAGACCCGATTGAGATTCGGGTTGTCCTTTTTGGGCATTAATTTATCCGTTGATGGGTGAAAGTTGTCAGAGCCGTAGAACTCATCGAGGCCTTCGTTCTGACAGGTTATGCCTCCCGTAACTCTAAACGAGCTAGAAGTTATGGCCGTCCGAATAATCGATATCTATAGGGTGCAACATCCACGGTGCAAGGTGCAACATCCGTCTGAAATGGCGAAACAGTGCAGTACGACTTTTAGAAATGCGTGCATGGATTTGAAATGGAATAGTACCATGGTGCACTACTCTCCAGCGATGGTAAATCGAAGACGGGCCACGGTAATCCCGTTTTACCGTAAAAATCCACGTGTCGAAAAAACGAAGGGTAAAAAACTTACGAGACGCGATTGAGATTCGGGTTGTCCTTTTTGGGCATTAATCTATCCGTTGACAGGTGAAAGCTTTCAAAGCCGTAGAACTCATCGAGACCTTCATTTTGACAAGTTGTGGCTTTTGTAACTCTAAACGAGCCAGAAGTTATGGCCGTCCGAATAATCGATATCTACAGGGTGCAACGTCCACGGTGCAAGGTGCAACATCCGTCCGAAATGGCTAAACAGTGTCGTACGACTTTTAGAAATGAGTGCATGGATTTGAAACGGAACAGTACCATGGTGCACCACTCTTTAGTGATGGTAAATCGAAGACCAGCCACCGTAATCCCGTTTTACCGTAAAATCCACGTGTCGAAAAAACGAAGGGTAAAAAACTTACGAGACCCGATTGAGATTCGGGTTGTCCTTTTTGGGCATTAATCTATCCGTTGATGGCTGAAAGTTGTCAAAGCCATAGAACTCATCGAGGCCTTCGTTTTGACAGGTTATGGCTCCCGTAACTCTAAACGAGCCAGAAGTTATGGCCGTCCGAATAATCGATATCTATAGGGTGCAACATCCACGGTGCAAGGTGCAACATCCGTCCGAAATGGCGAAACTGTGCCGTACATCTTTTAGAAATGAGTGCATGGAATTGAAACAGAACAGTACCATGGTGCACCACTCTCCAGCGATGGTAAGTCGAAGACCAGCCAAAGTAATCCCGTTTTACCGTAAAAATCCACGTGTCGAAAAAACGAAGGGTAAAAAACTTACGAGACCCGATTGAGATTCGGGTTGTCCTTTTTGGGCATTAATCTATCCGTTGACGGGTGAAAGTTGTCAAAGACGTAGAACTCATCGAGGCCTTCATTTTAACAGGTTATGGCTCCCGTAACTTTAAACGAGCCAGAAGTTATGGCCGTCCGAATAATCGACATCTACAGGGTGCAACATCCACGGTGCAAGGTGCAACATCCGTCCGAAATGGCGAAACAGTGCCGTACAACTTTTAGAAATGCGTGCATGGATTTGAAACGGAACAGTACCATGGTGCACCAATCTACAGCGATGGGATGTCGAAGACGGGCCACGGTAATCCCATTTTACCGTAAAATTCCACGTGTCGAAAAAACGAAGGGTAAAAAACTTACGAGACCCGATTGAGATTCGGGTTGTCCTTTTTGGGCATTAATCTTTCCATTGACGGGTGAAAGCTGTCAAAGCCGTAGAACTCATCGAGGCCTTCGTTTTGACAGGTTAATGCCCCCGTAACTCTAAACAAGCCAGAAGTCACGGCCGTCCGAATAATCGATAACTACAGGGTGCAACATCCGTCCGAAATGGCGAAACAGCGCCGTACGACTTTTAGAAATGCGTTCATGGATTTGAAATGGAACAGTACCATAGTGCACCACTCTATAGCGATGGTAAATCGAAGACCAGCCACCGTAATCCCGTTTTACCGTAAAAATCCACATGTCGAAAAAACGAAGGGTAAAAAACTTACAAGACTCGATAGAGATTCGGGTTTTCCTATTTGGGCATTAATCTATCTATTGACGGATGAAAGCGGTCAAAGCCGTAGAACTCATCGAGGCCTTCGTTTTGGCAGGTTATGGCTCCCGTAACTCTAAACGAGCCAGAAGTTATGGCCGTCCGAATAATCGATATCTACAGGGTGCAATATCCACGGTGCAAGGTGCAACATCCGTCCGGAATGGCGAAACAGTGTCGTACGACTTTTAGAAATGCGTGCATGGATTTGAAACGGAACAGTACCAGGGTGCACCACTCTCCAGCGATGGGAAGTCGAAGACGGGCCACGGTAATCCCGTTTTACCGTAAAAATCCACGTGTCGAAAAAACGAAGGGTAAAAAACTTACGAGACCCGATTGAGATTCGGGTTGTCCTTTTTGGGCATTGATCTATCCGTTGACGGCTGAAAGCTGTCAAAACCATAGAACTCATCGACGCCTTCGTTTTGACAGGTTATGGCTTTTGTAACTCTAAACGAGCCAGAAGTTATGGCCGTCCGAATAATCGATATCTACAGGGTGCAACATCCACGGTGCAAGGTGCAACATCCGTCCGAAATGGCGAAACAGTGTCGTACGACTTTTAGAAATGCGTGCATGGATTTGAAACGGAACAGTACCATGGTGCACCACTCTCCAGCGATGGTAAATCGAAGACCAGCCACCGTAATCCCGTTTTACCGTAAAAATCCATGTGTCGAAAAAACGAAGGGTAAAAAATTACGAGACCCGATTGAGATTCGGGTTGTCCTTTTTGGGCATTAATCTATCTGTTGACGGCTGAAAGCGGTCAAAGCCGTAGAACACATCGAGACCTTCGTTTTGGCAGGTTATGGCTCCCGTAGCTCTAAATGAGCCAGAAGTTATGGCCGTCCGAATAATCGATATCTACAGGGTGCAACATCCACGGTGCAAGGTGCAACATCCGTCCGGAATGGCGAAACAGTGTCGTACGACTTTTAGAAATGCGTGCATGGATTTGAATAGAACAGTACCATGGTGCACCACTCTCCAGCGATGGGAAGTCGAAGACGGGCCACGGTAATCCCGTTTACCGTAAAAATCCACGTGTCGAAAAAACGAAGGGTAAAAAACTTACGAGACCCGACTGAGATTCGAGTTGTCCTTTTTGGGCATTAATCTATCCTTTGACGGCTGAAAGCTGTCAATGCCGTAGAACTCATCCAGGCCTTCATTTTGACAGGTTATGGCTCCCGTAACTCTAAACGAGCCAGAAGTTATGGCCATCCGAATAATCGATATCTGCAGGGTGCAACATCCACGGTGCAAGGTGCAACATCCGTCCGAAATGGCGAAACAGTGCCGTACGACTTTTAGAAATGCGTGCATGGATTTGAAACAGAACAGTACCATGGAGCACCACTCTCCAGCGATGGTAAATCGAAGACCAGCCACCGTAATCCCGTTTTACCGTAAAAATCCACGTGTCGAAAAAACGAAGGGTAAAAAACTTACAAGTCCCGATTGAGATTCGGGTTGTCCTTTTTGGGCATTAATCTTTCCAATGACGGCTAAAAGTTGTCAAAGCCGTAGAACTCATCAAGGCCTTCGTTTTGATAGGTTATGGCTCCCGTAACTCTAAACGAGCCAGAAGTTATGGCCGTCCGAATAATCGATATCTACAGGGTGCAACATCCACGGTGCATGGTGCAACATTCGTCCGGAATGGTGAAACAGTGTCGTACGACTTTTAGAAATGCGTGCATGGATTTGAAACGGAACAGTACCACGATGCACCACTCTCCAGCGATGGGAAGTCAAAGACGGGCCACAGTAATCCCGTTTTACCGTAAAAATCCACGTGTCGAAAAAACGAAGGGTAAAAAACTTACGAGACCCGATTGAGATTCGGGTTGTCCTTTTTGGCCATTAATATATCCGTTGACGGCTGAAAGCTGTGAAAACCATAGAACTCATTGCGGCCTTCGTTTTGACAGGTTATGGCTTTTGTAACTCTAAACGAGCCAGAAGTTATGGCCGTCCGAATAATCGATATCTACAGGGTGCAACATCCACGGTGCAAGGTGCAACATCCATCCGAAATGCCGAAACAGTGCCGTACGACTTTTAGAAATGCATGCATGGATTTGAAACGGAACAGTACCATGGTTCACCACTCTCCAGGGATGATAAATCGAAGACCAGCCACCGTAATCCCGTTTTACCGTAAAAATCCACGTGTCGAAAAAACGAAGGGTAAAAAACTTACGAGACCCGATTGAGATTCGGGTTGTCCATTTTGGGCATTATTCTATCCATTGACAGGTAAAAGTTGTCAAAGCCGTAGAACTCATCGAGGTCTTCGTTTTGACAGGTTATGGCTCCCGTAACTTTAAACGAGCCAGAAGTTATGGCCGCCCGAATAATCAATATCTACCGGGTGCAACATCCACGGTGCAAGGTGCAACATACGTCCGAAATGGCGAAACAGTGCCGTACGACTATTAGAAATGCGTGCATGGATTTGAAACGGAACAGTACCATGGTGCACCAATCTCCAGCTATGGGAAGTCGAAGACGGGCCACGGTAATCCCATTTTAGCGTAAAAATCCACGTGTCGAAAAAACGAAGGGTAAAAAACTTACGAGACCAGATTGAGATTCGGGTTGTCCTTTTTGGGCATTAATCTTTCCGTTGACGGGTGAAAGCTGTCAAAGCCGTAGAACTCATCGAGGCCTTCGTTTTGACAGGTTATGGCTCCCGTAACTCTAAACGAGCTAGAAGTTATGGCCGTCCGAATAATCGATATCTACAGGGTGCAACATCCTTCCGAAATGGCAAAACAGCGCCGTACGACTTTTAGAAATGCGTTCATAGATTTGAAATGGAACAGTACCATGGTGCACCACTCTCCAGCGATGTTAAATCGAAGACCAGCCATCGTAATCCCGTTTTATCGTAAAAATCCACGTGTCGAAAAAACAAAGAGTAAAAAACTTACGAGACCCGATTGAGATTCGGGTTGTCCTTTTTGGGCATTAATCTATCCGTTGACGGCTCAAAGCTGTCAAAGCCGTAGAACACATCGAGGCCTTCGTTATGACAGGTTATGGCTCCCGTAACTCTAAACGAGCCAAATGTTATGGCCGTCCGTATAATCGATATCTATAGGGTGCAACATCCACGGTGCAAGGTGCAACATCCGTCCGAAATGGCGAAACAGTCCCGTACGACTTTTAAAAAGGCGTGCATGGATATGAAATGGAACAGTACCATGGTGCACCACTCTCCAACGATGGTAAATCGAAGACCAGCCACCGTAATCCCGTTTTACTGTAAAAATCCACGTGTTGAAAAAACGAAGGGTAAAAAACTTACGAGACCCGATTGAGATTCGGGTTGTCCTTTTTGGGCATTAATCTATCTGTTGACGGCTGAAAGCTGTCAAAGCCGTAGAACTCATCGAGGCCTTCGTTTTGACAGGTTTTGGCTCCCGTAGCTCTAAACGAACCAGAAGTTATGGCCGTCCGAATAATCGATATCTACAGCGTGCAACATCCACGGTGCAAGGTGCAACATCCGTCCGAAATTGCGAAACAGTGCCGTACGACTTTTAGAAATGCGTGCATGGATTTGAAACGGAACTGTACCCTGGTGCACCACTCTCCAGTGATGGCAAATCGAAGGCCAGCCACCGTAATCCCGTTTTACCGTAAAAATCCACGTGTCGAAAAAACGAAGGGTAAAAAACTTACGAGACCCGATAGAGATTCGGGTTGTCCTTTTTGGGTATTAATCTATCCGTTGACGGCTGAAAGCGGTCAAAGCCGTAGAACTCATCGAGGCCTTCGTTTTGACAGGTTATGGCTTTCGTAACTCTAAACGAGCCAGAAGTTATGGCCGTCCGAATAATCGATATCTACAGGGTGCAACATCCACGGTGCAAGGTGCAACATCCGTCCGAAATGGAGAAACAGTGTCGTACGACTTTTAGAAATGCGTGCATGGATTTGAAATGGAACAGTACCATAGTTGACCACTCTCCAGCGATGGTAAATCGAAAACCAGCCACCGTAATTCCGTTTTATCGTAAAAATCCACGTGTCGAAAAAACGAAGGGTAAAAAACTTACGAGACCCAATTGAGATTCGGGTTGTCCTTTTTGGGCATTAATCTATCCGTTGACGAGTGGACGCTGTCAAACCCGTAGAACTCATCGAGGCCTTCGTTTTGACTGGTTGTGGCTCCCGTAATTCTAAACGAGCCAGAAGTTATGGTCGTCCGAATAATCGATATCTACATGGTGCAACATCCACGGTGCAAGGTGCAACATCCGTCCGAAATGGCGAAACAGTGCCGTACGACTTTTAGAAATGCGTGCATGGATTTGAAACGGAACAGTACCATGGTGCACCACTCTCCAGCAATGGTAAATCGAAGACCAGCCACGGTAATCCCGTTTTACCGTAAAAATCCATGTGTCGAAAAAACGAAGGATAAAAAACTTACGAGACCCGATTGAGATTCGGGTTGTCCTTTTTGGGCACTAATCTATCCGTTGACGGCTGAATGCTGTCAAAACCGTAGAACTCATCGAGGCCTTCGTTTTGACAGGTTATGGCTTTTGTAACTCTAAACGAGCCAGAAGTTATGGCCGTCCGAATAATCGATATCTATAGGGTGCAACATCAAAGGTGTAAGGTGCAACATCCGTCCGAAATGGAGAAACAGTGCCGTACGACTTTTAGAAATGCGTGCATGGATTTGAAATGGAACAGTACCATGGTGCACCACTCTCCAGCGATGGTAAATCGAAGACCAGCCACCGTAATCCCGTTTTACCGTAAAAATCCACGTGTCGAAAAAACGAAGGGTAAAAAACTTACGGGAGCCGATTGAGATTCGGGTTGTCCTTTTTGGGCATTAATCTATCCGTTAACGAGTGGAAGCTATCAAAGACGTAGAACTCATCGAGGCCTTCGTTTTGACAGGTTATGGCTCCCGTAATTCTAAACGAGCCAGAAGTTATGGCCGTCCGAATAATCGATATTTACAGGGTGCAACATTCACGGTGCAAGGTGCAACATCCGTCCGAAATGGCGAAACAGTGCCGTACGACTTTTAGAAATGCGTGCATAGATTTGAAACGGAACAGTATCATGGTGCACCAATCTCCAGCAATGGAAAGTCGAAGACGGGCCACGGTAATCCCGTTTTACCGTAAAAATCCATGTGTCGAAAAAACGAAGGGTAAAAAACTTACGAGACCCGATTGAGATTCGGGTTGCCCTTTTTGGGCATTAATCTATCCGTTGACGGCTGAAAGCTGTCAAAGCCGTAGAACTCATCGAGGCCTTCGTTTTGACAGGTTATGGCTCCCGTAACTCTAAACGAGCCAGAAGTTATGGCCGTCTCAATAATCGATATCTACAGGATGCGACATCCACGGTGCAAGGTGCAACATCCGTCCGAAATGGTGAAACAGTGTCGTACGACTTTTAGAAATGCGTGCATGGATTTGAAACGGAACAGTATCATGGTACACCACTCTCCAGCGATGGTAAATCGAAGACCACCCACGGTAATCCCGTTTTCTCGTAAAAATCCACGTGTCGAAAAAACGAAGGGTAAAAAACTTACGAGACCCGATTGACATTCGGGTTGTCCTTTTTGGGCATCAATCTATCCATTGACGGCTGAAAGCTGTCAAAGCCGTAGAACTCATCGAGGCCTTCGTTTTGACAGGTTATGGCTCCCGTAACTCTAAACGAGCCAGAAGTTATGGCCATCCGAATAATCGATATCTACAGGGTGCAACATCCACGGTGCAAGGTGCAACATCCGTCCGAAATGGCGAAACAGTGTCGTACGACTTTTAGAAATGCTTTCATGGATTTGAAAAGAAACAGTACCATGGTGCACCACTCTCCAGTGATGGAAAGTCGAAGATGGGCCACGGTAATCCCGTTTTACTGTAAAAATCCACGTGTTGAAAAAACGAAGGGTAAAAAACTTACGAGACCCGATTGAGATTCGGGTTGTCCTTTTTGGGCATTAATCTATCTGTTGACGGCTGAAAGCTGTCAAAGCCGTAGAACTCATCGAGGCCTTCGTTTTGACAGGTTTTGGCTCCCGTAGCTCTAAACGAACCAGAAGTTATGGCCGTCCGAATAATCGATATCTACAGCGTGCAACATCCACGGTGCAAGGTGCAACATCCGTCCGAAATTGCGAAACAGTGCCGTACGACTTTTAGAAATGCGTGCATGGATTTGAAACGGAACTGTACCATGGTGCACCACTCTCCAGTGATGGCAAATCGAAGGCCAGCCACCGTAATCCCGTTTTACCGTAAAAATCCACGTGTCGAAAAAACGAAGGGTAAAAAACTTACGAGACCCGATAGAGATTCGGGTTGTCCTTTTTGGGTATTAATCTATCCGTTGACGGCTGAAAGCGGTCAAAGCCGTAGAACTCATCGAGGCCTTCGTTTTGACAGGTTATGGCTTTCGTAACTCTAAACGAGCCAGAAGTTATGGCCGTCCGAATAATCGATATCTACAGGGTGCAACATCCACGGTGCAAGGTGCAACATCCGTCCGAAATGGAGAAACAGTGTCGTACGACTTTTAGAAATGCGTGCATGGATTTGAAATGGAACAGTACCATAGTTGACCAATCTCCAGCGATGGTAAATCGAAAACCAGCCACCGTAATCCCGTTTTATCGTAAAAATCCACGTGTCGAAAAAACGAAGGGTAAAAAACTTACGAGACCCAATTGAGATTCGGGTTGTCCTTTTTGGGCATTAATCTATCCGTTGACGAGTGGAAGCTGTCAAAGCCGTAGAACTCATCGAGGCCTTCGTTTTGACTGGTTGTGGCTCCCGTAATTCTAAACGAGCCAGAAGTTATGGTCGTCCGAATAATCGATATCTACATGGTGCAACATCCACGGTGCAAGGTGCAACATCCGTCCGAAATGGCGAAACAGTGCCGTACGACTTTTAGAAATGCGTGCATGGATTTGAAACGGAACAGTACCATGGTGCACCACTCTCCAGCAATGGTAAATCGAAGACCAGCCACGGTAATCCCGTTTTACCGTAAAAATCCATGTGTCGAAAAAACGAAGGATAAAAAACTTACGAGACCCGATTGAGATTCGGGTTGTCCTTTTTGGGCACTAATCTATCCGTTGACGGCTGAATGCTGTCAAAGCCGTAGAACTCATCGAGGCCTTCGTTTTGACAGGTTATGGCTTTTGTAACTCTAAACGAGCCAGAAGTTATGGCCGTCCGAATAATCGATATCTATAGGGTGCAACATCAAAGGTGTAAGGTGCAACATCCGTCCGAAATGGAGAAACAGTGCCGTACGACTTTTAGAAATGCGTGCATGGATTTGAAATGGAACAGTACCATGGTGCACCACTCTCCAGCGATGGTAAATCGAAGACCAGCCACAGTAATCCCGTTTTACCGTAAAAATCCACGTGTCGAAAAAACGAAGGGTAAAAAACTTACGGGAGCCGATTGAGATTCGGGTTGTCCTTTTTGGGCATTAATCTATCCGTTAACGAGTGGAAGCTATCAAAGACGTAGAACTCATCGAGACCTTCATTTTGACAGGTTATGGCTCCCGTAATTCTAAACGAGCCAGAAGTTATGGCCGTCCGAATAATCGATATTTACAGGGTGCAACATTCACGGTGCAAGGTGCAACATCCGTCCGAAATGGCGAAACAGTGCCGTACGACTTTTAGAAATGCGTGCATAGATTTGAAACGGAACAGTATCATGGTGCACCAATCTCCAGCAATGGAAAGTCGAAGACGGGCCACGGTAATCCCGTTTTACCGTAAAAATCCATGTGTCGAAAAAACGAAGGGTAAAAAACTTACGAGACCCGATTGAGATTCGGGTTGCCCTTTTTGGGCATTAATCTATCCGTTGACGGCTGAAAGCTGTCAAAGCCGTAGAACTCATCGAGGCCTTCGTTTTGACAGGTTATGGCTCCCGTAACTCTAAACGACCCAGAAGTTATGGCCGTCTCAATAATCGATATCTACAGGATGCGACATCCACGGTGCAAGGTGCAACATCCGTCCGAAATGGTGAAACAGTGTCGTACGACTTTTAGAAATGCGTGCATGGATTTGAAACGGAACAGTATCATGGTACACCACTCTCCAGCGATGGTAAATCGAAGACCACCCACGGTAATCCCGTTTTCTCGTAAAAATCCACGTGTCGAAAAAACGAAGGGTAAAAAACTTACGAGACCCGATTGACATTCGGGTTGTCCTATTTGGGCATCAATCTATCCATTTACGGCTGAAAGCTGTCAAAGCCGTAGAACTCATCGAGGCCTTCGTTTTGACAGGTTATGCCTCCCGTAACTCTAAACGAGCCAGAAGTTATGGCCATCCGAATAATCGATATCTACAGGGTGCAACATCCACGGTGCAAGGTGCAACATCCGTCCGAAATGGCGAAACAGTGTCGTACGACTTTTAGAAATGCTTTCATGGATTTGAAAAGAAACAGTACCATGGTGCACCACTCTCCAGTGATGGGAAGTCGAAGATGGGCCACGGTAATCCCGTTTTACCGTAAAAATCCATGTGTCGAAAAAACGAAGGATAAAAAACTTACGAGACCCGATTGAGATTCGGGTTGTCCTTTTTGGGCATTAATCTTTCCAATGACGGCTAAAAGTTGTCAAAGCCGTAGAACTCATCAAGGCCTTCGTTTTGATAGGTTATGGCTCCCGTAACTCTAAACGAGCCAGAAGTTATGGCCGTCCGAATAATCGATATCTACAGGGTGCAACATCCACGGTGCAAGGTGCAACATCCGTCCGGAATGGCGAAACAGTGTCGTACGACTTTTAGAAATGCGTGCATGGATTTGAATAGAACAGTACCATGGTGCACCACTCTCCAGCGATGGGAAGTCGAAGACGGGCCACGGTAATCCCGTTTACCGTAAAAATCCACGTGTCGAAAAAACGAAGGGTAAAAAACTTACGAGACCCGACTGAGATTCGAGTTGTCCTTTTTGGGCATTAATCTATCCTTTGACGGCTGAAAGCTGTCAATGCCGTAGAACTCATCCCGGCCTTCATTTTGACAGGTTATGGCTCCCGTAACTCTAAACGAGCCAGAAGTTATGGCCATCCGAATAATCGATATCTGCAGGGTGCAACATCCACGGTGCAAGGTGCAACATCCGTCCGAAATGGCGAAACAGTGCCGTACGACTTTTAGAAATGCGTGCATGGATTTGAAACAGAACAGTACCATGGTGCACCACTCTCCAGCGATGGTAAATCGAAGACCAGCCACCGTAATCCCGTTTTACCGTAAAAATCCACGTGTCGAAAAAACGAAGGGTAAAAAACTTACAAGTCCCGATTGAGATTCGGGTTGTCCTTTTTGGGCATTAATCTTTCCAATGACGGCTAAAAGTTGTCAAAGCCGTAGAACTCATCAAGGCCTTCGTTTTGATAGGTTATGGCTCCCGTAACTCTAAACGAGCCAGAAGTTATGGCCGTCCGAATAATCGATATCTACAGGGTGCAACATCCACGGTGCATGGTGCAACATTCGTCCGGAATGGTGAAACAGTGTCGTACGACTTTTAGAAATGCGTGCATGGATTTGAAACGGAACAGTACCATGGTGCACCACTCTCCAGCGATGGGAAGTCAAAGACGGGCCACAGTAATCCCGTTTTACCGTAAAAATCCACGTGTCGAAAAAACGAAGGGTAAAAAACTTACGAGACCCGATTGAGATTCGGGTTGTCCTTTTTGGCCATTAATATATCCGTTGACGGCTGAAAGCTGTGAAAACCATAGAACTCATTGCGGCCTTCGTTTTGACAGGTTATGGCTCTTGTAACTCTAAACGAGCCAGAAGTTATGGCCGTCCGAATAATCGATATCTACAGGGTGCAACATCCACGGTGCAAGGTGCAACATCCATCCGAAATGCCGAAACAGTGCCGTACGACTTTTAGAAATGCATGCATGTATTTGAAACGGAACAGTACCATGGTTCACCACTCTCCAGCGATGGTAAATCGAAGACCAGCCACCGTAATCCCGTTTTACCGTAAAAATCCACGTGTCGAAAAAACGAAGGGTAAAAAACTTACGAGACCCGATTGAGATTCGGGTTGTCCATTTTGGGCATTATTCTATCCGTTGACAGGTAAAAGCTGTCAAAGCCGTAGAACTCATCGAGGTCTTCGTTTTGACAGGTTATGGCTCCCGTAACTCTAAACGAGCCAGAAGTTATGGCCGCCCGAATAATCGATATCTACCGGGTGCAACATCCACGGTGCAAGGTGCAACATACGTCCGAAATGGCGAAACCGTGCCGTACGACTATTAGAAATGCGTGCATGGATTTGAAACGGAACAGTACCATGGTGCACCAATCTCCAGCTATGGGAAGTCGAAGACGGGCCACGGTAATCCCGTTTTGGTAAAAAACTTACGAGACCAGATTGAGATTCGGGTTGTCCTTTTTGGGCATTAATCTTTCCGTTGACGGGTGAAAGCTGTCAAAGCCGTAGAACTCATCGAGGCCTTCGTTTTGACAAGTTATGGCTCCCGTAACTCTAAACGATCTAGAAGTTATGGCCGTCCGAATAATCGATATCTACAGGGTGCAACATCCTTCCGAAATGGAAAAACAGCGCCGTACGACTTTTAGAAATGCATTCATAGATTTGAAATGGAACAGTACCATGGTGCACCACTCTCCAGCGATGTTAAATCGAAGACCAGCCATCGTAATCCCGTTTTACCGTAAAAATCCACGTGTCGAAAAAACAAAGAGTAAAAAACTTACGAGACCCGATTGAGATTCGGGTTGTCCTTTTTGGGCATTAATCTATCCGTTGACGGCTGAAAGCTGTCAAAGCCGTAGAACACATCGAGGCCTTCGTTATGACAGGTTATGGCTCCCGTAACTCTAAACGAGCCAAATGTTATGGTCGTCCGTATAATCGATATCTATAGGGTGCAACATCCACGGTGCAAGGTGCAACATCCGTCCGAAATGGCGAAACAGTCCCGTACGACTTTTAAAAATGCGTGCATGGATATGAAATGGAACAGTACCATGGTGCACCACTCTCCAGCGAGGGTAAATCGAAGACCAGCCACCGTAATCCCGTTTTACTGTAAAAATCCACGTGTTGAAAAAACGAAGGGTAAAAAACTTACGAGACCCGATTGAGATTCAGGTTGTTCTTTTAGGGCATTAATCTATCTGTTGACGGCTGAAAGCTATCAAAGCCGTAGAACTCATCGAGGCCTTCGTTTTGACAGGTTTTGGCTCCCGTAGCTCTAAACGAACCAGAAGTTATGGCCGTCCGAATAATCGATATCTACAGCGTGCAACATCCACGGTGCAAGGTGCAACATCCGTCCGAAATTGCGAAACAGTGCCGTACGACTTTTAGAAATGCGTGCATGGATTTGAAACGGAACTGTACCATGGTGCACCACTCTCCAGTGATGGTAAATCGAAGGCCAGCCACCGTAATCCCGTTTTACCGTAAAAATCCACGTGTCGAAAAAACGAAGGGTAAAAAACATACGAGACCCGATAGAGATTCGGGTTGTCCTTTTTGGGTATTAATCTATCCGTTGACGGCTGAAAGCGGTCAAAGCCGTAGAACTCATCGAGGCCTTCGTTTTGACAGGTTATGGCTTTCGTAACTCTAAACGAGCCAGAAGTTATGGCCGTCCGAATAATCGATATCTACAGGGTGCAACATCCACGGTGCAAGGTGCAACATCCGTCCGAAATGGAGAAACAGTGTCGTACGACTTTTAGAAATGCGTGCATGGATTTGAAATGGAACAGTACCATAGTTGACCACTGTCCAGCGATGGTAAATCGAAAACCAGCCACCGTAATCCCGTTTTATCGTAAAAATCCACGTGTCGAAAAAACGAAGGGTAAAAAACTTACGAGACCCAATTGAGATTCGGGTTGTCCTTTTTGGGCATTAATCTATCCGTTGACGAGTGGAAGCTGCCAAAGCCGTAGAACTCATCGAGGGCTTCGTTTTGACTGGTTGTGGCTCCCGTAATTCTAAACGAGCCAGAAGTTATGGTCGTCCGAATAAT
The DNA here is from genome assembly GCA_030765085.1 of Allium cepa. NCBI lineage: Eukaryota > Viridiplantae > Streptophyta > Magnoliopsida > Asparagales > Amaryllidaceae > Allium > Allium cepa. The sequence goes on along the minus strand of CM060941.1, from coordinate 40,919,999 downwards.
CGATATCTACATGGTGCAACATCCACGGTGCAAGGTGCAACATCCGTCCGAAATGGCGAAACAGTGCCGTACGACTTTTAGAAATGCGTGCATGGATTTGAAACGGAACAGTACCATGGTGCACCACTCTCCAGCAATGGTAAATCGAAGACCAGCCACGGTAATCCCGTTTTACCGTAAAAATCCATGTGTCGAAAAAACGAAGGATAAAAAACTTACGAGACCCGATTGAGATTCGGGTTGTCCTTTTTGGGCACTAATCTATCCGTTGACGGCTGAAAGCTGTCAAAGCCGTAGAACTCATCGAGGCCTTCGTTTTGACAGGTTATGGCTTTTGTAACTCTAAACGAGCCAGAAGTTATGGCCGTCCGAATAATCGATATCTATAGGGTGCAACATCAAAGGTGTAAGGTGCAACATCCGTCCGAAATGGAGAAACAGTGCCGTACGACTTTTAGAAATGCGTGCATGGATTTGAAATGGAACAGTACCATGGTGCACCACTCTCCAGCGATGGTAAATCGAAGACCAGCCACCGTAATCCCGTTTTACCGTAAAAATCCACGTCTCGAAAAAAGGAAGGGTAAAAAACTTACGGGAGCCGATTGAGATTCGGGTTGTCCTTTTTGGGCATTAATCTATCCGTTAACGAGTGGAAGCTGTCAAAGACGTAGAACTCATCGAGGCCTTCGTTTTGACAGGTTATGGCTCCCGTAATTCTAAACGAGCCAGAAGTTATGGCCGTCTGAATAATCGATATTTACAGGGTGCAACATCCACGGTGCAAGGTGCAACATCCGTCCGAAATGGCGAAACAGTGCCGTACGACTTTTAGAAATGCGTGCATAGATTTGAAACGGAACAGTATCATGGTGCACCAATCTCCAGCAATGGAAAGTCGAAGACGGGCCACGGTAATCCCGTTTTACCGTAAAAATCCATGTGTCGAAAAAACGAAGGGTAAAAAACTTACGAGACCCGATTGAGATTCGGGTTGCCCTTTTTGGGCATTAATCTATCCGTTGACGGCTGAAAGCTGTCAAAGCCGTAGAACTCATCGAGGCCTTCGTTTTGACAGGTTATGGCTCCCGTAACTCTAAACGACCCAGAAGTTATGGCCATCTCAATAATCGATATCTACAGGATGCGACATCCACGGTGCAAGGTGCAACATCCGTCCGAAATGGTGAAACAGTGTCGTACGACTTTTAGAAATGCGTGCATGGATTTGAAACGGAACAGTATCATGGTACACCACTCTCCAGCGATGGTAAATCGAAGACCACCCACGGTAATCCCGTTTTCTCGTAAAAATCCACGTGTCGAAAAAACGAAGGGTAAAAAACTTACGAGACCCGATTGACATTCGGGTTGTCCTTTTTAGGCATTAATCTATCCATTGACGGCTGAAAGCTGTCAAAGCCGTAGAACTCATCGAGGCCTTCGTTTTGACAGGTTATGGCTCCCGTAACTCTAAACGAGCCAGAAGTTATGGCCGTCCGAATAATCGATATCTATAGGGTGCAACATTCACGGTGCAAGGTGCAACATCCGTCCGAAATGGCGAAACAGTGTCGTACGACTTTTAGAAATGCTTTCATGGATTTGAAAAGAAACAGTACCATGGTGCACCACTCTCCAGTGATGGGAAGTCGAAGATGGGCCACGGTAATCCCGTTTTACCGTAAAAATCCATGTGTCGAAAAAACGAAGGATAAAAAACTTACGAGACCCGATTGAGATTCGGGTTGTCCTTTTTGGGCATTAATCTATCCGTTGACGACTGAAAGCTGTCAAAACCGTAGAACTCATCGAGGCCTTCGTTTTGACAGGTTATGCCTCCCGTAACTCTAAACGAGCCAGAAGTTATGGTCGTCCGAATAATCGATATCTACAGGGTGCAACATCCACGGTGCAAGGTGCAACATCCGTCCGAAATGGCGAAACATTGCCGTACGACTTTTAGAAATGCGTGCATGGATTTGAAATGGAACAGTACCATGGTGCACCACTCTCCAGCAATGGTAAATCGAAGACCAGCCAACGTAATCTCGTTTTACCGTAAAAATCCACGTGTCGAAAAAACGAAGGGTAAAAAAATTACGAGACCCGATTGAGATTCGGGCTGTCCTTTTTGGGCATTAATCTATCCGTTGACGGCTGAAAGCGGTCAAAGCCGTAGAACTCATCGAGGCCTTCGTTTTGACAGCTTATGCCTCACGTAACTCTAAACGAGCCAGAAGTTATGGCCGTTCGAATAATCGATATCTACAGGGTGCAACATCCACGGTGCAAGGTGCAACATCCGTCCGAAATGGCGAAACAGTGCCGTACGACTTTTAGAAATGCATACATGGATTTGAAAGGAACCGTACCATGGTGCACCACTCTCCAGCGATGGTATATCGAAGACCAGCCATGGTAATCCCGTTTTACCGTTAAAATCCACGTGTCGAAAAAACGATGGGTAAAAAACTTACGAGACCCGATTGAGATTCGGGTTGTCCTTTTTGGGCATTAATCTATCCGTTGACGGCTGAAAGCGGTCAATGCCGTAGAACTCATCGAGGCCTTCATTTTGACAGGTTATGGCTCCCGTAACACTAAACGAGCCAGAAGTTATGGCCGTCCGAATAATCGATATCTACAGGGTGCAACATCCACGGTGCAAGGTGCAACATCCGTCCGAAATGGCGAAACAGTGTCTTACGACTTTTAGAAATGCGTGCATGGATTTGAAACGGAACAGTACCAAGGTGCACCACTCTCCAGCGATGGGAAGTCGAAGACGGGCCACGGTAATCCCGTTTTACCGTAAAAATCCATGTGTCGAAAAAACGAAGGATAAAAAACTTACGAGACCCGATTGAGATTCGGGTTGTCCTTTTTGGGCATTAATCTATCCGTTGACGGCTGAAAGCTGTCAAAGCCGTAGAACTCATCGAGGCCTTCGTTTTGACAGGTTATGGCTTTCGTAACTCTAAACGAACCAGAAGTTATGGCCGTCCGAATAATCGATATCTACAGGGTGCAACATCCACGGTGCAAGTTGCAACATCCGTCCGAAATGGCAAAACAGTGCCGTACGACTTTTAGAAATGCGTGCATGGATTTGAAACGGAATAGTACAATGGTGCACCACTCTCCAGCGATGTTAAATCGAAGACCAGCCACGTAATCCCGTTTTACCGTAAAAATCCACGTGTCAAAAAAACGAAGGGTAAAAAACTTACGAGACCCGACTAAGATTCGGGTTATCCTTTTTGGGCATTAATCTATCCGTTGACGGCTGAATGCTGTCAAAGCCGTAGAACTCATCGAGGCCTTCATTTTGACAGGTTATGGCTCCCGTAACTCTAAACGAGCCAGAAGTTATGGCCGTCCAAATAATCGATATCTACAGGGTGCAACATCCACGGTGCACGGTGCAACATCCGTCCGAAATGGCGAAACAGTGCCGTACGACTTTTAGAAATGCGTGCATGCATTTGAAACGGAACAGTACCATGGTGCACCACTCTTCAGCGATGGTAAATCGAAGACCAGCCACCGTAATCCCGTTTTAACGTAAAAATCCACGTGTCGAAAAAACAAAGGGTAAAAAACTTACGAGACCCGACTGAGATTCGGGTTGTCCTTTTTGGGCATTAATCTATCCGTTGATGGCTGAAAGCTGTCAAAGCCGTAGAACTCATCGAGGCCTTCGTTTTGACAGGTTATGGCTCCCATTTCTCTAATTGAGCCAGAAGTTATGGCCGTCCGAATAATCGATATCTACAGGGTGCAACATCCACGGTGCAAGGTGCAACATCCGTCCGAAATGGCGAAACAGTGCCGTACGACTTTTAGAAATGCGTGCATGGATTTGAAACGGAACAATACCATGGTGCAACACTCTCCAGCGATGGTAAATCGAAGACCACCCATGGTAATCCCGTTTTACCGTAAAAATCCACGTGTCGAAAAAACGAAGGGTAAAAAACTTACGAGACCCGATTGAGATTCGGGTTGTCCTTTTTGGGCATTAATCTATCCGTTGACGGCTGAAAGCAGTCAAAGCCGTAGAATTCATCGAGGCCTTCGTTTTGACAGGTTATGGCTCCCGTAACTCTAAACGAGCCAGAAGTTATGGCCGTCCGAATAATCGATATCTACAGGGTGCAACATCCACGGTGCAAGGTGCAACATCCGTCCGAAATGGCGAAACAGTATTTAACGACTTTTAGAAATGCGTGCATGGATTTGAAACGGAACAGTACCAAGGTGCACCACTCTCCAGCGATGGGAAGTTGAAGACGGGCCACGGTAATCCCGTTTTACCGTAAAAATCCATGTGTCGAAAAAACGAAGGATAAAAAACTTACGAGACCCGATTGAGATTCGGGTTGTCCTTTTTGGGCATTAATCTATCCGTTGACGGCTGAAAGCTGTCAAAGCCGTAGAAATCATCGAGGCCTTCGTTTTGACAGGTTATGCCTCCCGTATCTCTAAACGAGCCAGAAGTTATGGTCGTCCGAATAATCGATATCTACAGGGTGCAACATCCACGGTGCAAGGTGCAACATCCGTCCGAAATGGCGAAACATTGCCGTACGACTTTTAGAAATGCGTGCATGGATTTGAAACGGAACAGTACCATGGGGCACCACTCTCCAGCGATGGTAAATCGAAGACCAGCCACCGTAATCTCGTTTTATCGTAAAAATCCACGTGTCGAAAAAACGAAGGGTAAAAAACTTACGAGACCCGATTGAGATTCGGGTTGTCCTTTTTGGGCATTAATCTATCCATTGACGGCTGAAAGCTGTCAAAGCCGTGGAACTCATCGAGGCCTTCGTTTTGACAGGTTATGCCTCACGTAACTCTAAACGAGCCAGAAGTTATGGCCGTCCGAATAATCGATATCTACAGGGTGCAACATCCACGGTGCAAGGTGCAACATCCGTCCGAAATGGCGAAACAGTGTCGTACGACTTTTAGATTTGCGTGCATGGATTTGAAATGGAACAGTACCATGGTGCACCACTCTCCAGCGATGGAAAGTCGATGACGGGCCACGGTAATCCCGTTTTACCGTAAAATTCCACGTTTCGAAAAACGGAAGGATAAAAAACTTAGAGACCCGATTGAGATTCGGGTTGTCCTTTTTGGGCATTAATCTATCCGTTGATGGCTGAAAGCTGTCAACATCGTAGAACTCATCGAGGCCTTCGTTTTGACAGGTTATGGCTTTTGTAACTCTAAACGAGACAGAAGTTATGGCCGTCCGAATAATCGATATCTACAGGGTGCAACATCCACGGTGCAAGGTGCAACATCCGTCCGAAATGGCGAAACAGTGCCGTACGACTTTTAGAAATGCGTGCATGGATTTGAAATGGAATAGTACCATGGTGCACCACTCTCCAGCGATGGTAAATCGAAGACCAGCCTCCGTAATCCCGTTTTACCGTAAAAATCTACGTGTCTAAAAATGAAGGGTAAAAAACTTACGAGACCCGATTGAGATTCGGGTTGTCCTTTTTGGGCATTAATCTATCCCTTGATGGCTGAAAGCTATCAAAGCCGTAGAACTCATCGAGGCCTTCGTTTTGACAGGTTATGGCTCCCGTAACTCTAAACGAGCCAGAAGTTATGGCCGTCCGAATAATCGATATCTACAGGGTGCAACATCCACGGTGCAAGGTGCAACATCCGTCCGAAATGGCGAAACAGTGTCGTACGACTTTTAAAAATGCGTGCATGGATTTGAAACGGAACAGTACCATGGTGCACCACTGTCCAGCGATGGGAAGTCGAAGACGGGCCACGGTAATCCCGTTTTACCGTAAAAATCCACGTGTCGAAAAAACGAAGGGTAAAAAACTTACGAGACCCGATTGAGAATCGAGTTGTCCTTTTTGGGCGTTAATCTATCCGTTGACGGCTGAAAGCTGTCAAAACCATAGAACTCATCGAAGCCTTCGTTTTGACAGGATATGGCTTTTGTAACTCTAAACGGGCCAGAAGTTATGGCCGTCCGAATAATCGATATCTATAGGGTGCAACATCCACGGTGCAAGGTGCAACATCCGTCCGAAATGGCGAAACAGTGCCGTACGACTTTTAGAAATGCGTGCATGGATTTGAAACGGAATAGTACCATGGTGCACCACTTTCCAGCGATGGTAAATCGAAGACCAGCCACCGTAATCCCGTTTTACCATAAAAATCCACGTGTCGAAAAAACGAAGGGTAAAAAACTTACGAGACCCGGCTGAGATTCGGGTTGTCCTTTTTGGGCATTAATCTATTCGTTGACGGATGAAAGTTGTCAAAGCCGTAGAACTCGTCGAGGCCTTCGTTTTGACAGGTTATGGCTCCCGTAACTCTAAACGAGCCAGTAGTTATGGTCGTCCGAATAATCGATATCTACAGGGTGCAACATCCACGGTGCAAGGTGCAACATCCGTCCGAAATGGCGAAACATTGCTGTACGACTTTTAGAAATGCGTGCATGGATTTGAAACGGAACAGTGCCATTGTGCACCACTCTCTAGCGATGGTAAATCGAAGACGAGCCACAGTAATCCCGTTTTACCGTAAAAATCCACGTGTCGAAAAAACGAAGGGTAAAAAACTTACGAGACCCGATTGAGATTCGGGTTGTCCTTTTTGGGCATTAATCTATCCGTTGACAGCTGAAAGTTGTCAAAGCCGTAGAACTCATCGAGGCCTTCGTTTTGACAGGTTATGCCTCCCGTAAATCTAAACGAGCCAGAAGTTATGGCCGTCCGAATAATCGATATCTACAGGGTGCAACATCCACAGTGCAAGGTGCAACATCCGTCCGAAATGGCGAAACAGTGTCGTACGACTTTTAGATATGCGTGCATGGATTTGAAATAGAACAGTACCATGGTGCACCACTCTCCAGTGATGGAAAGTCGAAGACGGGCCACGGTAATCCCGTTTTACCGTAAAATTCCACGTGTCAAAAAAGGAAGGATAAAAAACTTAGAGACCCGATTGAGATTCGGGTTGTCCTTTTTGGGCATTAATCTATCCATTAATGGCTGAAAGCTGTCAAAGTCGTAGAACTCGTCGAGGCCTTCGTTTTGACAGGTTATGGCTTTTGTAACTCTAAACGAGCCAGAAGTTATGGCCGTCCGAATAATCGATATCTACAGGGTGCAACATCCACGGTGCAAGGTGCAACATCCGTCCGAAATGGCGAAACAGTGCCGTACGACTTTTAGAAATGCGTGCATGGATTTGAAACGGAATAGTACCATGGTGCACCACTCTCCAGCGATGGTAAATCGAAGACCAGCCTCCGTAATCCCGTTTTACCATAAAAATCCACGTGTCTAAAAAACGAAGGGTAAAAAACTTACGAGACCCGATTGAGATTCGGGTTGTCCTTTTTGGGCATTAATCTATCCATCGACGGCTGAATGCTATCAAAGCCGTAGAACTCATCGAGGCCTTCGTTTTGACAGGTTATGGCTCCCGTAACTCTAAACGAGCCAGAAGTTATGGCCGTCCGAATAATCGATATCTACAGGGTGCAACATCCACGGTGCAAGGTGCAACATCCGTCCGAAATGGCGAAACAGTGTCGTACGAATTTTAGAAATGCGTGCATGGATTTGAAACGGAACAGTACCATGGTGCATCACTCTCCAGCGATGGGAAGTCGAAGACGGGCCACGGTAATCCCGTTTTACCGTAAAAATCCACGTGTCGAAAAAACGATGGGTAAAAAACTTACGAGACCCGATTGAGATTCGGGTTGTCCTTTTTGGGCGTTAATCTATCCGTCGACGGCTGAAAGCTGTAAAAACCATAGAACTCATCGAGGCCTTCGTTTTGACAGGTTATGGCTTTTGTAACTCTAAACGGGCCAGAAGTTATGGCCTTCCGAATAATCGATATCTACAGGGTACAACATCCACGGTGCAAGGTGCAACATCCGTCCGAAATGGCGAAACAGTGCCGTACGACTTTTAGAAATGCGTGCATGGATTTGAAACGGAACAGTACCATGGTTCACCACTCTCCAGCGATGGTAAATCGAAGACCAGCCACCGTAATCCCGTTTTACCGTAAAAATCCACGTGTCGAAAAAACGAAGGGTAAAAAACTTACGAGACCCTATTGAGATTCGGGTTGTCCGTTTTGGGCATTAATCTATCCGTTGACGGGTAAAAGTTGTCAAAGCCGTAGAACTCATCGAAACCTTCGTTTTGACAGGTTATGGCTCCCGTAACTTTAAACGAGCCAGAAGTTATGGCCGCCAGAATAATCGATATCTACAGGGTGCAACATCCACGGTGCAAGGTGCAACATCCGTCCGAAATGGCGAAACAGTGTCGTACGACTTTTAGAAATGCGTGCATGGATTTGAAACGGAACAGTACCATGGAGCACCAATCTCTAGCTATGGGAAGTCGAAGACGGGCCACGGTAATCCCGTTTTAGCGTAAAAATCCACGTGTTGAAAAAACGAAGGGTAAAAAACTTACGAGACCAGATTGAGATTCGGGTTGTCCTTTTTGGGCGTTAATCTTTCCGTTGATGGGTGAAAGCTGTCAAAGCCGTAGAACTCATCGAGGCCTTCGTTTTGACAGGTTATGGCTCCCGTAACTCTAAACGAGCCAGAAGTTATGGCCGTCGGAATAATCGATATCTACAGGGTGCAACATCTACGGTGCAAGGTGCAACATCCGTCCGAAATGGCGAAACAGTGTCGTACGACTTTTAGAAATGCGTGCATGGATTTGAAACGGAACAGTACCATAGTGCACCACTCTCTAGCGATGGGAAGTCGAAGACGGGCCACGGTAATCCCATTTTACCATAAAAATCCACGTGTCGAAAAAACGAAGGGTAAAAAACTTAGGAGACCCGATTGAGATTCGGGTTGTCCTTTTGGGCATTAATCTATCTGTTGACGGCTGAAAGCCGTCAAAGCCGTAGAACTCATCGAGGCCTTCGTTTTGATAGGTTATGGCTCCCGTAGCTCTAAACGAGCCAGAAGTTATGGTCGTCCGAATAAACGATACCTATAGGGTGCAATATCCACGGTGCAAGGTGCAACATCCGTCCGTAATGGCGAAACAGTGCCGTAAGACTTTTAGAAATGCGTGCATGGATTTGAAATGGAACAGTACTATGGTGCAACACTCTCCAACGATGGTAAATCGAAGACCAGCCACCGTAATCCCGTCTTACTGTAAAAATCCACGTGTCGAAAAAACGAAGGGTAAAAAACTTACGAGACCCGACTGAGATTCGGGTTGTCCTTTTTGGGCATTAATCTATCCGTTGATGGCTGAAAGCTGTCAAAGCCGTAGAACTCATCGAGGCCTTCGTTTTGACAGGTTATGGCTCCCGTATCTCTAATTGTGCCAGAAGTTATGGCCGTCCGAATAATCGATATCTACAGGGTGCAACATCCACGGTGCAAGGTGCAACATCCGTCCGAAATGGCGAAACAGTGCCGTACGACTTTTAGAAATGCGTGCATGGATTTGAAACGGAACAATACCATGGTGCAACACTCTCCAGCGATGGTAAATCGAAGACCACCCATGGTAATCCCGTTTTACCGTAAAAATCCACGTGTCGAAAAAACGAAGGGTAAAAAACTTACGAGACCCGATTGAGATTCGGGTTGTCCTTTTTGGGCATTAATCTATCCGTTGACGGCTGAAAGCAGTCAAAGCCGTAGAACTCATCGAGGCCTTCGTTTTGACAGGTTATGGCTCCCGTAACTCTAAACGAGCCAGAAGTTATGGCCGTCCGAATAATCGATATCTACAGGGTGCAACATCCACGGTGCAAGGTGCAACATCCGTCCGAAATGGCGAAACAGTATTTAACGACTTTTAGAAATGCGTGCATGGATTTGAAACGGAACAGTACCAAGGTGCACCACTCTCCAGCGATGGGAAGTTGAAGACGGGCCACGGTAATCCCGTTTTACCGTAAAAATCCATGTGTCGAGAAAACGAAGGATAAAAAACTTACGAGACCCGATTGAGATTCGGGTTGTCCTTTTTGGGCATTAATCTATCCGTTGACGGTTGAAAGCTGTCAAAGCCGTAGAACTCATCGAGGCCTTCGTTTTGACAGGTTATGCCTCCCGTATCTCTAAACGAGCCAGAAGTTATGGTCGTCCGAATAATCGATATCTACAGGGTGCAACATCCACGGTGCAAGGTGCAACATCCGTCCGAAATGGCGAAACATTGCCGTACGACTTTTAGAAATGCGTGCATGGATTTGAAACGGAACAGTACCATGGTGCACCACTCTCCAGCGATGGTAAATCGAAGACCAGCCACCGTAATCTCGTTTTATCGTAAAAATCCACGTGTCGAAAAAACGAAGGGTAAAAAACTTACGAGACCCGATTGAGATTCGGGTTGTCCTTTTTGGGCATTAATCTATCCATTGACGGCTGAAAGCTGTCAAAGCCGTAGAACTCATCGAGGCCTTCGTTTTGACAGGTTATGCCTCACGTAACTCTAAACGAGCCAGAAGTTATGGCCGTCCGAATAATCGATATCTACAGGGTGCAACATCCACGGTGCAAGGTGCAACATCCGTCCGAAATGGCGAAACAGTGTCGTACGACTTTTAGATTTGCGTGCATGGATTTGGAATGGAACAGTACCATGGTGCACCACTCTCCAGCGATGGAAAGTCGATGACGGGCCACGGTAATCCCGTTTTACCGTAAAATTCCACGTGTCGAAAAAAGGAAGGATAAAAAACTTAGAGACCCGATTGAGATTCGGGTTGTCCTTTTTGGGCATTAATCTATCCGTTGATGGCTGAAAGCTGTCAACATCGTAGAACTCATCGAGGCCTTCGTTTTGACAGGTTATGGCTTTTGTAACTCTAAACGAGACAGAAGTTATGGCCGTCCGAATAATCGATATCTACAGGGTGCAACATCCACGGTGCAAGGTGCAACATCCGTCCGAAATGGCGAAACAGTGCCGTACGACTTTTAGAAATGCGTGCATGGATTTGAAACGGAATAGTACCATGGTGCACCACTCTCCAGCGATGGTAAATCGAAGACCAGCCTCCGTAATCCCGTTTTACCGTAAAAATCTACGTGTCTAAAAATGAAGGGTAAAAAACTTACGAGACCCGATTGAGATTCGGGTTGTCCTTTTTGGGCATTAATCTATCCCTTGATGGCTGAAAGCTATCAAAGCCGTAGAACTCATCGAGGCCTTCGTTTTGACAGGTTATGGCTCCCGTAACTCTAAACGAGCCAGAAGTTATGGCCGTCCGAATAATCGATATCTACAGGGTGCAACATCCACGGTGCAAGGTGCAACATCCGTCCGAAATGGCGAAACAGTGTCGTACGACTTTTAAAAATGCGTGCATGGATTTGAAACGGAACAGTACCATGGTGCACCACTGTCCAGCGATGGGAAGTCGAAGACGGGCCACGGTAATCCCGTTTTACCGTAAAAATCCACGTGTCGAAAAAACGATGGGTAAAAACTTACGAGACCCGATTGAGATTCGGGTTGTCCTTTTTGGGCGTTAATCTATCCGTCGACGGCTGAAAGCTGTAAAAACCATAGAACTCATCGAGGCCTTCGTTTTGACAGGTTATGGCTTTTGTAACTCTAAACGGGCCAGAAGTTATGGCCTTCCGAATAATCGATATCTACAGGGTACAACATCCACGGTGCAAGGTGCAACATCCGTCCGAAATGGCGAAACAGTGCCGTACGACTTTTAGAAATGCGTGCATGGATTTGAAACGGAACAGTACCATGGTTCACCACTCTCCAGCGATGGTAAATCGAAGACCAGCCACCGTAATCCCGTTTTACCGTAAAAATCCACGTGTCGAAAAAACGAAGGGTAAAAAACTTACGAGACCCGATTGAGGTTCGGGTTGTCCGTTTTGGGCATTAATCTATCCGTTGACGGGTAAAAGTTGTCAAAGCCGTAGAACTCCTCGATACCTTCGTTTTGACAGGTTATGGCTCCCGTAACTTTAAACGAGCCAGAAGTTATGGCCGCCCGAATAATCAATATCTACAGGGTGCAACATCCACGGTGCAAGGTGCAACATCCGTCCGAAATGGCGAAACAGTGTCGTACGACTTTTAGAAATGCGTGCATGGATTTGTAACGGAACAGTACCATGGAGCACCAATCTCTAGCTATGGGAAGTCGAAGACGGGCCACGGTAATCCCGTTTTAGCGTAAAAATCCACGTGTTGAAAAAACGAAGGGTAAAAAACTTACGAGACCAGATTGAGATTCGGGTTGTCCTTTTTGGGCGTTAATCTTTCCGTTGATGGGTGAAAGCTGTCAAAGCCGTAGAACTCATCGAGGCCTTCGTTTTGACAGGTTATGGCTCTCGTAACTCTAAAAGAGCCAGAAGTTATGGCCGTCCGAATAATCGATATCTACAGGGTGCAACATCCACGGTGCAAGGTGCAACATCCGTCCGAAATGGCGAAACAGTGTCGTACGACTTTTAGAAATGCGTGCATGGATTTGAAACGGAACAGTACCATAGTGCACCACTCTCTAGCGATGGGAAGTCGAAGACGGGCCACGGTAATCCCATTTTACCATAAAAATCCACGTGTCGAAAAAACGAAGGGTAAAAAACTTACGAGACCCGATTGAGATTCGGGTTGTCCTTTTGGGCATTAATCTATCTGTTGACGGCTGAAAGCCGTCAAAGCCGTAGAACTCATCGAGGCCTTCGTTTTGATAGGTTATGGCTCCCGTAGCTCTAAACGAGCCAGAAGTTATGGTCATCCGAATAAACGATACCTATAGGGTGCAATATCCACGGTGCAAGGTGCAACATCCGTCCGTAATGGCGAAACAGTGCCGTAAGACTTTTAGAAATGCATGCATGGATTTGAAATGGAACAGTACTATGGTGCAACACTCTCCAACGATGGTAAATCGAAGACCAGCCACCGTAATCCCGTTTTACTATAAAAATCAACGTGTCGAAAAAACGAAGGGTAAAAAACTTACCAGACCCGATTGAGATTCGGGTTGTCCTTTTGTGCATTAATCTATGTGTTGATGGCTGAAAGCCGTCAAAGCCGTAGAACTCATCGAGGCCTTCGTTTTGACAGGTTATGGCTCCCGTAGCTCTAAACGAGCCGGAAGTTATGGCCGTCCGAATAATCGATATCTACAGGGTGCAACATCCACGGTGCAAGGTGCAACATCCGTCCGAAATGGCGAAACAGTGTCGTACGACTTATAGAAATGCTGCATGGATTTGAAACGGAACAATACCATGGTGCACCACTATCCAGCGATGGGAAGTCGAAGACGGGCCACGGTAATCCCGTTTTACCGTAAAAATCCACGTGTCGAAAAAACGAAGGGCAAAAAACTTACGAGACCCGATTGTGATTCGGGTTGTCCTTTTTGGGCGTTAATCTATCCGTTGACGGCTGAAAGCTGTCAAAACCATAGAACTCATCGAGGCCTTCGTTTTGACAGGTTATGGCTTTTGTAACTCTAAACGGGCCAGAAGTTATGGCCGTCCGAATAATCGATATCTACAGGGTGCAACATCCACGGTGCAAGGTGCAACATCCGTCCGAAATGGCGAAACAGTGCCGTACGACTTTTAGAAATGCGTGCATGGAATTGAAACGGAATTGTACCATGGTGCACCACTCTCCAGCGATGTTAAATCGAAGACCAGCCACCGTAATCCCGTTTTACCGTAAAAATCCACGTGTCGAAAAAACGAAGGGTAAAAAACTTACGAGACCCGATAGAGATTCGGGTTGTCCTTTTTGGCCATTAATCTATCCGTTGGCGGCTGAAAGCGGTCAAAGCCGTAGAACTCATCAAGGCCTTCGTTTTGGCTGGTTATGGCTCCCGTAATTCTAAACGAGCCAGAAGTTATGGCCGTCCGAATAATCGATATCTACAGGGTGCAACATCAACGGCGGAAGGTGAAACATCCGTCCGAAATGGCGAAAAAGTGTCGTACGACATTTAGAAATGCGTGCATGGATTTGAAACAGAACAGTACCAAGGTGCACCACTCTCCAGCGATGGGAAGTCGAAGACAGGCCACGGTAATCCCGTTTTACCGTAAAAATCCACGTGTCAAAAAAACGAAGGGTAAAAAAACTTATGAGACCCGATTGAGATTCGGGTTGTCCTTTTTGGGCATTAATCTATCCGTTGACGGCTGAAAGCGGTCAAAACCGTAGAACTCATCAAGGCCTTCGTTTTGACAGGTTATGCTTTTGTAACTCTAAACGAGCCAGAAGTTATGGCCGTCCGAATAATCGATATCTACAGGGTGCAACATCCACGGTGCAATGTGCAACATCCGTCCGAAATGGAGAAACAGTGTCGCACGACTTTTAGAAATGCGTGCATGCATTTGAAATGGAACAGTACCATCGTGCACCACTCTCCAGCGATGGTAAATCGAAGACCAGCCACCGTAATCCCGTTTTACCGTAAAAATCCACGTGTCGAAAAAACGAAGGGTAAAAATCTTACGAGACCCGATTGAGATTCGGGTTGTCCTTTTTGGGCATTAATCTATCCGTTGACAAGTGGAAGCTGTCAAAGCCGTAGAACTCATCGAGGCCTTTGTTTTGACAGGTTATGGCTCCTGTAATTCTAAACGAGCCAGAAGTTATGGCCGTCCGAATAATCGATATCTACAGGGTGCAGCATCCACGGTGCAAGGTGCAACATCCGTCCGAAATGGAGAAACAGTGCCGTACGACTTTTAGAAATGCGTGCATGGATTTGAAACGGAACAGTATTATGGTGCACCAATCACCAGCAGTGGGAAGTCGAAGACGGGCCACGGTAATCCCGTTATACCGTAAAAATCCATGTGTCGAAAAAACGAAGGGTAAAAAACTTACGAGACCCGATTGAGATTCGGGTTGTCCTTTTTGGGCATTAATCTATCCATTGACGGTTGAAAGCTGTCAAAGCCGTAGAACTCATTGAGGCCTTCGTTTTGACAGGTTATGGCTCCCGTAACTCTAAACGAGTCAGAAGTTACATAGATATCTATAGGGTGCAACATCCACGGTGCAAGGTGCAACATCCATCCGAAATGGCGAAACAGTGCCGTACGACTTTTAGAAATGCGTGCATGGATTTGAACCAGAACAATACCATGGTGCACCACACTCCAGCGATGGGAAGTCGAAGACGGGCCACGGTAATCCCGTTTACCGTAAAAATCCACGTGTCGAAAAAACGAAGGGTAAAAAACTTACGAGACCCGATTGAGATTCGGGTTGTCCTTTTTGGGCATTAATCTATCCATTGACGGCTGAAAGCAGTCAAAGCCGTAGAACACAACGAGACCTTCCTTTTGACAAGTTATGGCTTTTGTAACTCTAAACGAGCCAGAAGTTATGGCCGTCCGAATAATCGATATCTACAGGGTGCAACGTCCACGGTGTAAGGTGCAACATCCGTTCGAAATCGCGAAAAAGTGCCGTACGACTTTTAGAAATGAGTGCATGGATTTGATACGGAACAGTACCATGATGCACCACTCTTCAGCAATGGTAAATCGAAGACCAGCCACCTAATCCCGTTTTACCGTAAAAATCCACGTGCCGAAAAAACGAAGGGTAAAAAACTTACGAGACCCGACTGAGATTCGGGTTGTCCTTTTTGGGCATTAATCTATGCGTTGACGGCTGAAAGCTGTCAAAGCCGTAGAACTCATCGAGGCCTTCGTTTTAACAGGTTATGGCTCTCGTAACTCTTAACGAGCCAGAAGTTATGGCCGTCCGAATAATCGATATCTACAGGGTGCAACATCCACGGTGCAAGGTGCAACATCCGTCCGAAATGGCGAAACAGTGTCGTACGACTTTTATAAATGCGTGCATGGATTTGAAACAGAACCGTACCATGGTGCACCACTCTCCAGCGATGGTAAATCGAAGACCAGCCACGGTAATCCCGTTTTACCATAAAAATCCACGTGTCGATAAAATGAAGGGTAAAAAACATACGAGACCCGATTGAGATTCGGGTTGTCCTTTTTGGGCATTAATCTATCCGTTGATGGCTGAAAGCGGTCAAAGACGTAGAGCTCATCGAGGCCTTCGTTTGGACAGGTTATGGCTCCCGTAATTCTAAACGAGCCAGAAGTTATGGCCGTCCGAATAATCGATATCTACAGGGTGCAACATCCACGATGCAAGGTGCAACATCCGTTCGAAATGGCGAAACAGTGTCGTACGACTTTTAGAAATGCGTGCATGGATTTGAAAAGAAAAAGTACCATGGTGCACCACTCTCCAGCGATGGGAAGTCGAAGACCGGCCACAGTAATCCCGTTTTACCGTAAAAATCCACGTGTCGATAAAACGAAGGATAAAAAACTTACGAGACCGATTGAGATTCGGGTTGTCCTTTTTGGGCATTAATCTATCCGTTGACGGCTGAAAGCTGTCAAAGACGTAGAACTCATCAAGGCCTTCGTTTTGACAGGTTATGGCTTCTGTAACTCTAAACGAGCCAGAACTTATGGCCGTCCGAATAATCGATATCAACAGGGTGCAACATCCACAGTGCAAGGTGCAACATCCGTCCGAAATGGCGAAACAGTGTCGTACGACTTTTAGAAATGCGTGCATGGATTTGAAACGGAACAGTACCATGGTACACCACTCTTCAGCGATTGTAAATTGAAGACCAGCCACCGAAATCCCGTTTTACTGTAAAAATCCACGTGTCGAAAAAACGAAGGGTAAAAAACTTACGAGACCCGATTGAGATTCGGGTTGTCCTTTTTGGGCATTAATCTATCCGTTGACGGCTGAAAGCTGTCAAAGCCGTAGAACTCATCGAGGCCTTCGTTTTGACAGGTTATGGCTCCCGTAACTCTAAACGAGCCAGAAGTTATGGCCGTCCGAATAATCGATATCTACAGGGTGCAACAAACACGGTGCAAGGTGCAACATCCGTCCGAAATGGCGAAACAGTGCCGTACGACTTTTAGAAATGCGTGCAAGGATTTGAAACGGAACAGTACCATAGTGCACCACTCTCCAGCGATGGTTAATCGAAGACCAGCCACGGTAATCCCGTTTTACATTAAAAATCCACGTGTCGAAAAAACGAAGGGTAAAAAACTTACGAGACCCGATTGAGATTCGGGTTGTCCTTTTTGGGCATTAATCTATCCGTTGACGGCTGAAAGCGGTCAAAGCCATAGAACTCATCGGGGCCTTCGTTTTGACAGGTTATGGCTCCCGTAACTCTAAACGAGCCAGAAGTTATGGCCGTCCGAATAATCGATATCTACAAGGTGCAACATTCACGGTGCAAGGTGCAACATCCGTCCGAAATGGCGAAACAGTGTCATACGACTTTTAGAAATGCGTGCATGGATTTGAAACGGAACAGTACCAAGGTGCACCACTCTCCAGCGATGGGAAGTCGAAGACGGGCCACGATAATCCCGTTTTACCGTAAAAATCCATGTGTCGAAAAAACGAAGGATAAAAAATTTACGAGACCCGATTGAGATTCGGGTTGTCGTTTTTGGGCATTAATCTATCCGTTGACGGCTGAAAGCTGTCAAAGCCGTAGAACTCGTCGAGGCCTTCGTTTTGACAGGTTATGGATTTTGTAACTCTAAACGAGCCAGAAGTTATGGCCGTCCGAATAATCGATATCTATAGGGTGCAACATCCACGGTGCAAGGTGCAACATCCGTCCGAAATGGCAAAACAGTGCCGTACGACTTTTAGAAATGCGTGCATGGATTTGAAATGGAACAGTACCATGGTGCACCACTCTCCGGCGAAGGTAAGTCGAAGACCAGCCACGTAATCTCATTTTACCGTAAAATCCACGTGTCAAAAAAACGAAGGGTAAAAAACTTACGAGACCCGACTGAGATTCGGGTTGTCCTTTTTGGGCATTAATCTATCCGTTGACGGCTGAAAGCTGGTAAAGCCGTAGAACTCATCGAGGCCTTCATTTTGACAGGTTATGGCTCCCGTAACTCTAAACGAGCCAGAAGTTAAGGCCGTCCAAATAATCGGTATCTACAGGGTGCAACATCCACAGTGCAAGGTGCAACATCCGTCCGAAATGGCGAAACAGTGCCGTACGACTTTTAGAATTGCGTGCATGGATTTGAAACGGAACAGTACCATGGTGCACCACTCTCCAACGACGGTAAATCGAAGACCAACCACGGTAATCACGTTTTACCATAAAAATCCACGTGTCAAAAAAACGAAGGGTAAAAAACTTACGAGACCCGATTGAGATTCGGGTTGTCCTTTAGGGCATTAATGTATCCGTTGACGGCTGAAAGCTGTCAAGCCGTAGAAATCATTGAGACCTTCATTTTGAAAAGTTATGGCTTTTGTAACTCTAAACGAGTCAAAAGATATGGCCTTCCGAATAATCGATATCTACAGGGTGCAACATCCACGGTGCAAGGTGCAACATCCGTCCGAAATGGTGAATCAGTGTCGTACGACTTTTAGAAATGCGTGCATGGATTTGAAACGGAACAGTACCATGGTGCACCACTCTTCAGCGATGGTAAATCGAAGACCAGCCACTGTAATCCCGTTTTACCGTAAAAATCCACGTGTCGAAAAAACGAAGGGTAAAAAACTTACGTGACCCGACTGAGATTCGGGTTGTCCTTTTTGGGCATTAATCTATCCGTTGACGGCTGAAAGCTGTCAAAACCGTAGAACTCATCAAGGCCTTCGTTTTGACAGGTTATGGCTTTTGTAACTCTAAACGAGCCAGAAGTTATGGCCGTCCGAATAATCGATATCTACAGGGTGCAACATCCACGGTGCAAGGTGCAACATCCGTCCGAAATGGCGAAACAGTGCCGTACGACTTTTAGAAATGCTTGCATGGATTTGAAACGGAACAGTACCATGGTGCACCACTCTCCAGAGATGGTAAATCGAAGACCAGCCACCGTAATCCCGTTTTACCGTAAAAATCCACGTGTCTAAAAAACGGAGGGTAAAAAATTTACGAGACCCGATTGAGATTCGGGTTGCCCTTTTTGGGCATTAATCTATCCGTTGACGGCTGAAAGCTTTCAAAGCCGTAAAACTCATCGAGGCCTTCATTTTGACAAGTTATGGCTCCCGTAACTCTTAACGAGCCAGAAGTTATGGCCGTCCGAATAATCGATATCTACAGGGTGCAACATCCACGGTGCAAGGTGCAACATCCGTCCGAAATGGCGAAACAGTGCCGTACGACTTTTAGAAATGCGTGCATGGATTTGAAACGGAACAGTACCATGGTGCACCACTCTTCAGCGATTGTAAATTGAAGACCAGCCACTGTAATCCCGTTTTACCGTAAAAATCCACGTGTCGAAAAAACGAAGGGTAAAAAACTTACGATACCCGATTGAGATTCGGGTTGTCCTTTTTGGGCATTAGTCTATCCGTTGACGGCTGAAATATGTCAAAGCCGTAGAACTCATCGACGCTTTCGTTTTGACAGGTTATGGCTCCAGTAACTCTAAACGAGCCATAAGTTATGGCCGTCCGAATAATCGATATCTGCAGGGTGCAACATCCACGGTGCAAGGTGCAACATCCGTCCGAAATGGCGAAACAGTGCCGTACGACTTTTAGAAATGCAAGAATGGATTTGAAACGGAACAGTACCATGCTGCACCACTCTCCAGCGATGGTAAATCGAAGACCAGCCACCGTAATCCCGTTTTACCGTAAAAATCCACGTGTCTAAAAAACGGAGTGTAAAAAATTTACGAGACCCGATTGAGATTCGGGTTGCCCTTTTTGGGCATTAATCTATCCGTTGACGGCTGAAAGCTTTCAAAGCCGTAAAACTCATCGAGGCCTTCGTTTTGACAAGTTATGGCATTTTGTAACTCTAAACGAGCCAGAAGTTATGGCCGTCCGAATAATCGATATCTACAGGGTGCAACATCCACGGTGCAAGGTGCAACATCCGTCCGAAATGGCGAAACAGTGCCGTACGACTTTTAGAAATGCATGCATGGATTTGAAACGGAACAGTACCATGGTGCACCACTCTTCAGCGATTGTAAATTGAAGATCAGCCACCGTAATCCCGTTTTACCGTAAAAATCCACGTGCCGAAAAAACGAAGGGTAAAAAACTTAGGAGACCCGATTGAGATTCGGGTTGTCCTTTTTGGGCATTAATCTATCCGTTGACGGCTGAAATATGTCAAAGCCGTAGAACTCATCGAGGCTTTCGTTTTGACAGGTTATGGCTACCGTAACTCTAAACGAGCCAGAAGTTATGGCCGTCCGAATAATCGATATCTACAGGGTGCAACATCCATGGTGCAAGGTGCAACATCCGTCCGAAATGGCAAGCAGTGCCGTACGACTTTTAGAAATGCGTGCATGGATTTGAAACGGAACAGTACCATAGTGCACCACTCTCCAGCGATGGTAAATCGAAGACCAGCCACGGTAATCCCGTTTTACCGTAAAAATCCATGTGTCGAAAAAACGAAGGGTAAAAAACTTATGAGACCCGATTGAGATTCGGGTTGTCCTTTTTGGGCATTAATCTATCCGTTGACGGCTGAAAGCGGTCAAAGCCGTAGAACTCATCGAGGCCTTCGTTTTGACAGGTTATGGCTCCCGTAACTCTAAACGAGCCAGAAGTTATGGCCGTCCGAATAATCGATATCTACCGGGTGCAACATCCACGGTGCAAGGTGCAACATCCGTCCGAAATGGCGAAACAGTGTCATATGACATTTAGAAATGCGTGCATGGATTTGAAACGGAACAGTACCAAGGTGCACCACTCTCCAGCGATGGGAAGTCGAAGACGGGCCACGTTAATCCCGTTTTACCGTAAAAATCCTTGTGTCGAAAAAACGAAGGATAAAAAACTTACGAGACCCGATTGAGATTCGGGTTGTCCTTTTTGGGCATTAATCTATCCGTTGACAGCTAAAAGCTGTCAAAGCCGTAGAACTCATCGAGGCCTTCGTTTTGACAGGTAATGGATTTTGTAACTCTAAACGAGCCAGAAGTTATGGCCGTCCGAATAATCGATATCTACAGGGTGCAACATCCACGGTGCAAGGTGCAACATCCGTCCGAAATGGTAAAACAGTGCCGTACGACTTTTAGAAATGCGTGCATGGATTTGAAATGGAACAGTACCATGGTGCACCACTCTCCAGCGAAGGTAAGTCGAAGACCAGCCACGTAATCCCGTTTTACCGAAAAATCCACGTGTAAAAAAAACGAAGGGTAAAAAACTTACGAGACCCGACTGAGATTCGGGTTGTCCTTTTTGGGCATTAATCTATCTGTTGACGGCTGAAAGCTGTCAAAGCCGTAGAACTCATCGAGGCCTTCATTTTGACAGGTTATGTCTCCCGTAACTCTAAACGAGGAAGAAGTTACGGCCGTCCAAATAATCGATATCTACAGGGTGCAACATCCACGGTGCAAGGTGCAACATCCGTCCGAAATGGCGAAAGAGTGCCGTACGACTTTTAGAAATGCGTGCATGGATTTGAAACGGAACAGTACCATGGTGCACCACTCTTCAGCCATGGTAAATCGAAGACCACCAACCGTAATCCCGTTTTACCGTAAAAATCCACGTGTCGAAAAAACGAAGGGTAAAAAACTTACGAGACCCGACTGAGATTCGGGTTGTCCTTTTTGGACATTAATCTATCCGTTGATGGCTGAAAGCTGTCAAAGCCTTAGAACTCATCGAGGCCTTCGTTTTGACAGGTTATGGCTCCCGTAACTCTAAACGAGCCAGAAGTTATGGCCGTCCGAATAATCGATATCTACAGGGTGCAACATCCACGGTGCAAGGTGCAACATCCGTCCGAAATGGCGAAACAGTGCCGTACGACTTTTAGAATTGTGTGCATGGATTTGACATGGAACAGTACCATGGTGCACCACTCTCCAGCGATGGTAAATCGAAGACCAGCCACGGTAATCCCGTTTTACCGTAAAAATCCACTTGTCGAAAAAACGAAGGGTAAAAAACTTACGAGACCGGATTGAGATTCGGGTTGTCCTTTTTGGGCATTAATGTATCCGTTGACGGCTGAAAGCTGTCAAAGCCGTAAAACTCATCGAGACCTTCATTTTGAATAGTTATGGCTTTTGTAACTCTAAACGAGCCAGAAGTTATGGCCTTCCGAATAATCGATATCTACAGGGTGCAACGTTCACGGTGCAAGGTTCAACATCCGTCCGAAATGGGGAAACAGTGCCGTACGACTTTTAGAAATGCGTGCATGGATTTGAAAAGGAACAGTACCATGGTGCACCACTCTTCAGCGATGGTAAATCGAAGACCAGCCACCGTAATCCCGTTTTACCGTAAAAATCCACGTGTCGAAAAAACGAAGGTAAAAAACTTACGTGACCCGACTGAGATTCGGGTTGTCCTTTTTGGGCATTAATCTATCCGTTGACGGCTGAAAGCTGTCAAAACCATAGAAGTCATCAAGGCCTTCGTTTTGACAGGTTATGGCTTTTGTAACTCTAAACGAGCCAGAAGTTATGGCCGTCCGAATAATCGATATCTATAGGGTGCAACATCCACGGTGCAAGGTGCAACATCCGTCCGAAATGGCGAAACAGTGTCGTACGACTTTTAGAAATGCGTGCATGGATTTGAAACGGAACAGTACCATGGTGCACCACTCTGCAGCGATGGTAAATCGAAGACCAGCCACCGCAATCCCGTTTTACCGTAAAAATCCACGTGTCTAAAAAACGGAGGGTAAAAAACTTACGAGACCCGATTGAGATTCGGGTTGCCCTTTTTGGGCATTAATCTATCCGTTGACGGCTGAAAGCTATTAAAGCCGTAAAACTCATCGAGGCCTTCGTTTTGACAAGTTATGGTTCCCGTAACTCTTAACGAGCCAGAAGTTATGGCCGTCCGAAGGGTGCAACATCCACGGTGCAAGGTGCAAAATCCGTACGAAATTGCAAAACAGTGCCGTACGACTTTCAGAAATGCGTGCATGGTTTTGAAACGGAACAGTACCATGGTGCACCACTCTCCAGCGATGGTAAATCGAAGACCAGCCACCGTAATCCCGTTTTACCGTAAAAATCCACGTGTCTAAAAAACGAAGGGTAAAAAACTTAATAGACCCGATTGAGATTCGGGTTGCCCTTTTTGGGCATTAACCTATCCGTTGACGGCTGAAAGCTTTCAAAGCCGTAAAACTCATCGAGTCCTTCGTTTTGACAGGTTATGCCTCCCGTAACTCTTAACGAGCCAGAAATTATGACCGTCCGAATAATCGATATCTACATGGTGCAACATCCACGGTGCAAGGTGCAACATCCGTCCGAAATGGCGAAACAGTGCCGTACGACTTTTAGAAATGCGTGCATGGATTTGAATCGGAACAGTACCATGGTGCACCACATTCCAGCGATGGAAAGTCGAAGACGGGCCACGGTAATCCCGTTTTACCGTAAAAATCCACGTGTCGAAAAAACGAAGGGCAAAAAAATTACGAGACCCGATTGAGATTCGGGTTGTCCTTTTTGGGCACTAATCTATCCGTTGACGGCTGAAAGCTGTCAAAGCCGTAGAACTCATCGAGGCCTTCGTTTTGACAGATTATGGCTCCCGTAGCTCTAAACGAGCCAGAAGTTATGGCCGTCCGAATAATCGATATCTACAGGGTGCAACATCCACGGTGCAAGGTGCAACATCCGTCCGAAATGGCGAAACAGTGCCGTACGCCTTTTAGAATTGCGTGCATGGATTTGAAACGGAATAGTACCATGGTGCACCACTCTCCAGCGATGGTAAATCGAAGACCAACCACGGTAATCCCGTTTTACCGTAAAAATCCACGTGTCGAAAAAACGAAGGGTAAAAAACTTACGAGACCCGATTGAGATTTGGGTTTTCCTTTTTGGGCATCAATGTATCCGTTGACGGCTGAAAGATGTCAAAGCCGTAGAACTCATCGAGACCTTCATTTTGAAAAGTTATGGCTTTTGTAACTCTAAACGAGCCAGAAGTTATGGCCTTCCGAATAATCGATATCTACAGGGTGCAACGTCCACGGTGCAAGGTGCAACATCCGTCCGAAATGGTGAAACAGTATCGTACGACTTTTAGAAATGCGTGCATGGATTTGAAACGGAACAGTACCATGGTGCACCACTCTTCAGCGACGGTAAATCGAAGACCAGCCACCGTAATCCCGTTTTAAGGTAAAAATCCACGTGTCGAAAAAACGAAGGGTAAAAAACTTACGTGACCCGACTGAGATTCGGGTTGTCCTTTTTGGGCATTAATCTATCCGTTGACGGCTGAAAGCTGTCAAAACCGTAGAACTCATCAAGGCCTTCGTTTTGACAGGTTATGGCTTTTGTAACTCTAAACGAGCCAGAAGTTATGGCCGTCCGAATAATCGATATCTACAGGGTGCAACATCCACGGTGCAAGGTGCAACATCCATCCGAAATGGCGAAACAGTGCCGTACGACTATTAGAAATGCGTGCATGGATTTGAAACGGAACAGTACCATGGTGCACCACTCTCCAGCGATGGTAAATCGAAAACCAGCCACCGTAATCCCGTTTTACCGTAAAAATCCACGTGTCTAAAAAACGGAGGGTAAAAAACTTACGAGACCCGATTGAGATTCGGGTTGCCATTTTTGGGCATTAATCTATCCGTTGACGGCTGAAAGCTATCAAAGCCGTAAAACTCATCGAGGCCTTCGTTTTGACAAGTTATGGCTCCCGTAACTCTTAATGAGCCAGAAGTTATGGCCGTCCGAATAATCGATATCTACAGGGTGCAACATCCACGGTGCAAGGTGCAACATCCGTCCGAAATGGCGAAAAAGTGCCGTACGACTTTTAGAAATGCGTGCATGGATTTGAAACGGAACAGTACCATGGTGCACCACTCTTCAGCGATTGTAAATCGAAGACCAGCCACCGTAATCCCGTTTTACTGTAAAAATCCACGTGTCGAAAAAACGAAGGGTAAAAAACTTACGAGGCCCGATTGAGATTCGGGTTGTCTTTTTTGGGCATTAATCTATACGTTGACGGCTGAAATATGTCAAAGCCGTAGAACTCATTGAGGCTTTCGTTTTGACAGGTTATGGCTCCCGTAACTCCGAACGAGCCAGAAGTTACGGCCGTCCGAATAATCGATATCTACAGGGTGCAACATCCATGGTGCAAGGTGCAACATCCGTCCGAAATGGGGAAACAGTGCCGTACGACTTTTAGAAATGCATGCATGGATTTGAAAAGGAACAGTACCATAGTGCACCACTCTCCAGCGATGGTAAATCGTAGACTAGCCACGGTAATCCCGTTTTACCGTAAAAATCCACGTGTCGAAAAAACGAAGGGTAAAAAACTTACGAGACCCGATTGAGATTCGGGTTGTCCTTTTTGGGCATTAATCTATCCGTTGACGGCTGAAAGCGGTCATAGCCGTAGAACTCATCGAGGCATTTGTTTTGACAGGTTATGGCTCCCTTAACTCTAAACGAGCCAGAAGTTATGGCCGTCCGAATAATCGATATCTACAGGGTGCAACATCCACGGTGCAAGGTGCAACATCCGTCCGAAATGGCGAAACAGTGTCATACGACTTTTAGAAATGCGTGCATGGATTTGAAACGGAACTGTACCAAGGTGCACCACTCTCCAGCGATGGGAAGTCGAAGACGGGCCACGGTAATCCCGTTTTACCGTAAAAATCCATGTGTCGAAAAAACGAAGGATAAAAAACTTTCGAGACCCGATTGAGATTCGGGTTGTCCTTTTTGGGAATTAATCTATCCGTTGACGGCTGAAAGCTGTCAAAGCCGTAGAACTCAACGAGGCCTTCGTTTTGACAGGTAAAGGATTTTGTAACTCTAAACAAGCCAGAAGTTATGGCCGTCCGAATAATCGATATCTACAGGGTGCAACATCCATGGTGCAAGGTGCAACATCCGTCCGAAATGGTAAAACAGTGCCGTACGAATTTTAGAAATGCGTGCATGGATTTAAAATGGAACAGTACCATGGTGCACCACTCTCCAGCGATGGTAAGTCGAAGACCAGCCACGTAATCCCGTTTTACCGTAAAATCAACGTGTCAAAAAAACGAAGGGTAAAAAACTTACGAGACCCGACTGAGATTCGGTTTGTCCTTTTTGGGCATTAATCTATCCGTTGACGGCTGAAAGCTATCAAAGCCGTAGAACTCATCGAGGCCTTCATTTTGACAGGTTATGGCTCCCGTAACTCTAAACGAGCTAGAAGTTACGGCCGTCCAAATAATCGATATCTACAGGGTGCAACATCCACGGTGCAAGGTGCAACATCCGTACGAAATGGTGAAACAGTGCCGTACGACTTTTAGAAATGCGTGCATGGATTTGAAATGGAAAAGTACCATGGTGCACCACTCTTCAGCGATGGTAAATCGAAGACCAGCCACCGTAATCCCGTTTTACCGTAAAAATCCACGTGTCGAAAAAACGAAGGGTAAAAAACTTACGAGACCCGACTGAGATTCGGGTTGTCCTTTTTGGGCATTAATCTATCCGTTGATGGATGAAAGCAGTCAAAGCCTTAGAACTCATCGAGGCCTTCGTTTTGACAGGTTATGGCTCCCGTAAATCTAAACGA
Organism: Allium cepa; assembly: GCA_030765085.1. NCBI lineage: Eukaryota > Viridiplantae > Streptophyta > Magnoliopsida > Asparagales > Amaryllidaceae > Allium > Allium cepa. The sequence continues at coordinate 40,893,312 of CM060941.1, read as the reverse complement.
GCCAGAAGTTATGGCCGTCCGAATAATCGATATCTACAGGATGCAACATCCACGGTGCAAGGTGCAACATCCGTCCGAAATGGCGAAACAATACCGTACGACGTTTAGAATTGCGTGCATGGATTTGAAACGGAACAGTACCATGGTGCACCACTCTCTAGCGATGGTAAATCGAAGACCGGCCACGGTAATCCCGTTTTACCGTAAAAATCCACGTGTCGAAAAAACGAAGGGTAAAAAACTTACGAGACCCGATTGAGATTCGGGTTGTCCTTTTTGGGCATTAATGTATCCGTTGACGGCTGAAAGCTGTCAAAGCCGTAGAACTCATCGAGACCTGCATTTTGAAAAGTTATGGATTTTGTAACTCTAAACGAGCCAGAAGTTATGGCCTTCCGAATAATCGATATCTACAGGGTGCAACGTCCACGGTGCAAGGTGCAACATCCGTCCGAAATGGGGAAACAGTGCCGAACGACTTTTAGAAATGCGTGCATGGATTTGAAACGGAACAGTACGACGGTGCACCACTCTTCAGCGACGGTAAATCGAAGACCATCCACTGTAATCCCGTTTTACCGTAAAAATCCACGTGTCGAAAAAACGAAGGGTAAAAAACTTACGTGACTCGACTGAGATTCGGGTTGTCCTTTTTGGGCATTAATCTATCCGTTGACGGCTGAAAGCTATCAAAACCGTAGAACTCATCGAGGCCTTCGTTTTGATAGGTTATGGCTCCCGTAACTCTAAACGAGCCAGAAGTTATGGCCGTCCGAATAATCGATATCTACAGGGTGCAACATCCACGGTGCAAGGTGCAACATCCGTCCGAAATGGCGAAACAGTGCCGTACGACTTTTAGAAATGCGTGCATGGATTTGAAACGGAACAGTACCATGGTGCACCACTCTTCAGCGATGGTAAATCGAAGACCAGCCACCGTAATCCCGTTTTACCGTAAAAATCCACGTGTCGAAAAAACGAAGGGTAAAAAACTTACGAGACCCGACTGAGATTCGGGTTGTCCTTTTTGGACATTAATCTATCCGTTGATGGCTGAAAGCTGTCAAAGCCTTAGAACTCATCGAGGCCTTCGTTTTGATAGGTTATGGCTCCCGTAACTCTAAACGAGCCAGAAGTTATGGCCGTCCGAATAATCGATATCTACAGGGTGCAACATCCACGGTGCAAGGTGCAACATCCGTCCGAAATGGCGAAACAGTGCCGTACGACTTTTAGAAACGCGTGCATGGATTTGAAAAGGAACAGTACCATAGTGCACCACTCTCCAGCGATGGTAAATCGTAGACCAGCCACGGTAATCCCGTTTTCCCGTAAAAATCCACGTGTCGAAAAAACGAAGGGTAAAAAACTTACGAGACCCGATTGAGATTCGGGTTGTCCTTTTTGGGCATTAATCTATCCATTGACGGCTGAAAGCGGTCATAGCCGTAGAACTCATCGAGGCCTTCGTTTTGACAGGTTATGGCTCCCGCAACTCTAAACGAGCCAGAAGTTATGGCCGTCCGAATAATCGATATCTACAGGGTGCAACATCCACGGTGCAAGGTGCAACATCCGTCCGAAATGGCGAAACAGTGTCATATGACTTTTAGAAATGCGAGCATGGATTTGAAACGGAACTGTACCAAGGTGCTCCACTCTCCAGCGATGGGAAGTCGAAGACGGGCCACGGTAATCCCGTTTTACCGTAAAAATCCATGTGTCGAAAAAACGAAGGATAAAAAACTTTCGAGACCCGATTGAGATTCGGGCTGTCCTTTTTGGGAATTAATCTATCCGTTGACGGCTGAAAGCTGTCAAAGCCGTAGAACTCAACGAGGCCTTCGTATTGACAGGTAAAGGATTTTGTAACTCTAAACAAGCCAGAAGTTATGGCCGTCCGAATAATCGATATCTACAGGGTGCAACATCCACGGTGCAAGGTGCAACATCCGTCCGAAATGGTAAAACAGTGCCGTACGAATTTTAGAAATGCGTGCATGGATTTAAAATGGAACAGTACCATGGTGCACCACTCTCCTGCGATGGTAAGTCGAAGACCAGCCACGTAATCCCGTTTTACCATAAAATCAACGTGTCAGAAAAACGAAGGGTAAAAAACTTACGAGACCCGACTGAGATTCGGTTTGTCCTTTTTGGGCATTAATCTATCCGTTGACGGCTGAAAGCTATCAAAGCCGTAGAACTCATCGAGGCCTTCGTTTTGACAGGTTATGGCTTTTGTAACTCTAAACGAGCCAGAAGTTATGGCCGTCCGAATAATCGATATCTACAGGGTGCAACATCCACGGTGCAAGGTGCAACATCCGTCCGAAATGGCGAAACAGTGTCGTACGACTTTTAGAAATGCATGCATGGATTTGAAACGGAACAGTACCATGGTGCACCACTCTCCAGCGATGGTAAATCGAAGACCAGCCACCGTAATCCCGTTTTACCGTAAAAATCCACGTGTCTAAAAAACGGAGGGTAAAAAACTTACGAGACCCGATTGAGATTCGGGTTGCCCTTTTTGGGCATTAATCTATCAGTTGACGGCTGAAAGCTATCAAAACCGTAAAACACATCGAGGCCTTAGTTTTGACAAGTTATGGCTCCCATAACTCTTAACGAGCCAGAAGTTATGGCCGTCCGAATAATCGATATCTACAGGGTGCAACATCCACGGTGCAAGGTGCAACATCCGTCCGAAATTGCGAAACAGTGTCGTACGACTTTTAGAAATGCGTGCATGGATTTGAAACGGAACAGTACCATGGTGCACCACTCTCCAGCGATGGAAAATCGAAGACCAGCCACCGTAATCCCGTTTTACCGTAAAAATCCACGTGTCTAAAAAACGAAGGGTAAAAAACTTATGAGACCCGATTGAGATTCGGGTTGCCCTTTTTCGGCATTAATCTATCCGTTGACAGCTGAAAGCTGTCAAAGCCGTAAAACTCATCGAGACCTTCGTTTTGACAGGTTATGGCTCCCGTAACTCTTAACGAGCCAGAAATTATGACCGTCCGAATAATCGATATCTACAAGGTGCAACATCCATGGTGCAAGGTGCAACATCCGTCCGAAATGGCGAAACAGTGCCGTACGACTTTTAGAAATGCGTGCATGGATTTGAATCGGAACAGTACCATGGTGCACCACACTCCAGCGATGGAAAGTCAAAGACGGGCCACGGTAATCCCGTTTTACCGTAAAAATCCACGTGTCGAAAAAACGAAGGGTAAAAAAATTACGAGACCCGGTTGAGATTCGGGTTGTCCTTTTTGGGCACTAATCTATCCGTTGACGGCTGAAAGCTGTCAAAGCCGTAGAACTCATCGAGGCCTTCGTTTTGACAGGTTATGGCTCCCGTAACTCTAAACGAGCCAGAAGTTATGGCCGTCCGAATAATCGATATCTACAGGGTGCAACATCCACGGTGCAAGGTGCAACATCCGTCCGAAATGACGAAACAGTGCCGTACGCCTTTTAGAATTGCGTGCATGGATTTGAAACGGAACAGTACCATGTTGCACCACTCTCCAGCGATGGGAAGTCGAAGACGGGCCACGGTAATCCCGTTTTACCGTAAAAATCCACGTGTCGAAAAAACGAAGGGTAAAAAACTTACGAGACCCGATTGAGATTTGGGTTGTCCTTTTTGGGCATTAATTTATCCGTTGACGGCTGAAAGCTGTCAAAGCCGTAGAACTCATCGAGACCTTCATTTTGAAAAGTTATGGCTTTTGTAACTCTAAACGAGCCAGAAGTTATGGCCTTCCGAATAATCTATATCTACAGGGTGCAACGTCCACGGTGCAAGGTGCAACATCCGTCCGAAATGGGGAAACAGTGCCGTACGACTTTTAAAAATGCGTGCATGGATTTGAAACGGAACAGTACGATGGTGCACCACTCTTCAGCGACGGTAAATTGAAGACCATCCACTGTAATCCCGTTTTACCGTAAAAATCCACGTGTCGAAAAAACGAAGGGTAAAAAACTTACGTGACCCGACTGAGATTCGGGTTGTCCTTTTTGGGCATTAATCTATCCGTTGACGGCTGAAAGCTATCAAAACCGTAGAACTCATCAAGGCCTTCGTTTTGACAGGTTATGGCCTTTGTAACTCTAAACGAGCCAGAAGTTATGGCCGTCCGAATAATCGATATCTATAGGGTGCAACATCCACGGTGCAAGGTGCAACATCCGTCCGAAATGGCGAAACAGTGCCGTACGACTTTTAGAAATGCATGCATGGATTTGAAACGGAACAGTACCATGGTGCACCACTCTTCAGCGATGGTAAATCGAAGACCAGCCACCGTAATCCTGTTTTACCGTAAAAATCCACGTGTCGAAAAAACGAAGGGTAAAAAACTTACGAGACCCGACTGAGATTCGGGTTGTCCTTTTTGGACATTAATCTATCCGTTGATGGCTGAAAGCTGTCAAAGCCTTAGAACTTATCGAGGCCTTCGTTTTGACAGGTTATGGCTCCCGTAACTCTAAACGAGCCAGAAGTTATCGCCGTCCGAATAATCGATATCTACAGGGTGCAACATCCACGGTGCAAGGTGCAACATCCGTCCGAAATGGCGAAACAGTGCCGTACGACTTTTAGAAATGCGTGCATGGATTTGAAAAGGAACAGTACCATAGTTTACCACTCTCCAGCGATGGTAAATCGTAGACCAGCCACGGTAATCCCGTTTTACCGTAAAAATCCACGTGTCGAAAAAACGAAGGGTAAAAAACTTACGAGACCCGATTGAGATTCGGGTTGTCCTTTTTGGGCATTAATCTATCCGTTGACGGCTGAAAGCGGTCATAGCCGTAGAACTCATCGAGGCCTTCGTTTTGACAGGTTATGGCTCCCGTAACTATAAACGAGGCAGAAGTTATGGTCGTCCGAATAATCGATATCTACAGGGTGCAACATCCACGGTGCAAGGTGCAACATCCGTCCGAAATGGCGAAACAGTGTCATACGAATTTTAGAAATGCGTGCATGGATTTGAAACGGAACTGTACCAAGGTGCACCACTCTGTAGCGATGGGAAGTCGAAGACGGGCCACGGTAATCCCGTTTTACCGTAAAAATCCATGTGTCGAAAAAACGAAGGATAAAAAACTTTCGAGACCCGATTGAGATTCGGGTTGTCCTTTTTGGGAATTAATCTATCCGTTGACGGCTAAAAGCTGTCAAAGCCGTAGAACTCATCAAGGCCTTCGTTTTGACAGGTAAAGGATTTTGTAACTCTAAACAAGCCAGAAGTTAAGGCCGTCCGAATAATCGATATCTACAGGGTGCAACATCCACGGTTCAAGGTGCAACATCCGACCGAAATGGTAAAACAGTGCCGTACGAATTTTAGAAATGCGTGCATGGATTTAAAATGGAACAGTACCATGGTGCACCACTCTCCAGCGATAGTAAGTCGAAGACCAGCCACGTAATCCCGTTTTACCGTAAAATCAACGTGTCAGAAAAACGAAGGGTAAAAAACTTACGAGACCCGACTGAGATTCGGTTTTTCCTTTTTGGGCATTAATCTATCCGTTGACGGCTGAAAGCTATCAAAGCCGTATAACTCATCGAGGCCTTCGTTTTGACAGGTTATGGCTTTTGTAACTCTAAACGAGCCAGAAGTTATGGCCGTCCGAATAATCGATATCTACAGGGTGCAACATCCACGGTGCAAGGTGCAACATCCGTCCGAAATGGCGAAACAGTGCCGTACGACTTTTAGAAATGCGTGCATGGATTTGAAACGGAACAGTACCATGGTGCACCACTCTCCAGCGATGGTAAATCGAAGACCAGCCACCGTAATCCCGTTTTACCGTAAAAATCCACGTGTCTAAAAAACGGAGGGTAAAAAACTTACGAGACCCGATTGAGATTCGGGTTTCCCTTTTTGGGCATTAATCTATTAGTTGACGGCTGAAAGCTATCAAAACCGTAAAACTCATCGAGGCCTTCGTTTTGACAAGTTATGGCTCCCATAACTCTTAACGAGCCAGAAGTTATGGCCGTCCGAATAATCGATATCTACAGGGTGCAACATCCACGGTGCAAGGTGCAACATCCGTCCGAAATTGCGAAACAGTGCCGTACGACTTTTAGAAATGCGTGCATGGATTTGAAACGGAACAGTACCATGGTGCACCACTCTCCAGCGATGGGAAGTCGAAGACCAGCCACCGTAATCCCGTTTTACCGTAAAAATCCACGTGTCTAAAAAACGAAGGGTAAAAAACTTACGAGACCCGATTGAGATTCGGGTTGTCCTTTTTGGGCATTAATCTATCCGTTGACGGCTGAAAGCTGTCAAAGCCGTAAAACTCATCGAGGCCTTCGTTTTCACAGGTTATGGCTCCCGTAACTCTTAACGAGCCAAAAATTATGACCGTCCGAATAATCGATATCTACAGGGTGCAACATCCATGGTGCAAGGTGCAACATCCGTCCGAAATGGCGAAACAGTGCCGTACGACTTTTAGAAATGCGTGCATGGATTTGAATCGGAACAGTACCATGGTGCACCACACTCCAGCGATGGAAAGTCAAAGACGGGCCACGGTAATCCCGTTTTACCGTAAAAATCCACGTGTCGAAAAAACGAAGGGTAAAAAAATTATGAGACCCGATTAAGATTCGGGTTGTCCTTTTTGGGCACTAATCTATCCGTTGACGGCTGAAAGCTGTCAAAGCCGTAGAACTCATCGAGGCCTTCGTCGAGGCCTTCGTTTTGACAGGTTATGGCACCCGTAACTCTAAACGAGCCAGAAGTTATGGCCGTCCGAATAATCGATATCTACAGGGTGCAACATCCACGGTGCAAGGTGCAACATCCGTCCGAAATGACGAAACAGTGCCGTACGCCTTTTAGAATTGCGTGCATGGATTTGAAACGGAACAGTACCATGGTGCACCACTCTCCAGCGATGGTAAATCGAAGACCAACCACGGTAATCCCGTTTTACCGTAAAAATCCACGTGTCGAAAAAACGAAGGGTAAAAAACTTACGAGACCCGATTGAGATTCGGGTTTTCCTTTTTGGGCATTAATGTATCCGTTGACGGCTGAAAGATGTCAAAGCCGTAGAACTCATCGAGACCTTCATTTTGAAAAGTTATGGCTTTTGTAACTCTAAAGAGCCAGAATTTATGGCCTTCCGAATAATCGATATCTACAGGGTGCAACGTCCACGGTGCAAGGTGCAACATCCGTCCGAAATGGTGAAACAGTGTCGTACGACTTTAAGAAATGCGTGCATGGATTTGAAACGGAACAGTACCATGGTGCACCACTCTTCAGCGATGGTAAATCGAAGACCAGCCACCGTAATCCCGTTTTACCGTAAAAATCCACGTGTCGAAAAAACGAAGGGTAAAAAACTTACGTGACCCGACTGAGATTCGAGTTGTCCTTTTTGGACATTAATCTATCCATTGACGGCTGAAAGCTGTCAAAACCGTAGAACTCATCAAGGCCTTCGTTTTGACAGATTATGACTTTTGTAACTCTAAACGAGCCAGAAGTTATGGCCGTCCGAATAATCGTTATCTACAGGGTGCAACATCCACGGTGCAAGGTGCAACATCCGCCCGAAATGGCGAAACAGTGCCGCACGACTATTAGAAATGCGTGCATGGATTTGAAACGGAACAGTCCCATGGTGCACCACTCTCCAGCGATGGTAAATCGAAGACCAGCCACCGTAATCCCGTTTTACCGTAAAAATCCACGTGTCTAAAAAACGGAGGGTAAAAAACTTACGAGACCCGATTGAGATTCGGGTTGCCCTTTTTGGGCATTAATCTGTCCGTTGACGGCTGAAAGCTATCAATGCCGTAAAACTCATCGAGGCCTTCGTTTTGACAAGTTATGGCTCCCATAACTCTTAACGAGCCAGAAGTTATGGCCGTCTAAATAATCGATATCTACAGGGTGCAACATCCACGGTGCAAGGTGCAACATCCGTCCGAAATGGCGAAAAAGTGCCATACGACTTTTAGAAATGCATGCATGGATTTGAAACGGAACAGTACCATGGTGCACCACTCTCCAGCGATGGAAAATCGAAGACCAGCCACCGTAATCCCGTTTTACCGTAAAAATCCACGTGTCTAAAAAACGAAGGGTAAAAAACTTACGAGACCCGATTGAGATTCGGGTTGCCCTTTTTCGGCATTAATCTATCCGTTGACGGCTGAAAGCTGTCAAAGCCGTAAAACTCATCGAGACCTTCGTTTTGACAGGTTATGGCTCCCGTAACTCTTAACGAGCCAGAAATTATGACCGTCCGAATAATCGATATCTACAAGGTGCAACATCCATGGTGCAAGGTGCAACATCCGTCCGAAATGGCGAAACAGTGCCGTACGACTTTTAGAAATGCGTGCATGGATTTGAATCGGAACAGTACCATGGTGCACCACACTCCAGCGATGGAAAGTCAAAGACGGGCCACGGTAATCCCGTTTTACCGTAAAAATCCACGTGTCGAAAAAACGAAGGGTAAAAAAATTACGAGACCCGGTTGAGATTCGGGTTGTCCTTTTTGGGCACTAATCTATCCGTTGACGGCTGAAAGCTGTCAAAGCCGTAGAACTCATCGAGGCCTTCGTTTTGACAGGTTATGGCTCCCGTAACTCTAAACGAGCCAGAAGTTATGGCCGTCCGAATAATCGATATCTACAGGGTGCATCATCCACGGTGCAAGGTGCAACATCCGTCCGAAATGACGAAACAGTGCCGTACGCCTTTTAGAATTGCGTGCATGGATTTGAAACGGAACAGTACCATGTTGCACCACTCTCCAGCGATGGGAAGTCGAAGACGGGCCACGGTAATCCCGTTTTACCGTAAAAATCCACGTGTCGAAAAAACGAAGGGTAAAAAACTTACGAGACCCGATTTAGATTCGGGTTGTCCTTTTTGGGCAGTAATTTATCCGTTGACGGCTGAAAGCTGTCAAAGCCGTAGAACTCATCGAGACCTTCATTTTGAAAAGTTATGGCTTTTGTAACTCTAAACGAGCCAGAAGTTATGGCCTTCCGAATAATCGATATCTACAGGGTGCAACGTCCACGGTGCAAGGTGCAACATCCGTCCGAAATGAGGAAACAGTGCCGTACGACTTTTAAAAATGCGTGCATGGATTTGAAACGGAACAGTACGATGGTGCACCACTCTTCAGCGACGGTAAATCGAAGACCATCCACTGTAATCCCGTTTTACCGTAAAAATCCACGTGTCGAAAAAACGAAGGGTAAAAAACTTACGTGACCCGACTGAGATTCGGGTTGTCCTTTTTGGGCATTAATCTATCCGTTGACGGCTGAAAGCTATCAAAACCGTAGAACTCATCAAGGCCTTCGTTTTGACAGGTTATGGCTTTTGTAACTCTAAACGAGCCAGAAGTTATGGCCGTCCGAATAATCGATATCTATAGGGTGCAACATCCACGGTGCAAGGTGCAACATCCGTCCGAAATGGCGAAACAGTGCCGTACGACTTTTAGAAATGCATGCATGGATTTGAAACGGAACAGTACCATGGTGCACCACTCTTCAGCGATGGTAAATCGAAGACCAGCCACCGTAATCCTGTTTTACCGTAAAAATCCACGTGTCGAAAAAACGAAGGGTAAAAAACTTACGAGACCCGACTGAGATTCGGGTTGTCCTTTTTGGACATTAATCTATCCGTTGATGGCTGAAAGCTGTCAAAGCCTTAGAACTCATCGAGGCCTTCGTTTTGACAGGTTATGGCTCCCGTAACTCTAAACGAGCCAGAAGTTATCGCCGTCCGAATAATCGATATCTACAGGGTGCAACATCCACGGTGCAAGGTGCAACATCCGTCCGAAATGGCGAAACAGTGCCGTACGACTTTTAGAAATGCGTGCATGGATTTGAAAAGGAACAGTACCATAGTTTACCACTCTCCAGCGATGGTAAATCGTAGACCAGCCACGGTAATCCCGTTTTACCGTAAAAATCCACGTGTCGAAAAAACGAAGGGTAAAAAACTTACGAGACCCGATTGAGATTCGGGTTGTCCTTTTTGGGCATTAATCTATCCGTTGACGGCTGAAAGCGGTCATAGCCGTAGAACTCATCGAGGCCTTCGTTTTGACAGGTTATGGCTCCCGTAACTATAAACGAGGCAGAAGTTATGGTCGTCCGAATAATCGATATCTACAGGGTGCAACATCCACGGTGCAAGGTGCAACATCCGTCCGAAATGGCGAAACAGTGTCATACGAATTTTAGAAATGCGTGCATGGATTTGAAACGGAACTGTACCAAGGTGCACCACTCTTTAGCGATGGGAAGTCGAAGACGGGCCACGGTAATCCCGTTTTACCGTAAAAATCCATGTGTCGAAAAAACGAAGGATAAAAAACTTTCGAGACCCGATTGAGATTCGGGTTGTCCTTTTTGGGAATTAATCTATCCGTTGACGGCTAAAAGCTGTCAAAGCCGTAGAACTCATCAAGGCCTTCGTTTTGACAGGTAAAGGATTTTGTAACTCTAAACAAGCCAGAAGTTAAGGCCGTCCGAATAATCGATATCTACAGGGTGCAACATCCACGGTTCAAGGTGCAACATCCGACCGAAATGGTAAAACAGTGCCGTACGAATTTTAGAAATGCGTGCATGGATTTAAAATGGAACAGTACCATGGTGCACCACTCTCCAGCGATAGTAAGTCGAAGACCAGCCACGTAATCCCGTTTTACCGTAAAATCAACGTGTCAGAAAAACGAAGGGTAAAAAACTTACGAGACCCGACTGAGATTCGGTTTTTCCTTTTTGGGCATTAATCTATCCGTTGACGGCTGAAAGCTATCAAAGCCGTATAACTCATCGAGGCCTTCGTTTTGACAGGTTATGGCTTTTGTAACTCTAAACGAGCCAGAAGTTATGGCCGTCCGAATAATCGATATCTACAGGGTGCAACATCCACGGTGCAAGGTGCAACATCCGTCCGAAATGGCGAAACAGTGCCGTACGACTTTTAGAAATGCGTGCATGGATTTGAAACGGAATAGTACCATGGTGCACCACTCTCCAGCGATGGTAAATCGAAGACCAGCCACCGTAATCCCGTTTTACCGTAAAAATCCACGTGTCTAAAAACGGAGGGTAAAAAACTTACGAGACCCGATTGAGATTCGGGTTTCCCTTTTTGGGCATTAATCTATTAGTTGACGGCTGAAAGCTATCAAAACCGTAAAACTCATCGAGGCCTTCGTTTTGACAAGTTATGGCTCCCATAACTCTTAACGAGCCAGAAGTTATGGCCGTCCGAATAATCGATATCTACAGGGTGCAACATCCACGGTGCAAGGTGCAACATCCGTCCGAAATTGCGAAACAGTGCCGTACGACTTTTAGAAATGCGTGCATGGATTTGAAATGGAACAGTACCATGGTGCACCACTCTCCAGCGATGGTAAATCAAAGACCAGCCACCGTAATCCCGTTTTACCGTAAAAATCCACGTGTCTAAAAAACGAAGGGTAAAAAACTTACGAGACCCGATTGAGATTCGGGTTGTCCTTTTTGGGCATTAATCTATCCGTTGACGGCTGAAAGCTGTCAAAGCCGTAAAACTCATCGAGGCCTTCGTTTTCACAGGTTATGGCTCCCGTAACTCTTAACGAGCCAGAAATTATGACCGTCCGAATAATCGATATCTACAGGGTGCAACATCCATGGTGCAAGGTGCAACATCCGTCCGAAATGGCGAAACAGTGCCGTACGACTTTTAGAAATGCGTGCATGGATTTGAATCGGAACAGTACCATGGTGCACCACACTCCAGCGATGGAAAGTCAAAGACGGGCCACGGTAATCCCGTTTTACCGTAAAAATCCACGTGTCGAAAAAACGAAGGGTAAAAAAATTATGAGACCCGATTGAGATTCGGGTTGTCCTTTTTGGGCACTAATCTATCCGTTGACGGCTGAAAGCTGTCAAAGCCGTAGAACTCATCGAGGCCTTCGTCGAGGCCTTCGTTTTGACAGGTTATGGCTCCCGTAACTCTAAACGAGCCAGAAGTTATGGCCGTCCGAATAATCGATATCTACAGGGTGCAACATCCAAGGTGCAATATGCAACATCCGTCCGAAATGACGAAACAGTGCCGTACGCCTTTTAGAATTGCGTGCATGGATTTGAAACGGAACAGTACCATGGTGCACCACTCTCCAGCGATGGTAAATCGAAGACCAACCACGGTAATCCCGTTTTACCGTAAAAATCCACGTGTCGAAAAAACGAAGGGTAAAAAACTTACGAGACCCGATTGAGATTCGGGTTTTCCTTTTTGGGCATTAATGTATCCGTTGACGGCTGAAAGATGTCAAAGCCGTAGAACTCATCGAGACCTTCATTTTGAAAAGTTATGGCTTTTGTAACTCTAAAGAGCCAGAAGTTATGGCCTTCCGAATAATCGATATCTACAGGGTGCAACGTCCACGGTGCAAGGTGCAACATCCGTCCGAAATGGTGAAACAGTGTCGTACGACTTTAAGAAATGCGTGCATGGATTTGAAACGGAACAGTACCATGGTGCACCACTCTTCAGCGATGGTAAATCGAAGACCAGCCACCGTAATCCCGTTTTACCGTAAAAATCCACGTGTCGAAAAAACGAAGGGTAAAAAACTTACGTGACCCGACTGAGATTCGAGTTGTCCTTTTTGGGCATTAATCTATCCATTGACGGCTGAAAGCTGTCAAAACCGTAGAACTCATCAAGGCCTTCGTTTTGACAGGTTATGACTTTTGTAACTCTAAACGAGCCAGAAGTTATGGCCGTCCGAATAATCGTTATCTACAGGGTGCAACATCCACGGTGCAAGGTGCAACATCCGCCCGAAATGGCGAAACAGTGCCGCACGACTATTAGAAATGCGTGCATGGATTTGAAACGGAACAGTCCCATGGTGCACCACTCTCCAGCGATGGTAAATCGAAGACCAGCCACCGTAATCCCGTTTTACCGTAAAAATCCACGTGTCTAAAAAACGGAGGGTAAAAAACTTACGAGACCCGATTGAGATTCGGGTTGCCCTTTTTGGGCATTAATCTATCCGTTGACGGCTGAAAGCTATCAATGCCGTAAAACTCATCGAGGCCTTCGTTTTGACAAGTTATGGCTCCCGTAACTCTTAACGAGCCAGAAGTTATGGCCGTCTAAATAATCGATATCTACAGGGTGCAACATCCACGGTGCAAGGTGCAACATCCGTCCGAAATGGCGAAACAGTGCCGTACGACTTTTAGAAATGCGTGCATGGATTTGAAACGGAACAGTGCCACGGTGCACCACTCTTCAGCGATTGTAAATTGAAGACCAGCCACCGTAATCCCGTTTTACCGTAAAAATCCACGTGTCTAAAAAACGAAGGGTAAAAAACTTACGAGACCCGATTGAGATTCGGGTTGCCCTTTTTGGGCATTAATCTATCCGTTGACGGCTGAAAGCGGTCAAAGCCGTAGAACTCATCGAGGCTTTCGTTTTGACAGGTTATGGCTCCCGTAACTCTAAAAGAGCCAGAAGTCATGGCCGTCCGAATAATCGATATCTACAGGGTGCAGAATCCATGGTGCAAGGTGCAACATCCGTCCGAAATGGCGAAACAGTGTCGTACGACTGTTAGAAATGCGTGCATGGATTTGAAACGGAACAGTACCATAGTGCACCACTCTCCAGCGATGGTAAATCGAAGACCAGCCACGGTAATCCCGTTTTACCGTAAAAATCCACGTGTCGAAAAAACGAAGGGTAAAAAACTTACGAGACCCGATTGAGATTCGGGTTGTCCTTTTTGGGTATTAATCTATCCGTTGACGGCTGAAAGCGGTCATAGCCGTAGAACTCATCGAGGCCTTCGTTTTGACAGGTTATGGCTCCCGTAACTCTAAACGAGCCAGAAGTTATGGCCGTCAGAATAATCGATATCTACAGGGTGCAACATCCACGGTGCAAGGTGCAACATCCGTCCGAAATGGCGAAACAGTGTCATACGACTTTTAGAAATGCGTGCATGGATTTTAAATGGAACTGTACCAAGGTGCACCACTCTCCAGCGATGGGAAGTCGAAGATGGGCCACGGTAATCCCGTTTTACCGTAAAAATCCATGTGTCGAAAAAACGAAGGATAAAAAACTTACGAGATCCGATTGAGATTCGGGTTGTCCTTTTTGGGAATTAATCTATCCGTTGACGGCTGAAAGCTGTCAAAGCCGTAGAACTCATCGAGGCCTTCGTTTTGATAGGTAACGGATTTTGTAACTCTAAACGAGCCAGAAGTTATGGCCGTCCGAATAATCGATATCTACAGGGTGCAACATCCACGGTGCAAGGTGCAACATCCGTCCGAAATGGTAAAACAGTGCTGTACGAATTTTAGAAATGCGTGCATGGATTTGAAATGGAACAGTACCATGGTGTACCACGCTCCAGTGATGGTAAGTCGAAGACCAGCCACGTAATCCCGTTTTACCGTAAAATCAACGTGTCAAAAAAACGAAGGGTAAAAAACTTACGAGACCCGACTGAGATTCGGTTTGTCCTTTTTGGGCATTAATCTATCCGTTGACGGCTGAAAGCTATCAAAGCCGTAGAACTCATCGAGGCCTTCATTTTGACAGGTTATGGCCCCCGTAACTCTAAACGAGCCAGAAGTTACGGCCGTCCAAATAATCGATATCTATAGGGTGCAACATCCACGGTGCAAGGTGCAACATCCGTCCGAAATAGCGAAACAGTGCCGTACGACTTTTAGAAATGCGTGCATGGATTTGAAATGGAACAGTACCATGGTGCACCACTCTTCAGCGATGGTAAGTCGAAGACCAGCCACCGTAATCCCGTTTTACCGTAAAAATCCACGTGTCGAAAAAACGAAGGGTAAAAAACTTACGAGACCCGACTGAGATTCGACTTGTCCTTTTTGGGCATTAATCTATCCGTTGATGGATGAAAGCTGTCAAAGCCTTAGAACTCATCGAGGCCTTCGTTTTGACAGGTTATGGCTCCCGTATCTCTAAACGAGCCAGAAGTTATGGCCGTCCGAATAATCGATATCTACAGGGTGCAACATCCACGGTGCAAGGTGCAACATCCGTCCGAAATGGCGAAACAGTGCCGTACGACTTTTAGAATTGCGTGCATGGATTTGAAACGGAACAGTACCATGGTGCACCACTCTCTAGCGATGGTAAATCGAAGACCAGCCACGGTAATCCCGTTTTACCGTAAAAATCCACGTGTCGAAAAAACGAAGGGTAAAAAACTTACGAGACCCGATTGAGATTCGGGTTGTCCTTTTTGGGCATTAATGTATCCGTTGATGGCTGAAAGCTGTCAAAGCCGTAGAACTCATCGAGACCTTCATTTTGAAAAGTTATGGCTTTTGTAACTCTAAACGAGCCAGAAGTTATGGCCTTCCGAATAATCGATATCTACAGGGTGCAACGTCCACGGTGCAAGGTGCAACATCCGTCCGAAATGGGGAAACAGTGCCGTACGACTTTTAGAAATGCGTGCATGGATTTGAAACGGAACAGTACCATGGTGCACCACTCTTCAGCGACGGTAAATCAAAGACTATCCACCGTAATCCCGTTTTACCGTAAAAATCCACGTGTCGAAAAAACGAAGGGTAAAAAACTTACGTGACCCGACTGAGATTCGGGTTGTCCTTTTTGGGCATTAATCTATCCGTTGACGGCTGAAAGCTATCAAAACCGTAGAAATCATCAAGGCCTTCGTTTTGACAGGCTATGGCTTTTGTAACTCTAAACGAGCCAGAAGTTATGGCCGTCCGAATAATCGATATCTACAGGGTGCAACATCCACGGTGCAAGGTGCAACATCCGTCCGAAATGGTGAAACAGTGCCGTACGACTTTTAGAAATGCGTGCATGGATTTGAAACGGAACAGAACCATGGTGCACCACTCTCCAGCGATGGTAAATCGAAGACCAGCCACCGTAATCCCGTTTTACCGTAAAAATCCACGTGTCTAAAAAACGGAGGGTAAAAAACTTACGAGACCCGATTGAGATTCGGGTTGCCCTTTTTGGGCATTAATCTATCAGTTGACGGCTGAAAGCTATCAAAACCGTAAAACTCATCGAGGCCTTCGTTTTGACAAGTTATGGCTTCCATAACTCTTAACGAGCCAGAAGTTATGGCCGTCCGAATAATCGATATCTACAGGGTGCAACATCCACGGTGCAAGGTGAAACATCCGTCCGAAATTGCGAAACAGTGCCGTACGACTTTTAGAAATGCGTGCATGGATTTGAAACGGAACAGTACCATGGCGCACCACTCTCCAGCGATGGTAAATTGAAGACCAACCACCGTAATCCCGTTTTACCGTAAAAATCCACGTGTCTAAAAAACGAAGGGTAAAAAACTTACGAGACCCGATTGAGATTCGGGTTGCCCTTTTTGGGCATTAATCTATCCGTTGACGGCTGAAAGCAGTCAAAGTCGTAAAACTCATCGAGGCCTTCGTTTTGACAGGTTATGGCTCCCGTAACTCTTAACGCGCCAGAAATTATGGCCGTCCGAATAATCGATATCTACAGGGTGCAACATCAACGGTGCAAGGTGCAACATCCGTCCGAAATGGCGAAACAGTGTCGTACGACTTTTAGAAATGCGTGCATGGATTAGAATCGAAACAGTACCATGGTGCAACACACTCCGGCGATGGAAAGTCGAAGACGGGCCACGGTAATCCCGTTTTACCGTAAAAATCCACGTGTCGAAAAAACGAAGGGTAAAAAAATTACGAGACCCGATTGAGATTCGGGTTGTCCTTTTTGGGCATTAATCTATCCGTTGACGGCTGAAAGCTGTCAAAGCCGTAGAACTCATCGAGGCCTTCGTTTTGATAGGTTATGGCTTTTGTAACTCTAAACGAGCCAGAAGTTATGGCCGTCCGAATAATCGATATCTACAGGGTGCAACATCCACGGTGTAAGGTGCAACATCCGTCCGAAATGGCGAAACAGTGCCGTACGACTTTTAGAAATGCGTGCAAGGATTTGAAAATGGAACAGTACCATGGTGCACCACTCTCCAGCGATGGTAAATTGAAGACCAGCCACGTAATCCCGTTTTACCGTAAAAATCCACGTGTCGAAAAAACGAAGGGTAAAAAACTTACGAGACCCGACTGAGATTCGGGTTGTCATTTTTGGGCATTAATCTATCCGTTGACAGCTGAAAGCTGTCAAAGCCATACAACTCATTGAGGCCTTCATTTTGACAGGTTATGGCTCTCGTAACTCTTAACGAGCCAGAAGTTATGGCCGTCCGAATAATCGATATCTACAGGGTGCAACATCCACGGTGCAAGGTGCAACATCCGTCCGAAATGGCGAAACAGTGCCGTACGACTTTTAAAAATGCGTGCATGGATTTGAAACGGAACAGTACCATGGTGCACCACTCTCCAGCGATGGGAAGTCGAAGACGGGCCACGGTAATCCCGTTTTACCATAAAAATCCACGTGTCGAAAAAACGAAGGGTAAAAACTTACGAGACCCGATTGAGATTCGGGTTGTCCTTTTTGGGCATTAATCTATCCGTTGACGGCTGAAAGCTGTCAACGCCGTAGAACTCATCGAGGCCTTCATTTTCATAGGTTATAGCTCCCGTAACGCTAATCGAGCCAGAAGTTATGGCCGTCTGAATAATTGATATCTACGGGGTGCAACATCCACGGTGCAAGGTGCAACATCCGTCCGAAATGGCGAAATAGTGTCGTATGACTTTTAAAAATGCGTGCATGGATTTGAAACGGAACAGTACCATGGTGCACAACTCTCCAGCGATGGGAAGTCGAAGACGTGCCACGGTAATCCCGTTTTACCGTAAAAATCCATGTGTCGAAAAAACGAAGGATAAAAAACTTACGAGACCCGATTGAGATTCGGTTTGTCCTTTTTGGGCATTAATCTATCCGTTGACGGCTGAAAGCTGTCAAAGCTGTAGAACTCATCGAGGCCTTCGTTTTGACAGGTTATGGCTCCCGTAACTCTAAACGAGCCGGAAGTTATAGCCGTCCGAATAATCGATATCTACTGGGTGCAACGTCCACGGTGCAAGGTGCAACATCCGTCCGAAATGGCGAAACAGTGTCGTACGACTTTTAGAAATGCGTGCATGGATTTGAAACGGAACAGTACCATGGTGCACCACTCTCCAGCGACAGTAAATCGAAGACTAGCCACCGTAATCCCGTTTTACCGTAAAAATCCACTTGTCGAAAAAACGAAGGGTATAAAACTTACGAGACCCGACTGAGATTCGGGTTGTCCTTTTTGGGCATTTATCTTTCCGTTGATGGCTGAAAGCTGTCAAAGCCGTAGAAATCATCGAGGCCTTCGTTTTGACAGGATACGGCTTTTGTAAATCTAAACGAGCCAGAAGTTATGGCCGTCCGAATAATCGATATCTACAGGGTGCAACATCCACGGTGCAAGGTGCAACATCCGTCCGAAATGGCGAAATAGTGCCGTACGACTTTTAGAAATGCATGCATGGATTTGAAACGAAAGAGTACCAAGGTGCACCACTCTCCAGAGATGATAAATCGAAGACCAGCCACCGCAATCCCGTTCTACTGTAAAAATCCACGTGTCGAAAAAACGAAGGGTAAAAAACTTACGAGACCCGATTGAGATTCGGGTTGTCCTTTTTGGTCATTAATCTATCCATTGACGGCTGAAAGCTGTCAAAACCGTAAAAATCATCGAGGCCTTCGTTTTGACAGGTTATGGCTCCCGTAACTCTAAACGAGCCAGAAGTTATAGCCGTCCGAATAATCGATATCTACAGGTGTTTGTGTCAAAATTGGGCACAACACTCTTCGGGAGTCGTTGAAGAGATAATAGTCAAGAATGCAAGTTCAAAACAGATATTATCTAACAAAAACTCCAATCAACAGTAAAATAAATGCGTAGACAAGCGATTTATAGTGGTTCGGCGTGTTGCCTACGTCCACTGTGAAGTTTTTTGATGTTTTATTGATTCTCTTTCAATGATTAAAAGTTGTTACAGCGATCCACAGCAAGTTACAACTGGAAATTCGAAATCAACAATCAAGTTATGATATAGGATGATGGAGATCTTGATTCGGCAGAGTCTCGGCGCTTCAGAGTCAGAAGATCCCTTTTCTATTGGCCCTGGGGCTCTATTTATAGGCGTAGGCTGCTGATATTTTGCGGAAAACTCAGGAGACCACGTCTGGCACGTGAGGGGGCCCACACGCACGGTCTCAGGAAGTTTGGGCCCACTTTGGCATCGGTTCGAACTCCATTCGAACCGATCAAGAATTCATCCAATCGAGATGAAATTTGGCATGGACATTCTTCATCATGCACACAAGCTTCGGTGAAAATTTCATGGCATTTGGATCAGCAGGTTAGGAGATATGATGGATTCGAAATTGAGTTTATGGCAGGGCTGTTTGGTTCGAACCCATGCATTCGAAACGATGGTTTCGAATCCATCATGGCACGCGACTTCGTGGTGACGTGGAGCGCAAACTTCGAATCGATCCGGACTTCACTCCGTGTTGACCGCTTCGACTCCGTGTATCTCGGTGATTTCGAACCGATGGAAGACACGTTGGTTGACCCAGTGGGTTCTAACAAGGCAACACAGGATGGGTTCGAACATGGCATCACGGATGGGTTCGAAGAAGGCCTTTGTGATGGGTTCGAAGCGTGGCTCTGTGATGGGTTCGAAGATGACTTCAGGGATGGGTTCGAATGAAGCTTATGGATGGTTTCGAAGCATGCATGTCCGGTGGGTTCGAAAGTAATGGAGTCGAACCCGTGGGGGATTCTAAGGGTTCGAGGGAGATGGTTTCGAACTGGGGCGTGACGATGGATTCGAAGACAACCATCATTATGGGTTCGAAACCAGTGTGTTCCCTCCAAGTCGCCTCGATCATAACTTGAGCATACGAACTCGGATCGACTTGAAATTTGAAATGCTGACTCCCGTGGCCTTTCTTGCCGTGTCCTATCAATTGTAGCTCAATCTGGACTCGGATAAAATTCAGTGATATCCATGGCGAAAGGAAGTATGATCAACCCCTGAGGGGAACTGTCCTTTGCTTTCGATCAATCTTTTGGTATCGCGGCTTTGCCAAAAAGCGGGATAACATTTTGCCCCCCAAAGTACGTCTTGTGGGAACATGACGTGCTTTGAATAGCTGCCATTTCTATCTGAACAATCATGGCTCTTTTTTTTTCGTCGAAACTCGTATGCTGTACTGCTGTGACCTTGCGTTGATGTGATTGATTGCTGTATAATAGTGCTTAGCCGTTGGCTGTCGCATTTGTAATAGGATGAGTGTTCGATCCCTGTGAATATTCAAAATCGAATGTTAGTCCGACAAGTGTGCACATATGTTGATTTGAACCTCGTTAACGTCGTGCGTCCACGAGTCGTTGTCAGTTTGGTTTGCGATAGAATTTCGTATCGATTCTCTCCTGAATCGATTTTGAAATTTGAATTGAGACAACGCTTGATGGTTGTTTTGAAAGGTTCCTTCGTATCAATCCTCTCCTGAACTGATGTAGAAGGTTAAAGGAATCGAATTTGCATTGCGCAAGTGTAATGTTTCGAACCGATGCGTTCGAGCATTGATGGGTTCGAAATCCAAGTTTGTATGGATGCAATATGCCCGTGCAATGATGGGTTGCGTGAATATGGGACTTCGAATCGATGCGTTGGAGCATTGATGGATTCGAAATCTACATTTGAACCGATGGAGTATACTCGTGCTATGGTGGATTCGAAGTTGACTTTCGAACCGGTCTGAAAGGATGGAGTATACTTGTGCTGTGATGGGTTCGAAACTGACATTCGAAACGATGATTTGGATGGTTTCGAACTAGTAGTTCGTTTCGTTGGTTCGAAACTGAGCTTCGAATCGATGATTTGGATGGGTATGAAACTTTTGTTCACGGCAGTGGTCAGCGCGCTTCACACGATGGAGCCTCAAACTGTATGGGTTCGAAAGTGGATTTCGAACCGGCTCTGCATTCTGACCTGTTGTAAACGGTCGAGTCCACCGGCACGCGAATCGATTCAGTCATCCAACTCCCCATATAAATAGCAAAGACCACGACATTTTTCACTTTTCACTTTTACTGTTGCCTGCTTTTTACTTTGCTCTTCTTCTGCGCAACGTATCGTTTCGAAGCATAAAAAGGGAAAACACTGTGTCGTATCATCGAATCAATCCAGATTCAAGCCTTCAACCTCTCGAATCCATCGTTCAAACTAGGTAATTAGCCTTGGATTCAAACGGCGAAGTGATTTCGAACCCATTTCTGTTTATCGATTGCATGGCCTCGAGGTTGTCAAAACCAGATCTGGTTTGGGAAGGATTCGAACCGATGCGTAGGGTCGAGTTCGAATCGATGACGGTGGCGTCTTTTTATTAGATTTCGAATCGATCCTTAGAAAGTCTTTGTTGGGATGCGCAGTTCGCACCGATTGGGGGATTCGAGGGATCCATTCGAATCGATGGATTCGAACCCATAGTTCATCGTTTCGAAGTCCTCAACTTCGTATCGATACGAAGCGGATTGTTTCGAAAGTGGATGATGTGGAGTTGAAGTTTCCTTATCGGTTCGAACTCGTTAAGCAGTGATCGGTTTGAACTTGCCGTCTGTCTATCGGTTCGAAGCGCGTTTAACTTCATGGTTTCGAATCGAATTCAGGATGGGTTCGAACGCATGGGTTCGAAACTACGTCAGGATGGGTTCGAACGCATGGGTTCGAACAAAGAGGCGTTCGGTTGGGTTCGGACGAAGTCTTTGTGATGGTTTCGAACCCTATATGATGGATTCCAAAATTCGAAAATTTTCAAGCATAACTCCGACGAGCTTCATTCCTGCATATTTGGACTTGAACATTGAACTGCATATTTGATTGCCTTTTGAAGCTCGTCGATGGAACTATAACAACTTCTATTCGAATCGACTTCCATCATATAAGTGATTTAGTGACGACGGTTAGCGATGACGGTCATTATAGCTGGACTCCGTAGCTTTGTCGTTTTCATATTTACTTTAACTCTGCAACATTTATTCAAGTAATGCATGGCACGGTACCACACACATTCATACACGTTACACTGGGGAATGCACGGGTTCTTTGTCGTCTAACGATGGTTTCTCGTAAGTTAGATAGTTATGGAACCGTCGAGTTCACAGCAGCAGGAGACTCAAATTGCAGTCTCTCCGAGGCTAGAGATTCCAGATATTGATCCTGAGATTATTGGTCCAGCTCCGGATGAACTTCCAGATGCGTCGTTCATTGCCAATCCATCGGACTCCGTTCCATCGAATATCTCTGAAGACATGTTGGGGAGAATATGTTTGAGGCACGACTTGTCATTGGATGATGTGTTACTGCCGGGGCCGAATGATAGACCGCATAATCCACCGGAGGGATATACGGCATTTAACCGCCACGCGTGCGCGGCCGGGACACTTCCACCATTCAACGAGTACATAAGGGAAGTATTGTCGTTCTTGAGGATCGCCCCATCCCAGCTGCACCCGAACGGATATGCGTCGATCAATGGCGTGTTCATCGCATTTATGGAATATCTCCATCGACCACCGCTCCCGATTGAGATCAGATACTTGTTCAATTTCAAAACTCGGGGTGATTATCCCTCCTTCACATTCCTGGAAGCGGTGAGAAACTGCCAAGTGGTTACCGGGTCTTGGACCAGGTTGAGCTATTATAGGACAGAATGGTTTTATGTCAGATGTCCTCCTGGATTCGCCCGACGATGGCTGTTCAGACGTGAGTATAGTTGAGTTCGTAAATAATTACTATGGCAATCGCAGCCGAAGTGGAATTTATGTTTTATCCTTTTTTGCAGCGATGATTCAGCGACCTGAAGGCGAGCGCTTTAGGGAGATGGTGCGAGTGCTTCGAGAAGTCCCGGATGGAGATAGGGATATCGATGTGTTATTGACGGATAGGAATCTCCGGGCCTGCGGTTTGATCGAACAAGGGCAGAGCATAAGTTTTGAAGTGGCACTACGGGTCATCTCGAAGAAACGAGTCAAGCACAAGAAACCCAGAGCTACCACAGCTGAGGAAGCGGACTCTGAAAGAACCCACACCGATGATGAGCCGCTGACCGGGCCTATTGACGCAGCTCCGGATGTTGCGGAGCAGAGAAAAGGCAAGGCTGCCATGGTTAAGTCAAGTAAGAAGGGGAGATGGAAATCGGTCGTCACGGCCCGTTTTGCTCCCGGAGTTAGAATCTCGGAGACGTCTCCTCCGAGAACTGAAAATCTTTTTGAAGGGCTTGCCGATCTTCCAATCCCGGACGATGTGTCTTTTCAACATGATGCCGGGTTGGAGGAATTCCATCGCACCTTAGAATTGAACGAGCTTCTTATTACTAGCGAGGTCGACACTTCCC
This sequence comes from Allium cepa, assembly GCA_030765085.1. Taxonomy (NCBI): domain Eukaryota; kingdom Viridiplantae; phylum Streptophyta; class Magnoliopsida; order Asparagales; family Amaryllidaceae; genus Allium; species Allium cepa. Next base: position 40,869,781 of record CM060941.1, on the reverse strand, counting down.
GTTGGTCGGGGGGAATGCATATTCATACACATTTCACGACACTGCATAACCTTTGACTGAAAACTATTTGTTTTGAAAGGTGATTAATTCTATTTTACTTTGCTTCGCAGATATCATGTCTAAGCGAGGTTCGATTCTTGGGAGTCTTCGACACGCCCGCAAGCCTTCATATTACGATTCGCGTAGGCGCGAAGGGGATAGAGGTCATGATCAGGGGCGTCCTGGGTATTATGACCAGGGACGCTCTGGGGTATTCTAGTCACGAGAGATATGACACGGACAGGGGCTATAAACGTCGATCGCGGTCGCGTACTCCTCCTCCTTCTAGAGATCCCGTACAACCTCCTGCTCATGTCCCTCATCCTTCCGAGTCCTCTCGATATACGTCGGCTTCTCAAGCTTCCCGATCCGAGGCGATGACCCCGATAGTCGCAGAGCAGCCTAATACAGAGATCTCGGGAGAAGGGGCAATTAGACTTGCGCAACTAAAAAGGGAGTTCCCGAATATCTGCTTCGACAACTACGTCTTTCCCCCGAACCTGAAAAGGGTCCCGCCGGAGACTGAGCGGTTAGCGCTCGACTATGTTCACGACTTTTACTCCCAATACAAGGCATGGTATAGGGCGGCCGATAAGGCATCGGCGTTGGCCTTCGAACGAGCTGCTATCATTGAAAAATTGCAAGCCGAGTTAGCACAAAGAGATCGCATCATTCAAGTGCTGAATACTGAGGCTGAATCATCTCGTAAATCTGAAATAGAGGCCACCAAGAGAGCCGATGAAGCCCAGGCAATCATGGATAGGATGAAACGCGAGCACTACGCAACGGTTGAGGATATGGGCCATCGAAACACCCTGGTTACTGCAGAGAGGGACGCAGCCCTGAAGGAGTTGAACGAGCTTAAGTCAAAATTCGCCGAAATCGCCAAGGAAAGGGATGATGCGAATAGCGCAGCCCAAGAGGCGTGTGAACAAGCTGTGATTCTCCGCACCGACAGGGATGCGGCGGTGGCGAGAGTTCAAGCAGTCGAGGCAGAGGTGGAGGAGAAAGTTCAACAAGCAGAGGCCAGGCTAGAGGCCGATATTGAAGATTTGCTTATAACTTATAATGCCAACGTGTTGAAACACGGGAACTTGGCATGGCTTCAAGATTATCCGGTTCACCTCCGCGGTGCTTGGGAACGATTGGTCGAGGAAGAGGGGGAAGCGCATCCGGGCGAATCGGTTGACCGATTCGAGCTTGAGAACCGGCTATTGACTGAGGATGAAAAGAAGGTCCTTCATGACGCTATCATTGCTCATGAGAAGGAGATGATGGGTGGTCATTCCTTGGAAGTCGGAGAGGGATCAGGTGTTGAGCACCATTCTGTTGTCACTGAAGTCACCACACCATCTTCGTCGATGCCTGTATCTGTGGTCAGTTTGCAACCTGTTCCTGCTTACGACCCGGAACAACCGCGCTTATCTCCTATTCATGAGCGTACTTCCGAGGCCATTCAGCCGTCAGCGAGCCAAACTGGGGAAGGTATTCCGAAGTTATCTCAAGCATATTCTGAATAGAGCGTTTGTTTTATAGCAGTTTTTTAATAACTTCTTATCTTTTGCCTAGTGACTGGAGTTGCGCCGACTGTCGTGGCTGAAGAATCGAGCAGAGGAGATAAGGCCATCGCTACCGAGACTACTGTTGTAACTGCGGTATCTGCTGAGGCGGTGCAGGGGGGATCCCTATCTGCTGACGAACAAATGGTGAGCGAACTGCTCGGTGAGCAGGGTGGTTCTTTCTCTGACTTGCCATTTATCATCGTTAGTAGCCTCCCGCCGTCTTCAAGTTCTTCGATGCAGGCCGAAGATGCCCCCAACCAAGCCCATGCGACTCGTGATGAAGAAATTTTGGCTGAGATTAACGCCGAAATAGAGGCTGCGGGGCATAGCGGTACCGTCAGTGGCAGTACGGCGGCGCAGAGTCCAGCACCTGCTACGGTAGCACCATCGGGTGGCACGGTCTCGACTTCCGTTACGGATCCAGTTCCCCCTACTCCTCCGGCAGGTAGCCTCCATGTAGACTCAAGCTCCGAGGAGGATATTGACATCATGCCCCCAGCCGAAGAGCCACCGCCGGAGAGGAGACATTCAAAACGAAGAATCTCTATCCCTAGTGACACTGATGATGTGCCACTAGTAAGAAGGAAAAAGAAGAAATAAATCAGCTTCTTAAGTAGATGTTTTGGTAGACAGGTACTTATCTTCGTTTCTTGTCAGTAGGTCATGTATAGATGCAGGTTCGGCCCCTGCTAGTAGGGATTGTTTTTTGGAAGAACTTATTTGTATGTAAGTCCTTATTTTTAGTGAGTTGAAATAAACTTCAGTTTCTTCGCTTCAACTCTTGTTTTATTTGTGCTTAAGTACTTGCAGTGTCTTGTTTTCGGTCCGGTGTATTTGTGGTGTTTTTACCGTTTAAGTAGAGCTCGTTTCATTTGCCAAGTCTGAAAATCTTGGTCACAAGTTGTAATTGATGAATGAGTTGAACTTCGGACGTTGTATCACTTCGATTAGTGATTGACACTTAGCTTTCGTGCCCCCCAGTTTTGGGGAACAACATTTGTATTCATGATGGTTGATCGCACTTGTTGCAAGTCTCGAGCACACGTCCGCCTTCCGGGGACTTAGAGTAATTTGAGATCGATAACCTGGTTTGCATTCCAGGAGTTCAAGTGTTATTGATGCTTGTAACATGGTTCGCGCTCCGGGAACTTGGGAATGGTGTTCACATTCCAACTTGCACTCTACTAACTCGGAGTTAGTATTAACGCTTTAGTTCGCACTACGGGAACTTTGACTTGGTGTTGGTGCTCCAATTCACACGCCGGGAGCTTGGATAAAACATGTATGTTTGGGTTCGTACTTCAGGAACCCGGAATCGACATTTATACTCCAACTCGCACTTCGGGAATATGGAGTTTGCACGGATGCTTCGGTTCGCGCTTCCGGAACCCGCAACTTATGTTTATACTCTAATTCACACTCTGGGAATTTGGAGTCCGCATTGATGGGTTGGTTCGCGCGGTGGGAACGAATTATTAAATGTTTATACTCCAATTTGCGCTGTGGGAATTTGGAGTCCGTTCGCACTCCGGGAACGAATTATTGAATGTTTATACTCCAATTCACGCTGTGGGAACTTGGAGTCCGTTCGCACTCCGGGAACGAATTATTGAATGTTTATACTCCAATTCGCGCTGTGGGAAGTTGGAGTCCGTTCGCACTCTGGGAACGAGTTATTGAATGTTTATACTCCAATTCATGCTGTGGGAAGTTGGAGTCCGTTCGCACTCCGGGAATGAATTGTTCAATGTTTATACTCCAATTCACGCTGTGGGAAGTTGGAGTCCGTTCGCTCTCCGGGAACGAATTGTTAAATGTTTATACTCCAATTCGCGCTGTGGGAAGTTGGAGTCCGTTCGCACTCCGGGAACGAATTGTTAAATGTTTATACTCCAATTCGTGCTGTGGGAAGTTGGAGTCCGTTCGCACTCCGGGAACGAATTGTTAAATGTTTATACTCCAATTCACGCTGTGGGAAGTTGGAGTCCGTTCGCTCCCCGGGAACGAATTATGGAATGGACTGTCGTGTGTTGGTCCAGTTCAGCCTTCGATGTGTTGGCTTGCCCCCGAGCTGGGGTTTCACTTAGTGAGTGGCCGGTTGTAACGCAGTCACTCGCTATTTGAATAAATTCCATTGTTCGATGGAACTTAGCTCTTCGTACGTCGTGATTGTTGAATGTTGTATTCGATGAATCACAGCTTTAGCTTGAAGAGATAATGTTTTATTGCTGAAATGAGAAAATATGGCAAAGTCAGTGCCTTATTACAAAATCAAATTTCATAATGTAAATGAAATTGCAAAATATTCATAGATTGAATGAGCCTGTCATGTGTGACAGTGACGAAGATCCTCGTCGTTCCAGGCTCCTGAGAAAGTCGGTCCGCCACTGATGGCGTTTATCACCAATCTCCCGCGAGGACCATTGGAGTCCTCATGCCTCGGTTGATCGGGTTCATTGTTTGGATTGGATGGGCCCGCATCTCCGGGCTGCGGTGTCCGCACAAACTGTTCCAGTTTCCCTTCCCTGACCAGTTTTTCAACAAGATCCTGTAGGTGACGACACTCGTTCGTATCGTGCCCGTAGCCTTCATGGAACCTGCAAAATTTTCCCGTCTGGATTTGTCTCTCCGACGACGGTCTTGGAGCAGGTTTTTCATATTGAATCGCATTACTGGTCCGCAAATACAAGTCCTCCAATGAAGTATTCAAAGGAGTATAACTGTCGAACTTCGGATTTTTGCGTTGCGGACCGCGATTTTGATCTTCTTTTTTAATTTGATTCACGCTCTCTCTTCGCCGAGCTTGTTTATTTTTAATGTTCAACTGAGCTTTTCCGGAGCTCTCACCGGATTGTTTTATTGCAACATTGCTTTGGGTTCCTCCCGCATTTGATCCTGCGTCAGTTTGCTTCCTAGACTGTTTCGCGTCTTCCCGTCTCAGGAATTGAGCTGCTTTGGCATGGAAACGGTCCAATGACGCAGGTGGTTTTCCAGCTAGCCAATTGCCGAATTCAGAATCGGGGTCGATCCCCTTAGTCAGCGCCATAAGGATGGAATTGTCGTTCGGATTGCTGATCTCCGCGCATGCAGTATGGAATCTCTCTAAGTAGTGTCTGAGTGTTTCTCCGGGAGCTTGTGTGACACTAGATAGAGTGTTGACATCTTTCGGCCTTGCGACGTGCATGCGGAATTGCTCAACGAATTTTGTGGCCAGCTGGTCGAAGGAGGAGATGGATCGAGGAGGCAATCGGGTGAACCACATGGTGGCGATGCCCCCCAGGGATATGGGGAAACTACGACATTTCACAGCGTCGTCGGCTCTGGCAGCTGTCATTGACCATTCATATTTTAGAATATGTTGATTGGGATCGGAGTTTCCCTCATACATGGGCAGAGTTGGCATTCGGAATCGCCGTGGGGGTTCAGCATTAAGAATGTCGTCCGTAAAGGGACTGTGACTTCGGGAAACTCCTCAATCGTCGTTTGTGAATCCCTGACTCTCACGAATCATCTGACGTATCATAGTTGAAAGATCCGGCATTTGCGCCGGAGTATGGTCACGTTCCATACTTCGAGTTTGAACCGGATATCGCTGACGGTTCACATCTTGCCTTCTCGGCTCATAGTCCTCTGGGACGTACGGTTCAGGAGTATGACCGCTTTGACGACGGTCCGGGTCCGACTGATCTCGAGCGTCGACCCCTGGTTCAGCCGCAACGCTAGCGGTGCGGTATTCAGCGGCGCGGTGAGGAATGGCACCCCCTCGGGAGGAGGGTCCGGTTTGGAAACTGGCTGACGGACCAACTCTTATTTGTCCAACGGTCAATATCGGTTGGTTTCCAACGGATGGCATACGACCCTCATCTAACCGGGGTCGTGGAGGTCGGTTATGATAATCAGAAGATGAAGAACTTTCGCTAGAAGAGCGATAAGCACGATCTCTCGTGGATCGTTTTCGTTTCTGGCGATCCAGCTGGTTGATTAGCTCAGCGTTAGCGCGTAGCTGTTCTTCTAGTTGTCGCCGACTCTGGGTCAGCTCTTGAAGTAACAACTGCAATTCTTGTCAGGTAACCGGACCCGACGGTTCTGAGTGCCCAGAGGCATCTTGATTAGGTGGAGGCAGAGGGGCAGGATTCTGTCTATCCTGTCCTTCTTGATTGACGGCGTTCGAGGTGGTTCTTGTGCTAACCATTTTTACAGTTGAGTTCCTTTCCTAGACTTTTGACAAATCTGGATAGAATGGAAGGAGTTTGAATATGAAATCTGGATCTCTCTCTTAGATTTATTCAATCCGGTATCGATGACAGATCCAACGAGCAGGAGAAAATCTGGGTTCTCTCAATGAAAGCACCAAAGTGTTTGTGTCAAAATTGGGCACAACACTCTTCGGGAGTCGTTGAAGAGATAATAGTCAAGAATGCAAGTTCAAAACAGATATTATCTAACAAAAACTCCAATCAACAGTAAAATACATGCGTAGACAAGCGATTTATAGTGGTTCGGCGTGTTGCCTACGTCCACTGTGAAGTTTTTTGATGTTTTATTGATTCTCTTTCAATGATTACAAGTTGTTACAGCGATCCACAGCAAGTTACAACTGGAAATTCGAAATCAACAATCAAGTTATGATATAGGATGATGGAGATCTTGATCCGGCAGAGTCTCGGCGCTTCAGAGTCAGAAGATCCCTTTTCTGTTGGCCCTGGGGCTCTATTTATAGGCGTAGGCTGCTGATATTTTGCTGAAAACTCGAGAGACCACGTCTGGCACGTGAGGGGGCCCACACGCACGGTCTCAGGAAATTTGGGCCCACTTTGGCATCGGTTCGAACTCCATTCGAACCGATCAAGAATTCATCCAATCGAGGTGAAATTTGGCGTGGACATTCTTCGTCATGCACACAAGCTTTGGTGAAAATTTCATGGCATTTGGATCAGCAGGTTAGGAGATATGATGGATTCGAAATTGAGTTTATGGCAGGGCTGTTTGGTTCGAACCCATGCATTCGAAACGATGGTTTCGAATCCATCATGGAACGCGACTTCGTGGTGACGTGGAGCGCAAACTTCGAATCGATCCGGACTTCACTCCGTGTTGACCGCTTCGACTCCGTGTATCTCGGTGATTTTGAACCGATGGAAGACACGTTGGTTGACCCAGTGGGTTCGAACAAGGCAACACAGGATGGGTTCGAACATGGCATCACGGATGGGTTCGAAGAAGGCCTTTGTGATGGGTTCGAAGCGTGGCTCTGTGATGGGTTCGAAGATGACTTCAGGGATGGGTTCGAACGAAGCTTATGGATGGTTTCGAAGCATGCATGTCCGGTGGGTTCGAAAGTAATGGAGTCGAACCCGTGGGGGATTCGAAGGGTTCGAGGGAGATGGTTTCGAACTGGGGCGTGACGATGGATTCGAAGACAACCATCATTATGGGTTCGAAACCAGTGTGTTCCCTCCAAGTCGCCTCGATCATAACTTGAGCATATGAACTCGGATCGACTTGAAATTTGAAATGCTGACTCCCGTGGCCTTTCTTGCCGTGTCCTATCAATTGTAGCTCAATCTGGACTCGGATAAAATTCAGTGATATCCATGGCGAAAGGAAGTATGATCAACCCCTGAGGCGAACTGTCCTTTGCTTTCGATCAATCTTTTGGTATCGCGGCTTTGCCAAAAAGCGGGATAACAACAGGGTGCAACATCCACGGTGCAAGGTGCAACATCCGTCCGAAATGGCCAAACAGTGTCGTACGACTTTTAGAAATGCGTGCATGGATTTGACACGGAAAAGTACCATGGTGCACCACTCTCCAGCAATGGGAAGTCGAAGACGGACCACGGTAATCCCGTTTTACCGTAAAAATCCATGTGTCGAAAAAATGAAGGATAAAAAACTTACTAGACCCGATTGAGATTCGAGTTGTCCGTTTTGGGCATTAATCTATCTGTTGACCCTAAAAGCTATCAAAGCCGTAGAACTCATCGAGACCTTCATTTTGACAGGTTATGGCTTTTGTAACTCTGAACGAGCCAGAAGTTATGGCCGTCCGAATAATCGATATCTACAGGGTGCAACGTCCACGGTGCAAGGTGCAACATCCGTCCGAAATGGCGAAACAGTGCCGTACGACTTTTAGAAATGCGTGCATGGATTTGAAACGGAACAGTACCATGGTGCACCACTCTCCAACAATGGGAAGTCGAAGACGGGCCACGGTAATCCCGTTTTACCGTAAAAATCCACGTGTCGAAAAAATGAAGGGTAAAAACTTACGAGACCCGATTGAGATTCGGGTTGTCCTTTTTGGGCATTAATCTATCCGTTAACGGCTGAAAGCTGTCAAAGCCGTAGAACTCATCGAGGCCTTCGTTTTGACAGGTTATGGCTCCCGTAACTCTAAACGAGCCAGAAGTTATGGCTGTCCGAATAATCGATATCTACTGGGTGCAACATCCACGGTGCAAGGCGCAACATCCGTCCGAAATGGCGAAACAGTGCCGTACGACTTTAAGAAATGCATGCATGGATTTGAACCGGAACAGTACCATGGTGCACCACTCTCCAGCGATGGGAAGTCGAAGACGGGCCATGGTAACCCCGTTTTACCGTAAAAATCCACGTGTCGAAAAAACAAAGGATAAAAAACTTACGAGACCCGATTGAGATTCGGGTTGTCCGTTTTGGGCATTAATCTATCCGTTGACGGCTGAAAGCTGTCAAAGCCATAGAACTCATCGAGACCTTCATTTTGACAAGTTATGGCTTTTGTAACTCTAAACGAGCCAGAAGTTATGGACGTCCGAATAATCGATATCTACAGGGTGCAACGTCCACGGTGCAAGGTGCAACATCCGTCCGAAATGGCGAAACAGTGCCGTACGACTTTTAGAAATGCGTGCACGGATTTGAAACAGAACAGTACCATGGTGCACCACTCTCCAGCGATAGTAAATCGAAGACCAGCCACCGTAATCCCGTTTTACCGTAAAAATCCACTTGTCGAAAAAACGAATGGTAAAAAACTTACGAGACCCGACTGAGATTCGGGTTGTCCTTTTTGGGCATTAATCTATCCGTTGACGGCTGAAAGCTGTCAAAGCTGTAGAAATCATCGAGGCCTTCGTTTTGACAGGATATGGCTTTTGTAAATCTAAACGAGCCAGAAGTTATGGTCGTCTGAATAATCGATATCTACAGGGTGCAAGATCCACGGTGCAAGGTGCAACATCCGTCCGAAATGGCGAAACAGTGCCGTACGACTTTTAGAAATGCATGCATGTATTTGAAACGAAAGAGTACCATGGTGCACCACTCTCCAGAGATGGTAAATCGAAGACCAGCCACCGCAATCCCATTTTACTGTAAAAATCAACGTGTCGAAAAAACGAAGGGTAAAAAAGTTACGAGACCCGATTGAGATTCGGGTTGTCCTTTTTGGGCATTAATCTATCCATTGACGGCTGAAAGCTGTCAAAACTGTAAAACTCATCGAGGCCTTCGTTTTGACAGGTTTTGGCTCCCGTAACTCTAAACGAGCCAGAAGTTATAGCCGTCCGAATAATCGATATCTACAGGGTGCAACATCCACGGTGCAAGGTGCAACATCCGTCCGAAATGGCGAAACAGTGTCGTACGACTTTTAGAAATGCGTGCATGGATTTGGAACGGAACAGTACCATGGTGCACCACTCTCCAGCAATGGGAAGTCGAAGACGGGCCACGGTAATCCCGTTTTACCGTAAAAATCCACGTGTCGAAAAAATGAAGGATAAAATACTTACTAGACCCGATTGAGATTCGAGTTGTCCGTTTTGGGCATTAATCTATCCGTTGACGGCTGAAAGCTATTAAAGCCGTAGAACTCATCAAGACCTTCATTTGACAAGTTATGGCTTTTGTAACTCTAAATGAGCCAGAAGTTATGGCCGTCCGAATAATCAATATCTACAGGGTGCAACGCCCACGGTGCAAGGTGCAACATCCGTCACAAATGGCGAAACAGTGTCGTACAACTTTTAGAAATGCGTGCATGGATTTGAAACGGTACAGTACCATGGTGCACCACTCTCCAGCGATGGTAAATCGAAGACCATCCACCGTAATCCCGTTTTACCGTAAAAATCCACGTGTCGAAAAAACGAAGGGTAAAAAACTTACGAGTCCCGACTGAGATTCGGGTTGTCCTTTTTGGGCATTAATCTATCCGTTGACTGATGAAAGCTGTCAAAGCCGTAGAAATCATCGAGGCCTTCGTTTTGAAAGGTTATTGCTTTTGTAAATCTAAACGAGCCAGAAGTTATGGCCGTCCGAATAATCGATATCTACAGGGTGCAACATCCACGGTGCAAGGTGCAACATCCGTCCGAAATGGAGAAACAGTGTCGTACGACTTTTAGAAATGCATGCATGGATTTGAAACGAAAGAGTACCATGGTGCACCACTCTCCAGCGATGGTAAATCGAAGACCAGCCACCGCAATCCCGTTTTACCGTAAAAATCCACGTGTCGAAAAAACGAAGGGTAAAAAACTTACGAGACCCGATTGAGATTCGGGTTGTCCTTTTTGGGCATTAATCTATCCATTGACGGCAGAAAGCTGTCAAAACCGTAGAACTCATCGAGGCCTTCGTTTTGACAGGTTATGGCTCCCGTAACTCTAAACGAGCCAGAAGTTATGGCCGTCCGAATAATCGATATCTACAGGGTGCAACATCCACGGTGCAAGGTGCAACATCCGTCCGAAATGGCGAAACAGTGTCGTACGACTTTTTGAAATGTGTGCATGGATTTGAAACGGAACAGTACCATGGTGCACCACTCTCCAGCAATGGGAAGTCGAAGACGGGCCACGGTAATCCCGTTTTACCGTAAAAATCCACGTGTCGAAAAAACGAAGGATAAAAAACTTACGAGACCCGATTGAGATTCGGGTCGTCCTTTTTGGGCATTAATCTATCCGCTGACGGCTGAAAGCTGTCAAAACCGTAGAACTCATCGAGGCCTTCGTTTTGACAGGTTATGGCTTTTGTAACTCTAAACGAGCCAGTAGTTATGCCCGTCCGAATAATCGATATCTACAGGGCACAACATCCACGGTGCAAGGTGCAACATCCGTCCGAAATGGCGAAACTGTGCCGTACGACTTTAAGAAATGCATGCATGCATTTGAAACAGAACAGTACCATGGTGCACCACTCTCCAGCGATGGTAAATCGAAGACCAGCCACGGTAATCCCGTTTTACCGTATAAATCCATGTGTCGAAAAAACGAAGGGTAAAAAACTTACGAGACCCGATTGAGATTCGGGTTGTCCTTTTTGGGCATTAATCTACCTGTTGACGGCTAAAAGCTGTCAAAGCCATAGAACTCATCGAGGCCTTCGTTTTGACAGGTTATGGCTCCCGTAACTCTAAACGAGCCAGAAGTTATGGCCGTCCGAATAATCGATATCTACAGGGTGCAGCATCCACGGTGCAAGGTGTAATGGCGAAACATTGTCGTACGACCTTTAGAAACGCGTGCATGGATTTGAAACAGAACAGTACCATGGTGCACCACTCTCCAGCGATTGTAAATCGAAGACCAGCCACCGTAATTCCGTTTTACCGTAAAAATCCACGTGTTGAGAAAACGAAGGGTAAAAAACTTACGAGATCCGATTGAGATTCAGGTTGTCCTTTTTGGGCATTAATCTATCCGTTGACGGCTGAAAGCCGTCAAATCCGTAGAACTCATCGAGGCCTTCGTTTTGACAGGTTATGGCTCCCGAAACTCTTAACGAGCCAGAAGTTATGGCCGTCCGAATAATCGATTTCTACAGGGTGCAACATCCACGGTGCAAGGTGCAACATCTGTCCGAAATGGCGAAACAGTGCCGTACGACTTTTAGAAATGCGTGCATGGATTTGAAATGGAACAATACCATGGTGCACCACTCTCCAGTGATGGTAAATCGAAGACCAGCCACGGTAATCCCGTTTTACCGCATAAATCCATGTGTCGAAAATACGAAGGGTAAAAAACTTACCTGACCCGATTGAGATTCGGGTTGTCCTTTTTGGGCATTAATCTATCCGTTGATGGCTGAAAGCTGTCAAAGCCGTAGAACTCATCGAGGCCATCGTTTTGACAGATTAATATTCCCGTAACTCTAAACGAGCCAGAAGTAATGGCCGTCCGAATAATCGATATCTACAGGGTGCAACATCCACGGTGCAAGGTGCAACATCCGTCCGAAATGGAGAAACAGTGTCATACGACTTTTGGAAATGCGTGCATGGATTTGAAATGGAACAGTACCATGGTGCACCACTCTCCAGCGATGGAAAGTCGAAGACGGGCCACGGTAATCCCGTAACCACTCTCCAGCGATGGGAAGTCGAAGACGGGCCACGGTAATCCCGTAAACCCGATTGAGATTAGGGTTGTCCTTTTTGGGCATTAGTCTATCCATTGATGGCTGAAAGCTGTCAAAGCCGTAGAACTCATCGAGGCCTTCGTTTTGACAGGTTATGGCACCCGTAACTCTAAACGAGCCAGAAGTTATGGCCGTCTGAATAATCGATACCTACAGGGTGCAACATCCACGGTGCAAGGTGCAACATCTGTCCGAAATGGCGAAACTGTGTCGTATGACTTTTAGAAATGCGTGCATAGATTTGAAACGGAATAGTACCATAGTGCACCACTCTCCAGCGATGGTAGATCGAAGACCAGCCACGGTAATCCCGTTTTACCGTATAAATCCACGTGTCGAAAAAACGAAGGGTAAAAAACTTACGAGACCCGATTAAGATTCGGGTTGTCCTTTTGTGCATTAATCTATCCGTTGATGGCTGAAAGCTGACAAACCCGTAGAACTCATCGAGGCCTTTGTTTTGACAGGTTATGGCTCCCATAACACAAAATGAGCCAGAAGTTATGGCCGTCCGAATAATCGATATCTACAGGGTGCAACATCCACGGTGCAAGGTGCAACATCCGTCCGAAATGGCGAAACGGTGCCGTACGACTTTTAGAAATGCGTGCATGTATTTGAAACGAAACAGTGCCATGGTGCACCACTCTACAGCGATGGGAAGTCGAAGACGGGCCACGGTAATCCAGTTTTACCGTAAAAATCCACGTGTCGAAAAGACGAAGGGTAAAAAACTTACGAGACCCGATTGAGATTCGGGTTGTCCTTTTTTGGCATTAATCTATCCGTTCACGGCTGAAAACTGTCAAACCCATAGAACTCATCGAGGCCTTTGTTTTGACAGGTTAAGTCTCCCGTAACTCTAAACGAGCCAGAAGTTATGGCCGTCCGAATAATCGATATCTACAGGGTGCAACATCCACGGTGCAAGGTGCAACATCCGTCCGAAATGGCGAAACAGTGTCGTACGACTTTTAGAAATGCGTGCATAGATTTGAAACGGAACAGTACCATGGTGCACCACTCTCCAGCGATGGTAGATCAAAGACCAGCCACGGTAATCCCGTTTTACCGTATAAATCCACGTGCGAAAAAACGAAGGGTAAAAAACTTACGAGACCCGATTAAGATTCGGGTTGTCCTTTTTTGGCATTAATCTATCTGTTGATGGCTGAAAGCTGTCAAAGCCGTAGAACTCATTGAGGCCTTCGTTTTGACAGGTTATGGTCCCCGTAACTCTTAACGAGCCAGAAGTTATGGCCGTCCGAATAATCGATATCTACAAGGTGCAACATCCACGGTGCAAGGTGCAACATCTGTCCGAAATGGCGAAACAATGCCGTACGACTTTTAGAATTGCGTGCATAGATTTGAAAAAGAATAGTACCATAGTCCACCACTCTCCAGCGATGGTGAATCGAAGACGAGCCACGGTAATCCCGTTTTACCGTATAAATCCACGTGTCGAAAAAAAGGGTAAAAAACTTACCTGACCCGATTGAGATTCGGGTTGTCCTTTTTGGGCATTAATCTATCCGTTGACGGCTAAAAGGTGTCAAAGCCGTAGAACTCATCGAGGCCTTCGTTTTGACAGGTTATGGCTACCGTAACTCTAAACGAGCCAGAAGTTAAGGCCGTCTGAATAATCGATATCTACAGGGTGCAACATCCACGGTGCAAGGTGCAACATCCCTCCGAAATGGCGAAATAGTGCCATACGACTTATAGAAATGCGTGCATGGAGTTGAAACGGAACAGTACCATGTTTCACCACTCTCAAGCGATCGAAAGTCGGAGATGGGCCACGGTAATCCCGTTTTACCGTAAAAATCCACGTGTCGAAAAAACAAAGGGTAAAAAACTTACGAGAGCCGATTGAGATTTGGGTTGTCCTTTTTGGGCATTAATCTATCCGTTGACGGCTGAAAGCCGTCAAAGCCGTAGAACTCATCTATGCCTTCGTTTTGACAGGTTATGGCTCCCATAACTCTAAACGAGCCAGAAGTTATGGTCGTCCGAATAATCGATATCTACAGGGTGCAATATCCATGGTGCAAGGTGCAACATCCATTCGAAATGGCAAAACGGTACCGTATGTCTTTTAGAAATGCGTGCATGGATTTGAAACAGAACAGTACCATGGTGCACCACTCTCCAACGATGGGAAGTCGAAGACGGACCACGGAAATCCCGTTTTACCGTAAAAATCCACGTGTCGAAAAAACGAAGGGTAAAAAACTTACGAGACCAGATTGAGATTCGGGTTGTCCTTTTTGGGCATTAATCTATCCTTTGATGGCTGAAAGCCATCAAAGCCGTAAAACTCATCGAGGCCTTCGTTTTGACAAGTTATGGCTCCCGTAACTCTTAACGAGCCAGAAGTTATGGCCGTCTGAATAATCGATATCTACAGGATGCAACGTACACGGTGCAAGGTGCAACATCCGTCCGAAATGGCGAAACAGTTTCGTACGAATTTTAGAAATGCGTGCATGGATTTGAAATGGAACAGTACCATGGTGCACCCACTCTCCAGCGATGGTAAATCGAATACCAGCCACGACAATCCCGTTTTACCGTATAAATCCACGTGTCGAAAAAACGAAGGGTAAACAACTTACGAGACCCGATTGAGATTCGGGTTGTCCTTTTTGGGCATTAATCTATCCGTTGATGGCTGCAAGCTGCCAAAGCCGTAGAACTCATCGAGGCCTTCGTTTTGACAGGTTATGGCTCCCGTAACTCTAAACGAGCTAGAAGTTATGGCCGTCCGAATAATCGATATCTACAGGGTGCAACATCCACGGTGCAAGGTGCAACATCCGTCCGAAATGGCGAAACGGTGCCATACGACTTTTAGAAATGCGTGAATGGATTTGAAATGGAAAAATACCATGGTGCACCACTCTCCAGCTATGGGAAGTCGTAGACGGGCCACGGTAATCCCGTTTTAACGTAAAAATCCACGTGTCGAAAAAACGAAGGGTAAAAAACTTACGAGACCCGATTGAGATTCAGGTTGTCCTTTTTGGCCACTAATCTATCCGTTGACGGCTGAAAGCTATCAAAGCCGTAGAACTCATCGAGGCCTTCGTTTTGATAGGTTATAGCTCACGTAACTCTAAACGAGCCAGAAGTTATGGACGTCCGAATAATCGATATCTACAAGGTGCAACATCCACGGTGCAAGGTGCAACATCCGTCCGAAATGGCGAATCAGTGTCATACGACTTTTAGAAATGCGTGCATGGATTTGAAATGGAACAGTACCATGGTGCACCATTCTCCAGCGATGGGAAGTCGAATACGGGCCACGGTAATCCCGTTTTACCGTAAAAATCCACGTGTCGAAAAAACGAAGGATAAAAAACTTACGAGACCCGATTGAGATTCGGGTTGCCCTTTTTGGGCATTAATCTATCCGTTGACTGCTGAAAGCTGTCAAAGCCGTAGAACTCATCGAGGCCTTCGTTTTGACAGGTTATGGCTCCCGTAACTCTAAACGAGCCAGAAGTTATGGCCGTCCGAATAATCGATATCTACAGGGTGCAACATCCACGGTGCAAGGTGCAACATCCGTCCGAAATGGCGAAACAGTGCCGTACGACTTTTAGCAATGCGTGCATGGATTTGAACCGGAAAAGTACCATGGTGCACCACTCTCCAACGATGGGAAGTCGAAGACGGGCCACGGTAATCCCGTTTTACCGTAAAAATCCACGTGTCGAAAAAATGAAGGGTAAAAAACTTACGAAACCCGATTGAGATTCCGGTTGTCCATTTTGGGCATTAATCTATCCGTTGACAGTTGAAAGCTGTCAAAGCAGTAGAACTCATCGAGACCTTCATTTTGACAAGTTATGGCTTTTGTAACTCTAAACGAGCCAGAAGTTATGGCCGTCCGAATAATCGATATCTACAGGGTGCAACGTCCACGGTGCAAGGTGCAACATCCGTCCGAAATGGCGAAACAGTGTCGTACGACTTTTAGAAATGCGTGCATGGATTTGAAACGGAACAGTACCATGGCGCACCACTCTCCAGCGATAGTAAATCGAAGACCAGCCACCGTAATCCCGTTTTACCGTAAAAATCCACGTGTCTAAAAAACGAAGGGTAAAAAACTTACGAGACCCGATTGAGATTCGGGTTGCCCTTTTTGGGCATTAATTTATCCGTTGACGGTTGAAAGCTGTCAAAGCCGTAGAAATCATCAAGGCCTTCGTTTTGACTGGTTATGGCTTTTGTAACTCTAAACGAGCCAGAAGTTACGGCTGTCCGAATAATCGATATCTACAGGGCGCAACATCCACGGTGCAAGGTGCAACATCCGTCCGAAATGGCGAAACAGTGCCGTACGACTTTTAGAAATGCGTGCATGGATTTGAAACGAAACAGTACCATGGTGCACCATTCTCTAGCGATGGTAAATCGAAGACCAGCCACCGCAATCCCGTTTTACCGTAAAAATCCACGTGTCGAAAAAACGAAGGGTAAAAAACTTAGGAGACCCGATTGAGATTCGGGTTGCCCTTTTTGGGCATTAGTCTATCCGTTGACGGCTGAAAGCTGTCAAAGCCATAGAAATCATCGAGGCCTTCGTTTTGACAGGCTATGGCTTTTGTAACTCTAAACGAGCCAGAAGTTATGGCCGTTCGAATAATCGATATCTATAGGGTGCAGCATCCACGGTGCAAGGTGCAACATCCGTCCGAAATGGCGAAACAGTGCCGTACGACTTTTAGAAATGCGTGCATGGATTTGAAACGGAACAGTACCATGGTGCACCACTCTCCAGCGATGGTAAATCGAAGACCAGCCACCGTAATCCCGTTTTACCATAAAAATCCACGTGTCTAAAAAACGAAGGGTAAAAAATTTACGAGACCCGATTGAGATTCGGGTTGCCCTTTTTGGGCATTAATCTATCCGTTGACGGCTGAAAGTTGCCAAACCCGTAAAACTCATAGAGGCCTTCGTTTTGACAGGTTATGGCTCCCGTAAATCTTAACGAGCCAGAAGTTATGGCCGTCTGAATAATCGATATCTACAGGGTGCAACATCCACGGTGCAAGGTGCAACATCCGTCCGAAATGGCGAAACAGTGTCGTACGACTTTTAGAAATGCGTGCATGGATTTGAAATGGAACCGTACCATGGTGCACCACTCTCCAGCGATGGGAAGTCAAAGACGGGCCACGGTAATCCCGTTTTACCGTAAAAATTCACGTGTCGAAAAAACTAAGGATAAAAAACTTACGAGACCCGATTGTGATTCGGGTTGTCCTTTTTGGGCATTAATCTATCCGTTGACGGATGAAAGCTGTCAACGCCGTAGAACTAATCGAGGCCTTCGTTTTGACAGGTTATGGCTCCCGTAACTCTAAATGAGCCAGAAGTTATGGCCGTCCGAATAATCGATATCTACAGGGTGCAATATCCACGGTGCAAGGTGCAACTTCCGTCCGAAATGGCGAAACAGTGTCGTACGACTTTTAGAAATGCGTGCATAGATTTGAAACGGAACAGTACCATGGTGCACCACTCTCCAGCGATGGTAAATCGAAGACCAGCCACCGTAATCCCGTTTTACCGTAAAAATTCACATGTCGAAAAACGAAGGGTAAAAAACTTACGAGACCCGATTGAGATTCGGGTTGTCCTTTTTGGGCATTAATCTATCCGTTGATGGCTGAAAGCTGTCAAAGCGAAGAACTCATCGAGGCCTTCGTTTTGACAGGTTATGGCTCCCGTAACTCTAACGAGCCAGAAGTTATGGCCGTCCGAATAATCGATATCTACAGGGTGCAACATCCACGGTACAAGGTGCAACATCCGTCCGAAATGGCGAAACAGTGTCGTATGACTTTAAGAAATGCGTGCATAGATTTCAAATGGAATAGTACCATGGTGCACCACTCTCCAGCGATGGTAGATCGAAGACCAGCCACGGTAATCTCGTTTTACCATATAAATCCACGTGTCGAAAAAACGAAGGGTAAAAAACTTACGAGACCCGATTAAGATTCGGGTTTTCCTTATGGGCATTAATCTATCCGTTGATGGCTGAAAGCTGTCAAAGCCGTAGAACTCATTGTTGGGCGAATTCTCACTCAGAAGATCTCGAGACCTAGAAGTCACAGTTTTACCCGGGCTCGCAACCTCCACCTCGTTCGATAAACACAAGGCTCGATATAAGCATAGAAGTCCATCTGGCATTCTCAATATACAAGTCCATTCGGCATCTCCAATTCATGCCGAACCAAAGGCCATTCGGTCAGCCCCCCATCTGGTCCTCCTTCCACCGAACCAACTATCCACCGAACCAACTCCCCTACCGGTCCAGTCACTACCGGTCCACCAACCTTCACACCCCTATGCCGGACCAAAGGGCCTACCGGACCATCTCCACAACCGGTCCAAACAAGCACCGAACCACCTCACTGCCGGTCTACATCCACACATACCACCGGTCCATACCTACCACCGGTCCAAACTCAATGCCGGATGAAGCTCCGCCGAACCAGATGACTACCAGGCCAGATTGCTTCAGCCCGGGCCCACCAGTAGCTATATATATCCAGGACCCCTGCCCCCTACCTCACACTATAAATAGAGGGGCAGGGGTACAACAATGGCAGATAAGTTTGAGAGCTCAAGCATGGAAGGAACTTTCAAACTACTTTCATATACTTGTACACAAAGCATTGTACTTGTAATCTGAAAGAAAGAAGATAATAACATATAAAGTGGACGTAGGCACGTTCTGGCCGAACCACTATAAATCTGTGTGTCTTTTACATTTCAGCCCCTACTTTTTTCATATTTACATAACTCATATAAATCATTAAGAATCACATAAAATCAACTAAATCACACGACTTGGAGGTGTTTGCCCATTTTTTGCGCAAACATTTTTGGTGCTTTCACTAAGAACTTCAAACTCGAAGCTTCAGCTTCCTTCATTCAACCTTCTTTCCCAATAGCACCCTTCATTGCCTAGGAAACATGACTTCCAGGCCAAGAAAAGACGCCAACAAGGGAAAGAACGTTGCAACTAGCAGTGCTCCAAATCCAGTGGATCCAGATCAAGAGAACCATCCCACTACAGCAGCAGTGCCACATGTAGATCAGGCAATTCCAACAGCCCCTGCCGCGGAACAACCGGCAGTAATCACTAGAGCAGACCTAGACAGAGTTGTGGTGGAAGTGACTAACCGCTTCGCATCCCAACAAGAAGCTTTGGTGAACCAACTCATGTCACGCTTGAGGGATGTCGAAGAATCCAACCGCAACACTGAATCATGGGATGAATCTCAGTCTGGAGGATCTCGGAGACAGCAAAGGTCTTCCCTCTTCGAGGAAGCCATCAACAGGAACAACAATGATAGGGGCCGTGCCCGGACTCAGCCCGAATTCCGACTCGAGGAAGCGCTTGGAACCGAACCCAGTGGGGGAGGCGCCAGGCGAGGGTCGGATGTAGCTGAGCCAGTCATGCCACCTAATTATAGAAACCCCGCTGAACGGAGCCGAGCTAGAACCCAGCCCGAAGTTGACCCCATGGAAATGCTCGATACAGAACCCCACAGGGGAAGATCAAGGCAGGGGCAACTGTAGCTGGTCCTAGCATGCATCCGAGCAGCCAGAGGCAACCACTGGATAACGTCAGAAGTGATAGACTATATCATCCCTACAGGTCATCTGGACTAGATCGATCCCGCAGGGAAGAACCAAGTTCATTTCTATCCGCTCCAAATTCTGAGGAAAGAATGGCACGATTATTCAGAGAATGCGTCAAACGGGAGCAAAGGGACCGAGGAATAGGTACTAGGGTCACCAGCCCCTTCACCCGCAATATCGAAACTACCATCAACCCCCGGGAATGGAAAATGCCAACCATGGAACCTTACAAGGGAACTTCCGACCCCATCGTACACTTACAAAGATACACCCAGCATATGCTCATGAGCGGAGCAACAGAAGGGGTATTGTGTAAATGCTTTCCGCTATTCCTAGCAGATCTAGCTACCTCCTGGTTCTACCATCTACCCCAAGAATCTATCTGCTCATGGGAGATGTTGAAAGAAAGGTTCATTAGCCAGTTCCGCATCCATGTAGAACAACCCAATGATGCTTATTCTCTATCCAATGTCAAACAGAAATCCGGAGAGACACTGCAACAATATCTAACCCGGTTCAACGCCGCAGCGGCCGCAGTCCAAGATGCCGATGAGAAGCTCACCCTAATGGCCCTCTGTAGTGGTGTACACCCAGATACCAAGTTCGCTATAAGACTAACTAAGGAAAAACCAGCTACTTTACCTGATTTCTTCCATCAAGCTGGAAAGTATATGAGACTTGAAGACGCCGCCACTGAGAGGCAGTCAGGGCAACAAGGTAAGACAACTTCGGACAAGGTTCCCGCTGCAGCTAAGGACACTCGAAGAAATGAATTTAGAGACAATGCTGGGGGCAGAAAGGTTGAAAAACGCCAATATCGACCAGGACCAAGATTTGACTCCTACACTCCTTTGAATGAAACAATCGAAAACATCTTTCTAGCCACTCAGGGCGAACTCAGATACAAGCCCCCCCGCACAAGAAAGAATCTGATAACGCACTCAAGTATGGAAAGTTCTACCGCTTCCACGAATCCCACGGACATGACACCAATGAATGCCACCATCTCCGGGACTTGATAGAAGAACACATCAGAAGAAGAAGGCTGGAACGCTATGTGAAAGGTCAGAACAGGACTCCAACTCCTGCCAATGAGAACCCAAAGCGACCCGTCCCAGAAGTAGGTGGAGGGAATCGCAACACCAGTGGCTCTAGTCAAGAGAAGATAGTGGTCCATACCATCTCGGGAGGACCACACGTCGCCGATAGAAGCTGGGCAGAGATGGAAAGATAAGGCAAGTCGCTTAGAAATGCCGAAGGCTATGTTAACTTCATTATGGAAGAACACCACCCGAAACGGAAAGAGAGTGACGACATCGTATTCAGTAGGCGTGATTTAGAAGGAAGACAGTATCCGCATATGGATCCCATGGTCATCTCTGCCTGGTTCGGTCCAGCTAAAATTTTCCGAATTCTAATAGACACAGGAAGCTCCGTAAATATTCTATTCAAGCATGCTTTCGACAAAATGAAGCTATCAATGAAGGATGTGTCTCCCTGCAACAAACCCCTGCACGGTTTCACTGGAGATGCGAAAATGTCCCTCGGGCAACTTGACCTCTTCGTCGAAATAGGAAGTCATCCCCGCTCCGTTGTGCGAAAACAAACGTTCGCACTAATAGAAAACCACTCGGCCTACAACGCCTTCTTGGGAAGACCAGCCTTGTCTGACTTCCAAATTGTCCTAGCCTCGTGGTGCCTAAAGATGAAATTACCAACAGATAACGGAATAGGAGAAGTTGAAGGAGATCAAGACGCCGCTCGAAATTGCTATGTAACTGAACTTCGCAATAACCGTAGAAAGAATAAAGGAAAAGATGCAGAGACTACTCTCTGCATGAAAAGCTTGGAAGCATAGCAACTAAAGAAAGCCCCTCCTCTTCGGTACACCAGCGATCCTTTCAATGAACTAGACCCCAGGGATAAGGAGGAGGAGGCTACCGCTGAGCCCGCGGAGGCCATGGAATTCGTATCTGTAGACAAACATGATTCAAGTAGACTATTAAAAATAGGATCTCAGCTAAAAACAGAATTGAAGGATCAACTCATTGACTTTCTCCGCCACAACTTAGATGTATTTGCGTGGACACATGCCGATATGACAGGAATCTCTCCAGACATAGCATGCCACATGCTGAACGTCGATCCCACCAAGGTACCGATAAAGCAGAAAAAGAGAAGCATGGGGGCAGAACGATCAGCAGCCCTCGATGAGGAAGTAAAGAACCTACTTGCTAATGACTTCGTACGAGAAGCCATCTACCCAGAATGGATCGCTAACCCAGTACTAGTAAAGAAAGCTAATGGGAAGTGGCGAACATGCATTGATTTCTCTAACTTAAATGACGCTTGCCCGAAAGACTGCTTCCCGCTCCCCCGAATCGATCAGCTTGTGGACAGCACTGCCGGGCACGAACTTTTATCTTTTATGGATGCATACTCCGGATACAACCAGATTCCCATGCACGCTCCCGATCAAGACCACACTAGCTTCATCACTGACCGGGGATTATATTGTTACAAAGTCATGCCTTTTGGACTCAAAAATGCCGGAGCTACCTATCAGCGCCTCGTCAACAAGATGTTCGCGGAATTAATAGGACGAACTATGGAAGTATATGTGGATGACATGTTGGTAAAGTCCAGAAGAGCCGACGATCATGTAAGCCACCTGAGCGAGATGTTTCAGGTACTTCGCCAATATGGAATGAAGCTGAATCCTCTAAAGTGCTCCTTCGGAGTGTCATCGGGAAAATTCTTAGGATTCATCGTCCATGCCAGAGGAATTGAAGCAAACCCTGAACAAATCCGGGCTCTAAAAGAAATAAGGATACCTTCCACTCGAAAAGAAATGCAGAGCCTAAACGGAAAGGTGGCTGCCCTAAGCAGATTCATTTCCAAAGCAACTGACAAGTGCGTCCCTTTCTTCGAAGCTCTCAAGAAAGACAAAGGAAAGTTCGAGTGGACCGATGAATGTTTAAAAGCCTTCCTTAACCTGATCGAACACCTTCAGAAACCACCAGTACAGTCAACTCCAAACGAAGGCGAAGAGCTATACCTATACCTCGCTATATCATCTCATGCTCTAAGCGCTGCCCTGGTAAGAGAAGAAGACCGCACACAATGCCCGGTGTACTTTATAAGTAAGAGATTTACAGGGGCAGAAGCCAGATATCCTAAACTTGAGAAATTGGCATATTGTTTATTGATCGCGTCACGAAAACTACGACACTACTTCCAATCTCACTCCATCAGAGTTCTAACCGATCAGCCACTAAGACAGGTGCTCCATCGTCCCGACACTTCTGGACTACTCCTCAAATGGTGCATTGAACTAAGTCAGTATGACGTCACCTACCATCCTCGTACCGCTATCAAGGGGCAAGCCATGGCCGATTTCATTGCCGAATTCACTACCAACGAAGGCAAGGATCAGTTTGGAATAGCAAAAAACATCAAGTGGAACCTCTTTGTAGATGGAGCATCAAACGAACAAGGCTCGGGGGCAAGTATTGTGATAATCACCCCCAGGGGAAGAAAGCTGTACTATGCATTAAGGTTGGAATTCGCGGCCACTAACAACGATGCGGAGTATGAGGCAGTAATAGCGGGATTGGAGCTTGCCTTAGAAATTGGAGTCAATTCTTTATGTCTTCATAGTGATTCTCAACTTATCGTAAACCAAGTACTAGGAGAATTCCAGACACGAGGAGAACGACTCACAGCATATCTAAGGAAAACCAAACTGCTGCTCGACCAATTGGACCATTATCTAATCAAGCACATTCCTCGAGAAGATAACCAAGAGGCCGATGAACTAGCAAAGCAAGCTAGTATGAAGAATAGCACCATTTCCGGAGCACTAGCCATCTCAAGGCAGCTAGCCCCAAGTTTCGAACAAGTGAATCTGATAACTGCAATTGAAGAAGGAACTTGGATGACTCCTATCCGGAAATATTTGCAGGACGGCACACTACCAGACAAACGTGATGAAGTCAGGTGAATTTTGAGGAAAGCTCCCTACTACACAATACAAGAAGGCATCCTCTATCGGCGTGGCTTCTGTAGCCCCTTATTCAGATGCGTCGCTGGAAGGGAAGCCAAGGAAATCTTATTCAACATCCATCAAGGAAGTTGCGGAGATCACACTGGAGGGCAGACTCTGGCGAAAAAGATACTCCGATATGAATATTACTGGCCCACACTAAACAAAGACGCCTTAGACTTCGTCAGGAGATGCGACAGATGTCAGAAATTTGCCAAGATTCCTCGACTACCCACAAATGAGATTACTCAAATGACCAGCCCTTGGCCCTTTGCTGTATGGGGAATTGATTTAATTGGCGAACTGCCAACGGGCAGGGGCGGAGCCAAATATGCTATAGTGGCTGTCAATTATTTCACCAAATGGGTGGAAGCGGAAACCCTAAATAAAATATCTTCAGCAAAAGTTATCAACTTCTTGATCAAAAATATTCTGTGCAGGTACGGACTACCACTCAAGATCATATCGGACAACGGACTCCAATTTGACAGCGAAGAATTCGCCGACTGGTGCCAAGAGCATGAAATTCATAAAAGCTTCTCATCAGTAGCTTATCCTCAGGCAAACGGGCAAGTCGAAGCTGTCAACAAAATTCTCAAAACCATAATCAAGAAGAAACTTGAAAAGTCAAAAGGCGCTTGGGTGGACGAACTTCCTACGGAACTTTGGGCCTAACGCACATCTTTCAGAACATCAACGGGACATACTCCTTTCTCTTTGGCATACGGATCGGAGGCAATGCTCCCTGTTGAGACTATTGTTCCTTCCCACCGTAGGATCCACTACAATCCATAAGAAAATGAAGAACTCCTCCTCATGTCTTTGGATCTGATTGAGGAAAGGAGAAACGATGTAGCACTCAAAGCAGCAGCTCACAAACAAAAAGTGGCAGCACTATACAACTCCAAAGTCAAGCATCGCATCTTACAAGAAGGAGATCTTGTCCACAGGCAAATATTTCTGCGCCCCGGGGCACTGGACCCCATCTGGGACGGACCATATGTAATTTATAAAGATCTCCACAACGGAGCTTATATTTTGTCAACAGTGGACGGAGAGGTGTTCCAGAGGGCATGGAACATCCGACACCTCCGTCGATACTTTTCTTAACTTGTACTGCCCATATGAAGTGAATTAACAAAGAGAATCAGTGGACGTAGGCATTTTCATGCCGAACCACTTTAAAAAATCTTGTCTCTTTTTAACTTGTTCCTTTATATCTTGGCTGCTTGTTAAGCTTTATCCTTTTCTGTTGAACAAAATCTTATGGCATCTCCACTCAAGACGCACCACGGCCTCATCTGGACAAGGCCTAACAGGTACGCTACGATTCTATGCACTCGCCAATGAGACTCTTTTGCTCCAGCATCCCTCTGCTGCGGGTTAACTCATTGCTCGCGCCTGCCCTTAAAGCCAACTGTAATGAGCCGATTATAAGTCATCATAAAGGCCGACTATAACCGATGGCAGCTCATTACGGCGTTCGGCTCGCCGGCAACTGTGAACCTACTTTAAGCCCAACATAAGGTGTGGCCAGCCGGGGGTAGTTCACGGCCAACGGCACCCACGCTAGCCGGCCACGGTAAATCGAATAATACCCACGATTACGGACCATAATGGTTCGGGTAGTTACCGTGCGCGATCTCGGATCCGATGTGTCTTAAGTGCGGCCGTGGTAAAAAAGAAAACTCCCCGCGGAGGCGTAAGATGGGTGACAAATGTCTCCAAGACCCACAGCTAGGGAAAGTGACTACAAAACCCGTTTGCCACGAACTTAAGCACATCGACGGCCTTCCGTGACTGGAAGTTTTACTTTTTCTATATTTCCATTTCATTTAAACACTTTTCTCCTATCCTGTATAACAAACTCTAAAGTACAGGAAACCAAATAGGGAGCATTCACTCATGAGAATCTAAGCCTGCGTACTGGGTAACAAGGTACTCGGATATATCCATGATCGGTTACACAAGAAGCTCAAAGCTACCGCCTGCAAATAAAACATGAAGGGCGGTACTCTCTTCTCTTGTACATAAATATATAACTATAGCTTATTCATATGTCACACTAACATTGCAAAACATGAAATTATATTTCAAGCAAAGGCTTAACATCAAACACAACTAAAATCACAGGCATATACATAGTTATACTTCTTACGCAGCACATCAAAATGACAACAACGTTTAAACATAACAAAATCAGCTTATATTATAAAATCACACCATGTTATTCTCTGCAAATAATATTATTACAGTCACATCAATGTTTTGGACTAACGTAAACAACAGTAAAAAGAAATAAAAAGCGGCTGAATTCGGACATGTAACCAGCTGCGTCCACACTCCATCACCAACTTCCCAAGCCTACTTGGCCGCAGGGCCGGAACCCCCAGCATGTTGATCGGAAGTTCCACCTGTCCAATTCAGAAAAGGAATCCATTAAACAAACGATAAACGATCAAGTTATGGAAACCCAGAAAGAAAAGGAAAAGAGAAGAATAACTCACCAGCGTCCGCCGCTTGATCCTCATCCTCCAGTTGCACACCCGCTTCCTCCGTAGCAAGCAACCGCATCCCCTCCTTCACCGCCGCTTGCTCCTCTTTCGAGAACTGAGCAGTGACCACATCCAGACTAAAAGCCACTCCACCTTCCTTACCCGAATTGACCCTGGCCTCCTCTAAAGCCCGAAGATATATCTTGGCCATGACCCGGGGATAGTCATCCATCCAAGACAAGCTGCCCTCCTTCCAAGTGCGGAAGTACATGTCCTGCAGCATCTCGTCCATCATCCCCTCATTCTTCTCGAACTCCCTCACCCGGGCCTCGGAAGCCTGCAACTTGGCGACAGCGACATCCCTCTCTGATCAGTATCTCAAGCAGTCAGCCTGGAGAGACTTCCTCATCTCCTCCATCTCCTCCTTTAGCTTGACTTGAGCCATCTCCGCGGCCTCAAGCCTTCCAGACAACTCCTCTACCTGCTCGAGATCCGCATTCCGAACCTCATCCACTGTCGCAATGGCCATGTCGATCCGCTCCTTACAGGCGGCCTCCATCTTCCGTAATTCCGCCCTACTAGCCTTTTCCATGGTCTCTTTCAGCCGCCTGGAGGCTTCCTCGTGCTGAGAAATCTGAACGGCTTGACCGACAAGCTGTTCGGCCTGATCAGCAACCTTCAGCCGCAACCGAATATTAGCACTCCCAATCTCCTCCCCGGCCTTGACCAATTGAGCATGATACTTCATTAACTTCTTGGTCTCTTCAGCCACCCGATCAATATTAGCTTTGGCCTCGTCTCCTAGGGTAACTACCCGAGTAGTAAGCAGATCAAGATCTAGGGACTTAGCCTCGTCTAACACTCGTACCATGGGGTTGCGGGGAAGGAGGTGTTCACCCGTGGCCTCATCAAATGAAATATCCCGAGAGCTTGGATCTAAATCAGGGTGACCGGCAAAGGGGTCACGAGGCACGTCAGGACGCCTTATACGGATAACAGTGGGATTCTTAGAAGGAGGTGGAGGGGGGATAAACTCTGTACTCTCCTCCGTGGTATCACGAGGAGGCTGAACAGGAAGCTGCGGACCAGGGGAAGGCTCAAATAAAGAACGACTCCTCTTCTTTTTCTGAATGCTCTCTTCAATGACCCCAAGAAGAGGACGGTATTTGACCACGTCCCCAGTACGACCAGTGGGAGGCTTCGCAGAAGCTCTCATCAACTTGAATTGTTCGAGGCGGTGTCGAACGTCTAACGTTTTAACCACCTGGCCTGCCCCTGTAATAAAGAACAAGTGTTACAAACATACAATGGTCCACAATTCAAGAAACATGTTAAGTAAAAAAAAAAGTGAGAAGGCACATCTATTATACAAACCCTGCGGAGGAGTGGGATACTGCAATAAGTCCTGAATCTCATTCCAGGACGGAAGTGAACCGTAAAATATTTCTAAGTCCTTATCGAAAATGGAATCGACAGAGGACAAAAGTTCACCTTGCACCGCCGAAGTCACCCTGGCTGAGGAACCCCTAGGGGATAGATCGGCACCAGCCCCGACCTTGCCAGTCTCCTTCGCCTTCTCCGCTCCCGATTCCCCCTCCGATTCCCCGAAGGCCTGGCGGAGGGCCTCATCCAGTTCAGAGTCTTGCCCAGAAGTTAAGGCTCCAGCACCACTACCACCCTGACCATCTCCATCTCCTCCGCCCTCCGACTCTCCTTCCATATCACCTCCTTCGTCCTCTTCCACACCTTCCTTCTCCGGGATGATCGGGAAAGTACTAGGAGAGGGGCCCTTAGACTCCTTAAGCTTCTTGCCTCCCGCGACGGGATGTTGTGCAAAGGGTTTCCTCTTGCCACTCTTCACCGTGGCCCCCTCCTTAGCTTTAGCAGCCTTCTCCTCAGCCGTGTCCCTCTGCTTAACCACGGACTGGTGCGGCTGGATCAAATTGTACTCCAGGAGGGTAGCGTTCCTGATCAGGAACGAAGCCCACCTGTCCCGTGCGGGAATGACCTTTATTCCAGCAGCCATCCGCGCCAAAGAATCATCTTCCACGACTGCAATGCCACCTGTCGCTAGCAAGAAATAGAAGCGTGTCAGAAGAAGCACTACAGTCAGAACATGGAAAATATAAATGAAATTCATCTTACAGCCGGAAGCGAAAAGGCGGAAAGAAACAGAATCGTCCTTGATAAAAAACCATTCCTTCTTGAACATGGTAAACTTTGAATATAAGTCCAAGACCGGTTTGAAGGGCACGGCCGCTTCCAGACTAATATACGGAGACCCCTTCTTGTAGCCTCTCAGGTTATACAAATATCGAATTTCCCGGTTAGAAGAAGGGCGCCCGTACCTCCTCTGGAAGATGACGAAAAGGCTTACCAGAATGGCATAAGAGTTAAGGTGAAGCTGGAATGGAGCCACCTTCAAATATGTGGTAAAGCTAACTATCCAGGCATTGATAGGAGGGATAGCACCACACATGCAATGATATCTGCTGTAAGCAAAGTAGCCTTCGGGGGGATTATACGGCATCACTCCATCTCCCGGCAACAACATGCGAGCCCTGTCTATCCCGAAGGAACGGGATATAACATCAAGTTGCTCCTCCTTTAGGGAGCTAGGAAAGCAATCGGGAGGGGAGACCAGATGTTCCTGAGGACCGTACCCGTCCACTAACGACCTCGGAACAGGCCCATGTTGCACCGGCCATGGTTGGGCTGGGGGCACGGAAGAAGGCACTCCTCCATCCTTGGGTTTCCGTCTGTCTGATCGTGTTTCCGACTTGCGAGACATTTATCTGCATACACAAAAGCAAAAAGACAGGTTGTTAGAACAAGGAATACAGAGATGCAAGCGAAAAAGAATGCATAAGTTCGGAATTCCACTAAAATATCAAGTTCATTCGGCAGCCAAGTATTATATCCATTCGGCAGTAATATGACAATCTCATTCGGCAGTGAAATGATAAGTTCATTCGGAATTGAAAGTGTATGGCCATTCGGCACTAAAATTTGATTCGGTATACATATCATTCGGCCCTAAGGCCTAAGTCTCATTCGTTAAAGCAAAGCCCTTCGTATGTATTCGGCAAATCAGGTACATCCGGTAATAAAGTTCATTCGGCAAAGGAGTGTATACCTGGTTCGGAAATGACTTGATTCGGCAAAGTGTTTGATTCGGTATAGTGTCGGTTCGGCTTTCGTTGGTTCGGTAGGAAAAAACCAAGGGGGTGTAGCCCCTATATATAGAGGAACGCAACACTACCGGACCAAACCATTCGGCAGACCGGACCAACTAAGAACCGAACGGAGCTATCTCTACCGAATGAAGCTATCTCTATCAACTAAAAACCGAATGAAACTGCCTCTACCAGCAAAAACCAGAAACAGGGGGCACGCAGAGCCCCCGCACTCAGATAAGTACCGGACTCTACAACCTACTAAAAAAATAGAAATTATGATAACAATGAATAAGTAGTAAATCTTTCACTGGCATGGGTTAATCATTTACACATGTACACGACCACGAACGGTCCACAGGCATGCACTGAATGACCATTAACCCTATCGTCGTGAGAATTTACACTTTGACATCATTTTTTAAGCTCATCGGTTAAATGGATATTTGATTATGATAATTATGAAATGGCTAAGCTACTTACACATGTACGGGGTCGCGAACGATCCCTAGGCATGCTCTGAGCTAGCGATAAAGCACCTTGACAAACGATCCAGGGACCCACTCTGACGTGTACCTGGCATCGATAATGCTAAGCCCCCTCGGGGCACACCTCTCGCCCCGAACGGCGCGATTCACTTCGTCTCAAATGCTTCGATCATGAACGGTCGTTATCTGAAGTCACACTAAAACTGTAAATTCCTTTGCAGGACATCAACAGGATATGAACATCCAGACCATGGCATTACAAAACAAGCCTTCCTACCACAGGGAAACAAAGCGCGACACATGCAAGCACGTGCCCCACTTTGGGGGGCAAATGTTGGGCGAATTCTCACCCAGAAGATCTCGAGACCGAGAAGTCACAGTTTCACCCGGGCTCGCAACCTCCACCTCGTTCGACAAACACAAGGCTCGATATAAGCATAGAAGTCCATCTGGCATTCTCAAAGTACAAGTCCATTCGGCATCTCCAATTCATGCCGAACCAAAGGCCATTCGGTCAGCCCCCCATCCGGTCCTCCTTCCACCGAACCAACTATCCACCGAACCAACTCCCCTACCGGTCCAGTCACTACCGGTCCACCAACCTTCACACCCCTATGGCGAACCAAAGGGCCTACCGGAACATCTCCACAACCGGTCCAAACAAGCACCGAACCACCTCACTACCGGTCTACATCCACACATACCACCGGTCCATACCTACCACCGGTCCAAACTCAATGCCGGATGAAGCTCCGCCGAATCAGATGACTACCAGGCCAGATTGCTTCAGCCCGGGCCCACCAGCAACTATATACATCCAGGACCCCTGCCCCCTACCTCACTCTATAAATAGAGGGGCAGGGGTACAACAATGGCAGATAAGTTTGAGAGCTCAAGCACGGAAGGAACTTTCAAACTACTTTCATATACTTGTACACAAAGCATTGTACTTGTAATCTGAAAGAAAGAAGATAATAACATATAAAGTGGACGTAGGCACGTTCTGGCCGAACCACTATAAATCTATGTGTCTTTTACATTTCAGCCCCTACTTTTTTCATATTTACATAACTCATCTAAATCATTAAGAATCACATAAAATCAACTAAATCACACGACTTGGAGGTGTTTGCCCATTTTTTGCGCAAACACTCATCGAGGCCTTCGTTTTGACAGTTTATGGCTCCCGTAACTCTAAACGAGCCAGAAGTTATGGCCGTCCGAATAATCGATATCTACAGGGTGCAACATCCACGGTGCAAGGTGCAACATCCGTCCGAAGTGGCGAAACGGTGTCGTACGACTTTTAGAAATGCGTGCATGGATTTGAAACGAAACAGTACCATGGTGTACCACTATCCAGCGATGGGAAGTCGAAGACGGGCCACGGTAATCCCGTTTTACCGTAAAAATCCACATGTCGAAAAAACGAAGGGTAAAAAACTTACGAGACCCGATTGAGATTCGGGTTGTCCTTTTTGGGTATTAATCTATCCATTGACGGCTGAAAACTGTCAAAGCCGTAGAACTCATCAAGGCCTTCGTTTTGACAGGTTATGGCTCCCGTAACTCTAAACGAGCTAGAAGTTATGGCCGTCCGAATAATCGATATCTACAGGGTGCAACATCCATCCGAAATGGCGAAACAGTGTCGTACGACTTTTGGAAATGCGTGCATAGATTTGAAACGGAACAGTACCATGTTGCACCACTCTCCAGCGATGGTTGATCGAAGACCAGCCACGGTAATCCCGTTTTACCGTATAAATCCACGTGTCGAAAAAACGAAGGGTAAAAAATTTACGAGACCCAATTAAGATTCGGGTTGTCCATTTTGGGCATTAATCTATCCGTTGATGGCCGAAAGCTGTCAAAGCCGTAGAACTAATCGAGGCCTTCGTTTTGACAGGTTATGGCTCCCGTAACTCTTAACGAATCAGAAGTTATGGCCGTCCGAATAATCGATATCTACAGGGTGCAACATCCACGGTGCAAGGTGCAACATCTTTTCGAAATGGCGATTCAGTGCCTTACGACTTTTAGAAATGCGTACATGGATTTGAAACGGAACAGTACCATGGTGCACCACTCTCTAGCGATGGTAAATCGAAGACCAGCCACGGTAATCCCGTTTTACCATATAAATCCACGTGTCGAAAAAACGAAGGGTAAAAAACTTACCTGACCCGATTGAGATTCGGGTTGTCATTTTTGGGCATTAATCTATCCGTTGACGGCCGAAGGCGGTCAAAGCCATAGAACTCATCGAGGCCTTCGTTTTGACAGGTTATGGCTCCCGTAACTCTATACGAGCTAGAAGTTATGGCCGTCTGAATAATCGATATCTACAGGGTGAGACATCCACGGTGCAAGGTGCAACATCCCTCCGAAATGGCGAAATAGTGCCGTACGACTTATAGAAATGCGTGCATGGATTTGAAACAGAACAGTACCATGGTGCACCACTCTCAAGCGATTGAAAGTCGAAGTCGGGCCACGGTAATCCCGTTTTACCATAAAAATCAACGTGCCGAAAAAACGAAGGGTAAAAAACTTACGAGACCCGAGTGAGATTCGGGTTGTCTTTTTCGGGCATTAATATATCCGTTGACGGCTGAAAGCTATCAAAGCCGTAGAAATCATCGAGGCCTTCGTTTTGACAGGTTATGGCTCAGGTTACTCTAAATGAACCAGAAGTTATGGTCGTCCGAATAATCGATATCTACAGGGTGCAACATCCACGGTGCAAGGTGCAACATCCGTCCGAAATGGAGAAACGGTGCCGTAGGACTTTTAGAAATGCGTGCATGGATTTGAAACGGAACAGTACCATGGTGCACCACTCTCCAACGATGGTAAATCGAAGACCAGCCACCGTAATCCCGTTTTACCGTAAAAATCCACGTGTCTAAAAAACGTAGGGTAAAAAACTTACGAGACCCGATTGAGATTCGGGTTGCCCTTTTTGTGCATTAATCTATCCGTTGACGGCTGAAAGCTGTCAAAGCCGTAAAACACATCGAGGCCTTCGTTTTGACAGGTTATGGCTCCCGTAACTCTTAACGAGCCAGAAGTTATGGTCGTCCTAATAATCGATATCTACAGCATGCAACATCCACGGTGCAAGGTGCAACATCCGTCCGAAATGGCGAAACAGTGCCGTATGACTTTTAGAAATGCGTGCATGGATTTGAAACGGAACAGTACCGTGGTGCACCACTCTCCAGCGATTGTAAATCGAAGACCAGCCACGGCAATCCCGTTTTACCGTATAAATCCACGTGTCGAAAAAACGAAGGGTAAAAAACTTACGAGACCCGATTGAGATTCGGGTTGTCCTTTTTGGGCATTAATCTATCCTTTGATGGCTGAAAGCTGTCAAAGCCGTAGAACTCATCGAGGCCTTCGTTTTGATAGGTTATGGCTCCCGTAACTCTAAACGAGCCAGAAGTTATGGTCGTCCGAATAATCGATATCTACAGGGTGCAACATCCACGGTGCAAGTTGCAACATCCGTCCGAAATGGCGAAACGGTGTCGTACGACTTTTAGAAATGCGTGCATGGATTTGAAACGGAACAGTACCATGGTGCACCACTCTCCAGCGATGGGAAGTCGAAGACGGGCCACGGTAATCCCGTTTTACAATAAAAATCCACGTGTCGAAAAAACGAAGGGTAAAAAACTTACGAGACCCGATTGAGATTCAGGTTGTCCTTTTTGGGCATTAATCTATCCGTTGACCAGCTGAAAGCGGTCAAAGCCGTAGAACTCATCGAGGCCTTCGTTTTGATAGGTTATGGCTCCCGTAACTCTAAACGAGCCAGAAGTTATGGCCGTTCGAATAATCGATATCTACAGGGTGCAACATCCACGGTGCAAGGTGCAACATCCGTCCGAAATGGCGAAACAGTGTCGTACGACTTTTAGAAATGCGTGCATAGATTTGAAACGGAATAGTACCATGGTGCACCACTCTCCAGCGATGGGAAGTCGATGACGGGCCACGGTAATCCCGTTTTACCGTAAAAATCCACATGTCGAAAAAACGAAGGATAAACAGCTTATGAGACCCGATTGAGATTAGTGTTGTCCTTTTTGGGAATTAATCTATCCGTTGATGGCTGAAAGCTGTCAAAGCCGTAAAACTCATCGAGGCC
Source organism: Allium cepa (assembly GCA_030765085.1). Lineage (NCBI taxonomy): Eukaryota > Viridiplantae > Streptophyta > Magnoliopsida > Asparagales > Amaryllidaceae > Allium > Allium cepa. Next base: position 40,835,715 of record CM060941.1, on the reverse strand, counting down.
TTCGTTTTGATAGGTTATGACTCCCGTAACTCTAAACGAGCCAGAAGTTATAGCCGTCCGAATAATCGATATCTACAGGTTGCAACATCCACGGTGCAAGGTGCAACATCCGTCCGAAATGGCGAAACAGTGCCGTACGACTTTTAGAAATGCGTGCATGGATTTGAACCGGAATATTACTATGGTGTACCACTCTCCAGCGATGGGAAGTCGTAGACGGGCCACCGTAATCCCATTTTACCGTAAAAATCCACGTGTCGAAAAAACGAAGGGTAAAAAACTTACGAAACCCAATTGAGATTCGGGTTGTCCGTTTTGGGCATTAATCTATCCGTTGAAGGTTGAAAGCTGTCAAAGCCGTAGAACTCATCGAGACGTTCATTTTGACAAGTTATGGCTTTTGTATCTCTAAACGTGCCAGAATTTATGGCTGTCCGAATAATCGATATCTAAAGGGTGCAACGTCCACGGTGCAAGGTGCAACATCCGTCCGAAATGGCGAAACAGTGCCGTACGACTTTTAGAAATGCGTGCATGGATTTGAAACGAAACAGTACCATGGTGCACCACTCTCCAGCGATGGTAAATCGAAGACCAGCCACCGTAATCCCGTTTTACCGTAAAAATCCACGTGTCGAAAAAACGAAGGGTAAAAAACTTCCGAGACCCGACCGAGATTGGGGTTGTCCTTTTTGGGCATTAATCTATCTATTGACGGCTGAAAGCTGTCAAAGCCGTAGAAATCATCGAGGCCTTCGTTTTGAAAAGTTATGGCTTTTGTAACTCTAAACGAGCCAGAAGTTATGGCCGTCCGAATAATCGATATCTTCAGGGTGCAACATCCACGGTGCAAGGTGCAACATCCGTCCAAAATGGCGAAACAGTGCCGTATGACTTTTAGAAATGCGTGCATGGATTTGAAACGAAGCTGTACCATGGTGCACCACTCTCCAGCGATGGTAAATCGAAGACCAGCCACCGCAATCCCATTTTACCGTAAAAATCCACGTGTCGAAAAAACGAAGGGTAAAAAACTTATGAGACCCGACTGAGATTCGGGTTGTCCTTTTTGGGCATTAATCTATCCATTGACGGCTGAAAGCTGTCAAAACCGTAGAACTCATCGAGACCTTCGTTTTGACAGGTTATGGCTCCCGTAACTTTAAACGAGCCAGAAGTTATGGCCTTCCGAATAATCGATATCTACAGGGTGCAACATCCACGGTGCAAGGTGCAACATCCGTCCAAAATGGCGAAACAGTGTCGTACGACTTTTAGAAATGCGTGCATGGATTTGAAACGGAACAGTACCATGGTGCACCACTCTCCAGCGATGGGAAGTCGAAGACGGGCCACGGTAATCCCGTTTTACTGTAAAAATCCACGTGTCAAAAAAACGAAGGATAAAAAACTTACGAGACCCGATTGAGATCCGGGTTGTCCTTTTGGGCATTAATCTATCCGTTGACGGCTGAAAGCTGTCAAAGCCATAGAACTCATCGAGGCCTTCGTATTGACAGGTTATGGCTTTTGTAACTCCAAACGAGCTAGAAGTTATGGCCATCCGGATAATCGATATCTACAGGGTGCAACAACCACGGTGCAAGGTGCAACATCCGTCCGAAATGGCGAAACAGTGCCGTACGTATTTTAGAAATGCGTGCATGGATTTGAAATGGAACAGTAACATGGTGCACCACTCTCCAGCGATGGTAAATCAAAGGCCAGCCACCGTAATCCCGTTTTCCCGTAAAAATCCACGTGTCTAAAAAACGAAGGGTAAAAACTTATGAGACCCGATTGAGATTCGGGTTGCCCTTTTTGGGTATTAATCTATCCGTTGACGGATGAAAGCTGTCAAAGCCGTAAAACTCATCGAGGCCTTCGTTTTGACAGGTTATGGCTCCCGTAACTCTTAACGAGGCAGAAGTTATGGTCGTCCGAATAATCGATATCTACATGGTGCAACATCCACGGTGCAAGGTGCAACATCCGTCCGAAATGTCGATACAGTGCCGTACGACTTTTAAAAATGCGTGCATGCATTTGAAACGGAACAGTACCATGGTTCACCACTTTCCAGCGATGGGAAGTCGAAGACGGGCCCATGTAATCCCGTTTTACCGTAAAAATCCACGTGTCGAAAAAACGAAGGGTAAAAAACTTACGAGACCCGATTGAGATTCGGGTTCTCCTTTTTGGGCATTAATCTATCCGTTGACGGCTGAAAGCTGTCAAAGCCGTAGAACTCATCGATGCCTTCGTTTTGACAGGTTATGGCTCCCGTAACTCTAAACGAGCCAGAAGTTATGGCCGTCCGAATAATCGATATCTACAGGGTGCAACATCCACGGTGCAAGGTGCAACATCCGTCCAAAATGGCAAAACAGTGTCGTACGACTTTTTAAAATGCGTGCATGGATTTGAAACGGAACAGTACCATGGTGCACCACTCTCCAGCGATGGGAAGTCGAAAACGGGCCACGGTAATCCCGTTTTACCGTAAAAATACACGTGTCGAAAAAACGAAGGGTAAAAAACTTACGAGACCCGATTGAGATTCGGGTTCTCCTTTTTGGGTATTAATCTATCAATTGACGGCTGAAAGCTGTCAAACCAATAGAACTCATCAAGGCCTTCGTTTTGACAGGTTATGGCTTTTGTAACTCTAAACGAGCCAGAAGTTATGGCCGTCCGAATAATCGATATCTACAGGGTGCAACATCAACGGTGCAAGGTGCAACATCCATCCGAAATGGCGAAATAGTGCCGTACGACTTTTAGAAATGCGTGCATGAATTTGAAACGGAACAGTACAATGGCGCACCACTCTCCTGTGATGGTAAATCGAAGACCAGCCACCGTAATCCCGTTTTACCGTAAAAATCCACGTGTCTAAAAAACGAAGGGTAAAAAACTAACGAGACCCGATTGAGATTCAGGTTGCCCTTTTGGGCATTAATCTATCTGTTGACGGCTGAAAGCTGTCAAACCCGTAAAACTCATCGAGGCCTTCGTTTTGACAGGTTATGGCTCCCGTAACTCTTAACGAGCCAGATGTTATGGCCGTCCGAATAATCGAAATCTACAGGGTGCAACATCCACGGTGCAAGGTGCAACATCCGTCCGAAATGGCGAAACAGTGCCGTACGACTTTTAGAAATGCGTGCATGGATTTGAAATGAAACAGTACCATGGTGCACCACTCTCCAGCGATGGTAATTCGAAGACCAGCCACCGTAATCCCGTTTTACCGTAAAAATCCACGTGTCGAAAAAACGAAGGGTAAAAAACTTACGATAACCGATTGAGATTCGGGTTGCTCTTTTGGGCATTAATCTATCTGTTGACGGCTGAAAGCGGTCAAACCCATAAACCTCATTGAGGCCTTCGTTTTGACAGGTTATGGCTCCCGTAACTATAAACGAGCCAGAAGTTATGGCCGTCTGAATAATCGATATCTACAGGGTGCAACATCCACGGTGCAAGGTGCAACATCCGTCCAAAATGGCGAAACAGTGCCGTACGACTTTTAAAAATGCTTGCATGGATTTGAAACGGAACAGTACCATGGTGCACCACTCTCCAGCGATGGGAAGTCGAAGACGGGCCACGGTAATCCCGTTTTACCGTAAAAATCCACGTGTCGAAAAAACGAAGGGTAAAAAACTTACGAGACCCGATTGAGATTCGGGTTCTCCTTTTTGGGCATTAATCTATCAATTGACGGCTGAAAGCTGTCAAAGCCGTAGAACTCATCGAGGCCTTCGTTTTGACAGGTTATGGCTCCCGTAACTCTAAACGAGCCAGAAGTTATGGCCGTCCGAATAATCGGTATCTACAGGGTGCAACATCCACGGTGTTATCCCGCTTTTTGGCAAGCCGCGATACCAAAAGATCGGTCAGAAACGGAGAACAGTTCGTCTCAGAGGCTGGTCATACTTCGTATCTCCATGGATATCACTGAGTTTTATCCGAGTCCAGATTGAGCTACAATTGATAGGACACGACAAGAAAGACTATAGGAGTCAGCATTTCAAATTTCAAGTCAATCCGAGTTCGTATGCTCGAGTTATGATCGATTCAATTTGAAGGGCAAAGCTTAGGTTTCAAATCCATTGTTGACCAACATTTCGAAACCATCGCATTCGAATCCATAAGATTCGAATCCACCGAACCACCTCAGGTTCGTCTCCACCACCTTCGAACCCATCAGGTTCGAACCCATCAGGATGCCTCGGTTTCGAGACCATCGAGTTCGAACCTACCAAGCTCATAACAATGGACCTCGAACCCATCGGAGAATAGCCGTTTCGAACCCATCACGAAGCATTGTTCGAAACCAAACGTGGAGCCTTGTTCGAATCCATCCATGAAGTCATGTTCGAACTCATCCACGATGCCAAGTTCGAACCCATTCTGTGTAGCTTCATTCGAAACCACTGGGTCAACCAACCATGATGACGTGTCTTCCATCGGTTCGAATACGCTGAGATCTATGGAGTCGAAGCGGTCAACTCAGAGTGAAGACCGGATCGATTCGAAGTTTGCGCTCCACGCCACCACGAAGCCATGTGCCTCCATGGATTCGAAAGGATCGATTCGAAACCTTGGTTTTGAACCAAACAGCCGAGCAACAAGCCCAATTTCGAACCTATCATATCTCCTAACCTATTGATCCAAATGCCACGAAATTTTCACCGAAGCTTGCGTACATGTTGAATAATGTCCATGCCAAATTTCACCTCGATTGGATGAATTCTTGATCGGTTCGAATAGAGTTCGAACCGATGCCAAAGTGGGCCCAAACTTCCTAAGACCGTGCGTGTGGGCCCCCTCACGTGCCAAACGTGGCTCCCGAGTTTTCAGCGAGATACCAGCAGCCTACGCCTATAAATAGAGCCCCAGGGCCAACGAAAAAGGGGCTTCTGACTCTGAGGCGCCCAGACTCTGCCGGATCAAGATCTCCATCATCCTATATCATAATTTGATTGTTGATTTCGAATTTCCAGTTGTAACTTGCTGTTGATCGCTGTAACAACTTGTAAACATTGAAAGAGAATCAATAAAATATCAAAAAACTTCACAGTGGACGTAGACAACACGCCGAACCACTATAAATCGATTGCTACACATTTTCTTTACTGTTGATTGGAGTTTTTGTTAGATAATATCTGTTTTGAACTTGCATTCTTGACTATTATCTCTTCAACGACTCCCGAAGAGTGTTGTGCCCAATTTTGACGCAAACACTTTGGTGCTTTCACTGAGAAAACCCATATTTTCTCCTGCCCGTTGGATCTGTCATCGATACCGGATTGAATAACTCTAAGAGAGAGATCCAGATCGTTAAATCCAAGTTCCTTCTATTCAGATTTGCATAAAGTCTAGGAAAGGAACTCAACTCTAAAGATGGTTAGCACAAGAACCACCTCGAACGCCGTCAATCAAGAAGGACAGGATAGCCAGAATCCTGCCCCTCTATCTCCACCTAATCAAGATGTCGCTGGGCACTCAGAGCCGTCGGGTCCGGTTACCCGACAAGAATTGCAGTTGTTACTCCAAGAGCTGACCCAGAATCGGCGACAACTAGAAGAACAGCTACGCGCTAACGCTGAGCTAATCAACAAGATGGATCGCCAAAAACGAAAGAGATCCATAAGAGATCGTGCTTCTCGCTCTTCCAGCGAAAGTTCTTCATCTTCTGATTATCATAATCGACCTCCACGACCCCGGTTAGATGGGAGTCGTATGCCATCCGCTGGAAACCAACCGACATTGACCGTTGGACAAATAAGAGTTGGTCCGTCAGCCAGCTTCCAAACCGGACCCTCCTCCCGAGGAGGCGCCGTTCCTCATCACGCCGCAGAATACCGCACCACTAGCGTTGCGACTGAACCAGGGGTCGACGCTCAAGACCAGTCGGACCTAGACCGTCGTCATAGCGGCAATACTCCTGAACCGTACGTCCCAGAGGACTATGAGCCGAGAAGGCAAGATGTGAACCGTCGACGATATCCGGTTCAAACCCAAAGTATGGAACGTGACCATACTCCGGCGCAAATGCCGGATCTTTCAACTATGATACGTCAGATGATCCGTGAGAGTCAGGGGTTCACAAACGACGATTGGGGAGTTTCCCGAAGTCATACTCCATTTACGGACGATATTCTTAATGCTGAACCCCCACTGTTGGGCGAATTCTCACCCAGAAAATCTCGAGACCAAGAAGTGTCATTTTCACCCGGGTTTGCAACCTCCATTCCATCAGCTCCTATCGGCGATTCGAAAGAACAAGTTCCATTCGGCAGTGAGGGCTCATTCGGCATACAGGTTCATCCGGCTATGCAAGGATATGGGCTCATTCGGCACTCCAAGTTAAGGTCCATCCGGCGTGATAGCATTCGGTATTCCCCCTCATCGCCCTACCACCAAACTTGTTTGGTGCCGGACCAAACACCACCGGACCAAACACCACCGGACCCAACACCACCGGACCAAACACCGCCGAACCAACTCCCAAGGCCATCACCGAATCAAACGAGCACCGAACCACCTCATTACCACCGGTCCATGCATACCACCGGTCCATACCTACCACCGAATGGAGCTCCGCCGAACCAGATGATTGCCAGTCCAGATTGCTCCAGCCCGGGCCCACCAGCAGTTATATACTTCCAAGATCCCTGCCCCCTACCTCATTCTATAAATAGAGGGGCAGGGGTACAACAATGGCAGACAAGTTTGAGAGCTCAAGCAAGGAAGGAACTTTCAAACTACTTTCATATACTTATATACGAAGCATTGTACTTGTAATCTGAAAGAAAGAAGATAATAACATATAAAGTGGACGTAGGCACATTCTGGCCGAACCACTATAAATCCGCGTGTCTTTTACATTTCAGCCCCTACTTCTTTTATATTTACATACTCATCTAAAATCATTGAAAATCATATATAATCAACTAAATAATACGACTTGGAGGTGTTTGTCCATTTTTTGTGCAAACATTTTTGGTGCTTTCACTGAGAATAGAACTCAAGCTTCATCTTCTCCCACTCAACCTTCTTCCTAACAACATCGCTCGTTGCTTAGAAATCATGCCTTCCAAACAGAGAAGGGATGTTAACAAAGGAAAGAACATCACAACTAGCAGCCTTCCAGATCCAGCAATCGCAGATCAGCCCACTTCAACAGCAGTACCAGATGAAAATCAGGAAAATCCAACTGGTCCCGCAACGGAACAACCAATCACTAGGGCAGATCTGGACAGGGTTGTGGCTGAAGTAACTAACCGCTTCACATCCCAACAAGAAACTTTGGTGGACCAACTCATGTCACGCTTAAGGGATGCTGAAGAGTCCAACCGCAACACTGAATCATGGGGTGAATCCCAATCTGGAGGATCTCGGAGGCAACAAAGGTCTTCCCTCTTCGAAGAAGCTATCAACAGGAACAACAACGATAGGGGCCGCGCCCGGACTCAGCCCGAATTCCGACTCGAGGAAGCGCTTGGAACCGAACCCAATGGGGGAGGCACCAGGCGAGGATCGGATGTAGCTGAGCCAGTCATGCCACCTAATCATAGAAACCCCGCTGAACGGAGCCGAGCTAGGACCCAGCCCGAAGTTGACCCCATGGATATGCTCGAAACAGAACCCCACAGGGGAAGATCAAGGCAGGGAGCAACTGTAGCTGGTCCTAGCGTGCATCCGAGCAGCCAGAGGCAACCACTGGATAATGCTAGAAGTGATAGACTATACCATCCCTACAGGTCATCTGGACGAGATAGATCCCGCAGGGAGGAACCAAGCTCGTTTTTGTCCGCTCCAAATTCTGACGAACGAATGGCACGATTATTCAGAGAATGTGTCCAACGGGAGCAAAGGGACCGGGGAATAGGCGCTAGGGTCACCAGCCCCTTTACCCGAAACATCGAAACTGCTATCACTCCCCGGGAATGGAAAATGCCAACCATGGAACCTTACAAAGGAACTTCCGACCCCATCGTACACTTACAGAGATACACCCAGCATATGCTCATGAGTGGAGAAACCGAAGGAGTATTATGTAAATGCTTTCCGCTATTCCTAGCAGATCTAGCTACCTCCTGGTTCTGCCAACTACCCCAAGGATCCATCAGCTCATGGGAGATGTTGAAAGAAAGGTTTATTAGCCAGTTCCGCATCCATGTGGAACAACCCAAGGATGCTTATTCTCTATCCAATGTCAAACAGAAATCCGGAGAGACGCTGCAACAATATCTAACACGGTTCAACGCCGCAGCGGCAGCAGTTCAAGATGCCGATGAAAAACTCACTCTAATGGCCCTCTGTAGTGGTGTACATCCAGACACCAAGTTTGCCAGAAGATTAACTAAGGAAAAACCAGCTACCTTGCCTGATTTCTTCCATGAAGCTGGAAAGTATATGAGACTTGAAGACGCTGCTACGGAGAGGCAGTCAGGGCAACAAGGTAAGACAGTTCAGGACAAGGTTCCCACTGCGGCTAAGGACGCTCGAAGAAATGAATCTAGAGACAATGCTGGGGGCAGAAAGGTCGAAAAGCGCCAATATCGACCAGGACCGAGATTTGACTTCTACACTCCTTTGAACGACACAATCGAAAATATCTTCCTAGCCACTCAGGGCGAACTAGGATACAAGCGCCCCCCGCACAAGAAAGAATCAGATAACGCACTCAAGTCCGGAAAGTTCTGTCGCTTCCACGAATCCCACGGACATGACACCAATGAATGCCACTATCTTCGGGACTTGATCGAAGAACACATTAGAAGAAGAAGACTGGAACGATATGTGAAGGGTCAGAACAGGACTCCAACTGCAGCCAATGAGAACTCAAAGCAACCCCTCCCAGAGGTAGGCGGAGGGAATCGCAACAATCACAACACCAGTGGCTCTAGTCAAGAGAAGATAGTGGTCCTTACCATCTCAGGAGGACCACACATCGCCGACAGAAGTTGGGCAGAGATGGAAAGGTACGGCAAGTCGCTTAGAAATGCAGAAGGCTATGTTAACTCCATCACGGAAGAACGCCACCCGAAACGAAAAGGGAACGACGACATCATATTCAGTAGGCGTGATTTGGAAGGAAGACAGTACCCACATATGGATCCTATGGTCATCTCTGCCTGGTTCGGTCCAGCTAAAGTTTTTCGGATTCTAATAGACACAGGAAGCTCCGTAAATATCCTATTCAAACATGCTTTCGACAAAATGAAGTTATCAATGAAGGATGTATCCCCCTGTGACAAACCACTGCACGGTTTCACTGGAGATGCAAAAATGCCCCTCGGGCAACTTGACCTCTTCGTCGAAATAGGAAGTCATCCCTGCTCCGTTGTGCGAAAACAAACGTTCGTACTAATAGAAAACCACTCGGCTTACAACGCCTTCTTGGGAAGACCAGCCTTGTCTGACTTCCAGATTGTATTAGCCCCCTGGTGCCTGAAAATGAAATTTCCAACAGACAACGGAGTAGGAGAAGTAGAAGGAGATCAAGATGCTGCCCGAGACTGCTACGTAACTGAACTTCGCGATAACCGCAGAAAGAATAAAGGAAAAGGTGCAGAGACTACTCTCTGCATGAAAAGCTTGAAGGCATAGCAACTAAAGAAAGCCCCTCCTCTTCGATACACAAGCGATCCCTTCAATGAACTAGACCCCAGGGATAAAGAGGAGGAGGCTACCGCCGAGCCTGCAGAGGCTATGGAATTCGTATCTGTAGACAAGCACGATTCAAGTAAACTATTAAAAGTCGGATCTCAGCTAAAAACGGAGTTGAAAGATCAACTCATTGACTTTCTCCGCCACAACTTAGATGTATTTGCGCGGACCCATGTCGATATGACAGGAATCTCCCCCGACATAGCATGCCACATGCTGAACATCGATCCCACCAAGGTACCAGTAAAGCAGAAAAAGAGGAGCATAGGGGCAGAGCGATCGGCAGCCCTTGATGAGGAAGTAAAGAATCTACTTGCTAATGGCTTCATACGGGAAGCCATCTACCCAGAATGGATCGCTAACCCAGTGCTAGTAAAAAAGGCCAATGGAAAGTGGCGAACATGTATTGACTTCTCCAATCTGAATGACGCTTGCCCAAAAGATTGCTTCCCACTTCCCCGAATTGACCAACTTGTGGACAGCACAGCCGGACACGAACTCCTATCTTTTATGGATGCATACTCCGGATATAACCAGATTCCCATGCACGCTCCTGATCAAGACCACACTAGCTTCATCACCGACCGCGGACTATATTGTTACAAAGTCATGCCTTTTGGACTCAAAAATGCTGGAGCTACCTATCAGCGCCTCGTCAACAAGATGTTCGCGGAACTAATAGGACGAACTATGGAAGTGTATGTGGATGACATGTTGGTAAAGTCCAGGAAAGCCGACGACCATGTAAGCCACCTGGGCGAGATGTTTCAAGTACTTCGCCGATATGGAATGAAGCTGAATCCTCTAAAGTGCTCCTTCGGAGTATCTTCGGGAAAATTATTAGGATTTATCGTCCACGCCAGAGGAATCGAAGCAAACCCTGAACAAATCCGGGTTCTAAAAGAAATAAGGATACCCTCCACTCGAAACGAAATGCAGAGCCTAAACGGAAAGGTGGCTGCCCTAAGCAGATTCATTTCCAAGGCAACTGACAAGTGTGTCCCTTTCTTCGAAGCTCTCAAGAAAGACAAAGGGAGATTCGAGTGGACCGATGAATGCTTAAAAGCCTTCCTCAACCTAATCGAACACCTTCAGAGACCACCAGTACTCTCAACTCCAAATGAAGGTGAAGTGTTATACCTATACCTCGCTGTATCATCTCATGCTCTAAGCGCCGCCTTGGTAAGAGAAGAAGACCGCACACAACGCCCGGTTTACTTTATAAGTAAGAGATTTACAGGGGCAGAGGCCAGATATCCTAAACTAGAGAAATTAGCATATTGTTTATTGATCGCGTCACGAAAACTGCGACACTACTTCCAGTCTCACTCCATCAGGGTTCTAACCGATCAACCGCTAAGACAAGTGCTCCATCGTCCTGACACTTCTGGGCGACTCCTCAAATGGTGCATCGAACTAAGTCAGTATGATATCACCTACCATCCTCGCACCGCTATCAAAGGACAAGCCATGGCCGATTTCATTGCCGAATTCACTACCAACGAAGGCAAGGAACAATCCGAAGTAGCAAAAAACATCAAGTGGAACCTCTTTGTAGATGGAGCATCGAACGAACAAGGCTCGGGGGAAGGAATTGTGATCATCACCCCCAGGGGAAGAAAGTTGTACTATGCATTAAGGTTGGAGTTCACGGCCACTAACAACGATGCTGAATATGAAGCAGTAATAGCAGGATTGGAGCTTGCCCTGGAAATTGGAATCAATTCCTTATGTCTTCATAGTGATTCTCAGCTTATCGTAAACCAGGTGCTAGGAGAATTCCAGACTCGAGGAGAACGACTCACAGCATACCTAAAGAAAACCAAACTGCTGCTCGATCAATTGGACCACTATCTAATCAAACATATTCCTCGAGAAGAGAACCAAGAGGCAGATGAACTTGCAAAGCAAGCTAGTATGAAGAATAGCACCATTTTCGGAACACTAGCCATCTCAAGGCAGCTAGCCCCAAGTTTCAAACCAGTAAATCTGGTAACTGCAATCGAAGAAGGAACCTGGATGACTCCCATCTAGAAATATTTGCAAGATGGCACACTGCCCGACAGGCGTGACGAAGCCAAGAGGATCTTGAGGAAAGTTCCCCACTACACGATACAAGAAGGCATCCTCTATCGGCGTGGCTTCTCTGGCCCCTTATTGAGATGCGTCGCTGGAAGGGAAGCCAAGGAGATCTTATCAAACATCCATCAGGGAGGATGCGGAGATCACACTGGGGGGCAGACTTTGGCAAGGAAGATACTCCGATATGGATATTACTGGCCCACACTAAACAAAGACGCTCTAGACTTCGTCAAGAAATGCGACAGATGTCAGAAATTTGCCAAGATTCCTCGACTGCCCACAAATGAAATTACTCAAATGACCAGCCCTTGGCCCTTTGCTGTATGGGGAATTGACTTAATTGGCGAACTGCCAACGGACCGGGGCGGAGCCAAATATGCTGTAGTGGCAGTCGATTATTTCACCAAATGGGTGGAAGCAGAACCTCTAAATAAAATATCTTCAACAAAAGTTATAAACTTCTTGATCAAAAATATTCTGTGCAGGTACGGAGTCCCACTCAAGATCATATCAGACAACGGACTCCAATTTGACAGCGAAGAATTTGCCGACTGGTGCCAAGAGCATGGAATTCATAAAAGCTTCTCATCAGTAGCTTATCCTCAGGCAAACGGACAAGTTGAAGCTGTCAACAAAATTCTCAAAACCCTAATCAAGAAGAAACTTGAAAAGTCAAAAGGCGCCTGGGTGGACGAACTTCCTACGGCACTATGGGCATACCGCACGTCTTTCAGAACATCAATGGGACATACTCCTTTCTCCTTGGCGTATGGATCGGAGGCAATGCTCCCAGTTGAGACTATTGTGCCTTCCCACCGTAGGATCCACTACAACCCAGAAGAAAACGAAGAACTCCTCCTCATGTCTTTGGATCTGATTGAGGAACGGAGAAACGATGCAGCACTTAAAGCAGCAGCTCACAAACAAAAGGTGGCAGCGCTATACAATTCCAAAGTCAAGCATCGCAGCTTACAAGAAGGAGATCTTGTCCTCAGGCGAATCTTTCCGCGCCCCGGGGCACTAGACCCCATCTGGGACGGACCGTATGTAATTCATAAAGATCTCCACAACGGAGCTTATATTTTGTCAACAGTGGACGGAGAGGTGTTCTAGAGGGCATGGAACATCCGACACCTCCGTCGATACTTTTCTTAACTTGTACTGCCCATATGAAGTGAATTAACAAAGAGAATCAGTGGACGTAGGCACTTTCGTGCCGAACCACTTTAAAAAATCTTGTCTCTTTTTAGCTTGTTCCTTTATGTCTTGGCTACTTGTTAAGTTTTATCCCTTTCTGTTGAACAAAATCCTCTGGCATCTCCACTCAAGATGCACCGCGGCCTCATCTGGACTAGGCCTAACAGGTACGCTACGATTCTATGCACTCGCCAATGAGACACTTTTGCTCCAGCATCCCTCTGCTGCGGGTTAACTCATTGCGCGCCTGCCCTCAAAGCCAACTGTAATGTGCCGATTATAAGTCATCATAAAGGCCGACTATAGCCGATGGCAGCTCATTACGGCGTTCGGCTCGCCGGCAACTGTGAACCTACTTTAAGCCCCAACATAAGGTGTGGCCAGCCAGGGGTAGTTCACGGCCAACGGCACCCACGCTAGCCGGCCACGGTAAATCGAATAATACCCACGATTACGGACCATAATGGTTCGGGTAGTTACCGTGCGCGATCTCGGCTCCGATGTGTCTTAAGTGCGGCTGTGGTAAAAAAGAAAACTCCCCGCGGAGGCGTAAGATGGGTGACAAATGTCTCCAAGACCCACAGCTAGGGAAAGTGACTACAAAACCCGTTTGCCACGAACTTAAGCACATCGACGGCCTTCCATGACTGGAAGTTTTACTTTTATTATATTTCCATTTCATTTAAATACTTTTCTCCTATCCTGTATAACAAACTCTAAAGTACAGGAAACCAAATAGGAAGCATTCACTCATGAGAAACTAAGCCTGCGTACTGGTTGGCAGGGTACTCAGCTATATCCGTGAACAGTTACATAAGATACTCTAAGCTACCGCCTGCGAATGGAACATAAAGGGCGGTACTCTCTTTTCTTGTACATAAATACGTAACTATAGCTTGTTCGTACAATAACATTGCAACACATGAAATTATATTTCTAGCAAAAAACTTAGCATTAAACACAACTAGAATCACAGGCATATACATAGTTATATTTCCCACGCAGCACATCAAGATGACAACAACATTTAAACATAACAACATCAGCTTATATTATAAAATCACACGAAGTTATTCTTTGCAAATAATATTATTATAGTTACATGTCAATGACTAACGTAAACAGTGATAAAAAGAAATAAAAAGGTGACAGCCGCGTCCACACTCCATCACCAACTTCCCCAGTCTACTTAGCCGCAGGATCAGAGCCCCCAGCATGTGGATCAGGAGTCCCACCTGTCCAGTTCAGAAGAGGAATTCATTAAACGAACGATCAAGTTATGAAAACACGGAAAGGAAAGAAAGGGAAAAGAATAACTCACCAGCATCCGCCGCCTGATCCTCATCATCCAACTGCACGCCCGCTTCCTCTGCAGCAAGCAGCCGCATCCCCTCCTTCACCGCCGCTTGCTCCTCCTTCGAGAACTGGGCAGTAACCGCATCCAAATTGAAAGCCTCTCCGCCTTCCTTACCCGCGTTCACCCTGGCCTCCTCTAAAGCCTGGAGATACACCTTGGACATCACCCGAGGGTAATCGCCCATCCAAGACAAGCCGCCCTCCTTCCAAGTGTGGAAGTACATGTCCTGCAGCATCTCATCCATCATCCCCTCATTCTCCTCAAACTCCCTCACCCGGGCCTCGGAAGCTTGCAACTTGGCGACAGCAATGTCCCTCTCTGATTGGTATCTCAAGCAGTCAGCCTGGAGAGACCTCCTCATTTCCTCCTCCTTTAACTTGAGGGACCTCCTCATCTCCTCCATCTCCTCCTTCAACTCGGCCTGAGCCATTTCCGCAGCCTCGAGCCTCCCAGACAACTCCTCTACCCGCTCAAGATCCGCATTTCGAACCTCGTCCACCGTCGTAATGGCCATGTTAATCCGTTCCCTGCAGGCGACCTCCATCTTCCGTAATTCCGCCCTATTGGCCTTCTCCATCGTCTCTTTCAGCCGCTTGGAGGCTTCCTCATGCTGGGAAATCTGGATGGCTTGATCGGCGAGCTGCTTGGCCTGATCGGCAACTTTTAACCTCAACCGAATATTAGCACTCCCGATCTCTTCCCCGGCCTTGGCCAATTTAGCATGATGCTCCATTAACTTCTTGGTCTCTGCGGCCACCCGATCGATGTTAGCCTTGGCTTCGTCCCCCATGGTGACTACCCGTGTAGTAAGTAAATCAAGATCTAAAGACTTGGCCTCGTCTAGCACTCTTACCATGGGGTTGCGGGGAAGAAGGTGCTCGCCCGTGGCCTCATCAAATGAGATATCCCGAAAGCTCGGATCTAAATCAGGATGACCGGCAAAAGGGTCACGAGGCACGGGGCGAGGCACATCAGGACGCCTTATACGAATAACAGTTGGGCTCTTGAAAGGAGGATGAGGGGGGCCGGATTCCGTGCTCTCCTCCGTAGTATCACGAGGAGGCTGAGTAGGAAGCTGCGAACCAGGGGAAGACTCAAATAAGGAACGGCTCCGCTTCTTTTTCCGAATGCACTCTTCAATGACCCCAAGAAGAGGGCGATAACTGACTACATCCCCAGTGCGACCAGTAGAGGGTTTCGCAGAAGCTCTCCTCGACTTAAACTGCTCAAGGCGGTGTCGAACGTCCGACGTTTTAACCACCTGGCCTGCCCCTGAAATAAAGAACAAGTGTTACGAACATACAATAATCCATAGTTCGAAAAATGTGTTAAGTTAAAAGGAAAGAAAAGTGAGAAGACACATCTATTATACAAACCCGGCGGAGGAGTGGGATACTGCAATAAGTCCTGGATCTCATTCCAGGACGGAAGTGAACCGTAAAAAATTTCTAAGTCCCTATCGAAAATGGAATCGGCAGAGGACAAAAGTTCACCTTGCATCGCCGGAATCGCCCTAGCTGAGGAACCCTTAGAGGATGGGTCAGTGCCAGCCACAGCTTTGCCGGTTTCCTTTGCCTTCTCCGTTTCCGACTCTCCCTCCGACTCCCCGAAGGCCCGACGGAGAGCCTCATCCAGTTCAAGGTCTTGCTCAGAGGTTAGGGCACCGACGCCACTACCACCTTGACCGTCGCCATCTCCTCCACCCTCCGACCCTTCTCCAACCTCGCCTCCTTCCTCCTCTTCTACACCTTCCTCCTCCGGGACAGTCGGAAAAGTACTTGGAGAAGGGCCATCAGACTTCTTCAGTTTCTTCCCCCGGACAACGGGACGCTCTGTAAAAGGCTCCCTCTTACCGCTCTTCACCATAGCCCCCTCCTTAGCTTTAGCAGCCTTCTCCTCAGCCGCGCCTCTTTGCTTAACCACGGACTGGTGCGGTAAGATCAAATTATACTCCAAGAGGGTTGCGTTCCTGATCAAGAAGGAGGCCGACCGGTCCCGTGCCGGAATAGCCTTTAGTTCAGCAGCCATTCGCACCAAGGAATCATCCTCCACAACTGCAATACCACCTGTCGCTAGCCAGAAATAGAAGCATGTCAGAAAAAACACTACAGTCAAAACATGGAAAATATAAATGAAATCCATCTTACAGCCGGAAGTGAAAAGGCGGAAAGAAACAGCATCGTCCTTGATGAAGAACCGCTCTTTCTTGAACATGGTAAACTTGGAATATAAGTCCAGGACTGGTTTGAAGGGCACGGCCGCTTCCAGACTAATATACGGAGACCCCTTCTTATAGCCTCTCAGGTTGTACAAGTATCGAATTTCCCGGTTAGAAGGAGGACGCCCGTACCTCCTCTGGAAGATAACAAAGAGGCTCACCAGGATGGCATAAGAGTTAGGCTGAAGTTGGAAAGGAGCCACCTTCAAATATGTGGTGAAACTTACTATCCAAGCGTTGATAGGAGGGATAGCACCGCACATACAATGGTATCTGCTATAAGCAAAATAGCCTTCGGGAGGATTATATGGCATCACTCCATCTCCCGGCAGCAGCATAAGAGCCCTGTCTATCCCGAAGGAACGGGATATGACGTCAAGTTGCTCCTCCTTTAGGGAGCTAGGAAAGCAATCAGGGAGGGAGATCAGAAGTTCCCGTGGACCTTATCCATCCACTAATGACCTCGGAACAGGTCGATGTTGCCCGGATCCTGACTGGGCTGGGGGCACAGAAGAAGGCTCTCCCCCATCCTTGGATTTCCGTCTGTCTGATCGTGTTTCCGCCTTACGAGTCATTTATCTGCATGCACAAAAGTGAAAAACATGACGTTAGAACGAAAGTATAAGCAAGCAAGCATACATAAGTCCAGAATACGAGGTTCATTCGGCACTGGGGTCCTAAGTCCATTCGGTAGTACAAGTCTTAAGTTCATTCGGTGGTACATGTCCAAGTTCATTCGGCACTGGGGTCCTAAGTCCATTCGGTAGTACAAGTCTTAAGTTCATTCGGTGGTACATGTCCATGTTCATTCGGCACTAAGGCCTTAAGCTCATTCGGCATTTGAGATCTTACGTGTGCATTCGGCATTCTGAACCATTCGGTAATAAGAGGCATTTGGCAATAGGGTACATACCTGATTCGGTAGAAGATTGATTCGGTAGAAGATTGGTTCGGCAGAAGATTGGTTCGGCAGAAGACTTGGTTCGGTAAGGAAAAACCAAAGGGGGGTGTAGCCTCTATATATAGGCGAGCTCAGGACCGCCGGACCAGCTGGTTCGGCCCACCGAATATAAACACCGGACCAATACCAAACATACCGAACCAAACGAATACCGAATGAACCCATCCATGCCGGACCAACCAAAGGACCGAATGAAGCTATCTCCACCAGCGAAAACCAGGAACAGGGGGCACGCAGGCTCCTCACTCAGATAAGTACCGAACTCCAGAACTAACTAATAAAATCAGGATTATGATGACGATGAATAAGTCGTAAAACTCTCACTAACATGGATTAATCGTTTACACGTGTACGCGACCACGAATGGTCCATAGGCACGCTCTGAATGGTTATTAACCTTATCGTCGTGGGAATTTACACTTTGACACGCCTTTTTAAACTCATGGGTGAAACGGATATTTGACTCTGATAATTATGAAATGGCTAAGCTGCTTACACATGTACGGGGTCGCGAACGACCCCTAGGCATGCTCTGAGCTGGCGATAAACCATCTCGACAAACGATCCAGGGACCCACTCTGACATAAACCTGGCATCGCTGATGCTAAGCCCCCTCGGGCTCACTCTTTCGTCCCGAACGGCACAGTTCACTTCATCTCGAACATTTCGATCATGAACGATCGTTATTTGGAATCACGCTAAAACTGTAATTTCCTTTGCAGGACATCAACAGAATACGGACGCCCAACCCCTGGCGTTACAAAGCTAGTCTTCCTACCACAGGGAAAACAAAGCGCGACACATGCAAGCACGTGCCCCACTTTGGGGGGCAAATGTTGGGCGAATTCTCACCCAGAAAATCTCGAGACCAAGAAGTGTCATTTTCACCCGGGTTTGCAACCTCCATTCCATCAGCTCCTATCGGCGATTCGAAAGAACAAGTTCCATTCGGCAGTGAGGGCTCATTCGGCATACAGGTTCATCCGGCTATGCAAGGATATGGGCTCATTCGGCACTCCAAGTTAAGGTCCATCCGGCGTGATAGCATTCGGTATTCCCCCTCATCGCCCTACCACCAAACTTGTTTGGTGCCGGACCAAACACCACCGGACCAAACACCACCGGACCCAACACCACCGGACCAAACACCGCCGAACCAACTCTCAAGGCCATCACCGAATCAAACGAGCACCGAACCACCTCATTACCACCGGTCCATGCATACCACCGGTCCATAACTACCACCGAATGGAGCTCCGCCGAACCAGATGATTGCCAGTCCAGATTGCTCCAGCCCGGGCCCACCAGCAGTTATATACTTCCAAGATCCCTGCCCCCTACCTCATTCTATAAATAGAGGGGCAGGGGTACAACAATGGCAGACAAGTTTGAGAGCTCAAGCAAGGAAGGAACTTTCAAACTACTTTCATATACTTATATACGAAGCATTGTACTTGTAATCTGAAAGAAAGAAGATAATAACATATAAAGTGGACGTAGGCACATTCTGGCCGAACCACTATAAATCCGCGTGTCTTTTACATTTCGGCCCCTACTTCTTTTATATTTACATACTCATCTAAAATCATTGAAAATCATATATAATCAACTAAATAATACGACTTGGAGGTGTTTGTCCATTTTTTGTGCAAACACCCACGGCGATTCCGAATGCCCACTCTACCCATGTATGAGGGAAACTCCGATCCCAACCAACATATTCTAAAATATGAATGGCCGATGACTGCTGCCAGAGCCGACGACGCTGTGAAATGTCGTAGTTTCCCCATATCCTTGGGGGGCACCGCCACCATGTGGTTCACCCGATTGCCTCCTCGATCCATCTCCTCATTCGACCAGCTGGCCACAAAATTCGTTGAGCAATTCCGCATGCACGTCGCAAGGCCGAAAGATGTCAACACTCTATCTAGTGTCACACAAGCTTCCGGAGAGACACTCAGACACTACTTAGAAAGATTCCATACAGCTTGTGCAGAGATTAGTAATCCAAACGATAACTCCATCCTTATGGCGTTAACTAAGGGTATCGACCCCGATTCTGAATTTGGCAATTGGCTAGCTGGGAAACCACCTGCGTCATTGGACCGTTTCCATGCCAAAGCAGCTCAATTCCTAAGACGGGAAGACGCGAAACAATCTAGGAAGCAAACTGACGTAGGACCAAATGCGCGAGGAACCCAAAGCAATATTGCAATAAAACAATCCGGCGAGAGCTCTGGAAAAGTTCAGTTGAACATTAAAAATAAACAAGCTCGACGAAGAGAGAGCATGAATCAACTTAAAAAACAAGATCAAAATCGCGGCCCGCAACGCAAAAATTCGAAGTTCGACAGTTATACTCCTTTGAATATTTCATTGGAGGACTTGTATTTGCGGACCCGTAATGCGATTCAATATGAAAAACCTGCTCCAAGACCGTCGTCAGAGAGATAAATCCAGACGGGAAAATTTTGCAGGTTCCATGAAGGCTACGGGCACGATACGAACGAGTGTCGTCACTTACAGGATCTTGTTGAAAAACTGGTCAGGGTAGGGAAACTGGAACAGTTTGTGCGGACACCGCAGCCCAGAGATGTGCGCCCATCCAATCCAATCAATGAACCCAATCGACCGAGGCAGGAGGACTCGACTTGTCCCCGTGGGAGATTGGTGATAAACGCCATCAGTGGCGGGCCTACTCATTCAGAAGCCTGGAACGACGAAGTACCTCGTCACTGTCACACATGACAGGCTCCTTCAATCCATGAATACTTTACAATTTCTTTTACGTTCTGAAATTTGAATTTGTAATAAGGCACTGATTTTGCCACATTTTCTTATTTCAGCAAATAAAATGCTCTCTCTTCAAGCTAAAGCTGTGATTCACCGAATACAACGTTCAACAATCACGACACACGAAGAGCTAAGTTCCATCGAACTATGGAATTTATTCAAATAGCGAGTGACTGCGTTACAACCGGCCACTCACTAAGTGAAACCCCAGCTCGGGGGCAAGCCAACACATCGAAGGCTGAACTGGACCAACACACGACAGTCCATTCCATAATTCGTTCCCACCGCGCGAACGGACTCCAACTTCCCAAAGCGCGAATTGGAGTATAAACATTAAACAATTCGTTCCCAGAGTGCAAACGGACTCCAACTTCCCACAGCGTGAATAGGAGTATAAATATTCAACAATTTGCTCCCAGAGCGCGAGCGGACTCCAACTTCCCACAGCGTGAATTGGAGTATAAACATTCAACAATTCGTTCCCAGAGTGCGAATGGACTCCAACTTCGCACAGCGTGAATTGGAGTATAAACATTCAACAATTCGTTCCCAGAGTGCGAACGGACTCCAAATTCCCGGAGTGTGAATTGGAGTATAAACATTTAACAATTCGTTCCCAGAGCGCGAACGGACTCCAAATTCCCGGAGGGCGAATCGGAGTATAAACATTTAACAATTCGTTCCCAGAGCGCGAACGGACTCCAACTTCCCACAGCGCGAATTGGAGTATAAACGTTTAACAATTCGTTCCCGGAGCGCGAACGGACTCCAACTTCCCACAGCGTGAATTGGAGTATAAACATTCAACAATTCGTTCCCAGAGTGCGAACGGACTCCAACTTCCCACAGCGCGAATTGGAGTATAAACGTTTAACAATTCGTTCCCGGAGCGCGAACGGACTCCAGCTTCCCACAGCGTGAATTGGAGTATAAACATTCAACAATTCGTTCCCAGAGTGCGAACGGACTCGGACTCCAACTTCCCACAGCGTGAATTGGAGTATAAACATCTAACAATTCGTTCCCAAAGCGCGAACGGACTCCAACTTCCCACAGCGCGAATTGGAGTATAAACGTTTAACAATTTTCCCGGAGCGCGAACGGACTCCAAATTCCCAGAGCGCGAATTGGAGTATAAACATTCAATAATTCGTTCCCACTGCGCGAACCAACCCATCAATGCGGACTCCAAATTCCCAGAGTGTGAATTGGAGTATAAACATCAATTCAAAGTTCCCGGAGTGCGAACCGAAGCATCCGTGCAAACTCCAGATCCCCGAAGTGCGAGTTGGAGTACAAACGCCAATTCCGGGTTCCTGAAGTACGAACCCAAACATACATGTTTTATTCAAGTTCCCGGCATGTGAATTGGAGCACAAACACCAAGTTAAAGTTCCCGTAGTGCGAACTAAAGTGTTAATACTAACTCCGAGTTCGTAGAGTGCAAGTTGGAATGTGAACATCATTCCCAAGTTCCCGGAGCGCGAACCATGTTACAAGCATCAATAACTCTTGAATTCCTGGAATGCAAACCAGGTTATCAATCTCAAATTATTCTAAGTCCACGGAATGCGGACGTGGGCTCAAGACTTGCAACAAGTGCGATCAACCACCAAAAATACGAGTGCTGTTCTCCAAAACTGGGGGGCACGAAAGCTAAATATTAATCACTAACCGAAGTGATACAACGTCCGAAGTTCAACTCATTCATCAATCACAACTTGTGACCAAGATTTTCAGGCTTGGCAAATGAAACGAACTCTACTTGAACGGTAAAAACACCACAAATGCACCGTGCCGAAAACAAGACACTGCAATTACTTAAGCACAAATAGAACAAGAGTTGAAACAAAGGAACTAAATTTTATTTCAATTAACCTGATACAAGAACTTACACGCAAATAAGTTCTTCCAAAAAAGAATGCCTGCTAGCAGGGGCCGAACCTGCATCTATACACGACCTACTGACAAAAAACGGAGACAAGTACCTATCTACCAAAACATCTACTTGAGAAGCTGATTTATTTCTTCTTTTTCATCCTTCTCACTAGTGGTACATGTTCAGTGTCACTAGGGACAGAAATTCTTCATTTTGAGTGTCTCCTCTCTAGCGGTGGCTCTTCGGCTGGAGGCATGATGTCAATATCCTTCTCGGAGCTTGAATCTACATGGGGGCTTCTCGCCGGAGGAGTAGGGGGGACTGGATCCGTAACGGAAGTTGAGATAGTGCCACCTGATGGTGTTACCATAGCAGGTGCTGGACTCTGCGCCGCCGTGCTGCCACCGACGGTACCGCTCTGCCCTGCAGCCTCTATTTCGGCGTTGATCTCAGCCAAAATTTCCTCATCACGAGTCGCATGGGCTTGGCTGGGGGCATCCACGGCCTGCATCGAAGAACTTGAGGATGGCGGGAGGCTACTAACGATGATAAATGGCAAGTCAGAGAAAGAACCACCCTGCTCGTCGAGCAGTTCGCTCACCATTTGTTCGTCAGCAGATAAGGATCCCCCCTGCGCCGCCTCAGCAGATACCGCAGTTACAACAGTAGTCTCGGTGGCGATGGCCTTATCTCCTCTGCTTGGTTCTTGAGCCGCGACATTCGGCGCAGTTCCAGTCCCTAGGCAAAAAATAAGAAGTTATTAGTAACTGCTACAAAACAAACACTCTATTTAGAAAACGCTTGAGATAACTACGGAATACCTTCCCAGTTTGGCTCGCAGACGGCTGAACGACCTCGGAAGTACGCTCATGAATAGGAGATAAGCGCGGCCGTTCCGAGTCGTAGGCAGGAACAGGTTGCAAACTGACCACAGATACAGGCACCGACGAAGATGGTGTGGTGACTTCAGTGACAGCAGAATGGTGCTCAACACCTGATCCCTCTCCGACTTCCAGGGAACGACCACCGATCATCTCCTTCTCATAAGCGATGATAGCCTCATGAAGAAACTTCTTCTCATCGTCTGTGAGCAGCCGGTTCTCAAGTTCGAATCGATCGACCGACTCACCTGGATACGCTTCCTCTTCCTCCTCAACCAATCGGTCCCAAGCCCTACGAAGGTGAACTGGATAATCTTGAAGCCATGCCAAGTTTCTATGCTTTAACACATTGGCGTTGTAAGTTATGAGCAAATCTTCGATATCGGCCTCTAGCCTGGCCTCTGCCTGTTGAACCTTCTCCTCCACCTCTGCTTCGACCGCCTGAACTTTGGCCACGGCCACATCTCTTTCAGTGCGAAGCACTACGGCTTACGCGCAGGCTTCTTGCGCTGTGTTATGCGCGTCATCTCTATCTTTAATAATTTCGGCAAATTTAGCCTTGAGCTCATTAAGTTCTTTTAACGCCGCATCCCGCTCAGCAGTGACGACAGTGTTCCGGTGGCCCATGTCTTCCACCGTAACATAGTGCTCCTTTTTCATTCTATCCATGGCTGCTTGAGCTTCATCGACCTTTGTAAGAGCCTCCATCTCTGATTTTCGAGACGATTCAGCCTCGGTATTCAGCACTTGTATGATGCGGTCTTTTTGAGCCAGCTCGGTTTTGAAGCTTTTCAATGGTAGCCGCTCGTTCGAAGGCCAACGCCGATGCTTTATCGGCCGCCCTATACCACGCCTTGTATTGAGTGTAAAAGTCATGCACATAGTCGAGCGCTAACCGCTCGGCCTCCGGCGGGACTCTTTTCAGGTTCGGGGGAAAGACGTAGTTATCGAAGCAAATATTCGGGAACTCCCTCTTTAGTTGCGCAAGTCTAATTGCGCCTTCCCCCGAGATTTCAGTAGGAGGCTGCTCTGCGATTATCGGGGTCATCGCCTCAGATCGGGAAGATTGAGAAACCGACGTATATCGAGAAGACTCGGAAGGATTGGGGACATGAGCAGGAGGTTGTACGGGATCTCTGGAAGGGGGAGGGGTACGCGAGCGCGATCGACGCTTATAGCCTCTGTCCGTGTCATATATCTCGTGACTAGAATACCCAGAGCGTCCCTGGTCATAATGCCCAGAGCGCCCCTGATCATAACCTCTATCCCCTTCTCGTCCGCGCGAATCGTAATATGAAGGCTTGCGGGCATGTCGAAGACTCCCAAGCATTGAACCTCGCTTAGACATGATATCTGCGAAGCAAAATAAAATAGAATTAATCACCTTTCAAAACAGGTAGTTTACAGTCAAAGGTTATGCAGTGTCGTGAAATGTGTATGAATATGCATTCCCCCTGACCAACCAGAAGTGTCGACCTCGCTGGTAATAAGAGGCTCGTTCAATTCTAGAGTACGATGGAATTCCTCCAACCCGGCATCATGTTGAAAAGACACATGTCCGGGATTGGAAGATCGGCAAGCCCTTCAAAAAGATTTTCGGTTCTCGGAAGAGACATCTCCGAGATTCTAACTCCGGGAGCAGAACGGGCCGTGACAACCGATTTCCATCTCCCCTTCTTACTTGACTTAACCATGGCAGCCTTGCCTTTTCTCTGCTCCGCGACATCCGGAACTGCGTCCGTAGGCCCGGTCGGCGGCTCATCATCGGTGTGGGTTCTTTCAGAGTCAGCTTCCTCAGCTGTAGTAACTTCGGGTTTCTTGTGCTTGACTCGTTTTTTCGAGACGACCCTTAGTGACACCTCAAAGCTTATGCTCTGCCCTTGTTCGATCAAACCGCAGGCCCGGAGATTCCTATCCGTCAATAACACGTCGATATCCCTATCTCCACTCGGGACTTCTCGAAGCACTCACACCATCTCCCTAAAGTGCTCGCCCTCAGGTCGCTGAATCATCGCTGTAAAAAAGGATAAAATATAAGTTCCACTTCGGCTGCAATTGTCGTAGTAATTATTTACGAACTCAGCTATACTCACGTCTGAATAGCCATCGTCGGGCAAATCCAGGAGGACATCTGACATAAAACCATTTTGTCCTATAATAGCTCAACCTGGTCCAAGACCCGGTAACCACTTGGCAATTTCTCACCGCTTCCAGGAATGTGAAGGAGGGATAATCACCCCGAGTTTTGAAATTGAACAAGTATCTGATCTCAATTGGGAGCAGTGGTCGATGGAGATATTCCATAAATGCAATGAACAAGCTATTGATCGACGCATATCCGTTCGGGTGCAGCTGAGATGGGGCGATCCTAAAAAACGACAATACTTCCCTTATATACTCGTTGAACGGAGGAAGTGTCCCGGCTGCGCACGCGTGGCGGTTAAATGCTGTGTATCCCTCCGGCGGATTATGCGGTCTATCATTTGGCCCCGGCAGTAGCACATCATCCAGCGACAGGCCGTGCCTCAAACATATTCTTCCCAACATGTCTTTAGAGATATTGGATGGAACGGAATCTGATGGATTGGCAATGAACGACGCATCGGGAAGTTCATCTGGGGCTGGACCAATAATCTCAGGATCAATATCCGGAATCTCTAGCCTCGGAGAGACTGTACCTTGAGTCTCCTGCTGCTGTGAACTTGACGGTTCCATGCTAGCTAACTCACGAGAAACCATCGTTGGACGACAAAAACCCGTGCGTCCCCCAGTGTAACGTGTATGAGTGTATGTTGTGCAGTGACATGCATTACTTGAATAAATGTTGCAGAGTTAAAGAAATATGCAAACGACAAAGCTACGGAGTCCAGCTATAATGACTGTCATCGCCGACCGTCATCACTAATCCGTTTCCATGATGGAAATTGATCTGGATAAAAGTTGTTACGGTTCCATCGACGAGCTTCGAAAGGCGGTCAAGTATGCAGTTTAATATTCAAGTCCAAATGTGCAAGAGTGAAGCCCGTCGGAGTTAAGCCTAGAAAATATCAAATTTTGGTATCCATCATAGAGGGTTCGAAACCATCACAAAGACTTCGTTTGAACCCAACCGGACATCTCTTCGTTCGAATCCATCCTGACGTCGCTTCAAACCCATGCAGTTAGACGCGCTTCGAATCGATAACCAGATGCCAAATTCGAACCGATCGATAAGGGACGACTTCGAACCGATCTTTGCTTGGCAAGTTCGAAACAACAAGGGGACCCTCAACTTAACGTCATCCACGTTCGCATCGATACTCTTCGTATCGATGCGAAGTTGTGGACTTCGAAACCACAGCCGATGGGTTCGAATCCATCGATTCGAATGAAACCATCGAACCTATCAATAGGTACAAACTGCGTCACCCCCATGGGGTCGTCCAAGAAATTGATTCGAGCACGAGTCCCCATATGGCTTCGAAGCCCTCTGCCAGGCCAGATCTAACTTTATCAATTGATAGAAAGGCGCGGGTTCGAAGTAACTTTGCCGTTCGCCGTTTGAATTCGAGGCTAATTACCTAGTTTGAACGATGAATTCGAGAGATTGAAGACTTGAATCTTGGTCGATTCAATGATGCGGCACAGTGTTTTCTCTTTTGGAGCTCCGAAATGATGAATAACGTAGTAAAAGAAAGCAAGAGTAAAAGTAAAAAATGAAAAAAGTGAAAACCACTGCTATTTATATGGAGCCTAGGATGTGACCGAGATGATTGCTCTCCCAGTCAACCCAACCGGCCACAACCGGTCAAGTACCAGATCGGTTCGAAGTAAGCTTTCGAAACCATCTGCTTAAAGCCCTATCGATTCGAAGTTCAACTCATGCTTCAACGGTACGAAACGCACTACAGAGGAACAGGCCGCATCGATGCGAAACGAACTGTGGGCACATCGGTTCGAAGACCTTGTTCACATCAACCACTTCGAATCCATCCATGGCCTATCGATACGACAGATGACTTCGTATCCATCTGCTTCCAATTTGAATCGAATCGAACAATTATTTCATATCCATCCCCTCAAACCGGTTCGAATGTTAACTTCGAACCCGTCATAGCACAAGCATACCGCGTCCATACAAACGTGAATTTCGAACCCATCGATGCTCGAATGCATCGGTTCGAAACATTACACTCACGCAATACAGAATTCAACTCCTTCAACCTTCAATATCGATTCAGGAGAGGATCGATACGAAGGGGTTTTTCTAAACAACCGTCAAGCGTTGTCTCAACTCAAGTTTCCAAATCGGTTCAGGAGAGAATCGATACGGAATTCAATAGCCAACCAAGCTGGCAACGACTCGTGAACGCACAACGTTTGCAAGGGTCAACTAACATATATGCATAAAAGTCGAACTAACAATCGATTTTAAACATTTACAGGGGTCAAACACTCATCTTGTTACAAATGCAACAGCCAACGGCTAAGCACTATTATACAGCAATCAATCATGTCAACACAAGGTTACAACAACATAGCATACGAGTTTCAGCAAAAAAGAGAGCAATGATTGTTCAGAGAGAGATTGCAGCTATTCAAAGCACGTCATGTTCCCACAAGACGTACTTTGGGGGGCAAAATGTTATCCCGCTTTTTGGCAAAGCCGCGATACCAAAAGATCGGTCAGAAACGGAAAACAGTTCGTCTCAGAGGCTGGTCATACTTCGTTTCGCCATGGATATCACTGAATTTTATCCGAGTCCAGATTGAGCTACAATTGATAGGACACGGCAAGAAAGACTATAGGAGTCAGCATTTCAAATTTCAAGTCAATCCGAGTTCGTATGCTCGAGTTATGATCGATTCAATTTGAAGGGCAAAGCTTAGGTTTCGAATCCATTGTTGACCAACATTTCGAAACCATCGCATTCGAATCCATAAGATTCGAATCCACCGAACCACCTCAGGTTCATCTCCACCACCTTCGAACCCATCAGGTTAGAACCCATCAGGATGCCTCGGTTTCGAGACCATCGAGTTCGAACCTACCAAGCTCATAACAATGGACCTCGAACCCATCGGAGAATAGCCGCTTCAAACCCATCGCGAAGCATTGTTCGAAACCAAACGTGGAGCCTTGTTCGAATCCATCCATGAAATGTTCGAACTCATCCACGATGCCATGTTCGAACCCATTCTGTGTAGCTTCATTCGAATCCATTGGGTCAACCAACCATGATGACGTGTCTTCCATCGGTTCGAATACGCCGAGATCTATGGAGTCGAAGCGGTCAACTCGGAGTGAAGGCCGGATCGATTCGAAGTTTGCACTCCACACCACCACGAAGCCACGTGCCTCCATGGATTCGAAAGGATCGATTCGAAACCTTGGTTTCGAACCAAACAGCCGAGCAACAAGCCCAATTTCGAACCCATCATATCTCCTAACCTATTGATCCAAATGCCACGAAATTTTCACCGAAGCTTGTGTACATGTTGAAGAATGTCCAGGCCAAATTTCACCTCGATTGGATTAATTCTTGATCGGTTCGAATGGATTTCAAACCGATGCCAAAGTGAGCCCAAACTTCCTGAGACCGTGCGTGTGGGCCCCCTCACGTGCCAGACGTGGTCTCCCGAGTTTTCAGCGAGATACCAGCAGCCTACGCCTATAAATAGAGCCCCAGGGCCAACGAAAAAGGGGCTTCTGACTCTGAGGCGCCCAGACTCTGCCGGATCAAGATCTCCATCATCCTATATCATAATTTGATTGTTGATTTCGAATTTCCAGTTGTGACTTGCTGTTGATCGCTGTAACAACTTGTAAACATTGAAAGAGAATCAATAAAATATCAAAAAACTTCACAGTGGACGTAGGCAACACGCCGAACCACTATAAATCGATTGTCTACACATTTTCTTTACTGTTGATTAGAGTTTTTGTTATATAATATCTATTTTGAACTTTCATTCTTGACTATTATCTCTTCAACGACTCCCGAAGAGTGTTGTGCCCAATTTTGACGCAAACACACGGTGCAAGGTGCAACATCCATCCGAAATGGCGAAATAATGCCGTACGACTTTTAGAAATGCATGCATGAATTTGAAACGGAACAGTACCGTGGTGCACCACTCTCCAGTGATGGTAAATCGAAGACCAGCCACCGTAATCCCGTTTTACCATAAAAATCCACGTGTCTAAAAAACGAAGGGTAAAAAACTTACGAGACCCGATTGAGATTCGGGTTGCCCTTTTTGGGCATTAATCTATCCGTTGATGGCTGAAAGCTGTCAAAGCCGTAAAACTCATCGAGGCCTTCGTTTTGACAGGTTATGGCTCCCGTAACTCTTAACGAGCCAGAAGTTATGGCCGTCCGAATAGTCGATATCTACAGGGTGCAACATCCACGGTGCAAGGTGCAACATCCGTCCGAAATGGCGAAACAGTGCCGTACGACTTTTAGAAATGCGTGCATGGATTTGAAACGGAACAGTACCATGGTGCACCACTCTCCAGCGATGGTAAATCGAAGACTAGCCACCGTAATCCCGTTTTACCATAAAAATCCACGTGTCGAAAAAACGAAGGGTAAAAAACTTACGATACCCGATTGAGATTCGGGTTGCCCTTTTTGGACATTAATCTATCCGTTGATGGCTAAAAGCTGTCAAACCCGTAAAAATCATCGAGGCCTTCGTTTTGACAGGTTATGGCTCCCGTAAGTCCTAACGAGCCAGAAGTTATGGCCATCCGAATAATCGATATCTATAGGGTGCAACATCCACGGTGCAAGATGCAACATCCATCTGAAATGGCGAAACAGTGTCGTACGACTTTTAAAAATGCTTGCATGGATTTGGAACGGAACAGTACCATGGTGCACCACTCTCCAGCGATGGAAAGTCGAAGAAGGGCCACGGTAATCCTGTTTTACCGTAAAAATCCACGTGTCGAAAAAACGAAGGGTAAAAAACTTACGAGGCCCGATTGAGATTCGGGTTCTCCTTTTTGGGAATTAATCAATCCGTTGACATATGAAAGCCGTCAAAGCCGTAGAACTCATTGATGCCTTCGTTTTGACAGGTTATGGCTTCCGTAACTCTAAACGAGCCAGAAGTTATGGCCGTCCGAATAATCGATATCTACAGGGTGCAACATCCACGGTGCAAGGTGCAACATCCGTCCGAAATGGCGAAACAGTGCCGTACAACTTTTAGAAATGCGTGCATGGATTTGAAACGGAACAGTACCATGGTGCACCACTCTCCAGAGATGGGAAGTCGAAGACGGGTCACGGTAATCCCGTTTTACAGTAAAAATCAACGTGTCGAAAAAACGAAGGATAAAAAACTTACGAGACCCGATTGAGATTCGGGTTATCCTTTTTGGGGATTAATCTATCCGTTGACGGCTGAAAGTGGTGAAAGCCGTAAAACTCATCGAGGCCTTCGTTTTGACAGGTTATGGCTCCCGTAACTCTTAACGAGCCAGAAGTTATGGCCGTCCGAATAATCGATATCTACAGGGTGCAACATCCACGGTGCAAGGTGCAACATCCGTCCGAAATGGCGAAACAGTGTCGTACGAATTTTAAAAATGCGTGCATGGATTTGAAACGGAACAGTATCATGGTGCACCACTCTCCATCGATGGGAAGTCGAAGACGGACCAAGGTAATCCCGTTTTACCATAAAAATCCACGTGTCGAAAAAACGAAGGATAAATAACTTACGAGAACCGATTGAGATTCGGGTTGTCCTTTTTGGGCATTAATCTATCCGTTGACGCCTGAAGGATGCCAAAGCCGTAGAACACATCGAGGCCTTCGTTTTGACAGGTTATGGTTTTGTAACTCTAAACGAGCCAGAAGTTACGGCCGTCCGAATAATCGATATCTACAGGGTGCAACATCCACGGTGCAAGGTGCAACATCCGTCCGAAATGGAGAAACAGTGCAGTACGACTTTTAGAAATGCGTGCATGGATTTGAAACGGAACAGTACCATGGTGCACCACTCTCCAGCGATGGTAAATCGAAGACCAGCCACCGTAATCCCGTTTTACCGTAAAAATCCACCTGTCTAAAAAACGAAGGGTAAAAAACTTACGAGACCCGATTGAGATTCGGGTTGCCCTTTTTGGGCATTAATCTATCCGTTGATGGCTGAAAGTTGTCAAAACCGTAAAGCTCATCGAGGCCTTCGTTTTGACAGGTTATGGCTCTCGTAACTCTTAACGAGCCAGAAGTTATGGCCGTTCGAATAATCGATATCTACATGGTGCAACATCCATGGTGCAAGGTGCAACATACGTCCGAAATGGCGAAACAGTGTCGTACGACTTTTAGAAATGCGTGCATGATTTGAAATGGAACAGTACCATGGTGCACCACTCTCCAGTGATAGGAAGTCAAAGACGGGCCACGGTAATCCCGTTTTACCGTTAAAATCCACGTGTCGAAAAAACGAAGGGTAAAAAACTTACGAGACCCGATTGAGATTCGGTTTGTCCTTTTTGGGCATTAAACTATACGTTGAAGGATGAAAGCTGTCAAAGCCGTAGAACTCATCGAGGCCTTCGTTTTGACAGGTTATGGCTCCCGTAACTCTAAACGAACCAGAAGTTATGGCCGTCCGAATAATCGATATCTACAGGGTGCAACATCCACGGTGCAAGGTGCAACATCCGTCCGAAATGGCAAAACAGTGTCCTACGACTTTTAGAAATGCGTGCATGGATTTGAAATGGAACAGTACCATGATGCGCCACTCTCCAGCGATGGGAAGTCGAAGACGGGCCACGGTAATCCCGTTTTACCGTAAAAATCCACGTGTCGAAAAAACGAATGATAAAAAACTTACGAGCCCGATTGAGATTCGGGTTGTCCTTTTTGGGCAGTAATCTATCCGTTGACGGCTGAAAGCGGTCAAACCCATAGAACTCATCAAGGCCTTCGTTTTGATAGGTTATGGCTCCCGTAACTCTAAACGAGCCAGAAGTTATGGCCGTCCGAATAATCGATATCTACAGGGTGCAAAATCCACGGTGCAATGTGCAACATCCGTCGGAAATGGAGAAACGGTGCCGTACGACCTTTAGAAATGCGTGCATGGATTTGAAATGGAATAGTACCATGGTGCACCACTCTCCAGTGATGGTAAATCGAAGACAAGCCACCGTAATCCCGTTTTACCGTAAAAATCCACGTGTCGAAAAAACGAAGGGTTAAAAACTTACGAGACCCGATTGAGATTCGGGTTGTCCTTTATGGGCATTAATCAATCCGTTGACGGCTGAAAGCAGTCAAAGCCGTAAAACTCATCGAGGCCTTCGTTTTGACAGGTTATGGCTCCCAGAACTCTAAACGAGCCAGAAGTTATGGCCGTCCGAATAATCGATATCTACAGGGTGCAACATCCGCGGTGCAAGGTGCAACATCCGTCCGAAATGGCAAAACAGTGCCGTACGACTTTTAGAAATGCGTGCATGGATTTTAAATGGAACACTACCATGGTGCACCACTCTCCAGTGATGGGAAGTCGAAGTCGGGCCACAGTAATCCCGTTTTACAGTAAAAATCCACGTGTCGAAAAAATGAAGGGTAAAAAACTTACGAGACCCGATTGAGATTCGGGTTGTCCTTTTTGGGCATTTATCTATCCATTGACGGCTGAAAGCTGTCAAAGCCGTAGAACTCATCGACGCCTTCGTTTTGACAGGTTATGGCTCCCGTAACTCTTAACGACGCAAAAGTTATGGTCGTCCGAATAATCGATATCTACAAGATGCAACATCCACGGTGCAAGGTGCGACATCCGTCCGACATGGTGAAACAGTGTCGTACGACTTTTAGAAATGCGTGCATGGATTTGAAACAGAACAGTACCGTGGTGCACCACTCTCCAGCGATGGTAAATCGAAGACCAACCACCGTAATCCCGTTTTGCCGTAAAAATCCACGTGTCGAAAAAACGAAAGGTAAAAAACTTACGAGACCTGATTGAGATTCGGGTTGTCCTTTTTAGGCATTAATATATCCGTTGATGGCTGAAAGCTGTCAGAGCCGTAGAACTCATCGAGGCCTTCATTTCGACAGGTTATGGCTCCCGTAACTCTAAACGAGCCAGAAGTTATGTCCGTCCGAATAATCGATATCTACAGAGTGCAACATCCACGGTGCAAGGTGCAACATCCGTCCGAAATGGAGAAACAGTGCCGTACGACCTTTAGAAATACGTGCATGGATTTGAAATGGAACAGTACCATGGTGCACCACTCTTCAACGATGGGAAGTCGAAGACGGGCCATGGTAATCCCGTTTTACCGTAAAAATCCACGTGTTGAAAAAATGAAGGGTAAAAAACTTACGTGACCCGATTGAGATTCGGGTTGTCCTTTTTGGGCATTAATCTATCCATTGATGGCTAAAAGCTGTCAAAGCCATAGAACTCATCGAGGCCTTCGTTTTGACAGGTTATGGCTCCCGTAACTCTAAACGAGCCAGAAGTTATGGCCGTCCGAATAATCGATATCTACAGGGTGCAACATCCACGGTGCAAGGTACAACATCCGTCCGAAATGGAGAAACAGTGCCGTACGACTTTTAGAAATGTGAGCATGGATTTGAAACGGAACAGTACCATGGTGCACCACTCTTCAGCGAACGGAAGTCGAATACGGGCCACGGTGATCCCGTTTTACCGTAAAAATTCACGTGTCGAAAAAACGAAGGGTAAAAAACTTACGAGACCCGATTGAGATTCGGGTAGTCCTTTTTGGGCATTAATCTTTCCGTTAACGGCTGAAAGCTGTCAAAGCCGTAGAACTCATCGAGGCCTTCGTTTTGACAGGTTATGGGTCCCATTTCTCTAAACGAGCCAGAAGTTATGGCCGTCCGAATAATCGATATCTACAGGGTGCAACATCCACGGTGCAAGGTGCAACATCCGTCCGAAATGGAGAAACAGTGCCGTACGACCTTTAGAAATGCGTGCATGGATTTGAAACGGAACAGTACCATGGTACACCACTTTTCAGCGATGGGAAGTCGAAGACGGGCCACGGTAATCCCGTTTTACCGTAAAAATCCACGTGTCGAAAAAACGAAGGGTAATAAACTTACGAGACCCGATTGAGATTCGGGTTGTCCTTTTTGGGCATTAATCTATCCGTTAACTGCTGAAAGCTGTCATAGCCGTAGAAATCATCATGGCCTTCGTTTTGACAGGTTATGGCTCCTGTAACTCTAAACGAGCCAGAAGTTATGGCCGTCTGAATAATCGATATCTACAGGGTGTAACATCCACGGTGCAAGGTGCAACATCCGTCCGAAATGGCGAAACAGTGCCGTACGACCTTTAGAAATGCGTGCATGGATTTGAAACGGAACAGTACCATGGTGCACCACTCTTCAGCGATGGGAAGTCGAAGACGGGCCACCGTAATCCTGTTTTACCGTAAAAATCCACGAGTCGAAAAAACGAAGGGTAAAAAACTTACGAGACCCGATTGAGATTCGGGTTGTCCTTTTTGGGAATTAATCTATCCATTGATGGCTGAAAGCTATCAAAGCCATAGAACTCATCGAGGCCTTCGTTTTGACAGGTTATGGCTCTCGTAACTCTAAACGAGCCAAAAGTTATGGCCGTCCGAATAATCGATATCTACAGGGTGCAACATCCACGGTGCAAGTTGCAACTTCCGTCCGAAATGGCGAAACAGTACCGTACGACATTTAGAAATGCGTGCATGGATTTGAAACGGAACAGTACCATGGTGCTCCACTCTTCAGCGATGGGAAGTCGAAGACGGGCCACCGTAATCCCGCTTTACCGTAAAAATCCACGAGTCGAAAAAACGAAGGGTAAAAAACTTATGGGACCCGATTGAGATTCGGGTTGTTCTTTTTGGGCATTAATCTATCCGTTGACGGCTGAAAGCAGTCAAAGCCATAGAACTCATCGAGGCCTTCGTTTTGACAGGTTATGGCTCCCGTAACTCTAAACGAGCCAGAAGTTATGGCCGTCCGAATAATCGATATCTACAGGGTGCAACATCCACGGTGCAAGGTGCAACATGCATCCGAAATGGAGAAACAATGCCGTACGACCTTTAGAAATGCGTTCATGGATTTAAAACGGAACAGTACCATGGTGCACCACTCTTCAGCGATGGGAAGTCGAAGATGGGCCATTGTAACCCGTTTTACCATAAAAATCCACGTGTCGAAAAAACGAAGGGTAAAAAACTTACGTGAACCGATTGAGATTCGGGTTCTCATTTTTGGGAATTAATCTATCCGTTGACGGCTGAAGGATGTCAAAGCCGTAGAACTCATCGAGGCCTTCGTTTTGACAGGTTATGGCTCCAGTAACTCTAAACGAGCCAGAAGTTATGGCCGTCCGAATAATCGATATCTACAGGGTGCAACATCCACGGTGCAAGGTGGAACATCCGTCCGAAATGGCGAAACAGTGCCGTACGACCTTTAGAAATGTGTGCATGTATTTGAAACGGAACAGTACCATAGTGCACCACTCTTCAGTGATGGGAAGTCGAAGACGGGCCTCGGTAATCCCGTTTTACCGTAAAAATCCACGTGTCGAAAAAACGAAGGATAAAAAACTTACGAGATCCGATTGAAATTCGGGTTGTCCTTTTTGGGCATTAATCTATCCATTGACGGCTAAAAGCTGTCAAAGCCATAGACCTCATCGAGGCCTTCGTTTTGACAGTTATGGCTCCCGTAACTCTTAACAATGCAAAAGTTATGGTCGTCCGAATAATCGATATCTACAGGGTGCAACATCCACGGTGCAAGGTGCAACATCCGTCCGACACGGCGAAGCTGTGCCGTATGACTTTTAGAAATGCGTGCATGGATTTGAAATGCGTGCATGGATTTGAAACGGAACCGTAATCCCGTTTTGCCGTAAAAATCCACGTGTCGAAAAAACGAAGGGTAAAAACTTACGAGACCCGATTGAGATTCGGATTGTCCTTTTTGGGCATTAATCTATCCGTTGACGGCTGAAAGCTGTCAAAGCCATAGAACTCATCGAGACCTTCATTTTGGCAAGTTATGGCTTTTGTAACTCTAAACGAGCCAGAAGTTATGCCCGTCCGAATAATCGATATCTACAGGGTGCAACGTCCACGGTGCAGGGTGCAACATCCGTCCGAAATGGCGAAACAGTGCCGTACGACTTTTAGAAATGCGTTCATGAATTTGAAATGGAACAGTACCATGGTGCACCACCCTCCAGCGATGGTAAATCGAAGACCAGCCACCGTAATCCCGTTTTACCGTAAAAATCCACGTGTCAAAAAAACGAACGGTAAAAAACTTACGTGACCCGATTGAGATTCGGGTTGTCCCTTTTGGGCATTAATCTATCCATTGACGGATGAAAGCATTCAAAGCCATAGAACTCATCGAGGCCTTCGTTTTGACAGGTTATGGCTCCCGTAACTCTAAACGAGCCAGAAGTTATGGCCGTCCGAATAATCGATATCTACAGGGCGCAACATCCACGGTGCAAGGTGCAACATCCGTCCGAAATGGAGAAACAGTGCCGTACGACTTTTAGAAACGCAAGATCGGATTTGAAATGGAATAGTAGCATGGTGCACCACTCTTCAGTGAACGGAAGTCGAAGACAGGCCACGTTGATCCCGTTTTACCGTAAAAATCCACGTGTCGAAAAAACGAAGGGTAAAAAACATACGAGACCCGATTGAGATTCGGGTAGTCCTTTTTGGGCATTAATCTATCTGTTGACGGCTAAAAGATGTCAAAGCCGTAGAACTCATCGAGGCCTTCGTTTTGACAGGTTATGGCTCCCGTAAATCTAAACGAGCCAGAAGTTATGGCCGTCCGAATAATCGATATCTACAGGGTGCAACATCCACGGTGCAAGGTGCAACATCCGTCCGAAATGGCGAAACAGTGCCGTACGACCTTTAGAAATGCGTGCATGGATTTGAAACGGAACTGTACCATGGTGCACCTCTCTTCAGCGATAGAAAGTCGAAGACGGGCCACGGTAATCCCGTTTTACCGTAAAAATCCACGTGTCGAAAAAACGAAGGGTAAAAAACTTACGAGACCGGATTGAGATTCGGGTTGGTTTTTTTGGGCATTAATCTATCCGTTGACGGCTGAAAGCTGTCAAAGCCGTAGAACTCATCGAGGCCTTCGTTTTGACAGGTTATGGCTCCTGTAACTCTAAACGAGCCAGAAGTTATGGCCGTCCGAATAATCGATATCTACAGGGTGCAACATCCACGGTGAAAGTTGCAACATCCGTCCGAAATGGCGAAACAGTACCGCACGACCTTTAGAAATGCGTGCATGGATTTGAAACGGAACAATACCATAGTGCACCACTCTTCAGCGATGGGAAGCCGAAGACGGGCCACGGTAATCCCGTTTTACCGTAAAAATCCACGTGTCGAAAAAACGAAAGGTAAAAAACTTACGAGACCCGATTGAGATTCGGGTTGTCCTTTTTGGGCATTAATCTATCCGCTGATGGCTGAAAGCTGTCAAAGCCGTTGAACTCATTAAGACCTTCGTTTTGACAGGTTATGGCTCCCGTAACTCTAAACGAGCCAGAAGTTATGGCCGTCCGAATAATCGATATCTACAGGGTGCAACATCCACGGTGCAAGGTGCAATATCCGTCCGAAATGGCGAAACAGTGTCGTACGACCTTTAGAAATGCGTGCATGGATTTGAAACGGAACAGTACCATGGTGCACCACTCTTCAGCGATGGCAAGTCGAAGACGGGCCACCGTAATCCCGTTTTACCGTAAAAATCCACGTGTCAAAAAAACGATGGGTAAAAAATTTACGAGACCCAATTGAGATTCGGGTTGTCCTTTTTGGGAATTATTCTATCCGTTGACGGCTGAAAGCTGTCAAAGCCGTAGAACACATCGAGGCCTTCGTTTTGACAGGTTATGGCTCCCGTAACTCTAAACGAGCCAGAAGTTATGGTCGTCCGAATAATCGATATCTACAGGGTGCAACATCCACGGTGCAAGGTGCAACATCCGTCCGAAATGGCGAAACATTGCCGTACGACCTTTAGAAATGCGTGCATGGATTTGAAACGGAACAGTACCATGATGCACCACTCTTCAGCGATGGAAAGTCGAAGACGGGCCACGGTAATCCCGTTTTACCGTAAAAATCCACGTGTCGAAAAAACGAAGGGTAAAAAACTGACGAGACCCGATTGAGATTCGGATTGTCCTTTTTGGGCATTAATCTATCCGTTGATGGATGAAAGCTGTCAAAGCCGTAGAACTCATCGAGACATTCATTTTGGCAAGTTATGGCTTTTGTAACTCTAAACGAGCCAGAAGTTATGGCCGTCCGAATAATCGATATCTACAGAGTGCAACGTCCACGGTGCAAGGTGCAACATCCGCCCGAAATGGCGAAACAGTGTCGTACGACTTTTAGAAATGCGTGCATGGATTTGAAATGGAACAGTACCATGTTGCACCACCCTCCAGCGATTGTAAATCGAAGACCAGCCACCGTAATCCCGTTTTACCGTAAAAATCCACGTGTCGAAAAAACGAAGGGTAAAATACTTACGAGACCCGATTGAGATTCGGCTTGTCCTTTTTGGGCATTAATCTATCCGTTGACAGCTGAAAGCTGTCAAAGCCGTAGAACTCATCGAAGCCTTCGTTTTGATAGGTTATGGCTCCCGTAACTTTAAACGATCCATAAGTTATGGCCATCCGAATAATCGATATATACAGGGTGCAACATCCACGGTGCAAGGTGCAACATCCGTCCGAAATGGCGAAACAGAGCCGTATGACTTTTAGAAATGCGTGCATTGATTTGAAACGGAACAGTATCATGGTGCACCACTCTCCAGCGATGGTAAATCGAAGACCAGCCACCGTAATCCCATTTTACCGTAAAAATCCACGTGTCGAAAAAACGAAGGGTAAAAAACTTACGAGACCCGATTGAGATTCGGGTTGTCCTTTTTGGGCATTAATCTATCCGTTGACGGCTGAAAGCTGTCTAATCCGTAGAACTCATCGAGGCCTTCGTTTTGACAGGTTATGGCTCCCGTAACTCTAAACGAGCCCAAAGTTATGGCCGTCCGAATAATCGATATCTACAGGGTGCAACATCCACGGTGCAAGGTGTAACATCCGTCAGGAATGACGAAAAAGTGTCGTACGACTTTTAGAAATGCGTGCATGGATTTGAAACGGAACAGTACCATGGTGCACCACTCTCCAGCGATGGGAAGTCGAAGACGGGCCACGGTAATCCCGTTTTACCGTAAAAATCCACGTGTCGAAAAAACGAAGGGTAAAAAACTTACGAGACCCAATTGAGATTCGGGTTGTCTTTTTTAGGCATTAATCTACCCGTTGACGGCTGAAAGCTGTCAAAGCCATAGAACTCATCGAGGCCTTCGTTTTGACTGTTTATGGCTCCTGTAACTCTAAACGAGCCAGAAGATATGGTCGTCCGAATAATCGATATCTTTCTGGTGCAATATCCACGGTGCAAGGTGCAACATCCGTCCGAAATGGCGAAACAGTGTCGTACGACCTTTAGAAATGCGTGAATGGATTTGAAACGGAACAGTACCATGGTGCAACACTCTTCAGCGATGGGAAGTCGAAGACGGGCCACGGTTATCCCGTTTTACCGTAAAAATCCGCGTGTCGAAAAAACGAAGGGTAAAAAATTTACGAGACCCGATTGAGATTCGGGTTGTCCTTTTTGGGCATTAATCTATCCGTTGATGGCTGAAAACTGTCAAAGCCATAGAACTCATCGAGACCTTCATTTTGGCAAGTTATGGCTTTTGTAACTCTAAACGAGCCAGAAGTTATGGCCGTCCGAATAATCGATATCTACAGGGTGCAACGTCCACGGTGCAAGGTGCAACATCCATCCGAAATGGCGAAACAGTGTCGTATGACTTTTAGAAATGCGTGCATGGATTTGAAATGGAACAGTACCATGGTGCACCACTTTTCAGCGATGGTAAATCGAAGACCAGCCACCGTAATCCCGTTTTACCGTAAAAATCCACGTGTCGAAAAAACGAAGGGTAAAAAACTTACGAGACCCGACTAAGATTCGGCTTGTCCTTTTTGGGAATTAATCTATCCGGTGACGGCTGAAAGCTGTCAAAGCCGTAGAAATCATCGAGGCCTTCGTTTTGACAGGTTATGGCTACCGTAACTCTATATGAGCCAGAAGTTATGGCCGTCCGAATAATCGATATCTACAGGGTGCAACATCCACGGTGCAAGGTGCAACATCCGTCCGAAATGGCGAAACAGTGTCGTACGACTTTTAGAAATACTTGCATGGATTTGATACGGAACAGTACCATGGTGCACCACTCTCCAGCGATGGTAAATCGAAGACCAGCCACCGTAATCCCATTTTACCGTAAAAATCCACGTGTCGAAAAAACGAAGGGTAAAAAACTTACGAGACCCGATTGAGATTCGTGTTGTCCTTTTTGGGCATTAATCTATCCGTTGATGGCTGAAAGCTGTCAAATCCGTAGAACTCATCGAGGCCTTCGTTTTGACAGGTTATGGCTCCCGTAACTCTAAACG
The DNA here is from genome assembly GCA_030765085.1 of Allium cepa. Lineage (NCBI taxonomy): Eukaryota > Viridiplantae > Streptophyta > Magnoliopsida > Asparagales > Amaryllidaceae > Allium > Allium cepa. The sequence goes on along the minus strand of CM060941.1, from coordinate 40,795,047 downwards.
AGCCCGAAGTTATGGCCGTCCGAATAATCGATATCTACAGGGTGCAACATCCACGGTGCAAGGTGCAACATCCGTCAGGAATGGCGAAACAGTGTCGTACGACTTTTAGAAATGCGTGCATGGATTTGAAACGGAACAGTACCATGGTGCACCACTCTCCAGGGATGGGAAGTCGAAGACCAGCCACGGTAATCCCGTTTTACCGTAAAAATCCACGTGTCGAAAAAACGAAGGGTAAAAAACTTACGAGACCCGATTGAGATTCGGGTTGTCTTTTTTGGGCATTAATCTATCCGTTGACGGCTGAAAGCTGTCAAAGCCATAGAACTCATCGAGGCCTTCGTTTTGACAGTTTATGTCTCCTGTAACTCTAAACGAGCCAGAAGATATGGTCGTCCGAATAATCGATATCTATCTGGTGCAATATCCACGGTGCAAGGTGCAACATCCGTCCAAAATGGCGAAACAGTGTCGTACGACCTTTAGAAATGCGTGCATGGATTTGAAACGGAACGGTACCATGGTGCAACACTCTTCAGCGATGGGAAGTCGAAGACGGGCCACGGTTATCCCGTTTTACCGTAAAAATCCGCGTGTCGAAAAAACGAAGGGTAAAAAATTTACGAGACCCGATTGAGATTCGGGTTGTCCTTTTTGGGCATTAATCTATCCATTGATGGCTGAAAACTGTCAAAGCCATAGAACTCATCGAGACCTTCATTTTGGCAAGTTATGGCTTTTGTAACTCTAAACGAGCCAGAAGTTATGGCCGTCCGAATAATCGATATCTACAGGGTGCAACGTCCACGGTGCAAAATGCAACATCCGTCCGAAATGGCGAAACAGTGTCGTATGACTTTTAGAAATGCGTGCATGGATTTGAAATGGAACAGTACCACGGTGCACCACTCTCCAGCGATGGTAAATCGAAGACCAGCCACCGTAATCCCGTTTTACCGTAAAAATCCACGTGTCGAAAAAACGAAGGGTAAAAAACTTACGAGACCCGACTAAGATTCGGCTTGTCCTTTTTGGGAATTAATCTATCCGGTGACGGCTGAAAGCTGTCAAAGCCGTAGAACTCATCGATGCCTTCGTTTTGACAGGTTATGGCTACCGTAACTCTATACAAGCCAGAAGTTATGGCCGTCCGAATAATCGATATCTACAGGGTGCAACATCCACGGTGCAAGGTGCAACATCCGTCCGAAATGGCGAAACAGTGTCGTACGACTTTTAGAAATACTTGCATGGATTTGATACGGAACAGTACCATGGTGCACCACTCTCCAGCGATGGGAAGTCGAAGACGGGCCACGGTAATCCCGTTTTACCGTAAAAATCCACGTGTCGAAAAAACGAAGGATAAAAAACTTACGAGACCCGATTGACATTCGGGTTGTCCTTTTTGGGCATTAATCTATCCGTTGATGGCTAAATGCTGTCAAAGTCGTAGAACTCAGCGAGGCCTTCGTTTTGACAGGTTATAACTTTTGTAACTCTAAACGAGCCAGAAGTTATGGTCGTCCGAATAATCGATATCTATAGGGTGCAACATCCACGGTGCAAGGTGCAACATCCGTCCGAAATGGCGAAACAGTGCCGCACGACATTTAGAAATGTGTGCATGGATTTGAAACGGAACAGTACTATGGTGCACCACTCTCCAGCGATGGTAAATCGAAGACCAGCCGCCGTAATCCCGTTTTGCCGTAAAAATCCACGTGTCGAAAAAACGAAGGGTAAAAAACTTACGAGACCCGATTGAGATTCGGGTTGTCCTTTTTGGGCATTAATATATCCGTTGATGGCTGAAAGCTATAAAAGCCGTATAACTCATCGAGGCCTTCGTTTTGACAGGTTATGGCTCACGTAACTCTAAACGGGCCAGAAGTTATGCCCGTCCGAATAATCGATATCTACAGGGTGCAACATCCATGGTGCAAGGTGCAACATCCGTCCGAAATAGCAAAATAGTGCCGTGCGACTTTTAGAAATGCGTGCATGGATTTGAAATGGAACAGTACCATGGTGCACCACTCTCCAGCGATGGTAAACCGAAGACCAGCCATGGTAATCCCGTTTTACCGTAAAAATCCACGTGTCGAAAAAACGAAGGGTAAAAAACTTACGTGACACGATTGAGATTCGGGTTGTCCTTTTTGGGCATTAATCTATCCATTGACGGCTGAAAGCTGTCAAAGCCGTAGAACACATCGAGGCCTTCGTTTTGACAGGTTATGGCTCCCGTAACTCTAAACGAGCCAGAAGTTATGGCCGTCCGAATAATCGATATCTAGAGGGTGCAACATCCACGGTGCAAGGTGCAACATCCGTCCGAAATGGCGAAACAGTGCCGTACGACTTTTAGAAATGCGAGCATGGATTTGAAATGGAACAGTACCATGGTGTACCACTCTTCAGCGATGGGGAGTCGAAGACGGGCCACGGTAATCCCATTTTACCGTAAAAATCCACGTGTCGAAAAAACGAAGGGTAAAAAACTTACGAGACCCGATTGAGATTCGGGTTGTCCTTTTTGGGCATTAATCTATCCATTGACGGCTGAAAGCTGTCAAAGCCGTTGAACTCATCGAGGCCTTCGTTTTGACGGATTATGGCTCCCGAAACTCTAAACGAGCCAGAAGTTATGGCCGTCCGAATAATCGATATCTACAGGGTGCAACATCCACGGTGCAAGGTGCAACATCCGTCCGAAATGGCGAAACAGTGCCGTACGACCTTTAGAAATGCGTGCATGGATTTGAAACAGAACAGTACCATGGTGCACCACTCTTCAGCGATGGGAAGTCGAAGATGGGCCACGGTTATCCTGTTTTACCGTAAAAATCCACGTGTCGAAAAAACGAAGGGTAAAAAACTTACGAGACCCGATTGAGATTCGGGTTGTCCATTTTAGGCATTAATCTATCCGTTGACGGCTGAAAGCTGTCAAAGCCGTAGAAGTCATCGACGCCTTCGTTTTGACAGGTTATGGCTTCCGCAACTTTAAAGGAGCCAGAAGTTATGGCCGTCCGAATAATCGATTTCTACAGGGTGCAACATCCATGGTGCAAGGTGCAACATCCGTCCGAAATGGCGAAACAGTGCCGTACGACCTTTAGAAATGCGTGCATGGATTTGAAACGGAACAGTACCATGGTGCACCACTCTTCAGCGATGGGAAGTCGAAGACGGGCCACCGTAATCCCGTTTTACCATAAAAATCCACGTGTCGAGAAAACGAAGGGTAAAAAACTTACGAGACCCAATTGAGATTCGGGTTGTCGATTTTGGGCATTAATCTATCCATTGACGGCTAAAAGCGGTCAAAGCCGTAGAACTCATCGAGGCCTTCGTTTTGAGAGGTTATGGCTTCCGTAACTCTAAACGAGCCAGAAGTTATGGCCGTCCGAATAATCGATATCTACAGGGTGCAACATCCACAGTGCAAGGTGCAACATCCGTCCGAAATGGCGAAACAGTGCCGTACGACCTTTAGAAATGCATGCATGGATTTGAAACGGAACAGTACCATGGTGCACCACTCTTCAGCGATGGGAAGTCGAAGACGGGCCACCGTAATCCCGTTTAACCGTAAAAATCCACGTGTCGAAAAAACGAAGGGTAAAAAACTTACGAGACCCGATTGAGATTCGGGTTGTCCTTTTTGGGCATTAATCTATCCGTTGATGGCTGAAATATGTCAAAGCCGTAGAACTCATCGAGGCCTTCGTTTTGACAGGTTATGGCTCCCGTAACTCTAAACGAGCCAGAAGTTATGGCCGTCTGAATAATCGATATCTACAGGGTGCAACATCCACGGTGCAAGGTGCAACATCCGTCCGAAATGGAGAAACAGTTCCGTACGAATTTTAAAAATGCGTGCATGGATTTGAAACGAAACAGTACCATGGTGCACCTCTCTCCAGCGATGGAAAGTCGAAGACGGCCCACGGTAATCCCGTTTTACCGTAAAAATCCACGTGTCGAAAAAACGAAGGGTAAAAAACTTATGAGACCCGATTGAGATTCGGGTTGTCCTTTTTGGGCATTAATCTATCTGTTGACGGCTGAAAGCTGTCAAAGCCGTAGAACTCATCGAGGCCTTCTTTTTGACAGTTTATGGCTCCCGTAACTCTAAACGAGCCAGAAGTTATGGCCGTCCGAATAATCGATATCTACAGGGTGCAACATCCACGGTGCAAGGTGCAACATCCGTCAGAAATGGCGAAACAGTGCCGTACGACCTTTAGAAATGCGTGCATGGATTTGAAATGGAATAGTACCATGGTGCACCACTCTTCAGTGATGGGAAGTCGAAGACGGGCTACCGTGATCCCGTTTTACCGTAAAAATCCACGTGTCGAAAAAACGAAGGGTAATAAACTTACGAGACCCGATTGAGATACGGGTTGTCCTTTTTGGGCATTAATCTACCCGTTGACGGCTGAAAGCTATCAAAGCCGTAGAACTCATCGAGACCTTCATTTTGGCTAGTTATGGCTTTTGTAACTCTAAACGAGCCAGAAGTTATGGCCGTCCGAATAATCGATATCTACAGGGTCCATTGTTCAGGGTTTAACCCTATTAGTGCTTAGGTCGTGATGGAGTTAGGTCGGTAGAGCGACCTAAGGTAGTTAGCGACATAGGAAGTTTAGGTCATGAGGAACGACCTAAGGAGATAGGCCGGTTTAGGTAGATTAGCGACCTATAGGGTATGGCGACCTAAGGAAGTTGGCGAGTTAAGCTATGGCCGACCTAAAAAGGCAAGCGAGTTAGTGGGTTAGCGGCTTGGAGGGTGACCGACCTATAGGGGAGAGCGACCTATAGATATTGACCGGTTTAAAGAGCTTGCGACCTAAGGGATAGTGATATAAGATAGGTCGGGTTAAGGTATTACCGACCTAAGGAGAGTAGGTCGTTGAGTGACCTAAGGGAAGTGTTAGGTCGCTAGGTAGGTTAGGTCGGCAGACAGATAGGTCGCATGTTATTCTAGGTCGGTATGGTGTTAGGTCGTAGGTCGTTGGCAATAGTTAAGTCGCTAGGTCGTGTAAGTCTTTAGGTCGGTAGGCTGTTAGGTCGCATAGGAATTAGGTCGGCCGAGTGTTGATTCGTATGGATCTGGGATTGGTTAGGCCGTTAGGTTGTTGGAGTGTATAGGTCGGCAGCGACCTATGTTAGGTCGGGGTTTTTTAGGTCGGCAACGACCTAAGTCTGGGCGACCTAAGGGTGATTTCAGCCTATAAATAGAGGGGTTTGGCTCACTTTTTGGCACCGGATTTTGAAGCGACGAAGTGCTGCCATTTTGAGAACTTGACTACAACATTTCTTTATCTTCTTTTCTCCACTCCAATCTAGTTCTAACATCTATACAAGATCGAAGATCGAGATTGAAGATCCAAGAGCTAAAGTTGAAGATCTTCATCCAACCAAGCTAGATTTCATCGTTTCAAGCGAGATTTCGGCGAATCAAGCTTGAAGCTTCGCTAGCTAGATCTGAAATTGATAGTTTTTGAAGTGTTTGAGTGATTTGGTGAGTGGTGGTTATCTCTCACGCGGACCCAAAGGAGTATATTCGATTGGTGGTTTGTTGGAGTGTTGTAGACAGTGATTTTATGCATTTTTCCTTAGGTCCAAGTGTAGATCCATTACTTATGAAGATGTTTACTTATGCAAGTTCATTTACCAAATTGTAGAGATAAAAACCCATGATTTATATTTGTTGGATCTATGCTAAAAACCCATGATTCATGTATGTTATATCTATGCTCATTTATTTACGAAATTGCCATTGTAGTTATAAATGCCTACTTAGACCATATTTGACTACTTGATTGCTTAAGCTAATGATTGATTTGATTGATTGCTATGTATGTTAGTTGATTGATAGTTAGATCTAGACAAGATGGTCGAAGATGATTCAAAAGCTAAGTGGAAAGGCTCTTGAATGGTGAAAGCTGCTTGTGGCATATGAAGCGGATGTTGAAGCTCATATGTATGGATTAGATGATGTTGAGATGGGACTTTGCAATGATGCGATGAGGCAAGCCATGATGTTGAGATGAGACTTTGCTATGATGCGATAAAGCAAAGTATGATGTGAGATAGCCTTGGTTTAATCCAGACGGGATCATCCCAAGCATATTGATAACTCGATGATGCGATGCGAGTTGGTTGATAATGGTTAGCTTGAGAGACGCTTGAGCTAGTATGGAAATAGTCGTCGAGGAGGATGACTAGGAGGCTGAGATCTCATCGTTGTTGGAGGTTCTAGCATGCTCAAAGCAAGAGTACGTTGGAACGGGCTGCGACGACGTTCCAAGCACGGGCTGCGACGACGTGCGGAGTTATGTCTAGAACCGGGGTTACCATTAGCCCTTGACAGATGGTCGTTCAACTAACGGTGAAATCAAGGCAATGATAACAGTGATAGCCAGAGTCATGGATGTTTGGACGTTTGATTGTATCATCATTCGGTCTCAAGAGCGGTGTATTCTGGGTGCTTATCTGATCTTGGTTTAGGCCTTGGGGGTTTGTATTTGGAAAACATCGACCTTGACTCGAGTGATTATTGCTTTACTTTAATTGCTTGCTATGTTATGCTTACTTCTCCTTAATGTGTGTCTGGAGGCTATCACTGTAGAAAGAGGTGGAGTGGGATGGTTTGGTTCCTATTCCTTTTATCCCTTATACTCTTTTGGTATGTTTGATAGTTGATTTACTGCTCACTAAGACTTTGTCTGACTCAAGGTTTTATGTCTCCTCTTATTACCTTGGGCTGTTCATCCATGTTGGGATGGGCAGACTAGGTAGCAGGTGACAGGTGCTGTTCTTGGAGATCTACGCTGATGATGACAAAGACGATTAGGAGGCTTTTGCATATTATTTCATATTATATGTACTGGGTGTTCCGCTGCTGTATTTGTTTGAGTGTTATGTAGTGAGGCTTTGATGTATGGCTGATTCATATGTTTGTATAAAACTATTATGATGCTTGTATGATGATGTCCTGTTCCATAGAGCTTCACTATATTATATCTCTCTATTGTATTTATCCATGCACTGTGAGTTGTACGATAGATCCTGCGATGTTTATTCTACCTTGACGGTCACCCATGGCTGCCTGGCACACCTTCAGCGCACCATTCTCTTGTTTCCGTGCAGGAGTCATGGGCGGTCGTCACATTTGGTATCAGAGCCCAGGTTAATCGATTTTAGCCAACGCTCGCTGACGTAATTACGTATGAGAGACGTAATTGTATTTTGATGGATGATTACTGTATATAATATAGTAGTTTAGAAGGATTTGAACTCCTCATGCAGTCGTTTTTTTTAAGGTGTTCTAAATAATTCCTTTTTGTAGATATTAAGGATGAGCCGAAGTGAGAGACAAGCTGCGAGGGAAAGCCGAGCTGCTAGGGAAGCTGTTGATTATGCTCCTATGTTTGAGGCCATGATGACTTCGATCATGAGGAGGATACCAGCTTCAGGACCGTCAGTAGATGTGGGAGTTCAAGTTCAAGATCCAAGACCGGTGGATTTTGCTAAGCTTTGCAAGGACTATACTTCTCTTAGAGGAAAGGTTTTCTTGGGAACGGAATCGACCATTGAAGTGCAGAGACGGATAGATGCGTGTAGAAGGATTTTTGGTGACTTGGGAATTGAGGATGCAACTAAGAGGAAGCTCGCATCAAGGCAACTTCAAGGGAGAGCTTCGGATTGGTGGAATTCTATCACCATTGATACTCCGGAGGAGGAGATTACTTGGGAGCAATTCCAAGTTAGATTTGAAGCTAAGTTCATCTCTGCGGCTCAGAAATCTGTTCTGTTTAAGAAGTTTGTGGAGCTCAAGCAAGGTGGGAGACCAGTTCTTGAGTATGTTTCTGAGTTTGAAGCTTTGTCCAAGTATGCTCGATCGTATATTGATTCTCCCTATCAGAAGAATGAGAAGTTTGTGACCGGTTTGGACACTTATCTTGGAAGGCAGTTGGTGGATCATTTGGACGATCCGTTTGAGAAGATTGTGGAAAAAGCCCTCAGGCATGAGTGTTTGTTTCCTAGGGAAAGTTCTGTTGTCGCTGTAACCACGGAAGGATCTAAGCCACAGCAGAGTGGAAACAAGAAGAGGAAGCAGCAGCAACAGAAGGGTAAGGATAGCCAGAAGAAGCCAAGGGGCGAAGTGACTTTCTACAATTGCCAGCAGAAGGGTCATCTCTCCAAGGATTGTAGGAATCCAAGGGCGCCGGTGAAATGCCACAATTGTGATAATCCAGGGCATTTCAGGAGGGATTGTCCGGAACCAAGGAGGGATAGGCAGATTGTGCAAGCTTATGCTATGAGAGCTGTGCCGTCGTCTTCAAAAGGCCTACTGCTAAAGAGAAGGGAAAGAGTATGGTGGTTCAAGGTACTCTTTCCATTTGTGGTGTTCCAATTAGAGTGTTGTTTGATACTGGAGCGTCTCATTCTTTTGTTTGTGATGATTTGGTAGGCCGGTTAGGTTTGAAACCGGATATTGTTGATAGGCCATTGGTTGTGACAAATCCAGTTAGGGGTTCGTCATGTTTGTGTATGATATGCCATGGTCTAGTTGTGTCGAGTCATGATTGCTCGTTTGTTTGTGATTTCTTTGTTCTGAACTTTGCGGGGTTCGGAATTATTTTGGGTATGGACTGGCTTAGGAAGTATGCGGCAAGGATTGATTGTGAGAGGATGGAGGTGACAGTCGGGAATGTGGAAGGGCGAAAGGTTGTGATACGATGTAAGCATGAAGAAGGCGTCTTCATGAGCTTCACGTATTCGCTGGTTGTTCCACGGGATGGACTGTCATCGGTGCCTATTGTGAATGGATTTGAGGATGTCTTTGACGAGGTCAAAGGGTTACCGCCGCATAGGGAGATCGAGTTTTGTATCGATCTAGTTGAGGGAGCCAGACCTGTTGTGATGCCTCTTAGGCGGATGGCGCCTAGGGAGCAGCAAGAGTTGAAGGTGCAAGTTGATGATCTTTTACAGAAAGGATTCATTCGGCGTAGTGTGTCCGAATGGGGTGCACCAGTTGTGTTCGCAACCAAAGAGGATGGATCGTTGAGGTTGTGTGTGGATTATCGTGAGCTGAATAAGGTGACTAAGAAGAACAAGTATCCATTGCCGAGGATAGATGACTTGTTTGATCAGCTTCACAAGGCTAAGGTGTTCTCTCAGATGGATTTGGCACCGGGATTTCACCAGTTGAGAGTGGCTAAGGATAGTATGCCGAAGACTGCTTTCAGGACACCATCGGGTTTTTATGAGTGGCTGGTAATGCCGTTTGGATTGACTAACGCACCAGCATATTTTATGGATCTTATGAATAGAGTATTCAGAGATTAGTTGAACAAGTTCGTACTTGTATTCGTGGATGATATTCTGATTTATTCCATAACTGAGGAAGAGCACAAGACGCACGTGCGTATTGTTTTGGAAATCTTACGGAAACATCAGCTGAAGGCTAAGTTTTCGAAGTGTCACTTCTGGAAGAGTGAAGTGAGATTCTTAGGTCATGTTATTTCTGGAAATGGAATAGCGGTTGATCCCGCTAAGGTGGCTGCAATCCAGGATTGGGTTAGACCTAAGAATGCATCAGATGTAAGAAGCTTTCTTGGATTAGCAGGATATTATCGTCGGTTTATCAAAGACTTTTCCAAGATAGCTGCACCGTTAACAGGATTGACGAAGAAGAACCAAGTGTTCAGATGGGATGATAAGTGTGAGTAAGCATTCGTAATCCTAAAAGAGCGACTAACAAGTGCTCCTGTTTTGACTATTCCAAGTGGGAATGATGAGATGGTGGTTTACACCGATGCATGTGGTACTGGACTTGGAGCAGTGCTAATGCAAAAGGATAGAGTTGTTGCGTATGCAAGTCGACAACTAAAGCCGCATGAAAGGAATTACCCGACTCATGATTTGGAGTTGGCGGCGATTGTGTTTGCTCTGAAGATGTGGATACATTATCTATTGGGAGTTCGATTTGAGTTGTTTACGGATCATAAGTCGTTGAAGTATCTTTTCTCCCAAAAGGATTTGAATCTTCGGCAGCAACGGTAGCTAGAGTTTTTGGCATCATATGATTTTGGTATAGCTTATACCCCGGGAAAAGGTAACGCAGTAGCTGATGCGTTGAGTCGAAGACATGCCGGATTGGGAGCCATGTTTTCGGAATGGAAGAGTCTCGAGTATTTTTCTGGATTTGATTTCAGGCCCAGATGTGAATTGGAACCTGAGATGTTGGCAAACTTATCGATAAGGCCTACTCTGGTGGAGAGAATTGGCGAGAGCCAAAAGCGAGACGATAAGCTTGTCAAGATTATCCGAGATTTGGAATCTGGATTGGACCCAGAAAAGGATAAAGGATTCGAAGTCGATCGAGAGGGTTGGCTTCGGAAGCTAGGACGACTAGTTGTTCCCGATGTAGATGGATTGAGAGATGAAGTTCTTAGAGAAAGTCATCACTCGAAGTTGACAATTCATCCAGGTGGAAATAAGATGTATCGGGATATGAAGAGAACCTATTATTGGGAAGGTATGAAGAAGGATGTTGGAAATTTTATTTCCAAGTGTATGAATTGTCAGTTGGTTAAAGCAGAGCAGAAAAAGCCCAGTGGATTACTTCAGCCATTAGAGGTTCCTATATGGAAGTGGGAGCAAGTGTCGATGGATTTTATCGATGGCCTACCTAGAACCAGAGCAGGGAATGAAGGGATTTGGGTCATAGTAGATCGGTTGACCAAGAGTGCAAGGTTCATTCCTGTTCGATCAACTAGGACTGCATCGAAGTTGGCCGAGCTTTATGTTAAGTGGATAGTTCGATTCCATGGTGTTCCAAAGAGTATAGTGAGCGACCGAGATCCTTTGTTCACTAGTGGATTTTGGAAGAGCTTCCAGGAGGTTTTGGGAACTGAGTTGTGTTTGAGTACAGCTTATCACCCTCAAACAGATGGTCAGACTGAGAGAGTCAACCGAGTTTTGGAAGATCTTCTCAGAGCTTATGTTTTGGACTTCGGAGGATCATGGGAAGATCATCTTCATTTGGTGGAATTTGCTTATAACAACAGTTATCAGTCGAGTATTGGTATGGCACCATTTGAGGCATGTATGGAAGACCGTGTAACTCTCCGACATGTTGGTTGGAAACTAGAGAAAAACTGATACTTGGGCCAGAGATGATTCGACAGACTTCGGATTGTATAGGGATCATTCGGCAACGAATGAAGGCAGCCCAAGATCGTCAGAAAAGTTATGCCGATAATCGTTGTAAGGATTTGGAATTCGACGTAGGTGATATGGTTTTTGTGAAGATTTATCCTTTGAAGAATGTTATTCGATTTGGAAAGAAAGGAAAGTTAACTCCGAGATTTGTTGGACATTCCCGATTATCGAGCGAATTGGAAAGCTCGCTTATAGATTGGAGTTACCGGAAAAGATGGCGGGTATGCACAATGTTTTTCATGTATCTTATCTACGGAAGTATGTGCATGACTCGAATACGGTGGTTTCTGCTGATAGCTGTGAAGATTTAGAAGTTGATCCAGTTGTTTCGAGACCTCGTAAGCCGCTTCGTGTTGTTGAAACCGACACGAAACAGCTTAGGAGGAAGACGATTACGTTGCTCAAGATACAATGGAGTGATGATGTTAACGACTGTACGTGGGAGGAGGAAAAGAGGATGAAGGCAGCTCATCCTGAACTCTTTGAGGTATGGCCCTAAGGTGTCGTGACATCTCATGAATTTGTAACTTGTTCTATCTTAGAATTCTGCATGCTAGGCTAGAAATTGGATGTATGGTTTGTTGATTGCTATGGATGATAGGCATGCAGAATAGTTTTGATTGCTGTTGTTTGTTTGGAATTTCGGGGGCGAAATTCCTAAGGGGGAGAGAATGTAACGACCCGTATTTTATGTGACGATAATCGTAGAACATTTATCACTAGGTCATTAGTATTGTTCAGGGTTTAACCCTATTAGTGCTTAGGTCGTGATGGAGTTAGGTCGGTAGAGCGACCTAAGGTAGTTAGCGACCTAGGAAGTTTAGGTCGTGAGGAACGACCTAAGGAGATAGGCCGGTTTAGGTAGATTAGCGACCTATAGGGTATGGCGACCTAAGGAAGTTGGCGAGTTAAGCTATGGCCGACCTAAAAAGGCATGCGAGTTAGTGGGTTAGCGGCTTGGAGGGTGACCGACCTATAGGGGAGAGCGACCTATAGATATTGACCGGTTTAAGGAGCTTGTGACCTAAGTGATAGTGATATAAGATAGGTCGGGTTAAGGTATTACCGACCTAAGGAGAGTAGGTCGTTGAGCGACCTAAGGGAAGTGTTAGGTCGCTAGGTAGGTTAGGTCGGCAGACAGATAGGTCGCATGTTATTCTAGGTCGGTATGGTGTTAGGTCGTAGGTCGTTGGCAATAGTTAAGTCGCTAGGTCGTGTAAGTCTTTAGGTCGGTAGGCTGTTAGGTCGCATAGGAATTAGGTCGGCCGAGTGTTGATTCGTATGGCTCTGGGATTGGTTAGGCCGTTAGGTCGTTGGAGTGTATAGGTCGGCAGCGACCTATGTTAGGTCGGGGTATTTTAGGTCGGCAACGACCTAAGTCTGGGCAACCTAAGGGTGATTTTAGCCTATAAATAGAGGGGTTTGGCTCACTTTTTGGCACTGGATTTTGAAGCGACGAAGTGCTGCCATTTTGAGAACTTGACTACAACATTTCTTTATCTTCTTTTCTCCACTCCAATCTAGTTCTAACATCTATACAAGATCGAAGATCGAGATTGAAGATCCAAGAGCTAAAGTTGAAGATCTTCATCCAACCAAGCTAGATTTCATCATTTCAAGCGAGATTTCGACGAATCAAGCTTGAAGCTTCGCTGTCCACATCTGAAGTTGATAGTTTTTGAAGTGTTTGGGTGATTTGGTGAGTGGTGGTTATCTCTCACGCGGACCCAAAGGAGTATATTGGATTGGTGGTTTGTTGGAGTGTTGTAGATAGTGATTTTATGCATTTTTCCTTAGATCCAAGTGTAGATCCATTACTTATGAAGATGTTTACTTATGCAAGTTCATTTACCAATTGTAGAGATAAAAACCCATGATTTATATTTGTTGGATCTATGCTAAAAACCCATGATTCATGTATGTTATATCTATGCTCATTTATTTACGAAATTGCCATTGTAGTTATAAATGCCTACTTAGACCATATTTGACTACTTGATTGCTTAAGCTAATGATTGATTTGATTGATTGCTATGTATGTTAGTTGATTGATAGTTAGATCTAGACAAGATGGTCGAAGATGATTCAAAAGCTAAGTGGAAAGGCTCTTGAATGGTGAAAGCTGCTTGTGGCATATGAAGCGGATGTTGAAGCTCATATGTATGGATTAGATGATGTTGAGATAGGACTTTGCCATGATGCGATGAGGCAAGCCATGATGTTGAGATGAGACTTTGCTATGATGCGATAAAGTGAAGCATGATGTGAGATAGCCCTGGTTTAATCCAGACGGGATCATCCCAAGCATGTTGATAACTCGATGATGCGATGCGAGTTGGTTGATAATGGTTAGCTTGAGAGGCGCTTGAGCTAGTATGGAAATAGTCGTCGAGGAGGATGACTAGGAGGCTGAGATCTCATCGTTGTTGGAGGTTCTAGCATGCTCAAAGCAAGAGTACGTTGGAACGGGCTGCGACGACGTTCCAAGCACGGGCTGCGACGACGTGCGGAGTTATGTCTAGAACCGGGGTTACCATTAGACCTTGACAGATGGTCGTTCAACTAACGGTGAAATCAAGGCAATGATAACAGTGATAGCCAGAGTCATGGATGTTTGGACGTTTGATTGTATCATCATTCGGTCTCAAGAGCGGTGTTTTCTGGGTGCTTATCTGATCTTGGTTTAGGCCTTGGGGGTTTGTATTTGGAAAACATCGACCTTGACTCGAGTGATTATTGCTTTACTTTAATTGCTTGCTATGTTATGCTTACTTCTCCTTAATGTGTGTCTGGGGGCTATCACTGTAGAAAGAGGTGGAGTGGGATGGTTTGGTTCCTATTCCTTTTATCCCTTATACTCTTTTGGTATGTTTGATAGTTGATTTACTGCTCACTAAGACTTTGTCTGACTCAAGGTTTTATGTCTCCTCTTATTACCTTGGGCTGTTCATTCATGTTGGGATGGGCAGACTAGGTAGCAGGTGACAGGTGCTGTTCTTGGAGATCTACGCTGATGATGACAAAGACGAGCAGGAGGCTTTTGCATATTATTTCATATTATATGTACTGGGTGTTCCGCTGCTGTATTTGTTTGAGTGTTATGTAGTGAGGCTTTGATGTATGGATGATTCATATGTTTGTATAAAACTATTATGATGCTTATATGATGATGTCCTGTTCTATAGAGCTTCACTATATTATATCTCTCTATTGTATTTATCCATGCGCTGTGAGTTGTAAGATAGATCCTGCGATGTTTATTCTACCTTGACGGTCACCCATGGCTGCCTGGCACACCTTCAGCGCACCATTCTCTTGTTTCCGTGCAGGAGTCATGGGCGGTCATCACAACCATGGTGCACCACTCTCCAGCAATGGTAAATCGAAGACCAGCCACCGTAATACCATTTTACCGTAAAAATCCACGTGTCGAAAAAACGAAGGGTAAAGAACTTACGAGACCCGATTGAGATTCGGGTTGTCCTTTTTGTGCATTAATCTATCCGTTGACGGCTGAAAGCTGTCAAAGCCGTAGAACTCATCGAGGCCTTCGTTTTGACAGGTTATGGCTCCCGTAACTCTAAACGAGCTAGAAGTTATGGCCGTCCGAATAATCGATATCTACAGGGTGCAACATCCACGGTGCAAGGTGCAACATCCGTCCGAAATGGCGAAACAGTTTCGTACGACCTTTGGAAATGCGTGCATGGATTTGAAAAAGAAAAGTACCATGGTGCACCACTCTTCAGCGATGGGAAGTCGAAGACGGGCCACCGTAATCCCGTTTTACCGTAAAAATCCACGTGTCGAAAAAACGAAGGGTAAAAAACTTACGAGACCCGATTGAGATTCGGGTTGTCCTTTTTGGGCATTAATCTACCGTTGGCGGCTGAAAGCTGTCAAAGTCGTAGAACTCATCGAGGCCTTCGTTTTGACAGGTTATGTCTGTTGTAACTCTAAACGAACCAGAAGTTATGGCCGTCCGAATAATCGATATCTACAGGGTGCAACATCCACGGTGCAAGGTGCAACATCCGTCCGAAATGGCGAAACAGTGCCGTACGACATTTAGAAATGCGTGCATGGATTTGAAACGGAACAGTACCATGGTGCACCACTCTCCAGCGATGGTAAATCGAAGACCAGCCGCTGTAATCCCGTTTTGCCGTAAAAATCCACGTGTCGAAAAAACGAAAGGTAAAAAACTTACGAGACCCGATTGAGATTCGGGTTGTCCTTTTTGGGCATTAATATATCCGTTGATGGCTGAAAGGTGTAAAAGCCGTATAACTCATCGAGGCATTCTTTTTGACAGGTTATGGATCCCGTAACTCTAAACGAGCTAGAAGTTTTGCCCGTCCGAATAATCGATATCTACAGGGTGCAACGTCCACGGTGCAAGGTGCAACATCCGTCCGAAATAGCGAAACAGTGCCGTACGAATTTTAGAAATGCGTGCATGAATTTGAAATGGAACAGTACCATGGTGCACCACTCTCCAGCGATCGTAAACCAAAGACCAGCCACGGTAATCCCGTTTTACCGTAAAAATCCACGTGTCAAAAAACGAAGGGTAAAAACTTACGTGACCCGATTGAGATTCGGGTTGTCCTTTTTGGGCATTAATCTATCCATTGACGGCTGAAAGCTGTCAAAGCCGTAGAACTCATCGAGGCCTTCGGTTTGACAGGTTATGTCTCCCGTAACTCTAAACGAACCAGAAGTTATGGCCTTCCGAATAATCGATATCTACAGGGTGCAACATCCACGGTGCAAGGTGCAACATCCGTCCGAAATGGCGAAACAGTGCCGTACGACTTTTAGAAATGCGAGCATGGATTTGAAACGGAATAGTACCATGGTGCACCACTCTTCAGCGATGGGAAGTCGAAGACGGGCCACGGTAATCCCGTTTTACCGCAAAAATCCACGTGTCGAAAAAACGAAGGGTAAAAAACTTACGAGACCCGATTGAGATTCGGGTTGTCCTTTTTGGGCATTAATCTATCCGTTGATGGATGAAAGCTGTCAAAGCCGTAGAACTCATCGAGGACTTCGTTTTGACATGTTATGGCTCCCGTAACTCTAAACGAGCCAGAAGTTATGGCCGTCCGAATAATCGATATCTACAGGGTGCAACATCCACGGTGCAAGGTGCAACATCCGTCCGAAATGGCGAAACAGTGTCGTACGACCTTTAGAAATGCGTGCATGGATTTGAAACAGAACAGTGCCATGGTTCACCACTCTTCAGCGATGGAAAGTCGAAGACGGGCCACGGTAATCCCGTTTTACCGTAAAAATCCACGTGTCGAAAAAACGAAGGGTAAAAACTTACGAGGCACAATTGAGATTCGGGTTGTCCTTTTTGGGCATTAATCTATCCATTGACGGCTGAAAGCTGTCAAACCCGTAGAACTCATCGAGGCCTTCCTTTTGACAGGTTATGGCTCCCGTAACTCTAAACGAGCTAGAAGTTATGGCCGTTCGAATAATCGATATCTATAGGGTGCAACATCCACGGTGCAAGGTGCAACATCTGTCCAAAATGGCGAAACAGTGCCGTACGACCTTTAGAAATGCGCGCATGGATTTGAAATAGAACAGTACCACGGTGCGCCACTCTTCAGCGATGGGAAGACGAAGACGGGCCACCGTAATACCGTTTTACCGTAAAAATCCACGTGTCGAAAAAACGAAGGGTAAAAAACTTACGAGACCCGATTGAGATTCGGGTTGTCCTTTTTGGGCATTAATCTATCCGTTGACGGCTGAAAGCTATCAAAGCCGTAGAACTCATCGAGGCCTTCGTTTTGACAGGTTATGGCTCCTGTATCTCTAAACGAGCCAGAAGTTATGGCCGTTTGAATAATCGATATCTACAGGGTGCAACATCCACGGTGCAAGGTGCAACATCCGTCCGAAATGGCAAAACAGTGCCGTACGGCCTTTAAAAATGCGTGCATGGATTTGCAATGGAACAATACCTTGGTGCAACACTCTCCAGCGATGGGAAGTCGAAGACGGGCCCCGATAATCCCGTTTTACCGTAAAAATCCACGTGTCGAAAAAACGAAGGGTAAAAAACTTACGAGACCCGATTGAGATTCGGGTTGTCCTTTTTGGGCATTAATCTATCTGTTGACGGCTGAAAGTTGTCAAAGCTGTAGAACATATCGAGGCCATCGTTTTGACAGTTTATGGCTCCCGTAACTCTAAACGAGCCCGAAGTTATGGCCTTCCGAATAATCGATATCTACAGGGTGCAACATCCACGGTGCAAGGTGCAACATCCGTCCGAAATGGCGAAACAGTGCCGTACGACCTTTAGAAATGCGAGCATGGATTTGAAACGGAACAGTACCATGGTGCACCACTCTTCAGCGATGGGAAGTCGAAGACGGGCCACGGTAATCCCATTTTACCGTAAAAATCCACGTGTCGAAAAAACGAAGGATAAAAAACTTACGAGACCCGATTGAGATTCGGGTTGTCCTTTTTGGGCATTAATCTATCCGTTGACGGCTGAAAGCTATCAAAGCCGTAGAACTCATCGAGGCCTTCATTTTGACAGGTTATGGCTCCCGTAACTCTAAACGAGCCCGAAGTTATGGCCGTCCGAATGATCGATATCTACCGGGCACAACATCCACGGTGCAAGGTGCAACATCCGTCCGAAATGGCGAAGACAGTGCCGTACGGCCTTTAAAAATGGGTGCATGGATTTGAAATGGAACAGTACCATGGTGCACCACTCTCCAGCGATGGGAAGTCGAAGACGGGCCACGGTAATCCCGTTTTACCGTAAAATCCACGTGTCGAAAAAACGAAGGATAAAAAACTTACGAGAACCGATTGAGATTCGGGTTGTCCTTTTTGGGCATTAATCTATCCGTTGATTGCTGAAAGCTGTCAAAGCCGTAGAACTCGTCGAGGCCTTCGTTTTGACAGGTTATGGCTTTTGTAACTCTAAACGAGCCAGAAGTTATGGCCGTCCGAATAATCGATATCTACAGGGTGCAACATCCACGGTGCAAGGTGCAACATCCGTCCGAAATGGCGAAACAGTGCCGCACGACTTTTAGAAATGCGTGCATGGATTTGAAACGGAATAGTACTATGGTGCACCACTCTCCAGCGATGGTAAATCGAAGACCAGCCGCCGTAATCCCGTTTTGCCGTAAAAATCCACGTGTCGAAAAAACGAAGGGTAAAAAACTTACGAGACCCGATTGAGATTCGGGTTGTCCTTTTTGGGCATTAATATATCCGTTGATGGCTGAAAGCTGTAAAAGCTGTATAACTCATCGAGGCCTTTGTTTTTACAGGTTATGGCTCCCGTAACTCTAAACGGGCTAGAAGTTATGCCCATCCGAATAATCGATATCTACAGGGTGCAACATCCACGGTGCAAGGTGCAACATCCGTCCGAAATAGCGAAACAGTGCCGTACGACTTTTAGAAATGCGTGCATGGATTTGAAATGGAACAGTACCATGTTGCACCACTCTCCAGCGATGGTAAACCGAAGACCAGCCACGGTAATCCCGTTTTACCGTAAAAATCCACGTGTCGAAAAAACGAAGGGTAAAAAACTTACGAGACCCGATTGAAATTCGGGTTGTCCTTTTTGGGCATTAATCTATCCATTGATGGCTGAAAGCTGTCAAAGCCGTCGAACACATCGAGACCTTCTTTTTGACAGGTTATGGCTCCCGTAACTCTAAACGAGCCAGAAGTTATGGCCGTCCGAATAATCGATATCTACAGGGTGCAACATCCACGGTGCAAGGTGCAACATCCGTCCGAAATGGCGAAACAGTGCTGTACGACTTTTAGAAATGCGAGCATGGATTTGAAATGGAACAGTACCATGGTGTACCACTCTTCAGCGATGGGAAGTCGAAGACGGGCCACGGTAATCCCATTTTACCGTAAAAATCCACGTGCCGAAAAAACGAAGGGTAAAAAACTTACGAGACCCGATTGAGATTCGGGCTGTCGTTTTTGGGCATTAATCTATCCATTGACGGCTGAAAGCTGTCAAAGCCGTAGAACTCATCGAGGCCTTCGTTTTGACGGGTTATGGCTCGCGTAACTCAAAACGAGCCAGAAGTTATGGCCATCCGAATAATCGATATCTACAGGGTGCAACTTCCACGGTGCAAGGTGCAACATCCGTCCGAAATGGCGAAACAGTGTCGTACGACCTTTAGAAATGCGTGCATGGATTTGAAACAGAACAGTACCATGGTGCACCACTCTTCAGCGATGGGAAGTCGAAGACGGGCCACGGTAATCCCGTTTTACCGTAAAAATCAACGTGTCGAAAAAACGAAGGGTAAAAAGCTTACGAGACCCGATTGAGATTCGGGTTGTCCATTTTGGGCATTAATCTATCCGTTGACGGCTGAAAGCTGTCAAAGCCGTAGAACTCATCGAGGCCTTCGTTTTGATAGGTTATGGGTTCCGCAACTCTAAAGGAGCCAGAAGTTATGGCCGTCCGAATAATCAATATCTACAGGGTGCAACATCCACGGTGCAAGGTGCAACATCCGTCCGAAATGGCGAAACAGTGTCGTACGACCTTTAGAAATGCGTGCATGGATTTGAAACGGAACAGTACCATGGTGCACCACTCTTCAGCGATGGGAAGTCGAAGACGGGCCACCGTAGTCCCGTTTTACCGTAAAAATCAACGTGTCGAAAAAACGAAGGGTAAAAAACTTACGAGACCCGATTGAGATTCGGGTTGTCCATTTTGGGCACTAATCTATCTGTTGACGGC
This sequence comes from Allium cepa, assembly GCA_030765085.1. Classification (NCBI taxonomy): domain Eukaryota; kingdom Viridiplantae; phylum Streptophyta; class Magnoliopsida; order Asparagales; family Amaryllidaceae; genus Allium; species Allium cepa. The sequence goes on along the minus strand of CM060941.1, from coordinate 40,775,012 downwards.
TGAAAGCTGTCAAAGCCGTAGAACTCATCGAGGCCTTCATTTTGACAGGTTATGGCTTCCGTAACTCTAAACGAGCCAGATGTTATGGCCGTCCGATTAATCGATATCTACAGGGTGCAACATCCATCCGAAATGGCGAAACAGTGTCGTACGAACTTTAGAAATGCGTGCATGGATTTGAAACAGAACAGTACCACGGTGTACCACTCTTCAGCGATGGGAAGACGAAGACGGGCCACCGTAATCCCGTTTAACCGTAAAAATCCACGTGTCGAAAGAACGAAGGGTAAAAAACTTACGAGACCCGATTGAGATTCGGGTTGTCCTTTTTGGGCATTAATCAATCCGTTGACGGCTGAAAGCTGTCAAAGCCGTAGAACTCATCGAGGCCTTCGGTTTGACAGGTTATGGCTCCCGTAACTCTAAACGAACCAGAAGTTATGGCCTTCCGAATAATCGATATCTACAGGGTGCAACATCCACGGTGCAAGGTGCAACATCCGTCCGAAATGGCGAAACAGTGCCGTACGACTTTTAGAAATGCGAGCATGGATTTGAAACGGAACAGTACCATGGTGCACTACTCTTCAGCGATGGGAAGTCAAAGACTGGCCACGGTAATCCCGTTTTACCGTAAAAATCCACGTGTCGAAAAAACGAAGGGTAAAAAACTTACGAGACCCGATTGAGATTCGGGTTGTCCTTTTTGGGCATTAATCTATCCGTTGATGGCTGAAAGCTGTCAAAGCCGTAGAACTCATCGAGGACTTCGTTTTGACAGGTTATGGGTCCCGTAACTCTAAACGAGCCAGAAGTTATGGCCGTCCGAATAATCGATATCTACAGGGTGCAACATCCACGGTGCAAGGTGCAACATCCGTCCGAAATGGCGAAACAGTGTCGTACGACCTTTAGAAATGCGTGCATGGATTTGAAACAGAACAGTGCCGTGGTTCACCACTCTTCAGCGATGGGAAGTCGAAGACGGGCCACGGTAATCCCGTTTTACCATAAAAATCCACGTGTCGAAAAAACGAAGGGTAAAAACTTACGAGGCACGATTGGGATTCGGGTTGTCCTTTTTGGGCATTAATCTATCCATTGACGGCTGAAAGCTGTCAAACCCGTAGAACTCATCGAGGCCTTCCTTTTGACAGGTTATGGCTCCCGTAACTCTAAACGAGCTAGAAGTTATGGCCGTTCGAATAATCGATATCTATAGGGTGCAACATCCACGGTGCAAGGTGCAACATCTGTCCAAAATGGCGAAACAGTGCCGTACGACCTTTAGAAATGCGCGCATGGATTTGAAACAGAACAGTACCACGGTGCGCCACTCTTCAGCGATGGAAAGACGAAGACGGGCCACCGTAATCCCGTTTTACCGTAAAAATCCACGTGTCGAAAAAACGAAGGGTAAAAAACTTACGAGACCCGATTGAGATTCGGGTTGTCCTTTTTGGGAATTAATCTATCCGTTGACGGCTGAAAGCTATCAAAGCCGTAGAACTCATCGAGGACTTCGTTTTGACAGGTTATGGCTCCTGTATCTCTAAACGAGCCAGAAGTTATGGCCGTTTGAATAATCGATATCTACAGGGTGCAACATCCACGGTGCAAGGTGCAACATCCGTCCGAAATGGCAAAACAGTGCCGTACGGCCTTTAAAAATGCGTGCATGGATTTGCAATGGAACAGTACCTTGGTGCACCACTCTCCAGCGATGGGAAGTCGAAGACGGGCCACGGTAATCCCGTTTTGCCGTAAAAATCCACGTGTCGAAACAACGAAGGGTAAAAAACTTACGAGACCCGATTGAGATTCGGGTTGTCCATTTTGGGCATTAATCTATCCGTTGACAGCTGAAAGCTGTCAAAGCCGTACAACATATCGAGGCCATCGTTTTGACAGTTTATGGCTCCCGTAACTCTAAACGAGCCCGAAGTTATGGCCTTCCGAATAATCGATATCTACAGGGTGCAACATCCACGGTGCAAGGTGCAACATCCGTCCGAAATGGCGAAACAGTGTCGTACGACCTTTAGAAATGCGAGCATGGATTTAAAAAGGAACAGTACCATGGTGCACCACTCTTCAGCGATGGGAAGTCGAAGACGGGCCACGGTAATCCCGTTTTACCGTAAAAATCCACGTGTCGAAAAAACGAAGGATAAAAAACTTACGAGACCCGATTGAGATTCGGGTTGTCCTTTTTGGGCATTAATCTATCCGTTGACGGCTGAAAGCTGACAAAGCCGTAGAACTCATCGACGCCTTCGTTTTGACAGGTTATGGCTCCCGTAACTCTAAACGAGCCTGAAGTTATGGCCGTCCGAATGATCGATATCTACCGGGTACAACATCCACGGTGCAAGGTTCAACATCCGTCCGAAATGGCGAAGACAGTGCCGTACGGCCTTTAAAAATGGGTGCATGGATTTGAAATGGAACAGTACCATGGTGCACCACTCTCCAGCGATGGGAAGTCGAAGACGGGCCACGGTAATCCCGTTTTACCGTAAAAATCCACGCGTCGAAAAAACGAAGGATAAAAAACTTACGAGACCCGATTGAGATTCGGGTTGTCCTTTTTGGGCATTAATCTATCCGTTGATGGCTGAAAGCTGTCAAAGTCGTAGAACTCGTCGAGGCCTTCGTTTTGACAGGTTATGGCTTTTGTAACTCTAAACGAGCCAGAAGTTATGGCCGTCCGAATAATCGATATCTACAGGGTGCAACATCCACGATGCAAGGTGCAACATCCGTCCGAAATGGCGAAACAGTGCCGCACGACTTTTAGAAATGCGTGCATGGATTTGAAACGGAACAGTACTATGGTGCACCACTCTCCAGCGATGGTAAATCGAAGACCAGCCGCCGTAATCCCGTTTTGCCGTAAAAATCCACGTGTCGAAAAAACGAAGGTTAAAAAACTTACGAGACCCGATTGAGATTCGGGTTGTCCTTTTTGGGCATTAATATATCCGTTGATGGCTGAAAGCTGTAAAAGCCGTATAACTCATCGAGGCCTTCGTTTTGACAGGTTATGGCTCCCGTAACTCTAAACGGGCCAGAAGTTATGCCCGTCCGAATAATCGATATCTACAGGGTGCAACATCCACGGTGCAAGGTGCAACATCCGTCCGAAATAGCGAAACAGTGCCGTACGACTTTTAGAAATGCGTGCATGGATTTGAAATGGAACAGTACCATGTTGCACCACTCTCCAGCGATGGTAAACCGAAGACCAGCCACGGTAATCCCGTTTTACCGTAAAAATCCACGTGTCGAAAAAACGAAGGGTAAAAAACTTACGAGACCCGATTGAAATTCGGGTTGTCCTTTTTGGGCATTAATCTATCCATTGATGGCTGAAAGCTGTCAAAGCCGTAGAACACATCGAGGCCTTCTTTTTGACAGGTTATGGCTTCCGTAACTCTAAACGAGCCAGAAGTTATGGCCGTCCGAATAATCGATATCTACAGGGTGCAACATCCACGGTGCAAGGTGCAACATCCGTCCGAAATGGCGAAACAATGCCGTACGACTTTTAGAAATGCGAGCATGGATTTGAAATGGAACAGTACCATGGTGTACCACTCTTCAGCGATGGGAAGTCAAAGACGGGCCACGGTAATCCCATTTTACCGTAAAAATCCACGTGCGGAAAAAACGAAGGGTAAAAAACTTACGAGACCCAATTGAGATTCGGGCTGTCGTTTTTAGGCATTAATCTATCCATTGACGGCAGAAAGCTGTCAAAGCCGTAGAACTCATCGAGGCCTTCGTTTTGACGGGTTATGGCTCCCGTAGCTCAAAACGAGCCAGAAGTTATGGCCATCCGAATAATCGATATCTACAGGGTGCAACTTCCACGGTGCAAGGTGCAACATCCGTCCGAAATGGCGAAACAGTGTCGTACGACCTTTAGAAATGCGTGCATGGATTTGAAACAGAACAGTACCATGGTGCACCACTCTTCAGCGATGGGAAGTCGAAGACGGGCCACGGTAATCCCGTTTTACCGTAAAAATCCACGTGTCGAAAAAACGAAGGGCAAAAAACTTACGAGACCCGATTGAGATTCGGGTTGTCTATTTTGGGCATTAATCTATCCGTTGACGGCTGAAAGCTGTCAAAGCCGTAGAACTCATCGAGGCCTTCGTTTTGACAGGTTATGGGTTCCGCAACTCTAAAGGAGCCAGAAATTACGGCCGTCCGAATAATCAATATCTACAGGGTGCAACATCCACGGTGCAAGGTGCAACATCCGTCCGAAATGGCGAAACAGTGTCGTACGACCTTTAGAAATGCGTGCATGGATTTGAAACGGAACAGTACCATGGTGCACCACTCTTCAGCGATGGGAAGTCGAAGACGGGCCACCGTAATCCCGTTTTACCGTAAAAATCCACGTGTCGAAAAAACGAAGGGTAAAAAACTTACGAGACCCGATTGAGATTCGGGTTGTCCATTTTGGGCACTAATCTATCCGTTGATAGCTGAAAGCTGTCAAAGCCGTAGAACTCATCGAGGCCTTCGTTTTGACAGGTTATGGCTTCCGTAACTCTAAACGAGCCAGAAGTTATGGCCGTCCGATTAATCGATATCTACAGGGTGCAACATCCGTCCGAAATGGCGAAACAGTGTCGTACGAACTTTAGAAATGCGTGCGTGGATTTGAAACGGAACAGTACCACGGTGCACCACTCTTCAGCGATGGGAAGACGAAGACGGGCCACCGTAATCCCGTTTAAACGTAAAAATCCACGTGTCGAAAGAACGAAGGGTAAAAAACTTACGAGACCCGATTGAGATTCGGGTTGTCCTTTTTGGGCATTAATCTATCCGTTGACGGCTGAAAGCTGTCAAAGCCGTAGAACTCATCGAGTCCTTCGTTTTGACAGGTTATGGCTCCCGTAACTCTAAACGAGCCAGAAGTTATGGCCGTCTGAATAATCGATATCTACAGGGTGCAACATCCACGGTGCAAGGTGCAACATCCGTCCGAAATGGAGAAACAGTGCCGTACAACTTTTAAAAATGCATGCATGGATTAGAAACGAAATAGTACCATGGTGCACCACTCTCCAGCGATGGAAAGTCGAAGACGGGCCACCGTAATCCCGTTTTACCGTAAAAATCCACGTGTCGAAAAAACGAAGGGTAAAAAACTTACGAGACCCAATTGAGATTCGAGTTGTCCTTTTTGGGCATTAATCTATCTGTTGACGGCTGAAAGCTGTCAAAGCCGTAGAACTCATCGAGGCCTTCTTTTTGACAGTTTATGGCTCCCGTAACTCTAAACGAGCCAGAAGTTATGGCCGTCCGAATAATCGATATCTACAGGGTGCAACATCCACGGTGCAAGGTGCAACATCCGTCCGAAATGGCGAAACAGTGCCGTACGACCTTTAGAAATGCGTGCATGGATTTGAAATGGAACAGTCCATGGTGCACCACTCTTCAGCGATGAGAAGTCGAAGACGGGCCACCGTAATCCCGTTTTACCGTAAAAATCCACGTGTCGAAAAAACGAAGGGTAAAAAACTTACGAGACCCGATTGAGATTCGGGTTGTCCTTTTTGGGCATTAATCTACCCGTTGACGGCTGAAAGCTATCAAAGCCGTAGAAATCATCGAGACCTTCATTTTGGCTAGTTATGGCTTTTGTAACTCTAAACGAGCCAGAAGTTATGGCCGTCCGAATAATCGATATCTACAGGGTGCAACGTCCACGGTGCAAGGTGCAACATCCGTCTGAAATGGTGAAATAGTGCCGTACGACTTTTAGAAATGCATGCATGGATTTGAAATGGAACAGTACCATGGTGCACCACTCTCCAGCGATGGTAAATCGAATACCAAGCACCGTAATCCCGTTTTAGCGTAAAAATCCACGTGTCGAAAAAACGAAGGGTAAAAAACTTACAAGACCCGACTGAGATTCGGGTTGTCCTTTTTGGGCATTAAACTATCCATTGACGGCTGAAAGCTATTAAAGCCGTAGAACTCATCGAGGCCTTCGTTTTGACAGGTTATGGCTCCCGTAACTCTAAACGAGCCAGAAGTTATGGTCGTCCGAATAATCGATACCTACAGGTGCAACATCCACAGTGCAAGGTGCAACATCCGTCCGAAATGGCGAAACAGTGCCGTACGACTTTTAGAAATGCGTGCATGGATTTGAAACGGAACAGTACCATGGTGCACCACTCTACAGCGATGGGAAGTCGAAGACGGGCCACGGTAATCGCATTTTACCATAAAAATCCACGTGTCGAAAAAACGAAGGGTAAAAAACTTACGAGACCCGATTGAGATTCGGGTTGTCCTTTTTGGGCATTAATCTATCCGTTGACGGTTGAAAGCTATCAATGCCGTAGAACTCATCGAGGCCTTCATTTTGGCAAGTTATGGCTTTTTTAACTCTAAATGAGCCAGAAGTTATGGTCGTCCGAATAATCGATATCTACAGGGTGCAACGTCCACGGTGCAAGGTGCAACATCCGTCCGAAATGGCGAAAAAGTGTCGTACGACTTTTAGAAATGCGTGCATGGATTTGAAATGGAATAGTACCATGGTGCACCACTCTCCAGCGATGGTAAATCGAAGACCAGCCACCGTAATCCCGTTTTAGCGTAAAAATCCACGTGTCGAAAAAACGAAGGGTAAAAAACTTACGAGACCCGACTGAGATTCGGGTTGTCCTTTTTGGGCATTAATCTATCTATTGACGGATGAAAGCTGTCAAAGCCGTAGAACTCATCGAGGCCTTCGTTTTGACAGGTTATGGCTCCCTTAACTCTAAACGAGCCCGAAGTTATGGCCGTCCGAATAATCGATATATATATAGGGTGCAACATCCACGGTGCAAGGTGCAACATCCGTCCGAAATGGCGAAACAGTGTCGTACGACCTTTAGAAATGCGTGCATGGATTTGAAATGGAACAGTACCATGGTGCACCACTCTCCGGCAATGGTAAATCGAAGACCAGCCACCGTAATCCCATTTTACCGTAAAAATCCGCGTGTCGAAAAAACGAAGGGTAAAAAACTTAGGAGACCCGATTGAGATTCGGGTTGTCCTTTTTGGGCATTAATCTATCGGTTGACGGCTGAAAGCTGTCAAAGCCGTAGAACTCATCGAGACCTTCGTTTTGAGATGTTATGGCTCCCGTAACTCTAAACGAGCCCGAAGTTATGGCCTTCCGAATAATCAATATCTACAGGGTGCAACATCCACGGTGCAAGGTGCAACATCCGTCCGAAATGGCGAAACAGTGTCGTATGACTTTTAGAAATGCGTGCATGGATTTGAAACGGAATAGTACCATGGTGCACCACTCTCCAGCGATGGGAAGTCGAAGACGGGCCACGGTAATCCCGTTTTACCGAAAAAATCCACGTGTCGAAAAAACGAAGGATAAAAAACTTACGAGACCCGATTGAGATTCGGGTTGTCCTTTTTGGGCATTAATCTATCCGTTGGCGGCTGAAAGCTGTCAAAGCCGTAGAACCCATCGAGGCCTTCGTTTTGACAGGTTATGGATTTTGTAACTCTAAACGAGCCTGAGTTATGGCCGTCCGAATAATCGATATCTACAGGGTGCAACATCCACGGTGCAAGGTGCAACATCCGTCCGAAATGGCGAAACAGTGCCGTACGACTTTTAGAAATGCGTGCATGGATTTGAAACGGAACAGTACCATGGTGCGCCACTCTCCAGAGATGGTAAATCGAAGACCAGCCGCCGTAATCCCGTTTTGCCGTAAAAATCCACGTGTCGAAAAAAACAAAAGGTAAAAAACTTACGAGACCCGATTGAGATTCGGGTTGTCCTTTTTGGGCATTAATATATCCGTTGATGGCAGAAAGCTGTAAAAGCCGTATAACTCATCGAGGCCTTCTTTTTGACAGGTTATGGATCCCGTAACTCTAAACGAGCCTGAAGTTATGCCCGTCCGAATAATCGATATCTATAGGGTGCAACGTCCACGGTGCAAGGTGCAACATCCGTCCGAAATAGCGAAACAGTGCCGTACGACTTTTAGAAATGCGTGCACGGATTTGAAATGGAACAGTACCACGGTGCACCACTCTCCAGCGATGGTAAACCGAAGACCAGCCACGGTAATCCCGTTTTACCATAAAAATCCACGTGTCAAAAATCGAAGGGTAAAAACTTACGTGACCCGATTGAGATTCGGGTTGTCCTTTTTGGGCATTAATCTATCCACTGACGGCTGAAAGCTGTCAAAGCCGTAGAACTCATCGAGGCCTTTGGTTTGACAGGTAATGGCTCCCGTAACTCTAAACGAACCAGAAGTTATGGCCGTCCGAATAATCGATATCTACAGGGTGCAACATCCACGGTGCAAGGTGCAACATCCGTCCGAAATGGCGAAACCGTGCCGTACGACTTTTAGAAATGCGAGCATGGATTTGAAACGAAACAGTACCATGTTGCACCACTCTTCAGCGATGGGAAGTCGAAGACGGGCCACGGTAATCCCGTTTTACCGTAAAAATCCACGTGTCGAAAAAACGAAGGGTAAAAAACTTACGAGACCCGATTGAGATTCGGGTTGTACTTTTTGGGCATTAATCTATCCGTTGATGGCTGAAAGCTGTCAAAGCCGAAGAACTCATCGAGGACTTCGTTTTGACAGGTTATGGCTCCCGTAACTCTAAACGAGCCAGAAGTTATGGCCGTCCGAATAATCGATATCTACAGGGTGCAACATCCACGGTGCAAGGTGCAACATCCGTCCGAAATCGCGAAACAGTGCCGTACGACTTTAGAAATGCGTGCATGGATTTGAAACGGAAAAGTACCATTGTTCACCACTCTTTAGCGATGGGAAGTCGAAGACGGGCCACGGTAATCCAGTTTTACCGTAAAAGTCCACGTGTCGAAAAACCGAAGGGTAAAAACTTACGAGGCACGATTGAGATTCGGGTTGTCCTTTTTGGTCATTAATCTATCCATTGACGGCTGAAAGCTGTCAAAGCCGTAGAACCCATCGAGGTCTTCCTTTTGACAGGTTATGGCTCCCGTAACTCTAAACGAGCCAGAAGTTATGGCCGTTCGAATAATCGATATCTACAGGGTGCAACATCCACGGTGCAAGGTGCAACATCCGTCCAAAATGGAGAAACAGTGTCGTACAACCTTTAGAAATGCGTGCATGGATTTGAAACAGAACAGTACCACAGTGCGCCACTCTTCAGCGATGGGAAGTCGAAGACGGGCCACCGTAACCCCGTTTTTCCGTAAAAGTCCACGTGTCGAAAAAACGAAGGGTAAAAAACTTACGAGACCCGATTGAGATTCGGGTTGTCCTTTTTGGGCATTAATCTATCCGTTGACGGCTGAAAGCTATCAAAGACATAGAACTTATCGAGGCCTTCGTTTTGACAGGTTATGGCTCCCGTATCTCTAAACGAGCCAGAAGTTATGCCGTTTGAATAATCGATATCTACAAGGTGCAACATCCACGGTGCAAGGTGCAACATCCGTCCAAAATGGCGAAACAGTGTCGTACGGCCTTTAGAAATGCGTGCATGGATTTGAAACAGAACAGTACCACGGTGCGCCACTCTTCAGTGATGGGAAGTCGAATACGGGCCACCGTAATCCCGTTTTACCATAAAAATCCACGTGTCGAAAAAACGAAGGGTAAAAAACTTACGAGACCCGATTGAGATTCGGGTTGTCCTTTTTGGGCATTAATCTATCCGTTGACGGCTGAAAGCTATCAAAGCCGTAGAACTCATCGAGGCCTTCGTTTTGAGAGGTTATGGCTCCCGTAACTCTAAACGAGCCCGAAGTTATGGCCGTCCGAACAATCAATATCTACAGAGTGCAACATCCACGGTGCAAGGTGCAACATCCGTCCGAAATGGCGAAACAGTGTCGTTCGACTTTTAGAAATGCGTGCATGGATTTGAAACGGAATAGTACCATGGTGCACCACTCTCCAACGATGGGAAGTCGAAGACGGGCCACGGTAATCCCGTTTTACCGAAAAAATCCACGTGTCGAAAAAACGAAGGATAAAAAACTTACGAGACCCGATTGAGATTCGGGTTGTACTTTTTGGGCATTAATCTATCCGTTGGCGGCTGAAAGCTGTCAAAGCCGTAGAACTCATCGCCTTTTGATAGGTTATGGCTTTTGTAACTCTAAACGAGCCAGAGTTATGGCCGTCCGAATAATCGATATCTACAGGGTGCAACATCCACGGTGCAAGGTGCAACATCCGTCCGAAATGGCGAAACAGTTTCGTACGACTTTTAGAAATGCGTGCATGGATTTGAAACGGAACAGTACCATGGTGCGCCACTCTCCAGAGATGGTAAATCGAAGACCAGCCGCCGTAATCCCGTTTTGCTGTAAAAATCCACGTGTCGAAAAAAACAAAAAGTAAAAAACTTACGAGACCCGATTGAGATTCGGGTTGTCCTTTTTGGGCATTAATATATCCGTTGATGGAAGAAAGCTGTAAAAGCCGTATAAGTCATCGAGGCCTTCTTTTTGACAGGTTATGGATCCCGTAAATCTAAACGAGCCTGAAGTTATGCCCGTCCGAATAATCGATATTTATAGGGTGCAACGTCCACGGTGCAAGGTGCAACATCCGTCCGAAATAGCGAAACAGTGCCGTACGACTTTTAGAAATGCGTGCATGGATTTGAAATGGAACAGTACCATGGTGCACCACTCTCTAGCGATGGTAAACCGAAGACCAGCCACGGTAATCCCGTTTTACCGTAAAAATCCACGTGTCAAAAAACGAAGGGTAAAAACTTACGTGACCCGATTGAGATTCGGGTTGTCCTTTTTGGGCATTAATCTATCCATTGACAGCTGAAAGCTGCCAAAGCCGTAGAACTCATCGAGGCCTTTGGTTTGACAGGTTATGGCTCCCGTAACTCTAAACGAACCAGAAGTTATGGCCGTCCGAATAATCGATATCTACAGGGTGCAACATCCACGGTGCAAGGTGCAACATCCGTCCGAAATGGCAAAACCGTGCCGTACGACTTTTAGAAATGCGAGCATGGATTTGAAACGGAACAGTACCATGTTGCACCACTCTTCAGCGATGGGAAGTCGAAGACGGGCCACGGTAATCCCGTTTTACCGTAAAAATCCACGTGTCGAAAAAACGAAGGGTAAAAAACTTACGTGACCCGATTGAGATTCGAGTTGTACTTTTTGGGCGTTAATCTATCCGTTGACGGCTGAAAGCTGTCAAAGCCATAGAACTCATCGAGGCCTTCCTTTCGACAGGTTATGGCTCCCGTAACTCTAAACGAGCCAGAAGTTATGGCCGTTCGAATAATCGATATCTACAGGGTGCAACATCCACGGTGCAAGGTGCAACATCCGTCCAAAATGGAGAAACAGTGCCGTACGACCTTTAGAAATGCATGCATGGATTTGAAACGGAACAGTACCACGGTGCGCCACTCTTCAGCGATGGAAAGTCGAAGACGAGCCACCGTAATCCCGTTTTACCGTAAAAGTCCACGTGTCGAAAAAATGAAGGGTAAAAAACTTACGAGACCCGATTGAGATTCGGGTTGTCCTTTTTGGGCATTAATCTATCCGTTGACGGCTGAAAGCTATCAAAGCCGTAGAACTCATCGAGGCCTTCGTTTTGACAGGTTATGGCTCCCGTATCTCTAAACGAGCCAGAAGTTATGGCCGTTTGAATAATCGATATCTACAAGGTGCAACATCCACGGTGCAAGGTGCAACATCCGTCCAAAATGGCGAAACAGTGTCGTACGACCTTTAGAAATGCGTGCATGGATTTGAAACAGAACAGTACCACGGTGCGGCACTCTTCAGCGATGGGAAGTCGAAGACGGGCCACCGTAATCCCGTTTTACCGTAAAAATCCACGTGTCGAAAAAACGAAGGGTAAAAAACTTACGAGACCCGATTGAGATTCGGGTTGTCCATTTTGGGCATTAATCTATCCGTTGACGGCTGAAAGCTATCAAAGCCGTAAAACTCATCGAGGCCTTCGTTTTGAGAGGTTATGGCTCCCGTAACTCTAAACGAGCCCGAAGTTATGGCCGTCCGAATAATCAATATCTACAGGGTGCAACATCCACGGTGCAAGGTGCAACATCCGTCCGAAATGGCGAAACAGTGTCGTACGACTTTTAGAAATGCGTGCATGGATTTGAAATGGAATAGTACCATGGTGCACCACTCTCCAACGATGGGAAGTCGAAGACGGGCCACGGTAATCCCGTTTTATCGAAAAAATCCACGTGTCGAAAAAACGAAGCATAAAAAACTTACGAGACCCGATTGAGATTCGGGTTGTCCTTTTTGGGCATTAATCTATCCGTTGGCGGCTGAAAGCTGTCAAAGCCGTAGAACACATATCCTTTTGACAGGTTATGGCTTTTGTAACTCTAAACGAGCCAGAGTTATGGCCGTCCGAATAATCGATATCCACAGGGTGCAACATCCGTCCGAAATGGCGAAACAGTGCCGTACGACTTTTAGAAATGCGTGCATGGATTTGAAACAGAACAGTACCATGGTGCGCCACTCTCCAGAGATGGTAAATCAAAGACCAGCCGCCGTAATCCCGTTTTGCCGTTAAAATCCACGTGTCGAAAAAAACAAAAGGTAAAAAACTTACGAGACACGATTGAGATTCGGGTTGTCCTTTTTGGGCATTAATATATCCGTTGATGGCAGAAAGCTGTAAAAGCCATATAAGTCATCGAGGCCTTCTTTTTGACAGGTTATGGATCCCGTAACTCTAAACGAGCCTGAAGTTATGCCCGTCCGAATAATCGATATCTATAGGGTGCAACGTCCACGGTGCAAGGTGCAACATCCGTCCGAAATAGCGAAACAGTGCCGTACGACTTTTAGAAATTCGTGCATGGATTTGAAATGGAACAGTACCATGGTGCACCACTCTCTAGCGATGGTAAACCGAAGACCAGCCACGGTAATCCCGTTTTACCGTAAAAATCCACGTGTCAAAAAACGAAGGGTAAAAACTTACGTGACCCGATTGAGATTCGGGTTGTCCTTTTTGGGCATTAATCTATCCATTGACGGCTGAAAGCTGTCAAAGCCGTAGAACTCATCGAGGCCTTTGATTTGACAGGTTATGGCTCCCGTAACTCTAAACGAACCAGAAGTTATGACCGTCCGAATAATCGATATCAACAGGGTGCAACATCCACGGTGCAAGGTGCAACATCCGTCCGAAATGGCGAAACCATGCCGTACGACTTTTAGAAATGCAAGCATGGATTTGAAACGGAACAGTACCATGTTGCACCACTCTTCAGCGATGGGAAGTCGAAGACGGGCCACGGTAATCCCGTTTTACCGTAAAAATCCACGTGTCGAAAAAACGAAGGGTAAAAAACTTACGAGACCCGATTGAGATTCGGGTTGTACTTTTTGGGCATTAATCTATCTGTTGATGGCTGAAAGCTGTCAAAGCCGTAGAACTCATCGAGGACTTCGTTTTGACAGGTTATGGCTCCCTTAACTCTAAACAAGCCAGAAGTTATGGCCGTCCGAATAATCGATATCTACAGGGTGCAACATCCACGGTGCAAGGTGCAACATCCGTCCGAAATGGCGAAATAGTGTCGTACGACCTTTAAAAATGCGTGCATGGATTTGAAACGGAAAAGTACCATGGTTCACCACTCTTCAGCGATGGGAAGTCGAAGACGGGCCACGGTAATCCCGTTTTACCGTAAAAATCCACGTGTCGAAAAAACGAAGGGTAAAAACTTACGAGGCACGATTGAGATTCGGGTTGTCCTTTTTGGGCATTAATCTATCCATTGATGGACTTTCAAAGCCGTAGAACTCATCGAGGCCTTCCTTTTGACAGGTTATGGCTCCCGTAACTCTAAACGAGCCAGAAGTTATGGCCGTTCGAATAATCGATATCTACAGGGTGCAACATCCACGGTGCAAGGTGTAACATCCGTCCAAAATGGCGAAACTGTGCCGTACGACCTTTACAAATGCATGCATGGATTTGAAACAGAACAGTACCACGGTACGCCACTCTTCAACGATAGGAAGTCGAAGACGGGCCACCGTAATCCCGTTTTACCGTAAAAATCCACGTGTCGAAAAAACGAAGGGTAAAAAACTTACGAGACCCGATTGAGATTCGGGTTGTCCCTTTTGGGCACTAATCTATCCGTTGACGGCTGATAGCTATCAAAGCCGTAGAACTCATCGAGGCCTTCGTTTTGACAGGTTATGGCTCCCGTATATCTAAACGAGCCAGAAGTTATGGCCGTCCGAATAATCGATATCTACAGGGTGCAACATCCACGGTGCAAGGTGCAATATCCTTCCGAAATGGCGAAACAGTGCCGTACGAATTTTAGAAATGCGTGCATGGATTTGAAACGGAACAGTACCATGGTGTACCACTCTCCAGCGATGTGAAGTCGAAGACGGGCCACGGTAATCCCGTTTTACTGTAAAAATCCACGTGTCGAAAAAACGAAGGGTAAAAAACTTACGAGACCCGATTGAGATTCGGGTTGTCCTTTTTGGGCATTAATCTATCCGTTGACGGCTGAAAGCTGTCAAAGCCGTAGAACATATCGAGGCCTTCGTTTTGACAATTTATGGCTCCCGTAACTCTAAATGAGCCAGAAGTTATGGCTGTCCGAATAATCGATATCTACAGGGTGCAACATCCACGGTGCAAGGTGCAACATCCGTCCGAAATGGCGAAACAGTGTCGTACGACCTTTAGAAATGCGTGCATGGATTTGAAACGGAACAGTACCATGGTGCACCACTCTTCAGCGATGGGAAGTCGAAGACGGGTCACCATAATCCCGTTTTACCATAAAAATACACGTGTCGAAAAAACGAAGGGTAAAAAACTTACGAGACCCGATTGAGATTCGGGTTGTCCTTTTTGGGCATTAATCTATCCGTTGACGGCTAAAAGCTGTAAAAGCCGTAGAAATCATCGAGACCTTCGTTTTGGCAAGTTATGGCCTTTGTAACTCTAAACGAGCCAGAAGTTATGGTCGTCCGAATAATCGATATCTACAGGGTGCAACGTCCACGGTGCAAGGTGCAACATTCGTCCGAAATGGCGAAACAGTGTCGTACGAATTTTAGAAATGTGTGCATGGATTTGAAATGGAACAGTACCATGGTGCACCATTCTCCAGCGAAGGGAAGTCAAAGACGGGCCACGGTAATCCCGTTTTACCGTAAAAATCCACGTGTCGAAAAAATGGAGGATAAAAAACTTACGAGACCCGATTGAGATTCGGGTTGTCCTTTTTGGGCATTAATCTATCCGTTGACGGCTGAAAGCTGTCAAAGCCCTAGAACTCATGAGGCCTTCGTTTTAACAGGTTATGGCTCCCGTAACTCTAAACGAGCCTGAAGTTATGGCCGTCTGAATAATCGATATCTACAGGGTGCAACATCCACGGTGCAAGGTGCAACATCCGTCCGAAATGGCGAAACAGTGCCGTACGACTTTTAAAAATGCGTGCATGGATTGTAAACGGAACAGTACCTTGGTGCACCACTGTCCAGCGATGGGAAGTCGAAGACGGGCCACGGTAATCCCGTTTTACCGTAAAAATCCACGTGTCGAAAAAACGAAGGGTAAAAAACTTACGAGACCCGATTGAGATTCGGGTTGTCCTTTTTGGGCATTAATCTATCAGTTGACGGCTGAAAGCTGTCAAATCCGTAGAACTCATCGAGGCCTTCGTTTTGACAGTTTATGGTTCCCGTAACTCTAAACGAGCCAGAAGTTATGGCCGTCCGAATAATCGATATCTACAGGGTGCAACATCCACGGTGCAAGGTGCAACATCCGTCCGAAATGGCGAAACAGTGTCATACGACCTTTAGGATTGCGTGCATGGATTTGAAACGGAAAGTACCATGGTGCACCACGCTTCAGCGATGGGAAGTCGAAGACGGGCCACTGTAATACCGTTTTACCGTAAAAATCCACGTGTCGAAAAAACGAAGGGTAAAAAACTTACGAGACCCGATTGAGATTCGGGTTGTCCTTTTTGGGCATTAATCTATCTGTTGACGGCTGAAAGCTGTCAAAGACGTAGAACTCATCGAGACCTTAATTTTGGCAAGTTATGGCTTTTGTAACTCTAACCGAGCCAGAAGTTATGGCCATCCGAATAATCGATATCTACAGGGTGCAACGTCCACGGTGCAAGGTGCAACATCCGTCCGAAATGGCGAAATAGTTCCGTACGACTTTTAGAAACGCATGCATGAATTTGAAACGAAACAGTACCATGGTGCACCATTCTCCAGCGATGGGAAGTCGAAGACGGGCCACAGTAATCCCGTTTTACCTAAAAATCCACGTGTCGAAAAAACGAAGGATAAAAAACTTACGAGACCCGATTGAGATTCGGGTTGCCCTTTTTGGGCATTAATCTATCCGTTGACGGCTGACAGCTGTCAAAGCCGTAGAACTCATCGAGGCCTTCGTTTTGACAGGTTATGGCTCCCGTAACTCTAAATGAGCCAGAAGTTATGGCCGTCCGAATAATCGATATCTACAGGGTGCAACATCCGTTCGAAATGGCGAAACAGTGCCTTACGACTTTTAGAAATGCGTGCATGGATTTGAAATGGAACAGTACCATGGTGCACCACTCTCCAGCGAGGGTAAATCGAAGACCAGCCACCATAATCCCGTTTTACCGTAAAAATCCACGTGTCGAAAAAACGAAGGGTAAAAAACTTACGAGACCCGATTGAGATTTGGGTTGTCCTTTTTGGGCATTAATCTATCCGTTGACGGCTGAAAGCTATCAAAGCCGTAGAACTCATCAAGGCCTTCGTTTTGAAAGGTTATGGCTCCCGTAACTCTAAACGAGCCCGAAGTTATGGCCGTCCGAATAATCGATATCTACAGGGTGCAACATCCACGGTGCAAGGTGCAACATCCGTCCGAAATGGCGAAACAGTGTCGTACGACTTTTAGGAATGCGTGCATGGATTTGAAACGGAACATTACCATGGTGCACCACTCTCCAGCGACGGGAAGTCGAAGACGGGCCACGGTAATCCCGTTTTACCGTAAAAATCCACGTGTCGAAAAAACGAAGGATAAAAAACTTACGAGACCCGATTGAGATTCGGGTTGTCCTTTTTGGGCATTAATCTATCCATTGACGGCTGAAAGCTGTCAAAGCCATAGAACTCATCGAGGACTTCGTTTTGGCAGGTTATGACTTTTGTAACTCTAAACGAGCCAGAAGTTGTGGCCGTCCGAATAATCGATATCTACAGGGTGCAACATCCACGGTGCAAGGTGCAACATCCGTCCCAAATGGCGAAACAGTGCCGTACGACTTTTAGAAATGCGTGCATGGATTTGAAATGGAACAGTACCATGGTTCACCACTCTCCAGCGATGGTAAATCGAAGACCAGCCGCCGTAATCCCGTTTTACCGTAAAAATCCACGTGTCTAAAAAACGAAGGGTAAAAAACTAACGAGACCCGATTGAGATTCGGGATGCCCTTTCTGGGCATTAATCTATCCGTTGATGGCTGAAAGCTGTCAAGGCCGTAAAACACATTGAGGCCTTCGTTTTGACAGATTATGGCTCCTGTAAATCTAAACGAGCCAGAAGTTATGCCCGTCCGAATAATCGATATCTACAGGGTGCAACATCCACGGTGCAAGGTGCAATATCCTTCCGAAATGGCGAAACAGTGCCGTACGAATTTTAGAAATGCGTGCATGGATTTGAAACGGAACAGTACCATGGTGTACCACTCTCCAGCGATGTGAAGTCGAAGACGGGCCACGGTATCCCGTTTTACTGTAAAAATCCACGTGTCGAAAAAACGAAGGGTAAAAAACTTACGAGACCCAATTGAGATTCGGGTTGTCCTTTTTGGGCATTAATCTATCCGTTGACGGCTGAAAGCTGTCAAATCCATAGAACTCATCGAGGCCTTCGTTTTGACAGGTTATGGCTCTCGTATCTCTATACGAGCCAGATGTTATGGCCGTCCGAATAATCGATATCTACAGGGTGCAACATCCACGGTGCAAGGTGCAACATCCGTCCAAAGTGGCGAAACAGTGCCGTACGACATTTAGAAATACGTGCGTGGATTTGAAACGGAACAATACCATAGTGCACCACTCTCCAGCGATGGTAAGTCGAAGACGGGCCACGGTAATCCCGTTTTACCGTAAAAATCCACGTGTCGAAAAAACGAATGGTAAAAAGCTTACGAGACCCGATTGAGATTCGGGTTGTCCTTTTTGGCATTAATCTATCCGTTGACGGCTAAAAGCTGTCAAAGCCGTAGAACTCATCGAGGCCTTCGTTTTGACAGGTTATGACTCCCGTAACTCTAAACGAGCCAGAAGTTATGGCCGTCCGAATAATCGATATCTACAGGGTGCAACATCCACGGTGCAAGGTGCAACATCCGTCCGAAATGGCGAAACAGTGTCGTACGACTTTTCGAAATGCGTGCATGGATTTGAAATGGAATAGTACCATGATGCACCACTCTCCAGCGATGGGAAGTCGAAGACGGGCCACGGTAATCCTGTTTTGCCATAAAAATCCACGTGTCGAAAAAACGAAGGATAAAAAACTTACGAGACCCGATTGAGATTCGGGCTGTCCTTTTTGGGCATTAATCTATCCGTTGATGGCTGAAAGCTGTCAAAGCCGTAGAACTCATCGAGGCCTTCGTTTTGACAGGTTATGGCTTTTGTAACTCTAAACGAGCCAAAAGTTAAGGCCGTCCAAATAATGGATATCTACAGGGTGCAACATCCACGGTGCAAGGTGCAACATCCGTCCGAAATGGCGAAACAGTGCCGTACGACTTTTAGTAATGCGTGCATGGATTTGAAACGCAACAGTACCATGGTGCACCACTCTCCAGCGATGGTAAATCGAAGACCAGCCGCCGTAATCCCATTTTACCGTAAAAATCCGCTTGTCGAAAAAACGAAGGGTAAAAAACTAACGAGAACCGATTGAGATTCGGGTTGCCCTTTTTGGGCATTAATCTATCCGTTGATGGCCGAAAGCTGTCAAAGCCGTAAAACTCATCGAGGCCTTCGTTTTGATAGGTTATGGCTCCCGTAATTATAAACGAGCCAGAAGTTATGGCCGTCCGAATAATCGATATCAACAGGGTGCAACATCCACGGTGCAGGTGCAACATCCGTCCGAAATGGCAAAACAGTGCCGTACGACTTTTAGAAATGCGTGCATGGATTTGAAACGGAACAGTACCATGGTGCACCACTCTCCAACGATGGGAAGTTGAAGACGGGCCACGGTAATCCCGTTTTACCGTAAAAATCCACGTGTCGAAAAAACGAAGGGTAAAAAACTTAGGAGACCCGATTGAGATTCGGGTTGTCCTTTTTGGGCATTAATCTATCCGTTGACTGCTGAAAGCTATCAAAGCCGTAGAACTCATCGAGGCCTTTGTTTTGACAGGTTATGGCTCCCATAACTCTAAACGAGCCAGAAGTTATGGCCGTCCGAATAATCGATATCTACAGGGTGCAACATCCACGGTGCAAGGTGCAAAATCCGTCCGAAATGGCGAAACAGTGCCGTACGACTTTTAGAAATGCGTGCATGGATTTGAACGGAACAGTACCATGGTGCACCACTCTCCAGCGATGGTAAGTCAAAGACGGGCCACGGTAATCCCGTTTTACCGTAAAAATCCACGTGTCGAAAAAACGATGGGTAAAAAACTTACGAGACCCGAATGAGATTCGGGTTGTACTTTTTGGGCATTAATCAATCCGTTGACGGCTGAAAGCTGTCAAAGCCGTAGAACTCATCGAGGCCTTCGTTTTGACAGGTTATGGCTCCCGTAACTCTAAACGAGCCAGAAGTTATGGCCGTCCGAATAATCGATATCTAGAGGGTGCAACATCCACGGTGCAAGGTGCAACATCCGTCCGAAATGGCGAAACAGTGACGTACGACTTTTAGAAATGCGTGCATTGATTGGAAACGGAAAAGTACCATGGTGCACCACTCTCCAGCGATGGGAAGTCGAAGACGGGCCATGGTAATCCCGTTTTACCGTAAAAATCCACGTGTCGAAAAAACGAAGGATAAAAACTTACGAGACCCGATTGAGATTCGGGCTGTCCTTTTTGGGCATTAATCTATCCGTTGACGGCTGAAAGCTGTCAAAGCCGTAGAACTCATCGAGGCCTTCGTTTTGACAGGTTATGGCTTTTGTAACTCTAAACGAGCCAGAAGTTAGGGCCGTCCGAATAATCGATATCTACAGGGTGCAACATCCACGGTGCAAGGTGCAACATCCGTCCGAAATGGCGAAACAGTGTCGTACGGCTTTTAGAAATGCGTGCATGGATTTGAAACGGAACAGTACCATGGTGCACCACTCTCCAGCGATGGGAAGTCGAAGACGAGCCGCCGTAATCCCGTTTTACCGTAAAAATCCACGTGTCGAAAAAACTAAGGGTAAAAAACTTACGAGACCCGATTGAGATTCGGGCTGCCCTTTTTGGGCATTAATCTATCCGTTGACGACTGAAAGCTGTCAAAGCCGTAAAACTCATCGAGGCCTTCGTTTTGACAGGTTATGGCTCCCGTAACTCTTAACGAGCCAGAAGTTATGGCCGTCCGAATAATCGATATCTACAGGGAGCAACATCCACGGTGCAAGGTGCAACATCCGTACGAAATGGCAAAACAGTGTCGTACGACTTTTAGAAATGCGTGCATGGATTTGAAATGGAACAGTACCATGGTGCACTACTCTCCAGCGATGGGAAGTCGAAGACGGGCCACGGTAATCCCGTTTACCATAAAAATCCACGTGTCGAAAAAACGAAGGGTAAAAAACTTACGAGACCCGATTGAGATTCGGGTTGTCCTTTTTGGACATTAATCTATCCGTTGACGGCTAAAAGCTGTCAAAGCTGTAGAACTCATCGAGGCCTTCGTTTTGACAGCTTATGGCTCCCGTTACTCTAAACGAGCCAGAAGTTATGGCCGTCCGAATAATCGATATCTACAGGGTGCAACATTCACGGTGCAAGGTGCAACATCCGTCCGAAATGGCAAAACAGTGTCGTACGACTTTTAGAAATGCGTGCATGGATTTGAAACGGAACAGTACCATGGTGCACCACTCTCCAGCGATGGGAAGTCGAAGACGGGCCACGGTAATCCCGTTTTACCGTAAAAATCCACGTGTCGAAAAACGAAGGATAAAAAACTTACGAGACCCGATTGAGATTCGGGCTGTCCTTTTTGGGCATTAATCTATCCGTTGACGGCTGAAAGCTGTCAAAGCAGTAGAACTCATCGAGGCCTTCGCTTTGACAGGTTATGGCTTTTGTAACTCTAAACGAGCCAGAAGTTATGGCCGTCCAAATAATCGATATCTATAGGGTGCAATATCCACGGTGCAAGGTGCAACATCCGTCCGAAATGGCGAAACAGTGCCGTACGACTTTCAGAAATGCGTGCATGGATTTGAAACGGAACAGTACCATGGTGCACCACTCTCCAGCGATGGTAAATCGAAGACGGGCCGCCATAATCCCGTTTTACCGTAAAAATCCACGTGTCGAAAAAACGAAGGATAAAAACTTACGAGACCCGATTGAGATTCAGGCTGTCCTTTTTGGGCATTAATCTATCCATTGACGGCTGAAAGCTGTCAAAGCCGTAGAACTCATCGAGGCCTTCGTTTTGACAGGTTATGGCTTTTGTAACTCTTAACGAGCCAGAAGTTATGGCCGTCCGAATAATCGATATCTACAGGGTGCAACATCCACGGTGCAAGGTGCAACATCCGTCCGAAATGGCGAAACAGTGCCGTACGACTTTTAGAAATGCGTGAATGGATTTGAAACGGAACAGCACCATGGTGCATCAGTCTCCAGCGATGGGAAGTAGAAGATGGGCCACGGTAATCCCGTTTTACCGTAAAAATCCACGTGTCGAAAAAACGTAGGGTAAAAAACTTACGAGACCCGATTGAGATTCGGGTTGCCCTTTTTGGGCATTAATCTATCCGTTGACGGCTGAAAGCTGTCAAAGCCGTAGAACTCATCGAGTCCTTCGTTTTGACAGGTTATGGCTTTTGTAACTCTAAACGAGCCAGAAGTTATGGCCGTCCGAATAATCGATATCTACAGGGTGCAACATCCACGGTGCAAGGTGCAACATCCGTCCGAAATGGCGAAACAGTGCCGTACGACTTTTAGAAATGCGTGCATGGATTTGAAACGAAACAGTACCATGGTGCACCACTCTCCAGCGATGGGAAGTCGAAGACGGGCCATGGTAATCCCGTTTTACCGTAAAAATCTACGTGTCGAAAAAACGAAGGGTAAAAAACCTACGAGACCCGATTGAGATTCGGGTTGTCCTTTTTGGGCATTAATCTATCCGTTGATGGCTGAAAGCTGTCAAAGCCGTAGAACTCATCGAGGCCTTCGTTTTGACATCTCATGGCTCCCGTAACTCTAAACGAGCCAGAAGTTATGGCCGTCCGAATAATCGATATCAACAGGGTGCAACATCCACGGTGCAAGGTGCAACATCCGTCCGAAATGGCGAAACAGTGCCGTACGACCTTTAGGATTGCGTGCATAGATTTGAAACGGAATGTACCATGGTGCACCACGCTTCAGCGATGGGAAGTCGAAGACGGGCCACTGTAATACCGTTTTACCGTAAAAATCCACGTGTCGAAAAAACGAAGGGTAAAAAACTTACGAGACCCGATTGAGATTCGGGTTGTCCTTTTTGGGCATTAATCTATCTGTTGACGGCTGAAAGCTGTCAAAGCCGTAGAACTCATCGAGACCTTAATTTTGGCAAGTTATGCCTTTTGTAACTCTAACCGAGCCAGAAGTTATGGCCGTCCGAATAATCGATATCTACAGGGTGCAACGTCCACGGTGCAAGGTGCAACATCCGTCCGAAATGGCGAAATAGTTCCGTACGACCTTTAGAAACGCATGCATGAATTTGAAACGAAACAGTACCATGGTGTACCATTCTCCAGCGACGGGAAGTCGAAGACGGGCCATGTTAATCCCGTTTTACCTAAAAATCCACGTGTCGAAAAAACGATGGATAAAAAACTTACGAGACCCGATTGAGATTCGGGTTGTCCTTTTTGGGCATTAATCTATCCGTTGACGGCTGACAGCTGTCAAAGCCGTAGAACTCATCGAGGCCTTCGTTTTGACAGGTTATGGCTCCCGTAACTCTAAACGAGCCAGAAGTTATGGCCGTCCGAATAATCGATATCTACAGGGTGCAACATCCGTCCGAAATGGCGAAACAGTGCCTTACGACTTTTAGAAATGCGTGCATGGATTTGAAACGGAACAGTACCATGGTGCACCACTCTCCAGCGAGGGTAAATCAAAGACCATCCACCGTAATCCCGTTTTACCGGAAAAATCCACGTGTCGAAAAAACGAAGGGTAAAAAACTTACGAGACCCGATTGAGATTCGGGTTGTCCTTTTTGGGCATTAATCTATCCGTTGATGGCTGAGAGCTGTCAAAGCCGTAGAACTCATCGAGGCCTTCGTTTTGAAAGGTTATGGCTCCCGTAACTCTAAACGAGCCCGAAGTTATGGCCATCCGAATAATCGATATCTACAGGGTGCAACATCCACGGTGCAAGGTGCAACATCCGTCCGAAATGGCGAAACAGTGTCGTTCGACTTTTAGGAATGCGTGCATGGATTTGAAACGGAACAGTACCATGGTGCACCACTCTCCAGCGATGGGAAGTCGAAGACGGGCCACGGTAATCCCGTTTTACCGTAAAAATCCACGTGTCGAAAAAACGAAGGATAAAAAACTTACGAGACCCGATTGAGATTCGGGTTGTCCTTTTTGGGCATTAATCTATCCGTTGATGGCTGAAAGCTGTCAAAGCCGTAGTACTCATCGAGGCCTTCGTTTTGACAGGTTATGACTTTTGTAACTCTAAACGAGCCAGAAGTTATGGCCGTCCGAATAATCGATATCTACAGGGTGCAACATCCACGGTGCAAGGTGCAACATCCGTCCCAAATGGCGAAACAGTGCCGTACGACTTTTAGAAATGCGTGCATGGATTTGAAATGGAACAGTACCATGGTGCACCACTCTCCAGCGATGGTAAATCGGAGACCGGCCGCCGTAATCCCGTTTTACCGTAAAAATCCACGTGTCTAAAAAACGAAGGGTAAAAAACTAACGAGACCCGATTGAGATTCGGGTTGCCCTTTCTGGGCATTAATCTATCCGTTGATGGCTGAAAGCTGTCATAGCCGTAAAACACATTGAGGCCTTCGTTTTGTCAGATTATGGCTCCTGTAACTCTAAACGAGCCAGAAGTTATGCCCGTCCGAATAATCGATATCTACAGGGTGCAATATCCACGGTGCAAGGTGCAATATCCTTCCGAAATGGCGAAACAGTGCCGTACGAATTTTAGAAATGCGTGCATGGATTTGAAACGGAACAGTACCATGGTGTACCACTCTCCAGCGATGTGAAGTCGAAGACGGGCCACGGTAATCCCGTTTTACTGTAAAAATCCACGTGTCGAAAAAACGAAGGGTAAAAAACTTACGAGACCCGATTGAGATTCGGGTTGTCCTTTTTGGGTATTAATCTATCCGTTGACGGCTGAAAGATGTCAAATCCATAGAACTCATCGAGGCCTTCGTTTTGACAGGTTATGGCTCTCGTATCTCTATACGAGCCAGATGTTATGGCCGTCCGAATAATCGATATCTACAGGGTGCAACATCCGTCCAAAATGGCGAAACAGTGCCATACGACTTTAAGAAATACGTGCGTGGATTTGAAACGGAACAATACCATGGTGCACCACTCTCCAGCGATGGTAAGTCGAAGACTGGCCACGGTAATCCCGTTTTACCATAAAAATCCACGTGTCGAAAAAACGAATGGTAAAAAGCTTACGAGACCCGATTGAGATTCGGGTTGTCCGTTTTGGCATTAATCTATCCGTTGACGGCTAAAAGCTGTCAAAGCTGTAGAACTCATCAAGGCCTTCGTTTTGACAGGTTATGACTCCCGTAACTCTAAACGAGCCAGAAGTTATGGCCGTCCGAATAATCGATATCTACAGGGTGCAACATCCACGGTGCAAGGTGCAACATCCGTCCGAAATGGCGAAACAGTGTCGTACGACTTTTAGAAATGCGTGCATGGATTTGAAATGGAATAGTACCATGATGCACCACTCTCCAGCGATGGGAAGTCGAAGACGGGCCACGGTAATCCTGTTTTACCATAAAAATCCACGTGTCGAAAAAACGAAGGATAAAAAACTTACGAGACCCGATTGAGATTCGGGCTGTCCTTTTTGGGCATTAATCTATCCGTTGACGGCTGAAAGTCGTCAAAGCCGTAGAACTCATCGAGGCCTTCGTTTTGACAGGTTATGGCTTTTGTAACTCTAAACGAGCCATAAGTTATGGCCGTCCGAATAATGGATATCTACAGGGTGCAACATCCACGGTGCAAGGTGCAACATCCGTCCGAAATGGCGAAACAGTGCCGTACGACTTTTAGTAATGCGTGCATGGATTTGAAACGGAACGGTACCATGGTGCACCACTCTCCAGCGATGGTAAATCGAAGACCAGCCGCCGTAATCCCGTTTTACCGTAAAAATCCACGTGTCGAAAAAACGAAGGGTAAAAAACTTACGAGAACCGATTGAGATTCGGGTTGCCCTTTTTGGGCATTAATCTATCCGTTGATGGCTGAAAGCTGTTAAAGCCGTAAAACTCATCGAGGCCTTCGTTTTGACAGGTTATGGCTCCCGTAATTCTAAACGAGCCAGAAGTTATGGCCGTCCGAATAATCGATATCAACAGGGTGCAACATCCACGGTGCAATGTGCAACATCCGTCCGAAATGGCAAAACAGTGTCGTACGACTTTTAGAAATGCGTGCATGGATTTGAAACGGAACAGTACCATGGTGCACCACTCTCCAACGATGGGAAGTCGAAGACGGGCCACGGTAATCCCGTTTTACCGTAAAAATCCACGTGTCGAAAAAACGAAGGGTAAAAAACTTACGAGACCCGATTGAGATTCGGGTTGTCCTTTTTGGGCATTAATCTATCCGTTGACTGCTGAAAGCTGTTAAAGCCGTAGAACTCATCAAGGCCTTTGTTTTGACAGGTCATGGCTCCCGTAACTCTAAAGGAGCCAGAAGTTATGGCCGTCCGAATAATCGATATCTACAGGGTGCAACATCCACGGTGCAAGGTGCAAAATCCGTCCGAAATGGCGAAACAGTGCCGCACGACTTTTAGAAATGCGTGCATGGATTTGAACGGAACAGTACCATGGTGCACCACTCTCTAGCGATGGTAAGTCAAAGACGGGCCACGGTAATCCCGTTTTACCGTAAAAATCCACGTGTCGAAAAAACGAAGGGTAAAAAACTTACGAGACCCGATTGAGATTCGGGTTGTCCTTTTTGGGCATTAATCTATCCGTTGACGGCTGAAAGCTGTCAAAGCCGTAGAACTCATCGAGGCCTTCGTTTTGACAGGTTATGGCTCCCGTAACTCTAAACGAGCCAGAAGTTATGGCCGTCCGAATAATCGATATCTGGAGGGTGCAACATCCACGGTGCAAGGTGCAACATCCGTCCGAAATGGCGAAACAGTGACGTACGACTTTTAGAAATGCGTGCATTGATTTGAAACGGAAAAGTACCATGGTGCACCACTCTCCAGCGATGGGAAGTCGAAGACGGGCCACGGTAATCCCGTTTTACCGTAAAAATCCACGTGTCGAAAAAACGAAGGATAAAAACTTACGAGACCCGATTGAGATTCGGGCTGTCCTTTTTGGGCATTAATCTATCCGTTGACGGCTGAAAGCTGTCAAAGCCGTAGAACTCATCGAGGCCTTCGTTTTGACAGGTTATGGCTTTTGTAACTCTAAACGAGCCGGAAGTTAGGGCCGTCCGAATAATCGATATCTACAAGGTGCAACATCCACGGTGCAAGGTGCAACATCCGTCCGAAATGGCGAAACAGTGCCGTACGACTTTTAGAAATGCGTGCATGGATTTGAAACGGAACAGTACCATGGTGCACGACTCTCCAGCGATGGGAAGTCGAAGACGAGCCGCCGTAATCCCGTTTTACCGTAAAAATCCACGTGTCGAAAAAACTAAGGGTAAAAAACTAACGAGACCCGATTGAGATTCGGGCTGCCCTTTTTGGGCATTAATCTATCCGTTGACGGCTGAAAGCTGTCAAAGCCGTAAAACTCATCGAGGCCTTTGTTTTGACAGGTTATGGCTCCCGTAACTCTTAACGAGCCAGAAGTTATGGCCGTCCGAATAATCGATATCTACAGGGTGCAACATCCACGGTGCAAGGTGCAACATCCGTACGAAATGGCAAAACAGTGTCGTACGACTTTTAGAAATGCGTGCATGGATTTGAAACGGAACAGTACCATGGTGCACTACTCTCCAGCGATGGGAAGTTGAAGACGGGCCACGGTAATCCCGTTTACCATAAAAATCCACGTGTCGAAAAAACGAAGGGTAAAAAACTTACGAGATCCGATTGAGATTCGGGTTGTCCTTTTTGGACATTAATCTATCCGTTGAAGGCTAAAAGCTGTCAAAGCTGTAGAACTCATCGAGGCCTTCGTTTTGACCGGTTATAGCTCCCGTAACTCTAAACGAGCCAGAAGTTATGGCCGTCCAAATAATCGATATCTATAGGGTGCAACATCCACGGTGCAAGGTGCAACATCCGTCCGAAATGGCAAAACAGTGCCGTACGACTTTTAGAAATGCGTGCATGGATTTGAAACGGAACAGTACCATGGTGCACCACTCTCCAGCGATGGGAAGTCGAAGACGGGCCACGGTAATCCCGTTTTACCGTAAAAATCCACGTGTCGAAAAAACGAAGGATAAAAAACTTACCAGACCCGATTGAGATTCGGGCTGTCCTTTTTGGGCATTAATTTATCCGTTGACGGCAGAAAGCTGTCAAAGCCGTAGAACTCATCGAGGCCTTCGTTTTGACAGGTTATGGCTTTTGTAACTCTAAACGAGCCAGAAGTTATGGCCGTCCAAATAATCGATATCTATAGGGTGCAATATCCACGGTGCAAGGTGCAACATCCGTCCGAAATGGCGAAACAGTGCCGTACGACTTTCAAAAATGCGTGCATGGATTTGAAACGGAA
Organism: Allium cepa; assembly: GCA_030765085.1. NCBI lineage: Eukaryota > Viridiplantae > Streptophyta > Magnoliopsida > Asparagales > Amaryllidaceae > Allium > Allium cepa. The sequence continues at coordinate 40,746,701 of CM060941.1, read as the reverse complement.
CAGTACCATGGTGCACCACTCTCCAGCGATGGTAAATCGAAGACGGGCCGCCATAATCCCGTTTTACCGTAAAAATCCACGTGTCGAAAAAACGAAGGATAAAAACTTACGAGACCCGATTGAGATTCAGGCTGTCCTTTTTGGGCATTAATCTATCCGTTGACCGCTGAAAGCTGTCAAAGGCGTAGAACTCATCGAGGCCTTCGTTTTGACAGGTTATGGCTTTTGTAACTCTTAACGAGCCAGAAGTTATGGCCGTCCGAATAATCGATATCTACAGGGTGCAACATCCACGGTGCAAGGTGCAACATCCGTCCGAAATGGCGAAACAGTGCCGTACGACTTTTAGAAATGCGTGCATGGATTTGAAACGGAACAGCACCATGGTGCATCAGTCTCCAGCGATGGGAAGTAGAAGATGGGCCACGGTAATCCCGTTTTACCGTAAAAATCCACGTGTCGAAAAAACGTAGGGTAAAAAACTTACGAGACCCGATTGAGATTCGGGTTGCCCTTTTTGGGCATTAATCTATCCGTTGCCGGCTGAAAGCTGTCAAAGCCGTAGAACTCATCGAGTCCTTCGTTTTGACAGGTTATGGCTTTTGTAACTCTAAACGAGCCAGAAGTTATGACCGTCGGAATAATCGATATCTACAGGGTGCAACATCCACGGTGCAAGGTGCAACATCCGTCCGAAATGGCGAAACAGTGCCGTACGACTTTTAGAAATGCGTGCATGGATTTGAAACGGAACAGTACCATGGTGCACCACTCTCCAGCGATGGGAAGTCGAAGACGGGCCATGGTAATCCCGTTTTACCGTAAAAATCCACGTGTCGAAAAAACGAAGGGTAAAAAACCTACGAGACCCGATTGAGATTCGGGTTGTCCTTTTTGGGCATTAATCTACCCGTTGATGGCTGAAAGCTGTCAAAGCCGTAGAACTCATCGAGGCCTTCGTTTTGACATCTTATGGCTCCCGTAACTCTAAACGAGCCAGAAGTTATGGCCGTCCGAATAATTGATATCAACAGGGTGCAACATCCACGGTGCAAGGTGCAACATCCGTCCGAAATGGCGAAACAGTGCCGTACGACTTTTAGAAATGCGTGCATGGATTTGAAATGGAAAAGTACCATGGTGCACCACTCTCCAGCGATGGGAAGTCGAAGACGGGCCAAGGTAATCCCGTTTTACCGTAAAAATCCACGTGTCGAAAAAATGAAGGGTAAAAAACTTACGAGACCCGATTGAGATTCGGGCTGTCCTTTTTGGGCATTACTCTATCCGTTGACGGCTGAAAGCTGTCAAAGCCGTAGAAATCATCAAGGCCTTTGTTTTGACAGGTTATGGCTTTTTTAACTCTAAACGAGCCAGAAGTTATGGCCGTCCGAATAATCGATATCTATAGGGTGCAACATCCACGGTGCAAGGTGCAACATCCGTCCGAAATAGCGAAACAGTGCCGTACAACTTTCAAAAATGCGTGCATGGATTTGAAATGGAACAGTACCATGGTGCACCACTCTCCAGCGATGGTAAATCGAAGACCAGCCGCCGTAATCCCGTTTTACCGTAAAAATCCACGTGTCGAAAAAACGAAGGGCAAAAAAGTTACGAGACCCGATTGAGATTCGGGTTGCCCTTTTTGGGCATTAATCTATCAGTTGACGGCTGAAAGCTGTCAAAGCCGTAGAACTTATCGAGGCCTTCGTTTTGACAGGTTATGGCTCCCGTAACTCTTAACGTGCCAGAAGTTAGGGCCGTCCGAATAATCGATATCTACAGGGTGCAACATCCACGGTGCAAGGTGCAACATCCGTCCGAAATGGCGAAACAGTGCCGTATGACTTTTAGAAATGCGTGCATGGATTTGAAACGGAACAGTACCATGGTGCACCACTCTCCAGCGATGGAAAGTCGAAGACGGGCCACGGTAATCCCGTTTTGCCGTAAAAATCCACGTGTCGAAAAAACGAAGGGTAAAAAACTTACGAGACCCGATTGAGATTCGGGTTGTCCTTTTTGGGCATTAATCTATCCGTTGACTGCTAAAAGCTGTCAAAGCCGTAGAACTCATCGAGGTCTTCGTTTTGACAGGTTATGGATCCCGTAACTCTAAACGAGCCAGAAGTTATGGCCGTCCGAATAATCGATATCTACAGGGTGCAACTTCCACGGTGCAAGGTGCAACATCCGTCCGAAATGGCGAAACAGTGCCGTATGACTTTTAGAAATGCGTGCATGGATTTGAAACGGAACAGTACCAAGGTGCACCACTCTCCAGCGATGGTTAGTCGAAGACGGGCCACGGTAATCCCGTTTTACCGTTAAAATCCACGTGTCGAAAAAACGAAGGGTAAAAAACTTACGAGACCCGATTGAGATTCGGGTTATCCTTTTAGGGCATTAATCTACCCGTTGACGGCTGAAAGCTGTCAAAGCCGTAGAACTCATCGAGGCCTTTGTTTTGACAGGTTATGGCTCTCGTAACTCTAAACGAGCCAGAAGTTATGGCCGTCCGAATAATCGATATCTACAGGGTGCAACATCCACGGTGCAAGGTGCAACATCCGTCCGGAATGGCGAAACAGTGTTGTACGACTTTTAGAAATGCGTGCATGGATTTGAAACGGAAAAGTACCATGGTGCACCACTCTCCAGCGATGGGAAGTCGAAGACGGGCCACGATAATCTCGATTTACCGTAAAAATCCACGTGTCGAAAAAAACAAAGGATAAAAAACTTACGAGACCCGATTGTGATTCGGGCTGTCCTTTTTGGGCATTAATCTATTAGTTGACGGCTGAAAGCTGTCAAATCCATAGAACTCATCGAGGCCTTCGTTTTGACAGGTTATGGCTTTTGTAACTCTAAACGAGACAGATGTTATGGCCGTCCGAATAATCGATATCTACAGGGTGCAACATCCACGGTGCAAGGTGCAACATCCGTCCGAAATGGCGAAACAGTGTCGTACGACTTTTAGAAATGCGTGCATGGATTTGAAACGGAATAGTACCATGGTGCACCACTCTCCAGCGATGGAAAATCGAAGACCAGCCGTCGTAATCCCGTTTTACCATAAAAATTCACGTGTCTAAAAAACGAAGGGTAAAAAACTAACGAGACCCAATTGAGATTCGGGTTGCCCTTTTTGGACAATAATCTATCCGTTGACGGCTGAAAGCTGTCAAAGCCGTAAAGCTCATCGAGACCTTCGTTTTGACAGGTTATGGCTCCCGTAACTCTTAACGAACCAGAAGTTACGGCCGTCCGAATAATCGATATCTACAGGGTGCAACATCCACGGTGCAAGGTGCAACATCCGTCCGAAATGGCGAAACAGTGCCGTACGACTTTTAGAAATGCGTGCATGGATTTGAAATGGAACAGTACCATGGTGCACCACTCTCCAGTGATGGGAAGTCGAAGACGGGCCACGGTAATCCCGTTTTAGCGTAAAAATCCACGTGTCGAAAAAACGAAGGGTAAAAAACTTATGAGACCCGATTGAGATTCGAGCTGTCCTTTTTGGGCATTAATCTATCCGTTGACTGCTGAAAGCTGTCAAAGCCGTAGAACTCATCGAGGCCTTCGTTTTGACAGGTTATGGTTCCCGTAACTCTAAACGAGCCAGAAGTTATGGCCGTCCGAATAATCGATATCTACAGGGTGCAACATCCACGGTGCAAGTTGCAACATCCGTCTGAAATGGCGAAACAGTGCCGTACGACTTTTAGAAATGCGTGCATGGATTTGAAATGGAACAGTACCATGGTGCACCACACTCCAGCGATGGATTTGAAGACGGGCCACGATAATCCCGTTTTACCTTAAAAATCCACGTGTCGAAAAAACGAAGGGTAAAAAACTTACGAGACCCGATTGAGATTCGGGTTGTCCTTTTTGGGCATTAATCTATCCGTTGATGGCTGAAAGCTGTCAAAGTCGTAGAACTCATCGAGGCCTTCGTTTTGACAGGTTATGGCTCCCGTAACTCTTAACGAGCCAAAAGTTATGGTCGTCCGAATAATCGATATCTACAGGGTGCAACATCCACGGTGCAAGGTGCAACATCCGTCCGACATGGCGAAACACTGTTGTACGACTTTTAGAAATGCGTGCATGGGTTTTAAACGGAACAGTACCATGGTGCACCACTCTCCAGCGATGGTAAACCGAAGACCAGCCACGGTAATCCAGTTTTACCGTAAAAATCCACGTGTCGAAAAAACGAAGGGTAAAAAACTTACGTGACCCGATTGAGATTCGGGTTGTCCATTTTGGACATTAATCTATCCGTTGACGGCTGAAACCTGTCAAAGCCGTAGAACTCATCGAGGCCTTCGTTTTGACAGGTTATGGCTCCCGTAACTCTAAACGAGCCAGAAGTTATGGTCGTCCGAATAATCGATATCTACAGGGTGCAACATCCACGGTGCAAGTTGCAACATCCGTCCGAAATGGCGAAACAGTGTCGTACGACTTTTAGAAATGCGAGCATGGATTTGAAACGGAACAGTACCATGGTGCACCACTCTTCGGCGATGGGAAGTCGAAGACGGGCCACGGTAATCCCGTTTTACCGTAAAAATCCACATGTCGAAAAAACGAAGGGTAAAAAACTTACGAGACCCGAATGAGATTCGGGTTGTCCTTTTTGGGCATTAATCTATCCGTTGATGGCGGAAAGCTGTCAAAGCCGTAGAAATCATCGAGGCCTTCGTTTTGACAGGTTATGGCTCCCGTAACTCTAAACGAGCCAGAAGTTATGGTTGTCCGAATAATCGATATCTACAGGGTGCAACGTCCACGGTGCAAGGTGCAACATCCGTCCGAAATGGCGAAATAGTGACGTACGACCTTTAGAAATGCGTGCATGGATTTGAAACGGAACAGCACCATGGTGCGCCACTCTTCAGCGATGAGAAGTCGAAGATGGGCAACGGTAATCCCGTTTAACCGTAAATATCCACGTGTCGAAAAAACGAAGGGTAAAAAACTTACGAGACCCGATTGAGATTCGGGTTGTCCTTTTTGGGCATTAATCTATCCATTGACGGCTGAAAGCTGTCAAAGCCGTAGAACTCATCGAGGCCTTCGTTTTGACAGGTTATGGCTCCCGTAACTCTAAACGAGCCAAAAGTTATGACCGTCCGAATAATCGATATCTACAGGGTGCAACATCCACGGTGCAAGGTGCAACATCCGTCCGAAATGGCGAAACAGTGCCGTACGACCTTTAGAAATGCATGCATGGATTGAAACGGAACAGTACCGTGGTGCACCACTCTTCAGCGATGGGAAGTCGAAGACGGGCCACTGTAATCCCGTTTTACCGTAAAAATCCGCGTGTCGAAAAAAATGAAGGGTAAAAAACTTACGAGACCCGATTGAGATTCGGGTTGTCCTTTTTGGGCATTAATCTATCCATTGATGGCTTAAAGCTATCAAAGCCGTATAACTCGTCGAGGCCTTCGTTTTCACATGTTATGGCTCCCGTAACTCTAAACGAGCCAGAAGTTATGGCCATCTGAATAATCGATATCTATAGGGTGCAACATCCACGGTGCAAGGTGCAACATCCGTCCGAAATGGAGAAACAGTGTCGTACGACTTTTAAAAATGCGTGCATGGATTTGAAACGGAACAGTACCATGGTGCACCACTCTCCAGCGATGGGAAGTCTAAGACGGGCCACGGTAATCCCGTTTTACCGTAAAAATCCACGTGTCGAAAAACCGAAGGGTAAAAAAATTACAAGACCCGATTGAGATTCGGGTTGTCCTTTTTGGGCATTAATCTATCCGTTGACGGCTGAAAGCTATCAAAGACGTAGAACTCATCGAGACCTTCATTTTGACAAGTTATTGCTTTTGTAACTCTAAACGAGCTAGAAGTTACGGCCGTCCGAATAAACGAGCCCTACATGGTGCAACATCCACGGTGCAAGGTGCAACATCCGTCCGAAATTGCGAAACAGTGCCGTACGACTTTTAGAAATGCGTGCATGGATTTGAAACGGAACAGTACCATGGTGCACCACTCTCCAGTGATGGGAAGTCGAAGACGGGCCACGGTAATCCCGTTTTCCGTAAAAATCCACGTGTCGAAAAAACGAAGGGTAAAAAACTTATGAGACCCGATTGAGATTCGGGTTGTCCTTTTTGGGCATTAATCTATCCATTGACGGCTGAAAGCTGTCGAAGCCGTAGAACTCATCGAGACCTTCATTTTGGCAAGTTATGGCTTTTGTAACTCTAAACGAGCCAGAAGTTATGGTCGTCCGAATAATCGATATCTACAGGGTGCAACGTCCGCGGTGCAAGGTGCAACATCCGTCTGAAATGGCGAAACAGTGCCGTATGACTTTTACAAATGCGTGCATGGATTTGAAACGGAACAGTACCATGATGCACCACTCTCCAGCGATGGTAAATAGAAGACCAGCCACCGTAATCCCGTTTTGCCGTAAAAATCCATGTGTCGTAAAAACGAAGGGTAAAAAAACTTACGAGACCCGACTGAGATTCGGGTTGTCCTTTTTGCGCATTAATCTATCCGTTGACGGCTGAAAGCTGTCAACGCCGTAGAACTCATCGAGGCCCTCGTTTTGACAGGTTATGGCTCCCGTAACTCTAAATGAGCCAGAAGTTATGGCCGTCCGAATAATCGATATCTACAGGGTGCAACATGCACGGTGCAAGGTGCAACATCCGTCCGAAAAGGCGAAACAGTGCCGTACGACTTTTAGAAATGCATGCATGGATTTGAAACGGAACAGTACCACGGTGCACCACTCTTCACAGATGGTAAATCGAAGTCCGGCCACCGTAATCCAGTTTTACCGTAAAAATCCACGTGTCGAAAAAACGAAGGGTAAAAAACTTACGAGACCCGATAGAGATTCGGGTTGTCCTTTTTGGGCATTAATCTATCCGTTGACGGCTGAAAGCGGTCAAAGCCGTAGAACTCATCGAGGCCTTCGTTTTGGCTGGTTATGGCTCCCGTAACTCTAAACGAACCAGAAGTTATGGCCGTCCGAATAATCGATATCTACAGGGTGCAACATCCACGATGCATGGTGCAACATCCGTCCGAAATGGCGAAACAGTGTCGTACGACTTTTAGAAATGCGAGCATGGATTTGAAACGGAACAGTACCATGGTGCACCACTCTTCAGCGATGGGAAGTCGAAGACGGGCCACAGTAATCCCGTTTTACCGTAAAAATCCACGTGTCGAAAAAACGAAGGGTAAAAAACTTACGAGACCCGATTGAGATTCCGGTTGTCCTTTTTGGGCATTAATCTATCCGTTGATGGCTGAAAGCTGTCAAAGCCGTAGAACTCATCGATGCCTTCGTTTTGACAGGTTATGGTTCCCGTAAATCTAAACGAGCCAGAAGTTATGGCCGTCCGAATAATCGATATCTACAGGGTGCAACGTCCACGGTGCAAGGTGCAACATCCGTCCGAAATGGCGAAACAGTGCCGTACGACCTTTAGAAATGCGTGCATGGATTTGAAACGGAACAGTACCATGGTGCACCACTCTTCAGCGATGGGAAGTCGAAGATGGGTCACGGTAATCCCGTTTTACCGTAAAAATCCACGTGTCGAAAAAACGAAGGGTAAAAAACATACGAGACCCAATTGAGATTCGGGTTGTCCTTTTTGGGCATTAATCTATCCGTTGACGGCTGAAAGCCATCAAAGCCGTAGAACTCATCGAGGCCTTCATTTTGACAGGTTCGGGCTCATGTAACTCTAAACGAGCCAGAAGTTATGGTCGTCCGAATAATCGATATCTACAGGGTGCAACTTCCACGGTGCAAGGTGCAAAATCAGTCCGAAATGGCGAAACAGTGCCGTACGACCTTTAGAAATGCGTGCATGGATTTGAAACGGAACAGTACCATGGTGCACCACTCTCCAGCGATGGGAAGTCGAAGACGGGCCGCCGTAATCCTGTTTTACCGTAAAAATCCACGTGTCGAAAAAACGAAGGGTAAAAAACTTACGAGACCCGATTGAGATTCGGGTTGTCCTTTTTGGGCATTAATCTATCCGTTGATGGATGAAAGCTGTCAAAGCTGTATAACTCATCGAAGCCTTCGTTTTGACAGGTTATGGCTCCCGTAACTCTAAACGATCCAGAAGTTATGGCCGTCTGAATAATCGATATCTACAGGATGCAACATCCACGGTGCAAGGTGCAACATCCATCCGAAATGGCAAAACAGAGCCATACGACTTTTAAAAATGCGTGCATGGATTTGAAATGGAACAGTACCATGGTGCACCATTCTCCAGCGATGGGAAGTCGAAGACGGGCCACGGTAATCCCGTTTTACCGTAAAAATCCACGTGTCGAAAAAACGAAGGGCAAAAACTTACGAGACCCGATTAAGATTCAGGTTGTCCTTTTTGGGCATTAATCTATCAATTGACGGCTAAAAGCTGTCAAACCCGTAGAACTCACCGTGGCCTTCGTTTTGACAGGTTATGGCTCCCGTAACTCTAAACGAGCCAGAAGTTATGGCCGTCCGAATAATAGATATCTACAGGGTGCAACATCCACGGTGCAAGGTCCAACATCCGTCTGAAATGGCGAAACAGTCCCGTACGACTTTTAGAAATGCGTGCATGGATTTGAAACGGAACAGTACCATGGTGCACCACTCTCCAGCAATGGTAAATCGAAGACCAGCCAACGTAATCTCGTTTTACCGTAAAAATCCACGTGTCGAAAAAACGAAGGGTAAAAAAATTACGAGACCGGATTGAGATTCGGGCTGTCCTTTTTGGGCATTAATCTATCCGTTGACGGCTGAAAGCGGTCAATGCCGTAGAACTCATTGAGGCCTTCGTTTTGACAGGTTATGGCTCCCGTAACTCTAAACGAGCCAAAAGTTATGACCATCCGAATAATCGATATCTACAGGGTGCAACATCCACGGTGCAAGGTGCAACATCCGTCCGAAATGGCGAAACAGTGCCGTACGACCTTTAGAAATGCATGCATGGATTGAAACGGAACAGTACCGTGGTGCACCACTCTTCAGCGATGGGAAGTCGAAGACGGGCCACTGTAATCCCGTTTTACCGTAAAAATCCGCGTGTCGAAAAAAATGAAGGGTAAAAAACTTATGAGACCCGATTGAGATTCGGGTTGTCCTTTTTGGGCATTAATCTATCCGTTGATGGCTTAAAGCTATCAAAGCCGTATAACTCGTCGAGGCCTTCGTTTTCACAGGTTATGGCTCCCGTAACTCTAAACGAGCCAGAAGTTATGGCCATCTGAATAATCGATATCTATAGGGTGCAACATCCACGGTGCAAGGTGCAACATCCGTCCGAAATGGAGAAACAGTGTCGTACGACTTTTAAAAATGCGTGCATGGATTTGAAACGGAACAGTACCATGGTGCACCACTCTCCAGCGATGGGAAGTCTAAGACGGGCCACGGTAATCCCGTTTTACCGTAAAAATCCACGTGTCGAAAAACCGAAGGGTAAAAAAATTACAAGACCCGATTGAGATTCGGGTTGTCCTTTTTGGGCATTAATCTATCCGTTGACGGCTGAAAGCTATCAAAGACATAGAACTCATCGAGACCTTCATTTTGACAAGTTATGGCTTTTGTAACTCTAAACGAGCTAGAAGTTACGGCCGTCCGAATAAACGAGCCCTACATGGTGCAACATCCACGGTGCAAGGTGCAACATCCGTCCGAAATTGCGAAACTGTGCCGTACGACTTTTAGAAATGCGTGCATGGATTTGAAATGGAACAGTACCATGGTGCACCACTCTCCAGTGATGGGAAGTCGAAGACGGGCCACGGTAATCCCGTTTTCCGTAAAATTCCACGTGTCGAAAAAACGAAGGGTAAAAAACTTATGAGACCCGATTGAGATTCGGGTTGTCCTTTTTGGGCATTAATCTATCCATTGACGGCTGAAAGCTGTCGAAGCCGTAGAACTCATCGAGACCTTCATTTTGGCAAGTTATGGCTTTTGTAACTCTAAACGAGCCAGAAGTTATGGTCGTCCGAATAATCGATATCTACAGGGTGCAACGTCCGCGGTGCAAGGTGCAACATCCGTCTGAAATGGCGAAACAGTGCCGTATGACTTTTACAAATGCGTGCATGGATTTGAAACGGAACAGTACCATGATGCACCACTCTCCAGCGATGGTAAATAGAAGACCAGCCACCGTAATCCCGTTTTGCCGTAAAAATCCATGTGTCGTAAAAACGAAGGGTAAAAAACTTACGAGACCCGACTGAGATTCGGGTTGTCCTTTTTGCGCATAAATCTATCCGTTGACGGCTGAAAGCTGTCAACGCCGTAGAACTCATCGAGGCCCTCGTTTTGACAGGTTATGGCTCCCTTAACTCTAAATGAGCCAGAAGTTATGGCCGTCCGAATAATCGATATCTACAGGGTGCAACATGCACGGTGCAAGGTGCAACATCCGTCCGAAAAGGCGAAACAGTGTCGTACGACTTTTAGAAATGCATGCATGGATTTGAAACGGAACAGTACCACGGTGCACCACTCTTCACAGATGGTAAATCGAAGTCCGGCCACCGTAATCCAGTTTTACCGTAATAATCCACGTGTCGAAAAAACGAAGGGTAAAAAACTTACGAGACCCGATAGAGATTCGGGTTGTCCTTTTTGGGCATTAATCTATCCGTTGACGGCTGAAAGCGGTCAAAGCCGTAGAACTCATCGAGGCCTTCGTTTTGGCTGGTTATGGCTCCCGTAACTCTAAACGAACCAGAAGTTATGGCCGTCCGAATAATCGATATCTACAGGGTGCAACATCCACGATGCATGGTGCAACATCCGTCCGAAATGGCGAAACAGTGTCGTACGACTTTTAGAAATGCGAGCATGGATTTGAAACGGAACAGTACCATGGTGCACCACTCTTCAGCGATGGGAGGTCGAAGACGGGCCACAGTAATCCCGTTTTACCGTAAAAATCCACGTGTCGAAAAAACGAAGGGTAAAAAACTTACGAGACCCGATTGAGATTCCGGTTGTCCTTTTTGGGCATTAATCTATCCGTTGATGGCTGAAAGCTGTCAAAGCCGTAGAACTCATCGAGGCCTTCGTTTTGACAGGTTATGGTTCCCGTAAATCTAAACGAGCCAGAAGTTATGGCCGTCCGAATAATCGATATCTACAGGGTGCAACGTCCACGGTGCAAGGTGCAACATCCGTCCGAAATGGCGAAACAGTGCCGTACGACCTTTAGAAATGCGTGCATGGATTTGAAACGGAACAGTACCATGGTGCACCACTCTTCAGCGATGGGAAGTCAAAGATGGGTCACGGTAATCCCGTTTTACCGTAAAAATACACGTGTCGAAAAAACGAAGGGTAAAAACATACGAGACCCAATTGAGATTCGGGTTGTCCTTTTTGGGCATTAATCTATCCGTTGACGGCTGAAAGCCATCAAAGCCGTAGAACTCATCGAGGCCTTCATTTTGACAGGTTCGGGCTCATGTAACTCTAAACGAGCCAGAAGTTATGGTCGTCCGAATAATCGATATCTACAGGGTGCAACTTCCACGGTGCAAGGTGCAAAATCAGTCCGAAATGGCGAAACAGTGCCGTACGACCTTTAGAAATGCGTGCATGGATTTGAAACGGAACAGTACCATGGTGCACCACTCTCCAGCGATGGGAAGTCGAAGACGGGCCGCCGTAATCCTGTTTTACCGTAAAAATCCACGTGTCGAAAAAACGAAGGGTAAAAAACTTACGAGACCCGATTGAGATTCGGGTTGTCCTTTTTGGGCATTAATCTATCCGTTGATGGATGAAAGCTGTCAAAGCTGTATAACTCATCGAAGCCTTCGTTTTGACAGGTTATGGCTCCCGTAACTCTAAACGATCCAGAAGTTATGGCCGTCTGAATAATCGATATCTACAGGATGCAACATCCACGGTGCAAGGTGCAACATCCATCCGAAATGGCAAAACAGAGCCATACGACTTTTAAAAATGCGTGCATGGATTTGAAATGGAACAGTACCATGGTGCACCATTCTCCAGCGATGGGAAGTCGAAGACGGGCCACGGTAATCCCGTTTTACCGTAAAAATCCACGTGTCGAAAATACGAAGGGCAAAAACTTACGAGACCCGATTAAGATTCAGGTTGTCCTTTTTGGGCATTAATCTATCAATTGACGGCTAAAAGCTGTCAAAGCCGTAGAACTCACCGTGGCCTCCGTTTTGACAGGTTATGGCTCCCGTAACTCTAAACGAGCCAGAAGTTATGGCCGTCCGAATAATAGATATCTACAGGGTGCAACATCCACGGTGCAAGGTCCAACATCCGTCTGAAATGGCGAAACAGTCCCGTACGACTTTTAGAAATGCGTGCATGGATTTGAAACGGAACAGTACCATGGTGCACCACTCTCCAGTGATGGGAAGTCGAAGACTGGCCACGGTAATCCCGTTTACCGTAAAAATCCACGTGTCGAAAAAACGCAGGGTATAAAATTTACGAGACCCGATTGAGATTCGGGTTGACCTTTTTGGGCATTAATCTATCCGTTGACGGCTGAAAGCTGTCAAAGCCGTAGAACTCATCGAGGCCTTTGTTTTGATAGGTTATGGCTCCCGTAACTCTAAACGAGCCAGAAGTTATGGCCGTCCGAATAATCGATATCTACAGGGTGCAACATCCACGGTGCAAGGTGCAACATCCGTCCGAAATGGCGAAACAGTGCCGTACGACTTTTAGAAATACGTGCATGGATTTGACCATGGTGCACCACTCTCCAGCGATGGTAAATCGAAGACCAGCCACCGTAATCCCGTTTTACCATAAAAATCCACGTGTCGAAAAAACGAAGGGTAAAAAACTTACGAGACCCGATTGAGATTCGGGTTGTCCTTTTTGGGCATTAATCTATCCGTTGACGGCTGAAAGCCGTCAAAGGCGTAGAAATCATCGAGGCCTTCGTTTTGACAGGTTATGGCTTCCGTAAATCTAAACGAGCCAGAAGTTATGGCCGTCCGAATAATCGATATCTACAGGGTGCAACATCCACGGTGCAAGGTGCAACATCCGTCCGAAATGGCGAAATAGTGCGGTACTCCTTTTAGAAATGCATGCATGGATTTGAAACGGAACAGTACCATGGTGCACCACTCTCCAGCGATGGTAAGTCGAAGACGGGCAACGGTAATCCCGTTTTACCGTAAAAATCCACGGGTCGAAAAAACGAAGGGTAAAAAACTTACGAGACCCGATTGAGATTCGGGTTGTCCTTTTTGGGCATTAATCTATCCGTTGACTGCTGAAAACTGTCAAAACCGTAGAAATCATCGAGGGCTTCGTTTGATAGGTTATGGCTCCCGTAACTCTAAACGAGCCAGAAGTTATGGCCGTCCGAATAATCGGTATCTACAGGGTGCAACATCCACGGTGCATGGTGCAACATCCGTCCGAAATGGCGAAACAGTGTCGTACGACTTTTAGAAATGCGTGCATGGATTTGAAACGGAACAGTACCATGGTGCACCACTCTCCAGTGATGGGAAGTCGAAGACGTTTTACGGTAATCTCGTTTTACCGTAAAAATCCACGTGTCGAAAAAAAGAAGGATAAAAAACTTACGAGACCCGATTGAGATTCGGGTTGTTCTTTTTGGGCATTAATCTATCCTTTGACAGCTGAAAGCTGTCAAAGCTGTAGAACTCATCGAGGCTTCGTTTTGACAGGTTATGGCTTTTGTAACTCTAAACGAGCCAGAAGTTATGGCCGTCCGAATAATCGATATCTACAGGGTGCAACAACCACGGTGCAAGGTGCAACATCCGTCTGAAATGACGAAACAGTGACGTACGACTTTTAGAAAAGCGTGCATGGATTTGAAACGGAACAGTACCGTGGTGCACCACTCTCCAGCGATGGTAAATCGAAGACCAGCCGCCGTAATCCCGTTTTACCGTAAAAATCCACGTGTCTAAAAACGAAGGGTAAAAAACTTACGAGACCCGATTGAGATTCGGGTTGCCCTTTTTGGGCATTAATCTATCCGTTGACGGCTGAAAGCAGTCAAAGCCGTAAAACTCATCGAGGCCTTCGTTTTGACAGGTTATGGCTCCTGTAACTCTTAACGAGCCAGAAGTTATGGCCATCCGAATAATCGATATCTACAGGGTGCAACATCCACGGTGCAAGGTGCAACATCCGTCCGAAATGGCAAAACAGTGTCGTACGACTTTTAGAAATGCGTGCATGGATTTGAAACGAAACAGTACCATGGTGCACCATTCTCCAGCAATGGGAAGTCGAAGATGGGCCACGGTAATCCCGTTTTACCGTAAAAATCCACGTGTCGAAAAAACGAAGGGTAAAAAACTTACGAGACCCGATTGAGATTCGGGTTGTCCTTTTTGGGCATTAATCTATCCATTGACTGCTGAAAGCCGTCAAAGCCATAGAACTCATCGATGCCATCGTTTTGACAGGTTATGGCTCCTGTAACTATAAACGAGCCAGAAGTTATGGCCGTCCGAATAATCGATATCTACAGGGTGCAACATCCATGGTGCAAGGCGCAACATCCGTCCGAAATGGCGAAACAATGTCGTACGACTTTTAGAAATGCGTGCATGGATTTGAAATGGAACAGTACCATGGTGCAGCACTCTCTAGCGATGGGAAGTCGAAGATGGGCCACTGTAATCCCGGTTTACCGTAAAAATCCACGTGTCGAAAAAACGAAGGACAAAAAACTTACGAGACCCGATTGAGATTCGGGTTGTCCTTTTTGGGCATTAATCTATCCGTTGACGGTTGAAAGCTGTCAAAGCCGTAGAACTCATCGAGGCCTTTGTTTTGACAGGTTGTGGCTTTTGTAACTCTAAACGAGCCAGAAGTTATGGCCGTCCGAATAATCTATATCTACAGGGTGCAACATCCACGGTGCAAGGTGCAACATCCGTCTGAAATGGCGAAACAGTGTCGTACGACTTTTAGAAATGCGTGCATGGATTTGAAAAGGAATAGTACCATGGTGCACCACTCTCCAGTGATGGTAAATCGAAGACCAGCCACCGTAATCCCGTTTTACCGTAGAAATCCACGTGTCTAAAAAACGAAGGGTAAAAAACTAACGAGACCCAATTGAGATTCGGGTTGCCCTTTTTGGACAATAATCTATCCGTTGACGGCTGAAAGCTGTCAAAGCCGTAAAGCTCATCGAGACCTTCGTTTTGACAGGTTATGGCTCCCGTAACTCTTAACGAACCAGAAGTTACGGCCGTCCGAATAATCGATATCTACAGGGTGCAACATCCACGGTGCAAGGTGCAACATCCGTCCGAAATGGCGAAACAGAGCCGTACGACTTTTAGAAATGCGTGCATGGATTTGAAATGGAATAGTACCATGGTGCACCACTCTCCAGTGATGGGAAGTCGAAGACGGGCCACGGTAATCCCGTTTTAGCGTAAAAATCCACGTGTCGAAAAAACGAAGGGTAAAAAACTTATGAGACCCGATTGAGATTCGAGCTGTCCTTTTTGAGCATTAATCTATCCGTTGACTGCTGAAAGCTGTCAAAGCCGTAGAACTCATCGAGGTCTTCGTTTTGACAGGTTATGGTTCCCGTAACTCTAAACGAGCCAGAAGTTATGGCCGTCCGAATAATCGATATCTACAGGGTGCAACATCCACGGTGCAAGTTGCAACATCCGTCCGAAATGGCGAAACAGTGCCGTACGACTTTTAGAAATGCGTGCATGGATTTGAAACGGAACAGTACCATGGTGCACCACTCTCCAGCGATGGATTTGAAGACGGGCCACGATAATCCCGTTTTACCTTAAAAATCCACGTGTCGAAAAAACGAAGGGTAAAAAACTTACGAGACCCGATTGAGATTCGGGTTGTCCTTTTTGGGCATTAATCTATCCGTTGATGGTTGAAAGCTGTCAAAGTCGTAGAACTCATCGAGGCCTTCGTTTTGACAGGTTATGGCTCCCGTAACTCTTAACGAGCCAAAAGTTATGGTCGTCCGAATAATCGATATCTACAGGGTGCAACATCCACGGTGCAAGGTGCAACATCCGTCCGACATGGCGAAACACTGTTGTACGACTTTTAGAAATGCGTGCATGGGTTTTAAACGGAACAGTACCATGGTGCACCACTCTCCAGCGATGGTAAACCGAAGACCAGCCACGGTAATCCAGTTTTACCGTAAAAATCCACGTGTCGAAAAAACGAAGGGTAAAAAACTTACGTGACCCGATTGAGATTCGGGTTGTCCTTTTTGGACATTAATCTATCCGTTGACGGCTGAAACCTGTCAAAGCCATAGAACTCATCGAGGCCTTCGTTTTGACAGGTTATGGCTCCCGTAACTCTAAACGAGCCAGAAGTTATGGTCGTCCGAATAATCGATATCTACAGGGTGCAACATCCACGGTGCAAGTTGCAACATCCGTCCGAAATGGCGAAACAGTGTCGTACGACTTTGAGAAATGCAAGCATGGATTTGAAATGGAACAGTACCATGGTGCACCACTCTTCGGCGATGGGAAGTCGAAGACGGGCCACGGTAATCCCGTTTTACCGTAAAAATCCACATGTCGAAAAAACGAAGGGTAAAAAACTTACGAGACCCGAATGAGATTCGGGTTGTCCTTTTTGGGCATTAATCTATCCGTTGATGGCGGAAAGCTGTCAAAGCCGTAGAAATCATCGAGGCCTTCGTTTTGACAGGTTATGGCTCCCGTAACTCTAAACGAGCCAGAAGTTATGGTTGTCCGAATAATCGATATCTACGGGGTGCAACGTCCACGGTGCAAGGTGCAACATCCATCCGAAATTGCGAAATAGTGCCGTACGACCTTTAGAAATGCGTGCATGGATTTGAAACGGAACAGCACCATGGTGCGCCACTCATCAGCGATGAGAAGTCGAAGATGGGCAACGGTAATCCCGTTTAACCGTAAATATCCACGTGTCGAAAAAACGAAGGGTAAAAAACTTACGAGACCCGATTGAGATTCGGGTTGTCCTTTTTGGGCATTAATCTATCCATTGACGGCTGAAAGCTGTCAAAGCCGTAGAACTCATCGAGGCCTTCGTTTTGACAGGTTATGGCTCCCGTAACTCTAAACGAGCCAAAAGTTATGACCGTCCGAATAATCGATATCTACAGGGTGCAACATCCACGGTGCAAGGTGCAACATCCGTCCGAAATGGCGAAACAGTGCCGTACGACCTTTAGAAATGCATGCATGGATTGAAACGGAATAGTACCGTGGTGCACCACTCTTCAGCGATGGGAAGTCGAAGACGGGCCACTGTAATCCCGTTTTACCGTAAAAATCCGCGTGTCGAAAAAAATGAAGGGTAAAAAACTTACGAGACCCGATTGAGATTCGGGTTGTCCTTTTTGGGCATTAATCTATCCGTTGATGGCTTAAAGCTATCAAAGCCGTATAACTCGTCGAGGCCTTCGTTTTCACAGGTTATGGCTTCCGTAACTCTAAACGAGCCAGAAGTTATGGCCATCTGAATAATCGATATCTATAGGGTGCAACATCCATGGTGCAAGGTGCAACATCCGTCCGAAATGGAGAAACAGTGTCGTACGACTTTTAAAAATGCGTGCATGGATTTGAAACGGAACAGTACCATGGTGCACCACTCTCCAGCGATGGGAAGTCTAAGACGGGCCACGGTAATCCCGTTTTACCGTAAAAATCCACGTGTCGAAAAACCGAAGGGTAAAAAAATTACAAGACCCGATTGAGATTCGGGTTGCCCTTTTTGGGCATTAATCTATCCGTTGACGGCTGAAAGCTATCAAAGACGTAGAACTCATCGAGACCTTCATTTTTACAAGTTATGGCTTTTGTAACTCTAAACGAGCTAGAAGTTACGGCCGTCCGAATAAACGAGCCCTACATGGTGCAACATCCACGGTGCAAGGTGCAACATCCGTCCGAAATTGCGAAACAGTGCCGTACGACTTTTAGAAATGCGTGCATGGATTTGAAATGGAACAGTACCATGGTGCACCACTCTCCAGTGATGGGAAGTCGAAGACGGGCCACGGTAATCCCGTTTTCCGTAAAAATCCACGTGTCGAAAAAACGAAGGGTAAAAAACTTATGAGACCCGATTGAGATTCGGGTTGTCCTTTTTGGGCATTAATCTATCCATTGACGGCTGAAAGCTGTCGAAGCCGTAGAACTCATCGAGACCTTCATTTTGGCAAGTTATGGCTTTTGTAACTCTAAACGAGCCAGAAGTTATGGTCGTCCGAATAATCGATATCTACAGGGTGCAACGTCCGCGGTGCAAGGTGCAACATCCGTCTGAAATGGCGAAACAGTGCCGTATGACTTTTACAATTGCGTGCATGGATTTGAAACGGAACAGTACCATGATGCACCACTCTCCAGCGATGGTAAATAGAAGACCAGCCACCGTAATCCCGTTTTGCCGTAAAAATCCATGTGTCGTAAAAACGAAGGGTAAAAAACTTACGAGACCCGACTGAGATTCGGGTTGTCCTTTTTGCGCATTAATCTATCCGTTGACGGCTGAAAGCTGTCAACGCCGTAGAACTCATCGAGGCCCTCGTTTTGACAGGTTATGGCTCCCGTAACTTTAAATGAGCCAGAAGTTATGGCCGTCCGAATAATCGATATCTACAGTGTGCAACATGCACGGTGTAAGGTGCAACATCCGTCCGAAAAGGCGAAACAGTGCCGTACGACTTTTAGAAATGCATGCATGGATTTGAAATGGAACAGTACCACGGTGCACCACTCTTCACAGATGGTAAATCGAAGTCCGGCCACCGTAATCCAGTTTTACCGTAAAAATCCACGTGTCGAAAAAACGAAGGGTAAAAAACTTACGAGACCCGATAGAGATTCGGGTTGTCCTTTTTGGGCATTAATCTATCCGTTGACGGCTGAAAGCGGTCAAAGCCGTAGAACTCATCGAGGCCTTCGTTTTGGCTGGTTATGGTTCCCGTAACTCTAAACGAGCCAGAAGTTATGGCCGTCCGAATAATCGATATCTACAGGGTGCAACATCCACGATGCATGGTGCAACATCCGTCCGAAATGGCGAAACAGTGTCGTACGACTTTTAGAAATGCGAGCATGGATTTGAAACGGAACAGTACCATGGTGCACCACTCTTCAGCGATGGGAAGTCGAAGACGGGCCACAGTAATCCCGTTTTACCGTAAAAATCCACGTGTCGAAAAAACGAAGGGTAAAAAACTTACGAGACCCGATTGAGATTCCGGTTGTCCTTTTTGGGCATTAATCTATCCGTTGATGGCTGAAAGCTGTCAAAGCCGTAGAACTCATCGAGGCCTTCGTTTTGACAGGTTATGGTTCCCGTAAATCTAAACGAGCCAGAAGTTATGGCCGTCCGAATAATCGATATCTACAGGGTGCAACGTCCACGGTGCAAGGTGCAACATCCGTCCTAAATGGCGAAACAGTGCCGTACGACCTTTAGAAATGCGTGCATGGATTTGAAACGGAACAGTACCATGGTGCACCACTCTTCAGCGATGGGAAGTCGAAGATGGGTCACGGTAATCCCGTTTTACCGTAAAAATCCACGTGTCGAAAAAACGAAGGGTAAAAAACATACGAGACCCAATTGAGATTCGGGTTGTCCTTTTTGGGCATTAATCTATCCGTTGACGGCTGAAAGCCATCAAAGCCGTAGAACTCATCGAGGCCTTCATTTTGGCAGGTTCGGGTCATGTAACTCTAAACGAGCCAGAAGTTATGGTCGTCCGAATAATCGATATCTACAGGGTGCAACTTCCACGGTGCAAGGTGCAAAATCAGTCCGAAATGGCGAAACAGTGCCGTACGACCTTTAGAAATGCGTGCATGGATTTGAAACGGAACAGTACCATGGTGCACCACTCTCCAGCGATGGGAAGTCGAAGACGGGCCGCCGTAATCCTGTTTTACCGTAAAAATCCACGTGTCGAAAAAACGAAGGGTAAAAAACTTACGAGACCCGATTGAGATTCGGGTTGTCCTTTTTGGGCATTAATCTATCCGTTGATGGATGAAAGCTGTCAAAGCTGTATAACTCATCGAAGCCTTCGTTTTGACAGGTTATGGCTCCCGTAACTCTAAACGATCCAGAAGTTATGGCCGTCTGAATAATCGATATCTACAGGATGCAACATCCACGGTGCAAGGTGCAACATCCATCCGAAATGGCAAAACAGAGCCATACGACTTTTAAAAATGCGTGCATGGATTTGAAATGGAACAGTACCATGGTGCACCATTCTCCAGCGATGGGAAGTCGAAGACGGGCCACGGTAATCCCGTTTTACCGTAAAAATCCACGTGTCGAAAAAACGAAGGGCAAAAACTTACGAGACCCGATTAAGATTCAGGTTGTCCTTTTTGGGCATTAATCTATCAATTGACGGCTAAAAGCTGTCAAAACCGTAGAACTCACCGTGGCCTTCGTTTTGACAGGTTATGGCTCCCGTAACTCTAAACGAGCCAGAAGTTATGGCCGTCCGAATAATAGATATCTACAGGGTGCAACATCCACGGTGCAAGGTCCAACATCCGTCTGAAATGGCGAAACAGTCCCGTACGACTTTTAGAAATGCGTGCATGGATTTGAAACGGAACAGTACCATGGTGCACCACTCTCCAGCGATGGGAAGTCGAAGACTGGCCACGGTAATCCCGTTTACCGTAAAAATCCACGTGTCGAAAAAACGCAGGGTATAAAATTTACGAGACCCGATTGAGATTCGGGTTGACCTTTTTGGGCATTAATCTATCCGTTGATGGCTGAAAGCTGTCAAAGCCGTAGAACTCATCGAGGCCTTTGTTTTGATAGGTTATGGCTCCCGTAACTCTAAACGAGCCAGAAGTTATGGCCGTCCGAATAATCGATATCTACAGGGTGCAACATCCACGGTGCAAGGTGCAACATCCGTCCGAAATGGCGAAACAGTGCCGTACGACTTTTAGAAATACGTGCATGGATTTGACCATGGTGCACCACTCTCCAGCGATGGTAAATCGAAGACCAGCCACCGTAATCCCGTTTTACCATAAAAATCCACGTGTCGAAAAAACGAAGGGTAAAAAACTTACGAGACCCGATTGAGATTCGGGTTGTCCTTTTTGGGCATTAATCTATCCGTTGACGGCTGAAAGCCGTCAAAGGCGTAGAAATCATCGAGGCCTTCGTTTTGACAGGTTATGGCTCCCGTAACTCTAAACGAGCCAGAAGTTATGGCCGTCCGAATAATCGATATCTACAGGGTGCAACATCCACGGTGCAAGGTGCAACATCCGTCCGAAATGGCGAAATAGTGCGGTACTCCTTTTAGAAATGCATATATGGATTTGAAACGGAACAGTACCATGGTGCACCACTCTCCAGCGATGGTAAGTCGAAGACGGGCAACGGTAATCCCGTTTTACCGTAAAAACCCACGGGTCGAAAAAACGAAGGGTAAAAAACTTACGAGACCCGATTGAGATTCGGGTTGTCCTTTTTGGGCATTAATCTATCCGTTGACTGCTGAAAACTGTCAAAACCGTAGAAATCATCGAGGGCTTCGTTTGACAGGTTATGGCTCCCGTAACTCTAAACGAGCCAGAAGTTATGGCCGTCCGAATAATCGGTATCTACAGGGTGCAACATCCACGGTGCATGGTGCAACATCCGTCCGAAATGGCGAAACAGTGTCGTACGACTTTTAGAAATGCGTGCATGGATTTGAAACGGAACAGTACCATGGTGCACCACTCTCCAGTGATGGGAAGTCGAAGACGTTTTACGGTAATCTCGTTTTACCGTAAAAATCCACGTGTCGAAAAAAAGAAGGATAAAAAACTTACGAGACCCGATTGAGATTCGGGTTGTTCTTTTTGGGCATTAATCTATCCTTTGACAGCTGAAAGCTGTCAAAGCCGTAGAACTCATCGAGGCTTCGTTTTGACAGGTTATGGCTTTTGTAACTCTAAACGAGCCAGAAGTTATGGCCGTCCGAATAATCGATATCTACAGGGTGCAACATCCACGGTGCAAGGTGCAACATCCGTCCGAAATGACAAAACAGTGACGTACGACTTTTTGAAAAGCGTGCATGGATTTGAAACGGAACAGTACCGTGGTGCACCACTCTCCAGCGATGGTAAATCGAAGACCAGCCGCTGTAATCCCGTTTTACCGTAAAAATCCACGTGTCTAAAAACGAAGGGTAAAAAACTTACGAGACCCGATTGAGATTCGGGTTGCCCTTTTTGGGCATTAATCTATCCGTTGACGGCTGAAAGCAGTCAAAGCCGTAAAACTCATCGAGGCCTTCGTTTTGACAGGTTATGGCTCCTGTAACTCTTAACGAGCCAGAAGTTATGGCCATCCGAATAATCGATATCTACAGGGTGCAACATCAACGGTGCAAGGTGCAACATCCGTCCGAAATGGCAAAACAGTGTCGTACGACTTTTAGAAATGTGTGCATGGATTTGAAACGAAACAGTACCATGGTGCACCATTCTCCAGCAATGGGAAGTCGAAGATGGGCCACGGTAATCCCGTTTTACCGTAAAAATCCACGTGTCGAAAAAACGAAGGGTAAAAAACTTACGAGACCCGATTGAGATTCGGGTTGTCCTTTTTGGGCATTAATCTATCCATTGACTGCTGAAAGCCATCAAAGCCATAGAACTCATCGATGCCTTCGTTTTGACAGGTTATGGCTCCTGTAACTATAAACGAGCCAGAAGTTATGGCCGTCCGAATAATCGATATCTACAGGGTGCAACATCCATGGAGCAAGGCGCAACATCCGTCCGAAATGGCGAAACAATGTCGTACGACTTTTAGAAATGCGTGCATGGATTTGAAATGGAACAGTACCATGGTGCAGCACTCTCCAGCGATGGGAAGTCGAAGATGGGCCACTGTAATCCCGTTTTACCGTAAAAATCCACGTGTCGAAAAAACGAAGGACAAAAAACTTACGAGACCCGATTGAGATTCGGGTTGTCCTTTTTGGGCATTAATCTATCCGTTGACGGTTGAAAGCTGTCAAAGCCGTTGAACTCATCGAGGCCTTTGTTTTGACAGGTTATGGCTTTTGTAACTCTAAACGAGCCAGAAGTTATGGCCGTCCAAATAATCTATATCTACAGGGTGCAACATCCACGGTGCAAGGTGCAACATCCGTCCGAAATGGCGAAACAGTGTCGTACGACTTTTAGAAATGCGTGCATGGATTTGAAAAGGAATAGTACCATGGTGCACCACTCTCCAGTGATGGTAAATCGAAGACCAGCCACCGTAATCCCGTTTTACCGTAGAAATCCACGTGTCTAAAAACCGAAGGGTAAAAAACTTACGAGACCCGATTGTGATTCGGGTTGCCCTTTTTTGGCATTAATCTATCCGTTGACGGCTGAAAGCTGTCAAATCCATAAAACTCATCGAGGCCTTCGTTTTGACAGGTTATGGCTCCCGTAACTCCTAACGAGCCAAAAGTTATGGCCGTCCGAATAATCGATATCTACAGGGCGCAACATCCACAGTGCAAGGTGCAACATCCGTCCGAAATGGCGAAACAGTGCCGTACGACTTTTAGAAATGCGTGCATGGATTTGAAATGGAACAGTACCATGGTGCACCACTCTCCAGCGATGGAAAGTCGAAGACGGGCCACGGTAATCCCGTTTTACCGCAAAAATCCACGTGTCGAAAAAACGAAGGATAAAAAACTTACGAGACCCGATTGAGATTCGGGTTGTCCTTTTTGGGCATTAATCTATCCGTTGATGGCTGAAAGCTATCAAAGCCGTAGAACTCATCGAGGCCTTCGTTTTGACAGGTTATGGCTTTTGTAACTCTAAACGAGCCAGAAGTTATGGCTGTCCGAATAATCGATATATACAGGGTGCAACATCCACGGTGCAAGGTGCAACATCCGTCCGACATAGCAAAATAGTGACGTACAACTTTTAGAAATGCGTGCATGGATTTGAAACGAAACAGTACCATGGTGCACCATTCTCCAGCGATGGTAAATCGAAGACCAGCCACCGTAATCCCGTTTTACCGTAAAAATCCACGTGTCGAAAAACGAAGGGTAAAAAACTTACGAGACCCGATTGATATTCGGGTTGACCTTTTTGGGCATTAATATATCCGTCGATGGCTGAAAGCTGTCAAAGCCGTAGAACTCATTGAGGCCTTCGTTTTGACAGGTTATGGCTCCCGTAACTCTAAACGAGCCATAAGTTATTCCCGTCCGAATAATCGATATCTACAGGGTGCAACATCCACGGTGCAAGGTGCAACATCCGTCCGAAATGGCGAAACAGTGCCGTACGTCTTTTAGAAATGCGTGCATGGATTTGAAATGGAACATTACCATGGTGCACCACTCTCCAGCGATGGTAAACCGAAGACCAGCCACGGTAATCCCGTTTTACCGTAAAAATCCATGTGTCGAAAAAACGAAGGGCAAAAAACTTACGTGTCCCGATTGAGATTCGGGTTGTCCTTTTTGGGCATTAATCTATCAGTTGATCGCTGAAAGCTGTCAAAGCCGTAGAACTCATCGAGGCCTTCCTTTTGACAGGTTATGGCTCCCGTAACTCTAAACGAGCCAGAAGTTATGGCCGTCCGAATAATCAATATTTACAGGGTGCAACATCCATGGTGCAAGGTGCAACATCCGTCCGAAATGGCGAAACAGTGTCGTACGACTTTTAGAAATGCGAGCATGGATTTGAAACGGAACAGTACCATGGTTCACCACTCTTCAGCGATGGGAAGTCGAAGACGGGCCACGGTAATCCCGGTTTACCGTAAAAATCCACGTGTCGAAAAAACGAAGGGTAAAAAACTTACGAGACCCGAATGAGATTCCGGTTGTCCTTTTTGGGCATTAATCTATCCGTTGACGGCTGAAAGCTGTCAAAGCCGTAGAACTCATCAAGGCCTTCTTTATCACTGGTTATGTCTCCCGTAACTCTAAACGAGCCAGAAGTTATGGCCGTTCGAATAATCGATATCTACAGGGTGCAACGTCCACTATGCAAGGTGCAACATCCGTCCGAAATGGCGAAACAGTGCCGTACGACCTTTGGAAATGCGTGCATGGATTTGAAACGGAACAGTACCATAGTGCACAACTCTTCAGCGATGGGAAGTCGAAGATGGGCCATGGTAATCCCGTTTTACCGTAAAAATCCATGTGTCGAAAAAACGAAGGGCAAAAAATTACGAGACCCGGTTGAGATTCGGGTTGTCCTTTTTGGGCATTAATCTATCCGCTGACGGCTAAAAGCCGTCAAAGTCGTAGAACTCATCGAGGCCTTCGTTTTGACAGGTTATGGCTCCCGTAACTCTAAACGAGCCAGAAGTTATGGCCGTCCGAATAATCGATATCTACACGGTGCAACATCCACGGTGCGAGGTGCAACATCCGTTCGAAATGGCGAAACAGTGTCGTACGACCTTTAGAAATGCATGCATGGTTTGAAACGGAACAGTACCATGGTGCACCACTCTTCAGCGATGGAAAGTCGAAGACGGGCCACCGTAATCCCGTTTTACCGTAAAAATCCACGTGTCGAAAAAACGAAGGGTAAAAAACTTACGAGACCCGATTGAAATTCGGGTTGTCCTTTTTGGGCATTAATCTATCCGTTGACGGCTGAAAGCTGTCAAAGCCGTAGAACTCATCGAGGCCTTCGTTTTGACAGGTTATGGCTCCCGTAACTCTAAACGAGCCAGAAGTTATGGCCGTCTGAATAATCGATATCTACAGGGTGCAACATCCACGGTGCAAGGTGCAACATCCGTCCGAAATGGCGAAACAGTGTCGTACGACTTTTGAAAATGCATGCATGGATTTGAAACAAAGCAGTACCATGGTGCACCACTCTCCAGCGATGGAAAGTCGAAGACAGGCCACGGTAATCCCGTTTTACCGTAAAAATCCACGTGTCGAAAAAAATGAAGGGAAAAAACTTACGAGACCCGATTGAGATTCGGGTTGTCCGTTTTGGGCATTAATCTATTCGTTGACGGCTGAAAGCTGTCAAAGCCGCAGAACTCATCGAGACCTTCATTTTGGCAAGTTTTGGCTTTTGTAACTCTAAACGAGCCAGAAGTTATGGCCGTCCGAATAATCGATATCTACAGGGTGCAACGTACACGGTGCAAGGTGCAACATCCGTCCGAAATGGCGAAACAGTGTCGTATGACTTTTAGAAATGCGTGCTTGGATTTGAAACGGAACAGTACCATGGTGCACCACTCTCCTAGCGATGGTAAATCGTAGACCAGACACCGTAATACCATTTTGCCGTAAAAATCCACGTGTCGAAAAAACGAAGGGTAAAAAACTTACGAGACCCGATTGAGATTCGGGTAATCCTTTTTGGGCATTAATCTATCCGTTGACGGCTGAAAGCTGTCAAAGCCGTAGAACTCATCGAGGCCTTCGTTTTGACAGGTTATGGCTCACATAACTCTAAATGAGCCAAAAGTTATGGCCGTCCGAATAAGCGATATCTACAGGGTGCAACATCCACGGTTCAAGGTGCAACATCCGTCCAAAATGGCGAAACAGTGCCGTACGACTTTTAGAAATGCGAGCATGGATTTGAAACGGAACAGTACCATGGTGCACCACTCTTCAACGATGGGAAGTCGAAGACGGGCCACGGTAATCCCGTTTTGCCGTAAAAATCCACGTGTCGAAAAAACGAAGGGTAAAAAACTTACGAGACCCGATTGAGATTCCGGTTGTCCTTTTTGGGCATTAATCTATCCGTTGATGGCTGAAAGCTGTCAAAGCCGTAGAACACATGGAGGCCTTCGTTTTGAGAGGTTATGGCCCCCGTAACTCTAAACGAGCCAGAAGTTATGACCGTCCGAATGATCGATATCTACAGGGTGCAACGTCTACGGTGCAACATCCATCCGAAATGGCGAAACAGTGCCGTACGACCTTCAGAAATTCGTGCATGAATTTGAAATGGAACACTACCATGGTGCACCACTCTTCAGCGATGGGAAGTCGAAGACAGGCCACGGTAATCCCGTTTTACTGTAAAAATCCACGTGTCGAAAAAACGAAGGGTAAAAAACTTACGAGACCCGATTGAGATTCGGGTTGTCCTTTTTGGGCGTTAATCTATCCGTGGATGGCTGAAAGCTGTCAAAGCCGTCGAACTAGGCCTTCGTTTTGACAGGTTATGGCTCCCGTAACTCTAAACGAGCCAGAAGTTATGGCCGTCTGAATAATCGATATCTACAGGGTGCAACATCCACGGTGCAAGGTGCGACATCCGTCCGAAATGGCGAAACAGTGCCGTACGACTTTTAAAAATTCGTGCATGGATTTGAAACAGAATAGTACCATGGCGCACCACTCTCTAGCGATGGAAAGTCGAAGACGGGCCATGGTAATCCTGTTATACCCTAAAAATCCACGTGTCGAAAAAACGAAGGGAAAAAAACTTACGAGACCCAATTGAGATTCGGGTTGTACTTTTTGGTCATTAATCTATCCGTTGACGGCTGAAAGCTGTCAAAGCTGTAGAACTCATCGAGACCTTCATTTTGGCAAGTTTTGGCTTTTGTAGCTCTAAACGAGCCAGAAGTTATGGCCGTCCGAATAATCGATATCTACATGGTGCAACGTCCAAGGTGCAAGGTGCAACATCCGTCCGAAATGGCGAAACAGTGCCGTACGACTTTTAGAAATGCGTGCATGAATTTGAAACGGAACAGTACCGTGGTACACCACTCTCCAGCGATGGTAAATCGAAGACCAGTCACCGTAACCCCGTTTTGCCGTAAAAATCCACGTGTCGAAATAATGAAGGGTAAAAAACTTACGAGACCCGACTGAGATTCGGGTTGTCCTTTTTGGGCATTAATCTATCCGTTGACGGCTGTAAGCTGTCAAAGACGTAGAACTCATCGAGGCCTTCGTTTTGACAGGTTATGGCTCCCGTAACTTTAAACGAGCCAGAAGTTATGGACCTCCGAATAATCGATATCTACAGGGTGCAACATCCACGGTGCAAGGTGCAACATCCGTACGAAATGGCGAAACAGTGTCGTACGACTTTTAGAAATGCGTGCATGGATTTGAAACAGAACAGTACCATGGTGCACCACTATCCAGCGATTGTAAATCGAAGACCAGCCACCGTATCCCGTTTTACCGTAAAAATCTACATGTCGAAAAAACGAAGAGTAAAAAACTTAAGAGACCCGATTGAGATTCGGGTTGTCCTTTTTGTGCATTAATCTATCCGTTGACGGCTGAAAGCTGTCAAACCCGTAGAACTCATCGAGGCCTTCGTTTTGACAGGTTATGGCTTCCATAACTCTAAGCGAGCCAGAAGTTATGGCCGTCCGAATAATCGATATCTACAGGGTGCAACGTCCACGGTGCAAGGTGCAACATCCGTCCGAAATTGCGAAACAGTGCCATACGACCTTTACAAATGTGTGCATGGATTTGAAACGGAACAGTACCATGGTGCACCACTCTTCAGCGATGGGTAGTCGAAGACGGGCCATGGTAATCCCGTTTAACCGTAAAAATCCACGTGTCGAAAAAACGAAGGGTAAAAAACTTACGAGACCCGATTGAGATTCGGGTTGTCCTTTTTGGGCATTAATCTATCCGTTGACGGTTGAAAGCTGTCAAAGCCGTAGAACTCATCGAGGCCTTCGTTTTGACAGGTTATGGCTACCGTAACTCTAAACCAGCCAGAAGTTATGGCCGTCCGAATAATCGATATCTACAGGGTGCAACATCCACGGTGCAAGGTGCAACATCCGTCCGGAATGGCGAAACAGTGCCGTACGACCTCTAAAAATGTGTGCATGGATTTGAAACGGAACTGTACCATGGTGCACCACTCTACAGCAATGGGAAGTCAAAGACGGGCCACCGTAATCTCGTTTTACCGTAAAAATCCACGTGTCAAAAAAACGAAGGGTAAAAAACTTACGAGACCCGATTGAGATTCGGGTTACCTTTTTGGGCATTAATCTATCCGTTGACGGCTGAAAGCTGTCAAAGCCATAAAACTCATCGAGGCCTTCGTTTTGACAGGTTATGGCTCCCGTAACTCTAAACGAGGCAGAAGTTATGGCAGTCCGAATAATCGATATCTACAGGGTGCAACATCCACGGTGCAAGGTGCAACATCCGTCCGAAATGGCGAAACAGTGTCGTACGTCTTGTAAAAATGCGTGCATGGATTTGAAACGGAACAGTACCTTGGTGCACGACTTTCCAGCGATGGTAAATCGAGGACCAGCCACCGTAATCCCGTTTTACCGTAAAAATCCATGTGTCGAAAAAACGAAGGTAAAAAACTTACGAGGCCCGATTGAGATTCGGGTTGTCCTTTTTGGGCATTAATCTATCCGTTGACAGCTGAAAGCTGTCAAGGCCGTAGAACTCATCGAGGCCTTCTTTATGACAGGTTATGGATCCCGTAACTCTAAGCAAGCCAGAAGTTATGGCCGTCCGAATAATCGATATCTATAGGGTGCAACATCCACGGTGCAAGGTGCAACATCCGTCCAAATTGGCGAAACAGTGCCGTACGACTTTTAGAAATGCGAGCATGGATTTGAAACGGAACAGTACCATGGTGCACCACTCTTCAGCGATGGGAAGTCGAAGACGGGCCACGGTAATCCCGTTTTGCCGTAAAATCCACGTTTCGAAAAAACGAAGGGTAAAAAACTTACGAGACCCGATTGAGATTCCGGTTGTCCTTTTTGGGCATTAATCTATCCGTTGACCGCTAAAAGCTGTCAAAGCCGTAGAACTCATCGAGGCCTTCGTTTTGACAGGTTATGGCTCCCGTAACTCTAAACGAGCCAGAAGTTATGGCCGTCCGAATAATCGATATCTACAGGGTGCAACATCCACGGTGCAAGGTGCAACATCCGTCCGGAATGGCGAAACAGTGCCGTGTGACCTCTAAAAATGCATGCATGGATTTGAAACGGAACAGTACCATGGTGCACCACTCTTCAGCGATGGGAAGTCCAAGACGGGCCACCGTAACCCCGTTTTGCCGTAAAAATCCACGTGTCGAAAAAATGAAGGGTAAAAAACTTACGAGACCCGATTGAGATTCGGGTTACCTTTTTGGGCATTAATCTATCCGTTGACGGTTGAAAGCTGTCAAAGCCATAGAACTCATCGAGGCCTTCGTTTTGACAGGTTATGGCTCCCATAACTCTAAACGAGCCAGAAGTTATGGCAGTCCGAATAATCGATATCTACAGGTGCAACATCCACGGTGCAAGGTGCAACATCCGTCCGAAATGGCGAAAGATTGTCGTACGACTTTTAGAAATGCGTGCATGGATTTGAAATGGAACAGTACCTTGGTGCACCACTCTCCAGCGATGGTAAATCGAGGACCAGCCACCGTAATCCCGTTTTACCGTAAAAATCCACGTGTCGAAAAAACGAAGGGTAAAAAACTTACGAGACCTGATTGAGATTCGGGTTGTCCTTTTTGGGCATTAATCTATCCGTTGATGGCTGAAAGCGGTCAAAACCGTAGAACTCATCGAGGCCTTCGTTTTGACAGGTTATGGCACCCGTAACTCTAAACGAGGCAGAAGCTATGGCCGTCTGAATAATCGATATCTACAGGGTGCAACATCCACGGTGCAAGGTGCAACATCCGTCCGAAATGGCGAAACAGTGCCGTACGACTTTTAAAAATGCGTGCATGGATTTCAAACGGAACAGTACCATGGTGCACCACTCTCCAGCGATGGTAATTCGAAGACCAGTCACCGTAACCCCGTTTTGCCGTAAAAATCCACGTGTCGAAAAAATGAAGGGTAAAAAACTTACGAGACCCGACTGAGATTCAGGTAGTCCTTTTTCGGCATTAATCTATCCGTTTATGACTGAAAGCTGTCAAAGACGTTGAACTCATCGAGGCCTTCGTTTTGACAGGTTATGGCTCCCGTAATTCTAAACGAGCCAGAAGTTATGGCTGTCCGAATAATCGATATCTACAGGGTGCAACATCCATGGTGCAAGGTGCAACATCCGTCCGAAATGGCGAAACAGTGTCGTACGACATTTAGAAATGCATGCTTGGATTTGAAACGGAACAGTACCATGGTGCACCACTCTCCAGCGATTGTAAATCCACATGTCGAAAAAACGAAGGGTAAAAAACTTACGAGACCCGATTGAGATTCGGGTTGTCCTTTTTGGGCATTAATCTATCCGTTGACGGCTGAAAGCTGTCAAACCCGTAGAACTCATCGAGGCCTTCGTTTTGACAGGTTATGGCTCCCGTAACTCTAAACGAGCCAGAAGTTATGGCCGTCCGAATAATCGATATCTACAGGGTGCAACGTCCACGGTGCAAGGTGCAACATCCGTCCGAAATGGCGAAACAGTGCCGTACGACCTTTAGAAATGCGTGCATGGATTTGAAACGGAACAGTACGATGGTGCATCACTCTTCAGCGATGGGAAGTCGAAGACGGGCCACCGTAATCCCGTTTTACCGTAAAAATCCACGTGTCGAAAAAACGAAGGGTAAAAAACGTACGAGACCCGATTGAGATTCGGGTTGTCCTTTTTGGGCATTAATCTATCCGTTGACGGCTGAAAGCTGTGAAAGCCGTAGAACTCATCGGAGCCTTCGTTTTGATAGGTTATGGCTTTTGTAACTCTAAACGAGCCAAAAGTTATGGCCGTCCGAATAATCGATATCTACAGGGTGCAACGTCCACGGTGCAAGGTGCAACATCCGTCCGAAATGGCGAACCAGTGCCGTACGACTTTTAGAAATGCGTGCATGGATTTGAAACGGAACAGCACCATGGTGCACCACTCTCCAGTGATGTTAAATCGAAGACCAGTCACCGTAACCCCGTTTTGCTGTAAAAATCCACGTGTCGAAAAAATGAAGGGTAAAAAACTTACGAGACCCGACTGAGATTCGGGTTGTCCTTTTTGGCCATTAATCTATCCGTTTACGGCTGAAAGCTGTCAAAGACGTAGAGCTCATCGAGGCCTTCATTTTGACAGGTTATGGCTCCCGTAACTCTAAACGAACCAGAAGTTATGGTCGTCCGAATAATCGATATCTACTGGGTGCAACATCCACGGTGCAAGGTGCAACATCCGTCCGGAATGGTGAAACAGTGCCGCACGACCTCTAAAAATGCGTGCATGGATTTGAAACGGAACAGTACCATGGTGCACCGCTCTTCAGCGATGGGAAGTCGAAGACGGGCCACCGTAATCCCGTTTTACCGTAAAAATCCACGTGTCGAAAAAACGAAGGGTAAAAAACTTACGAGACCAGATTGAGATTCGGGTTATCCTTTTTGGGCATTAATCTATCCGTTGACGGCTGAAAGCTGTCAAAGCCGTAGAACTCATTGAGGCCTTCGTTTTGACAGGTTATGGCTCCCGTAACTCTAAACGAGCCAGAAGTTATGGCCGTCCGAATAATCGATATCTACAGGGTGCAACATCCACGGTGCATGGTGCAACATCCGTCCGAAATGGCGAATTAGTGCCGTACGACCTCTAAAAATGCGTGCATGGATTTGAAATGGAACAGTACCATGGTGCACCACTCTTCAGCGATGGGAAGCCGAAGACGGGCCACCGTAATCCCGTTTTCCGTAAAAATCCACGTATCGAAAAAAAGAAGGGTAAAAAACTTACGAGACCCGATTGAGATTCGGGTTGTCCTTTTTGGGCATTAATCTATCCGTTGACGGCTGAAAGCTGTCAACGCCGTAGAAATCATCGAGGCCTTCGTTTTGACAGGTTATGGCTCCTGTAAATCTAAACGAGCCAGAAGTTATGGCCGTCTGAATAATCGATATCTACAAGGTGCAACATCCACGGTGCAAGGTGGAACATCCGTCCGAAATGGAAAAACAGTGTCGTACGACTTTTAAAAATGCGTGCATGGATTTGAAACGGAACAGTACCTTGGTGCACCACTCTCCAGCGCTGGGAAGTCGAAGACGGGCCATGGTAATCCCGTTTTACAATAAAAATCCACGTGTCGAAAAAACGCAGAGTAAAAAACTTACGAGACCCCATTGAGATTCGGGTTGTGCTTTTTGGGCATTAATCTATCCGTTGACGGCTGAAAGCTGTCAAAGCCGTAGAACTCATCGAGACCTTCATTTTGGCAAGTTATGGCTTTTGTAACTCTAAACGAGCCAGAAGTTATGGCCGTCCGAATAATCGATATCTACACGGTGCAACGTCCACGGTGCAAGGTGCAACATCCTTCGGAAATGGTGAAACAGTGCCGTATGACTTTTAGAAATGCGTGCATGGATTTGAAACGGAACAGTACCATGGTGCACCACTCTCCAGCGATGGTAATTCGAAGACCAGCCACCGTAATCCCGTTTTGCCGTAAAAATCCACGTGTCGAAAAAACGAAGGGTAAAAAACTTACGAGACCCGACTGAGATTCGGGTTGTCCTTTTTGGGCATTAATCTATCCATTGACGGCTAAAAGCTGTCAAAGGCATAGAACTCATCGAGGCCTTCATTTTGACAGGTTATGGCCCCCGTAACTCTAAACGAGCCAGAAGTTATGGCCGTCCTAATAATCGATATCTACAGGGTGCAACATCCGCGGTGCAAGGTGCAACATCCGTCCGAAATGGCGAAACAGTGTCGTACGACTTTTAGAAATGCGTGCATGGATTTGAAACGGAACAGTACCACGGTGCACCACTCTCCGGCGATGGGAAGTCGAAGACGGGCCACGGTAATCCCGTTTTACCGTAAAAATCCACGTGTCGAAAAAACGAAGGGTAAAAAACTTACGACACCCGACTGAGATTCGGGTTGTCCTTTTTGGGCATTAATCTATCTGTTGACGGCTGAAATCTGTCAAAGCCATAGAACTCATCGAGGCCTTCGTTTTGACAGGTTATGGCTCCCGTAACTCTAAACGAGCCAGAAGTTATGGCCGTCCGAATAATCGATATCTACAGGGTGCAACATCCACGGTGCAACGTGCAACATCCGTCCGAAATGGTGAAACAGTGTCGTACGACGTTTAGAAATGCGTGCATGGATTTGAAACGGAACAGTACCATGGTGCACCACTCTCCAGCGATGGTAAATCGAAGACCGGCCACGGTAATCCCGTTTTGCCGTAAAAATCCACGTGTCGAAAAAACGAAGGGTAAAAAACTTACGAGACCCGATTGAGATTCGGGTTGTCCTTTTTGGGTATTAGTATATCCGTTGATGGCTGAAAGCTGTCAAAGACGTAGAACTCATCGAGGCCTTCGTTTTGACAGGTTATGGCTCCCGTAACTCTAAACGAGCCAGAAGTTATGCCCGTCCGAATAATCGATATCCACAGGGTGCAACGTCCACGGTGCAAGGTGCAACATCCGTCCGAAATGGCGAAACAGTGCTGTATGACTTTTAGAAATGCGTGCATGGATTTGAAACGGAACAGTACCATGGTGCACCACTCTCCAGCGATGGGAAGTCGAAGACGGGCCACGGTAATCCCGTTTTACCGTAAAAATCAACGTGTCGAAAAAACGAAGGGTAAAAAGCTTACAAGACCCGATTGAGATTCGAGTTGTCCTTTTTGGGCATTAATCTATCCGTCGATGGCTGAAAGCGGTCAAAGCCATAGGACTCATCGAGGCCTTCGTTTTGACAGGTTATGGCTCCCTTAACTCTTAACGAGCCAGAAGTTATGACCGTCTGAATAATCAATATCTACAGGGTGCAACATCCACGGTGCAAGGTGCAACATCCGTCCTACATGGCGAAACAGTGCCGTACGACTTTTAGAAATGCATGCGTGGATTTGAAACGAAACAGTACCCTTGTGCACCACTCTCCAGCGATGGTAAATCGAAGACCAGCCACCGTAATCCCGTTTTGCCGTAAAAATCCACGTGTCGAAAAAACGAAGGGTAAAAAACTTACGAGACCCTATTGAGATTCGGGTTGTCCTTTTTGGGCATTAATCTATTCGTTGACGGATGAAAGTTGTCAAAGCCATAGAAATCATTGAGGCCTTCGTTTAGACAGGTTATGGCTGCCGTAACTATAAACGAGCCAGAAGTTATGTCCGTCCGAATAATCGATATCTACAGGGTGCAACATCCACGGTGCAAGGTGCAACATCCGTCCGAAATGGCGAAACAACGCCGTATGACTTTTAGAAATGCGTGCATGGATTTGAAACGGAACAGTACCATGGTGCACCACTCTTCAGCGATGGGAAGTCGAAGACAGGGCATCGTAATCCCGTTTTACCGTAAAAATCCATGTGTCGAAAAAACGAAGGGTAAAAAACTTACGAGACCCGATTGAGATTCGGGTTGTCCTTTTTGGGCATTAATCTATCCGTTGACGGCTGAAAGTTGTCAAAACCGTAGAACTCATTGAGGCCTTCGTTTTGACAGGTTATGGCTCCCGTAACTCTAAACGAGCCAGAAGTTATGGCCGTCCGAATAATCGATATCTACAGGGTGCAACGTCCACGGTGCAAGGTGCAACATCCATCCGAAATGGCGTAACAGTGCCGTACGACTTTTAGAAATGCGTGCATGGATTTGAAACGGAACAGTACCATGGTGCACCACTCTCCAGCGATGGTAAATCGAAGACCAGCCACCGTAATCCCGTTTTACCGAAAAAATCCACGTGTCGAAAAAACGAAGGGTAAAAAACTTACGAGACCCGATTAAGATTCGGGTTGTCGTTTTTGGGCATTATTCTATCCGTTGACGGTTGAAAGCTGTCAAAGCCGTAGAACTCATCGAGGCCTTCGTTTTGATAGGTTATGGCTCCCGTAACTCTAAACGAGCCAGAAGTTATGGCCGTCCAAATAATCGATATCTACAGGGTGCAACATCCACGGTGCAAGGTGCAACAACCGTCCCAAATGGCGAAACAGTGTCGTACGACTTTTAGAAATGCGTGCATGGATTTGAAACGGAACAGTACCATGGTGCACCACTCTCCAGCGATGGGATGTCGAAGACGGGCCACTGTAATCCCGTTTTACCTTAAAAATCCACGTTTCGAAAAAACGAAGGGTAAAAAACTTAGAAGACCCGATAGAGATTCGGGTTGTCCTTTTTGGGCATTAATCTATCCGTTGACGGCTGAAAGCTGTCAAAGCCTTAGAACTCATTGAGGCCTTCGTTTTGACAGTTTATGGCTCCCGTAACTCTAAACGAGCCAGAAGTTATGGCCGTCCGAATAATCGATATCTACAGGGTGCAACATCCACGGTGCAAGGTGCAACATCCATCCGAAATGGCGAAACAGTGTCGTACTACCTTTAGAAATGCGTGCATGGATTTGAAACGGAACCGTACCATGTTGCACCACTCTTCAGCGATGGGAAGTCGAAGACGGGCCACTGTAATCCCGTTTTACCGTAAAAATCCACGTGTCGAAAAAAACGAAGGGTAAAAAACTTACGAGACCCGATTGAGATTCGGGTTGTCCTTTTTGGGCATTAATCTATCCGTTGACGGCTGAAAGCTGTCAAAACCGTAGAACTCATCGAGGCCTTCGTTTTGACAGGTTATGGCTCCCGTAACTCTAAACGAGCCAGAAGTTATGGCCGTCCGAATAATCGATATCTACAGGGTGCAACATCCACGGTGCAAGGTGCAACATCCGTCCGAAATGGCGAAACAGTGCCGTACGCGTTTTAGAAATGTGTGCATGGATTTGAAACGGAACAGTACCATGGTGCATCACTCTTCAGCGATGGGAAGTCGAAGACGGGCCACGGTAATCCCGTTTTAGCGTAAAAATCCACGTGTCGAAAAAACAAAGGGTAAAAAATTTACGAGACCCGATTGAGATTCGGGTTGTCCTTTTTGGGCGTTAATCTATCCGTTGACGGCTGAAAGCTGTCAATGCCGTAGAACTCATCGAGGCCTTCGTTATGACAGGTTATGGCTCCCGTAACTCTTAACGAGCCAGAAGTTATGGCCGTCCGAATAATCAATATCTACAGGGTGCAACATCCACGGTGCAAGGTGCAACATCCGTCCGAAATGGCGAAACAGTGTCGTACGACCTTTAGAAATGCGTGCGTGGATTTGAAATGGAACAATACCATGGTGCAGCACTCTTCAGCGATGTGAAGTCAAAGATGGGGAACCGTAATCCCGTTTTACCGTAAAAATCCACGTGTCGAAAAAACGAAGGGTAAAAAACTTACGAGACCCGATTGAGATTCGGGTTGTCCTTTTTGGGCATTAATCTATCCGTTGACGGCTGTCAAAGCCATAGAACTCATCGAGGCCTTCGTTTTGACAGGTTATAGCTCCCGTAACTCTAAACGAGCCAGAAGTTATGGTCGTCCGAATAATCGATATCTACAGGGTGCAACATCCACGGTGCAAGGTGCAACATCCGTCCGAAATGGCGAAACATTGCCGTACGACTTTTAGAAATACGTGCATGGATTTGAAACGGAACAGTACCATGGTGCACCACTCTTCAGCGATGGGAAGTCAAAGACGTGCCACGGTAATCCCGTTTTACCGTAAAAATCGATGTGTCGAAAAAACGAAGGGTAAAAAACTTACGAGACCCGGTAGAGATTCGGGTTGTCCTTTTTGGGCATTAGTCTATCCGTTGGCGACTGAAAGCAGTCAAAACCATAGAACTCATCGAGGCCTTCATTTTGAAAGGTTATGGCTCCCGTAACTCTAAACGAGCCAGAAGTTATGGCTGTTGTTGGGCGAATTCTCGCCCAGAAGGCCTCGAGACCAAGGAGCGTCAGGTTCCATGCACGTTCGAGACCAGCGAGCATCTTCATCATCTCCACATACTATGGTACTCAAGAATCATTCGGCATCCCCTTTGGCACAAGTGCATTCGGCGTTCCCTATACCAGAGAATCATTCGGCATACCAAATACAGAGGCTCATTCGGCATAGGCCCATTCGGCCTTCCAAACCCAAGGACATTCGGCATAACACTACCACCGGACCAAACATGTACAACCACATCCGGCCTCCACTCCATTCGGCAAAGCTAAAAGTCCTGCTACCGCTCCGAGCAACTACCGGTCCAGGTGACCGCCGAACCAACTCCCAATACCGGTCCACACCTCCTACACCATGCCGGTCCAAACCAACACCGGACCAACCACTACTCTCTACCATCACGCCGAACCAAAGCCTCTCCACTTCATCTCCATGCACGACCGAATGAAGCTCCGCCGAACCAGAGGACTACCAGGCCAGATTGCTTCAGCCCAGGCCCGCTGGCAGCTATATACATCCAAGACCCCTGCCCCCTACCTCACTCTATAAATAGAGGGGCAGGGGTACAACAATGGCAGACAAGTTTGAGAGCTCAAGCAAGGAAGGAACTTTCAAACTACTTTCATACACTTGTATACAACGCATTGTACTTGTAACCTGAAAGAAAGAAGATAATAACATATAAAGTGGACGTAGGCACATTCTGGCCGAACCACTATAAATCTGTGTGTCTTTTACATTTCAGCCCCTACTTTTCTCATATTTACATACTCATCTAAAATCATTGAAAATTACATATAATCAACTAAATAATACGACTTGGAGGTGTTTGTCCATTTTTTGTGCAAACATTTTTGGTGCTTTCACTGAGAGCTGAACTCAAACTTCATCTTCTCCCACTCAACCTTTTTCCTAACGACATCACTCGTTGCTTAGAAATCATGCCTTCCAAACAGAGAAGGGATGTTAACAAAGGAAAGAACATCGCAACTAGCAGCCTTCCAGATCCAGCAATCACAGATCAGCCCACTTCAACAGCAGTACCAGATGAAAATCAGGAAAATCCAACTGGTCCCGCAACGGAACAACCAATCACTAGGGCAGATCTGGACAGGGTTGTGGCTGAAGTAACTAACCGCTTCACATCCCAACAAGAAACTTTGGTGGACCAACTCATGACACGCTTAAGGGACGCTGAAGAGTCCAACCGCAACACTGAATCATGGGGTGAATCCCAATCCGGAGGATCCCGGAGGCAACAAAGGTCTTCACTCTTCGAACAAGCTATCAACAGGAAAAACGATGATAGGGGCCGCGCCCGGACTCAGCCCGAATTCCGACTCGAGGAAGCCCTTGGAACCGAACCTAGCGGGGGAGGCACCAGGCGAGGGTCGGATGTAGCTGAGCCAGTCATGCCACCTAATCATAGAAACCCCGCTGAACGGAGCCGAGCTAGAACCCAGCCCGAAGTTGACCCCATGGATGTGCTCGAAACAGAACCCCACAGGGGAAGATCAAGGCAGGGGGCAACTGTAGCTGGTCCTAGCGTGCATCCAAGCAGCCAAAGACAACCACTGGATAATGCTAGAGGTGATAGACTGTACCATCCCTACAGGTCATCTGGGCGAGATAGATCCCGCAGGGAAGAACCGAGCTCATTTTTGTCCGCTCCAAGTTCTGACGAGCGGATGGCACGATTATTCAGAGAATGTGTCCAACGGGAGCAAAGGGACCGGGGAATAGGCGCTAGGGTCACCAGTCCCTTTACCCGAAATATCGAAACTGCCATCACTCCCCGGGAATGGAAAATGCCAACCATGGAACCTTACAAAGGAACTTCCGACCCCATCGTACACCTGCAGAGATACACCCAGCATATGCTCATGAGTGGAGCAACAGAAGGAGTATTATGTAAATGCTTTCCGCTATTCCTATCAGATCTAGCTACCTCCTGGTTCTGCCATCTACCCCAAGGATCCATCAACTCATGGGAGATGTTAAAAGAAAGGTTTATTAGCCAGTTCCGCATCCATGTGGAACAACCCAGGGATGCTTATTCTCTATCCAATGTCAAACAGAAAACCGGAGAGACGCTACAACAATATCTAACACGGTTCAACGCCGCAGCGGCAGCAGTTCAAGATGCCGATGAAAAACTCACTCTAATGGCCCTCTGTAGTGGTGTGCATCCAGACACCAAGTTTGCCAGAAGATTAACTAAGGAAAAACCAGTTACCTTGCCCGATTTCTTCCATGAAGCTGGAAAGTATATGAGACTTGAAGACGCTGCTACGGAGAGGCAGCCAGGGCAACAAGGCAAGATAATTCAGGACAAGGTTCCCACTGCAGCTAAGGACGCTCGAAGAAATGAATCTAGAGACAATGCTGGGGGCAGAAAGGGTGAGAAGCGCCAATATCGACCAGGGCCAAGATTTGACTCCTACACTCCTTTGAATGAAACAATCGAAAACATCTACCTAGCCACTCAGGGCGAACTCGGATACAAGCGCCCCCCGCACAAGAAAGAATCAGATAACGCACTCAAGTCCGGAAAGTTCTGTCGCTTCCACGAATCCCACGGACATGACACCAATGAATGCCACCATCTTCGGGACTTGATCGAAGAACACATTAGAAGAAGAAGACTGGAACGTTATGTGAAAAGTCAGAACAGGACTCCAACTCCTGCCAATGAGAACTCAAAGCAACCCCTCCCAGAAGTAGGCGGAGGGAGTCGCAACAATCACAACACCAGTGGCTCTAGTCAAGAGAAGATAGTAGTCCTTACCATCTCAGGAGGACCACACATTGCCGACAGAAGTTGGGCAGAGATGGAAAGGTACGGCAAGTCGCTTAGAAATGCCGAAGGATACGTTAACTCCGTCACAGAAGAACGCCAACCGAAACGAAAAGAGAGCGACGACATCATATTCAGTAGACGCGATTTGGAAGGAAGACAGTACCCACATATGGATCCTATGGTCATCTCTGCCTGGTTCGGCCCTGCTAAAGTTTTTCGGATTCTAATAGACACGGGAAGCTCCGTAAACATCTTGTTCAAACATGCTTTCGACAAAATGAAGTTATCAATGAAGGATGTGTCTCCCTGCGACAAACCACTGCACGGTTTCACTGGAGATGCAAAAATGCCCCTCGGGCAACTTGACCTCTTCGTCGAAATAGGAAGTCATCCCCGCTCCGTGGTGCGAAAACAAACGTTCGTGCTAATAGAGAACCACTCGGCTTACAACGCCTTCTTGGGGAGACCAGCCTTGTCTGACTTCCAAATTGTCCTAGCCCCCTGGTGCCTGAAGATGAAATTCCCGACAGACAACGGAATAGGAGAAGTAGAAGGAGATCAAGACGCTGCCCGAGACTGCTATGTAACTGAGCTTCGCAACAACCGCAGAAAGAATAAAGGAAAAGATGCAGAGACTACTCTCTGCATGAAAAGCTTGGAGGCATAGCAACTAAAGAAAGCCCCTCCTCTTCGATACACAAGCGATCCCTTCAATGAACTAAACCCCCGGGATAAAGAGGAGGAGGCTACCGCCGAGCCTGCAGAGGCTATGGAATTCGTATCTGTAGATAAGCACGATTCAAGTAAACTATTAAAAATCGGATCTCAGCTGAAAACGGAATTGAAGGATCGACTCATTGACTTTCTCCGCCACAACTTAGATGTATTTGCGTGGACCCATGCCGATATGACAGGAATCTCCCCAGACGTAGCATGCCACATGTTGAACATCGATCCCACCAAGGTACCAGTAAAGCAGAAAAAGAGGAGCATGGGGGCAGAGCGATCAGCAGCCCTTGATGAGGAAGTAAAAAATCTACTTGCTAATGACTTCATACGGGAAGCCATCTACCCAGAATGGATCGCTAACCCAGTGCTAGTAAAAAAGGCCAATGGAAAGTGGCGAACATGTATTGACTTCTCCAATCTGAATGACGCTTGCCCGAAAGACTGCTTCCCACTTCCCCGAATTGACCAACTCGTGGACAGCACAGCTGGGCACGAACTCCTATCTTTTATGGATGCATACTCCGGATATAACCAGATCCCCATGCACGCTCCCGATCAGGACCACACTAGCTTCATCACCGACCGCGGATTATATTGTTACAAAGTCATGCCTTTTGGACTCAAAAATGCTGGAGCTACCTATCAACGCCTCGTCAACAAAATGTTCGCAGAACTGATAGGACGTACTATGGAAGTATATGTGGATGACATGTTGGTGAAGTCCAGGAAAGCCAACGACCATGTAAGCCATCTGGACGATATGTTTCGGGTACTTCGCCGATATGGAATGAAGCTGAATCCTCTAAAATGCTCCTTCGGAGTATCATCGGGAAAATTCTTAGGATTCATCGTCCACGCCAGAGGAATCGAAGCAAACCCGGAACAAATCCGAGCTTTAAAAGAAATAAGGATACCTTCCACTCGAAAAGAAATGCAGAGCCTAAACGGAAAGGTGGCCGCCCTAAGCAGATTCATTTCCAAGGCAACTGACAAGTGTGTCCCTTTCTTCGAAGCACTCAAGAAAGACAAAGGGAGGTTCGAGTGGACCGACGAATGCTTAAAAGCCTTCCTCAACCTAATCGAACACCTTCAGAGACCACCAGTACTCTCAACTCCAAATGAAGGTGAAGTGTTATACCTATACCTCGCTGTATCATCTCATGCTCTAAGCGCCGCCTTGGTAAGAGAAGAAGACC
Source organism: Allium cepa (assembly GCA_030765085.1). NCBI lineage: Eukaryota > Viridiplantae > Streptophyta > Magnoliopsida > Asparagales > Amaryllidaceae > Allium > Allium cepa. Next base: position 40,704,091 of record CM060941.1, on the reverse strand, counting down.
GCACACAACGTCCGGTTTACTTTGTAAGCAAGAGATTTACGGGGGCAGAAGCCAGATATCCTAAACTTGAGAAGTTAGCATATTGTTTATTGATCGCATCACGGAAACTGCGACACTACTTCCAGTCTCACTCCATCAGGGTTCTAACCGATCAACCACTAAGACAAGTGCTCCATCGTCCTGACACTTCTGGGCGACTCCTCAAATGGTGCATCGAACTAAGTCAGTATGATATCACCTACCATCCCCGCACCGCTATCAAAGGACAAGCCATGGCTGATTTCATTGCCGAATTCACTACCAACGAAGGCAAGGAACAATCCGAAGTAGCAAAAAACATCAAGTGGAACCTCTTTGTAGACGGAGCATCGAACGAACAAGGCTCGGGGGCAGGTATTGTGATCGTCACTGTTTGCGTAAAAAATGGCCGCAAACACCCAAAGTCGTGAAAGCACCAGTGTATGAATATAATTCAGCGATATTCAAACACAAATTACAGATCTCAGCAAATAACCCAAATATGTTTGCACAAAAGATGATCAAACAACTCCAAGTCGTATGAATTAGTTGATTTTATGTTGTTCGTATTGATTTAGGTGGTGTATGCAAATACGTAAAAAGTAGGGGCTAAACTGTAAAAGACACACAGATTTATAGTGGTTCGGCCAAAGTGTGCCTACGTCCACTTTATATGTTATTCTCCTTTTCCAATCCGATTACAAGTACAAAGCTTGTAGTACAAGTGTATGAAAGTTGTTTGAAAGTTCCTTCCAGGTTTGAGCTCTCAAACTTGTCTGCCATTGTTGTACCCCTGCCCCTCTATTTATAGAGTGAGGCTGGGGGCAGAGGTCTTGGATGTATGTAGCTGCTGGTGGGCCTGGGCTGAAGCAATCTGACCTGGCAGCGTTCTGGTTCGGTGGTGAATGGTAACATGGGTGATTCAGCAGGTAGTGGAGATAGGGGTTCGGTGGTAGGTTGGATCGGTGGTAGCATGGTGGTAGCATGGTTCGGTGGTAGCATGGTTCGGTGGTAGCCTGGTTCGGTGGTAGCCTGGTTCGGCTATGCTTGGTTCGGTAGTTGTAGGCTAGGAGGAGTGCCGGTCCGGTGATGGATGGTGGACCGGCAGTGGGTGGACCGGTAGTGGGAGAGAATGGTTGGTCGGTCCGGTGAGGCTCTGGACCGGTGGAGGCTGGCTTTGGTTCGGTAGGAGGGGAAGTGGAGTTGGTTCGGTGGTGAGAGGGGGATGCCGAATGACCTTCACTTGGGAGTGCCGAATGGACTAAGGGAAGGCCGGATGTGATTTTACTTTACACTACCGAATGTAACTTTAAACCCTTGATACCGAATGGAGTTTTATCCTTGAACCATGAGTGAAATCCCGACCTCCATCATTCCTTGTCGATATTCCAGTTTTGACCAAAAAATGGGATAACACTTTGCCCCCCAAAACATGCCTTGTGATAACAAGGCGTGTTTTGAATAGTTCCGAATCCAATATCCAAAGTTCATAGCCATATTGCCAGAGTAGATCATCCCTGACTGCTCCGAGTCGATATCCAGTTCCAAATCCAACAACCAAAGCTTGAGCCAATTCCATGTCCATCCGAACTCGACAACCGAGTCCCAAACCATCCTTATCCAATAGCCAACAACCGAATCCAGGACCTCTCTGGGTCGATATCCAAATTTATAACCTCTCCGGGCTCTTGCCAAGCGCAATCCACACTTGACGGTCGTGATCCAGTGTCCCTGGACGTTAAGCTAGCCTCCTTGTGTTCTTGTCGAGCGTAATTCACACTTGACGATCTTGGTCCAGTGTCCCTGGACGTTGAGCTAACCTCTCCGGGTCCTTGCCAAGCGCAATTCGCACTTGACGATCTTGGTCCAGTGTCCTGGACGTTGAGCTAACCTCTCCGGGTTCTTGCCAAGCGCAATTCGCACTTGACGATCTTGGTCCAGTGTCCCTGGACGTTGAGCTAACCTCTCCGGGTTCTTGCCAAGCGCAATCCACACTTGACGACCTTGGCCCAGTGTCCCTGGGCGCTGTACAATGCCATGGCTTAAGTCCTAAGCCGAATCCTGGTCTCTCCGGACCCTTGCCGAGCATAGTCCATACTCAACGACCTGAAAATAACGATTGATAATATAGGGCCTAAGTCCTAGGCCGAATCCTGGTCACTCCGGACCCTTGCCGAGCATAGTCCATACTCGACGACCTGAATGAGTCAATTTACCACGTTCGGGCAAAGCGACTCACCCCTTGTCAGGCATAATCCATACCTGACGACCGTTTATCAAAAGTCAGATAAAAATCCAATCAAAATCCAATTCAACATCCAAATCCAAAATCCAAATCCAAAATCCAAATCCAAAATCCGAATCCAAAACCAGAAAACCAGAAATCCAACCCAGCATCCAAAACCGAAAACGATCATCCAAAGGAAAATCCAAATCAAAAAGCAAGAAAAACCAGGAGCTCAATCGAAGCTCCAAAATCGAAAACCAAAAAGAAAAGCAGTGTCCAATCCAAAAGCAAAAGATAAATTTCACAAACCACAGCATCGCAATTTATTATCATTCAGAGCATGCCTAGGGGCTATCTCCGTCCCCGTACATGTGTAAATGACTTGGTTGCTTGCCAATAGTTTGCTACTTATTTCATATTAACCTGGTCAAGGGATGATCAACCGACCATCATTCCTGGGCCTCCCACCATCGTAGCTTGAGGTAGGCGGCAGTTGCTCCTGCCTCGCCGCTGCATCCCGAGGTCCAACATATTGTGGCAGTTGTCCATTCCTTACATGTTCCTCAATTATGTCCTTTAAGTGCCTGCAGCTGTTGGTGTCGTGTCCATCCAAATCATGGAAGAGGCAGTGCCTTCCTGATGTCCTTTCCCGTTCTGTTGGTTCTCTCCTAGCCGGCCTCCGGTAGCGAAGGCGATTTCGAGTATCCAGGTATATCCGTTCCAGTGTTTCGTTCAATCCTGTGTATGTGGAAAACTTTGGATCCTTCCATTGCTTCCTAGCATTTCCAGAATCATCGTCCAACTTCCTTTTTCCTTTGTTTTTATCCGAACCATTGCTGGATGGTCCTCCCCCTTCAACTGCATTAACCTTTTTCAATTTTAAATCCGTACTCGCATCTTCTTGTCGAAGGAACCTTTCTGCCTCATGAAAGAATTCGTCGAGATTCCGTGGGGGATCTCGTATCAGAGATACCTTGAAATCCGAGTTCTCCCTGACTCCTGATACTGCTGCCATTAAAACCATCGATGGATCGGGCCGATCCACCGAAGCAACTGCGGCACTGAATCGAGTTAGAAAAGCTCTAAGCGATTCATCCATCCTTTGCCTTACCGATGTCAATGTCATCACGTTCTTCGGTCTCTTGACATGAACCCGAAACTGTCCCAGAAACCTTTCCACCAATTCCCTCCAAGTCCCGATAGATCCTTCTTCCAGCTGCCTGAACCACATCGCAGCTAAGTCCGTCAAGTACAAAGGGAAGCATCGGGCCATCACCTCCTCTGATGCCCCCAGCACCTCCATGTGTCTAGTGTATCTCATCAAGTGATCCGTAGGGTCTTCCTTGCCATTGTATACCTCCACGCTAGGTAGCTTGAACTTAGGTGGGTTCTGAGCCATCCTTATTTCCCGAGTGAACGGACTCCTGTTTACTCCTTCCAAGTCTCCGTTGGTCAAACCACCTCGCACAGTCTTCCTGATTATATCTACCAATCCACCGTTGTCTGTCGGGGGTTGCCTCCGAGGGAACTCCGGTACATACTCTTCGTGTGGCTCGTTAGCAGCAACGTTGGTTCTAGCCTGTTGAACTCCTTCCAAAGGTTCTCCTGTGTTGAATCCCGTGGGCCTGCCCCCAAGCCCTTGTTGATTGCTACCTGGCTCCGTATCTTGTCCTTCGTTGGGTTCCATAACCCTAGCTTCTTGTCCTGCATCCATAGCCGTTGTAGCTGCTCCTAAATTCTGCATCCCTGCAGCTCTCATTTGCTCCAAGAAAGTTTGCATCATTTCCTGTTGACTTTTCAGCAACCTCTCTTGCAGTGAATTTGTTATGGCTTCCATTTCATCCCGGGTTATGTAGATCGAAGCCGGTCCTTCCTCACCTCCGGAGGATGCTTGTTGACTTCCTCCTTGTTGGCTTCTCTCAGCCCTTAGCCTTCTACTGTTTTGCCTAGTCATCGTCTTCCAAATCTAAACCTCTATCCGATGTAGCGGGAGCTGGTTCTTCTCAGTGAAAGCACCAAAATGTTTGCGTAAAAAATGGCCGCAAACACCCAAAGTCGTGAAAGCACCAGTGTATGAATATAATTCAGCGATATTCAAACACAAATTACAGATCTCAGCAAATAACCCAAATATGTTTGCACAAAAGATGATCAAACAACTCCAAGTCGTATGAATTAGTTGATTTTATGTTGTTCGTATTGATTTAGGTGGTGTATGCAAATACGTAAAAAGTAGGGGCTAAACTGTAAAAGACACACAGATTTATAGTGGTTCGGCCAAAGTGTGCCTACGTCCACTTTATATGTTATTCTCCTTTTCCAATCCGATTACAAGTACAAAGCTTGTAGTACAAGTGTATGAAAGTTGTTTGAAAGTTCCTTCCAGGTTTGAGCTCTCAAACTTGTCTGCCATTGTTGTACCCCTGCCCCTCTATTTATAGAGTGAGGCTGGGGGCAGAGGTCTTGGATGTATGTAGCTGCTGGTGGGCCTGGGCTGAAGCAATCTGACCTGGCAGCGTTCTGGTTCGGTGGTGAATGGTAACATGGGTGATTCAGCAGGTAGTGGAGATAGGGGTTCGGTGGTAGGTTGGATCGGTGGTAGCATGGTGGTAGCATGGTTCGGTGGTAGCATGGTTCGGTGGTAGCCTGGTTCGGTGGTAGCCTGGTTCGGCTATGCTTGGTTCGGTAGTTGTAGGCTAGGAGGAGTGCCGGTCCGGTGATGGATGGTGGACCGGCAGTGGGTGGACCGGTAGTGGGAGAGAATGGTTGGTCGGTCCGGTGAGGCTCTGGACCGGTGGAGGCTGGCTTTGGTTCGGTAGGAGGGGAAGTGGAGTTGGTTCGGTGGTGAGAGGGGGATGCCGAATGACCTTCACTTGGGAGTGCCGAATGGACTAAGGGAAGGCCGGATGTGATTTTACTTTACACTACCGAATGTAACTTTAAACCCTTGATACCGAATGGAGTTTTATCCTTGAACCATGAGTGAAATCCCGACCTCCATCATTCCTTGTCGATATTCCAGTTTTGACCAAAAAATGGGATAACAGTCACCCCCAGGGGAAGAAAGTTGTACTATGCATTAAGATTGGAGTTCACGGCCACTAACAACGATGCTGAATATGAAGCAGTAATAGCGGGATTGGAACTGGCCCTAGAAATTGGGATCAATTCCTTATGTATTCATAGTGATTCTCAGCTTATCGTAAACCAGGTACTAGGAGAATTCAAGACTCGAGGAGAACGGCTCACAGCATACCTAAAGAAAACCAGACTGCTGCTCGATCGATTGGACCATTATCTAATCAAACACATTCCTCGAGAAGAAAACCAAGAGGCAGATGAACTTGCAAAGCAAGCTAGTATGAAGGACAGCACCATTCCCGGAGCACTAGTAATCTCAAGGCAGCTAGCCCCGAGTTTCGAACAAGCGAATCTGATAACTGCAATCGAAGAAGGAACCTGGATGACTCCTATCCGGAAATATTTGCAAGATGGCATACTACCCGACAGGCGTGACGAAGCCAAGAAGATCTTGAGGAAAGTTCCCCACTACACAATGCAAGAAGGCATCCTCTACCGGCGTGGTTTCTCTAGCCCCCTATTAAGATGCGTCGCCGGAAGGGAAGCCAAGGAGATATTAACAAACATCCATCAGGGAGGATGCGGAGATCACACTGGAGGACAGACTCTGGCAAGAAAGATACTCCGATATGGATATTACTGGCCCACACTAAACAAAGATGCCCTAGACTTCGTTAAGAAATGCGACAGATGTCAGAAGTTCGCCAAGATCCCTCGACTACCCACAAACGAAATTACTCAAATGACCAGCCCTTGGCCCTTTGCCGTATGGGGAATTGACTTAATTGGCGAACTGCCAACGGGCCGAGGCGGAGCCAAATATGCTATAGTGGCAGTCGATTATTTCACCAAATGGGTGGAAGCGGAACCTTTAAATAAAATATCTTCAGCAAAAGTTATCAACTTCTTGATCAAAAACATTCTGTGCAGGTATGGAGTCCCCCTCAAAATCGTATCAGACAACGGACTCCAATTTGACAGCGAAGAATTTGCCGACTGGTGCCAAGAGCATGGAATTCATAAAAGCTTCTCATCAGTAGCTTACCCTCAGGCAAACGGACAAGTTGAAGCTGTCAACAAAATTCTCAAAACCCTAATCAAGAAGAAACTTGAAAAGTCAAAAGGCGCTTGGGTGGACGAACTTCCTACGGCACTATGGGCATACCGCACATCTTTCAGAACATCAACGGGACATACTCCTTTCTCTTTGGCATATGGATCGGAGGCAATGCTCCCAGTTGAGACTATTGTGCCTTCCCACCGTAGGATCCACTACAACCCAGAAGAAAACGAAGAACTCCTCCTCATGTCTTTGGATCTGATTGAGGAAAGGAGAAACGATGCAGCACTCAAAGCAGCAGCTCACAAACAAAAAGTGGCAGCACTATACAATTCCAAAGTCAAGCATCGCAGCTTACAAGAAGGAGATCTTGTCCTCAGGCGAATCTTTCCGCGCCCCGGGGCACTGGACCCCATCTGGGACGGACCATATGTAATTCACAAAGATCTCCACAACGGAGCTTACATTTTGTCAACAGTGGACGGAGAGGTGTTCCAGAGGGCATGGAACATCCGACACCTCCGTCGATACTTTTCTTAACTTGTACTGCCCATATGAAGTGAATTAACAAAGAGAATCAGTGGACGTAGGCATTTTCGTGCCGAACCACTTTAAAAAATCTTGTCTCTTTTTAACTTGTTCCTTTATGTCTTGGCTACTTGTTAAGCGTTATCCCTTTCTGTTGAACAAAATTCTATGGCATCTCCACTCAAGACGCACCGCGGCCTCATCTGGACTAGGCCTAACAGGTACGCTACGATTCTATGCACTCGCCAATGAGACTCTTTTGCCCCGGCATCCCTCTGCTGCGGGTTAACTCATTGCGCGCCTGCCCTCAAAGCCAACTGTAATGAGCCGATTATAAGTCATCATAAAGGCCGACTATAGCCGATGGCAGCTCATTACGGCGTTCGGCTCGTCGGTAACTGTGAACCTACTTTAAGCCCCAACATAAGGTGTGGCCAGCCAGGGGTAGTTCACGGCCAACGGCACCCACGCTAGCCGGCCACGGTAAATCGAATAATACCCACGATTACGGACCATAATGGTTCGGGTAGTTACCGTGCGCGATCTCGGCTCCGATGTGTCTTAAGTGCGGCTGTGGTAAAAAAGAAAACTCCCCGCGGAGGCGTAAGATGGGTGACAAATGTCTCCAAGACCCACAGCTAGGGAAAGTGACTACAAAACCCGTTTGCCACGAACTTAAGCACATCGACGGCCTTCCGTGACTGGAAGTTTTACTTTTACTATATTTCCATTTCATTTAAATATTTTTCTCCTATCCTGTATAACAAACTCTAAAGTACAGGAAACCAAATAGGAAGCATTCACTCATGAGGCTCTAAGCCTGCGTACTGGGTGGCAGGGTGCTCAGCTATACCCGTGAACAGTTACACGAGACACTCAAAGCTACCGCCTGCGAATAAAACATGAAGGGCGGTACTCTCTTTTCTTGCACATAAATGCGTAACTATAGCTTATTCATACACTGACACTGCAACACGTGAAATTATATTTCAAGCAAAAAACTTAGCATCAAACACAACTAGAATCACAGGCATATACATAGCTATACTTCTCCAACAACGTATCTAGATAATCACAGCACAACAAGATAGTGATAACGTATTAACATAAAGAGATCAACACGTATTAGAGAACTACACAAAGGCTGTCTGATGTCACAACATAACTACATGAAATTATTCGTCACAAATAATATTATTACAACACTTGAATTTTTTAGACTGACATAAACAGTGAAAAAAAAAAAAAGAAACAAAAGGATGGCGGATGCATCCACACTCCGTCACCAACTCCCCCAGCCTACTTAGCCGCAGGATCAGGGCCCCCAGCATGTGGATCTGAAGTCCCACCTGTCCGAATCAGAAGAGGAATTCATTAAATGAACGATCAAGTTATGAAAACACGGAAGGAAAAGAAAGGGAAAAGAATAACTCACCAGCACCCGCCGCTTGATCCTCATCATCCAGCTGTACACCCGCTTCCTCTGCAGCAAGCAGCCGCATCCCCTCCTTCACCGCCGCTTGCTCCTCCTTGGAGAACTGAGCGGTAACCGCACTCAAGTTGAAAGCCTCTCCGCCTTTCTTACCCGCATTAACCCTGGCCTCCTCCAAAGCTTGAAGATATACCTTGGCCATGACCCGAGGATAGTCGTCCATCCAAGACAAGCCACCCTCCTTCCAAGTTTGGAAGTACATGTCCTGCAGCATCTCATCCATCATCCCCTCGTTCTCCTCAAACTCCCTCACCCGGGCTTCAGAAGCTTGCAGCTTGGCAACGGCGGCATCCCTCTCTGATTGGTACCTTAAGCAGTCAGCCTGGAACTTCCTCCTCATTTCCTCCTCCTTCAACTTGAGGGACCTCCTCATCTCCTCCATCTCCTCCTTCAACTCGGCCTGGGCCATCTCCGCAGCCTCGAGCCTCCCGGACAACTCCTCTACCCGCTCGAGATCCGCATTTCGAACCTCATCCACCGTTGTAATAGCCATGTTAATCCGCTCCCTGCAGGTGACCTCCATTTTCCGTAACTCCGCCCTACTTGCCTTCTCCATGGTCTCTTTCAGACGCTGGGAAGCTTCCTCATGCTGGGAGATCTGGATGGCTTGGTCGGCAAGCTGCTTGGCCTGATCGGCAACCTTTAGCCTTAACCGAATGTTAGCACTCCCAATCTCCTCCCCGGCCTTGACCAATCGAGCATGATGCTCCATTAACTTCTTAGTCTCTTCGGCCACCCGATCAATATTAGCCTTGGCCTCGTCCCCCATAGTAACTACTCGGGTAGTAAGCAGATCAAGATCTAGGGACTTGGCCTCATCCAGCACTCTTACCATGGGGTTGCGGGGAAGAAGGTGCTCGCCCGTGGCCTCATCAAATGAAATGTCTTGAGAGCTTGGGTCTAAATCGGGATGACCGGAAAAGGGGTCACGAGGCACGGGGTGAGGCATATCGGGACGCCTTATATGAATGACAGTAGAACTCTTGGAAGGAGGAGGAGGGGGGCAGGGCTCCATGCTCTCCTCCGTAGTATCAAGAGGAGGCTGAGTAGGAGGAGGCTGAATAGGAAGCTGCGAAGCAGAAGAAGACTCAAATAGGGAACGGCTCCGCTTCCTTTTCTGAATACTCTCTTCAATGACCCCGAGAAGAGGACGATACCTAACCACGTCCCCAGTACGACCAGTGGGAGGCTTCGCAGAAGCCCTTCTCGACTTGAAGTGTTCGAGGCGGTGTCGAATATCTGAAGTTTTAACCACCTGGCCTGCCCCTGGGATAACGAACGAGTGTTACGAACATACAATAATCCGCAGTTCATGAAAATGTGCTAAGTTAAAAAGAAAGAAAAGTGAGAAGACACATCTATTATACAAACCCGGCGGAGGAGTGGGATACTGCAATAAGTCCTGGATCTCATTCCAGGACGGAAGTGAACCGTAAAAAATTTCTAAGTCCCTATCGAAAATGGAATCGGCAGAAGACAAAAGTTCACCTTGCATCGCCGGGGTCACCCTAGCTGAGGAACCCTTAGAGGATGGGTCAGTGCTAACCACAGCTTTGCCGGTTTCCTCTGCCTTCTCCGTTTCCTTCTCTGTTTCCGACTCCCCCTCTGACTCCCCGAAGGCCCGACGGAGAGCCTCATCCAGTTCGAGGTCCTGCTCAGAGGTTAGAGCAGCAACACCGCTACCACCCTGACCATCGCCATCTCCTCCACCCTCCGACCCTTCTCCAACTTCACCTCCTTCCTCCTCTTCTACACCTTCCTCCTCCGGGACATCCGGGCAAGTACTTGGAGAAGGGCCATCGGACTCCTTGAGCTTCTTGCCTCCTACGACTGGACGTTGTGCAAAGGGCTTCCTCTTGCCACCCTTCGCTGTCACCCCACCTTTAGGCTGGGCAGCCTTCTCTTCTGCCGTGTCCCTCTGTTTGACTACGGACTGATGTGGGAGGATCAAATTATACGACAAGAGCCTGGCATTCCTAATCAGATAAGCAGCCGATCTGTCTCTCCCGGAAATAGCTTCAATTTCTGCTGCCATCCGAACCAAGCGATCATCTTCCACAACCGCAAAACCACCTGTCGCTAGCAAGAAATAAAAGCGCATAAGAGAGTGAATTACAGCCAAGACAGGAATTATGAGTAGAGTTTTTACTTACATCCGGAGGTAAATCGGCGAATAGAGACGGAGTCATCCCTGACAAAGAACCATTCCTTCTTGAACATGCTATACTTCGAGTATAAATCCAAAACAGGCTTGAAGGAAACGGCTGACTCCAAGCTAATATATGGGGACCCCTTCCTGTACCCCCTCAGATTGTACAGATATCGTATTTCCCGGTTGGAGGGGGCGCGCCCATATCTCTTCTGGAAGATAGCATATAAGCATACCAGAATGGCATAAGAGTTGGGCTGAAGCTGGAATGGAGCCACCTTCAGATAAGTGACGAAGCTTAGTATCCAGGCGTTGATTGGAGGAATAGCCCCGCACATGCAATGGTACCGGCTATAAGCGAAGTACCCCTCAGGGGGATCATATGGCATGACCCCTTCCCCCGGTAACAACATAAGAGCCCTGTCTATCCCAAAGGAACGGGATATAACGTCAAGTTGCTCCTCCTTTAAGGAGCTTGGGAAGCAGTCAGGGGGAGAGTTCATAAGTTCCTGTGGACCACATCCGTCCACTAGAGACTTCGGAATAGGTCGGTGTTGCCCGGATCCTGATTGGACTGGGGGCGAGGAAGAAGAAGGCTCTCCTGTGCCTCTAGACTTCTTTCTGTCTGATCGTGTTTCCGCTTTGCGAGACATTTTCTGCAGCACAAGAAAAACCTAATATTAGAACAAGGAAAATAGAAAAGTAAACAAACAAGTGCGTGCAAGTGTGGAATTTCATTCGCAAGCTGAAGTCTTCCAGATCACAAGTTCATTCGGTTTCCATGTTCATTCGGCTTCCAAGTTCATTCGGTTTCCAAGTTCATTCGGTTTCCAAGTTCATTCGGTTTCAACCCCATTCGGTTTTCATCTCATTCGGCTCCAAGGCAGTAGTCCCATTCGGTGAAGCAAGGACATACGTGTGTATTCGGTAATAAGTATATACCTGGTTCGGTATAAGGTTGGTTCGGCAAACACTTGATTCGGCAATGGAGTGATTCGGCTCTACTCGTTCGGTAAAGAAAAACAAGGGGGGTACGGCCTCTATATATAGGCAAACTCACAACCACCGAACCAGATGTCTCGCCCAACCGGACCAATGATACCGGACCACCAGAAGCCGGATGAGAATAGCCGGACCAACCAAGAACCGAATGGAACCCTCTATCTACCGTCCAAGACCAGGAACTGGGGGCACGCAGGGCGCTTCACTCAGATAAGTACCGAACTCCAGAACTAACTAATAAAATAAAAAATATGATAACAATGGATAAGTCGTGAATCTCTCACTAACATGGATTAATCATTTACACGTGCACGCGACCACGAACGATCCATAGGCACGCTCTGAATGGCTATTAACCCTATCGTCATAAGGATTTACACTTTGACATCCCTTTTTAAGCTCATCAGTCAAATGGATATTTGATAATTATGAAATGGCTAAGCTACTTACACATGTACGGGGTCGAGAACAACCCCTAGGCATGCTCTGAGCTAGCGATAAACCACCTTGACAAACGATCCAGGGAACCACTCTAACGTGAACCTGGCATCGATAACCCCCTCGGGGTACACTAACTCGCCTCGAACGGCGCAATTCACTTGATCACAAATATTTCGACCCCGAACGGTCGTTATTTGAATTCACACTAAAACTGTGAATTCCTTCGCAGGACATCAATAGGATATAAACATCCAGCCCATGACATTACAAGACGAGTCTTCCCACCTACGAGAAACAAAGCGCGACACGTGCGAGCACGTGCCCCACTTTGGGGGGCAAATGTTGGGCGAATTCTCGCCCAGAAGGCCTCGAGACCAAGGAGCGTCAGGTTCCATGCACGTTCGAGACCAGCGAGCATCTTCATCATCTCCACATACTATGGTACTCAAGAATCATTCGGCATCCCCTTTGGCACAAGTGCATTCGGCGTTCCCTATACCAGAGAATCATTCGGCATACCAAATACAGAGGCTCATTCGGCATAGGCCCATTCGGCCTTCCAAACCCAAGGACATTCGGCATAACACTACCACCGGACCAAACATGTACAACCACATCCGGCCTCCACTCCATTCGGCAAAGCTAAAAGTCCTGCTACCGCTCCGAGCAACTACCGGTCCAGGTGACCGCCGAACCAACTCCCAATACCGGTCCACACCTCCTACACCATGCCGGTCCAAACCAACACCGGACCAACCACTACTCTCTACCATCACGCCGAACCAAAGCCTCTCCACTTCATCTCCATGCACGACCGAATGAAGCTCCGCCGAACCAGAGGACTACCAGGCCAGATTGCTTCAGCCCAGGCCCGCTGGCAGCTATATACATCCAAGACCCCTGCCCCCTACCTCACTCTATAAATAGAGGGGCAGGGGTACAACAATGGCAGACAAGTTTGAGAGCTCAAGCAAGGAAGGAACTTTCAAACTACTTTCATACACTTGTATACAACGCATTGTACTTGTAACCTGAAAGAAAGAAGATAATAACATATAAAGTGGACGTAGGCACATTCTGGCCGAACCACTATAAATCTGTGTGTCTTTTACATTTCAGCCCCTACTTTTCTCATATTTACATACTCATCTAAAATCATTGAAAATTACATATAATCAACTAAATAATACGACTTGGAGGTGTTTGTCCATTTTTTTGTGCAAACAGCTGTCCGAATAATCGATATCTACAGGGTGCAACATCCACGGTGCAAGGTGCAACATCCGTCCGAAATGGAGAAACAGTGTCGTATGACCTTTAGAAATGCGTGCATGGATTTGAAACGGAAAAGTACCATGGTGCACCACTCTCCAGCGATGGTAAATCGAAGACCAGCCACCGTAATCCCGTTTTACCGTAAAAATCCACGTGTCGAAAAAACGAAGGGTAAAAAACTTACGAGACCCGATTGAGATTCGGGTTGTCCTTTTTGGGCATTAATCTATCCATTGACGGCTAAAAGCTGTCAAAGCCGTAGAACTCATCGAGGTCTTCGTTTTGACAGGTTATGGCTCCCGTAACTCTAAACGAGCCAGAAGTTATGGCCGTCCGAATAATCGATATCTACAGGGTGCAACTTCCACGGTGCAAGGTGCAACATCCGTCCGAAATGGCGAAACAGTGTCGCACGACCTTTAGAAATGTGTGCACGGATTTGAAACGGAACAGTACCATGGTGCACCACTCTCCAGCGATGGTAAATCGAAGACCAGCCACCGCAATCCCGTTTTACTGTAAAAATCCACGTGTCGAAAAAACGAAGGGTAAAAAACTTACGAGACCCGATTGAGATTCGGGTTGTCCTTTTTGGGCATTAATCTATCTGTCGACGGCTGAAAGCTGTCAAAGCCGTAGAACTCATCGAGGCCTTCGTTTTGACAGGTTATGGCTCCCGTAACTCTAAACAAGCCAGAAGTTATGGCCGTCCGAATAATCGATATCTGCAAGGTGCAACATCCACGGTGCAACGTGCAACATCCGTCCGAAATGGTGAAACAGTGCCGTAGGACTTTTAGAAAAGAGTGAATGGATTTGAAACGGAACAGTACCATGGTGCACCACTCTCCAGCGATGTCGAAGACGGGCCTCGGTAATCCCGTTTTACCGTAAAAATCCACGTGTCGAAAAAACGAAGGGTAAAAAACTTACGAGACCCGATTGAGATTCGGGTTGTCCTTTTTGGGCATTAATCTATCCGTTGACGGCTGAAAGCTGTCAAAGCCGTAGAACTCATCGAGGCCTTCGTTTTGACAGGTTATGGCTCCTGTAACTCTAAACGAGCCAGAAGTTATAGCCGTCCGAATAATCGATATCTACAGGGTGCAACATCCACGGTGCAGGGTGCAACTTCCGTCCGAAATGGCGAAAAGTGCCGTACAACTTTTAGAAATGCGTGCATAGATTTGAAACAGAACAGTACCATGGTGAACCAATCTCCAGCGATGGTAAATCGTAGACCGGCCACGGTAATCCCGTTTTGCCGTAAAAATCCCCGTGTCGAAAAAACGAAGGGTAAAAAACTTACGAGACCCGATTGAGATTCGGGTTGTCCTTTTTGGGCATTAATATATCCGTTGATGGCTGAAAGCTGTCGAAGCCGTAGAACTCATCGAGGCCTTCGTTTTAACAAGTTATGGCTCCCGTAACTCTAAACGAGCCAGAAGTTATGCCCGTCCGAATAATCGATATCTACAGGGTGCAACGTCCACGGTGCAAGGTGCAACATCCGACCGAAATGGCGAAACAGTGTCGTATGACTTTTAGAAATGCGTGCATGGATTTGAAACGGAACAGTACCTTGGTGCACCACTCTCCAGCGATGGGAAGTCGAAAACGGGCCACGATAATCCCGTTTTACCGTAAAAATCAACGTGTCGAAAAAACGAATTGTAAAAAAACTTACGAGACCCGATTGTGATTCGGATTGTCCTTTTTGGGCATTAATCTATCCGTTGACGGCTGAAAGCATTCAAAGCCATAGAACTCATCGAGGCCTTCGTTTTGACAGGTTATGGCTCCCGTAACTCTTAATGAGCCAGAAGTTATGGCCGTCCGAATAATCGATATCTACAGGGTGCAACATCCACGTTGCAAGGTGCAACATCCGTCCGAAATGGCGAAACAACGCTGTATGACTTTTCGAAATACGTGCATGGATTTGAAACGGAACAGTACCATGTTGCACCACTCTTCAGCGATGGGAAGTCGAAGAAGGGCCACGGTAATCCCGTTTTACCGCAAAAATCCACGTGTCGAAAAAACGAAGGGTAAAAAACTTACGAGACCCGATTGAGATTCGGGTTGTCCTTTTTGGGCATTAATCTATCCGTTGATAGCTGAAAGCTGTCAAAGCCGTAGAACTCATCGAGGCCTTCGTTTTGACAGGTTATGGCTCCTATAACTCTAAACGAGCCAGAAGTTATAGCCGTCCGAATAATCGATATCTACAGGGTGCAACATCCACGGTGCAGGGTGCAACTTCCGTCCGAAATGGCGAAAAGTGCCGTACGACTTTTAGAAATGCGTGCATAGATTTGAAACGGAACAGTACCATGGTGAACCAATCTTCAGCGATGGTAAATCGAAGACCGGCCACGGTAATCTCGTTTTGCCGTAAAAATCCACGTGTCGAAAAAACGAAGGGTAAAAAACTTACGAGACCCGATTGAGATTCGGGTTGTCCTTTTTGGGCATTAATATATCCGTTGATGGCTGAAAGCTGTCGAAGCTGTAGAACTCATCGAGGCCTTCGTTTTAACAAGTTATGGCTCCCGTAACTCTAAACGAGCCAGAAGTTATGCCCGTCCGAATAATCGATATCTACAGGGTGCAACGTCCACGGTGCAAGGTGCAACATCCGACCGAAATGGCGAAACAGTGTCGTATGACTTTTAGAAATGCGTGCATGGATTTGAAACGGAACAGTACCTTGGTGCACCACTCTCCAGCGATGGGAAGTCGAAAACGGGCCACGATAATCCCGTTTTACCGTAAAAATCAACGTGTCGAAAAAACGAATTGTAAAAAACTTACGAGACCCGATTGTGATTCGGATTGTCCTTTTTGGGCATTAATCTATCCGTTGACGGCTGAAAGCATTCAAAGTCATAGAACTCATCGAGGCCTTCGTTTTGACAGGTTATGGCTCCCGTAACTCTTAACGAGCCAGAAGTTATGGCCGTCCGAATAATCGATATCTACAGGGTGCAACATCCACGTCGCAAGGTGCAACATCCGTCCGAAATGGCGAAACAACGCCGTATGACTTTTAGAAATGCGTGCATGGGTTTGAAACAGAACAGTACCATGGTGCACCACTCTTCAGCAATGGGAAGTCGAAGACGGGTCACGGTAATCCCGTTTTACCGCAAAAATCCACGTGTCGAAAAAACGAAGGGTAAAAAACTTACGAGACCCGATTGAGATTCGGGTTGTCCTTTTTGGGCATTAATCTATCTGTTGATGGCTGAAAGCTGTCAAAGCCGTAGAACTCATCGAGGACTTCGTTTTGACAGGTTATGGCTCCCGTAACTCTAAACGAGCCAGAAGTTATGGCCGTCCGAATAATCGATATCTACAGGGTGCAACATCCACGGTGCAAGGTGCAACATCCGTCCGAAATGGCATAACAGTGCCGTACGACTTTTAGAAATGCGTGCATGGATTTGAAACGGAACAGTACCATGGTGCACCACTCTCCAGCGATGGTAAATCGAAGACCAGCCACCGTAATCCCGTTTTACCGAAAAAATCCACGTGTCGAAAAAACGAAGGGTAAAAAACTTACGAGACCCGATTAAGATTCGGGTTGTCCTTTTTGGGCATTAATCTATTCGTTGACGGCTGAAAGCTGTCAAAGCCGTAGAACTCATCGAGGCCTTCGTTTTGATAGGTTATGGCTCCCGTAACTCTAAACGAGCCAGAAGTTATGGCCGTCCAAATAATCGATATCTACAGGGTGCAACATCCACGGTGCAAGGTGCAACATCCGTCCGAAATGGCGAAACAGTGTCGTACGACTTTTAGAAATGCGTGCATGGATTTGAAACGGAACAGTACCACGGTGCACCACTCTCCGGCGGTGGGATGTCGAAGACAGGCCACTGTAATCCCGTTTTACCGTAAATATCCACGTTTCGAAAAAACGAAGGGTAAAAAACTTACAGGACCCGATTGAGATTTGGGTTGTCCTTTTTGGGCATTAATCTATCCCTTGACGGATGAAAGCTGTCAAAGACTTAGAACTCATTGAGGCCTTCGTTTTGACAGTTTATGGCTCCCGTAACTCTAAACGAGCCAGAAGTTATGGCCGTCCGAATAATCGATATCTACAGGGTGCAACATCCACAGTGCAAGGTGCAACATCCGTCCGAAATGGCGAAACAGTGTCGTACTACCTTTAGAAATGCGTGCATGGATTTGAAACGGAACTGTACCATGTTGCACCACTCTTCAGCGATGGGAAGTCGAAGACGGGCCACCGTAATCCCGTTTTACCGTAAAAATCCACGTGTCGAAAAAACGAAGGGTAAAAAACTTACGAGACCCGATTGAGATTCGGGTTGTTTTTTGGGCATTAATCTATCCGTTGACGGCTGAAAGCTGTCAATACCGTAGAACTCATCGAAGCCTTCATTTTGACAGGTTATGGCTCCCGTAACTCTAAACGAGCCAGAAGTTATGGCCGTCCGAATAATCGATATCTACAGGGTGCAACATCCACGGTGCAAGGTGCAACATCCGTCCGAAATGGCGAAACAGTGCCGTACGACCTTTAGAAATGCGTGCATGGATTTGAAATGGAAAAGTACCATGGTGCACCACTCTTCAGTGATGGGAAGTCGAAGACGGGCCACTGTAATCCCGTTTTACCGTAAAAATCCACGTGTCGAAAAAACGAAGGGTAAAAAACTTACGAGACCCGATTGAGATTCGGGTTGTCATTTTTGGGCATTAATCTGTCCGTTGACGGCTGAAAGCTGTCAAATCCGTAGAACTCATCGAGTCCTTCGTTTTGACAGGTTATGGCTCCCGTAACTCTAAACGATCCAGAAGTTATGGCCGTCCGAATAATCGATTTCTACAGGGTGCAACATCCACGGTGCAAGGTGCAACATCCGTCCGAAATGGCGAAACAGTGCCGTACGCATTTTAGAAATGTGTGCATGGATTTGAAACGGAACAGTACCATGGTTTATCACTCTTCAGCGATGGGAAGTCGAAGACGGGCCACGGTAATCCCGTTTTACCGTAAAAATCCACGTGTCGAAAAAACAAAGGGTAAAAAACTTACGAGACCCGATTGAGATTCGGGTTGTCCTTTTTGGGCGTTAATCTATCCTTTGACGGCTGAAAGCTGTCAAAGCCGTAGAACTCATCGAGGCCTTCGTTATGACAGGTTATGGCTCCCGTAACTCTAAACGAGCCAGAAGTTATGGCCGTCCGAATAATCGATATCTACAGGGTGCAACATCCACGGTGCAAGGTGCAACATCCGTCCGAAATGGCGAAACAGTGTCGTACGACCTTTAGAAATGCGTGCATGGATTTGAAACGGAACAGTACCATGGTGCACCACTCTTCAGCGATGGGAAGTCGAAGACGGGGAACCGTAATTTCGTTTTACCGTGAAAATCCACGGGTCAAAAAAACGAAGGGTAAAAAACTTACGAGACCCGATTGAGATTCGGGTTGTCCTTTTTGGGCATTAATCTATCCGTTGACGGCTTTCAAAGCCATAGAACTTATCGAGGCCTTCGTTTTGACAGGTTGTGGCTCCCGTAACTCTAAACGAGCCAGAAGTTATGGTCGTCCGAATAATCGATATCTACAGGTTGCAACATCCACGGTACAAGGTGCAACATCCGTCCGAAATGGCGAAACAGTGCCGTACGACTTTTAGAAATACGTGCATGGATTTGAAACGGGACAGTACCATGGTGCACCACTCTTCAGCGATGGGAAGTCAAAGACGGGCCACGGTAATCCCGTTTTACCGTAAAAATCAACGTGTCGAAAAAACGAAGCGTAAAAAACTTACGAGACCCGATAGAGATTCGGGTTGTCCTTTTTGGGCATTAGTCTATCCCGTTGACGGCTGAAAGCAGTCAAAACCATAGAACTCATCGAGGCCTTCGTTTTGAAAGGTTATGGCTCCCGTAACTCTAAACGAGCCAGAAGTTATGGCCGTCCGAATAATCGATATCTACAGGGTGCAACATCCACGGTGCAAGGTGCAACATCCGTCCGAAATGGAGAAACAGTGTCGTATGACCTTTAGAAATGCGTGCATGGATTTGAAACGGAAAAATACCATGGTGCACCACTCTCCAGCGATGGTAAATTGAAGAGCAGCTACCGTAATCCCGTTTTACCGTAAAAATCCACGTGTCGAAAAAACGAAGGGTAAAAAACTTACGAGACCCGATTGAGATTCGGGTTGTCCCTTTTGGGCATTAATCTATCCGTTGACGGCTAAAAGCTGTCAAAGCCGTAGAACTCATCGAGGTCTCCGTTTTGACAGGTTATGGCTCCCGTAACTCTAAACGAGCCAGAAGTTATGGCCGTCCAAATAATCGATATCTACAGGGTGCAACTTCCACGGTGCAAGGTGCAACATCCATCCGAAATGGCGAAACAGTGTCGTATGACCTTTAGAAATGCGTGTACAGATTTGAAACGGAACAGTACCATGGTGCACCACTCTCCAGCGATGGTAAATCGAAGACCAGCCACCGTAATCCCGTTTTACTGTAAAAATCCACGTGTCGAAAAAACGAAGGGTAAAAAACTTACGAGACCCGATTGAGATTCGGGTTGTCCTTTTTGGGCTTTAATCTATCTGTCGACGGCTGAAAGCAGTCAAAGCCGTAGAACTCATCGAGGCCTTCGTTTTGACAGGTTATGGCTCCCGTAACTCTAAACAAGCCAGAAGTTATGGCCGTCCGAATAATCGATATCTACAAGGTGCAACATCCACGGTGCAACGTGCAACATCCGTCCGAAATGGTGAAAAAGTGCCGTAGGACATTTAGAAAAGCGTGCATGGATTTGAAACGGAACAGTACCATGGTGCACCACTCTCCAGCGATGGGAAGCCGAAGACGGGCCTCGGTAATCCCGTTTTACCGTAAAAATCCACGTGTCGAAAAAAGGAAGGGTAAAAAACTTACGAGACCCGATTGAGATTCGGGTTATCCTTTTTGGGATTAATCTATCCGTTGATGGCTGAAAGCTATTAAAGCCGTAGAACTCATCGAGGCCTTCGTTTTGATAGGTTATGGCTCCTGTAACTCTAAACGAGCCAGAAGTTGTAGCCGTCCGAATAATCGATATCTACAGGGTGCAACATCCACGGTGCAAGGTGCAACTTCCGTCCGAAATGGCGAAAATAGCCGTACGACTTTTAGAAATGCGTGCATAGATTTGAAACGGAACAGTACCATGGTGAACCAATCTCCAGCGATGGTAAATCGAAGACCGGCCACGGTAATCCCGTTTTGCCGTAAAAATCCACGTGTCGAAAAAACGGAGGGTAAAAAACTTACGAGACCCGATTGAGATTCGGGTTGTCCTTTTTGGGCATTAATATATCCGTTGATGGCTGAAAGCTATCAAAGCCGTAGAACTCATCGAGGCCTTCGTTTTAACAAGTTATGGCTCCCGTAACTCTAAACGAGGCAGAAGTTATGCCCGTCCGAATATTCGATATCTACAGGGTGCAACGTCCACGGTGCAAGGTTCAACATCCGACCGAAATGGCGAAACAGTGTCGTATGACTTTTAGAAATGCGTGCATGGATTTGAAACGGAACAGTACCTTGGTGCACCACTCTCCAGCGATGGGAAGTCGAAAACGGGCCACGATAATCCCGTTTTACCGTAAAAATCAACGTGTCGAAAAAACGAAGGGTAAAAAACTTACGAGACCCGATTGTGATTCGGATTGTCCTTTTTGGGCATTAATCTATCCGTTGACGGCTGAAAGCGGTCAAAGCCATAGAACTCATCGAGGCCTTCGTTTTGACAGGTTATGGCTCCCGTAACTCTTAACGAGCCAGAAGTTATGGCCGTCCGAATAATCGATATCTACAGGGTGCAACATCCACAGTGCAAGGTGCAACATCCGTCCGAAATGGCGAAACAGTGCCGTATGACTTTTAGAAATGCGTGCATGGATTTGAAATGGAACAGTACCATGGTGCACCACTCTCCAGCGATGGGAAGTCGAAGACGGGCCACGGTAATCCCGTTTTACCGTAAAAATCCACGTGTCGAAAAAACGAAGGGTAAAAAACTTATGAGACCCGATTGAGATTCGGGTTGTCCTTTTTGGGCGTTAATCTATCCGTTGACGGCTGAAAGCCGTTAAAGCCATAGAACTCATCGAGGCCTTCGTTTTGACAGGTTATGGCTCCCGTAACTCTAAACGAGCCAGAAGTTATTCCCGTCCGAATAATCGATATCTACAGGGTGCAACATCCACGGTGCAAGGTGCAACATCCGTCCGAAATGGAGAAACAGTGTCGTATGACTTTTAGAAATGCGTGCATGGATTTGAAACGGAACAGTACCATGGTGCACCACTCTACAGCGATGGGAAGTCGAAGACGGGCCACGGTAATCACGTTTTACCGTAAAAATCCACGTGTCGAAAAAACGAAGGGTAAAAAACTTACGCGACCCGATTGAGATTCGGGTTGTCCTTTTTGGGCATTATTCTATCCGTTGATGGCTGAAAGCTGTCAAAGCCGTAGAACTCATCGAGGCCTTCGTTTTGACAAGTTACGGCTCCCGTAACTCTAAACGATCCAGAAGTTATGGCCGTCCGAATAATCGATATCTACAGGGTGCAACATCCACGGTGCAAGGTGCAACATCCGTCCGAAATGGAGAAACGGTGACGTACGACCTTTAGAAATTCATGCATTGATTTGAAACGGAACAGTAGCATGGTGCACCACTCTCCAACGATGGGAAGCCGAAGACGGGCCTCGGTAATCCCGTTTTACCGTGAAAATCCACGTGTCGAAAAAACGAAGGGTAAAAAACTTACGAGACCCGATTGAGATTCGGGTTGTCCTTTTTGGGGATTAATCTATCCGTTGACGGCTGAAAGCTATTAAAGCCGTAGAACTCATCGAGGCCTTCGTTTTGACAGGTTATGGCTCCTGTAACTCTAAACGAGCCAGAAGTTATAGCCGTCCGAATAATCGATATCTACAGGGTGCAACATCCACGGTGCAAGGTGCAACTTCCGTCCGAAATGGCGAAAAGTGCCGTACGACTTTTAGAAATGCGTGCATAGATTTGAAACGGAACAGTACCATGGTGAACCAATCTCCAGCGATGGTAAATCGAAGACCGGCCACGGTAATCCCGTTTTGCCGTAAAAATCCACGTGTCGAAAAAACGAAGGGTAAAAAACTTACGAGACCCGATTGAGATTCGGGTTGTCCTTTTTGGGCATTAATATATCCGTTGACGGCTGAAAGCTGTCAAAGCCGTAGAACTCATCGAGGCCTTCGTTTTGGCAGGTTATGGCTCCCGTAAGTCTAAACGAGCCAGAAGTTATGGCCGTCCGAATAATCGATATCTATAGGGTGCAACATCCACGGTGCAAGGTGCAACATCCGTCCGAAATGGAGAAACAGTGCCGTACGACTTTTAGAAATGCGTGCATGGATTTGAAATGGAATAGTACCATGATGCACCACTCTCCAGCGATGGGAAGTCGAAGAAGGGCCACGGTAATCCCGTTTGGCCGTAAAAATCCACGTGTCAAAAAAACGAAGGGTAAAAAACTTACGAGACCCGATTGAGATTCGGGTTGTCCTTTTTGGGCATTAATATATCCGTTGATGGCTGAAAGCTGTCAAAGCCGTAGAACTCATCGAGGCCTTCGTGTTGACAGGTTATGGCTCCCGTAACTCTAAACGAGCCAGAAGTTATGCCCGTCCGAATAATCGATCTCTACAGGGTGCAACATCCACGGTGCAAGGTGCAACATCCGTCCGAAATGGCGAAACAGTGCCGTACGACTTTTAGAAATGCGTGCATGGATTTGAAACGGAACAGTACCATGGTGCACAACTTTTCAGCGCTGGGAAGTCGAAGACGGGCCAAGGTAATCCCGTTTTACCGCAAAAATCCACGTGTCGAAAAAACGAAGTGTAAAAAACTTACGAGACCCGATTGAGATTCGGGTTGT
The DNA here is from genome assembly GCA_030765085.1 of Allium cepa. Taxonomy (NCBI): domain Eukaryota; kingdom Viridiplantae; phylum Streptophyta; class Magnoliopsida; order Asparagales; family Amaryllidaceae; genus Allium; species Allium cepa. Next base: position 40,680,824 of record CM060941.1, on the reverse strand, counting down.
CCTTTTTAGGCATTAATCTATCCGTTGACAGCTGAAAGCTGTCAAAACTGTAGAACTCATCGAGGCCTTCGTTTTGGCAGGTTATGGCTCCCGTAACTCTAAACGAGCCAGAAGTTATGGCCGTCCGAATAATCGATATCTAAAGGGTGCAACATCCACGGTGCAAGGTGCAACATCCGTCCGAAATGGCGAAACAGTGTCGTACGACCTTTAGAAATGCGTGCATGGATTTAAAATGGAACAGTACCATGGTGCACCACTCTTCAGCGATGGGAAGTCGAAGACGGGCCACCGTAATCCCGTTTTACCGTAAAAATTCACGTGTCGAAAAAACGAAGGGTAAAAAACATACGAAACCCGATTGAGGTTAGGGTTGTCCTTTTTGGGCATTAATCTGTCCGTTGACGGTTGAAAGCCGTCAAAGCCGTAGAACTCATTGAGGTCTTCGTTTTGATAGGTTATGGCTCCCGTAACTCTAAACGAGTCAGAAGTTATGGCCGTCCGAATAATCGATATCTACAGGGTGCAACATCCACGGTGCAAGGTGCAACATCCATCCGAAATGGCGAAACAGTGCCGTATGACTTTTAGAAATGTGTGCATGGATTTGAAACGAAACAGTACCATGGTGCACCACTCTCCAGCGATGGGAAGTCGAAGACGGGCCACGGTAATCCCGTTTTACCGTAAAAATCTACGTGTCGAAAAAACGAAGGGTAAAAACTTACGAGACCCGATTGAGATTCGGGTTGCCCTTTTTGGGCATTAATCTATCCGTTGACGGCTGAAAGCTGTCAAAGACGTGGAACTCATCGAGGCCTTCGTTTTGACAGGTTATGGCTCCCGTAACTCTAAACGAGCCAGAAGTTATGGCCGTCCGAATAATCGATATCTACAGGGTGCAACATCCACGGTGTAAGGTGCAACATCCGTCCGAAATGGAGAAACAGTGGCGTACGACTTTTAGAAATGTGTGCATGGATTTGAAACGGAATAGTACCATGGTGCATCACTCTTCAGCGATGGGAAGTCGATGACGGTCCACGGTAATCCCGTTTTACCGTAAAAATCCACGTGTCGAAAAAAAGAATGGTAAAAAACTTACGAGACCCAATTGAGATTCGGGTTGTCCTTTTTGGGCGTTAATCTATCCGTTGACGGCTGAAAGCTGTCAAAGCCGTAGAACTCATCGAGGCCTTCGTTATGACAGGTTATGGCTCCCGTAACTCTAAACGAGCCAGAAGTTATGGCCGTCCGAATAATCGATATCTACAGGGTGCAACATCCACGGTGCAAGGTGCAACATCCGTCCGAAATGGCGAAACAGTGCCGTACGACCTTTAGAAATGCGTGCATGGATTTGAAAAGGAACAATACCGTGGGACACCACTCTTCAGCAATGGGAAGTCGAAGACGGGCAACGTAATCCCGTTTTACCGTAAAAATCCACGTGTCGAAAAAACGAAGGGTAAAAAACTTACGAGACCCGATTGAAATTCGGGTTGTCCTTTTTGGGTATTAATCTATCCGTTGACGGCTGAAAGCTGTCAAAGCCGTAGAACTCATCGAGTCCTTCGTTTTGACAGGTTATGGCTCACGTGACTCTAAACAAGCCAGAAGTTATGGCCGTCCGAATAATCGATATCTACAGGGTGCAACATCCACGGTGCAAGGTGCAACATCCGTCCGAAATGGAGAAACAGTGCCGTACGACTTTTAGAAATGTGTGCATGGATTCGAAACGGAACAGTACCATGGTGCATCACTCTTCAGCGATAGGAAGTCGAAGACGGGCCACGGTAATCCCGTTTTACAGTAAAAATCCACGTGTCGAAAAAACGAAGGGTAAAAAACTTACGAGACCCGATTGAGATTCGGGTTGTCCTGTTTGGGCGTTAATCTATCCGTTGACGGCTGAAAGCTGTCAAAGCCGTAGAACTCATCGAGGCCTTCGTTATGACAGGTGATGGCTCCCGTAACTCTAAACGAGCCAGAAGTTACGGCCGTCCGAATAATCGATATCTACAGGGTGCAACATCCACGGTGCAAGGTGCAACATCCGTCCGAAATGGCGAAACAGTGTCGTACGACCTTTAGAAATGCGTGCATGGATTTGAAACGGAACAATACCATGGTGAACCACTCTTCAGAGATGGAAAGTCGAAGACGGGGCACCGTAATCCCGTTTTACCGTTAAAATCCACGTGTCGAAAAAACGAAGGGTAAAAAACTTATGAGACCCGATTGAGATTCGGGTTGTCCTTTTTGGGCATTAATCTATCCGTTGACGGCTGAAAGCTGTCAAAGCTGTGGAACTCATCGAGGCCTTCGTTTTGACAGGTTATGGCTCCCGTAACTCTAAACAAGGTAGAAGTTATGGCCGTCCGAATAATCGATATCTACAGGGTGCAACATCCACGGTGCAAGGTGCAACATTCGTCCGAAATGGAGAAACAGTGCCAAACGACTTTTAGAAATATGTGCATGGATTTGAAACGGAACAGTACCATGGTGCATCACTCTTCAGCGATGGGAAGTTGAAGATGGGTCACGGTAATCCCGTTTTACCGTAAAAATCCACGTGTCGAAAAAACGAAGGGTAAAAAACTTACGAGACCCGATTGAGATTCGGGTTGTCCTTTTTGGGCGTTAATCTATCCGTGGGCGGATGAAATCTATCAAAGCCGTAGAACTCATCGAGGCGTTCGTTATGACAAGTTATGGCTCCCGTAACTCTAAACGAGCCAGATGTTATGGCCGTCCGAATAATCGATATCTACACGGTGCAACATCCACGGTGCAAGGTGCAACATCCGTCTGAAATGGCGAAACAGTGCCGTACGACCTTTAGAAATGCGTGCATGGATTTGAAACGGAACAATACCATGGTGCACCACTCTTCAGCGATGGGAAGTCGAAGATGGGGCACCGTAATCCCGTTTTACCGTAAAAATCCACGTGTCCAAAAAACGAAGGGTAAAAAACATACGAGACCCGATTGAGATTCGGGTTGTCCTTTTTGGGCATTAATCTATCCGTTGATGGCTGAAAGCTGTCAAAGCTGTGGAACTCATCGAGGCCTTCGTTTTGACAAGTTATGGCTCCCGTAACTCTAAACAAGGCAGAAGTTATGGTCGTCCGAATAATCGATATCTACAGGGTGCAACATCCACGGTGCAAGGTGCAACATCCGTCCGAAATGGCGAAACAGTGTCGTACGACTTTTAGAAATGCGTGCATGGATTTGAAACGGAACAGTACCATGATGCACCACTCTTCAGCGATGGAAAGTCGAAGACGTGCCACGGTAATCCAGTTTTACCGTAAAAATTCACGTGTCGAAAAAACAAAGGGTAAAAAACTTACGAGACCCGATTGAGATTCGGGTTGTCCTTTTTGGGCATTAATCTATCCGTAGACGGCTGAAAGCTGTCAAAACCGTAGAACTCATCGAGGCCTTCGTTTTGACAGGTTATGTCTCCCGTAATTCTAAACGAGCCAGAAGTTTTGGCCGTCCGAATAATCGATATCTACAGGGTGCAACATCCACGGTGCAATGTGCAACATCCGTCCGAAATGGAGAAACAGTGTCGTACGACCATTAGAAATGCGTGCATGGATTTCAAACGGAACAGTACCATGGTGCACCACTCTCCAGCGATGGTAAATCGAAGACCAGCCACCGTAATCCCGTTTTACTATAAAATTCCACGTGTCGAAAAAACGAAGGGTAAAAAACTTACGAGACCCGATTGAGATTCGGGTTGTCCTTTTTGGGCTTTAATCTATCTGTCGACGGCTGAAAGCAGTCAAAGCCGTAGAACTCATCGAGGCCTTCGTTTTGACAGGTTATGGCTCCCGTAACTCTAAACAAGCCAGAAGTTATGGCCGTCCGAATAATCGATATCTACAAGGTGCAACATCCACGGTGCAACGTGCAACATCCGTCCGAAATGGTGAAAAAGTGCCGTAGGACATTTAGAAAAGCGTGCATGGATTTGAAATGGAACAGTACCATGGTGCACCACTCTTCAGCGATGGGAAGCCGAAGACGGGCCTCGGTAATCCCGTTTTACCGTAAAAATCCACGTGTCGAAAAAAGGAAGGGTAAAAAACTTACGAGACCCGATTGAGATTCGGGTTATCCTTTTTGGGATTAATCTATCCGTTGATGGCTGAAAGCTATTAAAGCCGTAGAACTCATCGAGGCCTTCGGTTTGACAGGTTATGGCTCCTGTAACTCTAAACGAGCCAGAAGTTGTAGCCGTCCGAATAATCGATATCTACAGGGTGCAACATCCACGGTGCAAGGTGCAACTTCCGTCCGAAATGGCGAAAAGTGCCGTACGACTTTTAGAAATGCGTGCATAGATTTGAAACGGAATATTACCATGGTGAACCAATCTCCAGCGTTGGTAAATCGAAGACCGGCCACGGTAATCCCGTTTTGCCGTAAAAATCCACGTGTCGAAAAAACGAGGGGTAAAAAACTTACGAGACCCGATTGAGATTCGGGTTGTCCTTTTTGGGCATTAATATATCCGTTGATGGCTGAAAGCTATCAAAGCCGTAGAACTCATCGAGGCCTTCGTTTTAACAAGTTATGGCTCCCGTAACTCTAAACGAGCCAGAAGTTATGCCCGTCCGAATATTCGATATCTACAGGGTGCAACGTCCACGGTGCAAGGTTCAACATCCGACCGAAATGGCGAAACAGTGTCGTATGACTTTTAGAAATGCGTGCATGGATTTGAAACGGAACAGTACCTTGGTGCACCACTCTCCAGCGATGGGAAGTCGAAAACGGGCCACGATAATCCCGTTTTACCGTAAAAATCAACGTGTCGAAAAAACGAAGGGTAAAAAACTTACGAGACCCGATTGTGATTCGGATTGTTCTTTTTGGGCATTAATCTATCCGTTGACGGCTGAAAGCGGTCAAAGCCATAGAACTCATCGAGGCCTTCGTTTTGACAGGTTATGGCTCCCGTAACTCTTAACGAGCCAGAAGTTATGGCCGTCCGAATAATCGATATCTACAGGGTGCAACATCCACAGTGCAAGGTGCAACATCCGTCCGAAATGGCGAAACAGTGCCGTATGACTTTTAGAAATGCGTGCATGGATTTGAAATGGAACAGTACCATGGTGCACCACTCTCCAGCGATGGGAAGTCGAAGACGGGCCACGGTAATCCCGTTTTACCGTAAAAATCCACGTGTCGAAAAAACGAAGGGTAAAAAACTTATGAGACCCGATTGAGATTCGGGTTGTCCTTTTTGGGCGTTAATCTATCCGTTGACGGCTGAAAGCCGTTAAAGCCATAGAACTCATCGAGGCCTTCGTTTTGACAGGTTATGGCTCCCGTAACTCTAAACGAGCCAGAAGTTATTCCCGTCCGAATAATCGATATCTACAGGGTGCAACATCCACGGTGCAAGGTGCAACATCCGTCCGAAATGGCGAAACAGTGCCGTATGACTTTTAGAAATGCGTGCATGGATTTGAAACGGAACAGTACCATGGTGCACCACTCTACAGCGATGGGAAGTCGAAGACGGGCCACGGTAATCACGTTTTACCGTAAAAATCCACGTGTCGAAAAAACGAAGGGTAAAAAACTTACGAGACCCGATTGAGATTCGGGTTGTCCTTTTTGGGCATTATTCTATCCGTTGATGGCTGAAAGCTGTCAAAGCCGTAGAACTCATCAAGGCCTTCGTTTTGACAAGTTACGGCTCCCGTAACTCTAAACGATCCAGAAGTTATGGCCGTCCGAATAATCGATATCTACAGGGTGCAACATCCACGGTGCAAGGTGCAACATCCGTCCGAAATGGAGAAACGGTGACGTACGACCTTTAGAAATTCATGCATTGATTTGAAACGGAACAGTAGCATGGTGCACCACTCTCCAGCGATGGGAAGCCGAAGACGGGCCTCGGTAATCCCGTTTTACCGTGAAAATCCACGTGTCGAAAAAACGAAGGGTAAAAAACTTACGAGACCCGATTGAGATTCGGGTTGTCCTTTTTGGGGATTAATCTATCCGTTGACGGCTGAAAGCTATTAAAGCCGTAGAACTCATCGAGGCCTTCGTTTTGACAGGTTATGGCTCCTGTAACTCTAAACGAGCCAGAAGTTATAGCCGTCCGAATAATCGATATCTACAGGGTGCAACATCCACGGTGCAAGGTGCAACTTCCGTCCGAAATGGCGAAAAGTGCCGTACGACTTTTAGAAATGCGTGCATAGATTTGAAACGGAACAGTACCATGGTGAACCAATCTCCAGCGATGGTAAATCGAAGACCGGCCACGGTAATCCCGTTTTGCCGTAAAAATCCACGTGTCGAAAAAACGAAGGGTAAAAAACTTACGAGACCCGATTGAGATTCGGGTTGTCCTTTTTGGGCATTAATATATCCGTTGACGGCTGAAAGCTGTCAAAGCCGTAGAACTCATCGAGGCCTTCGTTTTGGCAGGTTATGGCTCCCGTAAGTCTAAACGAGCCAGAAGTTATGGCCGTCCGAATAATCGATATCTATAGGGTGCAACATCCACGGTGCAAGGTGCAACATCCGTCCGAAATGGAGAAACAGTGCCGTACGACTTTTAGAAATGCGTGCATGGATTTGAAATGGAATAGTACCATGATGCACCACTCTCCAGCGATGGGAAGTCGAAGAAGGGCCACGGTAATCCCGTTTGGCCGTAAAAATCCACGTGTCAAAAAAACGAAGGGTAAAAAACTTACGAGACCCGATTGAGATTCGGGTTGTCCTTTTTGGGCATTAATATATCCGTTGATGGCTGAAAGCTGTCAAAGCCGTAGAACTCATCGAGGCCTTCGTGTTGACAGGTTATGGCTCCCGTAACTCTAAACGAGCCAGAAGTTATGCTCGTCCGAATAATCGATATCTACAGGGTGCAACATCCACGGTGCAAGGTGCAACATCCGTCCGAAATGGCGAAACAGTGCCGTACGACTTTTAGAAATGCGTGCTGTTATCCCATTTTTTGGTCAAAACTGGAATATCAACAAATTGGCAAGGAATTATGGATATCAGGACTGGAGATAAGGCTACGATGGATATCGTCAAAATTTTGTTGAACTCCGATCAGGACGAAATTGATTGGAAATGATGATAAGGACTATGAAAGGCTATGTTTCAAATTTCAGGTTAATCGGAGTTCGTATGAAGGAAATATGATGGATTCAAGGTAGGAATAGTACGTAGTTCGAATCCATCAAAAAGGGGATAAAGTGGCGCTCGGTTCGAACCGATCAGGTTCGAACCCATCAGGATTCGAACCCATGAAGTTCGCATCGATGACGCTTCGAATCGATGGGAACTGGATGGGTTCGAAAGGAGTAGCTTCAATGCAATGGACATGGATTCGAACGGTGGACATGGACTCGAAGATGGTGGATTCGAACGATAGGTATGGATTCGAAGATCATGGGTTCGAAGATGAAGATGGACTCGAAGAAGGTAATGGATTCGAATTATACATGGATTCGAAGATGAAGATGGACTCGAAGAAGGTAATGGATTCGAAGTATACATGGATTCGAAGATGAAGATGGACTCGAAGAAGGAGATGGATTCGAAGTGGAAATGGGTTCGAAGAAGGAGACGGAGTCGAAGTAGACATGGATTCGAAGAAGGAGATGGATTCGAAGAGGACATGGATTCGAAGATGATGGATACGAAGCAAGGGACATGGATTCGAAGGACGAGGATTCGAAAGGGATGGATTCGAAGAGGATGGACTCGTAGGATATGGACTCGAAGGAGGCGGCTTCAGAAAGCATGGATTCGAAGAGCGTGGGTTCGAAGGGTATGGATTCGAAGGAGTCGGCCCTATGGATTCGAAGGGGATGGTTTCGAAATAGATGGTTTCGAAGCATGGGTTCGAACCATTCAGGACGCACGGATTCTTGAACTTGGATCGATCATATCTTCCAAACCGTTGATCCAAATGCAATGAAATTTTTACAGGAGCTTACATACATGTTTAAAAATGTTCACACAAAATTTCAGCTCAATTGGATGGATTCTTGATCGATTCGAACGTCACTTCGAATCGATCCCAAACTGGGCACGGATTCCGAGAACACGGGCCTGTGGGCCCCCCTCACGTGCCAAGCAGCCTCCCCAGGTTTTATGCGGGATTTCAGCCTTCCACGCCTATAAATAGAGCCCCTGGTCATTCAGAAAAGGGGTCGAAAGATTTGGGGAGAAGAGGCATGCCCGGATGCTGCTAGAATCATTCCATAGCTTCATTACTGCCATTTTCTTCAGATTTGGTCATTACAACTGTTGAAATCACTTGTAACCTTGAAGGATAATTAATAAAAAGAAAAAAAAATTTGGAGTGGACGTAGGCCGGAGATAGCCGAACCACTATAAAACCTGTGTTTCTGTTCTTTACTTTTGGATTGTTGTCTATTATTTGCTAAGATTTGTTATTTGTGTTTGAATATCACTAATTTATATTCATACACTGGTGCTTTCACGGTATTGGGTGTTTGTGACCAATTTTGGCGCAAACATTTTGGTGCTTTCACTGAGAACAACTAGCACCCGCTGCGTCGGATTTGAAGAGTTTGAGGAATTTGGATTTGGAAGACAATGACTAGGCGGAATAGCAGAAGGCTAAGGGCTGAGAGAAGCCAACAAGGAGGAAGTCAACAAGCATCCTCCGGAGGTGAGGAAGGACAGGCTTCGGTCTACATAACTAGGGATGAAATGGAAGCTATGGCCAATTCTTTGCAGGAGAGATTGTTGAAAAGTCAACAGGAAATGATGCAAACCTTCTTGGAACAAATGAGAGCTGCAGGGATGCAGAACTTAGGAACAGCTACAGCAACTGCGGATGTAGGACAAGGAGCTAGGGTTGTGGAACCCAATGAAGGACGGGATATGGAGCCAGAAGGCAATCAACAAGGGCTTGGGGGCAGGCCCACAGAATTCAATGCAGGAGAACCTTTGGGAGGGATTCAACAAGCTAGAGCTAACGTTGCTGCTAGTGAGCCACACGAGGAATATGTACCAGAGTTCCCTCGGGGGCATGGGGGGCAACCCCTACCAGACAATATAGGATTAGTAGAAATGATCAGGAAGACTGTGCGAGGTGGTTTGACAAACGGAGATTTGGAAGGAGTGAATAGAAGTCCATTCGCTCGGTAGATAAGGATGGCCCAGAATCCACCTAAGTTCAAGCTACCTAGCGTGGAGGTATATGATGGTAAGACGGATCCAACAGATCACTTAATGAGGTACACCAGACACATGGAGGTGCTGGGGGCATCAGAGGAAGTGATGGCCCGATGTTTCCCTTTGTATTTGAAGGACTTAGCTGCAATGTGGTTTAGGCAGCTGGAAGAAGGATCTATCAGGACTTGGAAGGAATTAGTGGAAAAATTTCTGGGACAGTTTCGGGTTCACGTCAAGAGGCCGAAGAACGTGATGACTTTAACATCGGTGAAGCAAAGGATGGACGAATCGCTTAGAGCTTTTCTAACTCGATTCAGTGCGGCAGTCGCTTCGGTGGATCAGCCTGATCCATCAATGGTTTTAATGGCAGCAATATCAGGAGTCAAGGAGAATTCGGATTTCAAGGTATCTCTGATACGAGATCCCCCGCAGAATCTCGACGAATTCTTTCATGAGGCAGAAAGGTTCCTTCGGCAAGAAGATGCAAGTACGGATTTAAAGTTGAAGAAGGCTAATGCAATCGAGGTTGGAGCGGTATCCAAAAATGGTTTGGATAAGGATAAAGGAAAAAGGAAGTTAGATGACGACTCTGGAAACGCTAGGAAGCGATGGAAGGATCCAAAGTTTTCCACATACACAGGATTGAACGAGACGCTGGAGCGAATATACCTGGAAACTCGGAATCGCCTTCCCTACCGAAGGCCGGCTAGGAGGGAACCAACAGAGCGGGAAAGGACATCAGGAAGGCACTGTCTTTTCCATGATCTGGATGGACATGATACCAACAGCTGCAGGCACCTAAAGGATATAATCGAGGAGCATGTAAGGAATGGACAGTTACAGCAATACGTTGGAACTCGGGATGCAACGGTGGAGCAGGAGCAACCACCGACCACCTCACGCCGTGATGATGGGAGGCCCAGGGATGATCGTCGATTGATCATCCATTGACCAGGATAATATGGAATAAGTAGCAAGCTACTAGCAAACGGCAAAGTCATTTACACATGTACGGGGACGGAGATAGCCCCTAGGCATGCTCTGAATGATGATAAACCGGGATGCTATGGTTTGTGAAATTTATTTCTTGCTTTTAGATTGGACATTGCTTTTCTTTTTTGGATTTGGTTTTAGAGCTTGGATTGAGCTCCTGATTTTTCTTGCTTTTTTATTTGGATTTTCCTTTGGATGATTGTTTTTGGTTTTGGATGCTGGTTTGGATTTCTGGTTTTCTGGTTTGGATTTGAATTTTGGATTTGGATTTGGATTTTGGATTTGGATTTCGGATTTGAATTTCGGATTTGGATTTTGGAATAAATTTTAGTTGGACTTTTATCTGGTTTTTGATAAATGGTCGTCGGGTATGGATTATGCCTGGCAAGGGATGAGTCACTTTACCCAAACAAGGAAGATTGACTCATTCAGGTCGTCAAGTATGGACAATGCTTGGCAAGGGTCAGGAGTGACCAGGATTCGGCCTAGGACTTAGGCCTTCTATTATCATTTATTATTTTTAGGTCGTCGAGTATGGACTATGCTTGGCAAGGGTCCGGAGAGATCAGGATTCGGCTTAGGACTTAAGCCATGGCATTTTACAGCACCCAGGGACACTGGGCTAAGGTCGTCAAGTATGGATTGCGCTTGGCAAGAACCCGGAGAGGTTGGCTCAACGTCCAGGGACACTGGACCAAGGTCGTCAAATATGGATTGCGCTTGGCAAGAGCCCGGAGAGGTTAACTCAACGTCCAGGGACACTGGACCACAGTCGTCGGATGTGGATCACGCTTGGCAGGAACCCAGAGAGGTTATGGATTTGGATATCGACTCGGAGAGGTCCTGGCTCCGGTTATTGGCTATTGGATAAGGATGGATTGGAACTTGGTTGTCGAGTTCGAATGGATACGGAATTGGCTAAGGCTTTGGCTATTGGATATGGAATTGGACATCGACTCGAAGCAGTCAAGGACGATGTACTCTGGCAATATGGCTTTGGACTTCGGATATTGGATTCGTAATTATTCAAAACACGCCTTGTTATCACAAGGCATGTTTTGGGGGGCAAAATGTTATCCCATTTTTTGGTCAAAACTGGAATATCAACAAATTGGCAAGGAATTATGGATATCAGGACTGGAGATAAGGCTACGATGGATATCGTCAAAATTTTGTTGAACTCCGATCAGGACGAAATTGATTGGAAATGATGATAAGGACTATGAAAGGCTATGTTTCAAATTTCAGGTTAATCGGAGTTCGTATGAAGGAAATATGATGGATTCAAGGTAAGAATAGTACGTAGTTCGAATCCATCAAAAAGGGGATAAAGTGGCGCTCGGTTCGAACCGATCAGGTTCGAACCCATTAGGATTCGAACCCATGAAGTTCGCGTCGATGACGCTTCGAATCGATGGGAACTGGATGGGTTCGAAAGGAGTAGCTTCAATGCAATGGACATGGATTCGAACGGTGGACATGGACTCGAAGATGGTGGATTCGGACGATAGGTATGGATTCGAAGATCATGGATTCGAAGATGAAGATGGACTCGAAGAAGGTAATGGATTCGAATTATACATGGATTCGAAGATGAAGATGGACTCGAAGAAGGTAATGGATTCGAAGTATACATGGATTCGAAGATGAAGATGGACTCGAAGAAGGAGATGGATTCGAAGTGGAAATGGGTTCGAAGAAGGAGACGGAGTCGAAGTAGACATGGATTCGAAGAAGGAGATGGATTCGAAGAGGACATGGATTCGAAGACGATGGATACGAAGCAAGGGACATGGATTCGAAGGACGAGGATTCGAAAGGGATGGATTCGAAGAGGATGGACTCGTAGGATATGGACTCGAAGGAGGCGGCTTCAGAAAGCATGGATTCGAAGAGCGTGGGTTCGAAGGGTATGGATTCGAAGGAGTCGGCCCTATGGATTCGAAGGGGGTGGTTTCGAAATAGATGGTTTCGAAGCATGGGTTCGAACCATTCAGGACGCACGGATTCTTGAACTTGGATCGATCATATCTTCCAAACCGTTGATCCAAATGCAATGAAATTTTTACAGGAGCTTACATACATGTTTAAAAATGTTCACACAAAATTTCAGCTCAATTGGACGGATTCTTGATCGATTCGAACGTCACTTCGAATCGATCCCAAACTGGGCACGGATTCCGAGAACACGGGCCTGTGGGCCCCCCTCACGTGCCAAGCAGCCTCCCCAGGTTTTATGCGGGATTTCAGCCTTCCACGCCTATAAATAGAGCCCCTGGTCATTCAGAAAAGGGGTCGAAAGATTTGGGGAGAAGAGGCATGCCCGGATGCTGCTAGAATCATTCCATAGCTTCATTACTGCCATTTTCTTCAGATTTGGTCATTACAACTGTTGAAATCACTTGTAACCTTGAAGGATAATTAATAAAAAGAAAAAAAAATTTGGAGTGGACGTAGGCCGGAGATAGCCGAACCACTATAAAACCTGTGTTTCTGTTCTTTACTTTTGGATTGTTGTCTATTATTTGCTAAGATTTGTTATTTGTGTTTGAATATCACTAATTTATATTCATACACTGGTGCTTTCACGGTATTGGGTGTTTGTGACCAATTTTGGCGCAAACACGTGCATTAATCTATCCGTTTGAGACCCGATTGAGATTCGGGTTGCCCTTTTTGGGCATTAATCTATCCGTTGACGGCTGAAAGCTGTCAAAGACGTGGAACTCATCGAGGCCTTCGTTTTGACAGGTTATGGCTCCCGTAACTCTAAACGAGCCAGAAGTTATGGCCGTCCGAATAATCGATATCTACAGGGTGCAACATCCACGGTGTAAGGTGCAACATCCGTCCGAAATGGAGAAACAGTGGCGTACGACTTTTAGAAATGTGTGCATGGATTTGAAACGGAATAGTACCATGGTGCATCACTCTTCAGCGATGGGAAGTCGATGACGGTCCACGGTAATCCCGTTTTACCGTAAAAATCCACGTGTCAAAAAAAAGAATGGTAAAAAACTTACGAGACCCAATTGAGATTCGGGTTGTCCTTTTTGGGCGTTAATCTATCCGTTGACGGCTGAAAGCTGTCAAAGCCGTAGAACTCATCGAGGCCTTCGTTATGACAGGTTATGGCTCCCGTAACTCTAAACGAGCCAGAAGTTATGGCCGTCCGAATAATCGATATCTACAGGGTGCAACATCCACGGTGCAAGGTGCAACATCCGTCCGAAATGGCGAAACAGTGCCGTACGACCTTTAGAAATGCGTGCATGGATTTGAAAAGGAACAATACCGTGGGACACCACTCTTCAGCAATGGGAAGTCGAAGACGGGCAACGTAATCCCGTTTTACCGTAAAAATCCACGTGTCGAAAAAACGAAGGGTAAAAAACTTACGAGACCCGATTGAAATTCGGGTTGTCCTTTTTGGGTATTAATCTATCCGTTGACGGCTGAAAGCTGTCAAAGCCATAGAACTCATCGAGTCCTTCGTTTTGACAGGTTATGGCTCACGTGACTCTAAACAAGCCAGAAGTTATGGCCGTCCGAATAATCGATATCTACAGGGTGCAACATCCACGGTGCAAGGTGCAACATCCGTCCGAAATGGAGAAACAGTGCCGTACGACTTTTAGAAATGTGTGCATGGATTCGAAACGGAACAGTACCATGGTGCATCACTCTTCAGCGATAGGAAGTCGAAGACGGGCCACGGTAATCCCGTTTTACCGTAAAAATCCACGTGTCGAAAAAACAAAGGGTAAAAAACTTACGAGACCCGATTGAGATTCGGGTTGTCCTTTTTGGGGGTTAATCTATCCGTTGACGGCTGAAAGCTGTCAAAGCCGTAGAACTCATCGAGGCCTTCGTTATGACAGGTGATGGCTCCCGTAACTCTAAACGAGCCAGAAGTTACGGCCGTCCGAATAATCGATATCTACAGGGTGCAACATCCACGGTGCAAGGTGCAACATCCGTCCGAAATGGCGAAACAGTGTCGTACGACTTTTAGAAATGCGTGCATGGATTTGAAACGGAACAGTACCATGATGCACCACTCTTCAGCGATGGAAAGTCGAAGACGTGCCACGGTAATCCAGTTTTACCGTAAAAATTCACGTGTCGAAAAAACAAAGGGTAAAAAACTTACGAGACCGGATTGAGATTCGGGTTGTCCTTTTTGGGCATTAATCTATCCGTAGACGGCTGAAAGCTGTCAAAACCGTAGAACTCATCGAGGCCTTCGTTTTGACAGGTTATGTCTCCCGTAACTCTAAACGAGCCAGAAGTTTTGGCCGTCCGAATAATCGATATCTACAGGGTGCAACATCCACGATGCAATGTGCAACATCCGTCCGAAATGGAGAAACAGTGTCGTACGACCATTAGAAATGCGTGCATGGATTTCAAACGGAACAGTACCATGGTGCACCACTCTCCAGTGATGGTAAATCGAAGACCAGCCATCGTAATACCGTTTTACCGTAAAAATCCACGTGTCGAAAAAACGAAGGGTAAAAAACTTACGAGACCCGATTCAGATTCGGGTTGTCCTTTTTGGTCATTAATCTATCCGTTGACGGTTGAAAGCTGTCAAAGCCGTAGAACTCATCGAGGTCTTCGTTTTGACAGGTTATGGCTCCCGTAACTCTAAACGAGCCAGAAGTTACGGCCATCCGAATAATCGATATCTGCTGGGTGCAACTTCCACGGTGCAAGGTGCAACATCCGTCCGAAATGGCGAAACAGTGTCGTACGACTTTTAGAAATGCGTGCATGGATATGAAATGGAACAGTACCATGGTGCACCACTCTTCAGTGATGGGAAGTCGAAGACGGGCCACGGTAATCCAGTTTTACCGTAAAAATCCACGTGTCGAAAAAACGAAGGGAAAAAAACTTACGAGACCCGATTGAGATTCGGATTGTCCTTTTTGGGCATTAATCTATTCGTTGACGGCTGAAAGCTATCAAAACCATAGAACTCATCGAGGCTATCGTTTTGACAGGTTATGGCTCCCGTAACTATAAACGAGCCAGAAGTTATGGCCGTCCGAATAATCGATATCTACAGGGTCCAACATCCACGGTGCAAGGTGCAACATCCGTCCGAAATGGAGAAACAGTGTCGCACGATCTTTAGAAATGCGTGCATGGATTTGAAACGGAACAGTACCATGGTTCACCACTCTCCAGCGATGGTAAATCGAAGACCAGCCACCGTAATCCCGTTTTACCGTAAAAATCCACGTGTCGAAAAAACGAAGGGTAAAAAACTTACGAGACCCGATTTAGATTCGGGTTGTTCTTTTTGCGCATTAATCTATCCGTTGATGGCTGAAAGCTGTCAAAGCCGTGGAACTCATCGAGTCCTTCGTTTTGACAGGTTATGGCTCACGTGACTCTAAACAAGCCAGAAGTTATGGCCGTCCGAATAATCGATATCTACCGGGTGCAACATCCACGGTGCAAGGTGCAACATCCGTCCGAAATGGAGAAACAGTGCCGTACGACTTTTAGAAATGTGTGCATGGATTCGAAACGGAACAGTACCATGGTGCATCACTCTTCAGCGATGGGAAGTCGAAGACGGGCCACGGTAATCCCGTTTTACCGTAAAAATCCACGTGTCGAAAAAACGAAGGGTAAAAAACTTACGAGACCCGATTGAGATTCGGGTTGTCCTTTTTGGGCGTTAATCTATCCGTTGACGGCTGAAAGCTGTCAAAGCCATAGAACTCATCGAGGCCTTCGTTATGACAGGTGATGGCTCCCGTAACTCTAAACGAGCCAGAAGTTACGGCCGTCCGAATAATCGATATCTACAGGGTGCAACATCCACGGTGCAAGGTGCAACATCCGTCCGAAATGGCGAAACAGTGGCGTACGACCTTTAGAAATGCATGCATGGATTTGAAACGGAACAATACCATGGTGAACCACTCTTCAGAGATGGAAAGTCGAAGACGGGGCACCGTAATCCCGTTTTACCGTTAAAATCCTCGTGTCGAAAAAACGAAGGGTAAAAAACTTATGAGACCTGATTGAGATTCGGGTTGTTCTTTTTGGGCATTAATCTATCCGTTGACGGCTGAAAGCTGTCAAAGCCGTAGAACTCATCGAGGCCTTCGTTTTGATAGGTTATGGCTCCCGTAACTCTAAACGAGCCAGAAGTTATGGTCGTCCGAATAATCGATATCTACAGGGTGCAACATCCACGGTGTAAGGTGCAACATCCGTCCGAAATGGCGAAACAGTGTCGTACGACTTTTAGAAATGCATGCATGGATTTGAAATGGAACAGTACCATGATGCACCACTCTTCAGCGATGGAAACTCGAAGACGGGCCACGGTAATCCCGTTTTACCGTAAAAATCCACGTGTCGAAAAAACGAAGGGTAAAAAACTTACGAGACCTGATTGAGATTCGGGTTGTCCTTTTTGGGCATTAATCTATCCGTTGACGGCTGAAAGCTGTCAAAACCGTAGAACTCATCGAGGCCTTCATTTTGACAGGTTATGGCTCCCGTAACTCTAAACGAGCCAGAAGTTATGGCCGTCCGAATAATCAATATCTACAGGGTGCAACATCCACGGTGCAAGGTGCAACATCCGTCCGAAATGGAGAAACAGTGTCGTACGACCTTTAGAAATGCGTGCATGGATTTGAAACGGAACAGTACCATGGTGCACCACTCTCCAGCGATGGTAAATCGAAGACCAGCCACCGTAATCCCGTTTTACCGTAAAAATCCATGTGTCGTAAAAACGAAGGGTAAAAAACATACAAGAACCGATTGAGATTCGGGTTGTCCTTTTTGGGCATTAATCTATCCGTTGACGGCTAAAAGCTGTCAAAGCCGTGGTACTCATCGAGGTCTTCGTTTTGACAGGTTATGGCTCCCGTAACTCTAAACGAGCCAGAAGTTATGGCCGTCCGAATAATCGATATCTGCAGGGTGCAACTTCCACGGTGCAAGGTGCAACATCCGTCCGAAATGACGAAACTGTAACGACCCGTATTTTCACGTGTCGATAAATCGTAGAATTTACAGGTCTTTAGTGTTGTGGTGTCATCCATAGCGTAAGTCGTAAGGAGGTTAAATAAGGAAGCTAACTCGTATAGGGATAGGTCGTGTACGAGTTACGAGTTAATGGGTTAGCTTAGGTCGTAGTTGATGACTTAAGGGATTACGAGTTAGCTGTTATGACCTAAGTGTTTTGAGCGACCTAAGTTAGCAAGTTACGACTTAAGAACTGGGACGAGCTAGCGTGTTGGTGGAGTTAGCGGGTTAGTGGTGAGCGACTTAGCTAAGGCTTAAGTCGTAAGCGACTTAAGTGTGTTTAGGCCGTGGAGACCCTGTTGTGAGTTAAGTCGACATATATGTTAACCCAGTTATGTCGTAAGCCGTTGAGTCGTAACTCGCGCGCGTGTTAGGTCGTTAGGTCGCTGAGTCGTGTGAATGACTTAGTGGTAGGTCGTGGATGCGCATAAGTTGTTAGGTCGTAAGCCGTTAGGTCACGAGTGTGCGAAGTCGTAGATCGTGGGTATTAGGTCGTGGACGACTTAGGGATCTGTTGAGTCTTGGACGACTCATAGGGGAGGCGACTTAAGGGACGTTTCAGCCTATAAATATGCGTCCATACCTTCACTTTTTGGCACCGGATTTTGAAGCGACGAAGTGCTGTCATTTTGAGAGCTCGACTACAACACTTCTTCACTTCTTTTCTCCACTCTAATCTAGTGATTCCATCCATCTAAATTGAAGATCAAATCAAAGATCCAAGAGCCAAAGTTGAAGATCTTCATCCAACAAAGAGAGATTTCATCGATTGAAGTGAGATTTTTCCTTATCAAGCTTGGATCTTTGCTGTCCAGATCTGGAGTTGGTTGATTTTGAGGTGTTTAGGTGATTCGGTGAGTGGTAGTTATCTCTCACACGGACCCAAGGGAGTATATTGGATCGGTGGCTTGTTTATGTGTTAAAGATAGTGATTGCTTGCATTTTCCCTAAGTATGCTTGTAGATCTATCATCTATGAAGTTTTGACACCTATTTTACTACATGTTCACTAATGCAAGTTCATTCATCAAGTTGTAGAGATATTGTTCATAATTCATGCTTGTTAGAATGCATATTAGATTTGAACTCTTTATTTACAAAATTGCCATTATTGTTGTAATTGTTTATTTAGATCTTGTTTGAATGAGTGATTGCTTGGATTAATGTTTGATTTGATTGATTAGTTGATCGATAACTTGATTTGGGCAAGTTGGTCGAAGATGATTCAAAAGCTAAGTGGAAAGGCTCTTGAATTAGGAAAGCTGCTTGTGGCATATGAAGCGGATGTTGAAGCTCATATGGATAGATTTGATGATGATGTTGAAATGGGACTTTGCCATAATGCGATGAGGCAAACCATGATGTTGAGATGGGACTTTGCTATGATGCGATGAAGCAAAGTATGATGTGAGAAAGCCTTGGTTTAATCCAGACGGGATCATCCCAAGCATGTTGATAACTCGGTGATGCGATTCGAGTTGGTTGATAATGGTTAGCTTGAGAGGCGCTTGAGCTAGTATGGGAATAGTCGTCGAGGAGGATGACTAGAAGGCTGAGATTTTATCATTATTGAAGGTTCTAGCATGCTCAAAGCAAGAGTACGTTGGAACGGGCTGTGAGGACGTTCCAGGGACGGGCTGCGACGACGTGCTAGTACTCTGGGTAGTTGCGAAAATTCCTAGGCACGGGCTGCGACGACGTGTGGAGTTATGTCTAGAACCGGGGTTACCATTAGCCCTTGACAGGCGGTCATTCAACTAACGGTGATATCGAGGCAATGATAACAGTGATAGCCAGAGTCATGGATGTTTGGTTGTATCATCATTCGGTCTCAAGAGCGGTGTTTTCTGGGTGCTTATCTGATCTTGGTTTAGGCCTTGGGGGTTTGTATTTGGAAAACATCGACCTTGACTCGAGTGATAATTACTTTATTTTAAATGTCTGTTTTGCTATGCTTGTTTATGCTTAGTGGGTCTGGGGGCTATCACTGTAGAATGAGGTGGAGTGGGATGGTTGAGTTCCTATTCCTTTTATCCTTTATGCTCTTTTGGTATGTTTGATAGTTAATTTACTACTCACTAAGACTGTTGTCTGACCCAAGGTTTTATGTTCAACTCTTATTACCTTGGGCTGTTCATCCATGTTGGGATGGGCAGACTAGGTAGCAGGTGACAGGTGCTGTTCTTGGCTACCAACGCTGTTGATGACGAAGACGAGCTCGAGGCTTTTGCATATTGTTTTCTTACTATATGTACTGGATGTTCCGCTGTTTGTTTGATACTCTGAGTTTTATGTAGTGAGGCTTGATGTAATGACTACTCAGACGATTGTATAAAACTATTATGAGTTTATATGATGAGACTTCTGTTCTATAGAGCTTCACCATGTATATTTTCTATTGTATTTTATCCATGCGCTGTGAGTAATACGATAGAGTTTCTGTTCTATCTTACCCTGACTATCGTCCGTGGCTGCCTGGCACGCCTTTCAGCGCACCATTCTTTTGTTTTAGTGCGGGAGTCATGGGCGGTCGTCACATTTGGTATCAGAGCTTTGGTTAATCGATTTTAGCCAACGCTCGCTGACGTAACTACGTATGAGAGACGTAATTGTATTTTGATGGATGATTACTATATATATAATATAGTAGTTTAGAAGAATTTGAACTCCTTATGTAGTTGTTTCTCAAGGTGTTCTAAATCATTCCTTTTTGTAGATATTAAGGATGAGTCGAAGTGAGAGACAAGCTGCTAGGGAAAGCCGAGATGTTGGGGGAGCTACTGACTATGGTGCATTGTTCGAAGCTATGATGACTTCGATCATGAGAAGGATACCAACTTCAAGACAGTCAGTAGATGTTGGAGTTCAAGTTCAAGCTCCAAGACCAGTGGATTTTGCTAAGTTGTGTAAAGACTATACTTCTCTTGGAGGAAAAGTTTTCTTAGGGACAGAATCAACCATAGAAGTTCATAGATGGATTGATGCTTGTAGAAGGATTTTTGGTGACTTGGGAATCGAGGATGCAACTAAGAGGAAGCTTGCATCGAGACAGCTTTAGGGAAGAGCTGCTGATTGGTGGGGTTCTATCACTATTGATACTCCAGAAGAAGAGATCACTTGGGAGCAATTCCAAGTCAGATTTGAAGCTAAGTTCATTTCTATAGCTCAGAAATCTGTTCTGTTTAAGAAATTTGTGGAACTCAAGCAAGGTGGGAGACCAGTTCTTGAGTATGTTTCTGAGTTTGAAGCTTTGTCCAAGTATGCTCGGTCGTATATTGAATCTCCCTATCAGAAGAATGAGAAGTTTGTGACAGGCTTGGACAATTATCTTGGGAGACAGTTGGTGGATCCTCTGGACGATCCATTTGAGAAGCTTGTGGAGAAAGCTCTCAGGCATGAGAGTTTGTTTCCTAAGGAAGGGTCTGTTGTTGCTGTGACCAAGGAAGAGTCCAAACCACAGCAGGGTGGAAACAAGAAGAGGAAGCAGCAACAGCAGAAGGGTATTGATGGCCAGAAGAAGCCGAAGGGCGAAGTGACCTGCTACAACTGTCAGCAGAAGGGTCATCTCTCCAGGGATTGCAAGAAACCAAGAGTGCCGGCAAAGTGTCACAACTGTGACAAACCGGGGCATTTCAAGAGGGGTTGTCCGGAACCGAGGAAAGATAAGCAGATGGTGCAAGCTTATGCTTTGGGGGCTGTTCCATCATCTTCGAAAGCTCCTACTGCGGAAGAGAAGGGGAAGAGTGTGGTGGTTCAAGGTACTCTTTCCATTTGTGGTGTTCCAGTTAGGGTTTTGTTTGATACTGGAGCATCGCATTCCTTTGTTTGTAATGATCTGGTAGACCGGTTGGGTTTGGAACCGGATATTATTGATAGACCATTGGTTGTGACTAATCTGGTTGGGGGTTCGTCTTGTTTGTGTATGATATGCCGTGGTCTAGTTGTGTCGAGTCATGATTGCTCTTTTGTTTGTGATTGCTTTGTTATGAACTTTGTGGGGTTCGGAATTATTTTGGGAATGGACTGGCTTAGGAAGTATGCGGCAAAGGTTGATTGTGAGAAACTGGAGGTGACAGTCGGGAATGTGGAGGGGCGAAAGGTTGTGATACGATGTAAGCATGAAGAAGGCGTCTTCATGAGCTTCATGTATTCGCTGGTTGTTCCATGGGATGGACTGTCATCGATGCCGGTTGTGAATGGATTTGAGAACGTCTTTGATGAAGTCAAAGGGTTACCGCCGCATAGGGAGATCGAGTTTCGTATCGATCTAGTTGAGGGAGCCAGACCTGTTGTGATGCCTCTTAGACGGATGGCGCCAAGAGAACAACAAGAGCTGAAGGTGTAGGTTGATGACCTTTTACGGAAAGGATTCATTCGGCGTAGTGTGTCCGAATGGTGTGCACCAGTTGTGTTCGCAACCAAAACGGATGAATCGTTGAGGTTTTGTGTGGATTATCGTGAGCTGAATAAAGTGACTATGAAGAACAAGTATCCATTGCCGAGAATAGATGACTTGTTTGATCAGCTTCACGAAGCTAGGGTGTTTTCTCAGATGGATTTGGCAACGGGATTTCACCAGTTAAGGGTGGCGAGGGATAGTGTGCCGAAGACTGCTTTTAGGACACCATCCGGTTTTTATGAGTGGCTGGTAATGCCGTTTGGATTGACTAACGCACCAGCATATTTTGTGGATCTTATGAATAGAGTATTCAGAGATCAGTTGAACAAGTTCGTACTTGTGTTCGTGGATGATATTCTGATTTATTCCAGAACTGAGGAAGAGCACAAGACACACTTGCGTATTGTTTTGGAAATCTTGCGGAAACGTCAGCTGAAGGCTAAGTTTTCGAAGTGTCACTTCTGGAAGAGTGAAGTGAGGTTCTTAGGTCATGTTATCTCTGGAAATGGAATAGCAGTCGATCCCGCTAAGGTGGCAGCAATCCAGGATTGGGTTAGACATAAGAATGCATCTGATGTGAGAAGTTTTCTTTGATTAGCAGGATATTATCGTCGGTTTATCAAAGACTTTTCCAAGATAGATGCACCGTTGACAGGATTGACGAGAAAGAATCAGGTATTCAGATGGGATGATAAGTGTGAGCAAGCTTTCGTAATCTTGAAAGAGCGACTGACAAGTGCTCCTGTTTTGACTATTCCAAGTGGGAATGATGAGATGGTGGTTTACACCGATGCATGTGGTACTGGACTTGGAGCGGTGCTAATGCAGAAGGATAAAGTTGTTGCATATGCAAGTCGACAACTGAAGCCGCAGGAAAGGAATTACCCGACTCATGATTTGGAGTTAGCGGCGATTGTTTTTGCTTTGAAGATGTGGAGACACTATCTATTGGGAGTTCGATTCGAGTTGTTTACGGATCATAAGTCGTTGAAGTATCTTTTCTCCCAAAAGGATTTGAATCTCCAGCAGCAACGATGGCTAGAGTTTTTAGCATCATATGATTTTGGTATAGCCTATACTCCGGGAAAAGGCAACGTAGTGGCGGATGCGTTAAGTCGAAGACATGCAGGATTGGGAGCCATGTTTTCGGAATGGAAGAGTCTCGAGTATTTGGCTGGATTTGACTTCAGGCCTAGATGTGAATTGGAACCTGAGATGTTGGCAAACTTATCGATAAAACCTACTCTTGTGGAAAGAATTGGCGAGGGCCGAAAACGAGATGATAAGCTTGTCAAGATTATCCGCGATTTGGAATCTAGATTGGACCCAGAAAAGGATAAAGGATTTGAAGTCGATCGAGAGGGTTGGCTTCGGAAGCAAGGACGATTAGTTGTCCCCGAAATAGATGGATTGAGAGATGAAGTTCTGAGGGAAAGTCATCACTCGAAGTTGACAATTCATCCAGGTGGAAATAAGATGTATCGGGATATGAAAAGGACCTACTACTGGGAAGTTATGAAGAAGGATGTTGGAAATTTTATTTCCAAATGTATGAACTGCCAGTTGGTAAAAGCCGAGCAGAAGAAGCCTAGTGGGTTGCTTCCACCATTGGATGTTCCTACATGGTAGTGGGAGCAAGTATCGATGGATTTTATCGATGGTCTACCTAGAACTAGGGCAGGAAATGAAGGGATTTAGGTCATTGTACATCGTTTGACTAAGAGTGCAAGATTCATTCCTGTTCGATCTACCAGGACTGCATCGAAATTGGCCGAGTTGTATGTTAAGTGGATAGTTCCATTCCATGGTATTCCGAAGAGTATAGTGAGCGATCGAGACCCATTGTTCACTAGTGGATTTTGGAAGAGTTTTCAGGAAGTTTTGGGAACTGAGTTGTGTTTGAGTACAGCTTATCACCCACAAACAGATGGTCAGACCGAGAGAGTCAATCGAGTTTTGGAAGATCTCCTGATGGCATGTATTTTGGATTTCGGAGGATCATGGGAAGATCATCTTCACTTGGTGGAATTTGCGTATAATAACAGTTACCGGTCAAGTATTGGTATGGCACCATATGAGGCACTGTATGGAAGACCGTGTAACTCTCCGACATGCTGGTTAGATACAGGAGAAAAGCTGATACTTAGGCCAGAGATGATTCGACAGACTTCGGATTGTATAGAGATCATTCAGCAGCGAATGAAGGCAGCCCAAAATCATCAGAAAAGTTATGCCGATAATCGTCGTAAGGATTTGGAATTCGACGTAGGTGATATGGTTTTTGTGAAGATTTCTCCACTGAAGAATGTTATTCGATTCGGGAAGAAAGGAAAATTGACCCCAAGATTTGTTGGACCCTTCCCGATCATCGAGCGAATTGGAAAGCTCGCTTATAAATTGGAGTTACCAGAAAAGATGGCGAGTATGCACAATGTTTTTCATGTATCTTATCTACGGAAGTATGTGCATGACTCGAATACGGTGGTTTCTGCTGATAGCTGTGAAGATTTAGAGGTTGATCCAGTTGTTACGAGACCTCGTAAGCCGCTTCGTGTTGTTGAAACCGACACGAAACAGCTTAGAAGGAAGACGATTACGTTGCTCAAGATACAATGGAGTGATGATGTTAACGACAGTACATGGGAGGAGGAAGAGAGGATGAAGGCAGCTCATCCTGAACTCTTCAAGGTATGGCCCAAAGGTGTCATGACATCTCATGAATTTGTAACTTGTTCTAGTCTTAGAATTCTGCATGCTAGGCTAGTAATTGGATGCATGGTTTGTTGATTGCTATGGATGGTAGGCATGCGGAATATTTTGGTTTCTCTTGTTTGTTTGGAATTTCGGGGGCGACATTCCTAAGGGGAAAAGAATGTAACGACCCGTAATTTCACGTGTCGATAAATCTTAGAATTTACAGGTCATTAGTGTTGTGGTGTCATCCATAACGTAAGTCGTAAGGAGGTTAAATAGGGAAGCTAACTCGTATAGGGATAGGTCGTGTACGAGTTACGAGTTAATGGGTTAGCTTAGGTCGTAGTTGATGACTTAAGGGATTACGAGTTAGCTTTTATGACCTAAGTGTTTTGAGCGACCTAAGTTAGCAAGTTACGACTTAAGAACTGGGACGAGCTAGCGTGTTGGTGGAGTTAGCGGGTTAGTGGTGAGCGACTTAGCTAGGGCTTAAGTCGTAAGCGACTTAAGTGTGTTTAGGTCGTGGAGACCCTGTTGTGAGTTAAGTCGACATATATGTTAACCCAGTTAGGTCGTAAGCCGTTGAGTCGTAACTCGCGCGCGTGTTAGGTCGTTAGGTCGCTGAGTCGTGTGAACGACTTAGTGGTAGGTCGTGGATGCGCATAAGTTGTTAGATCGTAAGCCGTTAGGTCGCGAGTGTGCTAAGTCGTAGATCGTGGGTATTAGGTCGTGGACAACTTAGGGGATCTGTTGAGTCGTGGACGACTCATAGGGGAGGCGACTTAAGGGACGTTTCAGCCTATAAATATGCGTCCATATCTTCACTTTTTGGCACCGGATTTTGAAGCGACGAAGTGCTGCCATTTTGAGAGCTCGACTAAACACTTCTTCACTTCTTTTCTCCACTCTAATCTAGTGATTCCATCCATCTAAATTGAAGATCAAATCGAAGATCCAAGAGCCAAAGTTGAAGATCTTCATCCAACAAAGAGAGATTTCATCGATTGAAGTGAGATTTTGCCGGATCAAGCTTGGATCTTTGCTGTCCAGATCTGGAGTTGGTTGATTTTGAGGTGTTTAGGTGATTCGGTGAGTGGTAGTTATCTCTCACACGTACCCAAGGGAGTATATTGGATCGGTGGCTTGTTTATGTGTTAAAGATAGTGATTTCTTGCATTTTCCCTAAGTATGCATGTAGATCTATCATTTATGAAGTTTTGACACCTATTTTACTACATGTTCACTAATGCAAGTTCATTCATCAAGTTGTAGAGATATTGTTCATAATTCATGCTTGTTAGAATGCATGCTAGATTTGAACTCTTTATTTACGAAATTGCCATTATTGTTGTAATTGTTTATTTAGATCTTGTTTGAATGATTGATTGCTTGGATTAATGTTTGATTTGATTGATTAGTTGATCGATAACTTGATTTGGGCAAGTTGGTCGAAGATGATTCAAAAGCTAAGTGGAAAGGCTCTTGAATAAGGAAAGCTGTTTGTGGCATATGAAGCGGATGTTGAAGCTCATATGGATAGATTTGATGATGATGTTGAGATGGGACTTTGCCATAATGCGATGAGGCAAACCATGATGTTGAGATGGGAATTTGCTATGATGCGATGAAGCAAAGTATGATGTGAGAAAGCCTTGGTTTAATCCAGACGGGATCATCCCAAGCATGTTGATAACTCGGTGATGCGATTCGAGTTGGTTGATAATGGTTAGCTTGAGAGGCGCTTGAGCTAGTATGGGAATAGTCGTCGAGGAGGATGACTAGAAGGCTGAGATTTTATCGTTATTGAAGGTTCTAGCATGCTCAAAGCAAGAGTACGTTGGAACGGGCTGTGACGACGTTCCAGGGACGGGCTGCGACGACGTGCTAGTACTCTGGGTAGTTGCGAAAATTCCTAGGCACGGGCTGCGACGACGTGTGGAGTTATGTCTAGAACCGGGGTTACCATTAGCCCTTGACAGGCGGTCATTCAACTAACGGTGATATCGAGGCAATGATAACAGTGATAGCCAGAGTCATGGATGTTTGGTTGTATCATCATTCGGTCTCAAGAGCGGTGTTTTCTGGGTGCTTATCTGATCTTGGTTTAGGCCTTGGGGGTTTGTATTTGGAAAACATCGACCTTGACTCGAGTGATAATTACTTTATTTTAAATGTCTGTTTTGCTATGCTTGTTTATGCTTAGTGGGTCTGGGGGCTATCACTGTTGAATGAGGTGGAGTGGGATGGTTGAGTTCCTATTCCTTTTATCCTTTATGCTCTTTTGGTATGTTTGATAGTTAATTTATTTCTCACTAAGACTGTTGTCTGACTCAAGGTTTTATGTTCAACTCTTATTACCTTGGGTTGTTCATCCATGTTGGGATGGGCAGACTAGGTAGCAGGTGACAGGTGCTGTTCTTGGCTACCAACGCTGTTGATGACGAAGACGAGCTGGAGGCTTTTGCATATTGTTTTCTTACTATATGTACTGGATGTTCCGCTGTTTGTTTGATACTCTGAGTGTTATGTAGTGAGGCTTGATGTAATGACTACTCAGATGATTGTATAAAACTATTATGAGTTTATATGATGAGACTTCTGTTCTATAGAGCTTCACCATGTATATTTTCTATTGTATTTTATCCATGCGCTGTGAGTGATACGATAGAGTTTCTGCTTTATCTTACCCTGATTATCATCCATGGCTGCCTGGCACGCCTTTCAGCGCACCATTCTTTTGTTTTAGTGCGGGAGTCACAGACGGTCGTCACAGAAATAGTGCCGTACGACCTTTAGAAATGCGTGCATGGATTTGAAATGGAACAGTACCATGGTGCACCACTCTCCAGCGATGGTAAATCGAAGACCAGCCACCGTAATCCCGTTTTACCGTAAAAATACACGTGTCGAAAAAACGAAGGGTAAAAAACTTACGAGACCCGATTGAGATTCGGGTTGTCCTTTTTGGGCATTAATCTATCCGTTGACGGCTGAAAGCTGTCAAAGCCGTGGAACTCATCGAGGCCTTCATTTTGACAGGTTATGGCTCCCGTAACCCTAAACGAGCCAGAATTTATGGCCGTCCGAATAATCGATATCTACAGGGTGCAACATCCACGGTGCAAGGTGCAACATCCGTCCGAAATGGAGAAACACTGCCGTACGACTTTTAGAAATGCGTGCATGGATTTGAAACGGAACAGTACCATAGTGCATCACTCTTCAGCGATGGGAAGTCGAAGACGGGCCACGGTAATCCCGTTTTACAGTAAAAATCCACGTGTCAAAAAAACGAAGGGTAAAAAACTTACGAGACCCGATTGAGATTAGGGTTGTCCCTTTTGGGCATTAATCTATCCGTTGACGGCTGAAAGCTGTCAAAGCCGTAGAACTCATCGAGGCCTTCATTACGACAGGTTATGGCTCCCGTAACTCTAAACGAGCCAGAAGTTATGGCCGTCCGAATAATCGATATCTACAGGGTGCAACATCCACGGTGCAAGGTGCAACATCCGTCCGAAATGGCGAAACAGTGTCGTACGACCTTTAGAAATGCGTGCACGGATTTGAAATGGAACAGTACCATGGTGCACCACTCTTCAGCGATGGGAAGTCGAAGACGGGGCACCATAATCCCGTTTTACCGTAAAAATCCCCGTGTCGAAAAAACGAAGGGTAAAAAACTTACGAGACCAGATTGAGATTCGGGTTGTCCTTTTTGGGCATTAATCTATCCGTTGACGGCTGAAAGCTGTCAATGCCGTAGAACTCATCGAGGCCTTCGTTTTGACAGGTTATGGCTCCCGTAACTCTTAACGAGCCAGAAGTTATGGCCGTCCGAATAATCGATATATACAGGGTGCAACATCCACGGTGCAAGGTGCAACATCCGTCCGACATGGCGAAACTGTGCCGTACGACTTTTAGAAATGCGTGCATGGATTTGAAATAGAACAGTACCATGGTGCACTACTCTCCAGCGATGGTAAATCGAAGACCAGCCACCGTAATCCCGTTTTGCCGTAAAAATCCACGTGTCGAAAAAACGAAGGGTAAAAAACTTACGAGACTCGATTGGGATTCGGGTTGTCCTTTTTGGGCATTAGTCTATCCGTTGATGGCTGAAAACTGTCAAAGCCGTAGAACTCATTGAGGCCTTCGTTTTGACAGCTTTTGGCTCCCGTAACTCTGAACGAGCCAGAAGTTATGGCCGTCCGAATAATCGATATCTACAGGGTGCAACATCTACGGTGCAAGGTGCAACATCTACGGTGCAAGGTGCAACATTCGTCCGAAATGGCGAAACAGTGTCGTACGACCTTTAGAAATGCGTGCATGGATTTGAAACGGAACAGTACCATGGTGCACCACTCTCCAGCGATGGTAAATCGAAGACCAGCCACCGTAATCCCGTTTTACCGTAAAAATCCACGTGTCGAAAAAACGAAGGGTAAAAAACTTACGAGACCCGATTGAGATTCGGGTTGTCCGTTTTGGGCATTAATCTATCCTTCGACGGCTAAAAGCTGTCAAAGCCGTGGAACTTATCGAGGCCTTAGTTTTGACCGGTTATGGCTTCCGTAACTCTAAACGAGCCAGAAGTTATGGCCGTCCGAATAATCGATAACTACAGGGTGCAACATCCACGGTGCAAGGTGCAACATCCGTCCGAAATGGAGAAACAGTGCCGTACGACTTTTAGAAATGCGTGCATGGATTTGAAATGAACAGTACCATGGTGCATCACTCTTCAGCGATGGGAAGTCGAAGACGGGCCACGGTAATCCCGTTTTACCGTAAAAATCCACGTGTCGAAAAAACGAAGGGTAAAAAACTTACGAGACCCGATTGAGATTCGGGTTGTCCTTTTTGGGCATTAGTATATCCATTGACGGCTGAAAGCTGTCAAAGCCATAGAACTCATCGAGGCCTTCGTTTTGACAGGTTATGGCTCCCGTAACTCTAAACGAGGCAGAAGTTATGCCCGTCCGAATAATCGATATCTACAGGGTGCAACATCCACGATGCTAGGTGCAACATCCGTCCGAAATGGCGAAACAGTGTCGTACGACTTTTAGAAATACGTCCATGGATTTAAAACGGAACAGTACCATGGTGCACCAATCTTCAGGGAAGGGAAGTCGAAGACGGGCCACGGTAATCCCGTTTTACCGTAAAAATCCACATGTCCAAAAAACGAAGGGTAAAAAACTTACGATGCCCGATTGAGATTCGGGTTGTCCTTTTTGGGCATTAATCTATCCGTTGACGGATGAACGCTGTCAACACCGTAGAACTCATCGAGGCCTTCGTTTGGACAGGTTATGGCTCCCGTAACTCTAAACGAGGCAGAATTTATGGCCGTTCGAATAATCAATATCTACAGGGTGCAAC
Organism: Allium cepa; assembly: GCA_030765085.1. Classification (NCBI taxonomy): domain Eukaryota; kingdom Viridiplantae; phylum Streptophyta; class Magnoliopsida; order Asparagales; family Amaryllidaceae; genus Allium; species Allium cepa. The sequence continues at coordinate 40,651,054 of CM060941.1, read as the reverse complement.
ATCCACGGTGCAAGATGCAACATCCGTTCGAAATGGCGAAACAGTGCCGTACGACTTTTGGAAATGCATGCATGGATTTGAAATGGCACGGTACCATGGTGTACCACTCTTCAGCGATGGGAAGTCGAAGACGGGTCACCGTAATCCCGTTTTACCGTAAAAACCACGTGTCGAAAAAACGAAGGGTAAAAAACTTACGAGACCCGATTGAGATTCAGGTTGTCCTTTTTAGGCATTAATCTATCCGTTGATGGCTGAAAGCTGTAAAAGCCGTAGAACTCATCGAGGTCTTCGTTTTGATAGGTTATGGCTCCTGTAACTCTAAACGAACCAGAAGTTATGGCCGTCTGAATAATCGATATCTACAAGGTGCAACATCCATGGTGCAAGGTGCAACATCCGTCCGAAATGGCGAAACAGTGTCGTATGACTTTTAGAAATGCATGCATGGATTTGAAACAGAACAGTACCATGGTGCACCACTCTCCAGCGATGGGAAGTCGAAGACGGGCCACGGTAATCCCGTTTTACCGTAAAAATCCACGTGTCGAAAAAACGAAGGGTAAAAAACTTACGAGACCCGATTGAGATTCGGGTTGTCCTTTTTGGGCATTAATCTATCCGTTGACGGCTAAAAGCTGTCAAAGCCGTGGAACTCATCGAGGCCTTCGTTTTGAAAGGTTATGGCTCCCATAACTCTAAACGAGCCAGAAGTTATGGCCGTCCGAATAATCGATATCTACAGGGTGCAACATCCACGGTGCAAGGTGCAACATCCGTCCGAAATGGAGAAACAGTGCCGTACGACTTTTAGAAATGCGTGCATGGATTTGAAACGGAACAGTACCATGGTGCATCACTCTTCAGCGATGGGAAGTCGAAGACGGGCCACGGTAATCCCGTTTTACCGTAAAAATCCACGTGTCGAAAAAACGAAGGCTAAAAAACTTACGTGACCCGATTGAGATTCGCATTGTCCTTTTTGGGCATTAATCTATACGTTGGCAGTTGAAAGCTGTCAAAGCCGTAGAACTCATCGAGGCCTTCGTTATGACAGGTTATGGCTCGCGTAACTCTAAACAAGCCAGAAGTTATGGTCGTCCGAATAATGGATATCTACAGGGTGCAACATCCGCGGTGCAAGGTGCAACATCCGTCCGAAATGGCGAAACAGTGCCGTACGACCTTTAGAAATGTGTGCATGGATTTGAAACGGAACAGTACCATGGTGCACCACTCTTCAGCGATGGGAAGTCCAAGACGGGGCACCGTAATCCCGTTTTACCGTAAAAATCCAAGTGTCGAAAAAACGAAGGGTAAAAAACTTACGAGACCCGATTGAGATTCGGGTTGTTCTTTTTGGGCACTAATCTATCCGTTGACGGCTGAAAGCTGTCAAAGCCGTAGAACTCATCGAGGCCTTCGTTTTCACAGGTTATGGCTCCCGTAACTCTAAACGAGCCAGAAATTATGGCCGTCCGAATAATCGATATCTACATGGTGCAACATCCATGGTGCAAGGTGCAACATCCGTCCGAAATGGCGAAACAGTGCCGTACGACTTTTAGAAATGCGTGCATGCATTTGAAACGGAACAGTACCATGGTGCACCACTCTCCAGCGATGGAAAGTCGAAGACGGGCCACGGTAATCCCGTTTTACCGTAAAAATCCACGTGTCGAAAAAACGAAGGGTAAAAATCTTACGAGACCCGATTGAGATTCGAGTTGTCTTTTTGGGCATTAATCTATCCATTGACGGCTGAACGCTGTCAAAACCGTAGAACTCATCGAGGCCTTCGTTTGGACAGGTTATGGCTCCCGTAACTCTAAACGAGCCAGAAGTTATGGCCGTCCGAATAATCAATATCTACAGGGTGCAACATCCACGGTGCAAGGTGCAACATCCGTCCGAAATGGCGAAACAGTGCCGTACGACTTTTGAAAATGCATGCATGGATTTGAAATGGAACAGTACCATGGTGTACCACTCTTCAGCGATGGGAAGTCGAAGACGGGCCAACGTAATCCCGTTTTACCGTAAAAATCCACGTGTCGAAAAAACGAAGGGTAAAAAACTTACGAGACCCGATTGAGATTCAGGTTGTCCTTTTTGGGCATTAATCTATCCGTTGATGGCTGAAAGCTGTCAAAGCCGTAGAACTCATCGAGGTCTTCGTTTTGACAGGTTATGGCTCCCGTAACTCTAAACGAACCAGAAGTTATGGCCGTCCAAATAATCGATATCTACAAGGTGCAACATCCATGGTGCAAGGTGCAACATCCGTCCGAAATGGCGAAACAGTGCCGTATGACTTTTAGAAATGCGTGCATGGATTTGAAACAGAACAGTACCATGGTGCACCACTCTCCAGCGATGGGAAGTCGAAGACGGGCCACGGTAATCCCGTTTTACGGTAAAAATCCACGTGTCGAAAAAACGAAGGGTAAAAAACTTACGAGACCCGATTGAGATTCGGTTTGTCCTTTTTGGGCATTAATCTATCCGTTGACGGCTGAAAGCTGTCAAAGCCGTGGAACTCATCGAGGCCTTCGTTTGGACAGGTTATGGCTCCCATAACTCTAAACGAGCCAGAAGTTATGGCCGTCCGAATAATCGATATCTACAGGGTGCAACATCCACGGTGCAAGGTGCAACATCCGTCCGAAATGGAGAAACAGTGCCGTACGACTTTTAGAAATGCGTGCATGGATTTGAAACGGAACAGTACCATGGTGCATCACTCTTCAGTGATGGGAAGTCGAAGACGGGCCACGGTAATCCCGTTTTACCGTAAAAATCCACGTGTCGAAAAAACGAAGGGTAAAAAACTTACGTGACCCGATTGAGATTCGCGTTGTCCTTTTTGGGCATTAATCTATACGTTGGCCTTTGAAAGCTGTCAAAGCCGTAGAACTCATCGAGGCCTTCGTTATGACTGGTTATGGCTCGCGTAACTCTAAACAAGCCAGAAGTTATGGTCGTCCGAATAATCGATATCTACAGGGTGCAACATCCACGGTGTAAGGTGCAACATCCGTCCGAAATGGCGAAACTGTGCCGTACGACCTTTAGAAATGCGTGCATGGATTTGAAACGGAACAGTACCATGGTTCACCACTCTTCAGCGATGGGAAGTCCAAGACGGGCCACCGTAATCCCGTTTTACGGTAAAAATCCACGTGTCGAAAAACGGAGGGTAAAAAACTTACGAGACCCGATTGAGATTAGGGTTGTTCTTTTTGGGCATTAATCTATCCGTTGACGGCTGAAAGCTGTCAAAGCCGTAGAACTCATCGAGGCCTTCGTTTTCACAGGTTATGGCTCCCGTAACTCTAAACGAGCCAGAAGTTATGGCCGTTCGAATAATCGATATCTACATGGTACAACATCCATGGTGCAAGGTGCAACATCCGTCCGAAATGGCGAAACAGTGCCGTACGACTTTCAGAAATGCGTGCATGCATTTGAAACGGAACAGTACCATGGTGCACCACTCTCCAGCGATGGAAAGTCGAAGACGGGCCACGGTAATCCCGTTTTACCGTAAAAATCCACGTGTCGAAAAAACGAAGGGTAAAAATCTTACGAGACCCGATTGAGATTCGGGTTGTCTTTTTGGGCATTAATCTATCCATTGACGGCTGAACGCTGTCGAAACCGTAGAACTCATCGAGGCCTTCGTTTGGACAGGTTATGGCTCCCGTAACTCTAAACGAGCCAGAAGTTATGGCCGTCCGAATAATCAATATCTACAGGGTGCAACATCCACGGTGCAAGGTGCAACATCCGTCCGAAATGGCGAAACAGTGTCGTACGACTTTTGGAAATGCATGCATGGATTTGAAATGGAACAGTACCATGGTGTACCACTCTTCAGCGATGGGAAGTCGAAGACGGGGCACCGTAATCCCGTTTTACCGTAAAAATCCACGTGTCGAAAAAACGAAGGGTAAAAAACTTACGAGACCCGATTGAGATTCAGGTTGTCCTTTTTGGGCATCAATCTATCCGTTGATGGCTGAAAGCTGTCAAAGCCGTAGAACTCATCGAGGTCTTCGTTTTGACAGGTTATGGCTCCCGTAACTCTAAACGAACCAGAAGTTATGGCCGTCCGAATAATCGATATCTACAAGGTGCAACATCCATGGTGCAAGGTGCAACATCCGTCCGAAATGGCGAAACAGTGCCGTATGACTTTTAGAAATGCGTGCATGGATTTGAAACAGAACAGTACCATGGTGCACCACTCTCCAGCGATGGGAAGTCGAAGACGGGCCACGGTAATCCCGTTTTACGGTAAAAATCCACGTGTCGAAAAAACGAAGGGTAAAAAACTTACGAGACCCGATTGAGATTCGGGTTGTCCTTTTTGGGCATTAATCTATCCGTTGACGGCTGAAAGCGGTCAAAGCCATGGAACTCATCGAGGCCTTCGTTTGGACAGGTTATGGCTCCCATAACTCTAAACGAGCCAGAAGTTATGGCCGTCCGAATAATCGATATCTACAGGGTGCAACATCCACGGTGCAAGGTGCAACATCCGTCCGAAATGGAGAAACAGTGCCGTACGACTATTAGAAATGCGTGCATGTATTTGAAATGGAACAGTACCATGGTGCATCACTCTTCAGTGATGGGAAGTCGAAGACGGGCCACGGTAATCCCGTTTTACCGTAAAAATCCACGTATCGAAAAAATGAAGGGTAAAAAACTTACGAGACCCGATTGAGATTCGGGTTGTCCTTTTTGGGCATTAATCTATACGTTGGCCGTTGAAAGCTGTCAAAGCCGTAGAACTCATCGAGGCCTTCGTTATGACAGGTTATGGCTCGCGTAACTCTAAACAAGCCAGAAGTTATGGTCGTCCGAATAATCGATATCTACAGGGTGCAACATCCACGGTGCAAGGTGCAACATCCGTCCGAAATGGCGAAACAGTGCCGTACGACCTTTAGAAATGCGTGCATGGATTTGAAACGGAACAGTACCATGGTGCACCACTCTTCAGCTATGGGAAGTCCAAGACGGGGCACCGTAATCCCGTTTTACGGTAAAAATCCACGTGTCGAAAAACGGAGGGTAAAAAACTTACGAGACCCGATTGAGATTCGGGTTGTTCTTTTTGGGCATTAATCTATCCGTTGACGGCTGAAAGCTGTCAAAGCCGTAGAACTCATCGAGGCCTTCGTTTTCACAGGTTATGGCTCCCGTAACTCTAAACGAGCCAGAAGTTATGGACGTCCGAATAATCCATATCTACATGGTGCAACATCCATGGTGCAAGGTGCAACATCCGTCCGAAATGGCGAACAGTGCCGTACGACTTTTAGAAATGCATGCATGGATTTGAAACAGAACAGTACCATGGTGCACCACTCTCCAGCGATGGGAAGTCGAAGACGGGCCACGGTAATCCCGTTTTACCGTAAAAATCCACGTGTCGAAAAAACGAAGGGTAAAAATCTTACGAGACCCGATTGAGATTCGGGTTGTCCTTTTTGGGCATTAATCTATCCGTTGACGGCTGAAAGCTTTCAAAGCCGTAGAACTCATCGAGGCCTTCGTTTTGACAGGTTATGTCTCCCGTAACTCTAAACGAGCCAGAAGTTATAGCCGTCCGAATAATCGATATCTACAGGGTGCAACATCTACGGTGCAAGGTGCAACATCCGTCCGAAATGGCGAAACATTGCCGTACGGCTTTTAGAAATGCGTGCATGGATTTGAAATGGAACAGCACCATGGAGCACCACTCTCCAGCGATGGTAAATCGAAGACTAGCCACGGTAATCCCGTTTTGCTGTAAAAATCCACGTGTCGAAAAAACGAATGGCAAAAAGCTTACGAGACCCGATTGAGATTCGGGTTGTCCTTTTGGGGCATTAATATATCCGTTGATGGCTAAAAGCTGTCAAAGCCGTAGAACTCATCGAGGCCTTCGTTTTAATAGGTTATGGCTTCCGTAACTCTAAACGAGCCAGAAGTTATGCCCGTCCGAATAATCGATATCTACAGGGTGCAACATCCACGGTGCAAGGTGCAACATCCGTCCGAAATGGAGAAACAGTGCCGTATGACTTTTAGAAATGCATGCAGGTATTTGAAATGGAACGGTACCATGGTGCACCACTCCTCAGCGATGGGAAGTCGAAGACGGGCCACGGTAATCCCGTTTTACCGTAAAAATCCACGTGTCGAAAAAAACGAAGGGTAAAAAACTTACGAGACCTGATTGAGATTCGGGTTGTCCTTTTTAGGCATTAATCTATCCATTGATGGCTGAAAGCTGTCAAAGCTGTAGAACTCATCGAGGCCTATGTTTTGATAGTTATGGCTCCCGTAACTCTAAACGAGCCAGAAGTTATGGCCGTCCGAATAATCGGTATCTACAGGGTGCAACATCCACGGTGCAAGGTGCAACATCCGTCTGAAATGGCGAAAGAGTATCATACGACTTTTAGAAACGCGTGCATGGATTTGAAACGGAACAGTACCATGGTGCACCACTCTTCAGCGATGGGAAGTCGAAGACGGGCCATGGTAATCCCGTTTTATCGTAAAAATCCACGTGTCGAAAAAACGAAGGGTAAAAAACTTACGAGACCCGATTGAGGTTTGGGTGGTCCTTTTTGGGAATTAATCTATCCGTTGACGGCTGGAAGCTGTCAAAGCCGTAGAACTCATCGAGGCCTTCGTTTTGACAGGTTATGGCTCCCGTAACTCTTAACGAGCCAGAAGTTATGGCCGCCCGAATAATCGATATCTACAGGGTGCAACATCCACGGTGCAAGGTGCAACATCCGTCCGACATGGCGAAACAGTGCAGTACGACTTTTAGAAATGCGTGCATGGATTTGAAACGGAACAGTACCATGGTGCACCACTCTCCAGCGATGGTTAATCAAAGGCCAGCCACCGCAATCCCGTTTTGCCGTAAAAATCCACGTGTCGAAAAAACGAAGGGTAAAAAACTTACGAGACCCGATTGAGATTCGGTTTGTCCTTTTTGGGCATTAGTCTATCCGTTGACGGCTGAAAGCTGTCAAAGCCGTAGAACTCATCGAGGCCTTGGTTTTGACAGGTTATGGCTCCCGTAACTCTAAACGAGCCAGAAGTTATGGCTGTCCGAACAATCGATATCTACAGGGTGCAACATCCACGGTCCAAGGTGCAACATCCGTCCGAAATGGCGAAACAGTGCCGTACGACTTTTAGAAATGCGTGCATGGATTCGAAACGGAACAGTACCATGGTGCACCACTCTTCAGCGATGGGAAGTCGAAGACGGGCCACGGTAATCCCATTTTACCGTAAAAATCCACGTGTCGAAAAAACGAAGGGTAAAAAACTTACAAGACCCGATTGAGATTCGGGTTGTCCTTTTTGGGCATTAATATATCCATTTACGGCTGAAAGCTGTCAAAGCCGTAGAACTCATCGAGGCCTTCATTTTGACAGGTTATGGCTCCCGTAACTCTAAACGAGCCAGAAGTTATGGCCGTCCGAATAGTCGATATCTACAGGGTGCAACATCCACGGTCCAAGGTGCAACATCCGTCCGAAATGGCGAAATACTGTCGTACGGCTTTTAGAAATGCGTGCATGGATTTGAAACGGAACAGTACCATGGTGCACCACTCTTCAGCGATGGGAAGTCGAAGACGGGCCACGGTAATGTCGTTTTACCGTAAAAATCCACGTGTCGAAAAAACGATGGGTAAAAAACTTACGAGACCCGATTGAGATTCGGGTTGTCCTTTTCGGGCATAATCTATCCGTTGACGGCTGAAAGCTGTCAAAACCGTAGAAATCATCAAGGCCTTCGTTTTGACAGGTTATGGCTCGCGTAACTCTAAACGAGCCATAAGTTATGGCCGTCCGAATAATCGATATCTACAGGGTGCAACATCCACGGTGCAAGGTGCAACATCCGTCCGAAATGGCGAAACAGTACCGTACGACCTTTAGGAATGCGTGCATGGATTTGAAACGGAACAGTACCTTGGTGCACCACTTTTCAGCGATGGGAAGTCGAAGACGGGCCACGGTAATCCCGTTTTACCGTAAAAATCCACGTGTCGAAAAAACGAAGGGTAAAAAACTTACGAGACCCGATTGAGATTCGGGTTGTCCTCTTTCGGCATTAATCTGTCCGTTGACGGTTGAAAGCTGTCAAACCGTAGAACTCATCGAGGTCTTCGTTTTGACAGGTTATGGCTCCCGTAACTCTAAACGAGCCAGAAGTTATGGTCGTCCGAATAATCGATATCTACAGGATGCAACATCCACGGTGCAAGGTGCAACATCCGTCCGAAATGGCGAAACAGTGCCGTACGGCTTTTAGAAATGCGTGCATGGATTTGAAATGGAACAGTACCATGGTGCATCACTCTTCAGCGATGGAAAGTCGAAGACGGGCCACGGTCATCCCGTTTTACCGTAAAAATCCACGTGTCGAAAAAACGAAGGGTAAAAAACTTACGAGACCCGATTGAGATTCGGGTTGTCCTTTTTGGGCATTAATCTATCCGTTGACGGCTGAAAGCCTTCAAAGCCGTGGAACTCATCGAGGCCTTCGTTTTGACAGGTTATGGCTCCCGTAAATCTAAACGAGCCAGAAGTTATGGCCGTCCGAATAATCGATATCTACAGGGTGCAACATCCACGGTGCATGGTGCAACATCCGTCCAAAATGGAGAAACAGTGTCGTACGACTTTTAGAAATGTGTGCATGGATTTGAAATGGAACAGTACCATGGTGCATCACTCTTCAGCGACGGGAAGTCGAAGACGGGCCACGGTAATCCCGTTTTACCGAAAAATCCACGTGTCGAAAAAACGAAGGGTAAAAAACTTACGAGACCCGATGGAGATTCGGGTTGTCCTTTTTGGGCGTTAATCTATCCGTTGACGGCTAAAAGCTGTCAAAGCCGTAGAACTCATCGAGGCCTTCGTTATGACAGGTTATGGCTCCCGTAACTCTAAACGAGCCAGAAGTTACGGCCGTCCGAATAATCGATATCTACAGGGTGCAACATCCACGGTGCAAGGTGCAACATCTGTCCGAAATGGCGAAATAGTGTCGTACGACCTTTAGAAATGCGTGTATGGATTTGAAATGGAACAATACCTTGGTGCACCACTCTTCAGTGATGGGAAGTCGAAGACGGGGCACCGTAATCCCGTTTTACCGTAAAAATCCACGTGTCGAAAAAACGAAGTGTAAAAAACTTACGAGACCCGATTGAGATTCGGGTTGTCCTTTTTGGGCATTAATCTATCCGTTGACGGCTGAAAACTGTCAAAGCCGTAGAACTCATCGAGGCCTTCGTTTTGACAGGTTATGTCTCCCGTAACTCTAAACGAGCCAGAAGTTATAGCTGCCCGAACAATCGATATCTACACGGTGCAACATCCACGGTGCAAGGTGCAACATCCGTCCGAAATGGCGAAACATTGCCGTACGGCTTTTAGAAATGCGTGCATGCATTTGAAACAGAACAGCACCATGGTGCACCACTCTCCAGCGATGGTAATCGAAGACCAGCCACGGTAATCCCGTTTTGCAGCGAAAATCCACGTGTCGAAAAAACGAAGGTTAAAAAGCTTACGAGACCCGATTAAGATTCGGGTTGTCCTTTTGCGGCATTAATATATCCGTTGATGGCTAAAAGCTGTCAAAGCCGTAGAACTCATCGAGACCTTCATTTTGATAGGTTATGGCTCCCGTAAATCTAAATGAGCCAGAAGTTATGCCCGTCCGAATAATCGATATCTACAGGGTGCAACATCCACGGTGCAAGGTGCAACATCCGTCCGATATGGAGAAACAGTGCCGTATGACTTTTAGAAATGCGTGCAGGGATATGAAATGGAACAGTACCATGGTGCACCACTCTTCAGCGATGGGAAGTCGAAGACGGGCCACGGTAATCCCGTTTTACCGTAAATATCCATGTGTCAAAAAAACGAAGGGTAAAACACTTACGAGACCCGATTGAGATTCGGGTTGTCCTTTTTAGGCATTAATCTATCCGTTGACGGCTGAAAGCTGTCAAAGCCGTAGAACTCATCGATGCCTTTGTTTTGATAGGTTATGGCTCCCGTAATTCTAAACGAGCCAGAAGTTATGGTCGTCCGAATAATCGGTATCTACAGGGTGCAACATCCACGATGCAAGGTGCAACATCCGTCCGAAATGGCGAAACAGTGTCGCACAACTTTTAGAATTGCGTGCATGGATTTGAAACGGAACAGTACCATGGTGCACCACTCTTCAGCGATGGGAAGTCGAAGACGGGCCACGGTAATCCCGTTTTACCGTAAAAATCTACGTGTCGAAAAAACGAAGGGTAAAAAACTTACGAGACCCGATTGAGATTCGGGTTGTCCTTTTTGGGCATTAATCTAACCGTTGACGGCTGAAAGCCTTCAAAGCCGTGGAACTCATCGAGGCCTTCGTTTTGACAGGTTACGGCTCCCGTAACTCTAAACGAGCCAGAAGTTATGGCCGTCCGAATAATCGATATCTACAGGGTGCAACATCCACGGTGCAAGGTGCAACATCCGTCCGACATGGCGAAACAGTGCAGTACGACTTTTAGAAATGCGTGCATGGATTTGAAACGGAACAGTACCATGGTGCACCACTCTCCAGCGATGGTTAATCGAAGGCTAGCCACCGTAATCCCGTTTTGCCGTAAAAATCCACGTGTCGAAAAAACGAAGGGTAAAAAACTTACGAGACCCGATTGAGATTCGGTTTGTCCTTTTTGGGCATTAGTCCATCCGTTGACGGCTGAAAGCTGTCAAAGCCGTAGAATTCATCGAGGCCTTTGTTTTGACAGGTTATGGCTCCCGTGACTCTAAGCGAGCCAGAAGTTATGGCTGTCCGAATAATCGATATCTACAGGGTGCAACATCCACGGTCCAAGGTGAAACATCTGTCCGAAATGGCGAAACAGTGCCGTACGACTTTTAGAAATGCGTGCATGGATTCGAAACGGAACAGTACCATGGTGCACCACTCTTCAGCGATGAGAAGTCGAAGACGGGCCACGGTAATCCCGTTTTACCGTAAAAATCCACGTGTCGAAAAAACGAAGGGTAAAAAACTTATGAGACCCGATTGAGATTCGGATTGTCCTTTTTGGGCATTAATCTATCCGTTGGTGGCTGAAAGCTGTCAAACCCGTAGAACTCATCGAGGTCTTCGTTTTGACAGGTTATGGCTCCCGTAACTCTAAACGAGCCAGAAGTTATGGCCGTCCGAATAATCGATATCTACACGGTGCAACATCCACGGTGCAAGGTGCAACATCCGTCCGAAATGGCGAAACAGTGCCGTACGACCTTTAGAAATGCGTGCAAGGATTTGAAACGGAATAGTACCATGGTGAACCACTCTCTAGTGATGGTAAATCAAAGACCAGCCACCGTAATCCCGTTTTACCGTAAAAATCCACGTGTCGAAAAAACGAAGGGTAAAAACTTACGAGACCCGATTGAGATTCGGGTTTTCCTTTTTGGGCATTAATCTATCCGTTGACGGCTAAAAGCTGTCAAAGCCATGGAACACATCGAGGCCTTCGTTTTGACAGGTTATGACTCCCGTAACTCTAAACGAGCCAGAAGTTATGGACGTCCGAATAATCGATATCTACAGGGTGCAACATCCACGGTGCAAGGCGCAACATCCGTCCGAAATGGAGAAACAGTACCGTACGACTTTTAGAAATGCGTGCATGGATTTGCAATGGAACAGTACCATGGTGCATCACTCTTCAGCAATGGGAGGTCGAAGACGGGCCACGGTAATCCCGTTTTACCGTAAAAATCCACGTGTCGAAAAAACGATGGGTAAAAAACTTACGAGACCCGATTGAGATTCAGGTTGTCCTTTTTGGGCAATAATATATCCGTTGACGGCTGAAAGCTGTCAAAGCCGTAGAACTCATCGAGGGCTTCTTTTTGACAGGTTATGGCTCCCGTATCTCTAAACGAGCCAGAAGTTATGGCCGTCCAAATAATCGATATCTACAGGGTGCAACATCCACGGTCCAAGGTGCAACATCCGTCCGAAATGGCGAAATATTGTCGTACGGCTTTTAGAAATGCGTGCATGGATTTGAAACGGAACAGCACCATGGTGCACCACTCTTCAGCGATGGGAAGTCGAAGACGGGCCACGGTAATCTCGTTTTACCGTAAAAATCCACGTGTCGAAAAAACGAAGGGTAAAAAACTTACCAGACCCGATTGAGATCCGGGTTGTCCTTTTTGGGCATTAGTCTATCCGTTGACGGCTGAAAGCTGTCAAAGCCGTAGAACTCATCGAGGCCTTCGTTATGACAGGTTATGGCTCCCGTTACTCTAAACGAGCCAGAAGTTATGGCCGTCCGAATAATCGATATCTATAGGGTGCAACATCCACGGTGCAAGATGCAACATCCGTCCGAAATGGCGAAACAGTGTCGTACGACCTTTAGAAATGCGTGCATGGGTTGAAACGGAACAGTACCATGGTGCACCACTCTTCAGCGATAGGAAGTCCAAGACGGGGCAACGTAATCCCGTTTTACCGTAAAAATCCACGTGTCGAAAAAGCGAAGGGTAAAAAACTTACGAGACCCGATTGAGATTCGGGTTGTCCTTTTTGGGCATAATCTATCCGCTGACTGCTAAAAGCTGTCAAAGCCGTAGAAATCATCGAGGCCTTCGTTTTGACAGGTTATGGCTTCCGTAACTCTAAACGAGCCAGAAGTTATGGCCGTCCGAATAATCGATATCTACAGTGTGCAACATCCACGGTGCAAGGTGCAACATCCGTCCGAAATGGCGAAACAGTGCCGTACGAATTTTAGACATGCGTGCATAGATTTGAAACGGAACAGTACCATGGTGCAACACTCTCCAGCGATGGAAAGTCGAAGACGGGCCACGGTAATCCCGTCTTACCGTAAAAATCCACGTGTCGAAAAAACGAAGGGTAAAAAACTTACGAGACCCGATTGAGATTCGGGTTGTCCTTTTTGGGCATTAATCTATCCGTTGACGGCTGAAAGCTGTCAAAGCCGTGGAACTCATCGAGGCATTCGTTTTGACAGGTTATGGCTCCCGTAACTCTAAACGAGCCAGAAGTTATGGCCGTCCAAATAATCGATGTCTACAGGGTGCAACATCCACGGTGAAAGGTGCAACATCCGTCTGATATGGAGAAACAGTGCCGTACGACTTTTAGAAATACATGCATGGATTTGAAATTGAATAGAACCATGGTGCATCACTCTTCAACGATGGGAAGTCGAAGACGGGCCACGGTAATCCCGTTTTACCGTAAAAATCCACGTGTCGAAAAAACGAAGGGTAAAAAACTTACGAGACCTAATTGAGATTCGGGTTGTCCTTTTTGGGCATTAATCTATCCGTTGACGACTGAAAGCTGTCAAAGCCATAGAACTCATCGAGGCCTTCGTTATGACAGGTGATGGCTCCCGTAACTCTAAACGAGCCAGAAGTTATGGCCGTCCGAATAATCGATATCTACGGGGTGCAACATCCACGGTGCAAGGTGCAACATCCGTCCGAAATGGCGAAACAGTGCCGCACAACCTTTAGAAATGCGTGTATGGATTTGAAACGGAATAGTACCATGGTGCACCACTCTTCAGCGATGGAAAGTCGTAGACGGGGCACCGTAATCCCGTTTCCCGTAAAAATCCACGTGTCGAAAAAACGAAGGGTAAAAAACTTACGAGACCCGATTGAGATTCCGGTAGTTCTTTTTGGGAATTAATCTATCCGTTGACGGCTGAAAGCTGTTAAAGCCGTAGAACTCATCGAGGCCTTCGTTTTGACAGGTTATGGCTCGCGTAACTCTAAACGAGCCAGAAGTTATGGCCGTCCGAATAATCGATATTTACATGGTGCAACATCCACGGTGCAAGGTGCAACATCCGTCCGAAATGGCGAAACAGTACCGTATGACCTTTAGAAATGCGTGCATGGATTTGAAACAGAACAGTACCATGGTGCACCACTCTTCAGCGATGGGAAGTCGAAGACGGGCCACCGTAATCCCGTTTTACCGTAAAAATCCACGTGTCGAAAAAACGAAGGGTAAAAAACTTACGAGACCCGATTGAGATTCGGGCTGTCCTCTTTGGGCATTAATCGGTCCGCTGACGGCTGAAAGCTGTCAAACCGTAGAACTCATCGTTGTCTTCGTTTTGACAGGTTATGGCTCCCGTAACTCTAAACGAGCCAGAAGTTATGGCCGTCCGAATAATCGATATCTACAGGGTGCAACATCCACGGTGCAAGGTGCAACATCCATCCGAAATGGCGAAACAGTGCCGTACGACCTTTAGAAATGCGTGCATGGACTTGAAACGGAACAGTACCATGGTGCATCACTCTTCAGCGATGGGAAGTCGAAGACGGGCCACAGTAATCCCGTTTTACCGTAAAAATCCACGTGTCGAAAAAACGAAGGGTAAAAAACATACGAGACCCGATAGAGATTCGGGTTGTCCTTTTTGGGCATTAATCTATCCGTTGACGGCTGAAAGCTTTCAAAGCCGTGGAACTCATCGAGGCCTTCGTTTTGACAGGTTATGGCTCCCGTAACTCTAAACGAGCCAGAAGTTATGGCCGTCCGAATAATCGATATCTACAGGGTGCAACATCCACGGTGCAAGGTGCAACATCCGTCCGAAACGGAGAAACAGTGGCGTACGACTTTTAGAAATGTGTGCATGGATTTGAAACGGAACAGTACCATGGTGCATCACTCTTCAGCGATGGGAAGTCGAAGACGGGCCACGGTAATCCCATTTTACCGTAAAAATCCACGTGTCGAAAAAACGAAGGGTAAAAAACTTACGAGACCCGATTGAGATTCGGGTTGTCCTTTTTGGGCGTTAAATTATCCGTTGACGGCTGAAAGCTGTCAAAGCCGTAGAACTCATCGAGGCCTTCGTTATGACAGGTTATGTTCCCGTAACTCTAAACGAGCCAGAAGTTACGGCCGTCCGAATAATCGATATCTACAGGGTGCAACATCCACGGTGCAAGGTGCAACATCTGTCCGAAATGGCGAAACAGTGTCGTACGACCTTTAGAAATGCGTGCAAGGATTTGAACCGAACAGTACCATGCTGCACCACTCCCCAGCGATGAAAATCAAAGACCATCCACCGTAATCCCGTTTTACCGTAAAAATACACGTGTCGAAAAAACGAAGGGTAAAAAACTTACGAGACCCGATTGAGATTCGGGTTGTCCTTTTTGGGCATTAATCTGTCCATTGACGGCCGAAAGCTGTCAAAGCCGTGGAACTCATCGAGGCCGTCGTTTTGACAAGTTATGGCTCCCGTAACTCTAAACGAGCCAGAAGTTATGGCCGTCCAAATAATCGATGTCTACAGGGTGCAACATCCACGGTGAAAGGTGCAACATCCGTCCGATATGGAGAAACAGTGCCGTACGACTTTTAGAAATGCGTGCATGGATTTGAAATTGAATAGTACCATGGTGCATCACTCTTCAACGATGGGAAGTCGAAGACGGGCCACGGTAATCCCGTTTTACCGTAAAAATCCACGTGTCGAAAAAACGAAGGGTAAAAAACTTACGAGACCTGATTGAGATTCGGGTCGTCCTTTTTGGGCATTAATCTATCCGTTGACGACTGAAAGCTGTCAAAGCCGTAGAACTCATCGAGGCCTTCGTTATGACAGGTGATGCCTCCCGTAAATCTAAACGAACCAGAAGTTATGGCCGTCCGAATAATCGATACCTACAGGGTGCAACATCCACGGTGCAAGGTGCAACATCCGTCCGAAATGGCGAAACAGTGCCGTACAACCTTTAGAAATGCGTGCATGGATTTGAAACGGAACAGTACCATGGTGCATCACTCTTCAGCGATGGAAAGTCGAAGACGGGGCACCGTAATCCCGTTTCACCGTAAAAATCCACGTGTCGAAAAAACGAAGGGTAAAAAACTTACGAGACCCGATTGAGATTCCGGTAGTTCTTTTTGGGAATTAATCTATCCGTTGATGGCTGAAAGCTGTCAAAGCCGTAGAACTCATCGAGGCCTTCGTTTTGACAGGTTATGGTTCGCGTTACTCTAAACGAGCCAGAAGTTATGGCCGTCCGAATAATCGATATCTACATGGTGCAACATCCACGGCGCAAGGTGCAACATCCGTCCCAAATGGCGAAACAGTACCGTATGACCTTTAGAAATGCGTGCATGGATTTGAAACGGAACAGTACCATGGTGCACCACTCTTCAGCGATGGGAAGTCGAAGACAGGCCACCGTAACCCCGTTTTACCGTAAAAATTCACGTGTCGAAAAAACGAAGGGTAAAAAACTTACGAGACCCGATTGAGATTCGGGTTGTCCTCTTTGGGCATTAATCGGTCCGTTGACGGCTGAAAGATGTAAAATCGTAGAACTCATCGAGGTCTTCGTTTTGACAGGTTATGGCTCCCGTAACTCTAAACGAGCCAGAAGTTACGGCCGTCCGAATAATCGATATCTACAGGGTGCAACATCCACGGTGCAAGGTGCAACATCCGTCCGAAATGGCGAAACAGTGTCGTACGGCTTTTAGAAATGCGTGCATGGATTTGCAATGGAACAGTACCATGGTGCATCACTCTTCAGCGAAGGGAAGTCGAAGACGGGCCACGGTAATCCCGTTTTACCGTAAAAATCCACGTGTCGAAAAAACGAAGGGTAAAAACTTACGAGACCCGATAGAGATTCGGGTTGTCCTTTTTGGGCATTAATCTATCCGTTGACGGCTAAAAGATGTCAAAGCCGTGGAACTCATCGAGGCCTTCGTTTTGACAGGTTATGGCTCCCGTAACTCTAAACGAGCCAGAAGTTATGGCCGTCCGAATAATCGATATCTAAAGGGTGCAACATCCACAGTGCAATGTGCAACATCCGTCCGAAATGGAGAAACAGTGTCGTACGACTTTTAGAAATGTTTGCATGGATTTGAAACGGAACAGTACCATGGTGCATCACTCTTCAGCGATGGGAAGTCGAAGACGGGCCACGGTAATCCCGTTTTACGGTAAAAATCCACGTGTCGAAAAAACGAAGGGTAAAAAACTTACGAGTCCCGATTGAGATTCGGGTTGTCCTTTTTGGGCGTTAATCTATCCGTTGATGGCTGAAAGCTCTCAAAGCCGTAGAAATCATCGAGGCCATCGTTATGACAGGTTATGGCTCCCGTAACTCTAAACGAGCCAGAAGTTACGGCCGTCCGAATAATCGATATCTACAGGGTGCAACATCCACGGTGCACGGTGCAACATCCGTCCGAAATGGCGAAACAGTGCCGTACGACTTTTAGAAATGCGTGCATAGATTTGAAACGGAATAGTACCATCGTGCACCACTCTCCAGCGATGGAAAGTCGAAGACGGGCCACGGTAATCCCGTTTTACCGTAAAAATCCACGGGTCGAAAAAACGAAGGGTAAAAAACTTACGAGACCCGATTGAGATTCGGGTTGTCCTTTTTGGGCATTAATCCATCCGTTGATGGTTGAAAGCTGTCAAAGCCGTGGAACACATCGAGGCCTTCGTTTTGACAGGTTATGGCTCCCGTAACTCTAAACGAGCCAGAAGTTATGGCCGTCCGAATAATCGATGTCTATAGGGTGCAACATCCACGGTGAAAGGTGCAACATCCGTCCGATATGGAGAAACAGTGCCGTACGACTTTTAGAAATGCGTGCATGGATTTGAAATTGAATAGTACCATGGTGCATCACTCTTCAACGATGGGAAGTCAAAGACGGGCCACGGTAATCCCGTTTTACCGTAAAAATCCACGTGTCGAAAAAACGATGGGTAAAAAACTTACGAGACCCGATTGAGATTCGGGTTGTCCTTTTTGGGCATTAATCTATCCGTTGACGACTGAAAGCTTTCAAAGCCGTAGAACACATCGAGGCCTTCGTTATGACAGGTTATGGCTCCCGTAACTCTAAACGAGCCAGAAGTTATGGTCGTCCGAATAATCGATATCTACAGGGTGCAACATCCACGGTGCAAGGTGCAACATCCGTCCGAAATGGCGAAACAGTGCCGTACAACCTTTAGAAATGCGTGCATGGATTAGAAACGGAACAGTACCATGATGCACCACTCTTTAGCGATGGGAAGTCGAAGACGGGGTACCGTAATCCCGTTTCACCGTAAAAATCCACGTGTCGAAAAAACGAAGGGTAAAAAACTTACGAGACCCGATTGAGATTCCGGTAGTTCTTTTTGGGAATTAATCTATCCGTTGACGGCTGAAAGCTGTCAAAGCCGTAGAACTCATCGAGCCCTTCGTTTTGACAGGTTATGGCTCGTGTAACTCTAAACGAGGCAGAAGTTATGGCCGTTCGAATAATCGATATCTACAGGGTGCAACATCCACGGTGCAAGGTGCAACATCCGTCCGAAATGGCGAAACAGTACCGTATGACCTTTAGAAATGCGTGCATGGATTTGAAACGGAACAGTACCATGGTGCACCACTCTTCAGTGATGGGAAGTCGAAGACGGGCCACCGCAATCCCGTTTTACCGTAAAAATCCACGTGTCGAAAAAACGAAGGGTAAAAAACTTACGAGACACGACTGAGATTCGGGTTGTCCTCTTTGGGCATTAATCTGTCCGTTGATGGCTGAAAGCTGTCAAATCGTAGAACTCATCGAGATCTTCGTTTTGACAGGTTATGGCTCCCGTAACTCTAAACGAGCCAGAAGTTATGGCCGTCCGAATAATCGATATCTACAGGGTGCAACATCCACGGTGCAAGGTGCAACATCCGTCCGAAATGGCGAAACAGTGCCGTTTGGCTTTTAGAAATGCGTGCATGGAATTGAAATGGAACAATACCATGGTGCATCACTCTTGAGCGATGGGAAGTCGAAGACGGGCCACGGTAATCCCGTTTTACCGTAAAAATCCACGTGTCGAAAAAACGAAGGGTAAAAAACTTACGAGACCCGATTGAGATTCGGGTTGTCCTTTTTGGGCATTAATCTATCCGTTGACAGCTGAAAGCTGTCAAAGCCGTGGAACTCATCGAGGCCTTTGTTTTGACAGGTTATGGCTCCCGTAACTCTAAACGAGCCAGAAGTTATGGCCGTCCGAATAATCAATATCTACAGGGTGCAACATCCACGGTGCAGGTGCAACATCAGTCCGAAATGGAGAAACAGTGTCGTACGACTTTTAGAAATGTGTACATGGATTTGAAACGGAACAGTACCATGGTGCATCACTCTTCAGTGATGGGAAGTCGAAGACGGGCCACGGTAATCCCGTTTTACCGTAAAAATCCACGTGTCGAAAAAACGAAGGGTAAAAAACTTACGAGACCCGACTGAGATTCGGGTTGTCCTTTTTGGGAATTAATCTATCCATTGACGGCTAAAAGCTGTCAAAGCCGTAGAACTCATCGAGGCCTTCGTTATGACGGGTTATGGCTTCCGTAACTCTAAACGAGCCAGAAGTTACGGCCGTCCGAATAATCGATATCTACAGGGTGCAACATCCACAGTGCAAGGTGCAACATCCGTCCGAAATGGCGAAACAGTGCCGTACGACTTTTAGAAATGCGTGCATAGATTTGAAACAGAATAGTACCATGGTGCACCACTCTCCAGCGATGGAAAGTCGAAGACGGGCCACGGTAATCCCGTTTTACCGTAAAAATCCACGGGTCGAAAAAGCGAAGGGTAAAAAACTTACGAGACCCGATTGAGATTCGGGTTGTCCTTTTTGGGCATTAATCCATCCGTTGACGGTTGAAAGCTGTCGAAGCCGTGGAACTCATCGAGGCCTTCGTTTTGACAGGTTATGGCTCCCGTAACTCTAAACGAGCCAGAAGTTATGGCCGTCCGAATAATCGATGTCTACAGGGTGCAACATCCACGGTGAAATGTGCAACATCCGTCCGATATGGAGAACAGTGCCGTACGACTTTTAGAAATGCGTGCATGGATTTGAAATTGAATAGTACCATGGTGCATCACTCTTCAACGATGGAAAGTCGAAGACGGGCCACGGTAATCCCGTTTTACCGTAAAAATCCATGTGTTGAAAAAACGATGGGTAAAAAACTTACGAGACCCGATTGAGATTCGGGTTGTCCTTTTTGGGCATTAATCTATCCGTTGACGACTGAAAGCTGTAAAAGCCATAGAACTCATCGAGGCCTTCGTTATGACAGGTTATGGCTCCCGTAACTCTAAACGAGCCAGAAGTTATGGCCGTCCGAATAATCGATATCTACAGGGTGCAACATCCACGGTGCAAGGTGCAACATCCGTCCGAAATGGCGAAACAGTGCCGTACAACCTTTAGAAATGCGTGCATGGATTAGAAACGGAACAGTACCATGATGCACCACTCTTTAGCAATGGGAAGTCGAAGACGGGGTACCGTAATCCCGTTTCACCGTAAAAATCCACGTGTCGAAAAAACGAAGGGTAAAAAACTTACGAGAACCGATTGAGATTCCGGTCGTTCTTTTTGGGAATTAATCTATCCGTTGATGGCTGAAAGCTGTCAAAACCGTAGAACTCATCGAGGCCTTCGTTTTGACAGGTTATGGCTCGCGTAACTCTAAACGAGCCAGAAGTTATGGCCGTTCGAATAATCGATATCTACAGGGTGCAACATCCACGGTGCAAGGTGCAACATCCGTCCGAAATGGCGAAACAGTACCGTATGACCTTTAGAAATGCGTGCATGGATTTGAAACGGAACAGTACCATGGTGCACCACTCTTCAGTGATGGGAAGTCGAAGACGGGCCGCCGTAATCCCGTTTTACCGTAAAAATCCACGTGTCGAAAAAACGAAGGGTAAAAAACTTACGAGACACGATTGAGATTCGGGTTGTCCTCTTTGGGCATTAGTCTGTCCGTTGATGGCTGAAAGATGTCAAACCGTAGAACTCATCGAGGTCTTCGTTTTGACAGGTTATGGCTCCCGTAACTCTAAACGAGCCAGAAGTTATGGCCGTCCGAATAATCGATATCTACAGGGTGCAACATCCACGGTGCAAGGTGCAACATCCGTCCGAAATGGCGAAACAGTGCCGTTTGGCTTTTAGAAATGCGTGCATGGATTTGAAATGGAACAGTACCATGGTGCATCACTCTTCAGCGATGGGAAGTCGAGGACGGGCCACGGTAATCCCGTTTTACCGTAAAAATCCACGTGTCGAAAAAACGAAGGGTAAAAAGCTTACGAGACCCGATTGAGATTCGGGTTGTCCTTTTTGGGCATTAATCTATCCGTTGACGGCTGAAAGCTATCAAAGCCGTGGAACTCATCGAGGCCTTCGTTTTGCCAGGTTATGGCTCCCGTAACTCTAAACGAGCTAGAAGTTATGGCCGTCCGAATAATCGATATCTACAGGGTGCAACATCCACGGTGCAGGTGCAACATCCGTCCGAAATGGAGAAACAGTGTCGTACGACTTTTAGAAATGTGTGCATGGATTTGAAATGGAACAGTACCATGGTGCACCACTCTTCAGCGATGGAAAGTCGAAGACGGGGAACCGTAATCCCGTTTCACCGTAAAAATCCACGTGTCGAAAAAACGAAGGGTAAAAAACTCACGAGACCCGATTGAGATTCCGGTAGTTCTTTTTGGGAATTAATCTATCCGTTGACGGCTGAAAGCTGTCAAAGCCGTAGAACTCATCGAGGACTTCGTTTTGACAGGTTATGGCTCGCGTAACTCTAAACGAGCCAGAAGTTACGGCCGTCCGAATAATCGATATCTACATGGTGCAACATCCACGGTGCAAGGTGCAACATCCGTCCGAAATGGCGAAACAGTGCCGTACGACCTTTAGAAATGCGTGCATGGATTTGAAACGGAACAGTACCATGGTGCACCACTCTTCAGCGATGCGAAGTCGAAGACGGGCCACGGTAATCCCGTTTTACCATAAAAATCCACGTGTCAAAAAAACGAAGGGTAAAAAACTTACGAGACCCGATTGAGATCCGGGTTGTCCTTTTTGGGTATTAATCTATCCGTTGACGGCTGAAAGTTGTCAAAGCCGTAGAACTCATCGAGGCCTTCATTTTGACAGGTTATGGCTCCCGTAACCCTTAACGAGCCAGAAGTTATGGCCGTCCGAATAATCGATATCTACAGGGTGCAACATCCACGGTGCAAGGTGCAACATCCGTCCGACATGGCGAAAGAGTGCCGTACGACTTTTAGAAATGCGTGCATGGATTTGAAACGGAATAGTACCATGGTGCACCACTCTCCAGCGATGGTTAATCGAAGGCCAGCGACCGTAATCCCGTTTTGCCGTAAAAATCCACGTGTCGAAAAAACGAAGGGTAAAAAACTTACGAGACCCGATTGAGATTCGGGTTGTCCTTTTTGGGCATTAGTCTATCCGTTGACGGCTGAAAGCTGCCAAAGCCGTTGAACTCATCGAGGCCTTCGTTTTGACTGGTTATGGCTCCCGTAACTCTAAACGAGGCAGAAGTTATGGCTGTCCGAATAATCGATATCTACAGGATGCAACATCCACGGTCCAAGGTGCAACATCCGTCCGAAATGGCGAAACAGTGTCGTACGACTTTTAGAAATGCGTGCATGGATTCAAAACGGAACGGTACCATGGTGCACCACTCTTCAACGATCGGAAGTCGAAGACGGGCCACGGTAATCCCGTTTTACCGTAAAAATCCACGTGTCGAAAAAACGAAGGGTAAAAACCTTACGAGACCCGATTGAGATTCGGGTTGTCCTTTTTGGGCATTAATCTATTCGTTGACGGCTGAAAGCGGTCAAAACCATAGAACTCATCGAGGCCTTCGTTTTGACAGGTTATGGTTCCCGTAAGTCTAAACGAGCTAGAAGTTATGGCTGTCCGAATAATCGATATCTACAGGGTGCAACATCCACGGTCCAAGGTGCAACATCCGTCCGAAATGGCGAGACAGTGCCGTACGACTTTTAGAAATGCGTGCATGGATTCAAAACGGAACGGTACCATGGTGCACCACTCTTCAGCGATCGGAATTCGAAGACGGGCCACGGTAATCCCGTTTTACCGTAAAAATCCACGTGTCGAAAAAACGAAGGGTAAAAAACTTACGAGACCCGATTGAGATTCGGGTTGTCCTTTTTGGGCATTAATCTATTCGTTGACGGCTGAAAGCGGTCAAAACCATAAAACTCATCGAGGCCTTCGTTTTGATAGGTTATGGCTCCCGTAACTCTAAACGAGCCAGAAGTTATGGCCGTCCTAATAATCGATATCTACAGGGTGCAACATCCACGGTGCAAGGTACAACATCCGTCCGAAATGGCGAAACAGTGCCGTACGCATTTTAGAAATGTGTGCATGGATTTGAAACGGAACAGTACCATGGTTTATCACTCTTCAGCGATGGGAAGTCGAAGACGGGCCACGGTAATCCCGTTTTACCGTAAAAATCCACGTGTTGAAAAAACGAAGGGTAAAAAACTTACGAGACCCGATTGAGATTCGGGTTGTCCTTTTTGGGCATTAATCTATCCGTTAACGGTTGAAAGCTGTCAAACCAGTAGAACTCATCGAGGTCTTCGTTTTGACATGTTATGGCTCCCGTAACTCTAAACGAGCCTGAAGTTATGGTCGTTCGAATAATCGATATCTACAGGGTGCAACATCCATGGTGCAAGGTGCAACATCCGTCCGAAATGGCGAAACAGTGCCGTACGACCTTTAGAAATGCGTGCATGGACTTGAAACGGAACAGTACCATGGTGCACCACTCTCTAACGATGGTAAATTGAAGACTAGCCACTGTAATCCCGTTTTACCGTAAAAATCCACGTGTCGAAAAAACGAAGGGTAAAAACTTACGAGACCCGATTGAGATTCGGGTTGTCCTTTTTGGGCATTAATCTATCCGTTGACGGCTAAAAGCTGTCAAAGCCGTGGAACTCATCGAGGCCTTCGTTTTGACAGGTTATGGCTCCCGTAACTCTAAAAGAGCCAGAAGTTATGGCCGTCCGAATAATCGATATCTACAGGGTGCAACATCCACGGTGCAAGGTGCAACATCCGTCCGAAATGGCGAAACAGTACCGTATGACCTTTAGAAATGCGTGCATGGATTTGAAACGGAACAGTACCATGGTGCACCACTCTTCAGCGATGGGAAGTCGAAGACGGGCCACCGTAATCCCGTTTTACCGTAAAAATCCACGTGTCGAAAAAACGAAGGGTAAAAAACTTACGAGACCCGATTGAGATTCGGGTTGTCCTTTTTGGGCATTAATCTGTCCGTTGACAACTGAAGCTGTCAAAGCCGTAGAACTCATCGAGGCCTTCGTTATGACAGGTTATGGCTCCCGTAACTCTAAACGAGCCAGAAGTTATGGCCGTCCGAATAATCGATATGTACAGGGTGCAACATCCACGGTGCAAGGTGCAACATCCGTCCGAAATGGCGAAATAGTGCCGTACGACATTTAGAAATGCGTGCATAGATTTGAAACGGAACAGTACCATTGTGCACCACTCTTCAGCGATGGAAAGTTGAAGACGGGGCACCGTAATCCCGTTTTACCGTAAAAATCCACGTGTCGAAAAAACGAAGGGTAAAAAACTTACGAGACCCGATTGAGATTCCGGTTGTCCTTTTTGGGAATTAATCTATCCGTTGACGGCTGAAAGCTGTCAAAGCCGTAGAACTCATCGAGGCCTTCGTTTTGACAGGTTATGGCTCCCGTAACTCTAAACGAGCCAGAAGTTATGGCCGTCCGAATAATCGATATCTACAGGGTGCAACATCCACGGTGCAAGGTGCAACATCCGTCCGAAATGGCGAAACAGTACCGTATGACCTTTAGAAATGCGTGCATGGATTTGAAACGGAACAGTACCATGGTGCACCACTCTTCAGCGATGGGAAGTCGAAGACGGGCCACCGTAATCCCGTTTTACCGTAAAAATCCACGTGTCGAAAAAACGAAGGGTAAAAAACTTACGAGACCCGATTGAGATTCGGGTTGTCCTTTTTGGGCATTAATCTGTCTGTTGACGGCTGAAAGCTGTCAATACCGTAGAACTCATCGAGGTTTTCGTTTTGACAGGTTATGGCTCCCGTAACTCTAAACGAGCCAGAAGTTATGGCCGTCCTAATAATCGATATCTACAGGGTGCAACATCCACGGTGCAAGGTACAACATCCGTCCGAAATGGCGAAACAGTGCCGTACGGCTTTTAGAAATGTGTGCATGGATTTGAAATGGAACAGTACCATGGTGCATCACTCTTCAGCGATGGGAAGTCGAAGACGGGACACGGTAATCCCGTTTTACCGTAAAAATCCACGTGTCGAAAAAACGAAGGGTAAAAAACTTACGAGACCCGATTGAGATTCGGGTTGTCCTTTTTGGACACTAATCTATCCGTTGATGGCTGAAAGCTATCAAAGCCGTGGAACTCATCGAGGCCTTCGTTTTGACAGGTTATGGCTCCCGTAACTCTAAACGAGCCAGAAGTTATGGCCGTCCGAATAATCGATATCTACAGGGTGCAACATCCACGGTGCAAGGTGCAACATCCGTCCGAAATGGAGAAACAGTGCCGTACGACTTTTAGAAATGTGTGCATGGATTTGAAATGGAACAGTACCATGGTGCATCACTCTTCAGTGATGGAAAGTCGAAGACGGGCCACAGTAATCCCGTTTTACCGTAAAAATCCACGTGTCGAAAAAACGAAGAGTAAAAACTTACGAGACCCGATTGAGATTCGGGTTGTCCTTTTTGGGCGTTAATCTATCCGTTGACGGCTGAAAGCTGTCAAAGCCGTAGAACTCATCGAGGCCTTCGTTATGACAGGTTATGGCTCCCGTAACTCTAAACGAGCCAGAAGTTACGGCCGTCCGAATAATCGATATCTACAGGGTGCAACATCCACGGTGCGAGGTGCAACATCCGTCCGAAATGGCGAAAAAGTGTCGTACGACCTTTAGAAATGCGTGCATGGATTTGAAACGGAACAATACCATGGTGCACCACTCTTCAGCGATGGCAAGTCGAAGACGGGGCACCGTAATCCCGTTTTAACGTAAAAATCCACGTGTCGAAAAAACGAAGGGTAAAAAACTTACGAGACCCGATAGAGTTTCGGGTTGTCCTTTTTGGGCATTAATCTATCCATTGACGGCTAAAAGCAGTCAAAGCCGTAGAACTCATCGAGGCCTTCGTTTTGACAGGTTATGGCTCCCGTAACTCCAAACGAGCCAGAAGTTATGGTCGTCCGAATAATCGATATCTACATGGTGCAACATCCACGGTGCAAGGTGCAACATCCGTCCGAAATGGCGAAACAGTGTCGTACGACTTTTAGAAATGCGTGCATGGATCTGAAACAGAATAGTACCATGGTGCACCACTCTACAGCGATGAGAAGTCGAAGACGGGCCACGGTAATCCCGTTTTACCGTAAAAATCCACGTGTCGAAAAAAAGAAGGGTAAAAAACTTACGAGACCCGATTGAGATTCGGGTTGTCCTTTTTGGGCATTAATCTCTCCGTTGACGGCTGAAAGCTATCAAAACCGTAGAACTCATCAAGGCCTTCGTTTTGATAGGTTATGGCTGCCGTAACTCTAAACAAGCCAGAAGTTATGGCCGTCCGAATAATCGATATCTACAGGGTGCAACATCCACAGTGCAAGGTGCAACATCCGTCCGAAATGGAGAAACAGTGTCGTACGACCTTTAGAAATGCGTGCATGGATTTGAAACGGAAAAGTACCATGTTGCACCACTCTCCAGCGATGGTAAATCGAAGACCAGCCACCGTAATCCCGTTTTACCGTAAAAATCCACGTGTCGAAAAAACGAAGGGTAAAAAACTTACGAGACCCGATTGAGATTCGGGTTGTCCTTTTTGGGCGTTAATCTATCCGTTGACGGCTGAAAGCTGTCAAAGCCGTAGAACTCATCGAGGCCTTCGTTATGACAGGTTATGGCTCCCGTAACTCTAAACGAGCTAGAAGTTATGGCCGTCCGAATAATCGATATCTACAGGGTGCAACATCCACGGTGCAAGTTGCAACATCCGTCCGAAATGGCGAAACAGTGTCGTACGACCTTTAGAAATGCGTGCATGGATTTGAAATGGAACAGTTGCATGGTGCACCACTCTCTAGCGATGGTAAATCGAAGACCAGCCAACGTAATCCCGTTTTACCGTAAAAATCCACGTGTCGAAAAAACGAAGGGTAAAAAACTTACGAGACCCGATTGAGATTCGGGTTGTCCTTTTTGGGCATTAATCTTTCCGTTGACGGCTGAAAGCTGTCAAAGCCGTGGAACTCATCGAGGCCTTCGTTATGACAGGTTATGGCTCCCGTAACTCTAAACGAGCCAGAAGTTATGGCTGTCCGAATAATCGATATCTACAGGGTGCAACATCCACGGTCCAAGGTGCAACATCCGTCCGAAATGGCGAAACAGTGTCGTACGACTTTTAGAAATGCGTGCATGGATTCGAAACGGAACAGTACCATGGTGCACCACTCTTCAGTGATCGGAAGTCGAAGACGGGCCACGGTAATCCCGTTTTACCGTAAAAATCCACGTGTCGAAAAAACGAAGGGTAAAAAACTTACGAGACCCGATTGAGATTCGGGTTGTCCTTTTTGGGCATTAATCTATTCGTTGACGGCTGAAAGCGGTTAAAACCATAGAACTCATCGAGGCCTTCGTTTTGACAGGTTATGGTTCCCGTAACTCTAAACGAGCTAGAAGTTATGGCCGTCCGAATAATCGATACCTACATGGTGCAACATCCACGGTGCAAGGTGCAACATCCGTCCAAAATGGCGAAACAGTGTCGTACGACCTTTAGAAATGCGTGCATGGTTTTAAAATGGAACAGTACCATGGTGCACCACTCTCCAGCGTTGGTAAATCGAAGAACAGCCACCGTTATCCCGTTTTACTGTAAAAATCCACGTGTCGAAAAAACGAAGGGTAAAAAACTTACGAGACCCGATTGAGATTCGGGTTGTCCTTTTTGGGCATTAATCTATCCGTTGACGGCTGAAAGCTGTCAAAACCGTAGAACTCATCGAGGCCTTCGTTTTGACAGGTTATGGTCCCGTAACTCTAAACGAGCCAGAAGTTATGGCCGTCCGAATAATCGATATCTACAGGGTGCAACATCCATGGTGCAAGGTGCAACATCCGTCCGAAATGGCGAAACAGTGTCGTACGACCTTTAGAAATGCGTGCATGGACTTGAAACGAAACAGTACCATAGTGCACCACTCTCTAACGATGGTAAATTGAAGACCAGCCACCGTAATCCCGTTTTACCGTAAAAATCCACGTGTCGAAAAAACGAAGGGTAAAAACTTACGAGATCCGATTGAGATTCGGGTTGTCCTTTTTGGGCATTAATCTATCCGTTGACGGCTAAAAGCTATCAAAGCCGTGGAACTCATCGAGGCCTTCGTTTTGACAGGTTATGGCTCCCGTAACTTTAAACGAGCCAGAAGTTATGGCCGTCCGAATAATCGATATCTACAGGGTGCAACATCCACGGTGCAAGGTGCAACATCCGTCCGAAATGGAGAAACAGTGCCGTACGACTTTTAGAAATGCGTGCATGGATTTGAAATGGAACAGTACATGGTGCATCACTCTTCAGCAATGGGAAGTCGAAGACGGGCCACGGTAATCCCGTTTTACCGTAAAAATCCACGTGTCGAAAAAACGAAGGGTAAAAAACTTACGAGACCCGATTGAGATTCGGGTTGTCCTTTTTGGGCATTAATATATCCATTGACGACTGAAAGCTGTCAAAGCCGTAGAACTTATCGAGGCCTTCGTTTTGACAGGTTATGGCTCCCGTAACTCTAAACGAGCCAGAAGTTATGGCCGTCCGAATAATCGATATCTACAGGGTGCAACATCCACGGTCCATGGCGCAACATCCGTCCGAAATGGCGAAATACTGTCGTACGGCTTTTAGAAATGCGTGCATAGATTTGAAACGGAACAGTACCATGGTGCACCACTCTTCAGCGATGGGAAGTTGAAGACGGGGCACCGTAATCCCGTTTTACCGTAAAAATCCACGTGTCGAAAAAACGAAGGGTAAAAAACTTACGAGACCCGATTGAGATTCCGGTTGTCCTTTTTGGGAATTAATCTATCCGCTGACTGCTGAAAGCTGTCAAAGCCGTAGAACTCATCGAGGCCTTCGTTTTGACAGGTTATGGCTCCCGTAACTCTAAACGAGCCAGAAGTTATGGTCGTCCGAATAATCGATATCTACAGGGTGCAACATCCACGGTGCAAGGTGCAACATCCGTCCGAAATGGCGAAACAGTACCGTATGAACTTTAGAAATGCGTGCATGGATTTGAAGCGGAACAGTACCATGGTGCACCACTCTTCAGCGATGGGAAGTCGAAGACGGGCCACCGTAATCCCGTTTTACCGTAAAAATCCACGTGTCGAAAAAACGAAGGGTAAAAAACTTACGAGACCCGATTGAGATTCGGGTTGTCCTTTTTGGGCATTAATCTGTCTGTTGACGGCTGAAAGCTGTCAATACCGTAGAACTCATCGAGGTTTTCGTTTTGACAGGTTATGGCTCCCGTAACTCTAAACGAGCCATAAGTTATGGCCGTCCTAATAATCGATATCTACAGGGTGCAACATCCACGGTGCAAGGTACAACATCCGTCCGAAATGGCGAAACAGTGCCGTACGGCTTTTAGAAATGTGTGCATGGATTTGAAATGGAACAGTACCATGGTGCATCACTCTTTAGCGATGGGAAGTCGAAGACGGGACACGGTAATCCCGTTTTACCGTAAAAATCCACGTGTCGAAAAAACGAAGGGTAAAAAACTTACGAGACCCGATTGAGATTCGGGTTGTCCTTTTTGGACACTAATCTATCCGTTGACGGCTGAAAGCTATCAAAGTCGTGGAACTCATCGAGGCCTTCGTTTTGACAGGTTATGGCTCCCGTAACTCTAAACGAGCCAGAAGTTATGGCCGTCCGAATAATCGATATCTACAGGGTGCAACATCCACGGTGCAAGGTGCAACATCCGTCCGAAATGGAGAAACAGTGCCGTACGACTTTTAGAAATGTGTGCATGGATTTGAAATGGAACAGTACCATGGTGCATCACTCTTCAGTGATGGAAAGTCGAAGACGGGCCACAGTAATCCCGTTTTACCGTAAAAATCCACGTGTCGAAAAAACGAAGGGTAAAAACTTACGAGACCCGATTGAGATTCGGGTTGTCCTTTTTGGGCGTTAATCTATCCGTTGACGGCTGAAAGCTGTCAAAGCCGTAGAACTCATCGAGGCCTTCGTTATGACAGGTTATGGCTCCCGTAACTCTAAACGAGCCAGAAGTTACGGCCGTCCGAATAATCGATATCTACAGGGTGCAACATCCACGGTGCGAGGTGCAACATTCGTCCGAAATGGCGAAACAGTGTCGTACGACCTTTAGAAATGCGTGCATGGATTTGAAACGGAACAATACCATGGTGCACCACTCTTCAGCGATGGCAAGTCGAAGACGGGGCACCGTAATCCCGTTTTAACGTAAAAATCCACGTGTCGAAAAAACGAAGGGTAAAAAACTTACGAGACCCGATAGAGTTTCGGGTTGTCCTTTTTGGGCATTAATCTATCCGTTGACGGCTAAAAGCAGTCAAAGCCGTAGAACTCATCGAGGCCTTCGTTTTGACAGGTTATGGCTCCCGTAACTCCAAACGAGCCAGAAGTTATGGTCGTCCGAATAATCGATATCTACATGGTGCAACATCCACGGTGCAAGGTGCAACATCCGTCCGAAATGGCGAAACAGTGTCGTACGACTTTTAGAAATGCGTGCATGGATCTGAAACAGAATTGTACCATGGTGCACCACTCTACAGCGATGAGAAGTCGAAGACGGGCCACGGTAATCCCGTTTTACCGTAAAAATCCACGTGTCGAAAAAAAGAAGGGTAAAAAACTTACGAGACCCGATTGAGATTCGGGTTGTCCTTTTTGGGCATTAATCTCTCCGTTGACGGCTGAAAGCTATCAAAACCGTAGAACTCATCAAGGCCTTCGTTTTGATAGGTTATGGCTGCCGTAACTCTAAACAAGCCAGAAGTTATGGCCGTCCGAATAATCGATATCTACAGGGTGCAACATCCACAGTGCAAGGTGCAACATCCGTCCGAAATGGAGAAACAGTGTCGTACGACCTTTAGAAATGCGTGCATGGATTTGAAACGGAAAAGTACCATGTTGCACCACTCTCCAGCGATGGTAAATCGAAGACCAGCCACCGTAATCCCGTTTTACCGTAAAAATCCACGTGTCGAAAAAACGAAGGGTAAAAAACTTACGAGACCCGATTGAGATTCGGTTGTCCTTTTGGGGCATTAATCTATCCATTGACGGCTGAAAGATGTCAAAGCCGTAGAAATCATCGAGGTCTTCGTTTTGACAGGTTATGGCTCCCGTAACTCTAAACGAGCTAGAAGTTATGGCCGTCCGAATAATCGATATCTACAGGGTGCAACATCCACGGTGCAAGTTGCAACATCCGTCCGAAATGGCGAAACAGTGTCGTACGACCTTTAGAAATGCGTGCATGGATTTGAAATGGAATAGTACCATGGTGCACCACTCTCCAGCGATGGTAAATCGAAGACCAGCCAACGTAATCCCGTTTTACCGTAAAAATCCACGTGTCGAAAAAACGAAGGGTAAAAAACTTACGAGACCCGATTGAGATTCGGGTTGTCCTTTTTGGGCATTAATCTTTCCGTTGACGGCTGAAAGCTGTCAAAGCCGTGGAACTCATCGAGGCCTTCGTTATGACAGGTTATGGCTCCCGTAACTCTAAACGAGCCAGAAGTTATGGCTGTCCGAATAATCGATATCTACAGGGTGCAACATCCACGGTCCAAGGTGCAACATCCGTCCGAAATGGCGAAACAGTGTCGTACGACTTTTAGAAATGCGTGCATGGATTCGAAACGGAACAGTACCATGGTGCACCACTCTTCAGCGATCGGAAGTCGAAGACGGGCCACGGTAATCCCGTTTTACCGTAAAAATCCACGTGTCGAAAAAACGAAGGGTAAAAAACTTACGAGACCCGATTGAGATTCGGGTTGTCCTTTTTGGGCATTAATCTATTCGTTGACGGCTGAAAGCGGTTAAAACCATAGAACTCATCGAGGCCTTCGTTTTGACAGGTTATGGTTCCCGTAACTCTAAACGAGCTAGAAGTTATGGCCGTCCGAATAATCGATATCTACATGGTGCAACATCCACGGTGCAAGGTGCAACATCCGTCCAAAATGGCGAAACAGTGTCGTACGACCTTTAGAAATGCGTGCATGGATTTAAAATGGAACAGTACCATGGTGCACCACTCTCCAGCGTTGGTAAATCGAAGAACAGCCACCGTTATCCCGTTTTACCGTAAAAATCCACGTGTCGAAAAAACGAAGGGTAAAAATCTTACGAGACCCGATTGAGATTCGGGTTGTCCTTTTTGGGCATTAATCTATCCGTTGACGGCTGAAAGCTGTCAAACCAGTAGAACTCATCGAGGTCTTCGTTTTGACATGTTATGGCTCCCGTAACTCTAAACGAGCCAGAAGTTATGGCCGTCCGAATAATCGATATCTACAGGGTGCAACATCCATGGTGCAAGGTGCAACATCCGTCCGAAATGGCGAAACAGTGCCGTACGACCTTTAGAAATGCGTGCATGGACTTGAAACGGAACAGTACCATGGTGCACCACTCTCTAACGATGGTAAATTGAAGACCAGCCACCGTAATCCCGTTTTACCGTAAAAATCCACGTGTCGAAAAAACGAAGGGTAAAAACTTACGAGACCCGATTGAGATTCGGGTTGTCCTTTTTGGGCATTAATCTATCCGTTGACGGCTAAAAGCTATCAAAGCCGTGGAACTCATCGAGGCCTTCGTTTTGACAGGTTATGGCTCCCGTAACTTTAAACGAGCCAGAAGTTACGGCCGTCCGAATAATCGATATCTACAGGGTGCAACATCCACGGTGCAAGGTGCAACATCCGTCCGAAATGGAGAAACAGTGCCGTACGACTTTTAGAAATGCGTGCATGGATTTGAAATGGAACAGTACATGGTGCATCACTCTTCAGCAATGGGAAGTCGAAGACGGGCCACGGTAATCCCGTTTTACCGTAAAAATCCACGTGTCGAAAAAACGAAGGGTAAAAAACTTACGAGACCCGATTGAGATTCGGGTTGTCCTTTTTGGGCATTAATATATCCATTGACGACTGAAAGCTGTCAAAGCCGTAGAACTCATCGAGGCCTTCGTTTTGACAGGTTATGGCTCCCGTAACTCTAAACGAGCCAGAAGTTATGGCCGTCCGAATAATCGATATCTACAGGGTGCAACATCCACGGTCCATGGCGCAACATCCGTCCGAAATGGCGAAATACTGTCGTATGGCTTTTAGAAATGCGTGCATGGATTTGAAACGGAACAGTACCATGGTGCACCACTCTTCAGCGATGGGAAGTCGAAGACGGGCCACGGTAATCTCGTTTTACCGTAAAAATCCACGTGTCGAAAAAACGAAGGGTAAAAAACTTACGAGACCCGATTGAGATTCGGGTTGTCCTTTTTGGGCATTAGTCTATCCGTTGACGGTTGAAAGCCATCAAAGCCGTAGAACTCATCGAGGCCTTCGTTATGACAGATTGTGGCTCCCGTAACGCTAAACGAGCCAGAAGTTATGACCGTCCGAATAATCGATATCTACAGGGTGCAACATCCACGGTGCAAGGTGCAACATCCGTCCGAAATGGCGAAACAGTGTCGTACGACCTTTAGAAATGCGTGCATGGATTTGAAACGGAACAGTACCATGGTGCACCACTCTTCAGCGATGGGAAGTCCAAGACGGGGCACCGTAATCCCGTTTTACCGTAAAAATCCACGTGTCGAAAAAACGAAGGGTAAAAAACTTAAGAGACCCGATTGAGATTCGGGTTGTCCTTTTTGGGCATAATCTATTCGTTGACGGCTAAAAGCTGTCAAAGCCGTAGAACTCATCGAGGCCTTCGTTTTGACAGGTTATGGCTCCCGTAACTCTAAACGAGCCAGAAGTTATGGCCGTCCGAATAATCGATATCTACAGGGTGCAACATCCACGGTGCAAGGTGCAACATCCGTCCGAAATGGCGAAACAGTGCCGTACGACATTTAGAAATGCGTGCATAGATTTGAAACGGAACAATACCATGGTGCACCACTCTCCAGCGATGGAAAGTCAAAGACGGGCCACGGTAATCCCGTTTTACCGTAAAAATCCATGTGTCGAAAAAACGAAGGGTAAAAAACTTACGAGACCCGATTGAGATTCGGGTTGTCCTTTTTGGGCATTAATCTATCCGTTGACGGCTGAAAGCTGTCAAAGCCATGGAACTCATCGAGGTCTTCGTTTTGACAGGTTATGGCTCTCGTAAGTCTAAACGAGCCAGAAGTTATGGCCGTCCGAATAATCAATGTCTACAGGGTGCAACATCCACGGTGAAAGGTGCAACATCCGTCTGATATGGAGAAACAGTGTCGTACGACCTTTAGAAATGCGTGCATGGATTTGAAACAGAAAAGTACCATGGTGCACCGCTCTCCAGTGATGGTAAATCGAAGACCAGCCACCGTAATCCCGTTTTACCGTAAAAATCCACGTGTCGAAAAAACAAAGGGTAAAAAACTTACGAGACCCGATTGAGATTCGGGTTGTCCTTTTTGGGCATAATCTATTCGTTGACGGCTGAAAGCTGTCAAAGCCGTAGAACTCATCGAGCACTTCGTTTTGACAGGTTATGGCTCCCGTAATTCTAAACGAGCCAGAAGTTATGGCCGTCCAAATAATCGATATCTACAGGGTGCAACATCCATGGTGCAAGGTGCAACATCCGTCCGAAATGGCGAAACAGTGCCGTATGACTTTTAGAAATGCGTGCATAGATTTGAAACGGAACAGTACCATGGTGCACCACTCTCCAGCGATGGAAAGTCGAAGACGGGCCACGGTAATCCCGTTTTACCGTAAAAATCCACGTGTCGAAAAAACAAAGGGTAAAAAACTTACGAGACCCGATTGAGTTTCGGGTTGTCCTTTTTGGGCATTAATCTATCCATTGATGGCTGAAAGCTGTCAAAGCCATGGAACTCATCGAGGCCTTCGTTTTGACAGGTTATGGCTCCCGTAACTCTAAACGAGCCAGAAGTTATGGCCGTTCGAATAATCGATATCTATAGGGTGCAACATCCACGGTCCATGGTGCAACATCCGTCCGAAATGGCGAAATATTGTCGTACGGCTTTTAGAAATGCGTGCATGGATTTGAAACGGAACAGTACCATGGTGCACCACTCTTCAGCGATGGGAAGTCGAAGACGGGCCACGGTAATCCCGTTTTACGGTAAAAATCCACGTGTCGAAAAAACGAAGGGTAAAAAACTTACGAGACCCATTGAGGTTCGGGTTGTCCTTTTTGGGCATTAATCTATCCGTTGACAACTGAAGCTGTCAAAGCCGTAGAACTCATCGAGGCCTTCGTTATGACAGGTTATGGCTCCCGTAACTCTAAACGAGCCAGAAGTTATGGCCGTCCGAATAATCGATATCTACAGGGTGCAACATCCATGGTGCAAGGTGCAACATCCGTCCGAAATGGCGAAACAGTGCCGTACGACATTTAGAAATGCGTGCATAGATTTGAAACGGAACAGTACCATAGTGCACCATTCTTCAGCGATGGAAAGTCGAAGACGGGGCACCGTAATCCCGTTTTACCGTAAAAATCCACGTGTCGAAAAAACGAAGGGTAAGAAACTTACGAGACCCGATTGAGATTCCGGTTGTCCTTTTTGGGAATTAATCTATCCGTTGACGGCTGAAAGCTGTCAAAGCCGTAGAACTCATCGAGGCCTTCGTTTTGACAGGTTATGGCTCTCGTAACTCTAAACGAGCCAGAAGTTATGGCCGTCCGAATAATCGATATCTACAGGGTGCAACATCCACGGTGCAAGGTGCAACATCCGTCCGAAATGGCGAAACAGTACCGTATGACCTTTAGAAATGCGTGCATGGATTTGAAACGGAACAGTACCATGGTGCACCACTCTTCAGCGATGGGAAGTCGAAGACGGGCCACCGTAATCCCGTTTTACCGTAAAAATCCACGTGTCGAAAAAACGAAGGGTAAAAAACTTACGAGACCCGATTGAGATTCGGGTTGTCCTTTTTGGGCATTAATCTCTCCGTTGACGGCTGAAAGCT
The DNA here is from genome assembly GCA_030765085.1 of Allium cepa. NCBI lineage: Eukaryota > Viridiplantae > Streptophyta > Magnoliopsida > Asparagales > Amaryllidaceae > Allium > Allium cepa. The sequence goes on along the minus strand of CM060941.1, from coordinate 40,614,637 downwards.
ATCAAAACCGTAGAACTCATCGAGGTTTTCGTTTTGACAGGTTATGGCTCCCGTAACTCTAAACGAGCCAGAAGTTATGGCCGTCCGAATAATCGATATCTACAGGGTGCAACATCCACGGTGCAAGGTACAACATCCGTCCGAAATGGCGAAACAGTGCCGTACGGCTTTTAGAAATGTGTGCATAGATTTGAAATGGAACAGTACCATGGTGCATCACTCTTCAGCGATGGGAAGTCGAAGACGGGCCACGGTAATCCCGTTTTACCGTAAAAATCCACGTGTCGAAAAAACGAAGGGTAAAAAACTTACGAGACCCGATTGAGATTCGGGTTGTCCTTTTTGGGCATTAATCTATCCGTTGACGGCTGAAAGCTGTCAAAGCCGTAGAACTCATCAAGGCCTTCGTTTTGACAGGTTATGGCTCCCGTAACTCTAAACGAGCCAGAAGTTATGGCCGTCCGAATAGTCGATATCTACAGGGTGCAACATCCACGGTGCAAGGTGCAACATCCGTCCGAAATGGCAAAACAGTGCCGTACGACTTTTAGAAATGCGTGCATGGATTTGAAATGGAACAGTACCATGGTGCATCACTCTTCAGTGATGGGAAGTCGAAGACGGGCCACAGTAATCCCGTTTTACCGTAAAAATCCACGTGTCGAAAAAACGAAGGGTAAAAACTTACGAGACCCGATTGAGATTCGGGTTGTTCTTTTTGGGCGTTAATCTATCCGTTGACGGCTGAAAGCTGTCAAAGCCGTAGAACTCATCGAGGCCTTCGTTATGACAGGTTATGGCTCCCGTAACTCTATACGAGCCAGAAGTTACGGCCGTCCGAATAATCGATGTCTACATGGTGCAACATCCACGGTGCGAGGTGCAACATCCGTCCGAAATGGCGAAACAGTGTCGTACGACCTTTAGAAATGCGTGCATGGATTTGAAACGGAACAATACCATGGTGCACCACTCTTCAGCGATGGCAAGTCGAAGACGGGGCACCGTAATCCCGTTTTAACGTAAAAATCCACGTGTCGAAAAAACGAAGGGTAAAAAACTTACGAGACCCGATAGAGATTCGGGTTGTCCTTTTTGGGCATTAATCTATCCGTTGACAGCTAAAAGCTGTCAAAGCCGTAGAACTCATCGAGGCCTTCGTTTTGACAGGTTATGGCTCCCGTAACTCCAAACGAGCCAGAAGTTATGGTCGTCCGAATAATCGATATCTACAGGGTGCAACATCCACGGTGCAAGGTGCAACATCCGTCCGAAAGGGCGAAACAGTGTCGTACGACTTTTAGAAATGCGTGCATGGATCTGAAACAGAATAGTACCATGGTGCACCACTCTACAGCGATGAGAAGTCGAAGACGGGCCACGGTAATCCCGTTTTACCGTAAAAATCCACGTGTCGAAAAAAAGAAGGGTAAAAAACTTACGAGACCCGATTGAGATTCGGGTTGTCCTTTTTGGGCATTAATCTCTCCGTTGACGGCTGAAAGCTGTCAAAACCGTAGAACTCATCAAGGCCTTCGCTTTGACAGGTTATGGCTCTCGTAACTCTAAACAAGCCAGAAGTTATGGCCGTCAGATTAATCGATATCTACAGGGTGCAACATCCACAGTGCAAGGTGCAACATCCGTCCGAAATGGAGAAACAGTGTCGTACGACCTTTAGAAATGCGTGCATGGATTTGAAACGGAACAGTACCATGGTGCACCACTCTTCAGCGATGGGAAGTCGAAAACGGGGCACCGTAATCCCGTTTTCCCGTAAAAATCCACGTGTCGAAAAAACGAAGGGTAAAAAACTTACGAGACCCGATTGAGATTCGGGTTGTCCTTTTTGGGCATTAATCTATCCGTTGACGGCTGAAAGCTGTCAAAGCTATAGAACTCATCGAGGCCTTCGTTCTGATAGGTTATGGCTCCCGAAACTCTAAACGAGCCAGAAGTTATGGCCGTCCGAATAATCGATATCTACAGGGTGCAACATCCACGGTGCACGGTGCAACATCCGTCCGAAATAGCGAAACAGTGTCGTATGACTTTTAGAAATGCGTGCATGGATTTGAAACGGAACAATACCATGGTGCACCACTCTTCAGCGATGAGAAGTCGAAGACGGGCCACGGTAATCCAGTTTTACCGTAAAAATCCACGTGTCGAAAAAACGAAGGGTAAAAAACTTACGAGACCCGATTGAGATTCGGGTTGTCCTTTTTGGGCATTAATCTATCCGTTGACGGCTGAAAACTGTCGAAGCCGTAGAACTCATCGACGCCTTCGTTTAGACATGTCATGGCTCCCGTAACTCTTAACGATCCAGAAGTTATGGCCGTCCGAATAATCGATATCTATAGGGTGCAACATCCACGGTGCAAGGTGCAAAATCCGTCCGACATGGCGAAACAGTGCCGTACGACTTATAGAAATGCGTGAATGGATTTGGAACGTAACAATACCATGGTGCACCACTCTAGCGATGGTAAATCGAAGACCAGCCATCGTAATCCCGTTTTGCCGTAAAAATCCACGTGTCGAAAAAACGAAGGGTAAAAAACTTACGAGACCCGATTGAGATTTGGGTTGTCCTTTTTGGGCATTAGTCTATCCGTTGACGGCTGAAAGCTCTCATCGAGGCCTTCGTTTTGACAGGTTATGGCTCCCGTAACTCTGAACGAGCCAGAAGTTATAGCCGTCCGAATTATCGATATCTACAGGGTGCAACATCCACGGTGCAAGGTGCAACATCCGTCCGAAATGGCGAAACAGTGTCGTACGACCTTTAGAAATGCGTGCATGGATTTGAAACGGAACAGTACCATGGTGTACCACTCTCCAGCGATGGTAAATCGAAGACCAGCCACCGTAATCCCGTTTTACCGTAAAAATCGACGTGTCGAAAAAAGGAAGGGTAAAAAACTTACGAGACCCGATTGAGATTCGGGTTGTCCTTTTTGGGCATTAATCTATCCGTTGATCGCTGAAAGCTGTCAAAGTAGTAGAACTCATCGAGGTCTTCGTTTTGACAGGTTATGGCTCCCGTAACTCTAAACGAGCCAGAAGTTATGGCCGTCCGAATAATCGATATCCACAGGGTGCAACATCCACGGTGCAAGGTGCAACATCCGTCCGAAATGGTGAAACAGTGCCGTATGACTTTTAGAAATGCGTTCACGGATTTGAAATGGAACAGTACCATGGTGCACCACTCTCCAGCGATGGGAGTCGAAGAAGGGCCACGGTAATCTCGTTTTACCGTAAAAATCCACATGTCGAAAAAATGAAGGGTAAAAAACTAACGAGACCCGATTGAGATTCGGGTTGTCCTTTTTGGGCATTAATCTATCCGTTGACGGCTGAAAGCGGTAAAAGCCGTAGAACTCATCGAGGCCTTCGTTTTGACAGGTTATGGCTCCCGTAACTCTAAACGATCCAGAAGTTATGGCCGTCCGAATAATCGATATCTACAGGGTGCAACATCCACGGTGCAAGGTGCAACATCCGTCCGGAATGGAGAAACAGTGCCGTACGACCTTTAGAAATGCGTGCATGGATTTGAAACGGAACAGTACCATGGTGCACCACTCTTCAGGGATGGGAAGTCGTAGACGGGCCACGGCAATCCCGTTTTACCGTAAAAATCCACGTGTCGAAAAAACGAAGGGTAAAAAACTTACGAGACCCGATTGAGATTCGGGTTGTCCTTTTTCGGCATTAATCTATCCGTTGATGGCTGAAAGCTGTCAAAGCCGTAGAACTCCTCGAGGCCTTCGTTTTGACAGGTTATGGCTCCCGTGACTCTAAACGAGCCAGAGGTTATGGTCGTCCGAATAATCGATATCTACAGGATGCAACATCCACGGTGCAAGGTGCAACATTCATCCGAAATGGCGAAACAGTGCCGTACGACCTTTAGAAATGTGTGCATGGATTTTAAACGGAACAATACCATGGCGCACCACTCTCCAGCGATGGGAAGTCGAAAACGGCGCACCGTAATCCCGTTTTACCGTAATAATCCACGTGTCGAAAAAACGAAGGGTAAAAAACTTACGAGACCAGATCGAGATTCGGGTTGTCCTTATTGGGCATTAATCAATCCGTTGACGGCTGAATGTTGTCAAAGCCGTAGAACTCATTGAGGCCTTCATTTTGACAGGTTATGGCTCCCGTAACTCTAAACGAGCCAGAAGTTATAGCCGTCCGAATAATCGATATCTACAGGGTGCAACATCCACGGTGCAAGGTGTAACATCCGTCCGAAATGGCGAAACAGTGCCGTACGGCTTTTAGAAATGCATGAATGGATTTGAAACGGAACAATACCATGGTGCACCACTCTCGAGCGATGGTAAATCGAAGACCAGCCACGGTAATCCCGTTTTGCTGTAAAAATCCACGTGTCGAAAAAACGAAGGGTAAAAAGCTTACGAGACCCGATTGAGATTCGGGTTGTCCTTTTTGGGCATTAATATATCCGTTGATGGCTGAAAGCTGTCAAAGCCGTAGAACTCATCGAGGACTTCGTTTTGACAGGTTATCGCTCCCGTAACTCAAAACGAGGCAGAAGTTATGGCCGTCCGAATAATCGATATCTACAGGGTGCGACATACACGGTGCAGGGTGCAACATCCGTCCGAAATGGCGAAACAGTACCGTACGACTTTTAGAAATGTGTGCATGCATTTGAAACGGAACAGTACCATAGTGCACCACTCTTCAGCGATGGGAAGTTGAAGACTGGCCACGATAATCCCGTTTTACCTTAAAAATCCACGTGTCGAAAAAACGAAGGGTAAAAAACTTACGAGACACGATTGAGATTTGGGTTGTCCTTTTTGGGCATTAATCTATCCGTTGCCGGCTGAAAGCTATCTAAACCATAGAACTCATCGAGGCCTTCGTTTTGACAGGTTATGGTCCCGTAATTCTAAACGAGCCAGAAGTTATGGCCGTTCGAATAATCGATATCTACAGGGTGCAACATCGACGGTGCGAGGTGCAACATCCGTCCGAAATGGCGAAACAGTGCCGTACGACCATTAGAAATGCGTGCATGGATTTGAAACGGAACAGTACCATGGTGCACCACCCTCCAGTGATGGTAAATCGAAGACCAGCCACCGTAATCCCGTTTTACCATAAAAATCCACGTGTCGAAAAAACGAAGGTTAAAAAACTTACGAGACCCGATTGAGATTCGGGTTGTCCTTTTTGGGCATTAGTCTATCCGTTGACGGCTGAAAGTAGTCAAAGCTGTTGAACTCGTCGAGGTCTTCGTGTGACAGGTCATGGATCCCATAACTCTAAACGAGCCAGAAGTTATGGCCGTCCGAATAATCGATATCTACAGGGTGCAACATCCACGGTACAAGGTGCAACATCCGTCCGAAATGGAAAAACAGTGTCGTACGACCTTTAGAAATGCGATCATGGATTTGAAACGGAACAGTACCATGGTGCATCACTCTTCAGCGATGGTAAGTCGAAGATGGGCCACGGTAATCCTGTTTTACCGTAAAAATCCACGTGTCGAAAAAACGAAGGGTAAAAAACTTACGAGACCCGATTGAGATTCGGATTGTCCTTTTTGGGCATTAATCTATCCGTTGACGGCTGAAAGTGGTCAAAACCGTAGAACTCATCGAGGCCTTTGTTTTGACAGTTTATGGCTTCCGTAACTCTAAACAAGCCAGAAGTTATACCCGTCCGAATAATCGATATCTACAGGGTGCAACATCCACGGCGCAAGGTGCAACATCCGTCCGAAATGACGAAACAGTGCCGTATGACTTTTAGAAATACGTGCATGGATTTGAAACGGAACAACACCATGGTGCACCACTCTTCAGCGATGGTAAATCGAAGACCAGCGTCGGTAATCCCGTTTTGCTGTAAAAATCCAAGTGTCGAAAAAACGAAGGGTAAAAAGCTTACGAGACCCGATTGAGATTCGGGTTGTCCTTTTTGGGCATTAATCAATCCGTTGACGGCTGAAAGCTATCAAAACAGTAGAACTCATCGTGGCCTTCGTTTTGACAGGTTATGGCTCCCGTAACTCTTAATGAGCCAGAAGTTATGGCCGTCCGAATAATCGATATCTACAGGGTGCAACATCCACGGTGCAAGGTGCAACATCCGTCCGACATAGCGAAACAGTGCCGTACGACTTTAAGAAATGCGTGCTTGGATTTGAAATGGAACTGTACCATGGTGCACCACTCTCCAACGATGGTAAATCGAATATCAGCCACCGTAATCCCGTTTTGCCGTAAAAATAAACGTGTCGAAAAAACGAAGGGAAAAAAACTTACGAGACCCGATTGAGATCCGGGTCTTCCTTTTTGGGCATTAGTCTATCCGTTGACGACTGAAAGCTATCAAAGCCGTAGAACTCATTGAGGCCTTCGTTTTGACAGGTTATAGCTCCCGTAACTCTTAACGAGCCAGAAGTTATGGCCGTCCGAATAATCGATATCTACAGGGTGCAACATCCACGGTGCAAGGTGCAACATCCGTCCGAAATGGCGAAACAGTGCCGTACGACTTTTACAAATACGTGCATGGATTTGAAACGGAACAGTACCATGGTGCACCACTCTTCAGCGATGGGAAGTCGAAGACGGGCCAAGGTAATCCCGTTTTACCGTAAAAATCCACGTGTCGAAAAAACGAAGGGTAAAAAACTTACGAGACCCGATTGAGATTCGGGTTGTCCTTTTTGGGCATTAATCCATCCGCTGACGGCTGAAAGCGGTCAAAACCGTAGAACTCATCGAGGCCTTCGTTTTGACAGGTTATGGCTCCCGTAACTCTAAACGAGGCAGAAGTTAGGGCCGTCCGAATAATCGATATCTACAGGGTGCAACATCCACGGTGCAAGGTGCAATATCCGTCCGAAATGGCGAAACAGTTTCGTACGACTTTTAGAAATGCATGCATGGATTAGAAACGGAACAGTACCATGGTGCACCACTCTTCAGCGACGGGAAGTCGAAGACGGGCCACGGAAATCCCGTTTTAACGTTAAAATCCACGTGTCGAAAAAACGAAGGGTAAAAAACTTACGAGACCCGATTGAGAATCGGGTTGTCCTTTTTGGGCATTAATCTATCCGTTGACGGCTGAAAGCTGTCAAAGCCGTAGAACTCATCGAGACCTTCGTTTTGACAGGTTATGTCTCCCGTAACTCTAAACGAGCCAGAAGTTATGGCCGTCCGAATAATCGATATCTACAGGGTGCAACATCCACGGTGCAAGGTGCAACATCCGTCCGACATGGCGAAACAGTGCCGTACGACTTTTAGAAATGCGTGCTTGGATTTGAAACAGAAGTGTACCATGGTGCACCCTTCTCTAGCGATAGTAAATCGAAGACCAGCCACCGTAATCCCGTTTTGCCGTAAAAATTCACGTGTCGAAAAAACGAAGGGTAAAAAACTTACGAGACCCGATTGAGATTCGGGTCTTCCTTTTTGGGCTTTAGTCTATCCGTTGACGACTGAAAGCTGTCAAAGCCGTAGAACTCATCGTGGTATTCGTTTTGACAGGTTATGGCTCCCGTAACTCTAAACGAGCCATAAGTTATGGCCGTCCGAATAATCGATATCTACAGGGTGCAACATCCACGGTACAAGGTGCAACATCCGTCCGAAATAGCGAAACAGTGTCGTACGACTTTTAGAAATGCCTACATGGATTTGAAACGGAACAGTACCATGGTGCACCACTCTTCAGCGATGGGAAGTCGAAGACGGGCCAAGGCAATCCCGTTTTACCGTAAAAATCCACGTGTCGAAAAAACGAAGGGTAAAAAACTTACGAGACCCGATTGAGATTCGGGTTGTCGTTTTTGGGCATTAATCTATCCATTGACGGCTGAAAGCTGTCAAACCGTTGAACTCATTGAGGCCTTCGTTTTGACAAGTTCTGGCTCCCGTAACTCTAAACGAGCCAGAAGTTATGGCCGTCCGAATAATCGATATCTACAGGGTGCAACATCCACGGTTCAAGGTGCAACATCCGTCCGAAATGGCGAAACAGTGCGGTACGACCTTTGGAAATGCGTGCATGGATATGAAACGGAACAGTACCATGGTACACCACTCTCCAGCGATGGTAAATCGAAGACCAGCCGCCGTAATCCCGTTTTACCGTAAAAATCCACGTGTCGAAAAAACAAAGGGTAAAAAACTTACGAGACCCGATTGAGATTCGGGTTGTCCTTTTTGGGCATTAATCTATCCGTTGATGGCTGAAAGCTGTCAAAGCCGTAGAACTCATCGAGGTCTTCGTTTTGATAGGTTATGGCTCCCGTAACTCTAAACGAGCAAGAAGTTATGGCCGTCCAAATAATCGATATCTATAGGGTGCAACATCCACGGTGCAAGGTGCAACATCCGTCCGAAATGGCGAAACAGTGCCGTATGACTTTTAGAAATGCGTACATGGATTTGAAATGGAACAGTACCATGGTGCGCCACTCTCCAGCGATGGGAAGTCGAAGACGGGCAACGGTAATCCCGTTTTACCGTCCACGTGTCGAAAAAACAAAGGGTAAAAAACTTACGAGACCCGATTGAGATTCGGGTTGTCCTTTTTGGGCATTAATCTATCCGTTGAAGGCTGGAAGCTATCAAAGCCGTAGATCTCATCGAGGCCTTCGTTTTGACAGGTTATGGTTCCCATAACTCTAAACGAGCCAGAAGTTATGGCCGTCCGAATAATCGATATCTACAGGGTGCAACATCCACGGTGCAAGGTGCAACATCCGTCCGAAATGGAGAAACAGTGTCGTACGACCTTTAGAAATGCGATCATGGATTTGAAATGGAACAGTACCATGGTGCATCACTCTTCAACGATGGGAAGTCGAAGACGGGCCACGGTAATCCCGTTTTACCGTAAAAATCCACGTGTCGAAAAAACGAAGGGTAAAAAACTTACGAGACCCGATTGAGATTCAGGCTGTCCTTTTTGGGCATTAATCTGTCTGTTGACGGCTGAAAGCTGTCAAAGCCGTAGAACTCCTCGAGGCCTTTGTTTTGATAGGTTATGGCTCCAGTAACTCTAAACGAGCCAGAAGTTATGGCCGTCCGAATAATCGATATCAACAGGGTGCAACATCCACGGTGCAAGGTGCAACATCCGTCCGAAATGGCGAAACAGTGTCGTACGACCTTTAGAAATGCGTGCATGGATTTGAAACAGAACAATACCATGGTGCACCACTCTCCAGCGATGGTAAATCAAAAACCAGCCATGGTAATCCCGTTTTGCTGTAAAAATCCACGTGTCGAAAAAACGAAGGGTAAAAAGCTTACGAGACCCGATTGAGATTCGGGTTGTCCTTTTTGGGCATTAATATATCCGTTGATGGCTGAAAGCTATCAAAGCCGTAGAACTCAACGAGGCTTTCCTTTTGACAGGTTATGGCTCCCGTAACTCTAAACGAGGCAGAAGTTATGGCGGTCCGAATAATCGATATCTACAGGGTGCAACATACACGGTGCAAGGTGCAACATCCGTCCGAAATGGCGAAACAGTACCGTACGACTTTTATAAATGCGTGCATGGATTATAAATGGAACAGTACCATGGTGCACCACTCTTCAGCGATGGGAAGTCGAAGACGGGCCACGGTAATCCCGTTTTACCGTAAAAATCCACGTATCGAAAAAAGGAAGGGTAAAAAACTAACGAGACCCGATTGAGATTCGAGTTGTCCTTTTTGGGCATTAATCTATCCGTTGACGGCTGAAAGCTGTCAAAACCGTAGAACTCATCGAGGCCTTCATTTTGACAGGTTATGGTCCCGTAACTCTAAACGAGCCAGAAGTAATGGCCGTCCGAATAATCGATATCTACAGGGTGCAACATCCATGGTGCAAGGTGCAACATCCGTCCGAAATGGCGAAACAGTGTTGTACGACCTTTAGAAATGCGTGCATGGATTTGAAACGGAACAGTACCATGGTGCACCACTCTCCAGCGATGGTAAATCGAAGACCATCCACCGTAATCCCGTTTTACCATAAAAATCCATGTGTCGAAAAAACGAAGGGTAAAAACCTTACGAAACCCGATTGAGATTCGGGTTGTCCTTTTTGGGCATTAGTCTATCCGTTGACGGCTAAAAGCAGTCAAAGCCGTAGAACTCGTCGAGGCCTTCGTGTTGACAGGTTATGGCTCCCGTAAATCTAAACGAGCCAGAAGTTATGGCCGTCCGAATAATCGATATCTACAGGGTGCAACATCCACGGTGCAAGGTGCAACATCCGTCCGAAATGGCGAAACAGTGTCGTATGACTTTTAGAAATGCGTGCATGGATTTGAAATGGAACAGTACCATGATGCACCACTCTTCAGCGATGAGAAGTCGAAGACGGGCCACGGTAATCCCGTTTTACCGTAAAAATCCAAGTGTCGAAAAAACGAATGGTAAAAAACTTACGAGACCCGATTGAGATTCGTGTTGTCCATTTTGGGCTTTAATCTATCCGTTGACGGCTGAAAGCTGTCAAAACCGTAGAACTCATCGAGGCCTTCGTTTTGACAGGTTATGGCTCCCGTAACTCTAAACGAGCCAGAAGTTATAGCCGTCCGAATAATCGATATGTACAGGGTGCAACATCCACGGTGCAAGGTGCAACATCCGTCCGAAATGGCGAAACAGTGTCGTACGGCTTTTAGAAATGCGTGCATGGATTTGAAACGGAACAATACCATAGTGCACCATGCTTCAGCGATGGTAAATCGAAGACCAGCCACGGTAATCCCGTTTTGCTGTAAAAATCCACGTGTCGAAAAAACGAAGGGTAAAAAGCTTACGAGACCCGATTGAGATTCGTGTTGTCCTTTTTGGGCATTAATATATCCGTTGATGGCTGAAAGCTGTCAAAGCCGTAGAACACATCGAGGCCTTCGTTTTGACCGGTTATGGCTCCCGTAACTCTAAACGAGCTAGAAGTTGTGGCCGTCGGAATAATCGATATCTACAGGGTGCAACATCCACGGTGCAAGGTGCAACATCCGTCCGAAATGGAGAAACAGTGTCGTACAACCTTTAGAAATGCGTTCATGGATTTTAAACGGAACAGTACCATGGTGCACCACTCTTCAGCGATGGGAATTCGAAGACGGGCCAAGGTAATCCCGTTTTACCGTAAAAATCCACGTGTCGAAAAAACGAAGGGTAAAAAACTTACGAGACCTGATTGAGATTCGGGTTGTCCTTTTTGGGCACTAATCTATCCGTTGACGGCTGAAAGCTGTCAAAACCGTAGAACTCATCGAGGCCTTCGTTTTGACAGGTTATGGTCCCGTAACTCTAAACGAGCCAGAAGTTATGGCCATCCGAATAATCGATATCTACAGGGTGCAACATCCACGGTGCAAGGTGCAACATCTGTCCGAAATGGCGAAAAAGTGCCGTACGACCTTTAGAAATGCGTGCATGGATTTGAAACGGAATAGTACCTTGGTGCAGCACTCTCCAGCGATGGTAAATCGAAGACCAGCCATCGTAATCCCGTTTTACCATAAAAATCCACGTGTCGAAAAAACGAAGGGTAAAAAACTTACGAGACTCGATTGAGATTCGGGTTGTCCTTTTTGGGCATTAGTCTATCCGTTGACGGCTGAAAGAAGTCAAAGCCGTAGAACTCGTCGAGGTCTTCGTGTTGACAGATTATGGCTCCCGTAACTCTAAACGAGCCAGAAGTTATGGCCGTCCGAATAATCGATATCTACAGGGTGCAACATCCACGGTGCAAGGTGCAACATCCGTCCGAAATGGCGAAACAGTGCCGTATTACTTTTAGAAATATGTGCATGGATTTGAAACGGAACAGTAACATGGTGCACCACTCTCAAGCGATGGGAAGTCGAAGACGGGCCACGGTAATCCCGTTTTACCGTAAAAATCCACGTGTCGAAAAAACGAAGGGTAAAAAACTTACGAGACCCGATTGAGATTCAGGTTGTCCTTTTTGGGCATTAATCTATCCGCTGACGGCTGAAAGCTGTCAAAACCGTAGAAATCATCGAGGCCTTCGTTTTGACAGGTTATGGTCCCGTAACTCTAAACGAGCCAGAAGTTATGGCCTTCCGAATAATCGATATCTACAGGGTGCAACATCCACGGTGCAAGGTGCAACATCCGTCCGAAATGGCAAAACAGTGTTGTACGACCTTTAGAAATGCATGCATGGATTTGAAACGGAACAGTACCATGGTGCACCCTTCTCCAGCGATGGTAAATCGAAGACCAGTCACTGTAATCCCGTTTTACCATAAGAATCCACTTGTCGAAAAAACGAAGAGTAAAAAACTTACGAGACCCGATTGAGATTCGGGTTGTCCTTTTTGGGCATTAGTCTATCCGTTGACGACTGAAAGCAGTCAAAGCCGTAGAACTCATCGAGGTCTTCGTGTTGACGGGTTATGGCTCCCGTAACTCTAAACGAGCCAGAAGTTATGGTCGTCCGAATAATCGATATCTACAGGGTGCAACATCCACGGTGCAAGGTGCAACATCCGTCCGAAATGGAGAAACAGTGCCGTATGACTTTTAGAAATGCGTGCATGGATTTGAAACGGAACAGTACCATGGTGCACCACTCTTCAACGATGAGAAGTCGAAGATGGGCCACGGTAATCCCGTTTTACCATAAAAATCCACGTGTAGAAAAAACGAATGGTAAAAAACTTACGAGACCTGGTTGAGATTCGTGTTGTCCTTTTTGGGCTTTAATCTATCCGTTGACGGCTGAAAGCTGTCAAAACCGTAGAACTCATCGAGGCCTTCCTTTTGACAGGTTATGGCTCCCGTAACTCTAAACGAGCCAGAAGTTATAGCCGTCCGAATAATTGATATGTACAGGGTGCAACATCCACGGTGCAAGGTGCAACAACCGTCCGAAATGGCGAAACAGTGCCGTACGGCTTTTAGAAATGCGTGCATGGATTAGAAACGGAACAATACCATGGTGCACCACTCTTCAGCGATGTTAAATCGAAGACCAGCCACGGTAATCAGGTTTTGCTGTAAAAATCCACGTGTCGAAGAAACGAAGGGTAAAAAGCTTGCGAGACCCGATTGAGATTCGGGTTGTCCTTTTTGGGCATTAATATATCCGTTGATGGCTGAAAGCTGCCAAAGCCGTAGAACTCATCGAGGCCTTCATTTTGACAGGTTTTGGCTCCCGTAACTCTAAACGAGCCAGAAGTTATGGCCGTCCGAATAATCGATATCTACAGGGTGCAACATCCACGGTGCAAGGTCCAACATCCGTCCGAAATGGAGAAACAGTGTCGTACGACCTTTAGAAATGCGTTCATGGATTTGGAACGGAACAGTACCATTGTGCACCACTCTTCAGCGATGGGAAGTCAAAGACGGGCCAAGGTAATCCCGTTTTACTGTAAAAATCCACGTGTCGAAAAAACGAAGGGTAAAAAACTTACGAGACCCGATTGAGATTCGGGTTGTCCTTTTTGGGCATTAATCTATCCGTTGACGGCTGAAAGCTGTCAAAACCATAGAACTCATCGAGGCCTTCGTTTTGACAGGTTATGGTCCCGTAACTCTAAACGAGCCAGAAGTTATGGCCGTCCGAATAATCGATATCTACAAGGTGCAACATCCACGGTACAAGGTGCAACATCCGTCCGAAATGGCGAAATAGTGCCGTACGACCTTTAGAAATGTGTGCATGGATTTGAAACGGAACAGTACCTTGGTGCACCACTCTCCAGCGATGGTAAATCGAAGACCAGCCACCGTAATCCCGTTTTACCATAAAAATCCACGTGTCGTAAAAACGAAGGGTAAAAAACTTACGAGACCCGATTGAGATTCGGGTTGTCCTTTTTGGGCATTAGTCTATCCGTTGACGATTGAAAGCATTCAAAGCCGTAGAACTCGTTGAGGTCTTCGTGTTGACAGATTACGGCTCCCGTAACTTTAAACGAGCCAGAAGTTATGGCCGTCCAAATAATAGATATCTACAGGGTGCAACATCCACGGTGCAAGGTGCAACATCCGTCCGAAATGGCGAAACAGTGCCGTATTACTTTTAGAAATACGTGCATGGATTTGAAACGGAACAGTACCATGGTGCACAACTCTCCAGCGATGGGAAGTCGAAGACGGGCCACGGTAATCCCGTTTTACCTTAAAAATCCACGTGTCGAAAAAATGAAGGGTAAAAAACTTACGAGACCCGATTGAGATTCGGGTTGTCCTTTTTGGGCATTAATCTATCCGTTGACGGCTGAAAGCTATCAAAACCGTAGAACTCATCGAGGCCTTCGTTTTGACAGGTTATGGCTCCCGTAACTCTTAACCATCCAGAAGTTATGGCCGTCCGAATAATCGATATCTATAGGGTGCAACATCCACGGTGCAAGGTGCAACATCCGTCCGACATGGCGAAACAGTGCCGTACGACTTTTAGAAATGCGTGCTTGGATTTCAAATGGAACTGTACCATGGCGCACCACTCTCCAGCGATGGTAAATCGAAGACCAGCCACCGTAATCCCGTTTTGCCGTAAAAATCCACGTGTCGAAAAAACGAAGGGTAAAAAACTTACGAGACCCGATTGAGATTCGGGTCTTCCTTTTTGGGCATTAGTCTATCCGTTGACGACTGAAAGCTATAGAACTCATCGAGGCCTTCGTTTTGACAGGTTATGGTTCCCGTAACTCTAAACGAGCCAGAAGTTACGGCCATCCGAATAATCGATATCTACAGGGAGCAACATCCACGGTGCAAGGTGCAACATCCGTCCGAAATGGCGAAACAGTGCCGTACGACTTTTAGAAATGCGTGCATGAATTTGAAATGGAACAGTACCATGGTGCACCACTCTTCAACCATGGGAAGTCGAAGACGGGCCACGGTAATCCCGTTTTACCGTAAAAATCCACGTGTCGAAAAAACGAAGGGTAAAAAACTTACGAGACCCGATTGAGATTCGGATAGTCCTTTTTGGGCATTATTCTATCCGTTGACGGTTGAAAGCTGTCAAAACCGTAGAACTCATCGAGGCCTTCGTTTTGACAGGTTATGGTCCCGTAACTCTAAACGAGCCAGTAGTTATGGCTGTCCGAATAATCGATATCTACAGGGTGCAACATCCACGGTGCAGGTGCAACATCCATCCGAAATGGCGAAACAGCGTTGTACGACATTTAGAAATGCGTGCATGGATTTGAAACGGAACCGTACCATGGTGCACCACTCTCCAACGATGGTAAATCGAAAACCAGCCACCGTAATCCCGTTTTACCATAAAAATCAACGTGTCGAAAAAACGAAGGGTAAAAAACTTACGAGACCCGATTGAGATTCGGGTTGTCCTTTTTGGGCATTAGTCTATCCGTTGACGGCTGAAAGCTGTCAAAGCCGTAGAAGTCATCGAGGCCTTCATTTTGACAGGTTATGGTCCCGTAACTCTAAACGATCCAGAAGTTATGGCCTTCCGAATAATCGATATCTACAGGGTGCAACATCCACGGTGCAAGGTGCAACATCCGTCCGAAATGGCGAAACAGTGTTGTACGACCTTTAGAAATGCATGCATGGATTTGAAACGGAACAGTACCATGGTGCACCATTCTCCAGCGATGGTAAATCGAAGACCAGCCACTGTAATCCCGTTTTACCATAAGAATCCACTTGTCGAAAAAACGAAGGGTAAAAAACTTACGAGACCCGATTGAGATTCGGGTTGTCCTTTTTGGGCATTAGTCTATCCGTTGACGACTGAAAGCAGTCAAAGCCGTAGAACTCGTCGAGGTCTTCGTGTTGACAGGTTATGGCTCCCGTAACTCTAAACGAGCCAGAAGTTATGGTCGTCCGAATAATCGATATCTACAGGGTGCAACATCCACGGTGCAAGGTGCAACATCCGTCCGAAATGGCGAAACAGTGCCGTATGACTTTTAGAAATGCGTGCATGGATTTGAAACGGAACAGTACCATGGTGCACCACTCTTCAGCGATGAGAAGTCGAAGACGGGCCACGGTAATCCCGTTTTACCGTAAAAATCCACGTGTCGAAAAACGAATGGTAAAAAACTTACGAGACCTGGTTGAGATTCGTGTTGTCCTTTTTGGGCTTTAATCTATCCGTTGACGGCTGAAAGCTGTCAAAACCGTAGAACTCATCGAGGCCTTCCTTTTGACAGGTTATGGCTCCCGTAACTCTAAACGAGCCAGAAGTTATAGCCGTCCGAATAATTGATATGTACAGGGTGCAACATCCACGGTGCAAGGTGCAACATCCGTCCGAAATGGCGAAACAGTGCCGTACGGCTTTTAGAAATGCGTGCATGGATTAGAAACGGAACAATACCATGGTGCACCACTCTTCAGCGATGTTAAATCGAAGACCAGCCACGGTAATCAGGTTTTGCTGTAAAAATCCACGTGTCGAAGAAACGAAGGGTAAAAAGCTTACGAGACCCGATTGAGATTCGGGTTGTCCTTTTTGGGCATTAATATATCCGTTGATGGCTAAAAGCTGCCAAAGCCGTAGAACTCATCGAGGCCTTCATTTTGACAGGTTATGGCTCCCGTAACTCTAAACGAGCCAGAAGTTATGGCCGTCCGAATAATCGATATCTACAGGGTGCAACATCCAAGGTGCAAGGTGCAACATCCGTCCGAAATGGAGAAACAGTGTCGTACGACCTTTAGAAATGCGTTCATGGATTTGGAACGGAACAGTACCATGGTGCACCACTCTTCAGCGATGGGAAGTCAAAGACGGGCCAAGGTAATCCCGTTTTACTGTAAAAATCCACGTGTCGAAAAAACGAAGGGTAAAAAACTTACGAGACCCGATTGAGATTCGGGTTGTCCTTTTTGGGCATTAATCTATCCGTTGACGGCTGAAAGCTGTCAAAACCGTAGAACTCATCGAGGCCTTCGTTTTGACAGGTTATGGTCCCGTAACGCTAAACGAGCCAGAAGTTATGGCCGTCCGAATAATCGATATCTACAAGGTGCAACATCCACGGTACAAGGTGCAACATCCGTCCGAAATGGCGAAATAGTGCCGTACGACCTTTAGAAATGCGTGCATGGATTTGAAACGGAACAGTACCTTGGTGCACCACTCTCCAGCGATGGTAAATCGAAGACCAGCCACCGTAATCCCGTTTTACCATAAAAATCCACGTGTCGTAAAAACGAAGGGTAAAAAACTTACGAGACCCGATTGAGATTCGGGTTGTCCTTTTTGGGCATTAGTCTATCCGTTGACGATTGAAAGCATTCATAGCCGTAGAACTCGTCGAGGTCTTCGTGTTGACAGATTATGGCTCCCGTAACTTTAAACGAGCCAGAAGTTATGGCCGTCCAAATAATAGATATCTACAGGGTGCAACATCCACGCTGCAAGGTGCAACATCCGTCCGAAATGGCGAAACAGTGCCGTATTACTTTTAGAAATACGTGCATGGATTTGAAACGGAACAGTACCATGGTGCACCACTCTCCAGCGATGGGAAGTCGAAGACGGGCCACGGTAATCCCGTTTTACCGTAAAAATCCACGTGTCGAAAAAATGAAGGGTAAAAAACTTACGAGACCCGATTGAGATTCGGGTTGCCTTTTTGGGCATTAATCTATCCGTTGACGGCTGAAAGCTGTCAAAACCGTAGAACTCATCGAGGCCTTCGTTTTGACAGGTTATGGCTCCCGTAACTCTTAACCAGCCAGAAGTCATGGCCGTCCGAATAATCGATATCTATAGGGCGCAACATCCACGGTGCAAGGTGCAACATCCGTCCGACATGGCGAAACAGTGCCGTACGACTTTTAGAAATGCGTGCTTGGATTTCAAATGGAACATTACCATGGCGCACCACTCTCCAGCGATGGTAAATCGAAGACCAGCCACCGTAATCCCGTTTTGCCGTAAAAATCCACGTGTCGAAAAAACGAAGGGTAAAAAACTTACAAGACCCGATTGAGATTCGGGTCTTCCTTTTTGGGCATTAGTCTATCCGTTGACGACTGAAAGCTATAGAACTCATCGAGGCCTTCGTTTTGACAGGTTATGGTTCCCGTAACTCTAAACGAGCCAGAAGTTACGGCCCTCCGAATAATCGATATCTACAGGGAGCAACATCCACGGTGCAAGGTGCAACATCCGTCCGAAATGGCGAAACAGTGCCGTACGACTTTTAGAAATGCATGCATGGATTTGAAATGGAACAGTACCATGGTGCACCACTCTTCAGCCATGGGAAGTCGAAGACAGGCCACGGTAATCCCGTTTTACCGTAAAAATCCACGTGTCGAAAAAACGAAGGGTAAAAAACTTACGAGACCCGATTGAGATTCGGATAGTCCTTTTTGGGCATTATTCTATCCGTTGACGGTTGAAAGCTGTCAAAACCGTAGAACTCATCGAGGCCTTCGTTTTGACAGGTTATGGTCCCGTAACTTTAAACGAGCCAGAAGTTATGGCCGTCCGAATAATCGATATCTACAGGGTGCAACATCCACGGTGCAAGGTGCAACATCCGTCCGAAATGGCGAAACAGTGTTGTACGACATTTAGAAATGCGTGCATGGATTTGAAACGGAACAGTACCATGGTGCACCACTCTCCAGCGATGGTAAATCGAAGACCAGCCACCGTAATCCCATTTTACCATAAAAATCCACGTGTCGAAAAAACGAAGGGTAAAAAACTTACGAGACCCGATGGAGATTCGGGTTGTCCTTTTTGGGCATTAGTCTATCCGTTGACGGCTGAAAGCTGTCAAAGCCGTAGAAGTCATCGAGGCCTTCGTTTTGACAGGTTATGGCTCCCGTAACTCTAAACGAGCCAGAAGTTATGGCCGTCCGAATAATCGATATCTGCAGGGTGCAACATCCACGGTGCAAGGTGCAACATCCGTCCGAAATGGCGAAACAGTGCAGTATGACTTTTAGAAATGCGTGCATGGATTTGAAACGGAACAGTACCATGGTGCACCACTCTTCAGCGAGGGGAAGTCGAAGACGGGCCACGGTAATCCCGTTTTACCGTAAAAATCCACGTGTCGAAAAAACGAATGGTAAAAAACTTACGAGACCCGATTGAGATTCGGGTTGTCCTTTTTGGGCATTATGGTATCCGTTGACGGCTGAAAGCTATCAAAACCGTAGAACACATCGAGGCCTTCGTTTTGACAGGTTATGGCTCCCGTAACTCTAAATGAGCCAGAAGTTATAGCCGTCCGAATAATCGATATCAGGGTGCAACATCCACGGTGCAAGGTGCAACATCCGTCCGAAATGGCGAAACAGTGTCGTACGGCTTTTAGAAATGCGTGCATGGATTTGAAACGGAACAATACCACGGTGCACCACTCTTCAGCGATGGTAAATCGAAGACCAGCCACGGTAATCCCGTTTTGCTGTAAAAATCCACGTGTTGAAAAAACGAAGGTAAAAAGCTTACGAGACCCGATTGAGATTCGGGTTGTCCTTTTTGGGCATTAATATATCCGTTGATGGCTGAAAGCTATCAAAGCCGTAGAACTCATCGAGGCCTTCGTTTAGACAGGTTATGGCTCCCGTAACTCTAAACGAGCCAGAAGTTATGGCCGTCCGAATAATCGATATCTATAGGGTCAACATCCACGGTGCCATGTGCAACATCCGTCCGAAATGGAGAAACAGTGTCGTACGACCATTAGAAATGCGTTCATGGATTTGAAACGGAACAGTACCATGTGCACCACTCTTCAGTGATGGGAAGTCGAAGACGGGCCAAGGTAATCCCGTTTTACCGTAAAAATCCACGTGTCGAAAAAACGAAGGGTAAAAAACTTACGAGACCCGATTGAGATTCGGGTTGTCCTTTTTGGGCATTAATCTATCCGTTGACGGCTGAAAGCTGTCAAAACCGTAGAACTCATCGAGGCCTTCGTTTTGACAGGTTATGGTCCCGTAACTCTAAACGAGCCAGAAGTTATGGCCGTCCGAATAATCGATATGTAGAGGGTGCAATATCCACGGTGCAAGGTGCAACATCCGTCCGAAATGGCGAAACAGTGCCGTACGACCTTTAGAAATGCGTGCTTGGATTTGAAACGGAACAGTACCTTGGTGCAACACTCTCCAGTGATGGTAAATCGAAGACCAGCCACCGTAATCCCGTTTCACCATAAAAATCCACGTGTCGAAAAAACGAAGGGTAAAAAACTTACGAGACCCGATTGAGATTCGGGTTGTCCTTTTTGGGCATTAATCTATCCGTTGACGGCTGAAAGCTGTCAAAACCATAGAACTCGTCGAGGTCTTCGTGTTGCAGGTTATGGTTCCCATAACTCTAAACGAGCCAGAAGTTATGGCCGTCCGAATAATCGATATCTACAGGGTGCAACTTCCACGGTGCAAGGTGCAACATCCGTCCGAAATGGCGAAACAGTGCCGTACGACTTTTAGAAATGCGTGCATGGATTTGAAACGGAACAGTACCATGGTGCACCACTCTTCAGCGATGGGAAGTCGAAGACGGGCCACTGTAATCCCGTTTTACCGTAAAAATCCACGTGTCGAAAAAACGAAGGGTATAAAACTTACGAGACCCGATTGAGGTTCGGGTCGTCCTTTTTGGGCATTAATCTATCCGTTGACGGCTGAAAGCTATCAAAGCCGTAGAACTCATCGAGGCCTTCGTTTTGATAGGTTATGGCTCCCGTAACTCTTAACGAGCCAGAAGTTATGGCCGTCCGAATAATCGATATCTACAGGGTGCAACATCCACGGTGCAAGGTGCAACATCCGTCCGACATGGCGAAACAGTGACGTACGACTTTTAGAAATGTGTGCTTGGATTTGAAACGGAACTGTACCATGGTGCACCACTCTCTAGCGATGGTAAATCGAAGACCAGCCACCGTAATCCCGTTTTGCCGTAAAAATCCACGTGTCGAAAAAACGAAGGGTAAAAAACTTACGAGACCCGATTGAGATTCGGGTTGTCCTTTTTGGGCATTATTGTATCCGTTGACGGCTGAAAGCTATCAAAATCGTAGAACTCATCGAGGCCTTCGTTTTGATAGGTTATGGCTCCTGTAACTCTAAACGAGCCAGAAGTTATAGCCGTCCAAATAATCGATATCTACAGGGTGCAACATCCACGGTGCAAGGTGCAACATCCGTCCGAAATGGCGAAACAGTGCCGTACGGCTTTTAGAAATGCGTGCATGGATTTGAAACAGAACAATACCATGGTGCACCACTCTTCAGCGACGGTAAATCGAAGACCAGCCACGGTAATCCCGTTTTGCTGCAAAAATCCACGTGTCGAAAAAACGAAGGGTAAAAAGCTTACGAGACCCGATTGAGATTCGGGTTGTCCTTTTTGTGCGTTAATATATCCGTTGATGGCTGAAAGCTGTAAAAGCCGTAGAATTCATCGAGGTCTTCGTTTTGACAGGTTATGGCTCCCGTAACTCTAAACGAGCCAGAAGTTATGGCCGTCCGAATAATCGATATCTATAGGGTGCAACATCCACGGTGCAATGTGCAACATCCGTCCGAAATGGAGAAATAGTGTCGTACGACCATTAGAAATGTGTTCATGGATTTGAAACGGAACAGTACCATGGTGCACCACTCTTCAGTGATGGGAAGTCGAAGACGGGCCAAGGTTATACCGTTTTACCGTAAAAATCCACGTGTCGAAAAAACGAAGGGTAAAAAACTTACGAGACCCGATTGAGATTCTGGCTGTCCTTTTTGGGCATTAATCTATCCGTTGACGGCTGAAAGCTGTCAAAACTGTAGAACTCATCGAGGCCTTCGTTTTGACAGGTTATGGTCCCGTAACTCTAAACGAGCCAGAAGTTATGGCCGTCCGAATAATCGATATCTACAGGGTGCAACATCCACGGTGCAAGGTGCAACATCCGTCCGAAATGGCGAAACAGTGCCGTACGGCTTTTAGAAATGCGTGCATGGATTTGAAACGGAACAATACCATGGTGCACCACTCTTCAGCGACGGTAAATCGAAGACCAGCCACGGTAATCCCGTTTTGCTGCAAAAATCCACGTGTCGAAAAAACGAAGGGTAAAAAGCTTACGAGACCCGATTGAGATTCGGGTTGTCCTTTTTGTGCGTTAATATATCCGTTGATGGCTGAAAGCTGTAAAAGCCGTAGAATTCATCGAGGTCTTCGTTTTGACAGGTTATGGCTCCCGTAACTCTAAACGAGCCAGAAGTTATGGCCGTCCGAATAATCGATATCTATAGGGTGCAACATCCACGGTGCAATGTGCAACATCCGTCCGAAATGGAGAAATAGTGTCGTACGACCATTAGAAATGTGTTCATGGATTTGAAACGGAACAGTACCATGGTGCACCACTCTTCAGTGATGGGAAGTCGAAGACGGGCCAAGGTTATCCCGTTTTACCGTAAAAATCCACGTGTCGAAAAAACGAAGGGTAAAAAACTTACGAGACCCGATTGAGATTCTGGCTGTCCTTTTTGGGCATTAATCTATCCGTTGACGGCTGAAAGCTGTCAGAACTGTAGAACTCATCGAGGCCTTCGTTTTGACAGGTTATGGTCCCGTAACTCTAAACGAGCCAGAAGTTATGGCCGTCCGAATAATCGATATCTACAGGGTGCAACATCCACGGTGCAAGGTGCAACATCTGTCCGAAATGGCGAAACAGTGCCGTACGACCTTTAGAAATGCGTGCATGGGTTTGAAACGGAACAGTACCTTGGTGCACCACTCTCCACCGATGGTAAATCGAAGACCAGCCACCGTAATCCCGTTTTACCATAAAAATCCACGTGTCGAAACAACGAAGGGTAAAAAACTTACGAGACCCGATTGAGATTCAGGTTGTCCTTTTTGGGCATTAGTCTATTCGTTGACGGCTGAAATCAGTCAAAGCCATAGAACTTGTCGAGGTCTTCGTGTTGACAGGTTATGGCTCCCATAACTCTAAACGAGCCAGAAGTTATGGTCGTCCGAATAATCGATATCTACAGGGTGCAACATCCACGGTGCAAGGTGCAACATCCGTCCGAAATGGCGAAACACTGCCGTATGACTTTTAGAAATACTTGCATGGATTTGAAACGGAACAATACCTTGGTGAACCACTCTCCAGCGATGAGAAGTCGAAGACGGGCCACGGTAATCCCGTTTTACCGTAAAAATCCACGTGTCGAAAAAACGAAGGGTAAAAAACTTACGAGACCCGATTGAGGTTCGGGTTGTCCTTTTTGGGCATTAATCTATCCGTTGACGGCTGAAAGCTGTCAAAACCGTAGAACTCATCGAGGCCTTCATTTTGACAGGTTATGGCTCCCGTAACTCTTTACGAGCCAGAAGTTATGGCCGTCCGAATAGTCAATATCTACAGGGTGCAACATCCACGGTGCAAGGTGCAACATCCGTCCGACATGGCGAAACAGTGCCGTACGACTTTTAGAAATGCGTGCTTGGATTTGAATACCATGGTGCACCACTCTCCAGCGATGGTAAATCGAAGACCAGCCACCGTAATCCCGTTTTGCCGTAAAAATCCACGTGTCGAAAAAACGAAGGGTAAAAAACTTAGAGACCCGATTGAGATTCGGGTCTTCCTTTTTGGGCATTAGTCTATCCGTTGATGACTGAAAGCTGTCAAAGCCGTAGAACTCATCGAGGCCTTCGTTTTGACAGGTTATGGCTCCCGTAACTCTAAACGAGCCAGAACTTATGGCCGTCCGAATAATCGTTATCTACAGGGTGCAACATCCACGGTGCAAGGTGCAACATCCGTCCGAAATGGCGAAACAGTGTTGTATGACTTTTAGAAATGCTTGCATGGATTTGAAATGGAACAGTACCATGGTACACCACTCTTCAGCGATGGGAAGTCGAATACGGGCCACGGTAATCCCGTTTTACCCTAAAAATCCACATGTCGAAAAAACGAAGGGTAAAAAATTTACGAGACCCGATTGAGATTCGGGTTGTCCTTTATGGGCATTAATCTATCCGTTGACGGCTGAAAGCTGTCAAAACCGTAGAACTCATCGAGGCCTTCGTTTTGAAAGGTTATGGTCCCGTAACTCTAAACGAGCCAGAAGTTATGGCCGTCCGAATAATCGATATCTACAGGGTGCAACATCCACGGTGCAAGGTGCAACATCCGTCCGAAATGGCGAAACATTGTTGTACGACCTTTAGAAATGCGTGCATGGATTTGAAATGGAACAATACCATGGTGCACCACTCTCCAGCGATGGTAAATCGAAGACCAGGCACCGTAATCCCGTTTTACCATAAAAATCCACGTGTCGAAAAAACGAAGGGTAAAAAACTTACGAGACCCGATCGAGATTCGGGTTGTCCTTTTTGGGCATTAGTCTATCCGTTGACGGCTAAAAGCAGTCAAAGCCGTAGAACTCGTTGAGGTCTTCGTGTTGACAGGTTATGGCTCCCGTAACTCTAAACGAGGCAGAAGTTATGGCCGTCCGAATAATCGATATCTACAGGGTGCAACATCCACGGTGCAAGGTGCAACATCCGTCCGAAATGGCGAAACAGTTCCGTATGACTTTTAAAAATGCGTGCATCGATTTGAAACGGAACAGTACCATGGTGCACCACTCTTCAACGATGGGAAGTCGAAGACGGGCCACGGTAATCCCGTTTTACCATAAAAATCCACGTGTCAAAAAAACGAATGGTAAAAAACTTACGAGACCCGATTGAGATTCGGGTTGTCCTTTTTGGGAATTAGTCTATCTATTGACGGCTGAAAGCTGTCAAAACCGTAGAACTCATTGAGGCCTTCGTTTTGACAGGTTATGGCTCCCGTAACTCTAAACGAGCCAGAAGTTATGGCCGTCCGAATAATCGATATCTACAGGGTGCAACATCCACGGTGCAAGGTGCAACATCCGTCCGAAATGGCGAAACAATGCCGTACGGCTTTTAGAAATGCGTGCATGGATTTGAAACGGAACAACTCCTTAGTGCACCACTCTTCAGCGATGGTAAATCGAAGACCAGCCACGGAAATCCCGTTTTGCTGTAAAAATCCACGTGTCGAAAAAACGAAGGGTAAAAAGCTTACGATACCCGATTGAGATTCGGGTTGTCCTTTTTGGGCATTAATATATCCGTTGATGGCTGAAAACTGTCAAATCCGTAGAACTCATCGAGGCCTTCGTTTTGATAGGTTATGGCTCCCGTAACTCTAAACAAGCCAGAAGTTATGGCCGTCCGAATAATCGATATCTACTGGGTGCAACATCCACGGTGCAAGGTGCAACATCCGTCCGAAATGGACAAACAGTGTCGTACGACCTTTAGAAATGCGTTCATGGATTTGAAACGGAACAGTACCATGGTGAACCACTCTTCAGCGATGGGAAGTCGAAGACGTGCGAAGGTAATCCCGTTTTACCGTAAAAATCCACGTGTCGAAAAAACGAAGGGTAAAAAACTTACGAGACCCGATTGAGATTCGGGTTGTCCTTTTTGGGCATTAATCTATCCGTTGACGGCTGAAAGCTGTCAAAATAATAGAACTCATCGAGGCCTTCGTTTTGAAAGGTTATGGTCCCGTAACTCTAAACGAGCCAGAAGTTATGGCCACCCGAATAATCGATATCTACAGGGTGCAACATCCACGGTGCAAGGTGCAACATACGTCCGAAATGGCGAAACAATGCCGTGTGACCTTTAGAAATGCATGCTAGGATTTGAAACGGAACAGTACCTTGGTGCACCACTCTCCAGCGATGGTAAATCGAAGACCAGCCACCGTAATCCCATTTTACCATAATAATCCACGTGTCGAAAAAACGAAGGGTAAAAAACTTACGAGACCCTATTGAGATTCAGGTTGTCCTTTTTGGGCATTAGTCTATCCGTTGACGGCTAAAAGCTGTCAAAGCCGTAGAAATCGTCGAGGTCTTCGTGTTGACAAGTTATGGCTCCCGTAACTCTAAACGAGCCAGAAGTTATGGCCGTCCGAATAATCGATATCTACAGAGTGCAACATCCACGGTGCAAGGTGCAACATCCGTCCGAAATTGCGAAACAGTGCCGTACGACATTTAGAAATACGTGCATGGATTTGAAAAGGAACAGTACCATGGTGCACCACTCTTCAACGATGGGAAGACGAAGAGGGGCCACGGTAATCCCGTTTTACCGTAAAAATCCACGTGTCGAAAAAACGAAGGGTAAAAAACTTACGAGACCCGATTAAGATTCGGGTTGTCCTTTTTGGGCATTATTCTATCCATTGACGGGTGAAAGCTGTCAAAAACGTAGAACTAATCGAGGCCTTCGTTTTGACAGGTTATGGCTCTCGTAACCCTTAACGAGCCAGAAGTTATGGCCGTCCGAATAATCGATATCTACAGGGTGCAACATCCACGGTGCAAGGTGCAACATCTGTCCGAAATGGCAAAACAGTACCATGCGTGCATGGATTTGAAATGGAACATTACCATGGTGCACCACTTTCCAGCGATGGGAAGTCGAAGACGGGCCACGGTAATCCCGTTTTACCGTAAAAATCCACGTGTCGAAAAAACGAAGGGTAAAAAACTTAAGATACCCGATTGAGATTCGGGTTGTCCTTTTTGGGCATTAATCTATCCATTGACGGCTGAAAGCTGTCAAAGCCGTAGAACTCATCGAGGCCTTCGTTTTGACAGGTTATGGCTCGCGTAACTCTTAACGAGCCAGAAGTTATGGCCGTCCGAATAATCGATATCTACAGGGTGCAACATCCACGGTGCAAGGTGCAACATCCGTCCGACATGGCGAAAAAGTGGCGTACGACTTTTAGAAATGCGTGCATGGATTTGAAATGGAACAGTACCATGGTGCACCACTCTCCAGCGATGGTAAATCGAAGACCAGCCGCCGTAATCCCGTTTTGCCGTAAAAATCCACGTGTCGAAAAAACGAAGGGTAAAAAACTTACGAGACCCGATTGAGATTCGGGTTGTCCTTTTTAGGAATTAATCTATCCGTTGATGGCTAAAATCTGTCAAAGCCGTAGAACTCATCGAGGCCTTCCTTTTGACAGGTTATGGCTCCCGTAACTCTAAACGAGCCAGAAGTTATGGCCGTCCGAATAATCGATATCTACAGGGTGCAACATCCACGGTGCAAGGTGCAACATCCGTCCGAAATGGCGAAATAGTGCCGTACGACTTTTAGAAATGCGTGCATGGATTTAAAACGGAACAGTACCATTGTGCACCACTCTTCAGCGATGGGAAGTCGAAGACGGGCCACGGTAATCCCGTTTTACTGTAAAAATCCACGTGTCGAATAAACGAAGGGTAAAAAACTTACGAGACCCGATTGAGATTCGGGTTGTCCTTTTTGGGCATTAATCTATCCGTTGACGGCTGAAAGTTGTCAAAACCGTAGAACTCATCGAGGCCTTTGTTTTGACAGGTTATGGCTCCGGTAACTCTAAACGAGCTAGAAGTTATGGCCGTCCGAATAATCGATATCTACAGGGTGCAACATCCACGGTGCAAGGTGCAACATCCGTCCGAAATGGCGAAACAATGCCGTATGACCTTTAGAAATGCGTGCATGGATTTGAAACGGAACAGGACCATGGTGCACCACTCTCCGGCGATGGTAAATCGAAGAACATCCACCGTAATGCCGTTTTACCGTATATATCCACGTGTCGAAAAAACGAAGGGTAAAAAACTTACGAGACCCGATTGAGATTCGGGTTGTCCTTTTTGGGCGTCAATCTATATGTTGACGGATGAAAGCTATTAAAGCCGTAGAACTCCTCGAGGCCTTCGTTTTGACAGGTTATGGCTCCCGTAACTCTAAACGAGCCAGAAGTTATGGCCGTCCGAATAATCCATATCTACAGGGTGCAACATCCACGGTGCAAGGTGCAACATCCGTCCGAAATGACGAAACAGTGCCGTATGACTTTTAGAAATGCGTGCTTGGATTTGAAACGGAACAATACCATGGTGCACCACTCTCCAGCGATGGGAAGTCAAAGACTGGCCACGGTAATCCCGTTTTACCATAAAAATCCACGTGTCGAAAAACGAAGGGTAAAAAACTTACGAGACCCGGTTGAGATTCGGGTTGTCCTTTTTGGGCATTAATCTATCCGTTGACCGCTGAAAGCTGTTAAAGCCGTAGAACTCCTCGAGGCCTTCGTTTTGACAGGTTATGGCTCCCGTAACTCTAAACGAGCCAAAAGTTATGGCCGTCCGAATAATCGATATCTACAGGGTGCAACATCCACGGTGCAAGGTGCAACATCCGTCCGAAATGGAGAAACAGTGCCGTACGACTTTTAGAAATACGTGCATGGATTTGAAACAGAACAGTACCATGGTGCATAACTCTTCAATGATGGGAAGTCGAAGACGGGCCACGGTAATCCCGTTTTACCGTAAAAATGCACGTGTCGAAAAAACGAAGGGTAAAAAACTTACGAGACACGATTGAGATTCGGTTGTCCTTTTTGGGCATTAATCTATCCGTTGACGGATGAAAGCTATCAAAGCTGTAGAACTCATCGAGGCCTTCGTTTTGACATGTTATGGCTCTCGTAACTCTAAACGAGCCAGAAGTTATGGCCGTCCGAATAATCGATATCTACAGGGTGCAACATCCACGGTGCAAGGTGCAACATCCGTCCGAAATGGCGAAACAGTGTCGTACGACTTTTAGAAATGCGTGCATGGATTTGAAACGAACAGTACCATGGTGCACCGCTCTCCAGCGATGGAAAGTCGAAGACGGGCCACGGTAATCCCGTTTTACCGTAAAAATCCACGTGTCGAAAAAACGAAGGGTAAAAAACTTACGAGACTCGATTGAGATTCGGGCTGTCCTTTTTGGGCATTAATCTATCCGTTGACTGCTGAACGCTATCAAAGCCGTAGATCTCATCGAGGCCTTCGTTTTGATAGGTTATGGCTCCCGTAACTCTAAACAGGCCAGAAGTTATAACCGTCCGAATAATCGATATCTACAGGGTGCAACATCCACGGTGCAAGGTGCAACATCCGTCCGAAATGGCGACACAGTGCCGTACGGCTTTTAGCAATGCATGCATGGATTTGAAACGGAATAGTACCATGGTGCACCACTCTCCAGCGATGGTAAATCGAAGACCAGCCACGGTAATCCCGTTTTGCCGTAAAAATCCACGTGTCGAAAAAACGAAGTGTAAAAAACTTACGAGACCCGATTGAGATTCGGGTTGTCCTTTTTGGGCATTAATATATCCGTTGATGGCTGAAAGCTGTCAAAACCATAGAACTCATCGAGGCCTAAGTTTTGACAGGTTATGGCTCCCGTAACTCTAAACGAGCCAGAAGTTATGCCCGTCCGAATAATCGATATCTACAGGGTGCAACATCCACGGTGCAAGGTGCAACATCCGTCCGAAATGGCGAAACAGTGTCGTACGGCTTTTAGAAATGCGTGCATGGATTTGAAATGGAACTGTACCATGGTGCACCACTTTCCAGCGATGGGAAGTCGAAGACCAGCCACGGTAATCCCGTGTTGCCGTAAAAATCCACGTGTCGAAAAAACGAAGGGTAAAAAACTTACGATACCCGATTGAGATTCAGGTTGTCGTTTTTGGCCATTAATCTATCCGTTGATGGCTGAAAGCCGTCAAAGCCGTAGAACTCATCGAGGCCTTCGTTTTGACAGGTTATGGATCGCGTAACTCTTAACGAGCCAGAAGTTATGGCCGTCCGAATAATCGATACCTATAGGGTGCAACATCCACGGTGCAAGGTGCAACATCCGTCCGACATAGCGAAAAAGTGGCGTACGACTTTCAGAAATGCGTGCACGGATTTAAAAAACTTACGAGACCCGATTGAGATTCGGGTTGTCCTTTTTGGGCATTAATCTATCCGTTGACGGCTGAAAGCAGTCAAAACCGTAGAACTCATCGAGGCCTTCGTTTTGACAGGTTATGGCTCCCGTAACTCTAAACGAGCCAGAAGTTATGGCCGTCCGAATAATCGATATCTACAGGGTGCAACATCCATGGTGCAAGGTGCAACATCCATCCGAAATGGCGAAACAGTGCCGTACGACCTTTAGAAATGCGTGCATGGATTTAAAACGGAACAGTACCATGGCGCACCACTCTCCGGCGATGGGAAGTCGAAGACGGGGCACCGTAATCCCGTTTTACCGTAAAAATCCACGTGTCGAAAAAACGAAGGGTAAAAAACTTAAGAGACCCGATTGAGATTCGGGTAGTCCGTTTAGGGCATTAATCTATCCGTTGATGGCTGAAAGCTGTCAAAGCCATAGAACTCATCGAGGCCTTCGTTTTGACATGTTATGGCTTTCGTAACTCTAAACGAGCCAGAAGTTATGGCCGTCCGAATAATCGATATGTAAAGGGTGCAACATCCACAGTGCAAGGTGCAACATCCGTCCGAAATGGCGAAACAGTGCCATACGTCTTTTAGAAATGCGTGAATGGATTTGAAACAGAACAGTACCATGGTGCACCACTCTCCAGCAATGAGAAGTCGAAGACGGGCCATGGTAATCCCGTTTTACCGTAAAAATCCACGTGTCGAAAAAACGAAGGGTAAAAAACTTACGAGGCCCGATTGAGATTCGGGTTGTCCTTTTTGGGCATTAATCTATCCGTTGACGGCTGAAAGCTGTCAAAGCCGTTGAACTCAACGAGGCCTTCGTTTTGATAGGTTATGGCTCCCGTAACTCTAAACGAGCCAGAAGTTATGGCCGTCCGAATAATCGATATCTACAGGGTGCAACATCCACGGTGCAAGGATTGGGAACGGAACAGTACCATGGTGCACCACTCTTCAGCGATGGGAAGTCGAAGACGGGCCACCGTAATCCCGTTTTACCGTAAAAATTCACGTTTCGAAAAAACGAAGGGTAAAAAACTTACGAGACCCGATTGAGATTCGGGTTGTCCTTTTTGGGCATTAATCTGTCCGTTGACGGGTGAAAGCTGTCAAAGCCGTAGAACTCATCGAGGACTTCGTTTTGACAGGTTATGGCTCCCCTAACTCTAAACGAGCCAGACGTTATGGCCGTCCGAATAATCGATAACTACAGGGTGCAACATCCACGGTGCAAGGTGCAACATCCGTCCGAAATGGCGAAACAGTGCCGTGCGGCTTTTAAAAATGCGTGCATGGATTTGAAATGGAACGGTACCATGGTGCATCACTCTACAGCGATGGAAAGTCGAAGACGGGCCACGGTAATCCCGTTTTACCGTAAAAATTCACGTGTCGAAAAAACGAAGGGTAAAAAACTTACGATACCCGATTGTGATTCAGGTTGTCCTTTTTGGGCATTAATCTATCCGTTGACGGCTGAAAGCCGTCAAAGCCGTAGAAGTCATCGAGGCCTTCGTTTTGACAGGTTATGGCTCGCGTAACTCTTAACGCGCCAGAAGTTATGGTCGTCCGAATAATCGATATCTACAGGGTGCAACATCCACGGTGTAAGGTGCAACATCCATCCGACATGGCGAAAAAGTGGCGTACGACTTTTAGAAAGGCGTGCATGGATTTGAAACGGAACAGTACCATGGTGCACCACTCTCCAGCGATGGTAAATCGAAGACCAGCCGACGTAATCCCATTTTGCCGTAAAAATCCACATGTCGAAAAAACGAAGGGTAGAAAACTTACGAGACCTGATTGAGATTCGGGTTGTCCTTTTTAGGCATTAATCTATCCGTTGACGGCTGAAATCTGTCAAAGCCATAGAACTCATCGAGGCCTTCGTTTTGACAGGTTATGGCTCCCGTAACTCTAAACGAGCTTGAAGTTATGGCCGTCCGAATAATCGATATCTACAGGGTGCAACATCCACGGTGCAAGGCGCAACATCCGTCCGAAATGGCGAAACAGTGTCGTACGACTTTTAGAAATGCGTGTATGGATTTAAAACGGAACAGTACCATGGTGCACCACTCTTCAGCGATGGGAAGTCGAAGACGGGCCACGGTAATCCCGTTTTACCGTGAAAATCCACGTGTCGAAAAAACGAAGGGTAAAAAACTTACGAGACCCGATTGAGATTCGGGTTGTCCTTTTTGGGCATTAATCTATCCGTTGATGGCTGAAAGCTGTTAAAGCCTTAGTACTCCTCGAGGCCTTCGTTTTGACAGGTTATGGCTCCCGTAACTCTAAACGAGCCAGAAGTTATGGCTGTCCGAATAATCGATATCTACAGGGTGCAACATCCACGGTGCAAGGTGCAACATCCGTCCGAAATGGCGAAACAGTGCCGTACGACCTTTAGAAATGCGTGCATGGATTTGAAACAGAACAGTACCATGGTGCACCACTCTCCGGCGATGGTAAATCGAAGACTATCCACCGTAATGCCGTTTTACCGTAAAAATCCACGTGTCGAAAAAACGAAGGGTAAAAAACTTACGAAACCCGATTGAGATTCGGGTTGTCCTTTTTGGGCGTTAATCTTTACGTTGATGGCTGAAAGCTGTCAAAGCCATAGAACTCATCGAGATCTTCGTTTTGACAGGTTATGGCTCCCGTAACTCTAAACGAGCCAGAAGTAATGGCCGTCCGAATAATCGATGTCTACGGGGTGCAACATCCACGGTGCAAGGTGCAACATCCGTCCGAAATGGCGAAACAGTGCCGTACGACCTTTAGAAATGCGTGCATGGATTTGAAACGGAACAGTACCATGGTGCACCACTCTTCAGTGATGGGAAGTCGAAGACGGGGCACCGTAATCCCGTTTTACCGTAAAAATCCACGATCCGAAAAAACGAAGGGTAAAAAACTTACGAGACGCGATTGAGATTCAGATTGTCCTTTTTGGGCATTAATCTATCCGTTGGCGGTTGAAAGCTGCCAAAGCCATAGAACTCGTCAAGTCCTTCATTTTGACAGGTTATGGCTCCCGTAACTCTAAACGAGCCAGAAGTTATGGCCGTCCGAATAATCGATATCTATAGGGTGCAACATCCACGGTGCAAGGTGCAACATCCGTCCGAAATGGCGAAACAGTGCCGTATGACTTTTAGAAATGCGTGCATGGATTTGAAACGGAACAGTACCATGGTGCACCACTCTCCAGCGATGGGAAGTCGAAGACGGGCCACGGTAATCCCGTTTTACCGTAAAAATCCACGTGTCGAAAAAACGAAGGGTAAAAAACTTACGAGACCCGATTGAGATTCGGGTTGTCCTTTTTGGGCGTTAATCTATCCATTGACGGCTGAAAGATGTCAAAGCCGTAGAACTCACTGAGGCCTTCATTTTGACAGGTTATGGCTCCCGTAACTCTAAACGAGCCAGAAGTTATAGCCTTACGAATAATCGATATCTACAGGGTGCAGCATCCACGGTGCAAGGTGCAACATCCGTCCGAAATGGCGAAACAGTGCCGTACGGCTTTTAGAAATGCGTGCATGGATTTGAAACGGAACAGTCCCATGGTGCACCACTCTCCAGCGATGGTAAATCGAAGACCAGCCACGGTAATCCCGTTTTGCCGTAAAAATCCACGTGTCGAAAAAACGA
Organism: Allium cepa; assembly: GCA_030765085.1. NCBI lineage: Eukaryota > Viridiplantae > Streptophyta > Magnoliopsida > Asparagales > Amaryllidaceae > Allium > Allium cepa. The sequence continues at coordinate 40,581,054 of CM060941.1, read as the reverse complement.
AGGGTAAAAAACTTACGAGACCCGATAGAGATTCGGGTTGTCCTTTTTGGGCATTAATATATCCGTTGATGGAAGAAAGCGATCAAAGCCGTAGAACTCATCGAGGCCTTCGTTTTGACAGGTTATGGCTCCCGTAACTCTAAACGAGCCAGAAGTTATGGCCGTAGAACGCACGACTTTTAGAAACGTGTGCATGGATTTGAAACGGAACAGTACCATGGTGCACCACTCTCCAGCGATGGGAAGTCGAAGATGGGCCACGGTAATCCCGTTTTACCGTAAAAATCCACGTGTCGAAAAAACGAAGGGTAAAAAACTTACAAGACCCGATTGAGATTCGGGTTGTCCTTTTTGGGCATTAATATATCCATTGATGGCTGAAAGCTGTCAAAGCCGTAGAACTCATCGAGGCCTTCGTTTTGACAGGTTATGGCTCCCGTAATTCTAAACGAGCCAGAAGTTATGGCCGTCCGAATAATCAATATCTACAGGGTGCAACATCCACGGTGCAAGGTGCAACATCCGTCCGAAATGGCGAAACAGTGCCGTATGACTTTTAGAAATGCGTGCATGGATTTGAAACGGAACAGTACCATGGTGCACCACTCTCCAGCGATGGTAAATCGAAGACCAGCCGACGTAATCCCATTTTGCCGTAAAAATCCACATGTCGAAAAAACGAAGGGTAGAAAACTTACGAGACCTGATTGAGATTCGGGTTGTCCTTTTTAGGCATTAATCTATCCGTTGACGGCTGAAATCTGTCAAAGCCATAGAACTTATCGAGGCCTTCGTTTTGACAGGTTATGGCTCCCGTAACTCTAAACGAGCTTGAAGTTATGGCCGTCCGAATAATCGATATCTACAGGGTGCAACATCCACGGTGCAAGGTGCAACATCCGTCCGAAATGGCGAAACAGTGTCGTACGACTTTTAGAAATGCGTGTATGGATTTAAAACGGAACAGTACCATGGTGCACCACTCTTCAGCGATGGGAAGTCGAAGACGGGCCACGGTAATCCCGTTTTACCGTGAAAATCCACGTGTCGAAAAAACGAAGGGTAAAAAACTTACGAGACCCGATTGAGATTCGGGTTGTCCTTTTTGGGCATTAATCTATCCGTTGATGGCTGAAAGCTGTTAAAGCCTTAATACTCCTCGAGGCCTTCGTTTTGACAGGTTATGGCTCCCGTAACTCTAAACGAGCCAGAAGTTATGGCTGTCCGAATAATCGATATCTACAGGGTGCAACATCCACGGTGCAAGGTGCAACATCCGTCCGAAATGGCGAAACAGTGCCGTACGACCTTTAGAAATGCGTGCATGGATTTGAAACAGAACAGTACCATGGTGCACCACTCTCCGGCGATGGTAAATCGAAGACTATCCACCGTAATGCCGTTTTACCGTAAAAATCCACGTGTCGAAAAAACGAAGGGTAAAAAACTTACGAAACCCGATTGAGATTCGGGTTGTCCTTTTTGGGCGTTAATCTTTACGTTGATGGCTGAAAGCTGTCAAAGCCATAGAACTCATCGAGATCTTCGTTTTGACAGGTTATGGCTCCCGTAACTCTAAACAAGCCAGAAGTAATGGCCGTCCGAATAATCGATGTCTACGGGGTGCAACATCCACGGTGCAAGGTGCAACATCCGTCCGAAATGGCGAAACAGTGCCGTACGACCTTTAGAAATGCGTGCATGGATTTGAAACGGAACAGTACCATGGTGCACCACTCTTCAGTGATGGGAAGTCGAAGACGGGGCACCGTAATCCCGTTTTACCGTAAAAATCCACGATCCGAAAAAACGAAGGGTAAAAAACTTACGAGACGCGATTGAGATTCAGATTGTCCTTTTTGGGCATTAATCTATCCGTTGGCGGCTGAAAGCTGCCAAAGCCATAGAACTCGTCAAGTCCTTCATTTTGACAGGTTATGGCCCCCGTAACTCTAAACGAGCCAGAAGTTATGGCCGTCCGAATAATCGATATCTATAGGGTGCAACATCCACGGTGCAAGGTGCAACATCCGTCCGAAATGGCGAAACAGTGCCGTATGACTTTTAGAAATGCGTGCATGGATTTGAAACGGAACAGTACCATGGTGCACCACTCTCCAGCGATGGGAAGTCGAAGACGGGCCACGGTAATCCCGTTTTACCGTAAAAATCCACGTGTCGAAAAAACGAAGGGTAAAAAACTTACGAGACCCGATAGAGATTCGGGTTGTCCTTTTTGGGCGTTAATCTATCCGTTGACGGCTGAAAGATGTCAAAGCCGTAGAACTCACTGAGGCCTTCATTTTGACAGGTTATGGCTCCCGTAACTCTAAACGAGCCAGAAGTTATAGCCTTACGAATAATCGATATCTACAGGGTGCAGCATCCACGGTGCAAGGTGCAACATCCGTCCGAAATGGCGAAACAGTGCCGTACGGCTTTTAGAAATGCGTGCATGGATTTGAAACGGAACAGTCCCATGGTGCACCACTCTCCAGCGATGGTAAATCGAAGACCAGCCACGGTAATCCCGTTTTGCCGTAAAAATCCACGTGTCGAAAAAACGAAGGGTAAAAAACTTACGAGACCCGATAGAGATTCGGGTTGTCCTTTTTGGGCATTAATATATCCGTTGATGGAAGAAAGCGATCAAAGCCGTAGAACTCATCGAGGCCTTCGTTTTGACAGGTTATGGCTCCCGTAACTCTAAACGAGCCAGAAGTTATGGCCGTAGAACGCACGACTTTTAGAAACGTGTGCATGGATTTGAAACGGAACAGTACCATGGTGCACCACTCTCCAGCGATGGGAAGTCGAAGATGGGCCACGGTAATCCCGTTTTACCGTAAAAATCCACGTGTCGAAAAAACGAAGGGTAAAAAACTTACAAGACCCGATTGAGATTCGGGTTGTCCTTTTTGGGCATTAATATATCCATTGATGGCTGAAAGCTGTCAAAGCCGTAGAACTCATCGAGGCCTTCGTTTTGACAGGTTATGGCTCCCGTAATTCTAAACGAGCCAGAAGTTATGGCCGTCCGAATAATCAATATCTACAGGGTGCAACATCCACGGTGCAAGGTGCAACATCCGTCCGAAATGGCGAAACAGTGCCGTATGACTTTTAGAAATGCGTGCATGGATTTGAAACGGAACAGTACCATGGTGCACCACTCTCCAGCGATGGTAAATCGAAGACCAGCCGACGTAATCCCATTTTGCCGTAAAAATCCACATGTCGAAAAAACGAAGGGTAGAAAACTTACGAGACCTGATTGAGATTCGGGTTGTCCTTTTTAGGCATTAATCTATCCGTTGACGGCTGAAATCTGTCAAAGCCATAGAACTTATCGAGGCCTTCGTTTTGACAGGTTATGGCTCCCGTAACTCTAAACGAGCTTGAAGTTATGGCCGTCCGAATAATCGATATCTACAGGGTGCAACATCCACGGTGCAAGGTGCAACATCCGTCCGAAATGGCGAAACAGTGTCGTACGACTTTTAGAAATGCGTGTATGGATTTAAAACGGAACAGTACCATGGTGCACCACTCTTCAGCGATGGGAAGTCGAAGACGGGCCACGGTAATCCCGTTTTACCGTGAAAATCCACGTGTCGAAAAAACGAAGGGTAAAAAACTTACGAGACCCGATTGAGATTCGGGTTGTCCTTTTTGGGCATTAATCTATCCGTTGATGGCTGAAAGCTGTTAAAGCCTTAATACTCCTCGAGGCCTTCGTTTTGACAGGTTATGGCTCCCGTAACTCTAAACGAGCCAGAAGTTATGGCTGTCCGAATAATCGATATCTACAGGGTGCAACATCCACGGTGCAAGGTGCAACATCCGTCCGAAATGGCGAAACAGTGCCGTACGACCTTTAGAAATGCGTGCATGGATTTGAAACAGAACAGTACCATGGTGCACCACTCTCCGGCGATGGTAAATCGAAGACTATCCACCGTAATGCCGTTTTACCGTAAAAATCCACGTGTCGAAAAAACGAAGGGTAAAAAACTTACGAAACCCGATTGAGATTCGGGTTGTCCTTTTTGGGCGTTAATCTTTACGTTGATGGCTGAAAGCTGTCAAAGCCATAGAACTCATCGAGATCTTCGTTTTGACAGGTTATGGCTCCCGTAACTCTAAACAAGCCAGAAGTAATGGCCGTCCGAATAATCGATGTCTACGGGGTGCAACATCCACGGTGCAAGGTGCAACATCCGTCCGAAATGGCGAAACAGTGTCGTACGACCTTTAGAAATGCGTGCATGGATTTGAAACGGAACAGTACCATGGTGCACCACTCTTCAGTGATGGGAAGTCGAAGACGGGGCACCGTAATCCCGTTTTACCGTAAAAATCCACGATCCGAAAAAACGAAGGGTAAAAAACTTACGAGACGCGATTGAGATTCAGATTGTCCTTTTTGGGCATTAATCTATCCGTTGGCGGCTGAAAGCTGCCAAAGCCATAGAACTCGTCAAGTCCTTCATTTTGACAGGTTATGGCTCCCGTAACTCTAAACGAGCCAGAAGTTATGGCCGTCCGAATAATCGATATCTATAGGGTGCAACATCCACGGTGCAAGGTGCAACATCCGTCCGAAATGGCGAAACAGTGCCGTATGACTTTTAGAAATGCGTGCATGGATTTGAAACGGAACAGTACCATGGTGCACCACTCTCCAGCGATGGGAAGTCGAAGACGGGCCACGGTAATCCCGTTTTACCGTAAAAATCCACGTGTCGAAAAAACGAAGGGTAAAAAACTTACGAGACCCGATTGAGATTCGGGTTGTCCTTTTTGGGCGTTAATCTATCCGTTGACGGCTGAAAGATGTCAAAGCCGTAGAACTCACTGAGGCCTTCATTTTGACAGGTTATGGCTCCCGTAACTCTAAACGAGCCAGAAGTTATAGCCTTACGAATAATCGATATCTACAGGGTGCAGCATCCACGGTGCAAGGTGCAACATCCGTCCGAAATGGCGAAACAGTGCCGTACGGCTTTTAGAAATGCGTGCATGGATTTGAAACGGAACAGTCCCATGGTGCACCACTCTCCAGCGATGGTAAATCGAAGACCAGCCACGGTAATCCCGTTTTGCCGTAAAAATCCACGTGTCGAAAAAACGAAGGGTAAAAAACTTACGAGACCCGATAGAGATTCGGGTTGTCCTTTTTGGGCATTAATATATCCGTTGATGGAAGAAAGCGATCAAAGCCGTAGAACTCATCGAGGCCTTCGTTTTGACAGGTTATGGCTCCCGTAACTCTAAACGAGCCAGAAGTTATGGCCGTAGAACGCACGACTTTTAGAAACGTGTGCATGGATTTGAAACGGAACAGTACCATGGTGCACCACTCTCCAGCGATGGGAAGTCGAAGATGGGCCACGGTAATCCCGTTTTACCGTAAAAATCCACGTGTCGAAAAAACGAAGGGTAAAAAACTTACAAGACCCGATTGAGATTCGGGTTGTCCTTTTTGGGCATTAATATATCCATTGATGGCTGAAAGCTGTCAAAGCCGTAGAACTCATCGAGGCCTTCGTTTTGACAGGTTATGGCTCCCGTAATTCTAAACGAGCCAGAAGTTATGGCCGTCCGAATAATCAATATCTACAGGGTGCAACATCCACGGTGCAAGGTGCAACATCCGTCCGAAATGGCGAAACAGTGCCGTATGACTTTTAGAAATGCGTGCATGGATTTGAAACGGAACAGTACCATGGTGCACCACTCTCCAGCGATGGTAAATCGAAGACCAGCCGACGTAATCCCATTTTGCCGTAAAAATCCACATGTCGAAAAAACGAAGGGTAGAAAACTTACGAGACCTGATTGAGATTCGGGTTGTCCTTTTTAGGCATTAATCTATCCGTTGACGGCTGAAATCTGTCAAAGCCATAGAACTTATCGAGGCCTTCGTTTTGACAGGTTATGGCTCCCGTAACTCTAAACGAGCTTGAAGTTATGGCCGTCCGAATAATCGATATCTACAGGGTGCAACATCCACGGTGCAAGGTGCAACATCCGTCCGAAATGGCGAAACAGTGTCGTACGACTTTTAGAAATGCGTGTATGGATTTAAAACGGAACAGGACCATGGTGCACCACTCTTCAGCGATGGGAAGTCGAAGACGGGCCACGGTAATCCCGTTTTACCGTGAAAATCCACGTGTCGAAAAAACGAAGGGTAAAAAACTTACGAGACCCGATTGAGATTCGGGTTGTCCTTTTTGGGCATTAATCTATCCGTTGATGGCTGAAAGCTGTTAAAGCCTTAATACTCCTCGAGGCCTTCGTTTTGACAGGTTATGGCTCCCGTAACTCTAAACGAGCCAGAAGTTATGGCTGTCCGAATAATCGATATCTACAGGGTGCAACATCCACGGTGCAAGGTGCAACATCCGTCCGAAATGGCGAAACAGTGCCGTACGACCTTTAGAAATGCGTGCATGGATTTGAAACAGAACAGTACCATCGTGCACCACTCTCCGGCGATGGTAAATCGAAGACTATCCACCGTAATGCCGTTTTACCGTAAAAATCCACGTGTCGAAAAAACGAAGGGTAAAAAACTTACGAAACCCGATTGAGATTCGGGTTGTCCTTTTTGGGCGTTAATCTTTACGTTGATGGCTGAAAGCTGTCAAAGCCATAGAACTCATCGAGATCTTCGTTTTGACAGGTTATGGCTCCCGTAACTCTAAACAAGCCAGAAGTAATGGCCGTCCGAATAATCGATGTCTACGGGGTGCAACATCCACGGTGCAAGGTGCAACATCCGTCCGAAATGGCGAAACAGTGCCGTACGACCTTTAGAAATGCGTGCATGGATTTGAAACGGAACAGTACCATGGTGCACCACTCTTCAGTGATGGGAAGTCGAAGACGGGGCACCGTAATCCCGTTTTACCGTAAAAATCCACGATCCGAAAAAACGAAGGGTAAAAAACTTACGAGACGCGATTGAGATTCCGATTGTCCTTTTTGGGCATTAATCTATCCGTTGGCGGCTGAAAGCTGCCAAAGCCATAGAACTCGTCAAGTCCTTCATTTTGACAGGTTATGGCCCCCGTAACTCTAAACGAGCCAGAAGTTATGGCCGTCCGAATAATCGATATCTATAGGGTGCAACATCCACGGTGCAAGGTGCAACATCCGTCCGAAATGGCGAAACAGTGCCGTATGACTTTTAGAAATGCGTGCATGGATTTGAAACGGAACAGTACCATGGTGCACCACTCTCCAGCGATGGGAAGTCGAAGACGGGCCACGGTAATCCCGTTTTACCGTAAAAATCCACGTGTCGAAAAAACGAAGGGTAAAAAACTTACGAGACCCGATTGAGATTCGGGTTGTCCTTTTTGGGCGTTAATCTATCCGTTGACGGCTGAAAGATGTCAAAGTCGTAGAACTCACTGAGGCCTTCATTTTGACAGGTTATGGCTCCCGTAACTCTAAACGAGCCAGAAGTTATAGCCTTACGAATAATCGATATCTACAGGGTGCAGCATCCACGGTGCAAGGTGCAACATCCGTCCGAAATGGCGAAACAGTGCCGTACGGCTTTTAGAAATGCGTGCATGGATTTGAAACGGAACAGTCCCATGGTGCACCACTCTCCAGCGATGGTAAATCGAAGACCAGCCACGGTAATCCCGTTTTGCCGTAAAAATCCACGTGTCGAAAAAACGAAGGGTAAAAAACTTACGAGACCCGATAGAGATTCGGGTTGTCCTTTTTGGGCATTAATATATCCGTTGATGGAAGAAAGCGATCAAAGCCGTAGAACTCATCGAGGCCTTCGTTTTGACAGGTTATGGCTCCCGTAACTCTAAACGAGCCAGAAGTTATGGCCGTAGAACGCACGACTTTTAGAAACGTGTGCATGGATTTGAAACGGAACAGTACCATGGTGCACCACTCTCCAGCGATGGGAAGTCGAAGATGGGCCACGGTAATCCCGTTTTACCGTAAAAATCCACGTGTCGAAAAAACGAAGGGTAAAAAACTTACAAGACCCGATTGAGATTCGGGTTGTCCTTTTTGGGCATTAATATATCCATTGATGGCTGAAAGCTGTCAAAGCCGTAGAACTCATCGAGGCCTTCGTTTTGACAGGTTATGGCTCCCGTAATTCTAAACGAGCCAGAAGTTATGGCCGTCCGAATAATCAATATCTACAGGGTGCAACATCCACGGTGCAAGGTGCAACATCCGTCCGAAATGGCGAAACAGTGCCGTATGACTTTTAGAAATGCGTGCATGGATTTGAAACGGAACAGTACCATGGTGCACCACTCTCCAGCGATGGAAAGTCGAAGACGGGCCACGGTAATCCCGTTTTACCGTAAAAATCCACGTGTCGAAAAAACAAAGGGTAAAAAACTTACGAGACCCGATTGAGATTCGGGTTGTCCTTTTTGGGCGTTAATCTATCCGTTGACGGCTGAAAGCTGTCAAAGCCGTAGAACTCGTCGAGGTCTTCGTTTCGACAGGTTATGGATCCCATAACTCTAAACGAGGCAGAAGTTATGACCGTCCGAATAATCGATATCTACAGGGTGCAACATCCACGGTGCAAGGTGCAACATCCGTCCGAAATGGCAAAACAGTGTCGTATGACTTTTAGAAATGCGTGCATGGATTTGAAACGGAACAGTACCATGGTGCACCACTCTCTAGCGATGGGAAGTCGAAGACGGGCCACGGTAATCCCGTTTTACCATAAAAATCCACGTGTCGAAAAAACGAAGGATAAAAAACTTACGAGACCCGATTGAGATTCGGGTTGTCCTTTTTGGGCGTTAATCTATCCGTTGACGGCTGAAAGCTGTCAAAGCCGTAGAACTCGTCGAGGTCTTCGTTTCGACAGGTTATGGATCCCATAACTCTAAACGAGGCAGAAGTTATGACCGTCCGAATAATCGATATCTACAGGGTGCAACATCCACGGTGCAAGGTGCAACATCCGTCCGAAATGGCAAAACAGTGCCGTATGACTTTTAAAAATGCGTGCATGGATTTGAAACGGAACAGTACCATGGTGCACCACTCTCCAGCGATGGGAAGTCGAAGTCGGGCCACGGTAATCCTGTTTTACCGTAAAAATCCATGTGTCGAAAAAACGAAGGTTAATCCCGTTTTACCGTAAAAATCCACGTGTCGAAAAAAACGAAGGGTAAAAAATTTACGAGACCCGTTTGAGATTCAGGTTGTCCTTTTTGGGCGTTAATCTATCCGTTGACGGCTGAAAGCTATCAAAGCCGTAGAACTCGTCGAGGTCTTCGTTTTGACATGTTATGGATCCCGTAACTCTTAACGAGCCAGAAGTTATGGCCGTCCGAATAATCGATATCTACAGGGCGCAACATCCACGGTGCAAGGTGCAACATCCGTCCGAAATGGCGAAACAGTGCCGTATGACTTTTAGAAATGCGTGCATGGATTTGAAATGGAACAATACCATGGTGCACCACTCCCCAGCGATGGGAAGTCGAAGACGGGCCACGGTAATCCCGTTTTGCCGTAAAAATCCACGTGTCGAAAAAACGAAGGGTAAAAAACTTACGAGACCCGATAGAGATTCGGGTTGTCCTTTTTGGGCATTAATATATCCGTTGATGGCTGAAAGCTATCAAAGCCGTAGAACTCATCGAGGCCTTCGTTTTGACAGGTTATGGCTCCCGTAACTATAAACGAGCCAGAAGTTATGGCCGTCCGAATAATCGATATCTACAGGGTACAACATCCACGGTGCAAGGTGCAACATCCGTCCGAAATGGCGAAACAGTGCCGTACGACTTTTAGAAATGCGTGCATGGATTTGAAACGGAACATTACCATGGTGCACCACTCTCCAGCGATGGGAAGTCGAAGACGGGCCACGGTAATCCCGTTTTACCGTAAAAATCCATGTGTCGAAAAAACGAAGGGTAATCCCGTTTTACCGTAAAAATCCACGTGTCAAAAAAACGAAGGGTAAAAAACTTACGAGACCCGATTGAGATTCGGGTTGTCCTTTTTGGGCGTTAATCTATCCGTTGACGGCTGAAAGCTGTCAAAGCCGTAAAACTCATCGAGGCCTTCGTTTTGACAGGTTATGGATCCCGTAACTCTAAACGAGCTAGTAGTTATGGCCGTCCGAATAATCGATATCTACAGGGTGCAACATCCACGGTGCAAGGTGCAGCATCCGTCCGAAATGGCGAAACAGTGCCGTATGACTTTTAGAATGCGTGCATGGATTTGAAACGGAACAATACCATGGTGCACCACTCTCCAGTGATGGGAAGTCGAAGACGGGCCACGGTAATCCCGTTTTACCGTAAAAATCCACGTGTCGAAAAAACGAACGGTAGAAAACTTACGAGACCCGATTCAGATTCGTGTTGTCCTTTTTGGGCGTTAATCTATCCGTTGATGGCTGAAAGCTGTCAAAGCCGTAGAACTCGTCGAGGTCTTCGTTTTGACAGGTTATGGCTCCCGTAACTCTAAACGAGCCAGAAGTTATGGCCGTCCGAATAATCGATATCTACAGGGTGCAACATCCACAGTGCAAGGTGCAACATCCGTCCGAAATGGCAAAACAGTGCCGTATGACTTTTAGAAATCCGTGCATGGATTTGAAACGGAACAGTACCATGGTGCACCACCCTCCAGCGATGGGAAGTCGAAGACGGGCCACGGTAATCCCGTTTTACCGTAAAAATCCACGTGTCGAAAAAACGAAGGGTAAAAATCTTACGAGGCCCGAATGAGATTCGGGTTGTCCTTTTTGGGCATTAATCTATCCGTTGACGGCTGAAAACCGTCAAAGCCGTCGAACTCATCGAGGCCTTCGTTTTGAGAGGTTATGGCTCCTGTAACTCTAAACGAGCCAGAAGTTATGGCCGTCCGAATAATCGATATCTACAGGGTGCAACAACCACGGTGCAAGGTGCAACATCCGTCCGAAATGGAGAAATAGTGTCGTATGACTTTAAGAAATGCGTGCATGGGATTTGAAATGGAACAGTACCATGGTGCATCACTCTTCAGCGATGGAAAGTCGAAGACGGGCCACGGTAATCCCGTTTTACCGTAAAATTGGACATGTCGAAAAAGCGAAGGGTAAAAAACTTACGAGACCCGATTGAGATTCGGGTTGTCCTTTTTGGGCATTAATCTATCCGATGACGGCTGAAAGCTGTCAAAGCCGTAGAACTCATCGACCCTTCGTTTTGACAGGTTATGGCTCCCGTAACTCTAAACGAGCCAGAAGTTATGGCCGTCCGAATAATCGATATCTACAGGGTGCAACATCCACGGTGCACGGTGCAACATCCGTCTGAAATGGCGAAACAGTGTCGCACGACTTTTAGAAATGCGTGCATGGATTTGAAATGGAACAGTACCATGGTGCACCACTCTCCAGCGATGGGAAGTCGAAGACGGGCCGCGGTAATCCCGTTTTACCGTAAAAATCCACGTGTCGAAAAAACGAAGGGTAAAAAACTTACGAGACCCGATTGAGATTCGGGTTGTCCTTTTTGGGCATTAATCTATCCGTTGACGGCAGAAAGCTGTCAAACCCGTAGAACTCATCGCGGCCTTCGTTTTGACAGGTTATGGCTCCCGTAACTATAAACGAGCCAGAAGTTATGGCCATCCGAATAATCGATATCTACAGGGTAAAACATCCACGGTGCAAGGTGCAACATCCGTCCGAAATGGCGAAACAGTGCCGTACGACTTTTAGAAATGCGTGCATGGATTTGAAACGGAACATTACCATGGTGCACCACTCTCCAGCGATGGGAAGTCGAAGACGGGCCACGGTAATCCCGTTTTACCGTAAAAATCCACGTGTCGAAAAAACGAAGGGTAAAAAACTTACGAGACCCGATTGAGATTCGGGTTGTCCTTTTTAGGCATTAATCTATCCGTTGACGGCTGAAAGCTGTCAAAGCCGTAGAACTCATCGATGCCTTCGTTTTGACTGGTTATGGCTCCCGTAACTCTTAACGAGCCAGAAGTTATGGCCGTCAGAATAATCGATGTCTATAGGGTGCAACATCCACGGTGCAAGGTGCAACATCCGTCCGACATGGCGAAACAGTGCCGGACGACTTTTAGAAATACGTGCATGGATTTCAAATGGAAAAGTACCATGGTGTACCACTCTCCAGCGATGGTAAATCGAAGACCAGCCACCGTAATCCCGTTTTCGCGTAAAAATCCACGTTTCGAAAAAACGAAGGGTAAAAACCTTACGAGACCCGATTGAGATTCGGGTTGTCCTTTTTGGGCATTAATCTATCCGTTGACGGCTGAAAGCTATCAAAGCCGTAGAACTCATCGAGGCCTTCGTTTTGACAGGTTATGACTCCCGTAACTCTAAACGAGCCAGAAGTTATGGCCGTCCGAATAATCGATATCTACAGGGTGCAACATCCACAGTGCAAGGTGCAAAATCCGTCCGAAATGGCGAAACAGTGCCGCACGACTTTTAGAAATGCGTGCATGGATTTCAAATGGAACAGTACCATGGTTCACCACTCTCCAGCGATGGGAAGTCGAAGATGGGCCACGGTAATCCCGTTTTACCGTAAAAAGCCACGTGTCGACAAAACGAAGGGTAAAAAACTTACAAGACCCGATTGAGATTCGGGTTGTCCTTTTTGGGCATTAATATATCCATTGATGGCTGAAAGCTGTCAAAGACGTAGAACTCATCGAGGCCTTCGTTTTGACAGGTTATGGATCCCGTAACTCTAAACAAGCCAGTAGTTATGGGCGTCCGAATAATCGATATCTACAGGGTGCAACATCCACGGTGCAAGGTGCAACATCCGTCCGAAATGGCGAAACGGTGCCGTATGACTTTTAGAAATGCGTGCATGGATTTGAAACGGAACAATACCATGGTGCACCACTCTCCAGTGATGGGAAGTCGAAGACGGGCCACGGTAATCCCATTTTACCGTAAAAATCCACGTGTCGAAAAAACGAAGGGTAAAAAACTTACGAGACCCGATTCAGATTCGTGTTGTCCTTTTTGGGCGTTAATCTATCCGTTGATGGCTGAAAGCTGTCAAAGCCGTAGAACTCGTACAGGTCTTCGTTTTGACAGGTTATGGCTCCCGTAAATCTAAACGAGCCAGAAGTTATGGCCGTCCGAATAATCGATATCTACAGGGTGCAACATCCACAGTGCAAGGTGCAACATCCGTCCGAAATGGCAAAACAGTGCCGTATGACTTTTAGAAATCCGTGCATGGATTTGAAACGGAACAGTACCATGGTGCACCACTCTCCAGCGATGGGAAGTCGAAGACGGGCCACGGTAATCCCGTTTTACCGTAAAAATCCACGTGTCGAAAAAACGAAGGGTAAAAAACTTACGAGGCCCGAATGAGATTCGGGTTGTCCTTTTTGGGCATTAATCTATCCGTTGACGGCTGAAAACTGTCAAAGCCGTCGAACTCATCGAGGCCTTTGTTTTTACAGGTAATGGCTCCTGTAACTCTAAACGAGCCAGAAGTTATGGCCGTCCGAATAATCGATATCTACAGGGTGCAACAACCACGGTGCAGGGTGCAACATCCGTCCGAAATGGAGAAACAGTGTCGTATGACTTTAAGAAATGCGTGCATGGGATTTGAAATGGAACAGTACCATGGTGCATCACTCTTCAGCGATGGGAAGTCGAAGACGGGCCACGGTAATCCCGTTTTACCGTAAAAATGCACATGTCGAAAAAGCGAAGGGTAAAAAACTTACGAGACCCGATTGAGATTCGGGTTGTTCTTTTTGGGCAATAATCTATCCCTGAAAGCTGTCAAAGCCGTAGAACTCATCGAGGCCTTCGTTTTGACAGGTTATGGCTCCCGTAACTCTAAACGAGCCAGAAGTTATGGCCGTCCGAATAATCGATATCTACAGGGTGCAATATCCACGGTGCAAGGTGCATCATCCGTCCGAAATGGCGAAACAGTGTCGCACGACTTTTAGAAATGCGTGCATGGATTTGAAACGGAACAGTACCATGGTGCACCACTCTCCAGCGATGGGAAGTCGAAGACGGGCCACGGTAATCACGTTTTACCGTAAAAATCAACGTGTCGAAAAAACGAAGGGTAAAAAACTTACGAGACCCGATTGAGATTCGGGTTGTCCTTTTTGGGCATTAATCTATCCGTTGACGGCAGAAAGCTGTCAAAGCCGTAGAACTCATCGAGGCCTTCGTTTTGACAGGTTATGGCTCCCGTAACTATAAACGAGCCAGAAGTTATGGCCGTCCGAATAATCGATATCTACAGGGTGCAACATCCACGGTGCAAGGTGCAACATCCGTCCGAAATGGCGAAACAGTGCCGTACGACTCTTGGAAATGCGTGCATGGATTTGAAACGGAACATTACCATGGTGCACCACTCTCCAGCGATGGGAAGTCGAAGACGGGCCACGGTAATCCCGTTTTAACGTAAAAATCCACGTGTCGAAAAAACAAAGGGTAAAAAACTTACGAGACCCGATTGAGATTCGGGTTGTCCTTTTTAGGCATTAATCTATCCGTTGACGGCTGAAAGCTGCCAAAGCCGTAGAACTCATCGATGCCTTCGTTTTGACTGGTTATGGCTCCCGTAACTCTTAACGAGCCAGAGGTTATGGCCGTCAGAATAATCGATGTCTACAGGGTGCAACATCCACGGTGCAAGGTGCAACATCCGTCCGACATGGCGAAACAGTGCCGTACGACTTTTAGAAATACGTGCATGGATTTCAAATGGAACAGTACCATGGTGTACCACTCTCCAGCGATGGTAAATCGAAGACCAGCCGCCGTAATCCCGTTTTGCCGTAAAAATCCACGTTTCGAAAAAACGAAGGGTAAAAACCTTACGAGACCCGATTGAGATTCGGGTTGTCCTTTTTGGGCATTAATCTATTCGTTGACGGCTGAAAGCTGTCAAAGCCGTAGAACTCATCGAGGCCTTCGTTTTGACAGGTTATGGCTCCCGTAACTCTAAACGAGCCAGAAGTTATGGCCGTCCGAATAATCGATATCTACAGGGTGCAACATCCACGGTGCAAGGTGCAACATCCGTCCGAAATGGCGAAACAGTGCCGCACGACTTTTAGAAATGCGTGCATGGATTTGAAACGGAACAGTACCATGGTTCACCACTCTCCAGCGATGGGAAGTCGAAGATGGGCCACGGTAATCCCGTTTTACCGTAAAAAGCCACGTGTCGACAAAACGAAGGCTAAAAAACTTACAAGACCCGATTGATATTCGGGTTGTCCTTTTTGGGCATTAATATATCCATTGATGGCTGAAAGCTGTCAAAGACGTAGAACTCATCGAGGCCTTCGTTTTGACAGGTTATGGATCCCGTAACTCTAAACGAGCCAGTAGTTATGGCCGTCCGAATAATCGATATCTACAGGGTGCAACATCCACGGTGCAAGGTGCAACATCCGTCCGAAATGGCGAAACAGTGCCGTATGACTTTTAGAAATGCGTGCATGGATTTGAAACGGAACAATACCATAGTACACCACTCTCTAGTGATGGGAAGTCGAAGACGGGCCACGGTAATCCCGTTTTACCGTAAAAATCCACGTGTCGAAAAAACGAAGGTTAAAAAACTTACGAGACCCGATTGAGATTCGGGTTGTCCTTTTTAGGCATTAATCTATCCGTTGACGGCTGAAAGCTGTCAAAGCCGTAGAACTCATCGATGCCTTCGTTTTGACTGGTTATGGCTCCCGTAACTCTTAACGAGCCAGAAGTTATGGCCGTCAGAATAATCGATGTCTATAGGGTGCAACATCCACGGTGCAAGGTGCAACATCCGTCCGACATGAAGAAACAGTGCCGGACGACTTTTAGAAATACGTGCATGGATTTCAAATGGAAAAGTACCATGGTGTACCACTCTCCAGCGATGGTAAATCGAAGACCAGCCACCGTAATCCCGTTTTGCCGTAAAAATCCACGTTTCGAAAAAACGAAGGGTAAAAACCTTACGAGACCCGATTGAGATTCGGGTTGTCCTTTTTGGGCATTAATCTATCCGTTGACGGCTGAAAGCTATCAAAGCCGTAGAACTCATCGAGGCCTTCGTTTTGACAGGTTATGACTCCCGTAACTCTAAACGAGCCAGAAGTTATGGCCGTCCGAATAATCGATATCTACAGAGTGCAACATCCACGGTGCAAGGTGCAACATCCGTCCGAAATGGCGAAACAGTGCCGCACGACTTTTAGAAATGCGTGCATGGATTTGAAATGGAACAGTACCATGGTTCACCACTCTCCAGCGATGCGAAGTCGAAGATGGGCCACGGTAATCCCGTTTTACCGTAAAAAGCCACGTGTCGACAAAACGAAGGGTAAAAAACTTACAAGACCCGATTGAGATTCGGGTTGTCCTTTTTGGGCATTAATATATCCATTGATGGCTGAAAGCTGTCAAAGACGTAGAACTCATCGAGGCCTTCGTTTTGACAGGTTATGGATCCCGTAACTCTAAACAAGCCAGTAGTTATGGCCGTCCGAATAATCGATATCTACAGGGTGCAACATGCACGGTGCAAGGTGCAACATCCGTCCGAAATGGCGAAACAGTGCCGTTTGACTTTTAGAAATGCGTGCATGGATTTGAAACGGAACAATACCATTGTGCACCACTCTCCAGTGATGGGAAGTCGAAGACGGGCCACGGTAATCCCATTTTACCGTAAAAATCCACGTGTCGAAAAAACGAAGGGTAAAAAACTTACGAGACCCGATTCAGATTCGTGTTGTCCTTTTTGGGCGTTAATCTATCCGTTGATGGCTGAAAGCTATCAAAGCCGTAGAACTCGTCCAGGTCTTCGTTTTGACAGGTTATGGCTCCCGTAAATCTAAACGAGCCAGAAGTTATGGCCGTCCGAATAATCGATATCTACAGGGTGCAACATCCACAGTGCAAGGTCAACATCCGTCCGAAATGGCAAAACAGTGCCGTATGACTTTTAGAAATCCGTGCATGGATTTGAAACGGAACAGTACCATGGTGCACCACTCTCCAGCGATGGGAAGTCGAAGACGGGCCACGGTAATCCCGTTTTACCGTAAAAATCCACGTGTCGAAAAAACGAAGGGTAAAAAACTTACGAGGCCCGAATGAGATTCGGGTTGTCCTTTTTGCGCATTAATCTATCCGTTGACGGCTGAAAACTGTCAAAGCCGTCGAACTCATCGAGGCCTTCGTTTTTACAGGTAATGGCTCCTGTAACTCTAAACGAGCCAGAAGTTATGGCCGTCCGAATAATCGATATCTACAGGGTGCAACAACCACGGTGCAAGGTGCAACATCCGTCCGAAATGGAGAAACAGTGTCGTATGACTTTAAGAAATGCGTGCATGGGATTTGAAATGGAACAGTACCATGGTGCATCACTCTTCAGCGATGGGAAGTCGAAGACGGGCCACGGTAATCCCGTTTTACCGTAAAAATGCACATGTCGAAAAAGCGAAGGGTAAAAAACTTACGAGACCCGATTGAGATTCGGGTTGTCCTTTTTGGGCATTAATCTATCCCTGAAAGCTGTCAAAGCCGTAGAACTCATCGAGGCCTTCGTTTTGACAGGTTATGGCTCCCGTAACTCTAAACGAGCCAGAAGTTATGGCCGTCCGAATAATCGATATCTACAGGGTGCAATATCCACGGTGCAAGGTGCAACATCCGTCCGAAATGGCGAAACAGTGTCGCACGACTTTTAGAAATGCGTGCATGGATTTGAAACGGAATAGTACCATGGTGCACCACTCTCTAGCGATGGAAAGTCGAAGACGGGCCACGGTAATCCCGTTTTACCGTAAAAATCAACGTGTCGAAAAAACGAAGGGTAAAAAACTTACGAGACCCGATTGAGATTCGGGTTGTCCTTTTTGGGCATTAATCTATCCGTTGACGGCAGAAAGCTGTCAAAGCCGTAGAACTCATCGAGGCCTTCGTTTTGACAGGTTATGGCTCTCGTAACTATAAACGAGCCAGAAGTTATGGCCGTCCGAATAATCGATATCTATAGGGTGCAACATCCACGGTGCAAGGTGCAACATCCGTCCGAAATGGCGAAACAGTGCCGTACGACTCTTAGAAATGCGTGCATGGATTTGAAATGGAACATTACCATGGTGCACCACTCTCCAGCGATGGGAAGTCGAAGACGGGCCACGGTAATCCCGTTTTAACGTAAAAATCCACGTGTCGAAAAAACAAAGGGTAAAAAACTTACGAGACCCGATTGAGATTCGGGTTGTCCTTTTTAGGCATTAATCTATCCGTTGACGGCTGAAAGCTGTCAAAGCCGTAGAACTCATCGATGCCTTCGTTTTGACTGGTTATGGCTCCCGTAACTCTTAACGAGCCAGAGGTTATGGCCGTCAGAATAATCGATGTCTACAGGATGCAACATCCACGGTGCAAGGTGCAACATCCGTCCGACATGGCGAAACAGTGCCGTACGACTTTTAGAAATACGTGCATGGATTTCAAATGGAACAGTACCATGGTGTACCACTCTCCAGCGATGGTAAATCGAAGACCAGCCGCCGTAATCCCGTTTTGCCGTAAAAATCCACGTTTCGAAAAAACGAAGGGTAAAAACCTTACGAGACCCGATTGAGATTCGGGTTGTCCTTTTTGGGCATTAATCTATTCGTTGACGGCTGAAAGCTGTCAAAGCCGTAGAACTCATCGAGGCCTTCGTTTTGACAGGTTATGGCTTCCGTAACTCTAAACGAGCCAGAAGTTATGGCCGTCCGAATAATCGATATCTACAGTGTGCTACATCCACGGTGCAAGGTGCAACATCCGTCCGAAATGGCGAAACAGTGCCGCACGAATTTTAGAAATGCGTGCATGGATTTGAAACGGAACAGTACCATGGTTCACCACTCTCCAGCGATGGGAAGTCGAAGATGGGCCACGGTAATCCCGTTTTACCGTAAAAAGCCACGTGTCGACAAAACGAAGGCTAAAAAACTTACAAGACCCGATTGATATTCGGGTTGTCCTTTTTGGGCATTAATATATCCATTGATGGCTGAAAGCTGTCAAAGACGTAGAACTCATCGAGGCCTTCGTTTTGACAGGTTATGGATCCCGTAACTCTAAACGAGCCAGTAGTTATGGCCGTCCGAATAATCGATATCTACAGGGTGCAACATCCACGGTGCAAGGTGCAACATCCGTCCGAAATGGCGAAACAGTGTCGTATGACTTTTAGAAATGTGTGCATGGATTTGAAACGGAACAATACCATGGTACACCACTCTCTAGTGATGGGAAGTCGAAGACGGGCCACGGTAATCCCGTTTTACCGTAAAAATCCACGTGTCGAAAAAACGAAGGGTAAAAAACTTACGAGACCCGATTGAGATTCGTGTTGTCCTTTTGGGCGTTAATCTATCCGTTGATGGCTGAAAGCTGTCAAAGCCGTAGAACTCGTCGAGGTCTTCGTTTTGATAGGTTATGGCTCCCGTAACTCTAAACGAGCCAGAAGTTATGGCCGTCCGTATAATCGATATCTACAGGGCGCAACATCCACAGTGCATGGTGCAACATCCGTCCGAAATGGCATAACAGTGCCGTATGACTTTTAGAAATCCGTGCATGGATTTGAAATGGAACAGTACCATGTTGCACCACTCTCCAGCGATGGAAAGTCGAAGACGGGCCACGGTAATCCCGTTTTACCATAAAAATCCACGTGTCGAAAAAACGAAGGGTAAAAAACTTACGAGGCCCGAATGAGATTCGGGTTGTCCTTTTTGGGCATTAATCTATCCGTTGACGGCTGAAAACTGTCCAAGCCGTAGAACTCATCGAGGCCTTCGTTTTGACAGGTTATGGCTCCTGTAACTCTAAACGAGCCAGAAGTTATGGCCGTCCGAATAATCGATATTTACAGGGTGCAACAACCACGGTGCAAGGTGCAACATCCGTCCAAAATGGAGAAACAGTGTCGTATGACTTTTAGAAATGCGTGCATGGGATTTGAAATGGAACAGTACCATGGTGCATCACTCTTCAGCGATGGGAAGTCGAAGACGGGCCACGGTAATCCCGTTTTACCTTAAAAATGCACATGTCGAAAAAGCGAAGGGTAAAAAACTTACGAGACCCGATTGAGATTCGGGTTGTTCTTTTTGGGCGTTAATCTATCCGTTGACGGATGAAAGTTATCAAAGCCGTAGAACTCATCGAGGTCTTTGTTTTGATAGGTTATGGCTCCCGTAACTCTAAACGAGCCAGAAGTTATGGCCGTCCGAATAATCGATATCTACAGGGTGCAACATCCACGGTGCAAGGTGCAACATCCGTCCGAAATGGCGAAACAGTGCTGTACGACTTTTAAAAATGCGTGCATGGATTTGAAACAGAACAGTACCATGGTGCACCACTCTCCAGCGATGGGAAGTCGAAGACGGGCAACGGTAATCCCGTTTTAACGTAAAAATCCACGTGTCGAAAAAACGTAGGGTAAAAAACTAACGAGACCCGATTGAGATTCGGGTTGTCCTTTTTGGGCATTAATCTATCCGTTGACGGCTTAATGCTGTCAAAGCCGTAGAACTCATTGAGGCCTTCATTTTGACAGGTTATGGCTTCCGTAACTCTAAACGAGCCATAAGTTATAGCCGTACGAATAATCGATATCTACAGGGTGCAGCATCCACGGTGCAAGGTGCAACATCCGTCCGAAATGGCGAAACAGTGCCGTACGACTTTTAAAAATGCGTGCATGGATTTGAAACAGAACAGTACCATGGTGCACCACTCTCCAGCGATGGGAAGTCGAAGACGGGCAACGATAATCCCGTTTTACCGTAAAAATCCACGTGTCCAAAAAACGAAGGGTAAAAAACTTACGAGACCCGATTGAGATTCGGGTTGTCCTTTTTGGGCATTAATCTATCCGTTGACGACTTAAAGCTGTCAAAGCCGTAGAACTCATTGAGGCCTTCATTTTGACAGGTTATGGCTTCCGTAACTCTAAACGAGCCATAAGTTATAGCCGTACGAATAATCGATATCTACAGGGTGCAGCATCCACGGTGCAAGGTGCAACATCCGTCCGAAATGGAGAAACAGTGCCGTATGCTTTTAGAAATGCGTGCAAGGATTTGAAACGGAACAGTCCTATGGTGCACCACTTTCCAGCGATGGTAAATCGAAGACCAGCCACGGTAATCCTGTTTTGCCGTAAAAATCCACGTGTCGAAAAAACGAAGGGTAAAAAACTTACGAGACCCGATAGAGATTCGGGTTGTCCTTTTTGGGCATTAATATATCCGTAGATGGCTGAAAGCTATCAAAGCCGTAGAACTCATCGAGGCTGTCGTTTTGACAGGTTATGGCTCCCGTAACTCTTAACGAGCCAGAAGTTATGGCCGTCCGAATAATCGATATCTACAGGGTGCAACATCCACGGTGCAAGGTGCAACATCCGTCCGACATGGCGAAACAGTGCCGCACGACTTTTAGAAATGTGTGCATGGATTTGAAACCGAACAGTACCATGGTGTACCACTCTCCAGCGATGGTAAATCGAAGACCAGTCACCGTAATCCCGTTTTGCCGTAAAAATCCACGTGTCGAAAAAACAAAGGGTAAAAAACTTACGAGACCCGATTGAGATTCAGGTTGTCCTTTTTGGGCATTAATCTATCCGTTGACGGCTGAAAGCTGTCAAAGCCGTAGAACTCATCGAGGCCTTCGTTTTGACAGGTTATGGATCCCGTAACTCTTAACAAGCCAGAAGTTATGGCCGTCCGAATAATCGATATCTACAAGGTGCAACATCCACGGTGCATGGTGCAACATCCGTCCGAAATGGCGAAACAGTGTCGTATGACTTTTAGAAATGCGTGCATGGATTTGAAACGGAACAGTACCATGGTGCACCACTCTCCAGCGATGGGAAGTCGAAGACGGGCCACGGTAATCCCGTTTTACCGTAAAAATCCACGTGTCGAAAAAACGAAGGGTAAATAACTTACGAGACCCGATTGAGATTCGGGTTGTCCTTGTTGGGCATTAATCTATCCGTTGATGGCAGAAAGCAGTCAAAGCCGTAGAACTCATCGAGGCCTTTGTTTTGATAGGTTATGGCTCCTGTAACTCTAAACGAGCCAGAAGTTATGGTCGTCCGAATAATCGATATCTACAGGGTGCAACATCCATGGTGCAAGGTGCAACATCCGTCCGAAATGGCGAAACAGTGCCGTACGACTTTTAAAAATGCGTGCATGGATTTGAAACAGAAAAGTACCATGGTGCACCACTCTCCAGCGATGGGAAGTCGAAGACGGGCAACGGTAATCCCGTTTTTCCGTAAAAATCCATGTGTCGAAAAAACGAAGGGTAAAAAACTTACGAGACCCGATTGAGATTCGGGTTGTCCTTTTTGGGCATTAATCTATCCGTTGACGGCTTAAAGCTGTCAAAGCCGTAGAACTCATTGAGGCCTTCATTTTGACAGGTTATGGCTTCCGTAACTCTAAACGAGCCATAAGTTATAGCCGTACGAATAATCGATATCTACAGGGTGCAGCATCCACGGTGCAAGGTGCAACATCCGTCCGAAATGGCGAAACAGTGCCGTACGGCTTTTAGAAATGCGTGCAAGGATTTGAAACGGAACAGCCCTATGGTGCACCACTCTCCAGCGATGGTAAATCGAAGACCAGCCACGGTAATCCTGTTTTGCCGTAAAAATCCATGTGTCGAAAAAACGAAGGGTAAAAAACTTACGAGACCCCATAGAGATTCGGGTTGTCCTTTTTGGGCATTAATATATCCGTTGATGGCTGAAAGCTATCAAAGCCGTAGAACTCATCGAGGCTGTCGTTTTGACAGGTTATGGCTCCCGTAACTCTTAACGAGCAAGAAGTTATGGCCGTCCGAATAATCGATATTTACAGGGTGCAACATCCACGGTGCAAGGTGCAACATCCGTCCGACATGGCGAAATAGTGCCGTACGACTTTTAGAAATGCGTGCATGGATTTGAAACCGAACAGTACCATGGTGTACCACTCTCCAGCGATGGTAAATCGAAGACCAGCCACCGTAATCCCGTTTTGCCGTAAAAATCCACGTGTCAAAAAAACAAAGGGTAAAAAACTTACGAGACCCGATTGAGATTCGGGTTGTCCTTTTTGGGCATTAATCTATCCGTTGACGGCTGAAAGCAGTCAAAGCCGTAGAACTCATCTAGGCCTTCGTTTTGACAGGTTATGGATCCCGTAACTCTTAACGAGCCAGAAGTTATGGCCGTCCGAATAATCGATATCTACAAGGTGCAACATCCACGGTGCATGGTGCAACATCCGTCCGAAATGGCGAAACAGTGTCGTATGACTTTTAGAAATGCGTGCATGGATTTGAAATGGAACAGTACCATGGTGCACCACTCTCCAGCGATGGGAAGTCGAAGACGGGCCACGGTAATCCCGTTTTGCCGTAAAAATCCACGTGTCGAAAAAACGGGGTAAAAAATTTACGAGACCCGATAGAGATTCGGGTTGTCCTTTATGGGCATTAATATATCCGTTGATGGCTGAAAGCTATCAAAGCCGTAGAACTCATCGAGGCCTTCGTTTTGACAGGTTATGGCTCCCGTAACTATAAACGAGCCAGAAGTTATGGCCGTCCGAATAATCGATATCTACAGGGTGGAACATCCACGGTGCAAGGTGCAACATCCGTCCGAAATGGCGAAACAGTGCCGTACGACTTTTAGAAATGCGTGCATGGATTTGAAACGGAACATTACCATGGTGCACCACTCTCCAGCGATGGGAAGTCGAAGACGGGCCACGGTAATCCCGTTTTACCGTAAAAATCCACGTGTCGAAAAAACGAAGGGTAAAAAACTTACGAGACCCGATTGAGATTTGGGTTGTCCTTTTTAGGCATTAATCTATCCGTTGACGGCTGAAAGCTGTCAAAGCCGTAGAACTCATCGATGCCTTCGTTTTGACTGGTTATGGCTCCCGTAACTCTTAACGAGCCAGAAGTTATGGCCGTCAGAATAATCGATGTCTACAGGGTGCAACATCCACGGTGCAAGGTGCAACATCCGTCCGACATGGCGAAACAGTGCCGTACGACTTTTAGAAATGAGTGCATGGATTTCAAATGGAAAAGTACCATGGTGTACCACTCTCCAGCGATGGTAAATCGAAGACCAGCCACCGTAATCCCGTTTTGCCGTAAAAATCCACGTGTCGATAAAACGAAGGGTAAAAACCTTACGAGACCCGATTGAGATTCAGGTTGTCCTTTTTGGGCATTAATCTATCCGTGGATAGCTGAAAGCTGTCAAAGCCATAGAACTCATCAAGGCCTTCGTTTTGACAGGTTATGGCTCCCTTAACTCTAAACGAGCCAGAAGTTATGGCCGTCCGAATAATCGATATCTACAGGGTGCAACATCCACGGTGCAAGGTACAACATCCGTCCGAAATGGCGAAACAGTGCCGCACGACTTTTAGAAATGCGTGCATGGATTTGAAACGGAACAGTACCATGGTTCACCACTCTCCAGCGATGGGAAGTCGAAGATGGGCCACGGTAATCCCGTTTTACCCTAAAAATCCACGTGTCGACAAAACGAAGGGTAAAAAACTTACAAGACCCGATTGAGATTCGGGTTGTCCTTTTTGGGCATTAATATATCCATTGATTGCTGAAAGCTGTCAAAGACGTAGAACTCATCGAGGCCTTCGTTTTGACAGGTTATGGATCCCGTAACTCTAAACGAGCCAGTAGTTATGGCCGTCCGAATAATCGATATCTACGGGGTGCAACATCCACGGTGCAAGGTGCAACATCCGTCCGAAATGGCGAAACAGTGCCGTATGACTTTTAAAATTGCGTGCATGGATTTGAAACAGAACAATACCATGGTGCACCACTCTCCAATGATGGGAAGTCGAAGACGGGCCACGGAAATCCCGTTTTACCGTAAAAATCCACGTGTCGAAAAAACGAAGGGTAAAAAACTTACGAGACCCGATTGAGATTCGTGTTGTCCTTTTTGGGCGTTAATCTATCCGTTGACGGCTGAAAGTTGTCATAGCCGTAGAACTCGTCGAGGTCTTCGTTTTGACAGGTTATGGCTCCCTTAACTCTAAACGAGCCAGAAGTTATGGCCGTCCGAATAATCGATATCTACAGGGTGCAACATCCACAGTGCAAGGTGCAACATCCGTCCGAATTGGCAAAACAGTGCCGTATGTCTTTTAGAAATGCGTGCATGGATTTGAAACGGAACAGTACCATGGTGCACCACTCCCCAGCGATGGGAAGTCGAAGACGGGCCACGGTAATCCCGTTTAACCGTAAAAATCCACGTGTCGAAAAAACGAAGGGTAAAAAACTAACGAGGCCCGAATGAGATTCGGATTGTCCTTTTTGGGCATTAATCTATCCGTTGACGGCTGAAAACTGTCGAAGCCGTAGAACTCATCGAGGCCTTCGTTTTGACGGGTTATGGCTCCTGTAGCTCTAAACGAGCCAGAAATTATGGCCGTCCGAATAATCGATATCTACAGGGTGCAACAACCACGGTGCAAGGTGCAACATCCGTCCGAAATGGAGAAACAGTGTCGTATGACCTTTAGAAATGCGTGCATGGGATTTGAAATGGAACAGTACCATGGTGCATCACTCTTCAGCGATGGGAAGTCGAAGACGGGCCACGGTAATCCCGTTTTATCGTAAAAATGCACATGTCGAAAAAGCGAAGGGTAAAAAACTTACGAGACCCGATTGAGATTCGGGTTGTCCTTTTTGGGCATTAATCTATCCGTTGACGGTTGAAAGCTGTCAAAGCCGTAAAACTCATCGAGGCCTTCGTTTTGACAGGTTATGGCTCCTGTAACTTTAAACGAGCCAGAAGTTATGGCCGTCCGAATAATCGATATCTACAGGGTGCAACATCCACGGTGCATGGTGCAACATCCGTCCGAAATGGCGAAACAGTGTCGCACGACTTTTAGAAATGCGTGCATGGATTTGAAACGGAACAGTATCATGGTGCACCACTCTCCAGCGATGGGAAGTCGAAGACGGGCCACGGTAATCCCGTTTTACCGTAAAAATCCACGTGTCGAAAAAACGAAGGGTAAAAAACTTACGAGACCCGATTGAGATTCGGGTTGTCCTTTTTGGGCATTAATCTATCCGTTGAAGGCTGAAAGCTGTCAAAGCCGTAGAACTCATCGAGGCCTTCGTTTTGATAGGTTATGGCTCCTGTAACTCTAGACGAGCCAGAAATTATGGCTGTCCGAATAATCGATATCTACAGGGTGCAACATCCACGGTGCAAGGTGCAACATCCGTCCGAAATGGCGAAACAGTGCCATACGACTTTTAGAAATGCGTGCATGGATTTGAAACGGAACAGTACCATGGTGCACCACTCTCCAGCGATGGGAAGTTGAAGACGGGCCACGGTAATCCCGTTTTACCGTAAAAATCCACGTGTCGAAAAAACGAAGGGTAAAAAACTTATGTGACCCGATTGAGATTCGGGTTGTTCTTTTTGGGCATTAATCTATCCGTTGACGGCTGAAAGCTGTCAAAGCCGTAGAACTCATCGAGGCCTTCGTTTTGACAGGTTATGGCTCCCGTAACTCTAAACAAGCCAGATGTTATAGCCGTCTGAATAATCGATATCTACAGGGTGCAACATCCACGGTGCAAGGTGCAACATCCGTCCGAAATGGCGTAACAGTATCGTACGGCTTTTAGAA
Organism: Allium cepa; assembly: GCA_030765085.1. Lineage (NCBI taxonomy): Eukaryota > Viridiplantae > Streptophyta > Magnoliopsida > Asparagales > Amaryllidaceae > Allium > Allium cepa. Next base: position 40,554,243 of record CM060941.1, on the reverse strand, counting down.
ATGCGTGCATGGATTTGAAATGGAACAGTACCATGGTGCACCACTCTACAGCGATGGGAAATCGAAGACCAGCCACCGTAATCCCGTTTTGCCGCAAAAATCCACGTGTCGAAAAAAAGAAGGGTAAAAAACTTACGAGACGCGATTGAGATCCGGGTTGTCCTTTTTGGGCATTAATCTATCCGTTGACGGCTGAAAGCTGTCAAAGCCGTAGAACTCATCGAGGCCTTCGTTTTGACAGGTTATGGCTCCCGTAACTCTAAACGAGCCAGAAGTTATGGCCGTCCGAATAATCGATATCTACATGGTGCAACATCCACGGTGCAAGGTGCAACATCCGTCCGAAATGGCGAAACAGTGTCGCACGACTTTTAGAAATGCGTGCATGGATTTGAAACGGAACAGTACCATGGTGCACCACTCTCCAGCGATGGGAAGTCGAAGACGGGCCACGGTAATCCCGTTTTACCGTAAAAATCCACGTGTCGAAAAAACGAAGGGTAAAAAACTTACGAGACCCGATTGAGATTCGGGTTGTCCTTTTTGGGAATTAATCTATCCGTTGACGGCAGAAAGCTATCAAAGCCGTAGAACTCATCGATGCCTTTGTTTTGAGAGGTTATGGCTCCCGTAACTCTAAACGAGCCAGAAGTTATGGCCGTCCGAATAATCGATATCTACAGGGTGCAACATCCACGGTGCAAGGTGCAACATCCGTCCTAAATGGCGAAACAGTGCCGTACGACTTTTAAAAATGCGTGCATGGATTTGAAACAGAACAGTACCATGGTGCACCACTCTCCAGCGATGGGAAGTCGATGACGGACCACGGTAATCCCGTTTTACCGTAAAAATCCACGAGTCGAAAAAACGAAGGGTAAAAAACTTACGAGTCCCGATTGAGATTCGGGTTGTCCTTTTTGGGCATTAATCAATCCGTTGACGGCTTAAAGCTGTCAAAGCCGTAGAACTCATTGAGGCCTTCATTTTGACAGGTTATGGCTTCCTTAACTCTAAACGAGCCATAAGTTATAGCCGTATGAATAATCGATATCTACAGGGTGCAGCATCCACGGTGCAAGGTGCAACATCCGTCCGAAATGGCGAAACAGTGTCGTACGGCTTTTAGAAATGCGTGCAAGGATTTGAAACGGAACAGTCCTATGGTGCACCACTCTCCAGCGATGGTAAATCGAAGACCAGCCACGGTAATCCTGTTTTGCCGTAAAAATTCACGTGTCGAAAAAACGAAGGGTAAAAAACTTACGAGACCCGATAGAGATTCGGGTTGTCCTTTTTGGGCATTAATATATCCGTTGATGGCTGAAAGCTATCAAAGCCGTAGAACTCATCGAGGCTGTCGTTTTGACAGGTTATGGCTCCCGTAACTCTTAACAAGCCAGAAGTTATGGCCGTCCGAATAATCGATATCTACAGGGTGCAACATCCACGGTGCAAGGTGCAACATCCGTCCGAAGTGGCGAAACAGTGCCGTACAACCTTTAGAAATGCGTGCATGGATTTGAAACGGAACAGTACCATGGTGCACCACTCTTCAGCGATGGGAAGTCGAAGACGGGGCACCGTAATCCCGTTTTACCGTAAAAATCCACGTGTCGAAAATACGAAGGGTAAAAAACTTACGAGACCCGATTGAGATTCGGGTTGTCCTTTTTGGGCATTAATCTATCTTTTGAAGGCTGAAAGCTGTCAAAGCCATAGAACTCATCGAGGCCTTTGTTTTTACAGGTTATGGCTCCCGTAACTCTAAATGAGCCAGAAGTTATGGACGTCCGAATAATCGATATCTACAAGGTGCAACATCCAAGGTGCAAGGTGCAACATCCGTCCGAAATGGCGAAACAGCGACATACGACTTTTAGAAATGCGTGCATGGATTTGAAATGGAACAGTACCATGGTGCATCACTCTCCAGCGATGGGAAGTGGGAGACGGGCCACGGTAATCCAGTTTTACCGTAAAAATCCACGTGTCGAAAAAACGAAGGGTAAAAAACTTACGAGACCCGATTGAGATTCGGGTTGTTCTTTTTGGGCATTAATCTATCCGTTGACGGCTGAAAGCTATCAAAGCCGTAGAACTCATCGAGGCCTTCGTTTTGACAGGTTATGGCTCTCGTAACTCTAAACGAGCTAGAAATTATGGCCGTCCGAATAATCGATATCTACAGGGTGCAACATCCACGGTGCAAGGTGCAACATCCGTCCGACATGGCGAAACAGTGCCGTACGACTTTTAGAAATGCGTGCATGGATTTAAAACGGAACTGTACCATGGTGCACCACTCGCCAGCGATGGGAAGTCGAAGACGGTCCACGGTAATCCCGTTTTGCCGTAAAAATCCACGCGTCGAAAAAACGAAGGGTAAAAAACTTACGAAACCCGATTGAGATTCGGGTTGTCCTTTTTGGGCATTAATCTATCCGTTGATGGTTGAAAGCTGTCAAAGCCGTAGAACTCATCGAGGCCTTCGTTTTGACAGGTTATGGCTCCCGTAACTCTTAACGAGCCAGAAGTTATGGCCGTCCGAATAATCGATATCTACAGGGTGCAACATCCACGGTGCAAGGTGCAATATCCGTCCGAAGTGGCGAAACAGTGTCGTACAACCTTTTGAAATGCGTGCATGGATTTGAAACGGAACAGTACCATGGTGCACCACTCTTCAGCGATGGGAAGTCGAAGACGGGGCACCGTAATCCCGTTTTACCGTAAAAATCCACGTGTCGAAAAAACGAAGGGTAAAAAACTTACGAGACCCAATTGAGATTCGGGTTGTCCTTTTTGGGCATTAATCTATCCTTTGAAGGCTGAAAGCTGTCAATTCCATAGAACTCATCGAGGCCTTCGTTTTGACAGGTTATGGCTCCCGTAACTCTAAACGAGCCAGAAGTTATAGCCGTCCGAATAATAGATATCTACAGGGTGCAACATCCACGGTGCAAGGTGCAACATCCGTCCGAAATGGCAAAACAGTGTCGTACGGCTTTTAGAAATGCGTGCATGGATTTGAAACGGAACAGTACCATGGTGCACCACTCTTCAGCGATGGGAAATCGAAGACCAGCCACCGTAATCCCGTTTTGCCGTAAAAATCCACGTGTCGAAAAAACGAAGGGTAAAAAACTTACGAGACCCGATTGAGATCCGGGTTGTCCTTTTTGGGCATTAATCTATCCGTTGATGGCTGAAAGCTGTCAAAGCCGTAGAGCTTATCGAGTCCTTCGTTTTGACAGGTTATGGCTCTCATAACTCTAAACGAGCTAGAAGTTATGGCCGTCCGAATAATCGATATCTACAGGGTGCAACATCCACGGTGCAAGGTGCAACATCCGTCCGACATGGCGAAACAGTGCCGTACGACTTTTAGAAATGCGTGCATGGATTTGAAACGGAACTGTACCATGGTGCACCACTCTCCAGTGATGGGAAGTCGAAGACGGGCCACGGTAATCCCGTTTTGCCGTAAAAATCCACGTGTCGAAAAAACGAAGGGTAAAAAACTTACGAGACCCGATTGAGATTCGGGTTGTCCTTTTTGGGCATTAATCTATCCGTTGACGACTGAAAGCTGTCAAAGCCGTAGAAATCATCGAGGCCTTCGTTTTGACAGGTTATGGCTCCCGTAACTCTAAACGAGCCAGAAGTTATGGCCGTCCGAATAATCGATATCTACAGGGTGCAACATCCACGGTGCAAGGTGCAACATCCGTCCGAAATAGCGAAACAGTGCCGCACGACTTTTAGAAATGCGTGCATGGATTTGAAACGGAACAGTACCATGGGGCACCACTCTCCAGCGATGGAAAGTCGAAGACGGGCCACGGTAATCCCGTTTTACCGTAAAAATCCACGTGTCGAAAAAACGAAGGGTAAAAAACTTACGAGACCCGATTGAGATTCGGGTTGTCCTTTTTGGGCATTAATGTATTTGTTGACGGCAGAAAGCTGTCAAAGCCGTAGAACTCGTAGAGGCCTCTGTTTTGATAGGTTATGACTCCCGTAACTCTAAACGAGCCAGAAGTTATGGCCGTCCGAATAATCGATATCTATAGGGTGCAACATCCACGGTGCAAGGTGCAACATCCGTCCGAAATGGCGAAACAGTGCCGCACGACTTTTAAAAATGCGTGCATGGATTTGAAACAGAACAGTACCATGGTGCACCACTCTCCAGCGATGGGAAGTCGAAGACGGGCCACGGTAATCCCGTTTTACCGTAAAAATCCACGTGTCGAAAAAACGAAGGGTAAAAAACTTACGAGACCCAATTGAGATTCGGGTTGTCCTTTTTGTGCATCAATCTATCCGTTGATGGCTTAAAGCTGTCAAAGCCGTAGAACTCATTGAGGCCTTCATTTTGACAGGTTATGGCTTCCGTAACTCTAAACGAGCCATAAGTTATAGCCGTACGAATAATCGATATCTACAGGGTGCAGCATCCACGGTGCAAGGTGCAACATCCGTCCGAAATGGCAAAACAGTGTCGTACGGATTTTAGAAATGCGTGCATGGATTTGAAACGGAACAGTACCATGGTTCACCACTCTTCAGCGATGGGAAATCAAAGACCAGCCACCGTAATCCCGTTTTGCCGTAAAAATCCACGTGTCGAAAAAACGAAGGGTAAAAAACTTACGAGACCCGATTGAGATTCGGGTTGTCCTTTTTGGGCATTAATCTATCCGTTGACGGCTGAAAGCTGTCAAAGCCGTAGAAATCATCGAGGCCTTCGTTTTGACAGGTTATGGCTCCCGTAACTCTAAACGAGCCAGAAGTTATGGCCGTCCGAATAATCGATATCTACAGGGTGCAACATCCACGGTGCAAGGTGCAACATCCGTCCGAAATAGCGAAACAGTGCCGCACGACTTTTAGAAATGCGTGCATGGATTTGAAACGGAACAGTACCATGGGGCACCACTCTCCAGCGATGGAAAGTCGAAGACGGGCCACGGTAATCCCGTTTTACCGTAAAAATCCACGTGTCGAAAAAACGAAGGGTAAAAAACTTACGAGACCCGATTGAGATTCGGGTTGTCCTTTTTGGGCATTAATGTATTTGTTGACGGCAGAAAGCTGTCAAAGCCGTAGAACTCGTAGAGGCCTCTGTTTTGATAGGTTATGACTCCCGTAACTCTAAACGAGCCAGAAGTTATGGCCGTCCGAATAATCGATATCTATAGGGTGCAACATCCACGGTGCAAGGTGCAACATCCGTCCGAAATGGCGAAACAGTGCCGCACGACTTTTAAAAATGCGTGCATGGATTTGAAACAGAACAGTACCATGGTGCACCACTCTCCAGCGATGGGAAGTCGAAGACGGGCCACGGTAATCCCGTTTTACCGTAAAAATCCACGTGTCGAAAAAACGAAGGGTAAAAAACTTACGAGACCCAATTGAGATTCGGGTTGTCCTTTTTGTGCATCAATCTATCCGTTGATGGCTTAAAGCTGTCAAAGCCGTAGAACTCATTGAGGCTTTCATTTTGACAGGTTATGGCTTCCGTAACTCTAAACGAGCCATAAGTTATAGCCGTACGAATAATCGATATCTACAGGGTGCAGCATCCACGGTGCAAGGTGCAACATCCGTCCGAAATGGCAAAACAGTGTCGTACGGATTTTAGAAATGCGTGCATGGATTTGAAACGGAACAGTACCATGGTTCACCACTCTTCAGCGATGGGAAATCAAAGACCAGCCACCGTAATCCCGTTTTGCCGTAAAAATCCACGTGTCGAAAAAACGAAGGGTAAAAAACTTACGAGACCCGATTGAGATCCGGGTTGTCCTTTTTGGGCATTAATCTATCCGTTGATGGCTGAAAGCTGTCAAAGCCGTAGAACTCATCGAGGCCTTCGTTTCGACAGGTTAAGGCTCTCATAACTCTAAATGAGCTAGAAGTTATGGCCGTCCGAATAATCGATATCTACAGGGTGCAACATCCACGGTGCAAGGTGCAACATCCGTCCGACATGGCGAAACAGTGCCGTACGACTTTTAGAAATGCGTGCATGGATTTGAAACGGAACTGTACCATGGTGCACCACTCTCCAGCGATGGGAAGTCGAAGACGGGCCACGGTAATCCCGTTTTGCCGTAAAAATTCATGTGTTGAAAAAACGAAGGGTAAAAAACTTACGAGACCCGATTGAGATTCGGGTTGTCCTTTTTGGTCATTAATCTATCCGTTGACGGCTGAAAGCTGTCAAAGCCGTAGAACTCATCGAGGCCTTCGTTTTGACAGGTTATGGCTCCCGTAACTCTAAACGAGCCAGAAGTTATGGCCGTCCGAATAATCGATATCTACAGAGTGCAACATCCACGGTGCAAGGTGCAACATCCGTCCGAAATAGCGAAACAGTGCCGCACGACTTTTAGATATGCGTGCATGGATTTGAAATGGAACAGTACCATGGTGCACCACTCTCCAGCGATGGGAAGTCGAAAATGGGCCCCGGTAATCCCGTTTTACCGTAAAAATCCACGCGTCGAAAAAACGAAGGGTAAAAAACTTACAGGACCCGATTGAGATTCAGGTTGTCCTTTTTGGGCATTAATATATCTGTTGATGGCTGAAAGCTGTCAAAGCCGTAGAACTCATCGAGGCCTTCGTTTTGACAGGTTATGGCTCCCGTAACTCTAAACGAGCCAGTAGTTATGGCCGTCCGAATAATCGATATCTGCATGGTGCAACATCCACGGTGCAAGGTGCAACATCCGTCCGAAATGGCGAAACAATGCCTTATGACTTTTAGAAATGCGTGCATGGATTTGAAACGGAACAGTACCATGGTGCACGACTCTCCAGCGATGGCAAGTCGAAGACGCGCCACGGTAATCCCGTTTTACCGTAAAAATCCACGTGTCGAAAAAACGAAGGGTAAAAAACTTACGAGACCCGATTGAGATTCGTGTTGTCCTTTTTGGGCGTTAATCTATCCGTTGACGGCTGAAAACTGTCAAAGCCGTAGAACTCGTCGAGGTCTTCGTTTTGACAGGTTATGGCTCCCGTAACTCTAAACGAGCCAGAAGTTATGGCCGTCCGAATAATCGATATCTACAGGGTGCAACATCCACGGTGCATGGTGCAACATCCATCCGAAATGGCAAAACAGTGCCGTATGACTTTTAGAAATGCGTGCATGGATTTGAAATGGAACAGTACCATGGTGCACCACTCTCCAGCGATGGGAAGTCGAAGACGGGCCACGGTAATCCCGTTTTACCGTAAAAATCCATGTGTCGAAAAAACGAAGGGTAAAAAACTTACGAGACCCGAATGAGATTCGGGTTGTCCTTTTTGGGCATTAATCTATCCGTTGACGGCTGAAAACTATCAAAGCCGTAGAACTCATCGAGGCCTTCGTTTTGATAGGTTATGGCTCCTGTAACTCTAAACGAGCCAGTAGTTATAGTCGTCCGAATAATCGATATCTACAGGGTGCAACATCCACGGTGCAAGGTGGAACATCCGTCCGAAATGGAGAAACAGTGCCGTACGAATTTTAGAAATGCGTGCATGGATTTGAAACGGAACTGTACCATGGTGCACCACTCTCCAATGATGGGAAGTCGAAGACGGGCCACGGTAATCCCGTTTTGCCGTAAAAATCCACGTGTCGAAAAAACGATGGGTAAAAAACTTACGAGACCCGATTGAGATTCAGGTTGTCCTTTTTGGGCATTAATCTATCCGTTGATGGCTGAAAGCCGTCAAAGCCGTAGAGCTCATCGAGGCCTTCGTTTTGACAGGTTATGGCTCCCGTAACTCTTAACGAGCCAGAAGTTATGGCCGTCAGAATAATCGATATCTACAGGGTGCAACATCCACGGTGCAAGGTGCAACATCCGTCCGAAGTGGCGAAACAGTGCCGTACGACCTTTAGAAATGCGTGCATGGATTTGAAACGGAACAGTACCATGGTGCACCACTCTTCAGCGATGGGAAGTCGAAGACGGGGCACCGTAATCCCGTTTTACCATAAAAATCCACGTGTCGAAAAAACGAAGGGTAAAAAACTTACGAGACCCGATTGAGATTCGGGTTGTCCTTTTTGGGCATTAATCTATCCGTTGAAGGCTGAAAGCTGTCAAAGCCATAGAACTCATCGAGGCCTTTGTTTTGACAGGTTATGTCTCCCGTAACTCTAGACGAGCCAGAAGTTATGGCCGTCCGAATAATCGATATCTACAGGGTGCAACATCCGTCCGAAATGGCGAAACAGTGCCATACGACTTTTAGAAATGCGTGCATGGATTTGAAACGGAACAGTACCATTGTGCACCACTCTCCAGCAATGGGAAGTCGAAGACAGGCCACGGTAATCCCGTGTTACCGTAAAAATCCACATGTCGAAAAAGCGAAGGGTAAAAAACTTACGAGACCCGATTGAGATTCGGGTTGTTCTTTTTGGGCATTAATCTATCCGTTGACGGCTGAAAGCTGTCAAAGCCGTAGAACTAATCGAGGCCTTCGTTTTGACAGGTTATGGCTCCCGTAACTCTAAACAAGCCAGAAGTTATAGCCGTCCGAATAATCGATATCTACAGGGTGCAACATCCACGGTGCAAGGTGCAACATCCGTCCGAAATGGCAAAACTGTGTCGTACGGCTTTTAGAAATGCGTGCATGGATTTGAAATGGAACAGTACCATGGTGCACCACTCTTCAGCGATGGAAAATCGAAGACCAGCCACCGTAATCCCGTTTTGTCGTAAAAATCCACGTGTCGAAAAAACGAAGGGTAAAAAACTTACGAGACCCGATTGAGATCCGGGTTGTCCTTTTTAGGCATTAATCTATCCGTTGACGGCTGAAAGCGGTCAAAACCGTATAACTCATCGAGGCCATCGTTTTGACAGGTTATGGCTCCAGTAACTCTAAACGAGCCAAAAGTTATGGCCGTCCGAATAATCGATATCTACAGGGTGCAACATCCACGGTGCAAGGTGCAACATCCGTCCGAAATGGAGAAACAGTGTCGTACGACCTTTAGAAATGCGTGCATGGATTTGAAACGGAACAGTACCATGGTGCACCACTCTCCAGCGATGGTAAATCGAAGACGGGCCACCGTAATCCCGTTTTACCGTAAAAATCCACGTGTCGAAAAAACGAAGGGTAAAAAACTTACGAGACCCGATTGAGATTCGGGTTGTCCTTTCTGTGTATTAATCTATCCGTTGACGGATGAAAGCTGTCAAAGCCGTAGAACTCATCGAGGTCTTCGTATTGACAGGTTATGGCTCCCGTAACTCTAAACAAGCCAGAAGTTATAGCCGTCCGAATAATCGATATCTACAGGGAGCCACATCCACGGTGCAAGGTGCAACATCCGTCCGAAATGGCAAAACAGTGTCGTACGGCTTTTAGAAATGCGTGCATGGATTTGAAATGGAACAGTACCATGGTGCACCACTCTTCAGCGATGGGAAATCGAAGACCAGCCACCGTAATCCCGTTTTGCCGTAAAAATCCACGTGTCGAAAAAACGAAGGGTAAAAAACTTACGAGACCCGATTGAGATTCAGGTTGTCCTTTTTGGGCATTAATCTATCCGTTGACGGCTGAAAGCTGTCAAAGTCGTAGAACTCATCGAGGCCTTCGTTTTGACAGGTTATGGCTCCCGTAACTCTTAACGAGCCAGAAGTTATGGCCGTCCGAATAATCGATATCTACAGGGTGCAACATCCACGGTGCAAGGTGCAACATCCGTCCGAAGTGGCGAAACAGTGCCGTACGTCCTTTAGAAATATGTGCATGGATTTGAAACGGAACAGTACCATGGTGCACCACTCTTCAGCGATGGGAAGTCGAAGACGGGGCACCGTAATCCCGTTTTACAGTAAAAATCACGTGTCGAAAAAACGAAGGGTAAAAAACTTACGAGACCCGATTGAGATTCGGGTTGTCCTTTTTGGGCATTAATCTATCCGTTGATGGCTGAAAGCTGTCAAAGCCATAGAACCCATCGAGGCCTTCGTTTTGACAGGTTATGGTTCCTGTGACTCTAAACGAGCCAGAAGTTATGGCCGTCCGAATAATCGATATCTTCAGGGTGCAACATCCACGGTGCAATGTGCAACATCCGTCCGAAATGGCGAAACAGTGCCATACGACTTTTACAAATGCGTGCATGGATTTGAAACGGAACTGTACCATGGTGCACCACTCTTCAGCGATGGGAAATCGAAGACCAGCCACCGTAATCTCATTTTGCCGTAAAAATCCACGTGTCGAAAAAACGAAGGGTAAAAAACTTACGACACCCGATTGAGATCCGGGTTGTCCTTTTTGGGCATTAATCTATCCGTTGACGGCAGAAAGCTGTCAAACCCGTAGAACTCATCGAGGCCTTCGTTTTGACAGGTTATGGCTCCCGTAACTATAAACGAGCTAGAAGTTATGGCCGTCCGAATAATCGATATCTACAGGGTGCAACATCCACGGTGCAAGGTGCAACATCCGTCCGACATGGCGAAACAGTGCCGTACGACTTTTAGAAATGCGTGCATGGATTTGAAACGGAACTGTACCATGGTGCACCACTCTCCAGCGATGGGAAGTCGAAAAACGGGCCACGGTAATCCCGTTTTGCCGTAAAAATCCACGTGTTGAAAAAACGAAGGGTAAAAAACTTACGAGACCCGATTGAGATTCAGGTTGTCCTTTTTGGGCATTAATCTATCCGTTGACGGCTGAAAGCTGTCAAAGCCGTAGAACTCATCGAGGCCTTCGTTTTGACAGGTTATGGCTCCCGTAATACTTAACGAGCCAGAAGTTATGGTCGTCTGAATAATCGATATCTACAGGGTGCAACATCCACGGTGCAAGGTGCAACATCCGTCCGAAGTGGCGAAACAGTGCCGTACGACCTTTCGAAATGCTTGCATGGATTTGAAACGGAACAGTACCATGGTGCACCACTCTTCAGCGATGGGAAGTCGAAGACGAAGCACCGTAATCCCGTTTTACCGTAAAAATCCACGTGTCGAAAAAACAAAGGTAAAAAACTTACGAGACCCGATTGAGATTCGGGTTGTCCTTTTGGGCATTAATCTATCCGTTGAAGGCTGAAAGCTGTCAAAGCCATAGAACTCATCGAGGCCTTCGTTTTGACAGGTTATGGATCCCGTAAATCTAAACGAGCCAGAAGTTATGGCCGTCCAAATAATCGATATCTACAGGGTGCAACATCCACGGTGCAAGGTGCAACATCCGTCCGAAATGGCGAAACAGTGCCATACGACTTTTAGAAATGCGTGCATGGATTTGAAACGGACAGTACCACGGTGCACCACTCTCCAGCGATGGGAAGTCGAAGACGGGCCACGGTAATCCCGTTTTACCGTAAAAATCCACGTGTCGAAAAAACGAAGGGTAAAAAACTTACGAGACCCGATTGAGATTCGGGTTGTTCTTTTTGGGCATTAATCTATCCGTTGACGGCTGAAAGCTGTCAAAGCCGTAGAACTCATCGAGGCCTTCGTTTTGACAGGTTATGGCTCCCGTAGCTCTAAACAATCCAGAAGTTATAGGCGTCCGAATAATCGATATCTACAGGGTGCAACATCCACGGTGCAAGGTGCAACATCCGTCCGAAATGGCAAAACAGTGTCGTACGGCTTTTAGAAATGCGTGCATGGATTTGACACGGAACAGTACCATGTTGCACCACTCTTCAGCGATGGGAAATCGAAGACCAGCCACCGTAATCCCGTTTTGCCGTAAAAATCCACGTGTCGAAAAAACGAAGGGTAAAAAACTTACGAGACCCGATTGAGATCCGGGTTGTCCTTTTGGGGCATTAATCTATCCGTTGACGGCTTAAAGCTGTCAAAGCCGTAGAACTCATCGAGGCCTTTGTTTTGATAGGTTATGGCTCTCGTAACTCTAAATGAGCTAGAAGTTATGGCCGTCCGAATAATTGATATCTACAGGGTGCAACATCCACGGTGCAAGGTGCAACATCAGTCCGACATGGCGAAACAGTGCCGTACGACTTTTAGAAATGCGTGCATGGATTTGAAACGGAACTGTACCATGGTGCACCACTCTCCAGCGATGGGAAGTCGAAGACGGGCCACGGTAATCCCGTTTTGCCGTAAAAATCCACGTATGGATAAAATGAAGGGTAAAAAACTTACGAGACCCGATAGAGATTCGGGTTGTCCATTTTGGGCATTAATATATCTGTTGATGGCTGAAAGCTATCAAAGCTGTAGAACTCATCGAGGCCTTCGTTTTGACAGGTTATGCCTCCCATAACTCTAAACGAGCCAGAAGTTATGGCCGTCCGAATGATCGATATCTACAGGGTGCAACATCCACGGTGCAATGTGCAACATCCGTCCGAAATGGCGAAACAGTGCCGTACGACTTTTAGAAATGCTTGCATGGATTTGAAACGGAACATTACCATGGTGCACCACTCTCCAGCGATGTGAAGTCGAAGACGGGCCACGGTAATCCCGGTTTACCGTAAAAATCCACGTGTCGAAAAAACGAAGGGTAAAAAACTTACGAGACCCGATTGAGGTTCGTGTTGTCCTTTTTGGGAATTAATCTAGCCGTTGATGGCTGAAAGCTTTCAAAGCCGTAGAACTCATCGAGGCCTTCGTTTTGACAGGTTATAGCTCCCATAACTCTTAACGAGCCAGAAGTTATGGCCGTCCGAATAATCGATATCTACAGGGTGCAACATCCACGGTGCAAGGTGTAACATCCGTCCGACATGGCGAAACTGTGACGACCGCCCATGACTCCCGCACGGAAACAAGGGAATGATGCGCTGAAGGTGTGCCAGGCAGCCATGGGTGACCGTCAAGGTAGAATAAACATCGCAGAATCTATCGTACAACTCACAGCGCATGGATAAAATACAATAGAGAAATATAATATAGTGAAGCTCCGTGGAACAGAACACCATCATATAAGCATCATAGTAGTTTTATACAAACTTATGAATCATCCATACATCAAAGCCTCACTACAAAACACTCAAACAAATACAGCAGCGGAATACCTAGTACATATAATAAGAAATAATATGCAAAAGCCTCCTGCTCGTCTTCGTCGTCATCAGCGTAGACCTCCATGAACAGAACCTGTCACCTGCTACCTAGTCTGCCCATCCCAACATGGATGAACAGCCCAAGGAAATAATAGGAGACATAAAACCTTGAGTCATACAAAGTCTTAGTGAGCAGTAAATCAACTATCAAACATACCAAAAGAGCATAAGGGATAAAAGGAATAGGAACCAAACCATCCCACTCCACCTCTTTCTACAGTGATAGCCCCAGACACACACCAAGGAGAAGCAAGCATAACATAACAGATAATTAAGGTAAAGCAATAATCACTCGAGTCAAGGTTGATGTTTTCCAAATACAAACCCCCAAGGCCTAAACCAAGATCAGATAAGCACTCAGAAAACACCGCTCTTGAGACCGACTGATGATACAATCAAACGTCCAAACATCCATGACTCTGGCTATCACTGTTATCATTGCCATGATTTCACCGTTAGTCGAATGACCATCTGTCAACGGCTAATGGTAACCCCGGTTCTAGACATAACTCCGCACGTCGTCGCAGCCCGTGCCTAGGAATTATCGCAACTACCCAGAGTACTAGCACGTCGTCGCAGCCCGTGCTTGGAACGTCGTCGCAGCCCGTTCCAACGTACTCTTGCTTTGAGCATGCTAGAACCTTCAACAACGATGAGATCTCAGCCTCCTAGTCATCCTCCTCGATGACTATTTCCATACTAGCTCAAGCGCCTCTCAAGCTAACCATTATCAACCAACTCGCATCGCATCATCGAGTTATCAACATGCTTGGGATGATCCCGTCTGGATTAAACCAAGGCTATCTAACATCATGCTTCGCTTTATCGCATCATAGCAAAGTCTCATCTCAACATCATGACTTGCCTCATCGCATCATGGCAAAGTCCCATCTCAACATCATTTAATCCATACATATGAGCTTCAACATCCGCTTCATATGCCACAAGCAGCTTTCCCCATTCAAGAGCCTTTCCACTTAGCTTTTGAATCATCTTCGACCATCTTGTCTAGATCTAACTACCAATCAACTAACATACATAGCAATCAATCAAATCAATCATTAGCTTAAGCAATCAAGTAATCAAATATGGTCTAAGTAGGCATTTATAACTACAATGGCAATTTCGTAAATAAATGAGCATAGCTATAACATACATGAATCATGGGTTTCTAGCATAGATCTAACAAATATAAATCATGGGTTTTGTCTCTACAACTTGATGAATGAACTTGCATAAGTAAACATCTTCATAAGTAATGGATCTACACTTGGATCTAAGGAAAATGTATGAAATCACTATCTACAACACTCCAACAAACCACCAATCCAATATACTCCTTTGGGTCCGCGTGAGAGATAACCACCACTCACCGAATCACCCAAACACTTCAAAAACAAATCACTTCAGATCTGGACAGCAAGGATTCAAGCTTGATTTGTCAAAATCTCGCTTGAAATGATGAAATCTAGCTTTGTTGGATGAAGATCTTCAACTTTGGCTCTTCAATCTTCAATCTTGATCTTCGATCTTGGATGGATGTTCGCACTCGATCAAAGTGGAGAAAAGAAGTGAAGAAATGTTGTAGTCGAGCTCTCAAAATGGCAGCACTTCGTCGCTTCAAAAACCGGTGCCAAAAAGTGAGCCAAACCCCTCTATTTATAGGCTGAAATCACCCTTAGGTCGTCGCCCAGTTTTAGGTCGTTGCCGACCTAGAGACCCCCGACCTAACTTAGGTCATTTACGACCTAAGTCTCCATAGCACATGCGACCTAAAAACACAGCTGCCTTCAACGACCTACGACCTATCTGCTTCACAACCTAACACTCCTGTGGCCTAGCGACCTATTAACATTGTGACTTAACGACCTAACCTGGTCATGACCTAACAACTACGCGACCTAACTAGCCTACCGACCTAACTACTCCCCTTAGGTCGCTTAACGACCTATCTTCCTTAGGTTGCCATTCTATAGGTCGCTATATTTTCCTAGGTCGCCTACCTCTAGGTTGCTCATAACTCGTAGGTCGCTCCACCTACCTAAAAGACCACTCACGACCTAAACACTCATGCGACCTAACTTTCCTTGCGACCTAAGACCCTGCCGACCTAACTTAGATCGTTTATCCAATAAGTCGTAAACCCCATAGGTCGATCAACTACTATAACTCATTCACGACTCAACTTCCATAGGTCGTAGACACTCTTAAGTCGGTCCATCCTTATAGGTCGTCTAATTCTTAGGTCGGCTAACCACTAAGTCGTTACTTTCTATAGGTCGCTCACACCTATAGATCGCTCATAAACATAGGTCGCTACCCCTATAGGTCGCTCCACACGATCCAAAACCAGCACGAGCTAACACTCACTACAACTACTAGGTCGCTAACATGTCCCAACTTAAGTCGCTCATTTCTATAGGTCGTATATCTACCTTAGGTCGTTCCCATCCTATAGATTGCTAATCCTATAAGTCGCCTACGACCTAATACTGACCCATTAGCTCGTGCAACCACCTTAAGTCATCTACGACTTAACTATAGGTCGGTCAGAAACCCATATCTCGTAACTCGTACACGACCTATCCCTATACGAGTTAACCTCCCATACGACTAAGGCTAAGGAGAACTTAAACAACACTAACGACCTAATAATTCTACGATTATATCGACACGTAAAATACGGGTCGTTACATTCTCTCCCCCTTAGGAATTTCGCCCCCGAAATTCCAAACAAACAAAAGCAACCAAAACTATTCTGCATGCCTACCATCCATAGCAATCAACAAACCATGCACCCAATTTCTATCCTAGCATGCAGGATTCTACGATTAGAACTAGTTACAAATTCATGAGATGCCACGACACCTTAGGGCCATACCTCGAAGAGTTCAGGATGAGCTGCCTTCATCCTCTCTTCCTCCTCCCACGTACAGTCGTTAACATCATCACTCCATTGTATCTTGAGCAACGTAATCATCTTCCTCCTAAGCTGTTTCGTGTCGGTTTCAACAACACGAAGCGGCTTACGAGGTCTCGAAACAACTGGATCAACTTCTAAATCTTCACAGCTATCAGCAGAAACCACCGTATTCGAGTCATGCACATATTTCCGTAGATAAGATACATGAAAAACATTGTGCACACCCGCCATCTTTTCCGGTAACTCCAATCTATAAGCGAGCTTTCCAATTCGCTCGATAATCGGGAATGGTCCAACAAATCTCGGAGTTAACTTTCCTTTCTTTCCAAATCGAATAACATTCTTCAGAGGAGAAATCTTCACAAAAACCATATCACCTACGTCGAATTCCAAATCCTTACGACGATTATCCGCATAACTTTTCTGACGATCTTGGGCTGCCTTCATTCGTTGCCGAATGATCCCTATACAATCCGAAGTCTATCGAATCATCTCTGGTCCAAGTAACAGTTTTTCTCCAGTTTCCAACCAACATGTCGGAGAGTTACACGGTCTTCCAGACAATGCCTCAAATGGTGCCATACCAATACTTGACTGATAACTGTTGTTATAAACAAATTCCACCAAATGAAGATGATCTTCCCATGATCCTCCGAAGTCCAAAACATAAGCTCTGAGAAGATCTTCCAAAACTCGGTTGACTCTCTCAGTCTGACCATCTGTTTGAGGGTGATAAGCTGTACTCAAACACAACTCAGTTCCCAAAACCTCCTGGAAGCTCTTCCAAAATCCACTAGTGAACAAAGGATCTCGGTCGCTCACTATACTCTTCGGAACACCATGGAATCGAACTATCCACTTAAGATAAAGCTCAGCCAACTTCGATGCAGTCCTAGTTGATCGAACAGGAATGAACCTTGCACTCTTGGTCAACCGATCTACTATGACCCAAATCCCTTCATTCCCTGCTCTGGTTCTAGGTAGGCCATCGATAAAATCCATCGACACTTGCTCCCACTTCCATATAGGAACCTCTAATGGCTGAAGTAATCCACTGGGCTTTTTCTGCTCTGCTTTAACCAACTGACAATTCATACACTTGGAAATAAAATTTCCAACATCCTTCTTCATACCTTCCCAATAATAGGTTCTCTTCATATCCCGATACATCTTATTTCCACCTGGATGAATTGTCAACTTCGAGTGATGACTTTCTCTAAGAACTTCATCTCTCAATCCATCTACATCGGGAACAACTAGTCATCCTTGCTTCCGAAGCCAACCCTCATGATCGACTTCGAATCCTTTATCCTTTTCTGGGTCCAATCCAGATTCCAAATCTCGGATAATCTTGACAAGCTTATCGTCTCGCTTTTGGCTCTCGCCAATTCTCTCCACCAGAGTAGGCCTTATCGATAAGTTTGCCAACATCTCAGGTTCCAATTCACATCTGGGCCTGAAATCAAATCCAGCCAAATACTCGAGACTCTTCCATTCCGAAAACATGGCTCCCAATCCGGCATGTCTTCGACTCAATGCATCAGCTACTGCGTTACCTTTTCCCGGAGTATAAGCTATACCAAAATCATATGATGCCAAAAACTCTAGCCACCGTTGCTGCCGAAGATTCAAATCCTTTTGGGAGAAAAGATACTTCAATGACTTATGATCCGTAAACAACTCGAATCGAACTCCCAATAGATAATGTCTCCACATCTTCAGAGCAAACACAATCGCCGCCAACTCCAAATCATGAGTCGGGTAATTCCTTTCATGCGGCTTTAGTTGTCGACTTGCATACGCAACAACTCTATCCTTACCCTTCTGTTGCTGCTGCTTTCTCTTCTTGTTTCCACTCTGCTGTGGCTTAGATCCTTCCTTGGTTACAGCGACAACAGAACTTTCCCTAGGAAACAAACACTCATGCCTGAGGGCTTTTTCCACAATCTTCTCAAACAGATCGTCCAAATGATCCACCAACTGCCTTCCAAGATAAGTGTCCAAACCGGTCACAAACTTCTCATTCTTCTGATAGGGAGAATCAATATACGATCGAGCATACTTGGACAAAGCTTCAAACTCAAAAACATACTCAAGAACTGGTCTCCCACCTTGCTTGAGCTCCACAAACTTCTTAAACAGAACAGATTTCTGAGCCGTAGAGATGAACTTAGCTTCAAATCTAACTTGGAATTGCTCCCAAGTAATCTCCTCCTCCGGAGTATCAATTGTGATAGAATTCCACCAATCCGAAGCTCTCCCTTGAAGTTGCCTTGATGCGAGCTTCCTCTTAGTTGCATCCTCAATTCCCAAGTCACCAAAAATCCTTCTACAAGCATCTATCCATCTCTGCACTTCAATGGTCGATTCCGTTCCCAAGAAAACCTTTCCTCCAAGAGAAGTATAGTCCTTGCAAAGCTTAGCAAAATCCACCGGTCTTGGAGCTTGAACTTGAACTCCCACATCTACTGACGGTCCTGAAGCTGGTATCCTCCTCATGATCGAAGTCATCATGGCCTCAAACATAGGAGCATAATCAACAGCTTCCCTAGCAGCACGGCTTTCCCTAGCAGCTTGTCTCTCACTTCGGCTCGTCCTTAATATCTACAAAAAGGAATGATTTAGAACACCTTGAAAAACAACTGCATGAGGAGTTCAAATCCTTCTAAACTACTATATTATATATAGTAATCATCCATCAAAATACAATTACGTCTCTCATACGTAATTACGTCAGCGAGCGTTGGCTAAAATCGATTAACCAAAGCTCTGATACCAAATGTGACGACCGCCCATGACTCCCGCATGGAAACAAGGGAATGGTGCGCTGAAGGTGTGCCAAGCAGCCATGGGTGACCGTCAAGGTAGAATAAACATCGCAGAATCTATCGTACAACTCACAGCGCATGGATAAAATACAATAGAGAAATATAATATAGTGAAGCTCCGTGGAACAGAACACCATCATATAAGCATCATAGTAGTTTTATACAAACTTATGAATCATCCATACATCAAAGCCTCACTACAAAACACTCAAACAAATACAGCAGCGGAATACCCAGTACATATAATAAGAAATAATATGCAAAAGCCTCCTGCTCGTCTTCGTCGTCGTCATCGTAGACCTCCATGAACAGCACCTGTCACCTGCTACCTAGTCTGCCCATCCCAACATGGATGAACAGCCCAAGGTAATAAGAGGAGACATAAAACCTTGAGTCAGACAAAGTCTTAGTGAGCAGTAAATCAACTATCAAACATACCAAAAGAGCATAAGGGATAAAAGCAATAGGAACCAAACCATCCCACTCCACCTCTTTCTACAGTGATAGCCCCAAACACACACCAAGGAGAAGCAAGCATAACATAACAGATAATTAAGGTAAAGCAATAATCACTCGAGTCAAGGTCGATGTTTTCCAAATACAAACCCCCAAGGCCTAAACCAAGATCAAATAAGCACCCAGAAAACACCGCTCTTGAGATCGAATGATGATACAATCAAACGTCCAAACATCCATGACTCTGGCTATCACTGTTATCATTGCCATGATTTCACCGTTAGTTGAATGACCATCTGTCAAGGGCTAATGGTAACCCCGGTTCTAGACATAACTCCGCACGTCGTCGCAGCCCGTGCCTAGGAATTTTCGCAACTACCCAGAGTACTAGCACATCGTCGCAGCCCGTGCTTGGAACGTCGTCGCAGCCCGTTCCAACGTACTCTTGCTTTGAGCATGCTAGAACCTCCAACAACGATGAGATCTCAGCCTCCTAGTCATCCTCCTCGACGACTATTTCCATACTAGCTCAAGCGCCTCTCAAGCTAACCATTATCAACCAACTCGCATCGCATCATCGAGTTATCAACATGCTTGGGATGATCCCGTCTGGATTAAACCAAGGCTATCTCACATCATGCTTCGCTTTATCGCATCATAGCAAAGTCTCATCTCAACATCATGACTTGCCTCATCGCATCATGGCAAAGTCCCATCTCAACATCATTTAATCCATACATATGAGCTTCAACATCCGCTTCATATGCCACAAACAGCTTTCCCCATTCAAGAGCCTTTCCACTTAGCTTTTGAATCATCTTCGACCATCTTGTCTAGATCTAACTACCAATCAACTAACATACATAGCAATCAATCAAATCAATCATTAGCTTAAGCAATCAAGTAATCAAATATGGTCTAAGTAGGCATTTATAACTACAATGGCAATTTCGTAAATAAATGAGCATAGCTATAACATACATGAATCATGGGTTTCTAGCATAGATCTAACAAATATAAATCATGGGTTTTGTCTCTACAACTTGATGAATGAACTTGCATAAGTAAACATCTTCATAAGTAATGGATCTACACTTGGATCTAAGGAAAATGTATGAAATCACTATCTACAACACTCCAACAAACCACCAATCCAATATACTCCTTTGGGTCCGCGTGAGAGATAACCACCACTCACCGAATCACCCAAACACTTCAAAAACAAATCACTTCAGATCTGGACAGCAAGGATTCAAGCTTGATTTGTCGAAATCTCGCTTGAAATGATGAAATCTAGCTTTGTTGGATGAAGATCTTCAACTTTGGCTCTTCAATCTTCAATCTTCAATCTTGATCTTAGATCTTGGATGGATGTTCTTCACTGGATCAAAGTGGAGAAAAGAAGTGAAGAAATGTTGTAGTCGAACTCTCAAAATGGCAGCACTTCGTCGCTTCAAAAACCGGTGCCAAAAAGTGAGCCAAACCCCTCTATTTATAGGCTGAAATCACCCTTAGGTCGTCGCCCAGTTTTAGGTCGTTGCCGACCTAGAGACCCCCGACCTAACTTAGGGCATTTACGACCTAAGTCTCCATAGCACACGCGACCTAAAAACACAGCTGCCTTCAACGACCTACGACCTATCTGCTTCACAACCTAACACTCCTGTGGCCTAGCGACCTATTAACATTGTGACTTAACGACCTAACCTGGTCATGACCTAACAACTACGCGACCTAACTAGCCTACCGACCTAACTACTCCCCTTAGGTCGCTTAACGACCTATCTTCCTTAGGTTGCCATTCTATAGGTCGCTATATTTTCCTAGGTCGCCTACCTCTAGGTTGCTCATAACTCGTAGGTCGCTCCACCTACCTAAAAGACCACTCACGACCTAAACACTCATGCGACCTAACTTTCCTTGCGACCTAAGACCCTGCCGACCTAACTTAGATCGTTTATCCAATAAGTCGTAAACCCCATAGGTCGATCAACTACTATAACTCATTCACGACTCAACTTCCATAGGTCGTAGACACTCTTAAGTCGGTCCATCCTTATAGGTCGTCTAATTCTTAGGTCGGCTAACCACTAAGTCGTTACTTTCTATAGATCGCTCACACCTATAGATCGCTCATAAACATAGGTCGCTACCCCTATAGGTCGCTCCACACGAGCCAAACCCTGCACGAGCTAACACTCACTACAACTACTAGGTCGCTAACATGTCCCAACTTAAGTCGCTCATTTCTATAGGTCGTATATCTACCTTAGGTCGTTCCCATCCTATAGATTGCTAATCCTATAAGTCGCCTACGACCTAATACTGACCCATTAGCTCGTGCAACCACCTTAAGTCGTCTACGACTTAACTATAGGTCGGTCAGAAACCCATATCTCGTAACTCGTACACAACCTATCCCTATACGAGTTAACCTCCCATACGACTAAGGCTAAGGAGAACATAAACAACACTAACGACCTAATAATTCTACGATTATATCGACACGTAAAATACGGGTCGTTACAGAAACAGTGCCGTACGACTTTTAGAAATGCGTGCATGGATTTGAAACGTAATAGTACCATGGTGTACCACTCTACAGTGATGCTAAATCGAAGACC
The DNA here is from genome assembly GCA_030765085.1 of Allium cepa. Classification (NCBI taxonomy): domain Eukaryota; kingdom Viridiplantae; phylum Streptophyta; class Magnoliopsida; order Asparagales; family Amaryllidaceae; genus Allium; species Allium cepa. The sequence goes on along the minus strand of CM060941.1, from coordinate 40,532,310 downwards.
AGCCACCGTAATCCCGTTTTGCCGTAAAAATCCACGTGTCGAAAAAACGAAGGGTAAAAAACTTACGAGACCCGATTGAGATTCGGGTTGTCCTTTTTGGGCATTAATCTATCCGTTGACGGCTTAAAGCTGTCAAAGCCGTAGAACTCATTGAGGCCTTCACTTTGACAGGTTATGGCTTCCGTAACTCTAAACAAGCCATAAGTTATAGCCGCACGAATAATCGATATCTACAGGGCGCAGCATCCACGGTGCAAGGTGCAACATCCGTCCGAAATGGCGAAACAGTGTCGCACGACTTTTAGAAATGCATGCATGGATTTGAAATGGAACAGTACCATGGTGCACCACTCTCCAGCGATGGGAAGTCGAAGACAGGCCACGGTAATCCCGTGTTACCGTAAAAATCCACGTGTCGAAAAAGCGAAGGGTAAAAAACTTACGAGACCCGATTGAGATTCGGGTTGTTCTTTTTGGGCATTAATCTATCCGTTGACGGCTGAAAGCTGTCAAAGCCGTAGAACTCATCGAGGCCTTCGTTTTGACAAGTTATGGCTCCCGTAAATCTAAACAAGCCAGAAGTTATAGCCGTCCGAATAATCGATATCTACAGGGTGCAACATCCACGGTGCAAGGTGCAACATCCTCCGAAATTGCAAAACAGTGTCGTACGGCTTTTAGAAATGCGTGCATGGATTTGAAATGGAACAGTATCATAGTGCACCACTCTTCAGCGACGGGAAATCGAAGACCAGCCACCGTAATCCCGTTTTGCCGTAAAAATCCACGTGTCGAAAAAACGAAGGGTAAAAAACTTACGAGACCCGATTGAGATCCGGGTTGTCCTTTTTGGGCATTAATCTATCCGTTGATGGCTGAAAGCTGTCAAAGCCGTAGAACTCATCGAGGCCTTCGTTTTGACAGGTTATGGCTCTCGTAACTCTAAACGAGCTAGAAGTTATGGCCGTCCGAATAATCGATATCTATAGGGTGCAACATCCACGGTGCAAGGTGCAACATCCGTCCGAAATGGCAAAACAGTGTCGTACGACTTTTAGAAATGCGTGCATGGATTTGAAACGAAACAGTACCATGGTGCACCACTCTCCAGCGATGGGAAGTCGAAGACAGGCCACGGTAATCCCGTGTTACCGTAAAAATCCACGTGTCGAAAAAGCGAAGGGTAAAAAACTTACGAGACCCGATTGAGATTCGGGTTGTTCTTTTTGGGCATTAATCTATTCGTTGACGGCTGAAAGCTGTCAAAGCCGTAGAACTCATCGAGGCCTTCGTTTTGACAGGTTATGGCCCCCGTAACTCTAAACAAGCTAGAAGTTATAGCCGTCCGAATAATCGATATCTACAGGGTGCAACATCCACGGTGCAAGGTGCAACATCCGTCCGAAATGGCAAAACAGTGTCATACGGCTTTTAGAAATGCGTGCATGGATTTGAAATGGAATAGTACCATGGTGCACCACTCTTCAGCGATGGGAAATCGAAGACCAGCCACCGTAATCCCGTTTTGTCGTAAAAATCCACGTGTCGAAAAAACGAAGGGTAAAAAACTTACGAGACCCGATTGAGATCCGGGTTGTCCTTTTTGGGCATTGATCTATCCGTTGACGGCTGAAAGCTGTCAAAGCCGTAGAACTCATCGAGCCCTTCGTTTTGACAGGTTATGGCTCTCGTAACTCTAAACGAGCTAGAAGTTATGGCCGTCCGAATAATCGATATCTACAGGGTGCAACATCCACGGTGCAAGGTGCAACATCCGTCCGACATGGCGAAACAGTGCCGTACGACTTTTAGAAATGCGTGCATGGATTTGAAATGGAACTGTACCATGGTGCACCACTCTCCAGCGATGGAAAGTCGAAGACGGGCCACGGTAATCCCGTTTTGCCGTAAAAATCCACGTGTCGAAAAAACGAAGGGTAAAAAACTTACGAGACCCGATTGAGATTCAGGTTGTCCTTTTTGGGCATTAATCTTTCCGTTGATGGCTGAAAACTGTCAAAACCGTAGAACTCATCGAGGCCTTCGTTTTGACAGGTTATGGCTCCCGTAACTCTTAACGAGCCAGAAGTTATGGCCGTCCGAATAATCGATATCTACAGGGTGCAACATCCACGGTGCAAGGTGCAACATCCGTCCGAAGTGGCGAAACAGTGTCGTACGACCTTTAGAAATGCATGCATGGATTTGAAATGGAACAGTACCATGGTGCACCACTCTTCAGCGATGGGAAGTCAAAGACGGGGCACCGTAATCCCGTTTTACCGTAAAAATCCACGTGTCGAAAAATCGAAGGGTAAAAAACTTACGAGACCCGATTGAGATTCGGGTTGTCCTTTTTGGGCATTAATCTATCCGTTGAAGGCTGAAAGCTGTCAAAGCCATAGAACTCATCGAGGCCTTCGTTTTGACAGGTTATGGCTCCTGTAACTCTAAACGAGCCAGAAGTTATAGCCGTCCGAATAATCGATATCTACAGGGTGCAACATCCACGGTGCATGTGCAACATCCGTCCGAAATGGCGAAACAGTGCCATACGACTTTTAGAAATGCGTGCATGGATTTGAAACGGAACAGTGCCATGGTGCACCACTCTCCAGCGATGGAAAGTCGAAGACGGGTCACGGTAATCCCGTTTTACCGTAAAAATCCACGTGTCGAAAAAACGAAGGGTAAAAAAACTTACGAGACCCGATTGAGATTCGGGTTGTTCTTTTTGGGCATTAATCTATCCGTTGACGGCTGAAAGCTGTCAAAGCCGTAGAACTCATCGAGGCCTTCGTTTTGACAGGTTATGGCTCCCGTAAATCTAAACAAGGTAGAAGTTATAGCCGTCCGAATAAATCGATATCTACAGGGTGCAACATCCACGGTGCAAGGTGCAACATCCGTCCGAAATGGCAAAACAGTGTCGTACGGCTTTTGGAAACGCGTGCATGAATTTGAAACGGAACTGTACCATGGTGCACCACTCTTCAGCGATGGGAAATCGAAGACCAGCGACCGTAATCCCGTTTTGCCGTAAAAATCCACGTGTCGAAAAGACGAAGGGTAAAAAACTTACGAGACCCGATTGAGATCCGGGTTGTCCTTTTTGGGCATTAATCTATCTGTTGACGGCTGAAAGCTGTCAAAGCCGTAGAACTCATCGAGGCCTTCGTTTTTACAGGTTATGGCTCCCGTAACTCTAAACGAGCAAGAAGTTATAGCCGTCCGAATAATCGATATCTACAGGGTGCAACATCCACGGTGCAAGGTGCAACATCCATCCGAAGTGGCGAAACAGTGCCGTACGACCTTTACAAATGCGTGCATGGATTTGAAACGGAACAGTACCATGGTGCACCACTCTTCAGCGATGGGAAGTCGAAGACGGGGCACCGTAATCCCGTTTTACCGTAAAAATCCACGTGTCGAAAAAACGAAGGGTAAAAAACTTACGAGACCCGATTGAGATTCGGGTTGTCCTTTTTGGCCATTAATCTATCCGTTGAAGGCTGAAAGCTGTCAAAGACATAGAACTCATCGAGGCCTTCGTTTTGACAGGTTATGGCTCCCGTAACTCTAAACGAGCCAGAAGTTATGGCCGTCCGAATAATCGATATCTACAGGGTGCAACATCCACGGTGCAAGGTGCAACATCCGTCCGAAATGGCGAAACAGTGCCATACGACTTTTAGAAATGCGTGCATGGATTGGAAACGGAACAGTACCATGGTGCACTACTCTCCAGCGATGGGAAGTCGAAGACGGGCCACGGTAATCCCGTTTTACCGTAAAAATCCACGTGTCGAAAAAACGAAGGGTAAAAAACTTACGAGACCTGATTGAGATTCGGGTTGTTCTTTTTGGGCATTAATCTATCCGTTGACGGTTGAAAGCTGTCAAAGCCGTAGAACTCATCGAGGCCTTCGTTTTGACAAGTTATGGCTCCCGTAACTCTAAACAAGCCAGAAGTTATAGCCGTCCGAATAATCGATATCTACAGGGTGCAACATCCACGGTGCAAGGTGCAACATCCGTCCGAAATGGCAAAACAGTGTCGTACGGCTTTTAGAAATGCATGCATGGATTTGAAACGAAAAAGTACCATGGTGCACCACTCTTTAGCGATGGGAAATCGAAGACCAGCCACCGTAATCCCGTTTTGCCGTAAAAATCCACGTGTCAAAAAAACGAAGGGTAAAAAACTTACGAGACCCGATTGAGATCCGGGTTGTCCTTTTTGGGCATTAATCTATCCGTTGATGGCTGAAAGCTGTCAAAGCCGTAGAACTAATCGAGGCCTTCGTTTTGATAGGTTATGGCTCTCGTCACTCTAAATGAGCTAGAAGTTATGGCCGTCCGAATAATCGATATCTACAGGGTGCAACATCCAGGTGCAAGGTGCAACATCCGTCCGACATGGCGAAACAGTGCCGTACGACTTTTAGAAATGCGTGCATGGATTTGAAACGGAACTGTACCATGGTGCACCACTCTCCAGCGATAGGAAGTCGAAGACGGGCCACGGTAATCCCGTTTTGCCGTAAAAATACACGTGTGGAAAAAACGAAGGGTAAAAAACTTACGAGACCCGATAGAGATTCGGGTTGTCCATTTTGGGCATTAATATATCTGTTGATGGCTAAAAGCTATCAAAGCTGTAGAACTCATCGAGGCCTTCGTTTTGACAGGTTATGCCTCCCATAAATCTAAACGAGCCAGAAGTTATGGCCGTCCGAATAATCGATATCTACAGGGTGCAACATCCACGGTGCAATGTGCAACATCCGTCCGAAATGGCGAAACAGTGCCGTACGACTTTTAGAAATGCGTGCATGGATTTGAAACGGAACATTACCATGGTGCACCACTCTCCAACGATGGAAAGTCGAAGACGGGCCACGGTAATCCCGGTTTACCGTAAAAATCCACGTGTCGAAAAAACGAAGAGTAAAAAACTTACGAGACCCGATTGAGATTCGTGTTGTCCTTTTTGGGAATTAATCTAGCCGTTTTACGGCTGAAAGCTTTCAAAGCCATAGAACTCATCGAGGCCTTCGTATTGACAAGTTATGGCTCCCATAACTATTAACAAGCCAGAAGTTATGGCCGTCCGAATAATCGATATCTACAGGGTGCAACATCCACGGTGCAAGGTGCAACATCCGTCCGAAATGGCGAAACAGTGTCGCACGATTTTTAGAAATGCATGCATGGATTTGAAACGGAACAGTACCATGGTGCACCACTCTCCAGCGATGGGAAGTCGAAGATGGGCCACGGTAATCCCGTTTTACCGTAAAAATCCACGTGTCGAAAAAACGATAGGTAAAAAACTTACAAGACCCGATTGAGATTCGGGTTGTCCTTTTTGGGCATTAATATATCCGTTGATGGCTTAAAGCTGTCAAAGCCGTAGAACTCATCGAGGCCTTCGTTTTGACAGGTTATGGCTCCCGTAACTCTAAACGAGCCAGAATTTATGGTCGTCCGAATAATCGATATCTACAGGGTGCAACATCCACGGTGCAAGGTGCAACATCCGTCCGAAGGGGCGAAACAGTGCCGTACGAACTTTAGAAATGCGTGCATGGAATTGAAACGGAACAGTACCATGGTGCACCACTCTTCAGCGATGGGAAGTCGAAGACGGGGCACCGTAATCCCGTTTTACCGTAAAAATCCACGTGTCGAAAAAACGAAGGGTAAAAAACTTACGAGACCCGATTGAGATTCGGGTTGTCCTTTTGGGCATTAATCTATCCGTTGAAGGCTGAAAGCTGTCAAAGCCATAGAACTCATCGAGGCCTTTGTTTTGACAGGTTATGGCTCCCGTAACTCTAAAGGAGCCAGAAGTTATGGCCGTCCGAATAATCGATATCTACAGGGTGCAACATCCACGGTGCAAGGTGCAACATCCGTCCGAAATGGCGAAACAGTGCCATACGACTTTTAGAAATGCGTGCATGGATTTGAAACGGAACAGTACCATGGTGCACCACTCTCCAGCGATGGGAAGTCGAAGACGGGCCACGGTAATCCCATTTTACCGTAAAAATCCACGTGTCGAAAAAACGAAGGGTAAAAACTTACGAGACCCGATTGAGATTCGGGTTGTTCTTTTTGGGCATTAATCTATCCATTGACGGCTGAAAGCCGTCAAAGCCGTAGAACTCATCAAGGCCTTCGTTTTGACAGGTTATGGCTCCCGTAACTCTAAACAAGCCAGAAGTTATAGGCGTCCGAATAATCGATATCTACAGGGTGCAACATCCACGGTGCAAGGTGCAACATTCGTCCGAAATGGCAAAACAGTGTCGTACGCCTTTTAGAAATGCGTGCATGTATTTGAAACGAAACAGTACCATGGTGCACCACTCTTCAGCGATGGGAAATCGAAGACCAGCCACCGTAATCCCGTTTTGCCGTAAAAATCCACGTGTCGAAAAAACGAAGGGTAAAAAACTTACGAGACCCGATTGAGATCCGGGTTGTCCTTTTTGGGCATTAATCTATCCGTTGACGGCTGAAAGCTGTCAAAGCCGTAGAACTCATCGAGGCCTTCGTTTTGACAGGTTATGGCTTCCGTAACTCTAAACGAGCCATAAGTTATAGCCGTACGAATAATCGATATCTACAGGGCGCAGCATCCACGGTGCAAGGTGCAACATCCGTCCGAAATGGCGAAACAGTGTCGCACGACTTTTAGAAATGCATGCATGGATTTGAAACGGAATAGTACCATGGTGCACCACTCTCCAGCGATGGGAAGTCGAAGATGGGCCACGGTAATCCCGTTTTACCGTAAAAATCCACGTGTCGAAAAAACGATAGGTAAAAAACTTACAAGACCCGATTGAGATTCGGGTTGTCCTTTTTGGGCATTAATATATCCGTTGATGGCTTAAAGCTGTTAAAGCCGTAGAACTCATCGAGGCCTTCGTTTTGACAGGTTATGGCTCCCGTAACTCTAAACGAGCCAGAATTTATGGTCGTCCGAATAATCGATATCTACAGGGTGCAACATCCATGGTGCAAGGTGCAACATCCGTCCGAAGGGGCGAAACAGTGCCGTACGACCTTCAGAAATGCGTGCATGGATTTGAAACGGAACAGTACCATGGTGCACCACTCTTCAGCGATGGGAAGTCGAAGACGGGGCACCGTAATCCCGTTTTACCGTAAAAATCCACGTGTCGAAAAAACGAAGGGTAAAAAACTTACGAGACCCGATTGAGATTCGGGTTGTCCTTTTTGGGCATTAATCTATCCGTTGAAGGCTGAAAGCTGTCAAAGCCATAGAACTCATCGAGGCCTTTGTTTTGATAGGTTATGGCTCCCGTAACTCTAAAGGAGCCAGAAGTTATGGCCGTCCGAATAATCGATATCTACAGGGTGCAACATCCACGGTGCAAGGTGCAACATCCGTCCGAAATGGCGAAACAGTGCCATACGAATTTTAGAAATGCGTGCATGGATTTGAAACGGAACAGTACCATGGTGCACCACTCTCCAGCGATGGGAAGTCGAAGACGGGCCACGGTAATCCCATTTTACCGTAAAAATCCACGTGTCGAAAAAATGAAGGGTAAAAACTTACGAGACCCGATTGAGATTCGGGTTGTTCTTTTTGGGCATTAATCTATCCATTGACGGCTGAAAGCCATCAAAGCCGTAGAACTCATCAAGGCCTTTGTTTTGACAGGTTATGGCTCCCGTAACTCTAAACAAGCCAGAAGTTATAGGCGTCCGAATAATCGATATCTACAGGGTGCAACATCCACGGTGCAAGGTGCAACATTCGTCCGAAATGGCAAAACAGTGTCGTACGGCTTTTAGAAATGCGTGCATGTATTTGAAACGAAACAGTACCATGGTGCACCACTCTTCAGCGATGGGAAATCGAAGACCAGCCACCGTAATCCCGTTTTGCCGTAAAAATCCACGTGTCGAAAAAACGAAGGGTAAAAAACTTACGAGACCCGATTGAGATCCGGGTTGTCCTTTTTGGGCATTAATCTATCCGTTGACGGCTGAAAGCTGTCAAAGCCGTAGAACTCATCGAGGCCTTCGTTTTGACAGGTTGTGGCTCTCGTAACTCTAAACGAGCTAGAAGTTATTGCCGTCCGAATAATCGATATCTACAGGGTGCAACATCCACGGTGCAAGGTGCAACATCCGTCCGACATGGCGAAACAGTGCCGTACGACTTTTAGAAATGCGTGCATGGATTTGAAACGGAACTGTACCATGGTGCACCACTCTCCAGCGATGGGAAGTCGAAGACGGGCCACGGTAATCCCGTTTTGCGGTAAAAATCCACGTGTCGAAAAAACAAAGGGTAAAAAACTTACGAGACCCGATAGAGATTCGGGTTGTCCATTTTGGGCATTATGTAACGACCCGTATTTTACGTGTCGATAAATCGTAGAATTTACAGGTCATTAGTGTTGTTTATGGCATCTATAGCTTAAGTCGTAGGTTTTTAACTCGTAAGGAATTGACCCGTGTGGAAGTTAGGTTGGATTAGAGGAGTTAACGGGTTAAGAGATGAGTCGTGTACGAGTTAACGAGATAGTGGAGTTTTAAGTCGTAACCGACTTAGGAGGGTGCACGAGTTACGAGTTATTGGGTTACGACCTAAAGTGTTGCAGCGACCTTGAGGAGTTAGGTTGTGAGCGAGTTAGTGGAGTTAACGACCTAAGGGTTGTGAGAAACCTAGTAGTAGCGGCTTAAGGGGTGAACGACCTAGGGAAGATAGGTCGTGGTCGAGTTAAGAAAGTTAACTCGTGTAGGGGTAGGTCGGTAGTTAACGAGTTACGACCTATAGGATGACCGACTTATAGAGTTTGACCGAGTTAAGGTTTGGACCAACCTAAAGGTTAGCGGGTTAAGGTGCTTAGGTCGTGAGTCGTTTGGAACGACTTAACGATAAGTCGTATGCATTAACCCTGATGAGTCGTGAGTGTGTTAGGTCGTAGACGACCTTAGTTAGGATGTTGTGGGTCTTAGGTCGTATTAGAATTAAGTCGTAACTCGTAAGGCTGTTGAGTCATCACAGCTTGAGTCGTGTTTGTTTTAGGTCGTAAGTCGTAAAACAGTTAGGTCGTAAGGTTGTTAACTCGTGATGATGTTGAGCTGTTGAGTGCTAAGTCGTATGAACAACTTAGTGATGAGTCGTAGGTCGTTGACTCGGTAGGTTCTTAGGTCGTATAGGAGTTAGGTCGGCCGTGTGTTAACTCGTGTGACCCTGGGGTTGTTAGGTCGTGAAGTGGGTAGGTCGTAAGCTGTAGGGATTCTATGAGTCGTAGACGACTTAGTTAGGTCGGAGATTTCTTAGGTCGGCAACGACCTAAAACCGAACCTACGAGTTACGACCTAAGGGGAATTCAGCCTATAAATAGAGGGGTTTGGTTCACTTTTTGGCACCGGATTTTGAAGCGACGAAGTGCTGCCATTTTGAGAGCTCGACTACAACATTTCTTCACATCTTTTCTCCACTTTGATCTAGTTCTAACATCTATACAAGATCGAAGAACGAGATTGAAGATCCAAGAGCTAAAGTTGAAGATCTTCATCCAACCAAGCTAGATTTCATCGTTTCAAGCGGGATTTCGACGAATCAAGCATGAAGCTTCGCTGTCCAGATCTGAAGTTGATAGTTTTTGAAGTGTTTGGGTGATTTGGTGAGTGGTGGTTATCTCTCACGCGGACCCAAAGGAGTATATTGGATTGATGGTTTGTTGGAGTGGTGTAAATAGTGATTTTATGCATTTTTTCCTTAGATCCAAGTGTAGATCCATTACTTATGAAGATGTTTACTTATGCAAGTTCATTTACCAAGTTGTAGAGATAAAAACCCATGATTTATATTTGTTGGATCTATGATAAAAACCCTTGATTCATGTATGTTATATCTATGCTCATTTATTTACGAAATTGCCATTTGTAGTTATAAATGCCTACTTAGACCATATTTGATTACTTGATTGCTTAAGCTAATGATTGATTTGATTGATTGCTATGTATGTTAGTTGATTGATAGTTAGATCTAGGCAAGATGGTCGAAGATGATTCAAAAGCTAAGTGGAAAGGCTCTTGAATGGTGAAAGCTGCTTGTGGCATATGAAGCGGATGTTGAAGCTCATATGTATGGATTAGATGATGTTGAGATGGGACTTTGCCATGATGCGATGAGGCAATCCATGATGTTAAGATGAGACTTTTCTATAATGAGATAAAGCGAAGCATGATGTGAGATAGCCTTGGTTTAATCCAGACGGGATCATCCCAAGCATGTTGATAACTCGATGATGCGATGCGAGTTGGTTGATAATGGTTAGCTTGAGAGGCGCTTGAGCTAGTATGGAAATAGTCGTCGAGGAGGATGACTAGGAGGCTAAGATCTCATCGTTGTTGAAGGTTCTAGCATGCTGAAAGCAAGAGTACGTTGGAACGGGCTGCGACGACGTTCCAAGCACGGGCTGCGACGACGTGCTAGTACTCTGGGTAGTTGCGAAAATTCCTAGGCACGGGCTGCGACGACGTGCGGAGTTATGTCTAGAACCAGGGTTACCATTAGCCCTTGGCAGATGGTCGTTCAACTAACGGTGAAATCAAGGCAATGATAATAGTGATAGCCAGAGTCATGGATGTTTGGACGTTTGATTGTATCATCATTCGGTCTCAAGAGCGGTGTTTTCTAGGTGCTTACCTGATCTTGGTTTAGACCTTGGGGGTTTGTATTTGGAAAACATCGACCTTGACTCGAGTGATTATTGCTTTACTTTAATTGCTTGCTATGTTATGCTTGCTTCTCCTTAATGTGTGTCTGGGGCTATCACTGTAGAAAGAGGTGGAGTGGGATGGTTTGGTTCCTATTCCCTTTATCCCTTATACTCTTTTGGTATGTTTGATAGTTGATTTACTGCTCACTAAGACTTTGTCTGACTCAAGGTTTTATGTCTCCTCTTATTACCTTGGGCTGTTCATCCATGTTGGGATGGGCAGACTAGGTAGCAGGTGACAGGTGCTGTTCTTAGAGATCTACGCTGATGATGACAAAGACGAGCAGGAGGCTTTTGCATATTATTTCATATTATATGTACTGGGTGTTCCGCTGCTGTATTTGTTTGAGTCTTATGTAGTGAGGATTTGATGTATGGATGATTCATATGTTTGTATAAAACTATTATGATGCTTATATGATGATGTCCTGTTCTATAGAGCTTTACTATATTATATTTCTCTATTGTATTTATCCATGCGCTGTGAGTTGTACGATAGATTCTGCAATGTTTATTCTACCTTGACGGTCACCCATGGCTGCCTGGCACACCTTCAGCGCACCATTCTCTTGTTTCCGTGCAGGAGTCATGGGCGGTCGTCACATTTGGTATCAGAGCTTTGGTTAATCGATTTTAGCCAACGCTCGCTGACGTAATTACGTATGAGAGACGTAATTGTATTTTGATGGATGATTACTATATATAATATAGTAGTTTAGAAGGATTTGAACTCCTCATGTAGTTGTTTTTCAAGGTGTTCTAAATCATTCCTTTTTGTAGATATTAAGGATGAGCTGAAGTGAGAGACAAGCTGGGAGGGAAAGCCGTGCTGCTAGGGAAGCTGTTGATTATGCTCCTATGTTTGAGGCCATGATGACTTCGATCATGAGGAGGATACCAGCTTCAGGACCGTCAGTAGATGTGGGAGTTCAAGTTCAAGCTCCAAGACCGGTGGATTTTGCTAAGCTTTGCAAGGACTATACTTCTCTTGGAGGAAAGGTTTTCTTGGGAACGAAATCGACCATTGAAGTGCAGAGATGGATAGATGCTTGTAGAAGGATTTTTGGTGACTTGCGAATTGAGGATGCAACTAAGAGGAAGCTCGCATCAAGGCAACTTCAAGGGAGAGCTTCGGATTGGTGGAATTCTATCACCATTGATACTCCGGAGGAGGAGATTACTTGGGAGCAATTCCAAGTTAGATTTGAAGCTAAGTTCATCTCTACGGCTCAGAAATCTGTTCTGTTTAAGAAGTTTGTGGAGCTCAAGCAAGGTGGGAGACTAGTTCTTGAGTATGTTTCTGAGTTTGAAGCTTTGTCCAAGTATGCTCGATCGTATATTGATTCTCCCTATCAGAAGAATGAGAAGTTTGTGACCGGTTTGGACACTTATCTTGGAAGGCAGTTGGTGGATCATTTGGACGATCCGTTTGAGAAGATTGTGGAAAAAGCCCTCAGGCATGAGTGTTTGTTTCCTAGGGAAAGTTCTGTTGTCGCTGTAACCAAGGAAGGATCTAAGCCACAGCAGAGTGGAAACAAGAAGAGGAAGCAGCAGCAACAGAAGGGTAAGGATAGCCAGAAGAAGCCAAGGGGCGAAGTGACTTGCTACAATTGCCAGCAGAAGGGTCATCTCTCCAAGGATTGTAGGAATCCAAGGGCGCCGGCGAAATGCCACAATTTTGAAAAGCCAGGGCATTTCAGGAGGGATTGTCCGGAAACAAGGAGGGATAGGCAGATTGTGCAAGCTTATGCTATGGGAGCTGTGCCGTCGTCTTCAAAAGCTCCTACTGCTAAAGAGAAGGGGAAGAGTGTGGTGGTTCAAGGTACTCTTTCCATTTGTGGTGTTCCAATTATAGTGTTGTTTGATACTGGAGCGTCTCATTCTTTTGTTTGTGATGATTTGGTAGGCCGGTTAGGTTTGAAACCGGATATTGTTGATAGGCCATTGGTTGTGACAAATCCAGTTGGGGGTTCGTCATGTTTGTGTATGATATGCCATGGTCTACTTGTGTCGAGTCATGATTGCTCGTTTGTTTGTGATTGCTTTGTTCTGAACTTTGCGGGGTTCGGAATTATTTTGGGTATGGACTGGCTTAGGAAGTATGCGGCAAGGATTGATTGTGAGAGGCTGGAGGTGACAGTCAGGAATGTGGAAGGGCGAAAGGTTGTGATACAATGTAAGCATGAAGAAGGCGTCTTCATGAGCTTCATGTATTCGCTGGTTGTTCCACGGGATGGACTGTCATCGGTGCTTATTGTGAATGGATTTGAGGATGTCTTTGACGAGGTCAAAGGGTTACCGTCGCATAGGGAGATCGAGTTTTGTATCGATCTAGTTGAGGGAGCCAGACCTGTTGTGATGCCTCTTAGGCGGATGGCGCCTAGGGAGCAGCAAGAGTTGAAGGTGCAAGTTGATGACCTTTTACAGAAAGGATTCATTCGGCGTAGTGTGTCCGAATGGGGTGCACCAGTTGTGTTCGCAACCAAAGCGGATGGATCGTTGAGGTTGTGTGTGGATTATCGTGAGCTGAATAAGGTGACTAAGAAGAACAAGTATCCATTGCCGAGGATAGATGACTTGTTTGATCAGCTTCACAAGGCTAAGGTGTTCTCTCAGATGGATTTGGCAACGGGAATTCACCAGTTGAGAGTGGCTAAGGATAGTGTGCCAAAGACTGCTTTCAGGACACCATCGGGTTTTTATGAGTGGCTGGTAATGCCGTTTGGATTGACTAACGCACCAGCATATTTTGTGGATCTTATGAATAGAGTATTCAGAGATCAGTTGAACAAGTTCGTACTTGTATTCGTGGATGATATTCTGATTTATTCCAGAACTGAGGAAGAGCACAAGACGCACTTGCGTATTGTTTTGGAAATCTTACGGAAACATCAGCTGAAGGCTAAGTTTTCGAAGTGTCACTTCTGGAAGAGTGAAGTGAGATTCTTAGGCCATGTTATTTCTGGAAATGGAATAGCGGTTGATCCCGCTAAGGTGGCAGCAATCCAGGATTGGGTTAGACCTAAGAATGCATCCGATGTAAGAAGCTTTCTTGGATTAGCAGGATATTATCGTCGGTTTATTAAAGACTTTTCCAAGATAGCTGCACCATTAACAGGATTTACGAAGAAGAACCAAGTGTTCAGATGGGATGATAAGTGTGAGCAAGCTTTCGTAATCCTAAAAGAGCGACTAACAAGTGCTCCTGTTTTGACTATTCCAAGTGGGAATGATGAGATGGTGGTTTACACCGATGCATGTGGTACTGGACTTGGAGCAGTGCTAATGCAAAAGGATAGAGTTGTTGCGTATGCAAGTCGACAACTAAAGCCGCACGAAAGGAATTACCCGACTCATGATTTGGAGTTGGCGGCGATTGTGTTTGCTCTGAAGATGTGGAGACATTATCTATTGGGAGTTCGATTCGAGTTGTTTACGGATCATAAGTCGTTGAAGTATCTTTTCTCCCAAAAGGATTTGAATCTTCGGCAGCAACGGTGGCTAGAGTTTTTGGCATCATATGACTTTGGTATAGCTTATACTCCGGGAAAAGGTAACGCAGTAGCTGATGCATTGAGTCAAAGACATGCCGGTTTGGGAGCCATGTTTTCGGAATGGAAGAGTCTCGAGTATTTGGCTGGATTTGATTTCAGGCCCAGATGTGAATTGAAACCTGAGATGTTGGCAAACTTATCGATAAGGCCTACTCTGGTGGAGAGAATTGGCGAGTGCCAAAAGCGAGACGATAAGCTTGTCAAGATTATCCGAGATTTGGAATCTGGATTGGACCCAGAAAAGGATAAAGGATTCGAAGTCGATCGAGAGGGTTGGCTTCGGAAGCAAGGACGACTAGTTGTTCCCGATGTAGATGGATTGAGAGATGAAGTTCTTAGAGAAAGTCATCACTCGAAGTTGACAATTCATCCAGGTGGAAATAAGATGTATCGGGATATGAAGAGAACCTATTATTGGGAAGGTATGAAGAAGGATGTTGGAAATTTTATTTCCAAGTGTATGAATTGTCAGTTGGTTAAAGCAGAGCAGAAAAAGCCCAGTGGATTACTTCAACCATTAGAGGTTCCTATATGGAAGTGGGAGCAAGTGTCGATGGATTTTATCGATGGCCTACCTAGAACCAGAGCAGGGAATGAAGGGATTTGGGTCATAGTAGATCGGTTGACCAAGAGTGCAAGGTTCATTCCTGTTCGATCAACTAGGACTGCATCGAAGTCGGCTGAGCTTTATGTTACGTGGATAGTTCGATTCCATGGTGTTCCGAAGAGTATAGTGAGTGACCGAGATCCTTTGTTCACTAGTGGATTTTGGAAGAGCTTCCAGGAGGTTTTGGGAACTGAGTTGTGTTTGAGTACAGCTTATCACCCTCAAACAGATGGTCAGACTGAGAGAGTCAACCGAGTTTTGGAAGATCTTCTCAGAGCTTATGTTTTTGACTTCGGAGGATCATGGGAAGATCATCTTCATTTGGTGGAATTTTCTTATAACAACAGTTATCAGTCGAGTATTGGTATGGCACCATTTGAGGCATTGTATGGAAGACCGTGTAACTCTCCGACATGTTGGTTGGAAACTGGAGAAAAACTGATACTTGGGCCAGAGATGATTCGATAGACTTCGGATTGTATATGGATCATTCGGCAACGAATGAAGGCAGCCCAAGATCGTCAGAAAAGTTATGCCGATAATCGTCGTAAGGATTTGGAATTCGATGTAGGTGATATGGTTTTTGTGAAGATTTCTCCTCTGAAGAATGTTATTCGATTTGGAAAGAAAGGAAAGTTAACTTCGAGATTTGTTGGACCATTCCCGATTATCGAGCGAATTGGAAAGCTCGCTTATAGATTGGAGTTACCGGAAAAGATGGCGGGTTTGCACAATATTTTTCATGTATCTTATCTACGGAAGTATGTGCATGACTCGAATACGGTGGTTTCTGCTGATAGCTGTGAAGATTTAGAAGTTGATCCAGTTGTTTCGAGACCTCGTAAGCCGCTTCGTGTTGTTGAAACCGACACGAAACAGCTTAGGAGGAAGACGATTACGTTGCTCAAGATACAATGGAGTGATGATGTTAACGACTGTACATGGGAGGAGGAAGAGAGGATGAAGGCAGCTCATCCTGAACTCTTCGAGGTATGGCCCTAAGGTGTCGTGGCATCTCATGAATTTGTAACTTGTTCTAATCTTAGAATTCTGCATGCTAGGATAGTAATTGGATGCATAGTTTGTTGATTGCTATGGATGGTAGGCATGCAGAATAGTTTTGGTTGCTCTTGTTTGTTTGGAATTTCGGGGGCGAAATTCCTAAGGGGGAGAGAATGTAACGACCCGTATTTTACGTGTCGATAAATCGTAGAATTTACAGGTCATTAGTGTTGTTTATGGCATCTATAGCTTAAGTCGTACGTTTTTAACTCGAAAGGAATTGACCCGTGTGGAAGTTAGGTTGGATTAGAGGAGTTAACGGGTTAAGAGATGAGTCGTGTACGAGTTAACGAGATAGTGGAGTTTTAAGTCGTAACCGACTTAGGAGGGTGCACGAGTTACAAGTTATTGGGTTACGACCTAAAGTGTTGCAGCGACCTTGAGGAGTTAGGTTGTGAGCGAGTTAGTGGAGTTAACGACTTAAGGGTTGTGAGAAACCTAGTAGTAGCGGCTTAAGAGGTGAACGACCTAGGGAAGATAGGTCGTGGTCGAGTTAAGAAAGTTAACTCGTGTAGGGGTAGGTCGGTAGTTAACGAGTTACGACCTATAGGATGACCGACTTATAGAGTTTGACCGAGTTAAGGTTTGGACCGACCTAAAGGTTAGCGGGTTAAGGTGCTTAGGTCGTGAGTCGTTTGGAACGACTTAACGATAAGTCGTATGTCGTTAACCCTGATGAGTCGTGAGTGTGTTAGGTCATAGACGACCTTAGTTAGGATGCTGTGGGTCTTAGGTCGTATTAGAATTAAGTCGTAACTCGTAAGGCTGTTGAGTCGTCACAGCTTGAATCGTGTTTGTTTTAGGTCGTAAGTCATAACACAGTTAGGTCGTAAGGTTGTTAACTCGTGACGATGTTGAGCTGTTGAGTGCTAAGTCGTATGAACAACTTAGTGATGAGTCGTAGGTCGTTGACTCGGTAGGTTCTTAGGTCGTATAGGAGTTAGGTCGGCCGTGTGTTAACTCGTGTGACCCTGGGGTTGTTAGGTCGTGAAGTGGGTAGGTCGTAAGCTGTAGGGATTCTATGAGTCGTAGACGACTTAGTTAGGTCGGAGATTTCTCAGGTCGGCAACGACCTAAAACCGAACCTACGAGTTACGACCTAAGGGGAATTCAGCCTATAAATAGAGGGGTTTGGTTCACTTTTTGGCACCGGATTTTGAAGCGACGAAGTGCTGCCATTTTGAGAGCTCGACTACAACATTTCTTCACTTCTTTTCTCCACTTTGATCTAGTTCTAACATCTATACAAGATCGAAGATCGAGATTGAAGATCCAAGAGCTAAAGTTGAAGATCTTCATCCAACCAAGCTAGATTTCATCGTTTCAAGCGGGATTTCGACGAATCAAGCTTGAAGCTTCGCTGTCCAGATCTGAAGTTGATAGTTTTTGAAGTGTTTGGGTGATTTGGTGAGTGGTGGTTATCTCTCACGCGGACCCAAAGGAGTATATTGGATTGGTGGTTTGTTGGAGTGGTGTAAATAGCGATTTTATGCATTTTTCCTTAGATCCAAATGTAGATCCATTACTTATGAAGATGTTTACTTATGCAAGTTCATTTACCAAGTTGTAGAGATAAAAACCCATGATTTATATTTGTTGGATCTATGCTAAAAACCCATGATTCATGTATGTTATATCTACGCTCATTTATTTACGAAATTGCCATTTGTAGTTATAAATGCCTACTTAGACCATATTTGATTACTTGATTACTTAAGCTAATGATTGATTTGATTGATTGCTATGTATGTTAGTTGATTGATAGTTAGATCTAGACAAGATGGTCGAAGATGATTCAAAAGCTAAGTGGAAAGGCTCTTGAATGGTGAAAGCTGCTTGTGGCATATGAAGCGGATGTTGAAGCTCATATGTATGGATTAGATGATGTTGAGATGGGACTTTGCCATGATGCGATGAGGCAAGCCATGATGTTGAGATGAGACTTTGCTATGATGCGATAAAGCGAAGCATGATGTGAGATAGCCTTGGTTTAATCCAGACGGGATCATCCCAAGCATGTTGATAACTCGATGATGCGATGCGAGTTGGTTGATAATGGTTAGCTTGAGAGGCGATTGAGCTAGTATGGAAATAGTCGTCGAGGAGGATGACTAGGAGGCTGAGATCTCATCGTTGTTGAAGGTTCTAGCATGCTCAAAGCAAGAGTACGTTGGAACGGGCTGCGACGACGTTCCAAGCACGGGCTGCGACGACGTGCTAGTACTCTGGGTAGTTGCGAAAATTCCTAGGAACGGGCTGCGACGACGTGCGGAGTTATGTCTAGAACCGGGGTTACCATTAGCCCTTGATAGATGGTCGTTCAACTAACGGTGAAATCAAGGCAATGATAACAGTGATTGCCAGAGTCATGAATGTTTGGACGTTTGATTGTATCATCATTCAGTCTCAAGAGTGGTGTTTTCTGGGTGCTTACCTGATCTTGGTTTAGGCCTTGGGGGTTTGTATTTGGAAAACATCGACCTTGACTCGAGTGATTATTGCTTTACTTTAATTGCTTGCTATGTTATGCTTGCTTCTCCTTAATGTGTGTCTGGGGCTATCACTGTAGAAAGAGGTGGAGTGGGATGGTTTGGTTCCTATTCCTTTTATCCCTTATACTCTTTTGGTATGTTTGATAGTTGATTTACTGCTCACTAAGACTTTGTCTGACTCAAGGTTTTATGTCTCCTCTTATTACCTTGGGCTGTTCATCCATGTTGGGATGGGCAGACTAGGTAGCAGGTGATAGGTGCTGTTCTTGGAGATCTACGCTGATGATGACAAAGACAAGCAGGAGGCTTTTGCATATTATTTCATATTATATGTACTGGGTGTTCCACTGCTGTATTTGTTTGAGTGTTATGTAGTGAGGATTTGATGTATGGATGATTCATATGTTTGTATAGAACTATTATGATGCTTATATGATGATGTCCTGTTCTATAGAGCTTCACTGTATTATATTTCTCTATTGTATTTATCCATGCGCTGTGAGTTGTACGATAGATTCTGCAATGTTTATTCTACCTTGACGGTCACCCATGGCTGCCTGGCACACCTTCAGCGCACCATTCTCTTGTTTCCGTGCAGGAGTCATGGGTGGTCGTCACACATTAATATATCTGTTGATGGCTGAAAGCTATCAAAGCTGTAGAACTCATCGAGGCCTTCGTTTTGACAGGTTATGCCTTCCATAACTCTAAACGAGCCAGAAGTTATGGCCGTCCGAATAATCGATATCTACAGGGTGCAACATCCACGGTGCAAGGTGCAATATCCGTCCGAAATGGCGAAACAGTGCCGTACGACTTTTAGAAATGCGTACATGGATTTGAAACGGAACATTACCATGGTGCACCACTCTCCAGCGATGGGAAGTCGAAGACGGGCCACGGTAATCCCGGTTGACCGTAAAGATCCACGTGTCGAAAAAACGAAGGGTAAAAAACTTACGAGACCCGATTGAGATTCGTGTTGTCCTTTTTGGGCATTAATCTAGCCGTTGACGGCTGAAAGCTTTCAAAGCTGTAGAACTCATCGAGGCCTTCGTTTTGACAGGTTATGGCTCCCGTAACTCTTAACGAGCCAGAAGTTATGGCCGTCCGAATAATCAATATCTACAGGGTGCAAGGTGCAACATCCGTCCGACATGGCGAAACAGTGCCGTACGACTTTTAGAAATGCGTGCAAGGATTTGAAATGGAATAGTACTATGGTGTACCACTCTACAGCGATGAAATCGAAGACCAGCCACCATAATCCCGTTTTGCGTAAAAATCCACGTGTCGAAAAAATGAAGGGTAAAAGACTTACGAGACCCGATTGAGATTCGGGTTGTCCTTTTTGGGCATTAATCTATCCGTTGACGGCTTAAAGCTGTCAAAGACGTAGAACTCATTGAGGCCTTCATTTTGACAGGTTATGGCTTCCGTAACTCTAAACGAGCCATAAGTTATAGCCGTACGAATAATCGATATCTACAGGGTGCAGCATCCACGGTGCAAGGTGCAACATCCGTCCGAAATGGCGAAACAGTGTCGCACGACATTTAGAAATGCATGCATGGATTTGAAACGGAACAGTACCATGGTGCACCACTCTCCAGCGATGGGAAGTCGAAGATGGGCCACGGTAATCCCGTTTTACCGTAAAAATCCACGTGTCGAAAAAACGATTGGTAAAAAACTTACAAGAACCGATTGAGATTCGGGTTGACCTTTTTGGGCATTAATATATCCGTTGATGGCTTAAAGCCGTCAAAGCCGTAGAACTCATCGAGGCCTTCGTTTTGACAGGTTATGGCCCCCATACCTCTAAACGAGCCAGAAGTTATAGCCGTCCGAATAATCGATATCTAACGGGTGCAACATCCACGGCGCAAGGTGCAACATCCGTCCGAAATGGCGAAACAGTGCTGTATGACTTTTAGAAATGCGTGCATGGATTCGAAACGGAACAGTACCATGGTGCACCACTCTCCGGTGTTCGACGGCCATGGTAATCCCGTTTTACCGTAAAAATCCACGTGTCGAAAAAACGAAGGGTAAAAAACTTACGAGACCCGATTGAGATTCGGGTTGTCCTTTTTGGGTGTTAATCTATCCGTTGATGGCTTAAAGCTGTCAAAGCCGTAGAACTCGTCGAGGTCTTCGTTTTGACAGGTTATGGCTCCCGTAACTCTAAACGAGCCAGAAGTTATGGCCGTCCGAATAATCGATATCTACAGGGTGCAACATCCACGGTGCGAGGTGCAACATCCGTCCGAAATGGCAAAACAGTGCCGTATGACTTTTAGAAATGCGTGCATGGAGTTGAAACGGAGCAGTACCATGGTGCACCACTCTCCAGCGATGGGAAGTCGAAGACGGACCACGGTAATCCCGTTTTACCGTAAAAATCCACTTGTCGAAAAAACGAAGGGTAAAAAACTTACGAGACCCGAATGAGATTCGGGTTGTCCTTTTTGGGCATTAATCTATCTGTTGACGGCTGAAAACTTTCAAAGCCGTAGAACTCATCGAGGCCTTCGTTTTGACAGGTTATGGCTCTTGTAATTCTAAACGAGCCAGAAGTTATGGCCGTCCGAATAATCGATATCTACAGTGTGCAACATCCACGGTGCAAGCTGCAACATCCGTCCGAAATGGAGAAACAGTGCCGTATGACTTTTAGAAATGCGTGCATGGATTTGAAATGGAACAGTACCATGGTGCATCACTCTTCAGCGATGGGAAGTCGAAGACGGGCCACGGTAATCCCGTTTTACAGTAAAAATGAACGTGTCGAAAAAACGAAGGGTAAAAAACTTACGAGACCCGATTGAGATTCGGGTTGTCCTTTTTGGGCATTAATCTATCCGTTGACGGCTGAAAGATGTCAAAGCCGTAGATCTCATCGAGGCCTTCGTTTTGAAAGGTTATGGCTCCCGTAACTCTTAACGAGCCAGAAGTTATGGCCGTCCGAATAATCGATATCTACAGGGTGCAACATCCACGGTACAAGGGGCAACATCCGTCCGAAATGGCGAAATAGTGCCATACGACCTTTAGAAATGCATGCATGGATTTAAAACGGAACAGTACCATGGTGCACCACTTTTCAGCGATGGGAAGTCGAAGACGGGGCACCGTAATCCCGTTTTACCGTAAAAATCCACGTGTCGAAAAAACGAAGGGTAAAAAACTTACGAGACCCAATAGAGATTCGGGTTGTCCTTTTTGGGCATTAGTCTATCCGTTGATGGCTGAAAGCTGTCAAAGCCGTAGAACTCATCGAGGCCTTCATTTTGACAGGTTATGGCTCCCGTAACTCTAAACGACCAAGAAGTTATGGCCGTCCGAATAATCGATATCTACAGGGTGCAGCATCCACGGTGCAAGGTGCAACATCCGTCCGAAACGGAAAAACAGTGCCGTACGGCTTTTAGAAATGCGTGCATGGATTTGAAACGGAACAGTACCATGGTGCACCACTCTTCAGCGATGGGAAGTCGAAGACGGGCCACGGTAATCCCGTTTTACTGTAAAAATCCATGTGTCGAAAAAACGAAGGGTAAAAAACTTACGAGACCCGATTGAGATCTGGGTTGTCCTTTTTGGGCATTAATCTATCCGTTGACGGATGAAAGCTTTCAAAGCCGTAGAACTCATCGAGGCCTTCGTTTTGACAGGTTATGGCTCTCGTAACTCTAAACGAGCAAGAAGATATGGCCGTCCGAATAATCGATATCTACAGGGTGCAACATCCACGGTGCAAGGTGCCACATCCGTCCGATATGGCGAAACAGTGCCGTACGACTTTTAGAAATGCATGCATGGATTTGAAACGGAACAGTACCATGGTGCACCACTATCCAGCGATGGGAAGTCGAAGACGGGCCACGGTAATCCCGTTTTGCCGTAAAATCCACGTGTCGAAAAAACGAAGGGTAAAAAACTTACGAGACCCGATTGAGATTCGGGTTGTCCTTTTTGGGCATTAATCTATCCGTTGATGGCCGAAAGCTGTCAAAGCCATAGAACTCATCGAGGCCTTCGTTTTGACAGGTTATGGCTCCCGTAACTCTAAACGAGCCAGAAGTTATGGCCGTCCGAATAATCGATACCTACAGGGTGCAACATCCACGGTGCAAGGTGCAACATCCGTCCGAAATGGCGAAACAGTGCCGTACGACTTTTAAAAATGCGTGCATGGATTTGAAACGGAACAGTACCATGGTGCACCACTCTCCAGCGATGGGAAGTCGAAGACGGGCCACGGTAATCCCGTCTTACCGTAAAAATCCACGTGTCGAAAAAACGAAGGGTAAAAAACTTACGAGACCCGATTGAGATTCGGGTTGTCCTTTTTGGGCTTTAATCTATCAATTGACGGCTGAAAGCTGTCAAAGCCGTAGAACTCATTGAGGCCTTCGTTTTGACAGGTTATGACTCCCGTAACTCTAAACGAGCCAGAAGCCGTCCGAATAATCGATATCTACAGGGTGCATCATCTACGGTGCAAGGTGCAACATCCGTCCGAAATGGCGAAACAGTGCCGTATGGCTTTTAGAAATGCTTGCATGGATTTGAAACGGAACAGTACCATGGTGCACCACTCTCCAGCGATGGAAAGTCGAAGACGGGCCACGGTAATCCCGTTTTACCGTAAAAATCCACGTGTCGAAAAAACGAAGTGTAAAAAACTTACGAGACCCGTTTGAGATTCGGGTTGTTCTTTTTGGGCATTAATCTATCCGTTGACGGCTGAAAGCAGTCAAAGCCGTAGAACTCATCGAGGCCTTCGTTTTGACAGGTTATGGCTCCCGTAACTCTAAACGAGCAAGAAGTTATAGCCGTCCGAATAATCGATATCTACAGGGTGCAACATCCACGGTGCAAGGTGCAACATCCGTCCGAAATGGAAAAACAGTGCCGTACGGCTTTTAGAAATGCGTGCATGGATTTGAAATGGAACAGTACCATGGTGCACCACTCTTCAGCGATGGGAAGCCAAAGACGGGCCACGGTAATCCCGTTTTACTGTAAAAATCCACGTGTCGAAAAAACGAAGGGAAAAAACTTACGAGACCCGATTGAGATCCGGGCTGTCCTTTTTGGGCATTAATCTATCCGTTGACGGCTGAAAGCTTTCAAAGCCGTAGAACTCATCGAGGCCTTCATTTTGACAGGTTATGGCTCTCGTAACTCTAAACGAGCCAGAAGATATGGCAGTCCGAATAATCGATATCTACAGGGTGCAACATCCACGGTGCAAGGTGCCACATCCGTCCGACATGGCGAAACAGTGCCGTACGACTTTTAGAAATGCATGCATGGATTTGAAACGGAACAGTACCATGGTGCACCACTATCCAGCGATGGGAAGTCGAAGACGGGCCACGGTAATCCCGTTTTGCCGTAAAAATCCACGTGTCGAAAAAACGAAGGGTAAAAAACTTACGAGACCCGATTGAGATTCGGGTTGTCCTTTTTGGGCATTAATCTATCCATTGATGGCTAAAAGCTGTCAAAGCCGTAGAACTCATCGAGGCCTTCTTTTTGACAGGTTATGGCTCCCGTAACTCTAAACGAGCCAGAAGTTATGGCCGTCCGAATAATCGATACCTACAGGGTGTAACATCCACGGTGCAAGGTGCAACATCCGTCTGAAATGGCGAAACAGTGCCGTACGACTCTTAAAAATGCGTGCATGGATTTGAAACGGAATAGTATCATGGTGCATCACCCTCCAGCGACGGGAAGTCGAAGACGGGCCAAGGTAATCCCGTTTTGCCGTAAAAATCCACGTGTCGAAAAAACGAAGGGTAAAAAACTTACGAGACCCGATTGAGATTCGAGTTGTCCTTTTTGGGCATTAATCTATCCGTTGATAGCTGAAAGCTGTCAAAGCCGTAGAACTCATCGAGGCCTTCGTTTTGACAGGTTATGGCTCCCGTAGCTCTAAACGAGCCAGAAGTTATGGCCGTCCGAATAATCGATACCTACAGGGTGCAACATCCACGGTGCAAGGTGCAACATCCGTCCGAAATGGCGAAACAGTGCCGTATGAATTTTAAAAATGCGTGCATGGATTTGAAATGGAACAATACCATGGTGCACCACTCACCAGCGATGGGAAGTCGAAGACGGGCCACGGTAATCCCGTTTTACCGTTAAAATCCACGTGTCGAAAAAACGAAGGATAAAAAACTTACGAGACCCGATTGAGATTCGGGTTGTCCTTTTTGGGCATTAATCTATCCGTTGACGGCTGAAAGCTGTCAAAGCCGTAGAACTCATCGAGGCCTTCATTTTGACAGGTTATGGCTCCCGTAACTCTTAACAAGCCAGAAGTTATGGCCGTCCGAATAATCGATATCTACAGGGTGCACCATCCACGGTGCAAGGTGCAACATCCGTCCGACATGGCAAAACATTGCCGTACGACTTTTAGAAATGCGTGCATGGATTTGAAACGGAACAGTACCATGGTGCACCACTCTCCAGCGATGGTAAATCGAAGAGCAGCCATCGTAATCCCGTTTTACCGTAAAAATCCACGTGTCGAAAAAACGAAGGGTAAAAAACTTACGAGACCCGATTGAGATTCGAGTTGTCCTTTTTGGGCATTAATCTATCCGTTGACGGCTGAATGCTGTCAAAGCCATAGAACTCATCGAGGCCTTCGTTTTGACAGGTTATGGCTCCCGTAACTCTAAACGAGCCAGAAGTTATAGCCGTCCGAATAATCGATATCTACATGGCGCAACATCCACGGTGCAAGGTGCAACATCTGTCCGAAATGGAAAAACAGTGCCATACGGCTTTTAGAAATGCGTGCATGGATTTAAAACGGAACAGTACCATGGTGCACCACTCTTCAGCGATGGGAAGTCGAAGACGGGCCACGGTAATCCCGTTTTACCGTAAAAATCCACGTATCGAAAAAACGAAGGGTAAAAAACTTACGAGACCCGATTGAGATCCGGGTTGTCCTTTTTGTGCATTAATCTATCCGTTGACGGCTGAAAGCTTTCAAAGCCGTAGAACTCATCGAGGCCTTCATTTTTACAGGTTATGGCACTCGTAACTCTAAACGAGCCAGAAGATATGGCCGTCCGAATAATCGATATCTACAGGGTGCAACATCCACGGTGCAAGGTGCCACATCCGTCCGACATGGTGAAACAGTGCCGTACGACTTTTAGAAATGCATGCATGGATTTGAAACGGAACAGTACCATGGTGCACCACTATCCAGCAATGGGAAGTCGAAGACGGGCCACGGTATTCCCGTTTTGCCGTAAAAATTCACGTGTCGAAAAAACGAAGGGTAAAAAACTTACGAGACCCGATTGAGATTCGGTTGTCCTTTTTGGGCATTAATCTATCCGTTGATGGCTGAAAGCTGTCAAAGCCGTAGAACTCATCGAGGCCTTCGTTTTGACAGGTTATGGCTCCCGTAACTCTAAACGAGCCAGAAGTTATGGTCGTCTGAATAATCGATACCTACAGGGTGCAACATCCACGGTGCAAGGTGCAACATCCGTCCGAAATGGCGAAACAGTGCCGTACGACTTTTAAAAATGCGTGCATGGATTTGAAACGGAACAGTACCATGGTGCACCACTCTCCAGCGATGGGAAGTCGAAGACGGGCCACGGTAATCCCGTCTTACTGTAAAAATCCACGTGTCGAAAAAACGAAGGGTAAAAAACTTACGAGACCCGATTGAGATTCGGGTTGTCCTTTTTGGGCATTAATCTATCCGTTGACGGCTGAAAGTTGTCAAAGCCGTAGAACTCATTGAGGCCTTCGTTTTGACAGGTTATGGCTCCCGTAACTCTAAACGAGCCAGAAGCCGTCCGAATAATCGATATCTACAGGGTGCAGCATCCACGGTGCGAGGTGCAACATCCGTCCGAAATGGCGAAACAGTGCCGTACGACTTTTAAAAATGCGTGCATGGATTTGAAACGGAACAGTACCATGGTGCACCACTCTCCAGCGATGGGAAGTCGAAGACGGGCCCCGGTAATCCCGTTTTACCGTAAAAATCCACGTGTCGAAAAAACAAAGGGTAAAAAACTTACGAGACCCGTTTGAGAATCGGGTTGTTCTTTTTGGGCATTAATCTATCCGTTGACGGCTGAAAGCTGTCAAAGCCGTAGAACTCATCGAGGCCTTCGTTTTGACAGGTTACGGCTCCCGTAACTCTAAACGAGCCAGAAGTTATAGCCGTCCGAATAATCGATATCTACAGGGTGCAACATCCACGGTGCAAGGTGCAACATCCGTCCGAAATGGCGAAACAGTGCCGTACGGCTTTTAGAAATGCGTGTAGTGATTTGAAACAGAACAGTACCATGGTGCACCACTCTTCAGCGATGGGAAGACAAAGACAGGGCAAAGTAATCCCATTTTACTGTAAAAATCCACGTGTCAAAAAAACGAAGGGTAAAAAACATACGAGACCCGATTGAAATTCGGGTTGTCCTTTTTGGGCATTAATCTATCTGTTGACGGCTGAAAGCTGTCAAAACCGTAGAACTCATCGAGGCCTTCGTTTTGACAGGTTATAGCTCCCGTAACTCTAAACGAGCCAGAAGTTATAGCCGTCCGAATAATCGATATCTACAGGGTGCAACATCCACGGTGCAAGGTGCAACATCCGTCCGAAATGGAAAAACAGTGCCGTACGGCTTTTAGAAATGCGTGCATGGATTTGAAACGGAACGGTACCATGGTGCACCACTCTTCAGCGATGGGATGTCGAAGACGGGCCAAGGTAATCCCGTCTTACCGTAAAAATCCACGTGTCAAAAAAACGAAGGGTAAAAAACTTACGTGACCCGATTGAGATCCGGGTTGTCCTTTTTGGGCATTAATCTATCCGTTGATGGATGAAAGCTTTCAAAGCCGTAGAACTCATCGAGGCCTTCATTTTGACAGGTTATGGCTCTCGTAACTCTAAACGAGCCCGAAGATATGGCCGTCCGAATAATCGATACCTACAGGGTGCAACATCCACGGTGCAAGGTGCAACATCCGTCCGAAATGGCGAAACAGTGCCGTACGACTTTTAAAAATGCATGCATGGATTTGAAACGGAACAATACCATGGTGCACCACTCTCCAGTGATGGGAAGTCGAAGACGGGCCACGGTAATCCCGTCTTACCGTAAAAATCCACGTGTCGAAAAAACGAAGGGTAAAAAACTTACGAGACCCGATTGGGATTCGGGTTGTCCTTTTTGGGCATTAATCTATCCGTTGACGGCTGAAAGCTGTAAAAGCCGTAAAACTCATTGAGGCCTTCGTTTTGACAGGTTATGGCTCCCGTAACTCTAAACGATCCAGAAGCCGTCCGAATAATTGATATCTACAGGGTGCAGCATCCACGGTGCAAGGTGCAACATCCGTCTGAAATGGCGAAACAGTGCCGTACGACTTTTAAAAATGTGTGCATGGATTTGAAATGGAACAGTACCATGGTGCACCACTCTTCAGCGATGGGAAGTCGAAGACGGGCCATGGTAATCCCGTTATACCGTAAAAATCCACGTGTCGAAAAAACGAAGGGTAAAATACTTACGAGACCCGATTGAGATCCGGGTTGTCCTTTTTGGGCATTAATCTATCCATTGACGGCTGAAAGCTTTCAAAGCCGTACAACTCATCGAGGCATTCGTTTTGACAGGTTATGGCTCTCGTAACTCTAAACGAGCCAGAAGATATGGCCGTCCGAATAATCGATATCTACAGGGTGCAACATCCACAGTGCAAGGTGCCACATCCGTCCGACATGGCGAAACAGTGCCGTACGACTTTTAGAAATGCATGCATGGAGTTGAAACGGAACAGTACCATGGTGCACCACTATCCAGCGATGGGAAGTCGAAGACGGGCCACGGTAATCCCGTTTTGCCATAAAAATCCACGTGTCGAAAAAACAAAGGGTAAAAAACTTACGAGAGCCGATTGAGATTCGGGTTGTCCTTTTTGGGCATTAATCTATCCGTTGAAGGCTGAAAGCTGTCAAAGCCATAGAACTCATCGAGGCCTTCGTTTTGACAGGTTATGGCTCCCGTAACTCTAAACGAGCCAGAAGTTATGGCCATCCGAATAATCGATACCTGCAGGGTGCCACATCCACGGTGCAAGGTGCAACATCTGTCCGAAATGGCGAAACAGCGCCGTACGACTTTTAAAAATGCGTGCATGGATTTGAAACGGAACAGTACCATGGTGCAACACTCTCCAGCGATGGGAAGTTGAAGACGGGCCACGGTAATCCCGTCTCACCGTAAAAATCCACGTGTCGAAAAAACGAAGGGTAAAAAACTTACGAGACCCGATTGAGATTCAGGTTGTCCTTTTTGGGCATTAATCTATCCGTTGACGGCTGAAAGCTGTCAAAGCCGTAGAACTCATTGAGGCCTTCGTTTTGACAGGTTATGGCTCCCGTAACTCTAAACGAGCCAGAAGCCGTCCGAATAATCGATATCTACAGGGTGCAGCATCCAAGGTGCAAGGTGCAACATCCGTCCAAAATGGCGAAACAGTGCCGTATGGCTTTTAGAAATGCGTGCATGGATTTGAAACGGAACAGTACCATGGTGCACCACTCTCCAGCGATGGTAAATCGAAGACCAGCCACGGTAATCCCGTTTTGCCGTAAAAATCCACGTGTCGAAAAAACGAAGGGTAAAAAACTTACGAGACCCGATTGAGATTCGGGTTGTCCTTTTTGGGCATTAATATATCCGTTGATGGCTAAAAGCTATCAAAGCCGTAGAACTCATCGAGGCCTTCGTTTTGACAGGTTATGGCTCCCATAACTCTAAACGAGCCAGAAGTTATGGCCGTCCGAATAATGGATATCTACAGGGTGCAACATCCACGGTGCAAGGTGCAACATCCGTCCGAAATGGCGAAACAGTGCCGTACGACTTTTAGAAATGCGTGCATGGATTTGCAACGGAACAATACCATGGTGCACCACTCTCCAGTGATGGGAAGCCGAAGACGGGCCACGGTAATCCCGTTTTACCATAAAAATCCACGTGTCGAAAAAACGAAGGGTAAAAAACTTACGAGACCCGATTGAGATTCGGGTTGTCCTTTTTAGGCATTAATCTATCCGTTGACGGCTGAAAGCTGTCAAAGCCGTAGAACTCATCGAGGCCTTCGTTTTGACAGGTTATGGCTCCCGTAACTCTTAACGAGCCATAAGTTATGGCCGTCCGAATAATCGATATCTACAGGGTGCAACATCCACGGTGCAAGGTGCAACATCCACGGTGCAAGGTGCAACATCCGTCCGACATGGCGAAACAGTGCCGTACGACTTTTAGAAATGCCTGCATGGATTTGAAACGGAACAGTACCATGGTGTACCACTCTCCAGCGATGGTAAATCGAAGACCAGCCACCATAATCCCGTTTTGTCGTAAAAATCCACAGGTCGAAAAAACGAAGGGTAAAAAACTTACGAGACCCGATTGAGATTCGGGTTGTCTTTTTTGGGTATTAATCTATCCGTTGATGGCTGAAAGCTGTCAAAGCCGTAGAACTCATCGATTCCTTCGTTTTGACAGGTTATGGCTCCCGTAACTCTAAACGAGCCAAAAGTTATGGCCGTCCGAATAATTGATATCTACAGGGTGCAACGTCCACGGTGCAAGGTGCAACATCCGTCCGAAATGGCGAAACAGTGTCGCACGACTTTTAGAAATGCGTGCATGGATTTGAAATGGAACAGTAACATGGTGCACCACTCTCCAGCGATGGGAAGTCAAAGACGGGCCACCGTAATCCCGTTTTACCGTACAAATCCACGTGTCGAAAAAACGAAGGGTAAAAAACTTACGAGACCCGATTCAGATTCGGGTTGTCCTTTTTGGGCATTAATATATCAGTTGATGGCTGAAAGCTATCAAAGCCGTAGAACTCATCGAGGCCTTCGTTTTGACAGGTTATGGCTCCAGTAACTCTAAACGAGCCAGTAGTTATGGCCGTCCGAATAATCGATATCTACAGGATGCAACATCAACGGTGCAAGGTGCAACATCCGTCCGAAATGGCGAAACAGTGTCGTATGACTTTTAAAAATGCGTGCATGGATTTGAAACGGAACATTACCACGGTGCACCACTCTCCAGCGATGGGAAGTTGAAGACGGGCCACGGTAATCCCGTTTTACCGTAAAAATCCACATGTCGAAAAAACGAAGGGTAAAAAACTTACGAGACCCGATTGAGATTCGGGTTGTCCTTTTTGGGCATTATTCTATCCGTTGATGGCTGAAAGCTATCAATGCCATAGAACTCATCGAGGCCTTCGTTTTGACAGCTTATGGCTCCCGTAACTCTTAACGAGCCAGAAGTTATGGCCGTCCGAATAATCGATATCTACAGGGTGCAACATCTATGGTGCAAGGTGCAACATCCGTCCGACATGGCGAAACTGTGCCGTATGGCTTTTAGAAATGCGTGCATGGATTTGAAACGGAACATTACCATGGTGCACCACTCTCCAGTGATGGGAAGTCGAATACGGGCCACGGTAATCCCGTTTTGCCGTAAAAATCCACGTGTCGAAAAAACGAAGGGTAAAAAACTTACGAGACCCGATTGAGATTCAGGTTGTCCTTTTTGGGCATTAATCTACCCGTTGACGGCTGAAAGCAGTCAAAGCCGTAAAACTCATCGAGGCGTTCGTTTTGACAGGTTATGGCTCCCGTAACTCTTAACGAGCCAGAAGTTATGGTCGTCCGAATAATCGATATTTACAGGGTGCAACATCCACGGTGCAAGGTGCAACATCCGTCCGAAATGGCGAAACAGTGCCGTACGACTTTTAGAAATGCATGCATGGATTTGAAACGGAACAGTACCATGGTGCACCGCTCTCCAGCGATGGGAAGTCGAAGACGGGCCACGGTAATCCTGTTTTACCTTAAAAATCCACGTGTCGAAAAAACGAAGGGTAAAAAACTTACGAGACCCGATTGTGATTCGGGTTGTCCTTTTTGGGCATTAATCTATCCGTTGACGCTGAAAGCTATCAAAGCTGTAGAACTCATTGAGGCCTTCGTTTTGACAGGTTATGGCTCCCGTAACTCTAAACGAGCCAGAAGTTATAGCCATCCGAGTCCGAATAATCGATATCTACAGGGTGCAGCATCCACGGTGCAAGGTGCATCATCCGTCCGAAATGGCGAAGCAGTGCCGTACGGCTTTTAGAAATGCGTGCATGGATTTGAAATGGAACAGTACCATGGTGCACCACTCTCCAGCGATGGTAAATCGAAGACCAGCCACGGTAATCTCGTTTTGCCGTAAAAATCCACGTGTCGAAAAAACGAAGGGTAAAAAACTTACGAGACCCGATAGAGATTCGGGTTGTCCTTTTTGGGCATTAATATATCCGTTGATGGCTGAAAGCTATCAAAGCCATAGAACTCATCGAGGCCTTCGTTTTGATAGGTTATGGCTCCCATAACTATAAACGAGCCAGAAGTTGTGGCCGTCCGAATAATCGATATCTACAGGGTGCAACATCCACGGTGCAAGGTGCAACATCCGTCCGAAATGGCGAAACAGTGTCGTACGACTTTTAGAAATGCGTGCATGGATTTGAAATGGAACATTACCATGGTGCACCACTCTCCAGCGATGGGAAGTCGAAGACGGGCCACGGTAATCCCGTTTTACCGTAAAAATCCACGTGTCGAAAAAACGAAGGGTAAAAAACTTACGAGACCCGATTGAGATTCGGGTTGTCTTTTTAGGCATTAATCTATCCGTTGACGGCTGAAAGCTGTCAAAGCCGTAGAACTCATCGAGGCCTTCGTTTTGACAGGTTATGGCTCCCGTAACTCTTAACGAGCCAGAAGTTATGGCCATCCGAACAATAGATATCTACAGGGTGCAACATCCACGGTGCAAGGTGCAACATCCGTCCGACATGGCGAAACAGTGTCGTACGACTTTTAGAAATGCGTGCATGGATTTGAAACGAAACAATACCATGGTGTACCACTCTCCAGCGATGGTAAATCGAAGTCCAGCCACCGTAATCCCGTTTTGCCGTAAAAATCCACAAGTCGAAAAAACGAAGGGTAAAAAACTTACGAGACCCGATTGAGATTCGGATTGTCTTTTTTGGGCATTAATCTATCCGCTGACGGCTGAAAGCTGTCAAAGCCGTAGAACTCATCGAGACCTTCATTTTGATAGGTTATGGCTCCCGTAACTCTAAACGAGCCAGAAGTTATGGCCGTCCGAATAATCGATATCTACAGGGTGCAACATCCACGGTGTAAGGTGCAACATCCGTCCGAAATGGCGAAACAGTGCCGCACGACTTTTAGAAATGCGTGCATGGATTTGAAATGGAACAGTACCATGGTGCACCACTCTCCAACGATGGGAAGTCGAAGACGGGCCACGGTAATCCCATTTTGCCGTACAAATTCACGTGTCGAAAAAACGAAGGGTAAAAAACTTACGAGACCCGATTGAGATTCGGGTTGTCCTTTTTGGGCATTAATATATCAGTTGATGGATGAAAGCTGTCAAAGCCGTAGAACTCATCGAGGCCTTCGTTTTGACAGGTTATGGCTCCCGTAAATCTAAACGAGCCAGAAGTTATGGCCGTCCGAATAATCGATATCTACAGGGTGCAACATCCACGGTGTAAGGTGCAACATCAGTCCGAAATGGCGAAACAGTGCCGCATGACTTTTAGAAATGCGTGCATGTATTTGAAATGGAACAGTACCATGGTGCACCACTCTCCAGCGATGGGAAGTCGAAGACGGGCCACGGTAATCCCGTTTTGCCGTACAAATTCACGTGTCGAAAAAACGAAGGGTAAAAAACTTACGAGACCCGATTGAGATTCGGGTTGTCCTTTTTGGGCATTAATATATCAGTTGATGGATGAAAGCTGTCAAAGCCGTAGAACTCATCGAGGCCTTCGTTTTGACAGGTTATGGCTCCCGTAACTCTAAACGAGCCAGAAGTAATGGCCGTCCAAATAATCGATATCTACAGGATGCAACATCCACGGTGCAAGGTGCAACATCCGTCCCAAATGGCGAAACAGTGCCGTATGACTTTTAGAAATGCGTGCATGGATTTGAAACGGAACATTACCATTTGCGCCACTCTCCAGCGATGGGAAGTTGAAGACGGGCCACGGTAATCCCGTTTTACCGTAAAAATCCACGTGTCGAAAAAACGAAGGGTAAAAAACTTACGAGACCCGATTGAGATTCGGGTTGTCCTTTTGGGGCATTAATCTATCCGTTGACGGCTGAAAGCTGTCAATGCCATAGAACTCATCGAGGCCTTCATTTTGACAGGTTATGGCTCCCCTATCTCTTAACGAGCCAGAAGTTATGGCCGTCCGAATAATCGATATCTACAGGGTGCAACATCCACGGTGCAAGGTGCAACATCCGTCCGACATGGAGAAACAGTGCCGTATGACTTTTAGAAATGCGTGCATGGATTTGAAACGGAACATTACCATGGTGCACAACTCTCCAGCGATGGGAAGTCGAATACGGGCCACGGTAATCCTGTTTTACCGTAAAAATCCACGTGACGAAAAAACGAAGGGTAAAAAACTTACGAGACCCGATTGAGATTCGGGTTGCCCTTTTTGGGCATTAATCTATCCGTTGACGGCTGAAAGCTGTCAAAACCGTAGAACTCATCGAGGCCTTCGTTTTGACAGGTTATGGCTCCCGTAACCCTAAACGAGCCAGAAATTATAGCCGTCCGAATAATCGATATCTACAGGGTGCAACATCCACGGTGCAAGGTGCAACATCCGTCCGAAATGGCGAAACAGTGCCGTATGAATTTTAAAAATGCGTGCATGGATTTGAAATGGAACAATACCATGGTGCACCACTCTCCAGCGATGGGAAGTCGAAGACGGGCCACGGTAATCCCGTTTTACCGTTAAAATCCACGTGTCGAAAAAACGAAGGATAAAAAACTTACGAGACCCGATAGAGATTCGGGTTGTCCTTTTTGGGCATTAATCTATCCGTTGACGGCTGAAAGCTGTCAAAGCCGTAGAACTCATCGAGGCCTTCATTTTGACAGGTTATGGCTCCCGTAACTCTTAACAAGCCAGAAGTTATGGCCGTCCGAATAATCGATATCTACAGGGTGCAACATCCACGGTGCAAGGTGCAACATCCGTCCGACATGGCGAAACATTGCCGTACGACTTTTAGAAATGCGTGCATGGATTTGAAACGGAACAGTACCATGGTGCACCACTCTTCTGCGATGGTAAAACGAAGAGCAGCCATCGTAATCCCGTTTTACCGTAAAAATCCACGTGTCGAAAAAACGAAGGGTAAAAAACTTACAAGACCCGATTGAGATTCGAGTTGTCCTTTTTGGGCATTAATCTATCCGTTGACGGCTGAAAGCTGTCAAAGCCGTAAAAATCATCGAGGCCTTCGTTTTGACAGGTTATGGCTCCCGTAACTCTAAACGAGCCAGAAGTTATGGTCGTCCGAATAATCGATATCTACAGGGTGCAACATCCATGGTGCAAGGTGCAACATCCGTCCGAAATGGCGAAATAGTGCCGTACGACTTTTAGAAATGCGTGCATGGATTTGAAACGGAACAGTACCTGGTGCACCACTCTCCAGCGATGGTAAATCGAAGACCAGCCACCGTAATCCCGTTTTGCCGTAAAAATCCACGTGTCGAAAAAACGAAGGGTAAAAAACTTACGAGACCCGATTGAGATTCGGGTTGTCCTTTTTGGGCATTAATGAATCCGTTGATGGCTGAAAGCTGTCAAAGCCGTAGAACTCATCGAGGCCTTCGTTTTGACAGGTTATGGCTCCCGTAACTCTAAACGAGCCAGAAGTTATGCCCGTCCGAATAATCGATATCTACAGGGTGCAACATCCACGGTGCAAGGTGCAACATCCGTCCAAAATGGCGAAGCAGTGCCGTATTACTTTTAGAAATGCGTGCATGGATTTGAAACGGAACATTACCATGGTGCACCACTCTCCAGCGATGGGAAGTCGAAGACGGACCACGGTAATCCCGTTTTACCGTAAAAATCCACGTGTCGAAAAAACGAAGGGTAAAAAACTTACGAGACCCGATTGAGATTCGGGTCGTACGTTTTGGGCATTAATCTATCCGTTGACGGCTGAAAGCTGTCAAAGCCGTAGAACTCATCGAGGCCTTCGTTTTGACAGGTTATGGCTCCTGCAACTCTAAACGAGCCAGAAGTTATGGCCGTCCGAATAATCGATATCTACAAGGTGCAACATTCACGGTGCAAGGTGCAACATCCGTCCGAAATGGAGAAACAGTGCCGTACGGCTTTTAGAAAAGCGTGCATGGATTTGAAACAGAACAGTAGCATGGTGCACCACTCTCCAGCGATGGTAAATCGAAGACCAGGCACGGTAATCCCGTTATGCCGTGAAAATCCACGTGTCGAAAAAACGAAGGGTAAAAAACTTACGAGACCCGATTGAGATTCGGGTTGTCCTTTTTGGGCATTAATATATCCGTTGATGGCTGAAAGCGGTCAAAGCCGTAGAACTCATCAAGGCCTTCGTTTTGACAGGTTATGGCTCCCGTAACTCTAAATGAGTCAGAAGTTATGCCCGTCCGAATAATCGATATCTAAAGGGTGCAACATCCACGGTGTAAGGTGCAACATCCGTCCGACATGGCGAAACAGTGCCGTACGACTTTTAGAAATGCGTGCATGGATTTGAAATGGAACAGTACCATGGTGCACCACTCTTCAGCGATGGTAAATCGAAGTCCAGCCACCGTAATCTCGTTTTGCCGTAAAAATTCATGTGTCGAAAAAACGAAGGGTAAAAAACTTACGAGACCCGATTGAGATTCGAGTTGTTCTTTTTGGGCATTAATCTATCCGTTGAAGGCTGAAAGCTGTCAAAGCCGTAGAACTCATCGAGGCCTTCGTTTTGACAGGTTATGGCTCCCGTAACTCTAAACGAGACAGAAGTTATGGCCGTACGAATAATCGATATCTACAGGGTGCAACATCCACGATGCAAGGTGCAACATCCGTCCGACATGGCGAAACAGTGCCGTACGACTTTTAGAAATGCGTGCATGGATTTGAAACGGAACAGTACCATGGTGCACCACTCTCCAGCGATGGTAAATCGAAGACCAGCCACCGTAATCCCGTTTTGCCATAAAAATCCACGTGTCGAAAAAACTTAGGGTAAAAAACTTACGAGACCCGATTGAGATTCTGTTTTTCCTTTTTGGGCATTAATCTATCCGTTGATGGCTGAAAGCTGTCAAAGCCGTAGAACTCATCGAGGCCTCCGTTTTGACGGGTTATGGCTCCCGGAACTATAAACGAGCCAGAAGTTATGGCCGTCCGAATAATCGATATCTACAGGGTGCAACATCCACGGTGCAATGTGCAACATCCGTCCGAAATGGCGAAACAGTGCCATACGACTTTTAGAAATGCATGCATGGATTTGAAATGGGACAGTACCATGGTGCATCACTCTCCAGCGATAGGATGTCGAGGACGGGCCACGGTAATCCCGTTTTACCATAAAAATCCACGTGTCGAAAAAACGAAGGGTAAAAAACTTACGAGACCCGATTTAGATTCGGGTTGTCCTTTTTGGGCATTAATCTATCCGTTGACGGCTGAAAGCCGTAAAAACCGTAGAACTCATCGAGGCCTTCGTTTTGACAGGTTATGGCTTCCGTAACTCTAAACGAGCCAGAAGTTATAGCCGTCTGAATAATCGATATCTACAGGGTGCAACATCCACGGTGCAAGGTGCAACATCCGTCCGAAATGGCGAAACAGTGCCGTACGGCTTTTAGAAATGCGTGCAGTGATTTGAAACAGAACAGTACCATGGTGCACCACTCTTTAGGGATGGGAAGACAAAGACAGGGCAAAGTAATCCCGTTTTACCGTAAAAATCCACGTGTCAAAAAAACGAAGGGTAAAAAACATACGAGACCCGATTGAGATTTGGGTTGTCCTTTTTGGGCATTAATCTATCCGTTGACGGCTGAAAGCTGTCAAAACTGTAGAACTCATCGAGGCCTTCGTTTTGACAGGTTATGGCTCCCGTAACTCTAAACGAGCCAGAAGTTATAGCCGTCCTAATAATCGATATCTACAGGGTGCAACATCCACGGTGCAAGGTGCAGCATCCGTCCGAAATGGCGAAACAGTGCCGTATGACTTTTAAAATGCGTGCATGGATTTGAAACGGAACATTACCATGGTGCACCACTCTCCAGCGATGGGAAGTTGAAGACGGGCCACAGTAATCCCGTTTTACCGTAAAAATCCACGTGTCGAAAAAACGAAGGATAAAAAACTTACGAGACCCGATTGAGATTCGGGTTGTCCTTTTTGGGCATTAATCTATCCGTTGACGGCTGAAAGCTGTAAAAGCCGTAAAACTCATCGAGGCCTTCGTTTTGACAAGTTATGGCTCCCGTAACTCTTAACGAGCCAGAAGTTATGGCCGTACGAATAATCGATATCTACAGGGTGCAACATCCACGGTGCAAGGTGCAACATCCGTCCGACATGGCGAAACAGTGCCGTACGACTTTTAGAAATGCGTGCATGGATTTGAAACGGAACAGTACCATGGTGCACCACTCTCCAGCGATGGTAAATCGAAGACCAGCCACCGTAATCCCGTTTTGCCATAAAAATCCACGTGTCGAAAAAACTTAGGGTAAAAAACTTACGAGACCCGATTGAGATTCGGTTTTTCCTTTTTAGGCATTAATCTATCCGTTGATGGCTGAAAGCTGTCAAAGCCGTAGAACTCATCGAGGCCTCCGTTTTGACGGGTTATGGCTCCCGGAACTATAAACGAGCCAGAAGTTATGGCCGTCCGAATAATCGATATCTACAGGGTGCAACATCCACGGTGCAATGTGCAACATCCGTCCGAAATGGCGAAACAGTGCCATACGACTTTTAGAAATGCATGCATGGATTTGAAATGGGACAGTACCATGGTGCACCACTCTCCAGCGATAGGATGTCGAGGACGGGCCACGGTAATCCCGTTTTACCATAAAAATCCACGTGTCGAAAAAACGAAGGGTAAAAAACTTACGAGACCCGATTTAGATTCGGGTTGTCCTTTTTGGGCATTAATCTATCCGTTGATGGCTGAAAGCCGTAAAAACCGTAGAACTCATCGAGGCCTTCGTTTTGACAGGTTATGGCTCCCGTAACTCTAAACGAGCCAGAAGTTATAGCCGTCTGAATAATCGATATCTACAGGGTGCAACATCCACGGTGCAAGGTGCAACATCCGTCCGAAATGGCGAAACAGTGCCGTACGGCTTTTAGAAATGCGTGCAGTGATTTGAAACAGAACAATACCATGGTGCACCACTCTTTAGGGATGGGAAGACAAAGACAGGGCAAAGTAATCCCGTTTTACCGTAAAAATCCACGTGTCAAAAAAACGAAGGGTAAAAAACATACGAGACCCGATTGAGATTTGGGTTGTCCTTTTTGGGCATTAATCTATCCGTTGACGGCTGAAAGCTGTCAAAACCGTAGAACTCATCGAGGCCTTCGTTTTGACAGGTTATGGCTCCCGTAACTCTAAACGAGCCAGAAGTTATAGCCGTCCTAATAATCGATATCTACAGGGTGCAACATCCACGGTGCAAGGTGCAGCATCCGTCCGAAATGGCGAAACAGTGCCGTATGACTTTTAAAAATGCGTGCATGGATTTGAAACGGAACATTACCATGGTGCAACACTCTCCAGCGATGGGAAGTTGAAGACGGGCCACAGTAATCCCGTTTTACCGTAAAAATCCACGTGTCGAAAAAAC
The DNA here is from genome assembly GCA_030765085.1 of Allium cepa. NCBI lineage: Eukaryota > Viridiplantae > Streptophyta > Magnoliopsida > Asparagales > Amaryllidaceae > Allium > Allium cepa. The sequence goes on along the minus strand of CM060941.1, from coordinate 40,492,914 downwards.
GAAGGATAAAAAACTTACGAGACCCGATTGAGATTCGGGTTGTCCTTTTTGGGCATTAATCTATCCGTTGACGGCTGAAAGCTGTAAAAGCCGTAAAACTCATCGAGGCCTTCGTTTTGACAGGTTATGGCTCCCGTAACTCTTAACGAGCCAGAAGTTATGGCCGTCCGAATAATCGATATCTACAGGGTGCAACATCCACGGTGCAAGGTGCAACATCCGTCCGACATGGAGAAACAGTGCCGTACGACTTTTAGAAATGCGTGCATGGATTTGAAACGGAACAGTACCATGGTGCACCACTCTCCAGCGATGGTAAATCGAAGACCAGCCATTGTAATCCCGTTTTGCCATAAAAATCCACGTGTCGAAAAAACGAAGGGTAAAAAACTTACGAGACCCGATTGAGATTCGGGTTGTCCTTTTTGGGCATTAATCTACCCATTGACGGCTGAAAGCTCTCAAAGCCGTAGAACTAATCGAGGCCTTCGTTTTGACAGGTTATGGCTCCCGTAACTCTAAACGAGCCAGAAGTTATGGCTGTCCGAATAATCGATATCTACAGGGTGCAACCTTCACGGTGCAAGGTGCAACATCCGTCCGAAATGGCGAAACAGTGCCGTACGGCTTTTAGAAAAGCCTGCATGGATTTGAAACGGAACAGTAACATGGTGCACCACTCTCCAGCGATGGTAAATCGAAAACCAGCCACGATAATATCGTTTTGCCGTAAAAATCCACGTGTCGAAAAAACGAAGGGTAAAAAACTTACGAGACCCGATTGAGATTCAGGTTGTCCTTTTTGGGCATTAATATATCCATTGATGGATGAAAGCTATCAAAGACGTAGAACTCATTGAGGCCTTCGTTTTGGCAGGTTATGGCTCCCGTAACTCTAAACGAGCCAGAAATTATGCCCGTTCGAATAATCGATATCTGCAGGGTGCAACATCCACGGTGCAAGGTGCAACATCCGTCCGACATGGAGAAACAATGTCGTACGACTTTTAGAAATGCGTGCATGGATTTGAAACGGAACAGTACCATGGTGCACCACTCTCCAGCGATGGTAAATCGAAGACCAGCCACCGTAATCCCGTTTTGCCGAAAAAATCCACGTGTCGAAAAAACGAAGGGTAAAAATCTTACGAGGCCCGATTGAGATTCGGGTGGTCCTTTTTGGGCATTAATCTATCCGTTGAAGGTTGAAAGCTGTCAAAGCTGTAGAACTCATCGAGGGCTTCATTTTGACAGGTTATGGCTCTCGTAACTCTAAACGAGCCAGAAGTTATGGCCGTCCGAATAATCGATATCTACAGGGTGCAACATCCACGGTGAAAGGTGCAACATCTGTCCGACATGGCGAAACAGTGTCGTACGACTTTTAGAAATGCGTGCATGGATTTGAAACGGAACTGTACCACGGTGCACCACTCTCCAGCAATGGTAAATCGAAGACCAGCCACCGTAATCCCATTTTGCCGTAAAAATCCACGTGTCGAAAAAAACGAAGGGTAAAAAACTTACGAGACCCGATTGAGATTCGGGTTGTCCTTTTTGGGCATTAATCTATCCGCTGATGGCTGAAAGCTGTCCAAGCCGTAAAACTCATCGAGGCCTTCGTTTTGACAGGTTATGGCTCCCGTAACTCTAAACGAGCCAGAAGTTATGGCCGTCCGAATAATCGATATCTACAGCGTGCAACATCCACGGTGCAAGGTGCAACATCCGTCCGAAATGGCGAAACAGTGCCATACATCTTTTAGAAATGCGTGCATGGATTTGAAACGGGATAGTACCATGGTGCACCACTCTCCAGCGATAGGAAGTCGAAGACGGGCCACGGTAATCCCGTTTTACCGTAAAAATCCACGTGTCGAAAAAACGAAGGGTAAAAAACTTACGAGACCCGATTGAGATTCGGGTTGCCCTTTTTGGGCATTAATCTATCCGTTGACGGCCGAAAGCTGTCAAAACCGTAGAACTCATCGAGGCCTTCGTTTTGACAGGTTATGGCTACCGTAACTCTAAACGAGCCAGAAGTTATAGCCGTCCGATTAATCGATATCTACAGGGTGCAACATCCACGGTGCAAGGTGCAACATCCGTCTGAAATGGCGAAACAGTGTCGTACGGCTTTAGAATTGCGTGCATGGATTTGAAACGGAACAGTACCATGGTGCACCACTCTTCAGCGATGGAATGTCAAAGACAGGGCAACGTAATCCCGTTTTACCGTAAAAATCCACGTGTCGAAAAAACGAAGGGTAAAAAAAAACTTACGAGACCCGATTGAGATTCGGGTTGTCCTTTTTGGGCATTAATCTATCCGTTGACGGCTGAAAGCTATCAAAACCATAGAACTCATCGAGGCCTTCTTTTTGACAGGTTATGGCTCCCGTAACTCTAAACGAGCCAGAAGTTATAGCCGTCCGAATAATCGAAATCTATAGGGTGCAACATCCACGGTGCAAGGTGCAACATCCGTCCGAAATGGCGAAACAGTGCCGTATGACTTTTAGAAATGCGTGCATCGATTTGAAATGGAACAGTACCATGGTGCACCACTCTCCAGCGATGGGAAGTCGAAGATGGGCCACGGTTATCCCGTTTTACCGTAAAAATCCACGTGTCGAAAAAACAAAGGGTAAAAAACTTACGAGACCTGATTGAGATTCGGGTTGTCCTTTTTGGGCATTAATCTATCCGTTGATGGCTGAAAGCTGTCAAAGCCGTATAACTCATCGAGGTCTTCGTTTTGACAGGTTATGGCTCCCGTAACTCTAAACGAGCCAGAAATTATGGCCGTCCGAATAATCGATATCTACAGGGTGCAACATCCACGGTGCAATGTGCAACATCCGTCCGAAATGGCGAAGCAGTGCCGTATGACTTTTAGAAATGCGTGCATGGATTTGACACGGAACAGTACCATGGTGCACCACTCTCCAGCGATGGGAAGTCGAAGACGGCCCACAGTAATCCTGTTTTACCGTAAAAATCCACGTGTCGAAAAAACGAAGGGTAAAAAACTTACGAGACCCGATTGAGATTCGGGTTGTCCTTTTTGGGCATTATTCTATCCGTTGATGGCTGAAAGCTATCAAAGCCGTAGAAATCATCGAGGTCTTCGTTTTGACAGGTTATGGCTCCCGTAACTCTAAACGAGCCAGAAGTTATGGCCGTCCGAATAATCGATATCTACAGGGTGCAACATACACGGTGCAAGGTGCAACATCCGTCTGAAATGGCGAAACAGTGCCGTACGACCTTTAGAAATGCGTGCATGGATTTGAAACGGAACATTACCATGGTGCACCACTCTTCAGCGATGGGAAGTCGAAGACGGGCCACGGTAATCCCGTTTTACCGTAAAAATGCACGTGTCGAAAAAACGAAGGGTAAAAAACTTACGAGACCCGATTGAGTTTTGGGTTGTCCTTTTTGGGCATTAATCTATCCGTTGACGGCTGAAAGCTGTCAAAGCCGTAGAACTCATCGAGGCCTTTGTTTTGACAGGTTATGGCTCCCGTAACTCTTGACGAGCCAGAAGTTATGGCCGTCTGAATAATCGATATCTACAGGGTGCAACATCCACGGTGCAAGGTGCAACATCCGTCCGAAATGGTGAAACAGTGCCGTACGACTTTTAGAAATGCGTGCATGGATTTGAAACGGAACAGTACCATGGTGTATCTCTCTTCAGTGATGGGAAGTCGAAGACGGACCACGGTAATCCCGTTTTACCGTAAAAATGCTCGTGTCGAAAAAACGAAGGGTAAAAAACTTACGAGACCCGATTGAGATTCGGGTTGCCCTTTTTGGGAATTAATCTATCCGTTGACGGCTGAAAGCGGTCAAAGCCGTAGAACTCACCGTGGCCTTCGTTTTGACAGGTTATGGCTCCCGTAACTCTAAACGAGCCAGAAGTTATGCCCGTCCGAATAATCGATATCTACAGGGTGCAACATCCACGGTGCAAGGTGCAACATCCGTCCAAAATGGCGAAACAGTGCCGTATTACTTTTAGAAATGCGTGCATGGATTTGAAACGGAACATTCCCATGGTGCACCACTCTCCAGCGATGGGAAGTCGAAGACGGGCCACGGTAATCCCGTTTTACCGTAAAAATCCACGTGTCGAAAAAACGAAGGGTAAAAAACTTACGAGACCCGATTGAGATTCGGGTTGTCCTTTTTGGGCATTAATCTATCCGTTGACGGCTGAAAGCTATCAAAGCCGTAGAACTCATCGAGGCCTTCGTTTTGATAGGTTATGGCTCCCGTAACTCTTAACGAGCCAGAAGTTATGGCCGTCCGAATAATCGATATCTACAGGGTGCAACATCCATGGTGCAAGGTGCAACATCCGTCCGACATGGAAAAACAGTGCCGTACGTCATTTAGAAATGCGTGCATGGATTTGAAACGGAACAGTACCATGGGGCACCACTCTCCAGCGATAGTAAATCAAAGACCAGCCGCTGTAATCCCGTTTTGCCGTAAAAATCCACGTGTCAAAAAAAACGAAGGGTAAAAAACTTACGAGACCCAATTGAGATTCGGGCTATACGTTTTGGGCATTAATCTATCCGTTGACAGCTGAAAGCTGTTAAAGCCGTAGAACTCATCGAGGCCTTCGTTTTGATAGGTAATGGCTCCCGCAACTCTAAACGAGCCAGAAGTTATGGCCGTCCGAATAATCGATATCTACAAGGTGCAACATTCACGGTGCAAGGTGCAACATCCGTCCGAAATGGCGAAACAGTGCCGTACGGATTTTAGAAAAGCGTGCATGGATTTGAAACAGAACAGTAGCATCGTGCACCACTCTCCAGCGATGGTAAATCGAAGACCAGCCACCGTAATCCCGTTTTGCCGTGAAAATCCACGTGTCGAAAAAACGAAGGGTAAAAAACTTACGAGACCCGATTGAGATTCGGGTTGTCCTTTTTGGGCATTAATATATCCGTTGATGGCTGAAAGCTGTCAAAGCCGTAGAACTCATCGAGGCCTTCGTTTTGACAGGTTATGGCTCCCGTAACTCTAAACGAGCCAGAAGTTATGCACGTCCGAATAATCGATATCTAAAGGGTGCAACATCCACGGTGCAAGGTGCAACATCCGTCCGACATGGCGAAACAGTGCCGTACGACTTTTAGAAATGCGTGCATGGATTTGAAATGGAACAGTACCATGGTGCACCACTCTCCAGCGATGGTAAATCGAAGTCCAGCCACCGTAATCTCATTTTGCCGTAAAAATTCATGTGTCGAAAAAACGAAGGGTAAAAAACTTACGAGACCCGATTGAGATTCGGGTTGTTCTTTTTGGGCATTAATCTATCCGTTGAAGGCTGAAAGCTGTCAAAGCCGTAGAACTCATCGAGGCCTTCGTTTTGACAGGTTATGGCTCCCGTAACTCTAAACGAGACAGAAGTTATGGCCGTACGAATAATCGATATCTACAAGGTGCAACATCCACGATGCAAGGTGCAACATCCGTCCGACATGGCGAAATAGTGCCGTATGACTTTTAGAAAGCGTGCATGGATTTGAAACGGAACAGTACCATGGTGCACCACTCTCCAGTGATGGTAAATCGAAGACCAGCCACCGTAATCCCGTTTTGCCATAAAAATCCACGTGTCGAAAAAACGAAGGGTAAAAAACTTACGAGACCCGATTGAGATTCGGTTTGTCCTTTTTGGGCATTAATCTATCCGTTGATGGCTGAAAGCTGTCAAAGCCGTAGAGCTCATCGAGGCCTCCGTTTTGACAGGTTATGGCTCCCGGAACTCTAAACGAGCCAGAAGTTATGGCCGTCCGAATAATCGATATCTACAGGGTGCAACATCCACGGTGCAAGGTGCAACATCCGTCCGAAACGGAGAAACAGTGTCGTACGACTTTTAGAATTGCATGCATGGATTTGAAACGGAACAGTACCATGGTGCACCACTCTCCAGCGATGGGATGTCGAGGACGGGCCACGGTAATCCCGTTTTACCATAAAAATCCACGTGTCGAAAAAACGAAGGGTAAAAAACTTACGAGACCCAATTGAGATTCGGGCTGTACGTTTTGGGCATTAATCTATCCGTTGACGGTTGAAAGCTGTCAAAGCCGTAGAACTCATCGAGGCCTTCGTTTTGACAGGTAATGGCTCCCGCAACTCTAAATGAGCCAGAAGTTATGGCCGTCCGAATAATCGATATCTACAAGGTGCAACATTCACGGTGCAAGGTGCAACATCCGTCCGAAATGGCGAAACAGTGTCGTACGGCTTTTAAAAAAGCGTGCATGGATTTGAAACAGAACAGTAGCATCGTGCACCACTCTCCAGCGATGGTAAATCGAAGACCAGGCACGGTAATCCCGTTTTGCCGTGAAAATCCACGTGTCGAAAAAACGAAGGGTAAAAAACTTACGAGACCCGATTGAGATTCGGGTTGTCCTTTTTGGGCATTAATATATCCGTTAATGGCTGAAAGCTGTCAAAGCCGTAGAACTCATCGAGGCCTTCGTTTTGATAGGTTATGGCTCCCGTAACTCTAAACGAGGCAGAAGTTATGCACGTCCGAATAATCGATATATAAAGGGTGCAACATCCACGGTGCAAGGTGCAACATCCGTCCGACATGGCGAAACAGTGCCGTACGACTTTTAGAAATGCGTGCATGGATTTGAAATGGAACAGTGCCATGGTGCACCACTCTCCAGCGATGGTAAATCGAAGTCCAGCCACCGTAATCTCATTTTGCCGTAAAAATGCATGTGTCGAAAAAACGAAGGGTAAAAAACTTGCGAGACCCGATTGAGATTCGGGTTGTTCTTTTTGGGCATTAATCTATCCGTTGAAGGCTGAAAGCTGTCAAAGCCGTAGAACTCATCGAGGCCTTCATTTTGACAGGTTATGCCTCCCGTAACTCTTAACGAGCCAGAAGTTATGGTCGTCCGAATAATCGATATCTACAGGGTGCAACATCCACGGTGCAAGGTGCAACATCCGTCCGACATGGAGAAACAGTGTCGTACGACTTTTAGAAATGCGTGCATGGATTTGAAACGGAACAGTACCATGGTGCACAACTCTCCAGCGATAGTAAATCGAAGACCAGCCATCGTAATCCCGTTTTGCCATAAAAATCCACGTGTCGAAAAAACGAAGGGTAAAAAACTTACGAGACCCGATTGAGATTCGGGTTGTCCTTTTTGGGCATTAATCTACCCATTGACGGCTGAAAGCTGTCAAAGCCGTAGAACGAATCGAGGCCTTCGTTTTGACAGGTTAAGGCTCCCGTAACTCTAAACGAGCCAGAAGTTATGGCCGTCCGAATAATCGATATCTACATGGTGCAACATTCACGGTGCAAGGTGCTACATCCGTCCGAAATGGCAAAACAGTGTCGTACGGCTTTTAGAAAAGCCTGCATGGATTTGAAACGGAACAGTACCATGGTGCACCACTCTCCAGCGATGGTAAATCGAAAACCAGCCACGATAATATCGTTTTGCCGTAAAAATCCACGTGTCGAAAAAACGAAGGGTAAAAAACTTACGAGACCCGATTGAGATTCAGGTTGTCCTTTTTGGGCATTAATATATCCGTTGATGGCTGAAAGCTATTAAAGATGTAGAACTCATGGAGGCCTTCGTTTTGGCAGGTTATGGCTCCCGTAACTCTAAACGAGCCAGAAGTTATGCCCGTTCGAATAATCGATATCTACAGGGTGCAACATCCACGGTGCAAGGTGCAACATCCATCCGACATGGAGAAACAATGCCGTACGACTTTTAGAAACGCGTGCATGGATTTGAAACGGAGTAGTACCATGGTGCACCACTCTCCAGCGATGGTAAATCGAAGACCAGCCACCGTAATCCCGTTTTGCCGTAAAAATCCACGTGTCGAAAAAACGAAGGGTAAAAAACTTACGAGACCCGATTGAGATTCGGGTGGTCCTTTTTGGTCATTAATCTATCCGTTGAAGGTTGAAAGCTGTCAAAGCCGTAGAATTCATCGAGGGCTTCATTTTGACAGGTTATGGCTCTCGTAACTCTAAACGAGCCAGAAGTTATGGCCGTCCGATTAATCGATATCTACAGGGTGCAACATCCACGGTGAAAGGTGCAACATCTGTCCGACATGGCGAAACAGTGTCGTACGACTTTTAGAAATGCGTGCATGGACTTGAAACGGAACAGTACCACGGTGCACCACTCTCCAGCAATGGTAAATCGAAGACCAGCCACCGTAATCCCATTTTGCCGTAAAAATCCACGTGTCGAAAAAATGAAGGGTAAAAAACTTACGAGACCCGATTGAGATTCGGGTTGTCCTTTTTGGGCATTAATCTATCCGTTGATGGCTGAAAGCTGTCAAAGCCGTAAAACTCATCGAGGTCTTCGTTTTGACAGGTTATGGCTCCCGTAACTCTAAACGAGCCAGAAGTTATGGCCGTCCGAATAATCGATATCTACAGCGTGCAACATCCACGGTGCAAGGTGCAACATCCGTCTGAAATGGCGAAACAGTGCCATACGTCTTTTAGAAATGCGTGCATGGATTTGAAACGGGACAGTGTCGTGGTGCACCACTCTCCAGCGATGGGAAGTCGAAGACGGGCCACGATAATCCCGTTTTACCGTAAAAATCCACGTGTCGAAAAAACGAAGGGTAAAAAACTTACGAGACACGATTGAGATTCGGGTTGTCCTTTTTGGGCATTAATCTATCCGTTGACGGCTGAAAGCTGTCAATACAGTAGAACTCATCGAGGCCTTCGTTTTGACAGGTTATGACTACCGTAACTCTAAACGAGCCAGAAGTTATAGCCGTCCGAATAATCGAAATCTATAGGGTGCAACATCCACGGTGCAAGGTGCAACATCCGTCCGAAATGGCGAAACTGTGCCGTACGGCTTTAGAATTGCGTGCATGGATTTGAAACGGAACAGTACCATGGTGCACCACTCTTCAGCGATGGAATGTCAAAGACAGGGCAAAGTAATCCCGTTTTACCGTAAAAATCCACGTGTCGAATAAACGAAGGGTAAAAAACTTACGAGACCCGATTGAGATTCGGGTTGTCCTTTTTGGGCATTAATCAATCCGTTGATGGCTGAAAGCTGTCAAAGCCGTAGAACTCATCGAGGTCTTCGTTTTGACAGGTTATGGCTCCCGTAACTCTAAACGAGCCAGAAGTTATGGCCGTCCGAATAATCGATATCTTCAGGGTGCAACATCCACGGTGCAATGTGCAACATCCGTCCGAAATGGCGAAACAGTGCCGTATGACTTTTAGAAATGCGTGCATGGATTTGAAACGGAACAGTACCATGGTGCACCACTCTCCAGCGATGGGAAGTCGAAGACGGGCCACAGTAATCCCGTTTTACCGTAAAAATCCACGTGTCGAAAAAACGAAGGGTAAAAAACTTACGAGACCCGATTGAGATTCGGGTTGTCCTTTTTGGGCATTAATCTATCCCTTGACGGCTGAAAGCGGTCAAAACCGTAGAAATCATCGAGGTCTTCGTTTTGACAGGTTATGGCTCCCGTAACTCTAAACGAGCCAGAAGTTATGGCCGTCCGAATAATCAATATCTACAGGGTGCAACATACACGATGCAAGGTGCAACATCCGTCCGAAATGGCGAAACAGTGCCGTACGACCTTTAGAAATGCGTGCATGGATTTGAAACGGAACATTACCATGGTGCACCACTCTTCAGCGATGGGAAGTCGAAGACAGGCCACGGTAATCCCGTTTTACCGTAAAAATGCACGTGTCGAAAAAACGAAGGGTAAAAAATTTACGAGACCCGATTGAGATTCGGGTTGTCCTTTTTGGGCATTAATCTATCCGTTGATGGCTGAAAGCTGTCAAAGCCGTAGGACTCATCGAGGCCTTCGTTTTGACAGGTTATGGCTCCCGTAACTTTTGATGAGCCAGAAGTTATGGCCGTCCGAATAATCGATATCTACAGGGTGCAACATCCACGGTGCAAGGTGCAACATCCGTCCGAAATGGTGAAACAGTGCCGTACGACTTTTAGAAATGCGTGCATGGATTTGAAACGGAACAGTACCATGGTGTATCACTCTTCAGCGATGGGAAGTCGAAGACGGGCCACGGTAATCCCGTTTTACCGTAAAAATGCACGTGTTGAAAAAACGAAGGGTAAAAAACTTACGAGACCCGATTGAGATTCGGGTTGTCCTTTTTGGGCATTAATCTATCCGTTGACGGCTAAAAGCTGTCAAAGCCGTAGAACTCATCGATGCCTTCGTTTTGACAGGTTATGGATCCCGTAACTCTTAACGAGCCAGAAGTTATGGCCGTCCAAATAATCGATATCTACAGGGTGCAACATCCACGGTGCAAAGGTGCAACATCCGTCCGAAATGGAGAAACAGTGCCGTACAACTTTTAGAAATGCGTGCATGGATTTGAAACGGAACAGTACCATGGTGCATCACTCTTCAGCGATGGGAAGTCGAAGACGGGCCACGGTAATCCCGTTTTACCGTAAAAATGCATGTGTCGAAAAAACGAAGGGTAAAAAACTTACGAGACCCGATTGAGATTCGGGTTGTCCTTTTTAGGCATTAATCTATCCGTTGACGGCTGTAAGCTGTCAAAGCCGTAGAACTTATCGAGGCCTTCGTTTCGACAGGTTATGGCTCCCGTAACTCAAAACGAGCCAGAAGTTATAGTCGTCCCAATAATCGATATCTAAAGGGTGCAACATCCACGGTGCAAGGAGCAACATCCGTCCGAAATGGAGAAACAGTGCCGTACGGCTTTTAGAAATGCGTGCATGGATTTGAAACGGAACAGTACCATGGTGTATCACTCTTCAGCGATGGGAAGTCTAAGACGGGGCACGGTAATCCCGTTTTACTGTAAAAATGCACATGTCGAAAAAACGAAGGGTAAAAAACTTACGAGACCCGTTAGAGATTCGGGTTGTCCTTTTTGGGCATTAATCTATCCGTTGACGGCTGAAAGCTGTCAAAACCATAGAACTCATCGAGGCCTTCGTTTTGACAGGTTATGGCTCCCGTAACTCTAAACGAGCCAGAAGTTATAGCCGTCCGAATAATCGAAATCTATAGGGTGCAACATCCACGGTGCAAGGTGCAACATCCGTCCGAAATGGCGAAACAGTGCCGTATGACTTTCAGAAATGCGTGCATGGATTTGAAACGGAACAGTACCATGGTGCACCACTCTCCAGCGATGGGAAGTCGAAGACGGGCCACGGTTATCCCGTTTTACCGTAAAAATCCACGTGTCGAAAAAACAAAGGGTAAAAAACTTACGAGACCCGATTGAGATTCGGGTTGTCCTTTTTGGGCATTAATCTATCCGTTGACGGCTGAAAGCTGTCAAAACCGTAGAAATCATCGAGGTCTTCGTTTTGACAGGTTATGGCTCCCGTAACTCTAAACGAGCCAGAAGTTATGGCCGTCCGAATAATCGAAATCTATAGGGTGCAACATCCACGGTGCAAGGTGCAACATCCGTCTGAAATGGCGAAACAGTGCCGTATGACTTTTAGAAATGCGTGCATGGATTTGAAATAGAACATTACCATGGTGCATCACTCTCCAGCGATGGGAAGTCGAAGACGGGCCATGGTAATCCCGTTTTACCGTAAAAATCCACGTGTCGAAAAAACGAAGGGTAAAAAACTTACGAGACCCGATTGAGATTCGGGTTGTCCTTTTTGGGCATTAATCTATCCGTTGACGGCTGAAAGCCGTCAAAGCCGTAGAACTCATCGAGGTCTTCGTTTTGACAGGTTATGGCTCCCGTAACTATAAACGAGCCAGAAGTTATGGCCGTCCGAATAATCGATATTTACAGGGTGCAACATCCACGGTGCAAGGTGCAACATCCGTCCGAAATGGCGAAGCAGTGCCGTACGACCTTTAGAAATGCGTGCATGGATTTGAAATGGAACATTGCCATGGTGCACCACTCTTCAGCGATGGGAAGTCGAAGACGGGCTGCGGTAATCCCGTTTTACCGTAAAAATGCACGTGTCGAAAAAACGAAGGGTAAAAAACTTACGAGACCCGATTGAGATTCGGGTTGTCCTTTTTGGGCATCAATCTATCCGTTGATGGCTGAAAGCTGTCAAAGCCGTAGAACTCATCGAGGCCTTCGTTTTGACAGCTAATGGCTCCCGTAACTCTTAACGAGCCAAAAGTTATGGCCGTCCGAATAATCGATATCTACAGGGTGCAACATCCGTCCGAAATGGCGAAACAGTGCCGTACGACTTTTAGAAATGCGTGCATGGATTTGAAACGGAACAGTACCATGGTGCATCACTCTTCAGCGATGGGAAGTCGAAGACGGGCCACGGTAATCCCATTTTACCGTAAAAATCCACGTGTCGAAAAAACGAAGGGTAAAAAACTTACGAGACCCGATTGAGATTCGGGTTGTCCTTTTTGGGCATTAATCTATCCGTTGATGGCTGAAAGCTGTCAAAGCTGTAGAAATCATCGAGGGCTTCGTTTCGACAGGTTATGGCTCCCGTAACTCTTAACGAGCCAGAAGTTATGGCCGTCCAAATAATCGATATCTACAGGGTGCAACATCCACGGTGCAAGGTGCAACATCCGTCCGAAATGGAGAAACAGTGCCGTACAACTTTTAGAAATGCGTGCATGGATTTGAAACGGAACAGTACCATGGCACATCACTCTCCAGCGATGGGTAGTCGAAGACGGGCCACGGTTATCCCGTTTTACCGTAAAAATGCACGTGTCGAAAAAACGAAGGGTAAAAAACATACGAGACCCAATTGAGATTCGGGATGTCCTTTTTGGGCATTAATCTATCCGTTGATGGCTGAATGCTATCAAAGTCGTAGAACTCATTGAGGCCTTCGTTTTGACAGGTTATGGCTCCCGTAACTCTTAACGAGCCAGAAGTTATGGCCGTCCGAATAATCGATATCTACAGGGTGCAACATCCACGGTGCAAGGTGCAAACATCCGTCCGAAATGGCGAAACAGTGCCGTACGACTTTTAGAAATGCGTGCATGGATTTGAAACGGAACAGTACCATGGTGTATCACTCTTCAGCGATGGGAAGTCGAAGACAGGCCACGGTAATCCCGTTTTACCGTAAAAATCCATGTGTCGAGAAAACGAAGGGTAAAAAACTTACGAGACCCGATTAAGATTCGGGTTGTCCTTTTTGGGCATTAATCTATCCGTTGACGGCTGAAAGCTGTCAAAGCCGTAGAACTCATCGAGGCCTTCGTTTTGACAGGTTATGGCTCCCGTAACTCTTAACGAGCCAGAAGTTATGGCCGTCCAAATAATCGATATCTACAGGGTGCAACATCCACGGTGCAAGGTGCAACATCCGTCCGAAATGGCGAAACAGTGCCGTATGACTTTCAGAAATGCGTGCATGGATTTGAAACGGAACAGTACCATGGTGCACCACTCTCCAGCGATGGGAAGTCGAAGACGGGCCACGGTTATCCCGTTTTACCGTAAAAATCCACGTGTCGAAAAAACAAAGGGTAAAAAACTTACGAGACCCGATTGAGATTCGGGTTGTCCTTTTTGGGCATTAATCTATCCGTTGACGGCTGAAAGCTGTCAAAACCGTAGAAATCATCGAGGTCTTCGTTTTGACAGGTTATGGCTCCCGTAACTCTAAACGAGCCAGAAGTTATGGCCGTCCGAATAATCGAAATCTATAGGGTGCAACATCCACGGTGCAAGGTGCAACATCCGTCTGAAATGGCGAAACAGTGCCGTATGACTTTTAGAAATGCGTGCATGGATTTGAAATAGAACATTACCATGGTGCATCACTCTCCAGCGATGGGAAGTCGAAGACGGGCCATGGTAATCCCGTTTTACCGTAAAAATCCACGTGTCGAAAAAACGAAGGGTAAAAAACTTACGAGACCCGATTGATATTCGGGTTGTCCTTTTTGGGCATTAATCTATCCGTTGACGGCTGAAAGCCGTCAAAGCCGTAGAACTCATCGAGGTCTTCGTTTTGACAGGTTATGGCTCCCGTAACTATAAACGAGCCAGAAGTTATGGCCGTCCGAATAATCGATATCTACAGGGTGCAACATCCACGGTGCAAGGTGCAACATCCGTCCGAAATGGCGAAGCAGTGCCGTACGACCTTTAGAAATGCGTGCATGGATTTGAAATGGAACATTGCCATGGTGCACCACTCTTCAGCGATGGGAAGTCGAAGACGGGCTGCGGTAATCCCGTTTTACCGTAAAAATGCACGTGTCGAAAAAACGAAGGGTAAAAAACTTACGAGACCCGATTGAGATTCGGGTTGTCCTTTTTGGGCATCAATCAATCCGTTGATGGCTGAAAGCTGTCAAAGCCGTAGAACTCATCGAGGCCTTCGTTTTGACAGCTAATGGCTCCCGTAACTCTTAACGAGCCAAAAGTTATGGCCGTCCGAATAATCGATATCTACAGGGTGCAACATCCGTCCGAAATGGCGAAACAGTGCCGTACGACTTTTAGAAATGCGTGCATGGATTTGAAACGGAACAGTACCATGGTGCATCACTCTTCAGCGATGGGAAGTCGAAGACGGGCCACGGTAATCCCATTTTACCGTAAAAATCCACGTGTCGAAAAAACGAAGGGTAAAAAACTTACGAGACCCGATTGAGATTCGGGTTGTCCTTTTTGGGCATTAATCTATCCGTTGATGGCTGAAAGCTGTCAAAGCTGTAGAAATCATCGAGGGCTTCGTTTCGACAGGTTATGGCTCCCGTAACTCTTAACGAGCCAGAAGTTATGGCCGTCCAAATAATCGATATCTACAGGGTGCAACATCCACGGTGCAAGGTGCAACATCCGTCCGAAATGGAGAAACAGTGCCGTACAACTTTTAGAAATGCGTGCATGGATTTGAAACGGAACAGTACCATGGCACATCACTCTCCAGCGATGGGTAGTCGAAGACGGGCCACGGTTATCCCGTTTTACCGTAAAAATGCACGTGTCGAAAAAACGAAGGGTAAAAAACATACGAGACCCAATTGAGATTCGGGATGTCCTTTTTGGGCATTAATCTATCCGTTGATGGCTGAATGCTATCAAAGCCGTAGAACTCATCGAGGCCTTCGTTTTGACAGGTTATGGCTCCCGTAACTCTTAACGAGCCAGAAGTTATGGCCGTCCGAATAATCGATATCTGCAGGGTGCAACATCCACGGTGCAAGGTGCAAACATCCGTCCTAAATGGCGAAACAGTGTCGTACGACTTTTAGAAATGCGTGCATGGATTTGAAACGGAACAGCACCATGGTGTATCACTCTTCAGCGATGGGAAGTCGAAGACAGGCCACGGTAATCCCGTTTTACCGTAAAAATCCACGTGTCGAGAAAACGAAGGGTAAAAAACTTACGAGACCCGATTAAGATTCGGGTTGTCCTTTTTGGGCATTAATCTATCCGTTGACGGCTGAAAGCTGTCAAAGCCGTAGAACTCATCGAGGCCTTCGTTTTGACAGGTTATGGCTCCCGTAACTCTTAACGAGCCAGAAGTTATGGCCGTCCAAATAATCGATATCTACAGGGTGCAACATCCACGGTGCAAGGTGCAACATCCGTCCGAAATGGAGAAACAGTGCCGTACAACTTTTAGAAATGCATGCATGGATTTGAAACGGAACAGTACCATGGTGCATCACTCTCCAGCGATGGGAAGTCGAAGACGGGCCACGGTAATCCCGTTTTACCGTAAAAATCCACGTGTCGAAAAAACGAAGGGTAAAAAACTTACGAGACCCGATTGAGATTCGGGTTGTCCTTTTTGGGCATTAATCTATCCGTTGACGACTGAAAGCTATCAAAGCCGTAGATCTCATCGAGGCCTTCGTTTTGACAGGTTATGGCTCCCGTAACTCTTAACGAGCCAGAAGTTATGGCCGTCCAAATAATTGATATCTACAGGGTGCAACATCCACGGTGCAAGGTGCAACATCCGTCCGAAATGGAGAAACAGTGCCGTACAACTTTTAGAAATGCATGCATGGATTTGAAACGGAACAGTACCATGGTGCATCACTCTCCAGCGATGGGAAGTCGAAGACGGGCCACGGTAATCCCGTTTTACCGTAAAAATCCACGTGTCGAAAAAACGAAGGGTAAAAAACTTACGAGACCCGATTGAGATTCGGGTTGTCCTTTTTGGGCATTAATCTATCCGTTGACGACTGAAAGCTATCAAAGCCGTAGATCTCATCGAGGCCTTCGTTTTGACAGGTTATGGCTCCCGTAACTCTAAACGAGCCAGAAGTTATGGCCGTCCGAATAATCGATATCTTCAGGGTGCAACATCCACGGTGCAATGTGCAACATCCGTCCGAAATGGCGAAACAGTGCCGTATGACTTTTAGAAATGCGTGCATGGATTTGAAACGGAACAGTACCATGGTGCACCACTCTCCAGCGATGGGAAGTCGAAGACGGGCCACAGTAATCCCGTTTTACCGTAAAAATCCACGTGTCGAAAAAACGAAGGGTAAAAAACTTACGAGACCCGATTGAGATTCGGGTTGTCCTTTTTGGGCATTAATCTATCCCTTGACGGCTGAAAGCGGTCAAAACCGTAGAAATCATCGAGGTCTTCGTTTTGACAGGTTATGGCTCCCGTAACTCTAAACGAGCCAGAAGTTATGGCCGTCCGAATAATCAATATCTACAGGGTGCAACATACACGGTGCAAGGTGCAACATCCGTCCGAAATGGCGAAACAGTGCCGTACGACCTTTAGAAATGCGTGCATGGATTTGAAACGGAACATTACCATGGTGCACCACTCTTCAGCGATGGGAAGTCGAAGACAGGCCACGGTAATCCCGTTTTACCGTAAAAATGCACGTGTCGAAAAAACGAAGGGTAAAAAATTTACGAGACCCGATTGAGATTCGGGTTGTCCTTTTTGGGCATTAATCTATCCGTTGATGGCTGAAAGCTGTCAAAGCCGTAGGACTCATCGAGGCCTTCGTTTTGACAGGTTATGGCTCCCGTAACTTTTGATGAGCCAGAAGTTATGGCCGTCCGAATAATCGATATCTACAGGGTGCAACATCCACGGTGCAAGGTGCAACATCCGTCCGAAATGGTGAAACAGTGCCGTACGACTTTTAGAAATGCGTGCATGGATTTGAAACGGAACAGTACCATGGTGTATCACTCTTCAGCGATGGGAAGTCGAAGACGGGCCACGGTAATCCCGTTTTACCGTAAAAATGCACGTGTTGAAAAAACGAAGGGTAAAAAACTTACGAGACCCGATTGAGATTCGGGTTGTCCTTTTTGGGCATTAATCTATCCGTTGACGGCTAAAAGCTGTCAAAGCCGTAGAACTCATCGATGCCTTCGTTTTGACAGGTTATGGATCCCGTAACTCTTAACGAGCCAGAAGTTATGGCCGTCCAAATAATCGATATCTACAGGGTGCAACATCCACGGTGCAAAGGTGCAACATCCGTCCGAAATGGAGAAACAGTGCCGTACAACTTTTAGAAATGCGTGCATGGATTTGAAACGGAACAGTACCATGGTGCATCACTCTTCAGCGATGGGAAGTCGAAGACGGGCCACGGTAATCCCGTTTTACCGTAAAAATGCATGTGTCGAAAAAACGAAGGGTAAAAAACTTACGAGACCCGATTGAGATTCGGGTTGTCCTTTTTAGGCATTAATCTATCCGTTGACGGCTGTAAGCTGTCAAAGCCGTAGAACTTATCGAGGCCTTCGTTTCGACAGGTTATGGCTCCCGTAACTCAAAACGAGCCAGAAGTTATAGTCGTCCCAATAATCGATATCTAAAGGGTGCAACATCCACGGTGCAAGGAGCAACATCCGTCCGAAATGGAGAAACAGTGCCGTACGGCTTTTAGAAATGCGTGCATGGATTTGAAACGGAACAGTACCATGGTGTATCACTCTTCAGCGATGGGAAGTCTAAGACGGGGCACGGTAATCCCGTTTTACTGTAAAAATGCACATGTCGAAAAAACGAAGGGTAAAAAACTTACGAGACCCGTTAGAGATTCGGGTTGTCCTTTTTGGGCATTAATCTATCCGTTGACGGCTGAAAGCTGTCAAAACCATAGAGCTCATCGAGGCCTTCGTTTTGACAGGTTATGGCTCCCGTAACTCTAAACGAGCCAGAAGTTATAGCCGTCCGAATAATCGAAATCTATAGGGTGCAACATCCACGGTGCAAGGTGCAACATCCGTCCGAAATGGCGAAACAGTGCCGTATGACTTTCAGAAATGCGTGCATGGATTTGAAACGGAACAGTACCATGGTGCACCACTCTCCAGCGATGGGAAGTCGAAGACGGGCCACGGTTATCCCGTTTTACCGTAAAAATCCACGTGTCGAAAAAACAAAGGGTAAAAAACTTACGAGACCCGATTGAGATTCGGGTTGTCCTTTTTGGGCATTAATCTATCCGTTGACGGCTGAAAGCTGTCAAAACCGTAGAAATCATCGAGGTCTTCGTTTTGACAGGTTATGGCTCCCGTAACTCTAAACGAGCCAGAAGTTATGGCCGTCCGAATAATCGAAATCTATAGGGTGCAACATCCACGGTGCAAGGTGCAACATCCGTCTGAAATGGCGAAACAGTGCCGTATGACTTTTAGAAATGCGTGCATGGATTTGAAATAGAACATTACCATGGTGCATCACTCTCCAGCGATGGGAAGTCGAAGACGGGCCATGGTAATCCCGTTTTACCGTAAAAATCCACGTGTCGAAAAAACGAAGGGTAAAAAACTTACGAGACCCGATTGAGATTCGGGTTGTCCTTTTTGGGCATTAATCTATCCGTTGACGGCTGAAAGCCGTCAAAGCCGTAGAACTCATCGAGGTCTTCGTTTTGACAGGTTATGGCTCCCGTAACTATAAACGAGCCAGAAGTTATGGCCGTCCGAATAATCGATATTTACAGGGTGCAACATCCACGGTGCAAGGTGCAACATCCGTCCGAAATGGCGAAGCAGTGCCGTACGACCTTTAGAAATGCGTGCATGGATTTGAAATGGAACATTGCCATGGTGCACCACTCCTCAGCGATGGGAAGTCGAAGACGGGCTGCGGTAATCCCGTTTTACCGTAAAAATGCACGTGTCGAAAAAACGAAGGGTAAAAAACTTACGAGACCCGATTGAGATTCGGGTTGTCCTTTTTGGGCATCAATCTATCCGTTGATGGCTGAAAGCTGTCAAAGCCGTAGAACTCATCGAGGCCTTCGTTTTGACAGCTAATGGCTCCCGTAACTCTTAACGAGCCAAAAGTTATGGCCGTCCGAATAATCGATATCTACAGGGTGCAACATCCGTCCGAAATGGCGAAACAGTGCCGTACGACTTTTAGAAATGCGTGCATGGATTTGAAACGGAACAGTACCATGGTGCATCACTCTTCAGCGATGGGAAGTCGAAGACGGGCCACGGTAATCCCATTTTACCGTAAAAATCCACGTGTCGAAAAAACGAAGGGTAAAAAACTTACGAGACCCGATTGAGATTCGGGTTGTCCTTTTTGGGCATTAATCTATCCGTTGATGGCTGAAAGCTGTCAAAGCTGTAGAAATCATCGAGGGCTTCGTTTCGACAGGTTATGGCTCCCGTAACTCTTAACGAGCCAGAAGTTATGGCCGTCCAAATAATCGATATCTACAGGGTGCAACATCCACGGTGCAAGGTGCAACATCCGTCCGAAATGGAGAAACAGTGCCGTACAACTTTTAGAAATGCGTGCATGGATTTGAAACGGAACAGTACCATGGCACATCACTCTCCAGCGATGGGTAGTCGAAGACGGGCCACGGTTATCCCGTTTTACCGTAAAAATGCACGTGTCGAAAAAACGAAGGGTAAAAAACATACGAGACCCAATTGAGATTCGGGATGTCCTTTTTGGGCATTAATCTATCCGTTGATGGCTGAATGCTATCAAAGCCGTAGAACTCATTGAGGCCTTCGTTTTGACAGGTTATGGCTCCCGTAACTCTTAACGAGCCAGAAGTTATGGCCGTCCGAATAATCGATATCTACAGGGTGCAACATCCACGGTGCAAGGTGCAAACATCCGTCCGAAATGGCGAAACAGTGCCGTACGACTTTTAGAAATGCGTGCATGGATTTGAAACGGAACAGTACCATGGTGTATCACTCTTCAGCGATGGGAAGTCGAAGACAGGCCACGGTAATCCCGTTTTACCGTAAAAATCCATGTGTCGAGAAAACGAAGGGTAAAAAACTTACGAGACCCGATTAAGATTCGGGTTGTCCTTTTTGGGCATTAATCTATCCGTTGACGGCTGAAAGCTGTCAAAGCCGTAGAACTCATCGAGGCCTTCGTTTTGACAGGTTATGGCTCCCGTAACTCTTAACGAGCCAGAAGTTATGGCCGTCCAAATAATCGATATCTACAGGGTGCAACATCCACGGTGCAAGGTGCAACATCCGTCCGAAATGGCGAAACAGTGCCGTATGACTTTCAGAAATGCGTGCATGGATTTGAAACGGAACAGTACCATGGTGCACCACTCTCCAGCGATGGGAAGTCGAAGACGGGCCACGGTTATCCCGTTTTACCGTAAAAATCCACGTGTCGAAAAAACAAAGGGTAAAAAACTTACGAGACCCGATTGAGATTCGGGTTGTCCTTTTTGGGCATTAATCTATCCGTTGACGGCTGAAAGCTGTCAAAACCGTAGAAATCATCGAGGTCTTCGTTTTGACAGGTTATGGCTCCCGTAACTCTAAACGAGCCAGAAGTTATGGCCGTCCGAATAATCGAAATCTATAGGGTGCAACATCCACGGTGCAAGGTGCAACATCCGTCTGAAATGGCGAAACAGTGCCGTATGACTTTTAGAAATGCGTGCATGGATTTGAAATAGAACATTACCATGGTGCATCACTCTCCAGCGATGGGAAGTCGAAGACGGGCCATGGTAATCCCGTTTTACCGTAAAAATCCACGTGTCGAAAAAACGAAGGGTAAAAAACTTACGAGACCCGATTGATATTCGGGTTGTCCTTTTTGGGCATTAATCTATCCGTTGACGGCTGAAAGCCGTCAAAGCCGTAGAACTCATCGAGGTCTTCGTTTTGACAGGTTATGGCTCCCGTAACTATAAACGAGCCAGAAGTTATGGCCGTCCGAATAATCGATATCTACAGGGTGCAACATCCACGGTGCAAGGTGCAACATCCGTCCGAAATGGCGAAGCAGTGCCGTACGACCTTTAGAAATGCGTGCATGGATTTGAAATGGAACATTGCCATGGTGCACCACTCTTCAGCGATGGGAAGTCGAAGACGGGCTGCGGTAATCCCGTTTTACCGTAAAAATGCACGTGTCGAAAAAACGAAGGGTAAAAAACTTACGAGACCCGATTGAGATTCGGGTTGTCCTTTTTGGGCATCAATCAATCCGTTGATGGCTGAAAGCTGTCAAAGCCGTAGAACTCATCGAGGCCTTCGTTTTGACAGCTAATGGCTCCCGTAACTCTTAACGAGCCAAAAGTTATGGCCGTCCGAATAATCGATATCTACAGGGTGCAACATCCGTCCGAAATGGCGAAACAGTGCCGTACGACTTTTAGAAATGCGTGCATGGATTTGAAACGGAACAGTACCATGGTGCATCACTCTTCAGCGATGGGAAGTCGAAGACGGGCCACGGTAATCCCATTTTACCGTAAAAATCCACGTGTCGAAAAAACGAAGGGTAAAAAACTTACGAGACCCGATTGAGATTCGGGTTGTCCTTTTTGGGCATTAATCTATCCGTTGATGGCTGAAAGCTGTCAAAGCTGTAGAAATCATCGAGGGCTTCGTTTCGACAGGTTATGGCTCCCGTAACTCTTAACGAGCCAGAAGTTATGGCCGTCCAAATAATCGATATCTACAGGGTGCAACATCCACGGTGCAAGGTGCAACATCCGTCCGAAATGGAGAAACAGTGCCGTACAACTTTTAGAAATGCGTGCATGGATTTGAAACGGAACAGTACCATGGCACATCACTCTCCAGCGATGGGTAGTCGAAGACGGGCCACGGTTATCCCGTTTTACCGTAAAAATGCACGTGTCGAAAAAACGAAGGGTAAAAAACATACGAGACCCAATTGAGATTCGGGATGTCCTTTTTGGGCATTAATCTATCCGTTGATGGCTGAATGCTATCAAAGCCGTAGAACTCATCGAGGCCTTCGTTTTGACAGGTTATGGCTCCCGTAACTCTTAACGAGCCAGAAGTTATGGCCGTCCGAATAATCGATATCTGCAGGGTGCAACATCCACGGTGCAAGGTGCAAACATCCGTCCTAAATGGCGAAACAGTGCCGTACGACTTTTAGAAATGCGTGCATGGATTTGAAACGGAACAGTACCATGGTGTATCACTCTTCAGCGATGGGAAGTCGAAGACAGGCCACGGTAATCCCGTTTTACCGTAAAAATCCACGTGTCGAGAAAACGAAGGGTAAAAAACTTACGAGACCCGATTAAGATTCGGGTTGTCCTTTTTGGGCATTAATCTATCCGTTGACGGCTGAAAGCTGTCAAAGCCGTAGAACTCATCGAGGCCTTCGTTTTGACAGGTTATGGCTCCCGTAACTCTTAACGAGCCAGAAGTTATGGCCGTCCAAATAATCGATATCTACAGGGTGCAACATCCACGGTGCAAGGTGCAACATCCGTCCGAAATGGAGAAACAGTGCCGTACAACTTTTAGAAATGCATGCATGGATTTGAAACGGAACAGTACCATGGTGCATCACTCTCCAGCGATGGGAAGTCGAAGACGGGCCACGGTAATCCCGTTTTACCGTAAAAATCCACGTGTCGAAAAAACGAAGGGTAAAAAACTTACGAGACCCGATTGAGATTCGGGTTGTCCTTTTTGGGCATTAATCTATCCGTTGACGACTGAAAGCTATCAAAGCCGTAGATCTCATCGAGGCCTTCGTTTTGACAGGTTATGGCTCCCGTAACTCTTAACGAGCCAGAAGTTATGGCCGTCCAAATAATTGATATCTACAGGGTGCAACATCCACGGTGCAAGGTGCAACATCCGTCCGAAATGGAGAAACAGTGCCATACAACTTTTAGAAATTCGTGCACGGATTTGAAACGGAACAGTACCATGGTGCATCACTCTCCAGTGATGGGAAATCGAAGACGGGCCACGGTTATCCCGTTTTACCGTAAAAATGCAAGTGTCGAAAAAACGAAGGGTAAAAAACTTAGGAGACCCGATTGAGATTCGGGTTGTCCTTTTTGGGCATTAATCTATCCGTTGACGGCTGAATGCTGTCAAAGAGGTAGAACTCATCGAGGCCTTCGTTTTGACAGGTTATGGCTCCCGTAACTCTTAATGAGCCAGAAGTTATGGCCGCCCGAATAATCGATATCTACAGGGTGCAACATCCACGGTGCAAGGTGCAACATCCGTCCGAAATGGCGAAACAGTGCCGTACGACTTTTAGAAATGCGTGCATGGATTTGAAACGGAACAGTACCATGGTGTATCACTCTTCAGCGATGGGAAGTCGAAGACGGGCCACGGTAATCCCGTTTTACCGTAAAAATTCACGTGTCGAAAAAACGAAGCGTAAAAAACTTACGAGACCCGATTGAGATTCGGGTTGTCCTTTTTGGGCATTAATCTATCCGTTGACGGCTGAAAGCTATCAAAGCCGTAGAACTCATCAAGGCCTTCGTTTTCACAGGTTACGGCTCCCGTAACTCTTAACGAGCCAGAAGTTATGGCCGTCCAAATAATCGATATCTACAGGGTGCAACATCCACGGTGCAAGGTGCAACATCCGTCCGAAATGGAGAAACAGTGCCGTACAACTTTCAGAAATGCGTGCATGGATTTGAAATGGAACAGTACCATGGTGCATCACTCTTCAGCGATGGGAAGTCGAAGACGGGCCACGGCAATCCCGTTTTACCATAAAAATGCACGTGTCGAAAAAACGAAGGGTAAAAAACTTACGAGGCCCGATTGAGATTCGGGTAGTCCTTTTTATGCATTAATCTATCCGTTCATGGCTGAAAGCTGTCAAAGCCGTAGAACTCATCGAGGCCTTCGTTTTGACAGGTTATGGCTCCCGTAACTCTAAACGAGCCAGAAGTTATAGCCGTCCGAATAATCGATATCTGAAGGGTGCAACATCCACGGTGCAAGGTGCAACATCCTTCCGAAATGGCGAAACAGTGCCGTACGGCTTTTAGAAATGCGTGCATGGATTTGAAAAGGAACAGTACCATGGTGTATCACTCTTCAGCGATGGGAAGTCTAAGACGGGGCACGGTAATCCCGTTTTACTGTAAAAATGCACATGTCGAAAAAACGAAGGGTAAAAAACTTAGGAGACCCGTTTGAGATTCAGGTTGTCCTTTTTGGGCATTAGTCTATCCGTTGACGGCTGAAAGCTGTCAAAGCCGAAAAACTCATCAAGGCCTTCGTTTTGACAGGTTATGGCTCCTGTAACTCTTAACGAGCCAGAAGTTATGGCCGTCCGAATAATCGATATCTAAAGGGTGCAACATCCACGGTGCAAGGTGCAACATCCGTCCGAAATGGCGAAACAGTGCCGTACGACCTTTAGAAATGCGTGCATAGATTTGAAATGGAACATTACCGTGGTCCACCACTCTTCAGCGATGTGAAGTCAAAGACGGGGCAAAGTAGTCCCGTTTTACCGTAAAAATCCACGTGTCGAAAAAATGATGGGTAAAAAACTTACGAGACCCGATTGAGATTCGGGTTGTCCTTTTTGGGCATTAATCTATCCGTTGACGGCTAAAAGCTATCAAAGCCGTAGAACTCACCGTGGCCTTTGTTTTGACAGGTGATGGCTCCCTTAGCTCTAAACGAGCCAGAAGTTATGGCCGTCCGAATAATCGATATCTACAGGGTGCAACATCCACGGTGCAAGGTGCAACATCCGTCCGAAATGGAGAAACAGTGCCGTACAACTTTTAGAAATGCGTGCATGGATTTGAAACAGAACAGTACCATGGTGCATCACTCTCCAGCAATGGTAAGTCGAAGACGGGCCACGGTAATCCCGTTTTACCGTAAAAATCCACATGTCGAAAAAACGAAGGGTAAAAAACTTACGAGACCCGATTGAGATTCGGGTTGTCCTTTTTAGGCATTAATCTATCCGTTGATGGCTGAATGCTGTCAAAGAGGAAGAACTCATCGAGGCCTTCGTTTTGACAGGTTATGGCTCCCGTAACTCTTAACGAGCCAGAAGTTATCGCCGTCCGAATAATCGATATCAACAGGGTGCAACATCCACGGTGCAATGTGCAACATCCGTCCGAAATGGAGAAACAGTGCCGTACGACTTTTAGAAATGCGTGCATGGATTTGAAACGGAACAGTACCATGGTGCATCACTCTCCAGCGATGGGAAGTCGAAGACGGGCCACGGTAATCCCGTTTTACCGTAAAAATGCACGTGTCGAAAAAACGAAGGGTAAAAAACTTACGAGACCCGATTGAGATTTGGGATGTCATTTTTGGGCATTAATCTATCCGTTGACGGCTGAAAGCTGTCAAAGCCGTAGAACTCATCGAGGCCTTCGTTTTGACAGGTTATGGCTCCCGTAACTCTAAACGAGCCAGAAGTTATAGCCGTCCGAATAATCGATATATACAGGGTGCAACTTCCACGGTGCAAGGTGCAACATCCGTTCGAAATGGCGAAACAGTGTCGTACGTCTTTTAGAAATGCATGCATGGATTTGAAATGGAACAGTACCATGGTGCACCACTCTCCAGCGATGGTAAATCGAAGACCAGCCACGGTAATCCCGTTTTGCCGTAAAAATCCACGTGTTGAAAAAACGAAGGATAAAAAACTTACGAGACCCGATTGAGATTCGGGTTGTCCTTTTTGGGCAATAATCTATCCGTTGACGGCTGAAAGCAGTCAAAGCCGTAGAACTCATCGAGACCTTCGTTTTGACAGGTTATGGCTCCCGTAACTCTAAACGAGCCGGAAGTTATAGCCGTCCGAATAATCGATATCTACAGGGTGCAGCATCCACGGTGCAAGGTGCAACATCCGTCCGAAATGGCGAAACATTGCCGTACGGCTTTTAGAAATGCGTGCATGGATTTGAAACTGAACAGTACCTTGGTGCACCACTCTCCAGCGAAGGTAAATCGAAGACCAGCCACGGAAATCCCGTTTTGCCGTAAAAATCTACGTGTCGAAAAAACGAAGGGTAAAAAACTTACGAAACTCGATTGAGATTCGGGTTGTCCTTTTTGGGCATTAATGTATCCGTTGACAGCTGAAAGCTATCAAAGCCATTGAACTCATCGAGGCCTTCGTTTTGACAGGTTATGGCTCCCGTAACTCTAAACGAGCCAGAAGTTATGCCCTTCCGAATAATAGATATCTATAGGGTGCAACATCCACGGTGCAAGGTGCAACATCCGTCCGAAATGGCGAAACAGTGCCGTACGACTTTTAGAAATGCGTGCATGGATTTGAAACGGAACCGTACCATGGTGCACCACTCTCCAGCGATGGGAAGTCGAAGACGGGCAACGGTAATCCCGTTTTACCGTAAAAATCCACGTGTCGAAAAAACGAAGGGTAAAAAACTTACGAGACCCGATGGAGATTCGGGTTGTCCTTTTTGGGCATTAATATATCCGTTAATGGCTGAAAGCTGTCAAAGCCGTAGAACTCATCGAGGCCTTCGTTTTGATAGGTTATGGCTCCCGTAACTCTAAACGAGGCAGAAGTTATGCACGTCCGAATAATCGATATATAAAGGGTGCAACATCCACGGTGCAAGGTGCAACATCCGTCCGACATGGCGAAACAGTGCCGTACGACTTTTAGAAATGCGTGCATGGATTTGAAACGGAACAGTACCATGGTGCACCACTCTCCAGCGATGGGAAGTCGAAGACGGGCCACGGTAATCCCGTTTTACCGTAAAAATCCAGGTGTCGAAAAAACGAAGGGTAAAAAACTTACGAGACCCGATTGAGATTCGGGTTGTCCTTTTTGGCCATTAATCTATCCGTTGACGGCTGAAAGCTATCAAAACGTAGAACTCATCGAGGCCTTCGTTTTGACAGGTTATGGCTTCCGTAACCCTAAACGAGCCAGAAGTTATAGCCGTCCGAATAATCGATATCTACAGGGTGCAACATCCACGGTGCAAGGTGCAACATCCGTCCGAAATGGCGAAACAGTGCCGTACGGCTTTTAGAAATGCGTGCATGGATTTGAAACTGAACAGTACCATGGTGCACTACTCTCCAGCGATGGTAAATCGAAGACCAGCCACGGTAATCCCATTTTGCCGTAAAAATCCATGTGTCGAAAAAACGAAGGGTAAAAAACTTACGAGACCCGATTGAGATTCGGTTTGTCCTTTTTGGGCATTAATATATCTGTTGATGGCTGAAAGCTGTCAAAGCCATAGAACTCATCGAGGCCTT
This sequence comes from Allium cepa, assembly GCA_030765085.1. Classification (NCBI taxonomy): domain Eukaryota; kingdom Viridiplantae; phylum Streptophyta; class Magnoliopsida; order Asparagales; family Amaryllidaceae; genus Allium; species Allium cepa. Next base: position 40,465,358 of record CM060941.1, on the reverse strand, counting down.
CGTTTTGACTGGTTATGGCTCCCGTAACTCTAAACGAGCCAGAAGTTATGCCCGTCCGAATAATCGATATCTATAGGGTGCAACATCCGCAGTGCAAGGTGTAACATCCATCCGAAATGGCGAAACAGTGCCGTATGACTTTTAGAAATGCGTGTATAGATTTGAAACGGAACAGTACCATGGTGAACCACTCTCCAGCGATGGTAAATCGAAGACCATCCACCGTAATCCCGTTTTACCGTAAAAATCCACGTGTCTAAAAAACGAAGGGTAAAAAACTTACGAGACCTGATTGAGATTCGGGTTGTCCTTTTTGGACGTTAATCTATCCGTTGACGGCTGAAAGCAGTCAAAGCCGTAGAACTCATCGAGATCTTCGTTTTGACAGGTTATGGCCCCTGTAACTCCAAACGATCCAGAAGTTATGGCCGTCCGAATAATCGATATCTACAGGGTGCAACATCCACGGTGCAAGGTGCAACATCCATCCGAAATGGCGAAACAGTGTCGTATGACTTTTAGAAATGCGTGCATAGATTTGAAACGGAACAGTACCATGGTGCAGCACTCTCCAGCGATGGGAAGTCGAAGACGGGCCACGGTAATCCCGTTTTACCGTAAAAATCCACGTGTCGAAAAAACGAAGGGTCAAAAACTTACGAGACCCGATTGAGATTCGGGTTGTCCTTTTTGGGCATTAATCTATCCGTTGACGGCTGAATGCTGTCAAAGCCGTAGAACTCATCGAGGTCTTCGTTTTGACAGGTTATGGCTCCCGTAACTCTAAACGAGCCAGAAGTTATGGCCTTCCGAATAATCGATATCTACAGGGTGCAACATCCACGGTGCAAGGTGCAACATCCGTCTGAATTGGCGAAACAGTGCCGTACGACCTTTAGAAATGCGTGCATGGATTTGAAATGGAACATTACCATGGTGCACCACTCTACAGTGATGGGAAGTCGAAGACGGGCCACGGTAATCCCGTTTTACCGTAAAATTGCACGTGTCGAAAAAACGAAGGGTAAAAAACTTACGAGACCCGATTGAGATTCGGGTTGTCCTTTTTGGGCATTAATCTATCCGTTGATGCCTGAAAGCTTTCAAAGCCGTAGAACTCGTCGTGTCCTTCGTTTTGACAGGTTATGGCTCTCGTAACTCTTAACGAGCCAGAAGTTATGGCCGTCCGAATAATCGATATCTACAGGGTGCAACATTCACGGTGCAAGGTGCAACATCCGTCCGAAATGGCGAAACAGTGTCGTACGACTTTTAGAAATGCGTGCATGGATTTGAAACGGAACAGTACCATGGTGCATCACTCTTCAGCGATGGGAAGTCGAAGACGGGCCACGGTAATCCCGTTTTACCGTAAAAATGCACATGTCGAAAAAACGAAGGGTAAAAAATTTACGAGACCCGATTAAGATTCGGGTTGTCCTTATTGGGCATTAATCTATCCGTTGATGACTGAAAGCTGTCAAAGCCATAGAACTCATCGAGACCTTCGTTTTGACAGGTTATGGCTCCTGTAACTCTTAACGAGCCAGAAGTTATGGCCGTCCGAATAATCGATATCTATAGGGTGCAACATCCACGGTGCAAGGTGCAACATCCGTCCGAAATGGAGAAATAGTGCCGTACGACTTTTAGAAATGCGTGCATGGATTTGAATCGGAACAGTACCATGGTGCATCACTCTTCAGCGATGGGAAGTCGAAAACGGGCCACGGTAATCCCGTTTTACCGCAAAAATGCACGTGTCGAAAAAACGAAGGTTAAAAATCTTACGAGACCCGATTGAGATTCTGGTTGTCCTTTTTGGGCATTAATCTATCCGTTGACGGCTGAAAGCTGTCAAAGCCGTAAAACTCATCGAGTCCTTCATTTTGACAGGTTATGGCTCCCGTAACTCTTAACGAGCCAGAATTTATGGCCGTCCGAATAATCGATATCTACAGGGTGCAACATCCACGGAGCTAGGTGCAACATCCGTCCGAAATGGCGAAACAGTGCCGTACGACTTTTAGAAATGCGTGCATGGATTTGAAACGGAACAGTACCATGGTGCACCACTCTCCAGCGATGGAAAGTCGAAGACGGGCCACAGTAATCCCGTTTTACCGTAAAAATCCACGTGTCGAAAAAACGAAGGGTAAAAAACTTACGAGACCCGATTGAGATTCGGGTTGTCCTTTTTGGGCATTAATCTATCCGTTGACGGCTGAAAGCTGTCAAAGCCATAGAACTCATCGAGGCCTTCGTTTTGACAGGTTATGGCTCACGTAACTCTAAACGAGCCAGAAGTTATGGCCGTCCGAATAATCGATATCTACAGGGTGCAACATCCACGGTGCAAGGTGCAACACCCGTCCGAAATGGCGAAACAGTGCCGTATGGCTTTTAGAAATGCATGCATGGATTTGAAACAGAACAGTACCGTGGTGCACCACTCTCCAGCGATGGTAAATCGAAGACCAGCCACGGTAATCCCGTTTTGCCGTAAAAATCCACGTGTCAAAAAAACGAAGGGTAAAAAATTTACGAGACCCGATTGAGATTCGGGTTATCCTTTTTGGGCATTAATCTATCCGTTGACGGCTGAAAGCTGTCAATAGAACTCATCGAGGCCTTCGTTTTGACAGGTTATGGCTGCCGTAACTCAAAACGAGCCAGAAGTTATAGCCGTCCGAATAATCGATGTGTACAGGGTGCAACATCCACGGTGCAAGGTGCAACATCCGTCCGAAATGGCGAAACAGTGTCGTATGGCTTTTAGAAATGCGTGCATGGATTTGAAACTGAACAGTACCATGGTGCACCACTCTCCAGCAATGGTAAATCGAAGACAAGCCACGGTAATCCCGTTTTGCCGTAAAAATCCACGTGTCGAAAAAAAGAAGGGTAAAAAACTTACGAGACCCGATTGAGATTCGGGTTGTCCTTTTTGGGCATTAATATATCCGTTGATGGCTGAAAGCTGTCAAAGCCATAGAACTCATCGAGGCCTTCATTTTGACAGGTTATGGCTCCCGTAACTCTAAACGAGCCAGAAGTTTTGCCCGTTCGAATAATCGATATCTACAGGGTGCAACATCCACGGTGCATGGTGCAACATCCGTCCGAAATGGCGAAACAGTGCCGTATGACTTTTAGAAATGCGTGCATGGATTTAAAACGGAACATTACCATGGTGCACCACTCTCCAGCGATGGGAAGTCGAAGATGGGCCACGGTAATCCCGTTTTACCGCAAAAATCCACGTGTCGAAAAAACGAAGGGTAAAAAACTTACGAGACCCGATTGAGATTCGGGTTGTCCTTTTTGGGCATTAATCTATTCGTTGACGACTGAAAGCTGTCAAAACCGTAGAACTCATCGAGGCCTTCGTTTTGACAGGTTATGGCTCCCGTAACTCTTAACGACCCAGAAGTTATGGCCGTCCGAATAATCGATATCTACGGGGTGCAACATCCACGGTGCAAGGTGCAACATCCGTCCGAAATGGCGAAACAGTGCCGTACGACTTTTAGAAATGCGTGCATGGATTTGAAATGCAACAGTACCATGGTGCACCACTCTCCAGCGATGGGAAGTCGAAGACGGGCCACAGTAATCCCGTTTTACTATAAAAATCCACGTGTCGAAAAAACGAAGGGTAAAAAACTTACGAGACCCGATTGAGATTCGGGTTGTCCTTTTTGGGCATTAATCTATCCGTTGACGGCTGAAAGCTGTCAAAGCCTTAGAACTCATCGAGGCCTTCGCTTTGACAGGTTATGGCTCCCGTAACTCTTAACGAGCCAGAATTTATGGCCGTCCGAATAATCGACATCTATAGGGTGCAACATCCATGGTGCAAGGTGCAACATCCGTCCGAAATGGCGAAACAGTGCCGCACGACTTTTAGAAATGCGTGCATGGATTTGAAACGGAACAGTACCATGGTGCAACACTTGCCAGCGATGGAAAGTCGAAGACGGGCCACGGTAATCCCGTTTTACCGTAAAAATCCTCATGTCGAAAAAACGAAGGGTAAAAAACTTACGAGACCCGATTGAGATTCGGGTTATCCTTTTCGGGCATTAATCTATCCGTTGACGACTGAAAGCTGTCAAAACCGTAGAACTCATCGAGGCCTTCGTTTTGACTGGTTATGGCTCCCGTAACTCTAAACGAGCCAGAAGTTATGGCCGTCCGAATAATCGATATCTACAGGGTGCAACATCCACGGTGCAAGGTGCGACATCCGTCCGAAATGGCAAAACAGTGCCGTACGGCTTTTAGAAATGCATGCATGGATTTGAAACGGAACAGTACCATGGTGCACCACTCTCCAGCGATGGCAAATCGAAGACCAGCCACGGTAATCCCGTTTTGCCGTAAAAATCCACGTGTCGAAAAAACGAAGGGTAAAAAACTTACGAGACCCGATTTAGATTCGGGTTGTCCTTTTTGGGCATTAATCTATCCGTTGACGGCTGAAAGCTGTCAAAACCGTAGAACTCATCGAGGCCTTCGTTTTGACAGGTTATGGCTCCCGTAACTCTAAACGAGCCAGAAGTTATAGCCGTCCGAATAATCGATATCTACAAGGTGCAACATCCACGGTGCAAGGTGCAACATCCGTTCGAAATGGCGAAACAGTGCCGTGCGGCTTTTAGAAATGCGTGCATGGATTTGAAATTGAACAGTGCCATGGTGCACCACTCTCCAGCGATGGTAAATCGAAGACCAGACACGGTAATCCCGTTTTGCCGTAAAAATCCACGTGTCGAAAAAACGAAGGGTAAAAAACTTACGAGACCCGATTGAGATTCGGGTTCTCCTTTTTGGGCATTAATATATCCGTTGATGGCTGAAAGCTGTCAAAGCCATAGAACTCATCGAGGCCTTCGTTTTGACAGGTTATGGCTCCCGTAACTCTAAACGAGCCAGAAGTTTTGCCCGTCCGAATAATCGATATCTACAGCGTGCAACATCCACGGTGCAAGGTGCAACATCCGTCCGAAATGGCGAAACAGTGCCGTATGACTTTTAGAAATGCGTGCATGGATTTAAAACGGAACATTACCATGGTGCACCACTCTCCAGCGATTGGAAGTCGAAGACGGGCCACGGTAATCCCGTTTTGCCGTAAAAATCCACGTGTCGAAAAAACGAAGGGTAAAAAACTTACGAGACCCATTGAGATTCGAGTTGTCCTTTTTGGGCATTAATCTATCCGTTGATGGCTGAAAGCTGTCAAAGCCGTAGAACTCATCGAGGCCTTCGTTTTGACAGATTATGGCTCCCGTAACTCTTAACAAGCCAGAAGTTATGGCCGTCCGAATAATCGATATCTACAGGGTGCAACATCCACGGTGCAAGGTGCAACATCCGTCCGAAATGGCGAAACAGTGCCGTACGACTTTTAGAAATGCGTGCATGGATTTGAAACGGAACTGTACCATGGTGCACCATTCTCCAGCAACGGGAAGTCGAAGACGGGCCACGGTAATCCCGTTTTACCGTAAAAATCCTCGTGTCGAAAAAACGAAGGGTAAAAAACTTACGAGACCCGATTGAGATTCGGGTTGTCCTTTTTGGGCATTAATCTATCCGTTGACGGCTGAAAGCTGTCAAAACCGTAGAACTCATCGAGGCCTTCGTTTTGACAGGTTATGGCTCCCGTAACTCTAAACGAGCCAGAAGTTATAGCCGTCCGAATAATCGATATCTACAGGGTGCAACATCCACGGTGCAAGGTGCAACATCCGTCCGAAATGGCGAAACAGTGCCGTACGGCTTTTAGAAATGCGTGCATGGATTTGAAACTGAACAGTACCATGGTGCACTACTCTCCAGCGATGGTAAATCGAAGATCAGCCACGGTAATCCCATTTTGCCATAAAAATCCACGTGTCGAAAAAACGAAGGGTAAAAAACTTACGAGAACCGATTGAGATTCGAGTAGTCCTTTTTGGGCATTAATCTATCCCTTGACGGCTGAAAGTTGTCAAAACCGTAGAACTCATCGAGGCCTTCGTTTTGACAGGTTATGGCTCCCGTAACTCTAAACGAGCCAGAAGTTATAGCCGTCCAAATAATCGATATCTACAAGGTGCAACATCCACGGTGCAAGGTGCAACATCCGTCTGAAATGGCGAAACAGTGCCGTACGACCTTTAGAAATGCGTGCAAGGATTTGAAACGGAACAGTACCATAGTGCGCCACTCTTCAGCGATGGGAAGTCAAAGACGGGGCAAAGTAATACCGTTTTACCGTAAAAATCCACGTGTCGAAAAAACGAAGGGTAAAAAATTTAAGAGACCAGATTGAGATTCGGGTTGTCCTTTTTGGGCATTAATTTATCCGTTGACGGATGAATGCTGTCAAAGCCGTAGAACTCATTGAGGCCTTCGTTTTGACAGGTTATGGCTCCCGTAACTCTTAACGAGCCAGAAGTTATGGCCGTCCGAATAATCGATATCTACAGGGTGCAACATCCAAGGTGCGAGGTGCAACATCCGTCCGAAATGGAGAAACAGTGCCGTACAACTTTTAGAAATGCGTGCATGGATTTGAAAAGGAACAGTACCATGGTGCATCACTCTTCAGCGATGGGAAGTCGAAGACGGGCCACGGTAATCCCGTTTTACCGTAAAAATGCACGTGTTGAAAAAACGAAGGGTAAAAAACTTACGAGACCCAATTGAGATTGGGGTTGTCCTTTTTGGGCATTAATATATCCGTTGACGGCTGAAAGCTGTCAAAGCCATAGAACTCATCGAGGCCTTCGTTTTGACAGGTTATGGCTCCCGTAACTCTAAACGAGCCAGAAGTTATGCCCGTCCGAATAATCGATATCTACAGGGTGCAACATCCACGGTGCAAGGTGCAACATCCGTCCGAAATGGCGAAACAGTGTCGTATGACTTTTAGAAATGCGTGCATGGATTTAAAACGGAACATTACCATGGAGCACCACTCTCCAGCGATGGGAAGTCGAAGACGGGCCACGGTAATCCCGTTTTACTGTAAAAATCCAAGTGTCGAAAAAACGAACGGTAAAAAACTTACGAGACCCGATTGAGATTCGGGTTGTCCTTTCTGGGCATTAATCTATCTGTTGACGGCCGAATGCTGTCAAAGCCGTAGAACTCATCGAGGCCTTCGTTTTGACAGGTTATGGCTCCCGTAACTCTAAACGAGCCAGAAGTTATAGCCGTCCGAATAATCGATATCTAAAGGGTGCAACATCCACGGTGCAAGGTGCAACATCCGTCCGAAATGGCGAAACAGTGCAGTACGGCTTTTAGAAATGAGTGCATGGATTTGAAACGGAACAGTATCATGGTGCACCACTCTCCAGCGATGGTAAATCGAAGACCAGCCACGGTAATCCCGTTTTTCCGTAAAAATCCACGTGTCGAAAAAACGAAGGGTAAAAAACTTACGAGACCCGATTGAGATTCGGGTTGTCCTTTTTGGGCATTAATCAATCTGTTCACAGCTGAAAGCTATCAAAACCGTAGAAATCATCGAGACCTTCATTTTGACATGTCATGGCTCCCGTAACTCTAAACGAGCCAGAAGTTATAGCCGTCCGAATAATCGATATCTACAGGGTGCAACATCCACGGTGCAAGGTGCAACATCCGTCCGAAATGGCGAAACAGTGTCGTACGGCTTTTAGAAATGCGTGCATGGATTTGAAACTGAACAGTACCATGGTGCACCACTCTGCATTGATGGTAAATCGAATACCAGCCACGGTAATCCCATTTTGCCGTAAAAATCCACGTGTCGAAAAAACGAAGGGTAAAAAGCTTAAAAGACCCGATGGAGATTCGGGTTGTTCTTTTTGGGCATTAATATATCCATTGATGGCTGAAAGCTTTCAAAGCATAGAACTCATCGAGGCCTTCGTTTTGACAGGTTATGGCTCTCGTAACTCTAAACGAGCCAGAAGTTATTCCCGTCCGAATAATCGATATCTACAGGGTGCAACATCCACGGTGCAAGGTGCAACATCCGTCCGAAATGTCGAAACAGTGCCGTATGACTTTTAAAAATGCGTGCATGGATTTAAAACGGAACATTACCATGGTGCACCACTCTCCAGCGACGGGAAGTCGAAGACGGGCCACGGTAATCCCGTTTTACCGTAAAAATCCACGTGTCGAAAAAACGATGGGTAAAAAACTTACGAGACCCGATTGAGATTCGGTTTGTCCTTTTTGGGCATTAATCTATCCGTTGACGGCTGAAAGCTGTCAAAGCCGTAGAACTCATCGATGTTTGCGCCAAAATTGGTCATAAACCCCGAGGATTGTGAAAGCACCAGTGTATGAATGTAAATCAGCAATACTCAAGCACAAATCACAGATCTAAGCAGCAAAACAGGAATTATAAACAAGAACACACGATTTATAGTGGTTCGACTATCTCCGGCCTACGTCCACTTCAAAGGTTTTCCTTTTTATTGATTATCCTTGTTGATTACAATCAATTACAGCGATTATAGTGAAGTAAATCGTTTAGAACAGTGATGGTTGCGAGTAGAATCAAATCCGGCAGAGTATGGATGTTCAATGGCGGAAGCTCCGAAAGATCCTTTTTCTGTTGGCTCTGGGGCTCTATTTATAGGCGTTGGAGGCCTAGATCTCGCTCAAACTTCGGGAGACTTCTTCTGGCATGTGAGCGGGCCCACGCGACCGACCCCACCAAGTTTCGTCTCGATCTGACATTGATTCGAAGTGATTTCAAACCCATCAAGAAATGGTCCAATCGAGCTGAAACTTGGCAGGAGCAATCTTTATCTTGTATGTAAGATACTGTGAAAATTTTGTTGCATTTGGATCAGTAGATTGGAAGATATGATGGGTTCAAAATGGGGTTTATTGCATGGCTGTTTGGTTCGAAACCATGCTTTCGAACCGATGGTTTCGAATCCTTGGTGGCGCGTGTCTTCGTGTCGACGTGGAGCGCACACTTCGCTTCGATCCGGGTTTCGCTCCGAGTTGAATGCTTCGACTCCATATATCTCGGCGCATTCGAACCGATGGAAGACACGTCATCATGGTTGGTTGACCCAGTGGGTTCGAACTGGACTTCGTGATGGGTTCGAAATGGACTTCGTGATGGGTTCGAACTGGACCTCTGTGATGGGTTCGAACTGGACTTCGTGATGGGTTCGAACTGGACCTCTGTGATGGGTTCGAACTAGACGTCGTGATGGGTTCGAACTGGACCTCGTGATGGGTTCGAACTGGACCTCATGATGCGTTCGAACTGGACCTCTGTGATGGGTTCGAACTGGACTTCTATCATGGGTTCGAACTGGACCTCGTGATGGGTTTGAACTGGACTTCGTGATGGGTTCGAACCGGACCTCCGTGATGGGTTCGAACTGGACTTCGTGATGGGTTCGAACTGGACCTCCGTGATGGGTTCGAACTGGACTTCGTGATGGGTTCGAACTGGACTTCGTGATGGGTTCGAACTGGTCCTCTGTGATGGGTTCGAACTGGACAACGTCCATTCCTCTTAACTCGAATCCATCATAACTTGAGCATACGACCTCGGATTGACTTGAAATTTGAGGTGAGGACTTCTATGATATCTCTTGTCATGTCCTATCAATTGTGGCCCGATCCGGACTCGGACAAAATTCATCGATATCCATGGTTATCCTGCAATGCATGGTCGACATTCAAGAATAATAATCATCGATTTTTAGTAAATCATGGGTATCTCAACTTTGCCAGAAGCTGGGATAACATTTTGCCCCCCAAAACATGCCTTTTTGTAAAAGGTATGTTTTGAACGGTCTTATATCAAGTGTAATAAATTCATGTTTCATCCATAGCTGTGGTGTTATCAATCAAGTTTGTGGCTGTTCGAAGCCGAATTAGCATTCGTTCTTTCCGTAGAATTTGAAGATGAAGTTTCATAGTCTCTCCGGACTATTATTGGTTACTCAGAACACTTACTAAGTCCATTCTAGACTTAGTGATTGAATAGAAAGATCCTATTGCACCCTGGAGTTGCCTTCTATCCCTTGCACTCTCGTCCCGGTTAGGACATATAGCGATGTCATGGTCGTTCTGGACCGATCATAGCCTCTCCGGGCTCTTGCTGGATCCCATCCTGTCACTCTCCGGTGAAGGGGAAACAGCGCTTAAATGAGTTGATCCTGTCGCTCTCCGGCGAAGCAACTCACTTCTTGCACTCCGGTTTAGTGTATCTGAACATTAAGCGATGTCTTGGTCGTTCGGGACCGATCATAGCCTCTCCGGGCTCTTGCTGGATCCCATCCTGTCACTCTCCGGTGAAGGGGAAACAGCACTTAAGTGAGTCGATCCTGTCGCTCTCCAGCGAAGCAACTCACTTCTTGCACTCCGGACCCCACCTCTCCGGGTACGGTCATAAAGCGATCATGTTTATATTGAAATTTAATGTTCATCCTTTGACTCTCCGGTCAAAAGGTTTATTGCAAGAGATTCTAATTTATTTATTAAAATTCGAGTTCTAGATGTTCAATCTCAAACATCAGAAAAAAGCTAAACATTGCCTCTCCGGGCATATCGGTTTATCTCCATCTCAGAGCATGCCTAGGGATCTCTCCGGTTCCCGTACATGTGTAAGTGGAGTAACCGTTTATTCTGAAAATAAATCTAAATAAAATTATTCGATCGAAGTCCAAATCCTGGACTTGGCCCTTGCCATCTTTAATCAGTTGATGACGAGTCGTGATCCCGATCCTGGATCGTTCCGGTTAGGTGGAGGCTGTAGTCGTTCAGGTCTTGCTGTCGTTGTCCGTTCTCTGACAAATTGTGGCAGTCTACCACCCTAGCATGTTCTTCCACCTCATCCTTTAGGTGGCGGCATTCATCTGTAGTGTGCCCATCCAGCTCATGGAATAGGCAGTATTTTCCAGTCCTGCGCTCCCGCTCGGTGGGATCCCTTATAGGTGGCTTTCGATAGGGGAGTTGCCCCCTAGTTTCAGTGTAGATTCTTTCTAGGCCTGCAGTCAGATCGGTGTACTGCCTAAATCTTGGTTCTCGGAATTTCTTTCGTTTATCAGGAGCATCATGTCTGTCATCCTGTTTCCTCTTTCCCTTGTCCGCTCCGGACTGTTCTCTGGAGGTTCCTTCGCTTTGCGCGGTATTTATTTCACGACTCTCGATTCGTGATTCTTCTAATCGGATGAACTTTTCAGCTTTCTGAAAGAATTCTCCAAGATCTTGCAGTGGATCTTTAGTTAGAGAATCTTTAAACTTGGTGCCTTCCGCGACTCCTGCCACTGCCGCCATTAAAATCATTGATGGATCCGGGCGATCTACGGAAGTTACTGTCACATTGAATCTCAGTAGAAAATCTTTTATGGACTCTCCGGTCCTTTGCTCGATCGAGGCTAAAGTCATCACACTCTTGGGTCGCGTCACGTGGACCCTAAACTGTCTCATGAAGCAATAAACAAGCTCGCTCCATGTTCTGATTGATCCAGTCTCCAGTTGTGTGAACCATAGTGCTGCTAAATCTGATAAATATAGAGGGAAGCATCGTGCCATCACTTCCTCGGATGCCCCCAGCACTTCCATGTGCCTAATATATCTGGTAATACGCATGGTCGGGTCTGATCTCCCGTCATAAGGTTCTAGCGCTGGTAGTTTGAACTTTGGAGGGTTCCTTGCGTTTCGGATGTTTGGAGTGAATGGACTCCAACTAACTTCTTCCAGACCTCCGCTAGGCAATCCTCCTCTCATGATTCTTCGCATGAGGCCAATCATTCTCTCGTCTCCTTCCAGTGGTTGACCTTTTGTTAAACTTCTATCCTGCCCCCCAAGCCTTGAAGGGAATTCTGGTACGTATTCTTCTGGTGGCTCGTTAGCGTAAGCATTGGCTCCAGTCTGTTGAGCTCTGTCTGTTGGTCTTCCAGTATCGGACCCTGAGGGTCTGCCCCCAAGGCCTTGTTGACCACCTTCAACTCCTGTATTCTGGTCTTGGACCTGACCTTCATTGGCTTCTGCTATCCTGATTCCTTGTCCCGCACTCGTAGCCGTTGTAGTTGGTCCAAGGTTTTGCATGTTCGCTGCCCTCATTTGCTCGAGGAAATTTTGCAGCATCTCCTGTTGACTCTTCATCATGCTTTCGCGTAATGAATTAGCCATAGCTTCCATCTCGTCTCTAGTGATGTAGACGGAAGTTTGTCCTTCTCCTGATCCTGAGGATGCTTCTTGGCTTCCTCCTTGCTGGCTCCTATCAACTCTTTGTCTTGTTTGTCGAGTCATTGCTTCTGAATTGGAATTCTTTAAACTTTCGAATCTGAATTCTGAATCTGTTGCAACGGGTGCTAGTCCTTCTCAGTGAAAGCACCAAAGTGTTTGCGCCAAAATTGGTCACAAACCCCGAGGATTGTGAAAGCATCAGTGTATAAATATAAATCAGCAATACTCAAACACAAATCACAGATCTAAGCAGCAAAACAGAAATTATAAACAAGAACACACGATTTATAGTGGTTCGGCTATCTCTGGCCTACGTCCACTTCAAAGGTTTTCCTTTTTATTGATTATCCTTGCTGATTACAATCAATTACAGTGATTATAGTAAATTAAATCGTTTAGAACAGTGATGGTTGCGAGTAGAATCAAATCCGACAGAGTATGGACGTTCAATGGCGGAAGCTCCGAAAGATCCTTTTTCTGTTGGCTCTGGGGCTCTATTTATAGGCGTTGGAGGCCCAGATCTCGCTTAAACTTTGGGAGACTTCTTCTGGCACATGAGTGGGCCCACGCGACCGACCCCACCAAGTTTCGTCTCGATCTGACATTGATTCGAAGTGATTTCGAACCCATCAAGAAATGGTCCAATCTAGCTGAAACTTGGCAGGATCAATCTTTATCTTGCATGTAAGATACTGTGAAAATTTCGTTGCATTTGGATCAGTTGATTGGAAGATATGATGGGTTTAGAATGGGGTTTATTGCATCGCTGTTTGGTTCGAAACCATGCTTTCAAACAGATGGTTTCGAATCCATGGTGTCACGTGTCTTCGTGTCGATGTGGAGCGCACACTTCGCTTCGATCCGGGTTTCGCTCCGAGTTGAATGCTTCGACTCCATATATCTCGGCGCATTCGAACCGATGGAAGACACGTCATCATGGTTGGTTGACCCAGTGGGTTCGAACTGGACTTCGTGATGGGTTCGAACTGGACCTCTGTGATGGGTTCGAACTGGACTTCGTGATGGGTTCGTACTGGACCTCTATGATGGCTTCGAACTGGACCTCGTGATGGGTTCGAACTGGACCTCGTGATGGGTTCGAACTGGACCTCCGTGATGGGTTCGAACTGGACCTCGTGATGGGTTCGAACTGGACCTCTGTGATGGGTTCGAACTGGACCTCGTGATGGGTTCGAACTGGACCTCTGTGATGGGTTTGAACTGGACCTCGTGATGTGTTCGAACTGGACCTCGTGATGGGTTCGAACTGGACTTCGTGATGGGTTCGAACTGGACTTCGTGATGGGTTCGAACTGGACCTCTGTGATGGGTTCGAACTGGACAACGTCCATTCCTCTTAACTCGAATCCATCATAACTTGAGCATACGACCTCGGATTGACTTAAAATTTGAGATGCGGACTTCTATGATCTCTCTTGTCAAGTCCTATCAATTGTGGCCCGATCCGGACTCGGACAAAATTCATCGATATCCATGGTTATCCTGCAATGCATGGTCGACATTCAAGAATAATAATCATCGATTTTTAGTAAACCTTGGGTATCTCAACTTTGCCAAAAGCTGGGATAACAATCTAAGCCTTCGTTTTGATAGGTTATGGCTCCCGTAACTCTAAACGAGCCAGAAGTTTTAGCCGCCCGAATAATCGACATCTATAGGGTGCAACATCCACGGTGCAAGGTGCAACATCCGTCCGAAATGGCGAAACAGTGCCGTACGGCTTTTAGAAATGCGTGCATGGATTTGAAACGGAACAGTATCATGGTGCACCACCCTCCAACGATGGTAAATCGAAGACCAGCCACGGTAATCCCGCTTTGCCGTAAAAATCCACGGGTCGAAAAAACGAAGGGTAAAAAACTTACGAGACCCGATTGAGATTCGGGTTGTCCTTTTTGGGCATTAATATATCCGTTGAAGGCTGAAAGCTGTCAAAGCCGTTGAACTCATCGAGGCCTTCGTTTTGACATGTTATGGCTCCCGTAACTCTAAACGAGCCAGAAGTTATAGCCGTTCGAATAATCGATATCTACAGGGTGCAACATCCACGGTGCAAGGTGCAACATCCGTCCGAAATGGCGAAACAGTGTCGTACGGCATTTAGAAATGCGTGAATGGATTTCAAACGGAACAGCACCATGGTGCACAACTCTCCAGGATGGTAAATCGAAGACCAGCCACGGTAATCCCGTTTTTCCGTAAAAATCCACGTGTCGAAAAAACGAAGGTTAAAAAACTTACGAAACCCGATTGAGATTCGGGTTGTCCTTTTTGGGCATTAATATATCCGTTGATGGCTGAAAGCTGTCAAAGCCATAGAACTCATCGAGGCCTTCGTTTTGACAGGTTATGGCTCACGTAACTCCAAACGAGCCAGAATTTATGCCCGTCCGAATAATCGATATCTACAGGGTGCAACATCCACGGTGCAAGGTGCAACATCCGTTCGAAATGGCGAAACAGTGCCGTATGACTTTTAGAAATGCATGCATGGATTTGAAACAGAACATTACCATGGTGCACCACTCTCCAGCGATGGGAAGTCGAAGACGGGCCACGGTAATCTCGTTTTACCGTAAAAATCCACGTGTCGAAAAAACGAAGGGTAAAAAACTTATGAGATCCGATTGAGATTCGGGTTGTCCTTTTTGGGCATTAATCTATCCGTTGATGGTTGAAAGCTGTCAAAGCCGTAGAACTCATCGAGACCTTCATTTTGACAGGATATGGCTCCCGTAACTCTAAACGAGCCAGAAGTTATAGCTGTCCGAATAATCGATATCTACATGGTGCAACATCCACGGTGCTAGGTGCAACATCCGTCCGAAATTGCGAAACAGTGCCGTACGGCTCTTAGAAATGCGTGCATGGATTTGAAACGGAACAGTACCATGGTGCACCACTCTCCAGCGATGGTAAATCGAAGACCAGCCACGGTAATCCCGTTTGGCCGTAAAAATCCACGTGTCGAAAAAACGAAGGGTAAAAAACTTACGAGACTCAATTGAGATTCGGGTTGTCCTTTTTGGGCATTAATCTATCCGCTGATGGCTGAAAGCTGTGAAAATTGTAGAACTCATCGAGGCCTTCGATTTGACAGGTTATGGCTCCCGTAACTCTAAACGAGCCAGAAGTTATAGCCGTCCGAATAATCGATATCTACAGGGTGCAACATCCACGGTGCAAGGTGCAACATCCGTCCGAAATGGCGAAACAGTGCCGTACGGCTTTTAGAAATGCGTGCATGGATTTGAAACTGAACAGTACCATGGTGCACCACTCTCCAGCGTTGGTAAATCGAAGACCAGCCACGGTAATCCCGTTTTTCCGTAAAAACCACGTGTCGAAAAAACGAAGGGTAAAAAACTTACGAGACCCGGTTGAGATTCGGGTTGTCCTTTTTGGGCATTAATTTATCTGTTGATGGCTGAAAGATGTCAAAGCCATAGAACTCATCGAGGCCTTCGTTTTGACAGGTTATGGCTCCCGTAACTCTAAACGAGCCAGAAGTTATGCCCGTCGAATAATCGATATCTACAGGGTACAACATCCACGATGCAAGGTGCAACATCTGTCCGAAATGGCGAAACAGTGCCGTACGAATTTTAGAAATGCATGCATGGATTTAAAATGGAACATTACCATGGTGCACCACTCTCCAGCAATGGGAAGTCGAAGACGGGCCACGGTAATCCCGTTTTACCGTAAAAATCCACGTGTCGAAAAAACGAAGGGTAAAAAACTTACGAGACCCGACTGAGATTCGGGTTGTCCTTTTTGGGCATTAATCTATCCGTTGACGGCTGAAAGCTGTCAAAGCCGTAGAACTCATCGAGGCCTTCGTTTTGACAGGTTATGGCTCCCGTAACTCTAAACGAGCCAGAAGTTATAGCCGTCCGAATAATCGATATCTACAGGGTGCAACATCCACGGTGCAAGGTGCAACATCCGTCCGAAATTACGAAACAGTGCCGTACGACTTTTAGAAAAGCGTGCATGGATTTGAAACGGAACAGTATCATGGTGCACCACTCTCCAGCGATGGTAAATCAAAGACCAGCCACGGTAATCCCGTTTTGCCGTAAAAATCCACGTGTCGAAAAAACGAAGGGTAAAAAACTTACGAGACCCGATTGAGATTCGGGTTGTCCTTTTTGGGCATTAATATATCCGTTGATCGCTGAAAGCTGTCAAAGCCGTAGAAAGCATCGAGGCCTTTGTTTTGACAGGTTATGGCACCCGTAACTCTAAACGAGCCAGAAGTTATAGCCGTCCGAATAATCGATATCTACAGGGTGCAACATCCATGGTGCAAGGTGCAACATCCGTACGAAATGGCGAAACAGTGTCGTATGGCTTTTATAAATGCGTGCATGGATTTGAAACTGAACAGTACCATGGTGCACCACTCTCCAGCGATGGTAAATCGAAGACCAGCCACGGTAATCCCGTTTTGCCGTAAAAAACCACGTGTCGAAAAAACGAAGGGTAAAAAACTTACGAGACCCGATTGAGATTCGGGTTGTCCTTTTTGGGCATTAATATATCCGTTGATGGCTGAAAGCTGTCAAAGCCATAGAACTAATCGAGGCCTTCGTTTTGACAGGATATGGCTCCCGTAACTCTATACGAGCCAGAAGTTATGGCCGTCCGAATAATCGATATCTACAGGGTGCAACATCCACGGTGCAAGGTGCAACATCCGTCCGAAATGGCGAAACAGTGCCGTATGACTTTTAGAAATGCGTGCATGGATTTAAAACGGAACATTACCATGGTGCACAACTCTCCAGCGATGGGAAGTCGATGACGGGCCACGGTAATCCCGTTTTACCGTAAAAATCCACGTGTCGAAAAAACGAAGGGTAAAAAACTTACGAGACCCGATTGAGATTCGGGTTGTCCTTTTTGGGCATTAATCTATCCGTTGATGGCTGAAAGCTATCAAAACTGTAGAACTCATCGAGGCCTTCGTTTTGACAGGTTATGCCTCCCGTAACTCTAAACGAGCCAGAAGTTATGGCCGTCCAAATAATCGATATCTACAGGGTGCAACATCCACGGTGCAAGGTGCAACATCCGTCCGAAATGGCGAAACAGCCGTACGGCTTTTAGAAATGCGTGCATGGATTTGAAACTGAACAGTACCATAGTGCACCACTCTCCAGCGATGGTAAATCGAAGACCAGCCACTGTAATCCCGTTTTGCCGTAAAAATCCACGTGTCGAAAAAACAAAGGGTAAAAAACTTACGAGACCCGATTGAGATTCGGGTTATCCTTTTTGGGCATTAATATATCCGTTGATGGCTGAAAGCTATCAAAGCCATAGAACTCATCGAGGCCTTCGTTTTGACAGGTTATGGCTCCCGTAACTCTAAACGAGCCAGAAGTTATGCCCGTCCGAATAATCGATATCTACAGGGTGCAACATCCACGGTGCAACATCCGTCCGAAATGGCGAAACAGTGCCGTATGACTTTTAGAAATGCATGCATGGATTTGAAACGGAACATTATCATGGTGCACCGCTCTCCAGCGATGGGAAGTCGAAGACGGGTCACGGTGATCCCGTTTTACCGTAAAAATCCACGTGTCGAAAAAACAAAGGGTAAAAAACTTACGAGACCCGATTGAGATTCGTGTTGTCCTTTTTGGGTATTAATCTATCCGTTGACGGCTGAAAGCTGTCAAAGCCGTAGAACTCATCGAGGCCTTCGTTTTGACAGGTTATGGCTCCCGTAACTCTAAACGAGCCAGAAGTTATGCCCGTCCGAATAATCGATATCTACAGGGTGCAACATCCACAGTGCAAGGTGCAACATCCGTCCGAAATGGCGAAACAGTGCCGTATGACTTTTAGAAATGCATGCATGGATTGAAAATGGAACATTACCATGGCGCACCACTCTCCAGCTATGGGAAGTCGAAGACGGGCCACGGTAATCCCGTTTTACCGTAAAAATCAACATGTCGAAAAAACGAAGGGTAAAAAACTTACGAGACCCGATTGGGATTCGGGTTGTCCTTTTTGGGCATTAATCTATCCGTTGATGGCTGAAAGCTGTCAAAGCCGTAGAACTCATCATGGCCTTCGTTTTGACAGGTTATGGCTCCCGTAACTCTAAATGAGCCAGAAGTCATGGCCGTCCGAATAATCGATATCTACAGGGTGCAACATCCACGGTGCAAGGTGCAACATCCGTCCGAAATGGCGAAACAGTGTCGTACGGCTTTTAGAAATGCGTGCATGGATTTGAAATGGAACAGTACCATGGTGCACCACTCTCCAGCGATGGTAAATCAAAGACCAGCCACGGTAATCCTGTTTTGCCGTAAAAATCCACGTGTCGAAAAAACGAAGGGTAAAAAACTTACGAGACCCGATTGAGATTCGGGTTGTCCTTTTTGCGCATTAATCTATGCGTTGACGGCTGAAAGCTGTCAAAACCATAGAACTCATCGAGGCCTCGTTTTGACAGGTTATGGCTCCCGTAAATCTAAATTGGCCAGAAGTTATAGTCGTCCGAATAATCGATATCTACAGGGTGCAACATCCACGGTGCAAGGTGAAACATCCGTCCGAAATGGCGAAACAGTGCCGTACGGCTTTTAGAAATGCGTGCATGGATTTGAAACTGAACAGTACCATGGTGCACCACTCTCCAGCGATGGTAAATCGAAGACCAGCCACGGTAATCCCGTTTTTGCCGTAAAAATCCACGTGTCAAAAAAACGAAGGGTAAAAAACTTACGAGACCCGATTGAGATTCGGGTTGTCCTTTTTGGGAATTAAAATATCCGTTGATGGCTGAAAGCTGTCAAAGCCCTAGAACTCATCGATGCCTTCGTTTTGACAGGTTATAGCTCCCGTAACTCTAAACGAGCCAGAAGTTATGCCCGTCCGAATAATCGATATCTACAGGGTGCAACATCCACGGTGCAAGGTGCAACATCCGTCCGTAATGGTGAAACAGTGCCGTATGACTTTTAGAAATGTGTGCATGGATTTAATACGGAACATTACCATGGTGTACCACTCTCCAGCGATGGGAAGTCGAAGACGGGCCACGGTAATCCCGTTTTACCGTAAAAATCCACGTGTCGAAAAAACGAAGGGTAAAAAACTTACGAGACCCGATTGAGATTAGGGTTGTCCTTTTTGGGAATTAATCTATCCATTGATGGCTGAAAGCTGTCAAAGCCGTAGAACTCATCGAGGCCTTTGTTTTGAAAGTTTATGGCTCCCGTAACTCTTAACGAGCCAGAAGTTATGGCCGTCCGAATAATCGATATCTACAGGGTGCAACATCCACGGTGCAAGGTGCAACATCCGTCCGACATGGTGAAACAGTGCCGTACAACTTTTAGAAATACATGCATGGATTTGAAATGGAACAGTACCATGGTGCACCACTCTCCAGCGATCGTAAATCGACGACCAGCCACCGTAATTGTGACGACCGCCCATGACTCCCGCACCAAAACAAGGAAATAGTGCGCTGAGGAGCGTGCCAGGCAGCCATGGACGATGATCAAGGTAAGGTAAAACAGAAAACTCTATCGTACAACTCACAGCGCATGGACAAAATACAATTGAGAAATATATGTATATAGTGAAGCTCATAACAGAATAACATCATATAGACTTCATAAAGGTTTGATACAAGCATCTGAACAATCAATACATCAAGCCTCACTACATAACTCTCAAACATATACAAGCAGCGGAACATCCAGTACATATAGTAAGAAAAACTAATATGCTAGCCTCCAGCTCGTCCTCGTCATCAACAGTGTTGGTAGCCAAGAACATCACCTGTCGCCTGCTACCTAGTCTGCCCATCCCAACATGGATGAACAGCCCAAGGTAATAAGAGTTGAATATAAAACCTTGCGTCAGACAACAGTCTTAGTGAGCAGTAAATTAACTACCAAACATACCAAAAGAGCATAAATGATAAAAGGAATAGGAACTCAACCATCCCACTCCACCTCATTCTACAGTGATAGCCCCCAGACCCACTAAGCATAAACATGCATAGCAAAGCAGACAATTTAAGTAGAGTAATTATCACTCGAGTCAAGGTCGATGTTTTCCATATACAAACCCCCAAGGCCTAAACCAAGATCAGATAAGCACCCAGAAAACACCTCTCTTGAGTCCGAATGACGATACAACCAAACATCCATGACTCTGGCTATCACTGTTATCATTGCCTCGATTTCACCGTTAATTGAATGACCACCTGTCAAGGGCTAATGGTAACCCCGGTTCTAGATAAACTCTGCACGTCATCGTGACCCGTGCCTAGGACTTACCTACTCTGCCCAGAGTACTCGACCACCTACCTGTTGTCTTTTGGGTGTCCCGACCACCTACCTGTAGTCGTTTGGGCATCCAATGTACTCTTTCTTTGAATTTACTAGAATCTTCAACAACGATGAGATCCAAGCCTCCTAGTCATCCTCCTCGACGACTATTCTCATACTAGCCCAAGCTACTTCTCGAGCAATCCATTACCAACCAACTCGAACCATCCCTCGAGTTATCAACATGCTTGGAATGAACCCTGCTTGGATTATGCCAAAACTATATCACATCATGCTTCGCCTCATCTCATCAAAGCAAAGCTCCATCACAACAATGTCATCATATCCGTCCATATAAGCTTCATCATCCGCTACATATGCCACGAGCGGCTTTTCTCATCCCTTAGCCTCTCCCTTAGCTTTTGAATCATTTTCGACCATACTTGTCTAGATCCAATTATAAATCAACTAACTCTAAACAATCAATCAAGACAATCATTAATCCAAGCAATCAAATATTCAAACAAGGTTTAATAAGCAATTATACAAGGAAATGACAATTTGGTAATTAAAGTGTCCAAATCTAATAAGCATGAATAATAGGCAAATGTCTCTACAACTTGATGAATAAATTTCATAAGTTAACATGTAGTAAAATAGGTGTCAAAACTTCATAGATGATAGATCTACTTGCATACTTAGAAAAAATGCAAGAAATCACTATCTTTAACACATAAACAAGCCACCAATCCAATATACTCCCTTGGGTCCGTGTGAGAGATAACTACCACTCACCAAATCACCTAAACACCTCGAAAGCTACTAACTTCAGATCTGGACAGCGAAGAAACTAGCTTGATCCGACAAGATTCCGCTTCAAACGATGAAATCTCTCTTTGTTGGATGAAGATCTTCAACTTCGGCTCTTGAATCTTTGATCTTGATCTTCGATTTTGGATGGAGTTAGCACTAGATTAGAGAGGAGAAAAGAAGTGAAGAAGTGTTGTAGTCGAGCTCTCAAAATGGCAGCACTTCGTCGCTTCAAAATCCGGTGCTAAAAAGTGAGCCAAACCCCTCTATTTCGCTCGCTTTTAGGTTGCTCACAACCTAACTATGGCCGACCTACGACCTAGCAGCCCCACCCGACCCAACGACCTAACCAACACGGCCTAACGACTCATGCGACTTAACGCTACACAGGGTCACACGACCTAACAGAGATGCCTATCCAACGACCTAACAGGAGTACCGACCCAACTAGGTCGTCCTACGACCTAACTACTCGGCAACGACTCAACCTATGTGCGACTCAACACATGCAGTGCCTCGACCTAACGACCTAAGCCATAACATACGTGCGCGACTTACGACCTAACACTAAGTCGGTTGCTACCTTAGGTCGTCTCACGACCTAACTATACACCTAAGCCATAACTCGTTCACGACCTAACCCTTTTAGGTCGCTAGCTTCTTAGGTCGGTCAATCTATACGTCGCCCAAACTCCTAAGCCGCTAACTATCTTAGGTCGCTACTACTAGGTTCCTCACAACCCTTAGGTCGTTAACTCTACTAACTCGGTAATTCTTAAGTCACTTGAACGACCAACCTCCCCTAAGTCGCTAGCCTGCTTAACCGACCTATCTCCTTAGGCCGTTAACTCGGCAACACGACCCAAGCTTCCACACCTTAACTCGGCCACCTTCCTTAAGTCGTTACCTATCTTAAGTCGGCCACTACCATGAGTCGCTCAACACTACTAAGTCGGTCACGACTCATGCATCCATACGACCCAACTCTGAACGACTTAGGCTACCCACGAGCTAGCTATTACACGGCCTAACCCCTTAAATCGTAAACCCTGCCACTTAGGTTCAAAACGACTCAAGCAATACTAACGACTTAATGCAACTATTTACGATTTTATCGACATGTAAAATACGGGTCGTTACATTCTCTCCCCCTTAGGAATTTCGCCCCCGAAATTCTAAATAACAAGAGCAATCATAATTATTCTGCATGCCTACCATCCACAGTAATCAACAAACCATGCATCCAATTACTAGCCTAGCATGCAGAATTCTAAGACTTAGAACAAGTTACAAATTCGTGAGATGTCACGACACCTTAGGGCCATACCTCGAAGAGTTCAGGATGAGCTGCCTTCATCCTCTCTTCCTCCTCCCACGTACAGTCGTCAACGTCATCACTCCATTGTACCTTGAGCAACTTAATCGTCTTCCTCCTAAACTGTTTCGTGTCGGTTTCAACAACACGAAGCGGCATACGAGGTCTCGTAACAACTGGATCAACCTCTAAATCTTCATAGCTATCAGCAGAAACCACCGTATTCGAGTAATGCACATACTTCCGTAGATAAGATACATGAAAAACATTGTGCACACCCGCCATCTTTTCCGGTAACTCCAATCTATAAGCGAGCTTTCCAATTCGCTCGATGATCGGGAATGGTCCAACAAATCTCGGAGTCAATTTCCCTTTCTTCCCGAATCGAATAACATTCTTCAGTGGAGAAATCTTCACAAAAACCATATCGCCTACATCGAACTCCAAATCCTTACAACGCTTATCAGCATAACTTTTCTGACGATCTTGGGCTGCCTTCATTCGTCGCCGAATGATCTCTATACAATCCGTAGTCTGTCGAATTATTTCTTGCCCAAGTATAAGCTTTTCTCCAGTTTCCAACCAACATGTCGGAGAGTTACACGGCCTTCCATACAATGCTTCATACGGTGCCATACCAATACTTGACTAGTAACTATTATTATATGCAAATTCCACCAAATGAAGATGATCTTCCCATGATCCCCCGAAGTCCAAAACACATGCTCTGAGAAGATCTTCCAAAACTCGGTTGACTCTCTCGGTCTGACCATCTGTTTGGGGATGATAAGCTGTACTCAAACACAACTCAGTCCCCAAAACTTCCTGGAAGCTCTTCCAAAATCCACTAGTGAACAATGGGTCTCGATCGCTCACTATACTCTTCGGAATACCATGGAATCGAACTATCCACTTAACATACAACTCAGCCAACTTCGATGCAGTCCTAGTTGATCGAACAGGAATAAATCTTGCACTCTTAGTCAAACGATCTACGATGACCCAAATCCCTTCATTCCCTGCCCTGGTTCTAGGTAGACCATCGATAAAATCCATCGATACCTGCTCCCACTTCCATGTAGGAACCTCTAATGGCTGAAGCAATCCACTAGGCTTCTTCTGCTCAGCCTTCACCAACTGGCAGTTCATACATTTGGAAATAAAATTTCCAACATCCTTCTTCATACCTTCCCAGTAATAGGTTCTCTTCATATCCCAATACATCTTATTTCCACCTGGATGAATTGTCAACTTCGAGTGATGACTTTCCCTCAGAACTTAATCTCTCAATCCATCTATATCGGGAATAACTAATCGTCCTTGCGTCCGAAGCCAACCCTCTCGATCGACTTCAAATCCTTTATCCTTTTCTGGATTCAATCCAGATTCCAAATCGCGGATAATCTTGACAATCTTATCGTCTTGCTTTTGGCTCTCACCAATTCTTTCCACAAGAGTAGGTCTTATCGATAAGTTTGCCAACATCTCAGGTTCCAATTCACATCTAGGCCTGAATTCAAATCCAGCCAAATACTCGAGACTCTTCCATTCCGAAAACATGGCTCCCAATCCTACATGTCTTCGACTTAACGCATCGGCCACTGCGTTACCTTTTCCCGGGGTATAGGCTATACCAAAATCATATGATGCTAAAAACTCTAGCCATCGTTGCTGCCGAAGATTCAAATCCTTTTGGGAGAACAGATACTTCAACGACTTATGATCAGTAAACAACTCGAATCGAACTCCCAATAGATAATGTCTCCACATTTTCAGAGCAAAAACAATCGCCGCTAACTCCAAATCATGAGTCGGGTAATTCCTTTCATGCGGCTTCAATTGTCGACTTGCATATGCAACAACTTTATCCTTTTGCATTAGCACTACTCCAAGTCCAGTACCACATGCATCGGGGTAAACCACCATCTCATCATTCCCACTTGGAATAATCAAAACAGGAGCACTTGTCAGTCGCCCTTTCAGGATTACGAAAGCTTGCTCACACTTATCATCCCATGTGAATACCTGATTCTTTTTCGTCAATCCTGTTAACGTGCAGCAATCTTGGAAAAGTCTTTGATAAACCGACGATAATATCCTGCTAACCCAAGAAAACTTCTCACATCAGATGCATTCTTAGGTCTAATCCAATCCTGGATTGCTGCCACCTTAGTCGGATCAACCGCTATTCCATTTCCAGAGATAACATGGCCTAAGAACCTCACTTCACTCTTCCAGAAGTGACACTTCGAAAACTTAGCCTTCAGCCGATGTTTCCGCAAGATTTCCAAAACAATACACAAGTGTGTCTTGTGCTCTTCCTCAGTTCTAGAATAAATCAGAATATCATCCATGAACACAAGTAAAAACTTGTTCAACTGATCTCTGAACACTCTATTCATAAGATCCACAAAATATGCTGGTGCGTTAGTCAATCCAAACGGCATTACCAGCCACTCATAAAAACCGGATGGTGTCCTAAAAGCAGTCTTTGACACACTATCCTTAGCCACTCTCAACTGGTGGAATCCCGTTGCCAAATCCATCTGAGAAAACACCTTAGCTTCGTGAAGCTGATCAAACAAGCCATCTATTCTCGGCAATGGATACTTGTTCTTCTTAGTCACGTTATTCAGCTCACGATAATCCACACACAACCTTAACGATCCATCCTCTTTGGTTGCGAACACAACTAGCGCACCCCATTCGGACACACTACGCCGAATGAATCCTTTCCGAAAAAGGTCATCAACCTGCACCTTCAGCTCTTGTTATTCTCTAGGCGCCATCCGTCTAAGAGGCATCACAACAGGTTTGGCTCCCTCAACTAGACCGATACGAAACTCGATCTCCCTATGCGGCGGTAACCCTTTGACCTCGTCAAAGACGTCCTCAAATCCATTCACAACCGGCATCGATGACAGTCCATCCCGTGGAACAACCAGCGAATACATGAAGCCCATGAAGACGCCTTCTTCATGCTTACATCGTATCACAACCTTTCGCCCTTCCACATTCCCGACTGTCACCTCCAGTTTCTCACAATCAACCTTTGCCGCATACTTCCTAAGCCAGTCCATACCCAAAATAATTCCGAACCCCGCAAAGTTCAGAACAAAACAATCAAAAACAAAAGAGCAGTCATGACTCGATACAACTAGACCACGGCATACCATACACAAACAAGACGAACGCCCAACTGGATTAGTCACAACCAATGGTCTATCAACAATTTCCGGTTCCAAACCCAACCGGCCTACAAGATCATCACAAACAAACGAATGCGATGCCCTAGTATCAAACAACACTCTAACTGGAACACCACAAATGGAAAGAGTACCTTGAACCACCACACTCTTCCCCTTTTCTTCTGCAATAGGAGCCTTATAAGATGATGGAACAGCCCCCAAAGCATAAGCTTGCACAATCTGCTTATCTTTCCTCGGCTCTGGACAGTCCTTCTTGATATGTCCCAGCTTATCACAGTTGTAACAATTTCCCGGCACCTTGGGATTCCTACAATCTTTAGAGAGATGGCCCTTCTGCTGACAATTGTAGCACGTCACTTCACCCTTCGGCTTCTTCTGGCCATCCTTACCCTTCTGTTGCTGCTGCTTCCTCTTCTTGTTTCCACATTGCTGTGGCCTAGACCCTTCCTTGGTTACAGCAACAACAGATCCTTCCTTAGGAAACAAACTCTCATGCCTGAGAGCTTTCTCCACAAGCTTCTCAAACGGATCGTCCAAATGATCCACCAACTGTCTCCCAAGATAATAGTCCAAGCCTGTCGCAAACTTCTCGTTCTTCTGGTAGGGAGATTCAATATACGACCGAGCATACTTGGACAAAGCTTCAAACTCCGAAACATACTCAAGAACTGGTCTCCCACCTTGCTTGAGCTCCACAAACTTCTTAAACAGAACAGATTTCTGAGCCGTAGAGATGAACTTAGCTTCGAATCTAACTTGGAATTGCTCCCAAGTAATCTCTTCCTCTGGAGTGTCAATAGTGATAGAACCCCACCAATCAGCAGCCCTTCCCTGAAGCTGTCTCGATGCAAGCTTCCTCTTAGTTGCATCCTCGATTCCCAAGTCACCAAAAATCCTTCTACAAGCATCAATCCATCTCTGAACTTCTATGGTTGATTCTGTCACCAAGAAAACTTTCCCTCCAAGAGCAGTATAATCTTTACACAACTTAGCAAAATCCACTGGTCTTGGAGCTTGAACTTGAACTCCAACATCTACTGACGGTCCTGAAGTTGGTATCCTTCTCATGATCGAAGTAATCATAGCTTCGAACATTGCAGCATAGTCAGTAGCTCCCCCGACAGCACGGCTTTCCCTAGCAGCTTGTCTCTCACTTCGACTCATCCTTAATATCTACAAAAAGGAATGATTTAGAACATGTAACGACCCGTAAATTTTCGATAACTAAATTAGCTAATTTAATAAGATTTCGTGATTTAATGTTAGAAAAAAATTGTAATTCATTTGGAATAATAATAACTGGAATGAATTGCAACAATTATCCAAGTAATGAAATATAAATGCTACTTAGTAAATTCCTTTGCAATCGATAGTTGAATAGGGTGATAAATGTTGAATTCATTTGGTATAAGAAAGTAGTTGATTGATAAGTAAAATCTATTTGAAATCAAATATTGAATATTGAACACGTAATTGTTTAAATTAAATATTTAAAACTTATTGAATAATTGAATAACTGTAAAATGAAAATAGTGTTCTAAATTTTGAAATGGTTTTAAAAGTTGAATCTTACAAGTTCAATTTCAATATTTCAAAAGATAATGAATTATTGGATAAGCGAAATTGTCTAAATTAAATATTTGGAATTTATTGGATAAATAAAATAACGGGTTTAATATGATTAAAAATGATTTGTAAAATTTTATTTTATCATATTGGAGTTATAGTGATGTTATAGAACTTTTAAAACTGAATTTAAAATTTATTTGTGAAAATTGAATATTTTAATATTTAATTATCGACTGGAAAATAGCCAATTTTTGAACAGTCTCAGAATTGGACAAAACTAGTTCCATTGGATCCGTAATAGTTAGTTATTATCGGATTTCAATTTTCGTAGCAATCGGAGTTGTCGTTTGACCGTGACAGCTCGAAACGCGTTGAAATTGTTTTAATATTAATTTGGCGAGTTAAAATAGTCATTTTTCAAACGGTCTCGGATTTCGACGAAACTAGTTTCATTGGATCCGTAATGTGATATTATTGTAAGGTTTCAAATTTCGTGTCAATCGGATTTACCGTTTGTCCGGGGCAAGCCAAAACGCATAGAAATTAGTTGAATCGGTTTAATTTAAATTTGATCGTTTATTGCCGTAACTCGCGCATATGATCGAATTAGCCTCCGAAACCTATTCCATTGTGTCCGGAACGCGGGGTAAACCCTAGAAACGCCAGTCGGCACGCTTCGTTTGGAGTTCGGAAAATTTCGATGAATAGTAAATTGGGAAATTTTTTCTATAAAAGGACCTTCACCCTTTCACTTTGCAAACCCTAATTTACTTCAGCCCTAGCCGCCATTTTACTGAATCAATGGCCACGAAAATTCGAAACTTCTTCCTCATTTTCCTCTCAATCCATCAACAATTAGCAAAAACTCTCAACTACAAAGTTGTAGAGCACGATGAAAGCTTCAAATCCATACGGAGATGATCGAAAACGGAGCCACGGATCAACGGGAAATCGAGATTTAAGCTGCTGCGTTTTTCACGCAATTCGAGGCAGAGGGGATGGCCGAGCTTCAGGCTATTGATGGTGAAGGTGGAGTAAGGCGGTGGCTTCGAAGTGGTGTAACCTGATCGTGTTCATGTTCGTCGTGGAGGTCGCAAAATCAAACCCTAGTGGCGTATGAATGGGTTCAAGTTGCGTGATTTACTACCTGGAAGATGATACGCGTGCGTGAGGAAGGATTAGGGTGCGGCCCTGATCGGCTATGCAAGGGACGAACGGCAGATGTTTGGCAAGGTTAAAAATTAAATTAAAGTTGTAAATTTTATTTATATTATAATCCGAATAAACTTTAAACCATCTTAACTTTGTCATGCGAGGTCGGAATCGGTCGAAACAAGTTGCGTTGCGTTCGTATTGTCGAATACTACGCTATGGAATTGGATTGGAATCATTTGGAGCTATAGAAAATTTTGAGTTAAATCGAACGTCGTTCGATTTGATTTAAAATCGTAAAATCAAGGTGAGTGTTTTATAAAGCTCACACCGTACTAAATATTTTTATGCTAGTTAAATTTGATATTATGAAGTGTTATGATTTTATTTGTCGTTGTTTGGTAAAAATTTAATTGTCATATAGCTTGTCATTTGCATTAACCGTTGAAAAATTAAATTGACAGTTAAATTGAAATTAAAATTGGATTGCGATTAAATTACCTGACATTGATAACTATGAAACTGCCATGAATTGTATTGTTTATTGGATGATGTATTTTGATGGATGCTATTGGTTGATAATTGAATGTTTGGATGTTTATTTGCTTATATAGATCCTGTTATGCATACATATGATACTGAGATTAATTTAAGTAATGTATACTCACTCCTGACATTTAATTGAAATAAAAAAATTACTTGGCCATAGGATAGAAAATTATATACGGACACCGAATTGGCTAAATAAATAATTTTTGAAATCGTCGATTTAAAATTTATTTAAATGTTTTGATTTAAAAGTTATAAATAGAAATCAATTTATAGAAATCAAATTTGTCGAAAAATTGAGTTGGAATGTTGGAATAAATTTTGGTTAAAAGAAATTGGTAAATAATTTAAGTTGTGACTTTAAAAAAAATAAAAATTTGGATATGATTGAATTTCAAAAATCTATTTATTTTAAAGATTGAACATTATTTCGAGCTTTGAATATTACTAAGTAAAAGTGATATGAAATGATATTTTGAAGTCGAGTTTGGAATTGAATCATATTTGGGATTTGGATTTAAACTTGAATATTGTTGGAAATTTTGTTAAGTGTTATAAATTGATATTTTGAGAAATCAAGCTCCAAATCGATATAAATTGAAATTGAATTAATTAAAGGTGAATGTAGAATTGAATTGATTTGAAGTAAAAGTTGACATTGTTTTGAATTGAAATCGAAATTGAATCGGTAGAATGGAAATTGAAATTGATTTGAATTGGGAAGTTATAATTGAAATGGATTGATTTTGAAGCTGTTTTAATTTGTTTTCCAAATTACTCTGTTATATAAACCATTTTGAATACTTAAACTATTTTAATCTATTTTAAATCTACTTAACCCAATTTAAATTATTTAAACTAATTTATCTATTTTAAATCCATTTTAAAGATTTTAAGTGTTTTTAACTATTTTAATTATTTAAAACTACTTTTAAACTACTTAAAACTATTTTTCTAAAATCCTAAGCTGGTCAATAAGGTGAAATGTTTATATTTAAATCTTGAATTTAAATATGAAATCTGATATTTTGAAAGATACGATGATATTTGAATGGATTTGATTTTTGAAGCGAATATGATATTTTGATATCAATTATGAATCGATTTGAAATATAAAAGAGCCAACGGTGTAATAATACGTAGTTATTAAAGAGACCGGGATCAGATATGGACATACTCTCTGTCGATACTGAAAACCACTTTAATAACTATTATACGCGGAGTGTTGATCCAGAATGAAGTGGATGGTTTGGTGAACGCGTTGACTGAAGAAAGAGAACGATTATTGGATGACCCCTGACATGACTAAAACAGGAGCCGCACCGGGCCATTGAGGTTCGCCACCTCTAGCGGACACACTTCTTCGATACCATATCTATTACATTTGTGATGCGATTTGGGTGCACCCCTTGATTTGGGAGTGTTGTTTCGCGGTGTTGGGGTAGCTGCTGGCTATGCCCAACATCAGTCCGGATCACGCAACTACTAGTATCCTAGTTGGTATTGCCTCATGTACCTTGTCATACTGATTATCCTATTCGCGACCACTACGTTTTGATTTGTACCTTGAGTATATGGATTGCCCTCTGGTGACTTCCGGTTTTGGGGAAACTACGGTCTTGTATATGCTTTTGGGAATATAAAAATGTGTTAAGGGGGATTATGGTAACGCCTTAACGCTATTTTGATACTTTATATTACTTATAGGCATTATCTACTTAGCGTATATTACTACATAGTAGATAGTTTAACGGATCCTTGAGAGATGGAAAATCCCGTAACATCTCTTGAGTTATTGCACGCACGTTGACACTGGATATGAGATGTCAAACCCCGTAAACATCTCTGACGCCGTTACACTCATATTTATTTACGATTGATTTAACTTTCATAAGGATATTTTAGTCCTGACTCGAGTGTTTTGTCTTTTCATTACGCTCGGGTCAGTCCTGAGTTTTCAGTTTAGGTTGAAGATCATTTCCTTGGAGGGCGGAGATGAAGATTTGGTATATTATCTACTACTATTATATTCATTCCATTCCGCTGCATTGTTGTATGATATTTGTTGTGTATGTAACTCTGATAAATGTTGTATAATAATAATCAAATGTATTCATTTCAAATGTATTCATTTAATTAACAGCTTCATGAACTGTTATTTTATTATTATACTTTAGCCTTCCGCTGTGAGATTCTGTGTTGTTTCATTTCCTTTATTTCCCTTCCTTTTCTTTTCTTAATTACCCCAATAACTATCTGCCCTTTTAATGGTTTGGAATCGACATGTGTATTTGATCGTCGGTTTAAACTGTCCAAAAAGGCGGGTCGTTACAGTTGGTATCAGAGCTTTGGTTTAGCGATAAACCTTGGCTCTAGTGGGGAATAACTCATTGAAATAGAGGTAAACTATATGAATGAGTTGAGTGTATATGAGAGAGCGTACTTGTTATTTGATATAAAATGGTTTTATATTGTGTTAATTTGTTCCGTTGAGTATTTATGAATTCTGGTTGATACTTGGGACGCCAAGGCGTCGATAGAAATTTCTAAACACTCGAATAGGACAAACCAACACAATATCGTTTTGGAATATATTTTTATATAAAGAATTATTTGAATATTTATTCATTTTGATTGAATTGATTGTTAGGAGATGATAATATTATATTATTATCGTTATTGTTTGATCAGTCAATATTTACAACAATTGATTAAATAACAATGGATTTAGGAAAATGAAATCTTGTAAACAGAATTGATAATGAATATAAATGAATTTTAACTTGGATTTGGGAATTTAAATTCCGGTGCTTGAAATTGACTTACAAGAATATGAAAAACATAATATGAGTATTATATGATAGTATAATTGAGTTGAAATTGTTTTCGAAGGATTTTTTTTTGATAAGTGTTATATTCCCTTTTCTTGACGCTAGAAAATGATTTCGGTGATGAGTGCACGCATCATCGGCGTTTATTTTCGAGAGTCCGAGTGGGGGAGACCACTTAATAGCTTGTCTAAACTTTGTTTTGATTCAAATTTTATTTTATTTTGTACTCTCTATAGTATGATTGGTTATATAAATTACATAAGTATATATTATTTCAAAACTTGATTTGAAATGAAACCGGGATTGGAATTCTTAAGTCCTTTAATAATTAATGATTTTTTTAAATGAGTGAAATGAATTTAGACTTGAATCATTAAGGAACTTCTGAATTGTGAAATGAGAAATGAACCTAAGAGCTAAGTGAAATATCAATTGAAGTAGAAATCCTTAGAATTAGGAAATTATGAACTTAAAATAAAAATTAAAACTGTAAAACTCGCATAGTATTAAATTTCATTCTATAGCATAGATATAACTTACCAAAATATTTAAGAAGTTCAAAAATGTTATATGAATTGTTAATTGGATAATATACAAGTATAGGTTTGAATAATGAAATATGCATTTAATTAATGGTTTGCAAATATAAATAAAATTGTTAGTAAATAATTGGAATTCAAATTAACATTTAAAGGTGATTCACAATTATGTTAATATAAAATGGAAATACTATATGTGAATGAAAATGTGAAATTAAATTATAGTGAAATTTAAGTAATGACTTAAGAATTAATTAATTGAAAATTCAACTTTAAATGGAAAGAAGTTGTATGTTGTTTAACTACATTCTATTTGCATAACTATAACTTACCAAATACTTAAAAGGTTTAAAATGCTAATAAGGATAAGAAGAGAAATAATATACCAGTGTGAGAATGAAAATAAAATGTGAAGATCTAATTGATAGTTGTAAATATAAAAGAAATTTAAGCGGTAAAATGAATGATATATATAAGTGAATGAATAAAATTTAAAATTAATGAAATATAAATTTGGTAAATGGAAACTGATTAAATTTGAATATAACTAAATGTTTATAAGCTTGGAAGTGTATGAAATTAAAGTTGACTTGGAAATGTATAATTGATTTAGTGTAGATTTTGGATGGATGTTAATGTTTGATATGCATTGGTTGTTAGATGGATGGTAATTGATTAAGTAGAATTCATTAGTGTTAATGGAATTGAATAAAGGGAATAAAATTTTAAAATAATAAAATTCAAATTCGAAGCAAAGTGAAATTAAATATAATGGAATTCAATTTAAATTGAAGCAAATTGACTTTAATTTAAAATATGAATGAAACAAACTTGAATAAATCGGAAACAAATTGAATGTAAACCTATTGTGTGGATGAATAAGAAAATAAATAGCTTTGTGTTTATGATTGTTTTTTTTTTTTTTTTTTTTTTTTTTAGAAAATTTGAAGTTTTGATGGTTTGCACTTTGAAATAATAAAAGCAAATTTTTGGGAAAATCCAAATTTGTCCAGTATATGCTGAAACGAAAAAAAAAAGCATAACTTTTAAATGGCTGAACGGAATTCGACGATCTTGGACTTTTCGAAAAGCTTAGAAACTATAGCACAACTTTTATTTAGAGTGTCTTGAGAAATTCCTTCGTCTACTAGGTTAAAAACTTGAATGTTACTCGCTGTCCTGTGTAAAAAAATAAGAAAAATCTGAAGCATACAACCTTAGTATTTTCGCCATATCTTTTGACTGGTTTATCGGATTTTGATGATCTTGCCCTTTATGGAAAGCTAAGAACTTAAGCTAAAACTTTTGTTTTAAGTGTTTTGTGTTTTGATGTGGTTTAGAAGGTCGGAAATGTGGGTGAACGTCGCGGACCTGCGCAAACACTGCCCAGGCTGAGGCGTATCCTCTAAGTAAAACGGCCATAACTTTTGAACGGATGGTCCGAATTCGATGATTTTGGACATTCCGGAAAGCCTGAAATGAATAAAACAAATTTTGTTTAGATTATGTTGTCAAATTTTATCGTTTAGATGACCTAAAACTAAGATTTGTTTGCTGTCCTGAAATTGAAATCTCAGTTTTGAAGCTAAATATGTTATGTATATGTTGTGTAGGCTAAGTATATCTATCTATCTTTATATGCATGGTTCTAACTTAGTTGTTGAGCATTTTAGTATGTAGCAAAGGTGTTTGCACAAAAAATGGACAAACACCTCCAAGTCATATTATTTTAGTTGAGTATGTGTGATTTTCAATGATTTTAGATGAGTATGTAAATATGAGAAAAGTAAGGGCTGAAATGTAAAAGACACGCAGATTTATAGTGGTTCGGCCAGAAGGTGCCTACGTCCACTTTATATGTTATTATCTTTCTTCTTCCAGATTACAAGTACAATGCTTTGTATACAAGTGTATGAAAGTAGTTTGAAAGTCCCTTCCTTGCTTGAGCTCTCAAACTTGTCTGCCATTGTTGTACCCCTGCCCCTCTATTTATAGAATGAGGCAGGGGGCAGGGGTCTTGGAGGTATATAGCTGCTGGTGGGCCCGGGCTGAGACAATCTGGACTGGCAATCACCTGGTTCGGTAGAGCTTCGTTCGGCGTTGGGCTTTGGATCGGTGGTAGATAGGGACCGGTGGTAGATAGGCGGTTCGGCGCTCGTTTGGTCTTAGGTGGTTCGGCGCTCGTTTGGTCCGGTGGTGGCCTTGTTGATGGGTTGGTTCGGCACGCATGGGAGAGGCCGAATGGGGCTTGGAGAAGGTTGGTCTTATGCCGAATGAGAATGCCGATCCGGTGTGCCAAATGAGATGGAGGAGCGTCGGCTCGGTGGCCGAATGGGACTGGCCGAACGAGCTTGGGGCCGAATGTGGCATGGGACCGAACGAGCTTGTGACCGAATGAAACCTTGGGCCGAACATGCTTGGGCCGAATGAGTTTCTACCCTGAGAATGTTGGACGGACTTGGCTCGTACTGCCGAATGGAGCTTCCATGCCGAATGGACTTGGCTCGTACTGCCGAATGAAGCTTCATGCGTGAGTGCCGAGTGTTCCTTGGCCTTGGTGAATGAACTGGAGGTTATTCATGTCGAATGAGCTATGGCTTGCATTGTCGAATGGGAAAGAGGCCGGTCATGCTGAATGAAGTGGTGATTGCGAACCCGGGTGGAACAGACGCTTCGTTGTCTCAAGATCTTCTGGGTGAGAATTCGCTCAACATTTGCCCCCCAAAGTGGGGCACGTGCTTGCACGTGTCGCGCTTTGTTTTGCCCCGTGGTAGGAAGACTAGCTTTATAACGCCAGGGATTGGACGTTCGTATTCTGTTGATGTCCTGCAAAGGAATTTACAGTTTTAGTGTGATTCCAAATAGCGATCGTTCATGATCGAAATATTTGAGATGAAGTGAACTGTGTCGCTCGGGACGAGCAAGTGTGCCCCGAAGGGGCTTAGCATCGTCGATGCCAGGTTCACGTTAGAGTGGGTCCCTGGGTCGTTTGCCAAGGTGGTTTATCGCCAGCTCAGAGCATGCCTAGGGATCGTTCGCGACCGCGTACATGTGTAAGTGGCTTAGCCATTTCACAATTATCAAATATCCATTCGACCGATGGGCCTAAAAATACGTGTCAAAGTGTAAATTCCCACGATGGTAGGGTTAATAACCATTCAGAGCGTGCCTATGGACCATTCGAGGTCGCGTACACGTGTAAACGATTTAATCCACGTCGGTGAGGACTTTACGACTTATTCATCGTTATCATAATCTTATCTTATTAGTTAGTTCTGGAGTTCGGTACTTATCTGAGGGAGGCGCCTGCGTGCCCCCAGTTCCCGGTCTTGGACGGTAGAGAGAGGGTTCCATTCGGTTCTTGGTTGGTCCGGCTAATCTCATCCGGCTTCTGGTGGTCCGGTATTATTGGTCCGGTTGGGCAAAATGTTTTGTTTGGTGGTTGTGAATTCGCCTATATATAGAGGCCGCACCCCCTTGTTTTTCTTTACCGAACGAGTAGAGCCGAACCATATTGAGCACCGAACCAGTTAAGTACCGGATCAAACGAATACCGAATCAATCTAGCGCCGGACCAATCTAGTACCGAACCAGGTATGTTCCTCTTTGCCGAATACATACGAAAGTTTCCATTTTACCGAATGGGACTATGGCCTTGGGGCCGAACGAGATGGAAACCGAATGAGATGGTAACCGAATGAGATGGAAACCGAATGAACTGGAAACCGAATGAACTGGGAACCGAATGTATTGGGAACCGAATGAACTTGTGAACTTGAAAACTTTAGTTTGCGAATGAAATCCCACACTTGCACGCATTTGTTTGTTTACTTTTCTATGTTCCTTGTTCTAATGCCGTGCCTTCCTTGTGTTGCAGAAAATGTCTCGCAAAGCGGAAACACGGTCGGACAGAAAGAAGTCTAGAGGCACAGGAGAGCCTTCCTCTTCCCTGCCCCCAGTCCAGCCAGGATCCGGGCAACATCGACCTATTCCGAGGTCTCTAGTGGACGGATATGGTCCACAGGAACTTTTGGTCTCTCCCCCGGATTGCTTTTCTAGCTCCCTAAAGGAGGAGCATCTTGACGTCATATCCCGTTCCTTCGGGATAGATAGGGCTCTTATGCTGCTGCCGGGAGATGGAGTGATGCCATATAATCCTCCCGAGGGCTACTTCGCTTTTAGCAGATACCATTGCATGTGCGGCGCTATCCCCCCTATCAACGCTTGGATAGTAAGCTTCACCACATATTTGAAGGTGGCTCCCTTCCAGCTTCAGCCTAACTCATATGCTATCCTGGTGAGCCTCTTTGTCATCTTCCAGAGGAGGTACGGGCGTCCTCCTTCTAACCGGGAGATCCGATACTTGTACAACCTGAGAGGCTATAAGAAGGGGTCTCCGTACATTAGTCTGGAGGCGGCCGTACCCTTCAAACCAGTTCTGGACTTGTATTCCAAGTTTACCATGTTCAAGAAAGAGTGGTTCTTCATCAAGGACGATGCTGTTTCTTTCCGCCTTTTCACTTCCGGCTGTAAGATTGATTTCATTTATATTTTTCATGTGTTTTGACTGTAGTGTTTTTTCTGACATGCTTCTATTTCTGGCTAGCGACAGGTGGTATTGCAGTCGTGGAGGACGATTCCTTAGTGCGAATGGCTGCTGAACTAAAGGCTATTCCGGCACGGGACCGGTCGGCCTCTTTCTTGATCAGGAACGCAACCCTCTTGGAGTATAATGTGATCTTACCGCACCAGTCCGTGGTTAAGCAAAGAGACACGGCTGAGGAGAAGGCTGCTAAAGCTAAGGAGGGGGATAAGGTAAAGAGCGGTAAGAGGGAGCCTTTCGCAGAGCGTCCCGTGGTCGGGGGGAAGAAACTGAGGAAGTCCGATGGCCCTTCTCCAAGTACTTGCCCGATTGTCCCGGAGGAGGAAGGTGTAGAAGAGGAGGAAGGAGGCGAAGTTGGAGAAGGGTCGGAGGGTGGAGGAGATGGCGAAGGTCAAGGTGGTAGTGGTGTTGCTGCTCTAACCTCTGAACAAGACCTCGAACTGGATGAGGCTCTCCGTCGGGCCTTCGGGGAGTCGGAGGGAGAGTCGGAAACGGAGAAGGGAACGGAGAAGGCAAAGGAAACCGGCAAAGCTGTGGCTGGCACTGACCCATCCTCTAAGGGTTCCTCAGCTAGGGTGATTCCGGCGATGCAAGGTGAACTTTTGTCTTCTGCCGATTCTATTTTCGATAAGGACTTAGAAATTTTTTACGGTTCACTTCCGTCCTGGAATGAGATCCAGGACTTATTGCAGTATCCCACTCCTCCGCCGGGTTTGTATAATAGATGTGTCTCCTCACTTTTCTTTCTTTTTAACTTAGCACATTTTTTGAATTGCGGATTATTGTATGTTCGTAACATTTGTTCTTTATTCCAGGGGCAGGCCAGGCGGGTAAAACGTCGGATGTTCGACACCGCCTTGAACAATTTAAGTCGAGGAGAGCTTCCGCGAAACCTTCTACTGATCGCACTGGGGACGTAGTCAAGTACCGCCCTCTTCTTGGGGTCATCGAAGAGGGCATTCAGAAAAGGAAGCGGAGCCGTTCCTTATTTGAGTCTTCTTCTGCTTCGCAGCTTCCTACTCTGTCTCCCCCTACTCAGCCTCCTCGTGATACTACGGAGGAGAGCACGGAGCCCTGCCCCCCTCCTCCTCCTTCCAAGAGTTCTACTGTCATTCATATAAGGCGTCCCGATGTGCCTCGCCCCGTGCCTCGTGACCCTTTTGCCGGTCATCCTGATTTAGACCCAAGTTTTCGGGACATTTCATTTGATGAGACCACGGGCGAGCACCTACTTCCCCGCAACCCCATGGTACGTGTGCTGGATGAGGCCAAGTCCCTAGATCTTGATCTGCTTACTACTCGGGTAGTTACTATGGGGGACGAGGCCAAGGCTAATATTGACCGGGTGGCCGAAGAGACTAAGAAGTTAATGGAGCATCATGCTCGATTGGTCAAGGCCGGGGAGGAGATTGGGAGTGCTAATATTCGGTTAAGGCTAAAGGTTGCCGATCAGGCCAAGCAGCTTGCCGACCAAGCCATCCAGATCTCCCAGCATGAGGAAGCCTCCCAGCGTCTGAAAGAGACCATGGAGAAGGCCAGTAGGGCGGAGTTACGGAAGATGGAGGTTACCTGCAGGGAGCGGATTAACATGGCCATTACAACGGTGGATGAGGTTCGAAATGCGGATCTCGAGCGGGTAGAGGAGTTGTCGGGGAGACTCGAGGCTGCGGAGATGGCTCAGGCTGAGTTGAAGGAGGAGATGGAGGAGATGAGGAGGTCCCTTAGGTTGAAGGAGGAGGAAATGAGGAGGTCACTCCAGGCTGACTGCTTGAGATACCAATCAGAGAGGGACGTCGCCGTCGCTAAGTTGCAAGCTTCCGAGGCTCGGGTGAAGGAGTTTGAGGAAAATGAGGGGATGATGGATGAGATGCTTCAGGATATGTACTTCCATACTTGGAAAGAGGGCGGCTTGTCTTGGATGGACGATTACCCTCGGGTCATGGCCAAGGTGTATCTCCAGGCCTTAGAGGAGGCCAGGGTGAACGCGGGTAAGGAAGGCGGAGAGGCTTTCAACTTGAGTGCGGTTACTGCTCAGTTCTCAAAGGAGGAGCAAGCGGCGGTGAAGGAGGGGATGCGGCTGCTTGCTGCGGAGGAAGCGGGCGTGCAGTTGGATGATGAGGATCAAGCGGCGGATGCTGGTGAGTTATTCTTTTCCCTTTCTTTTCTTTCCGTGTTTTCATAACTTGATCGTTCGTTTAATGAATTCCTCTTCCGATCTGGACAGGTGGGACTTCAGATCCACATGCTGGGGGTTCTGATCCTGCGGCTAAGTAGGCTGGGGGAGTTGGTGATGGAGTGTGGATGCATCTGCCATCTTGTTGTTTCTTTTTTATCACTGTTCATGTTAGTCTTTGATATGCAACTGTAATAAAATTATTTGCAAAGAATAACTTCGTGTGATCTTATAATATAAGCTGATTTTGTCATGTTCAAATGTTGTTGCTATCTTTATGTGCTGTGTGAGAAGTATAATTATGTATATGCCTGTGATTCCACTTGTGTTTGATGTTAAGTTTTTGCTTGAAATATAATCTCACGTTTTGCAATGTCAGTGTATGAATAAGTTATAGTTACGCATTTATGTACAAGAGAAGAGAGTACCGCCCTTTATGTTTTATTCGCAGGCGGTAGCTTTAAGTGTCTTGTGTAACTGTTCACGGGTATAGCAGAGCGCCCTGCTACCCAGCGTGCAGGCTTAGAGCCTCATGAGTGAATGCTTCCTATTTGGTTTCCTGTACTTTAGAGTTTGTTATACAGGATAGGAGAAAAATATTTAAATGAAATGGAAATATAGTAAAAGTAAAACTTCCAGTCACGGAAGGCCGTCGATGTGCTTAAGTTCGTGGCAAACGGGTTTTGTAGTCACTTTCCCTAGCTGTGGGTCTTGGAGACATTTGTCACCCATCTTACGCCTCCGCGGGGAGTTTTCTTTTTTACCACAGCCGCACTTAAGACACATCGGAGCCGAGATCGCGCACGGTAACTACCCGAACCATTATGGTCCGTAATCGTGGGTATTATTCGATTTACCGTGGCCGGCTAGCGTGGGTGCCGTTGGCCGTGAACTACCCCTGGCTGGCCACACCTTATGTTGGGGCTTAAAGTAGGTTCACAGTTACCGGCGAGCCGAACGCCGTAATGAGCTGCCATCGGCTATAGTCGGCCTTTATGATGACTTATAATCGGCTCATTACAGTTGGCTTTGAGGGCAGGCGCACAATGAGTTAACCCGCAGCAGAGGGATGCTGGAGCAAAAGTGTCTCATTGGCGAGTGCATAGAATCGTAGCGTACCTGTTAGGCCTAGTCCAGATGAGGCCGCGGTGCATCTTGAGTGGAGATGCCATAGGATTTTGTTCAACAGAAAGGGATAAAGCTTAACAAGCAGCCAAGATATGAAGGCACAAGGTAACAAGAGATAAGATTTTTAAAGTGGTTCGGCACGGTAATGCCTACGTCCACCGTGTTAATACGCTTCATATGGGCGGTACGTGTTAAGCAAAGTATCGACGGAGGTGTCGGATGTTCCAAGCCCTCTGGAACACCACTCCGTCCACTGTTGACAAAATATAAGCTCCGTTGTTGTGAAGATCTTGATGAATTTCATATGGTCCGTCTACTGGTGCTTTCATGGTTAGGTAGCATGACAGGCTCAGCTATATCCGACCCCTGCCTGGCACCTCCCCCGTTGGGTTTGGTTCCAAGTGTTTCCTCAGGTCGGAATTCGGGCTGAGTCCGGGCTCGGCTCCTACCATGACCATTTCTTTATTAACCTCTTCGAAGAAGAAAGGTCATTGTTGTCTCACAGATCCTCCAGATTGGGACTCGGTCCATGATTCGGTGTTGCGGGAGGATCCGCATGAGGGTAAGATCTCCCTCTTGTAAGCTGCGATGCTTGATTTTGGAGTTGCATTGTGCTGCCACTTTTTGCTTGTGGGCTTCTGCTTTTAAGTGTTGCATCGTTTCTCCTCTCCTCAATCAGATCCAAAGACATGAGGAGGAGTTCTTCGTTTTCTTCTGGGTTGCAGTGGGTCCCATGGTGAGATGGCGCTACAGTTTCAACTGGGGGCATGGCCTCCAATCTGTATGCCAAAGAGAAAGGAGTATGCCCCGTTGATGTTCTATGAGAGGTGCGGCAGGCCCAGGGTGCCGTAGGAAGTTCGTCCACCCAAGCGCCTTTTGACTTTTCAAGCTTCTTCTTGGTTAGGGTTTTGAGAATTCTGTTGACAGCTTTGACTTGTCCGTTTGCCTGAGGATAAGCTACAGATGAGAAGCTTTTGTGAATTATGTGCTCTTGGCATCGGTTGGTAAACTCTTTGTTGTCAAACTGGAGTCCGTTGTTTGATATGATCTTGAGTGGGACTCCGTACCTGCATAGAATATTTTTTGATCAAGAAGTTGATAATTTATGTAAGAAGTTGATAATTTATGCCAAAGATATTTTATTTTAAAGGGTCCGCTTCCACCCATTTGGTGAAATGATTAAAAACATCCTTCTAGCCATCCAGGACAAAGTTTAAAGCAAGGGAGGGGGGCAAGAGTCAAATCTCTGTCCTGGTTGATATAAACGCTTTCCTCCCTTCTTGCCCCCAGCGTTATCTCTAGAGTCATTTCTTCAAACGTCCTTTGTTGCAGCGGGAGTGTCGCCATGGGTAGTCTTAGCCTGTTGTCCTGACTGTCTTTTAGCGGTAGCGTTTTCAAGCCTCATATACTTCCCAGCTTCATGGAAGAAGTCAGGTAACGTAGCTGGTTTATCTTTTGTTAACCTCCTAGCAAACTTGGTATCCGGATGCACGCCACTACAAAGGGCCGTTAGGATAAGTTTCTCATTGGCATCTTGAACTGTTGCTGCTGTGGCGTTGAACCGCGTTAGATATTGTTGCAGCGTCTCTCCGGATTTCTGTTTGATATTGGATAGAGAATAAGCATCCTTGGGTTGTTCCACATGGATGAGGAACTGGCTAATAAACCTTTCTTTCAACATCTCCCATGAGCTGATGGATCCTCGGGGTAGATGGCAGAACCAGGAGGTAGCTAGATCTGCTAGGAATAGCGGAAAGCATTTACATAATACTCCTTCTGTTGCTCCACTCATGAGCATATGCTGGGTGTATCTCTGTAAGTGTACGATGGGGTCGGAAGTTCCTTTGTAAGGTTCCATGGTTGGCATTTTCCATTCCCGGGGGGCGATGGTAGTTTCGATATTTCGGGTAAAGGGGCTGGTGACCCTAGCGCCTATCCCCCGGTCCCTTTGCTCTCGTTGGACACATTCTCTGAATAATCGTGCCATTCGTTCGTCAGAACTTGGAGCGGACAAAAATGAGCTTAGTTCTTCCCTGCGGGATCTATCTCGTCCAGATGACCTGTAGGGATGGTACAATCTATCACTTCTTGCATTATCCAGTGGTTGTCTCTGGCTGCTCGGATGCATGCTAGGACCAGCTACAGTTGCCCCCTGCCTTGATCTTACCCGGTGGGGTTCTGCTTCGAGCATTTCCATGGGGCCAACTTCGGGCTGGGTTCCAGCTTGGCTCCGTTCAGCGGGGTTTCTATGATTCCTGTCGATAGTTTCTTCGAAGAAGGAATACCTTTGCTGTCTCCGAGATCCTCCAGATTGAGACTCATCCCATGATTCAGTGTTGCGGTTGGATTCTTCAGCATCCCTTAAGCGTGACATAAGTTGGTCCACTAAAGCTTCTTGTTGGGATGTGAAGCGGTTGGTTACTTCAGCCACAACTCTGTCTAGATCTGCCCTAGTTATTGGTTGTTCGGTGGCAGGAGCTATCAGATTTGCCTGGTATCCATCTGGTGCTGCTGTTGAAATTGGATGATCCTCTTGACCTGGGGCTACTGGATCCGGAAGACTGCTAGTTGCGATGTTCTTTCCTTTGTTAACATCCTTCCGTTGCTTGGAAGGCATGATTTCTAAGCGACGAACGTCGTTATGAGGAAGAAGGTTGAGTGGGAGAAGCTG
Organism: Allium cepa; assembly: GCA_030765085.1. Classification (NCBI taxonomy): domain Eukaryota; kingdom Viridiplantae; phylum Streptophyta; class Magnoliopsida; order Asparagales; family Amaryllidaceae; genus Allium; species Allium cepa. The sequence goes on along the minus strand of CM060941.1, from coordinate 40,422,260 downwards.
AAGCTTCGAGTTCAACTCTCAGTGAAAGCACCAAAAATGTTTGCACAAAAAATGGACAAACACCTCCAAGTCATATTATTTTAGTTGAGTATGTGTGATTTTCAATGATTTTAGATGAGTATGTAAATATGAGAAAAGTAAGGGCTGAAATGTAAAAGACACGCAGATTTATAGTGGTTCGGCCAGAAGGTGCCTACGTCCACTTTATATGTTATTATCTTTCTTCTTCCAGATTACAAGTACAATGCTTTGTATACAAGTGTATGAAAGTAGTTTGAAAGTCCCTTCCTTGCTTGAGCTCTCAAACTTGTCTGCCATTGTTGTACCCCTGCCCCTCTATTTATAGAATGAGGCAGGGGGCAGGGGTCTTGGAGGTATATAGCTGCTGGTGGGCCCGGGCTGAGACAATCTGGACTGGCAATCACCTGGTTCGGTAGAGCTTCGTTCGGCGTTGGGCTTTGGATCGGTGGTAGATAGGGACCGGTGGTAGATAGGCGGTTCGGCGCTCGTTTGGTCTTAGGTGGTTCGGCGCTCGTTTGGTCCGGTGGTGGCCTTGTTGATGGGTTGGTTCGGCACGCATGGGAGAGGCCGAATGGGGCTTGGAGAAGGTTGGTCTTATGCCGAATGAGAATGCCGATCCGGTGTGCCAAATGAGATGGAGGAGCGTCGGCTCGGTGGCCGAATGGGACTGGCCGAACGAGCTTGGGGCCGAATGTGGCATGGGACCGAACGAGCTTGTGACCGAATGAAACCTTGGGCCGAACATGCTTGGGCCGAATGAGTTTCTACCCTGAGAATGTTGGACGGACTTGGCTCGTACTGCCGAATGGAGCTTCCATGCCGAATGGACTTGGCTCGTACTGCCGAATGAAGCTTCATGCGTGAGTGCCGAGTGTTCCTTGGCCTTGGTGAATGAACTGGAGGTTATTCATGTCGAATGAGCTATGGCTTGCATTGTCGAATGGGAAAGAGGCCGGTCATGCTGAATGAAGTGGTGATTGCGAACCCGGGTGGAACAGACGCTTCGTTGTCTCAAGATCTTCTGGGTGAGAATTCGCTCAACAAAAGGGGTTGCGCTTCGTTGTGGAACTCGCTTCTACGCTAAATGCATAATGTAAGTAAAATGCTAATAAATGCTAAATAAAAGGTACGCTTACGGTTTTATATGATATTGGTGATATTTATATGTTGTTTCCCCACATATGGGATGCCTCATCATTGAGATGAGATGTATATTTGTGATATATATGCTATTATATTTTTCCGATCGAGCCGCGCAAAGGAGACTCTGCCGAATTTTTCCGTAAATCCGGGTGTTAGAAAATTTTTCAAGTTTAAATTTTTTTATAACTTGTTTTGATAACTAACTTTTAAGTTTAGAAAGCCGTTTGGAGTAACTTAGTGGAAGCGTAGTTATGACTTTATAAATGGAATTTCATTGTTTTATAAGTTGGTAACTTTGAATAAAATATATCTAATGTTGAATTCTATACTTAGTTTCTTTTCCTTTCTTTTCCCTTCTTTTCCTTTTCGAGGACGAAAAGTTTTGAGTGGGGGAGAGTGTAACGACCCGTAAATTTTCGATAACTAAATTAGCTAATTTAATAAGATTTCGTGATTTAATGTTAGAAAAAAATTGTAATTCATTTGGAATAATAATAACTGGAATGAATTGCAACAATTATCCAAGTAATGAAATATAAATGCTACTTAGTAAATTCCTTTGCAATCGATAGTTGAATAGGGTGATAAATGTTGAATTCATTTGGTATAAGAAAGTAGTTGATTGATAAGTAAAATCTATTTGAAATCAAATATTGAATATTGAACACGTAATTGTTTAAATTAAATATTTAAAACTTATTGAATAATTGAATAACTGTAAAATGAAAATAGTGTTCTAAATTTTGAAATGGTTTTAAAAGTTGAATCTTACAAGTTCAATTTCAATATTTCAAAAGATAATGAATTATTGGATAAGCGAAATTGTCTAAATTAAATATTTGGAATTTATTGGATAAATAAAATAACGGGTTTAATATGATTAAAAATGATTTGTAAAATTTTATTTTATCATATTGGAGTTATAGTGATGTTATAGAACTTTTAAAACTGAATTTAAAATTTATTTGTGAAAATTGAATATTTTAATATTTAATTATCGACTGGAAAATAGCCAATTTTTGAACAGTCTCAGAATTGGACAAAACTAGTTCCATTGGATCCGTAATAGTTAGTTATTATCGGATTTCAATTTTCGTAGCAATCGGAGTTGTCGTTTGACCGTGACAGCTCGAAACGCGTTGAAATTGTTTTAATATTAATTTGGCGAGTTAAAATAGTCATTTTTCAAACGGTCTCGGATTTCGACGAAACTAGTTTCATTGGATCCGTAATGTGATATTATTGTAAGGTTTCAAATTTCGTGTCAATCGGATTTACCGTTTGTCCGGGGCAAGCCAAAACGCATAGAAATTAGTTGAATCGGTTTAATTTAAATTTGATCGTTTATTGCCGTAACTCGCGCATATGATCGAATTAGCCTCCGAAACCTATTCCATTGTGTCCGGAACGCGGGGTAAACCCTAGAAACGCCAGTCGGCACGCTTCGTTTGGAGTTCGGAAAATTTCGATGAATAGTAAATTGGGAAATTTTTTCTATAAAAGGACCTTCACCCTTTCACTTTGCAAACCCTAATTTACTTCAGCCCTAGCCGCCATTTTACTGAATCAATGGCCACGAAAATTCGAAACTTCTTCCTCATTTTCCTCTCAATCCATCAACAATTAGCAAAAACTCTCAACTACAAAGTTGTAGAGCACGATGAAAGCTTCAAATCCATACGGAGATGATCGAAAACGGAGCCACGGATCAACGGGAAATCGAGATTTAAGCTGCTGCGTTTTTCACGCAATTCGAGGCAGAGGGGATGGCCGAGCTTCAGGCTATTGATGGTGAAGGTGGAGTAAGGCGGTGGCTTCGAAGTGGTGTAACCTGATCGTGTTCATGTTCGTCGTGGAGGTCGCAAAATCAAACCCTAGTGGCGTATGAATGGGTTCAAGTTGCGTGATTTACTACCTGGAAGATGATACGCGTGCGTGAGGAAGGATTAGGGTGCGGCCCTGATCGGCTATGCAAGGGACGAACGGCAGATGTTTGGCAAGGTTAAAAATTAAATTAAAGTTGTAAATTTTATTTATATTATAATCCGAATAAACTTTAAACCATCTTAACTTTGTCATGCGAGGTCGGAATCGGTCGAAACAAGTTGCGTTGCGTTCGTATTGTCGAATACTACGCTATGGAATTGGATTGGAATCATTTGGAGCTATAGAAAATTTTGAGTTAAATCGAACGTCGTTCGATTTGATTTAAAATCGTAAAATCAAGGTGAGTGTTTTATAAAGCTCACACCGTACTAAATATTTTTATGCTAGTTAAATTTGATATTATGAAGTGTTATGATTTTATTTGTCGTTGTTTGGTAAAAATTTAATTGTCATATAGCTTGTCATTTGCATTAACCGTTGAAAAATTAAATTGACAGTTAAATTGAAATTAAAATTGGATTGCGATTAAATTACCTGACATTGATAACTATGAAACTGCCATGAATTGTATTGTTTATTGGATGATGTATTTTGATGGATGCTATTGGTTGATAATTGAATGTTTGGATGTTTATTTGCTTATATAGATCCTGTTATGCATACATATGATACTGAGATTAATTTAAGTAATGTATACTCACTCCTGACATTTAATTGAAATAAAAAAATTACTTGGCCATAGGATAGAAAATTATATACGGACACCGAATTGGCTAAATAAATAATTTTTGAAATCGTCGATTTAAAATTTATTTAAATGTTTTGATTTAAAAGTTATAAATAGAAATCAATTTATAGAAATCAAATTTGTCGAAAAATTGAGTTGGAATGTTGAAATAAATTTTGGTTAAAAGAAATTGGTAAATAATTTAAGTTGTGACTTTAAAAAAAATAAAAATTTGGATATGATTGAATTTCAAAAATCTATTTATTTTAAAGATTGAACATTATTTCGAGCTTTGAATATTACTAAGTAAAAGTGATATGAAATGATATTTTGAAGTCGAGTTTGGAGTTGAATCATATTTGGGATTTGGATTTAAACTTGAATATTGTTGGAAATTTTGTTAAGTGTTATAAATTGATATTTTGAGAAATCAAGCTCCAAATCGATATAAATTGAAATTGAATTAATTAAAGGTGAATGTAGAATTGAATTGATTTGAAGTAAAAGTTGACATTGTTTTGAATTGAAATCGAAATTGAATCGGTAGAATGGAAATTGAAATTGATTTGAATTGGGAAGTTATAATTGAAATGGATTGATTTTGAAGCTGTTTTAATTTGTTTTCCAAATTACTCTGTTATATAAACCATTTTGAATACTTAAACTATTTTAATCTATTTTAAATCTACTTAACCCAATTTAAATTATTTAAACTAATTTATCTATTTTAAATCCATTTTAAAGATTTTAAGTGTTTTTAACTATTTTAATTATTTAAAACTACTTTTAAACTACTTAAAACTATTTTTCTAAAATCCTAAGCTGGTCAATAAGGTGAAATGTTTATATTTAAATCTTGAATTTAAATATGAAATCTGATATTTTGAAAGATACGATGATATTTGAATGGATTTGATTTTTGAAGCGAATATGATATTTTGATATCAATTATGAATCGATTTGAAATATAAAAGAGCCAACGGTGTAATAATACGTAGTTATTAAAGAGACCGGGATCAGATATGGACATACTCTCTGTCGATACTGAAAACCACTTTAATAACTATTATACGCGGAGTGTTGATCCAGAATGAAGTGGATGGTTTGGTGAACGCGTTGACTGAAGAAAGAGAACGATTATTGGATGACCCCTGACATGACTAAAACAGGAGCCGCACCGGGCCATTGAGGTTCGCCACCTCTAGCGGACACACTTCTTCGATACCATATCTATTACATTTGTGATGCGATTTGGGTGCACCCCTTGATTTGGGAGTGTTGTTTCGCGGTGTTGGGGTAGCTGCTGGCTATGCCCAACATCAGTCCGGATCACGCAACTACTAGTATCCTAGTTGGTATTGCCTCATGTACCTTGTCATACTGATTATCCTATTCGCGACCACTACGTTTTGATTTGTACCTTGAGTATATGGATTGCCCTCTGGTGACTTCCGGTTTTGGGGAAACTACGGTCTTGTATATGCTTTTGGGAATATAAAAATGTGTTAAGGGGGATTATGGTAACGCCTTAACGCTATTTTGATACTTTATATTACTTATAGGCATTATCTACTTAGCGTATATTACTACATAGTAGATAGTTTAACGGATCCTTGAGAGATGGAAAATCCCGTAACATCTCTTGAGTTATTGCACGCACGTTGACACTGGATATGAGATGTCAAACCCCGTAAACATCTCTGACGCCGTTACACTCATATTTATTTACGATTGATTTAACTTTCATAAGGATATTTTAGTCCTGACTCGAGTGTTTTGTCTTTTCATTACGCTCGGGTCAGTCCTGAGTTTTCAGTTTAGGTTGAAGATCATTTCCTTGGAGGGCGGAGACGAAGATTTGGTATATTATCTACTACTATTATATTCATTCCATTCCGCTGCATTGTTGTATGATATTTGTTGTGTATGTAACTCTGATAAATGTTGTATAATAATAATCAAATGTATTCATTTCAAATGTATTCATTTAATTAACAGCTTCATGAACTGTTATTTTATTATTATACTTTAGCCTTCCGCTGTGAGATTCTGTGTTGTTTCATTTCCTTTATTTCCCTTCCTTTTCTTTTCTTAATTACCCCAATAACTATCTGCCCTTTTAATGGTTTGGAATCGACATGTGTATTTGATCGTCGGTTTAAACTGTCCAAAAAGGCGGGTCGTTACAGAACACCTTGAGAAACAACTACATAAGGAGTCCAAACCCTTCTAAACTACTATATTATATATAGTAATCATCCATCAAAATTACAATTACGTCTCTCATACGTAGTTACGTCAGCGAGCGTTGGCTAAAATCGATTTGACCAAAGCTCTGATACCAAATGTGACGACCGCCCATGACTCCCGCACCAAAACAAGGAAATAGTGCGCTGAGGAGCGTGCCAGGCAGCCATGGACGATGATCAAGGTAAGGTAAAACAGCAAACTCTATCGTACAACTCACAGCGCATAGACAAAATACAATAGAGAAATATATGTATATAGTGAAGCTCATAACAGAATAACATCATATAGACTTCATAAAGGTTTGATACAAGCATCTGAACAATCAATACATCAAGCCTCACTACATAACACTCAAACATATACAAGCAGCGGAACATCCAGTACATATAGTAAGAAAAACTAATATGCTAGCCTCCAGCTCGTCCTCGTCATCAACAGCGTTGGTAGCCAAGAACAGCACCTGTCACCTTCTACCTAGTCTGCCCGTCCCAACATGCATGAACAGCCCAAGGTAATAAGAGCTGAACAAAAAACCTTGAGTCAGACAACAGTCTTAGTGAGCAGTAAATTAACTACCAAACATACCAAAAGAGCATAAAGGATAAAAGGAATAGGAACTCAACCATCCCACTCCACCTCATTCTACAGTGATAGCCCCCAGACCCACTAAGCATAAACAAGCATAGCAAAGCAGACAATTTAAGTAGAGTAATTATCACTCGAGTCAAGGTCGATGTTTTCCAAATACAAACCCCCAAGGCCTAAACCAAGATCAGATAAGCACCCAGAAAACACCTCTCTTGAGTCCGAATAACGATACAACCAAACATCCATGACTCTGGCTATCACTATTATCATTGCCTCGATTTCACCGTTAATTGAATGACCACCTGTCAAGGGCTAATGGTAACCCCGGTTATAGATAAACTCTGCACGTCAACGTGACCCGTGCCTAGGACTTACCTACTCTGCCCAGAGTACTCGACCACCTACCTGTAGTCTTTTGGGTATCTCGACCACCTACCTGTAGTCGTTTGGGCATCCCATGTACTCTTGCTTTGAATTTACTAGAACCTTCAACAACGATGAGATCCAAGCCTCCTAGTCATCCTCCTCGACGTCTATTCTCATACTAGCCTAAGCTACTTCTCGAGCAATCCATTATCAACCAACTCGAACCATCCCTCGAGTTATCAACATGCTTGGAATGATCCCTGCTTGGAATATGCCAAAACTATATCACATCATGCTTCGCCTCATCTCATCAAAGCAAAGCTCCATCACAACAATGTCATCATATCCGTCCATATAAGCTTCATCATCCGCTACATATGCCACGAGCGGCTTTTCTCATCCCTTAGCCACTCCCTTAGCTTTTGAATCATTTTCGACCATACATGTCTAAATCCAATCATAAATCAACTAACTCTAAACAATCAATCAAGACAATCATTAATCCAAGCAATCAAATATTCAAACAAGGTTTAATAAGCAATTATACAAGGAAATGGCAATTTGGTAATTAAAGTGTCCAAATCTAATAAGCATGAATAATAGGCAAATGTCTCTACAACTTGATGAATAAACTTGCATAAGTTAACATGTAGTAAAATAGGTGTCAAAACTTCATAGATGATAGATCTACATGCATACTTAGGAAAAATGCAAGAAATCACTATCTTTAACACATAAACAAGCCACCAATCCAATATACTCCCTTGGGTCCGTGTGAGAGATAACTACCACTCACCAAATCACCTAAACACCGCAAAAGCTACTAACTTCAGATCTGGACAGCGAAGAAACTAGCTTGATCCGACAAGATTCCGCTTCAAACGATGAAATCTCTCTTTGTTGGATGAAGATCTTCAACTTCGGCTCTTGAATCTTTGATCTTGATGTTGATCTTCGATCTTGGATGGATGTTAGCACTAGATTAGAGAGGAGAAAAGAAGTGAAGAAGTTTTGTAGTAGAGCTCTCAAAATGACAGCACTTCGTCGCTTCAAAATCCGATGCCAAAAAGTGAGACAAACCCCTTTATTTATAGGCTGAAACGCCCCATAGGTCGCTCGCTTTTAGGTCGCTCACGACCTAACTATGGCCGACCTACGACCTAGCAGCCCCACACGACCCAACGACCTAACCAACACGGCCTAACGACTCATGCGACTTAACGCTACACAGGGTCACACGACCTAACAGAGATGCCTATCCAACGACCTAACAGGAGTACCGACCCAACTAGGTCGTCCCACGACCTAACTACGCGGCAACGACTCAACCTATGTGCGACTCAACACATGCAGTGCCTCGACCTAACGACCTAAGCCATAACATACGTGCACGACTTAAGAACTAACACTAAGTCGGTTGCTACCTTAGGTCGTCTCACGACCTAACTATACACCTAAGCCATAACTCGTTCACGACCTAACCCTTTTAGGTCGCTAGCTTCTTAGGTCGGTCAATCTATAGGTCGCCCAAACTCCTAAGCCGCTAACTATCTTAGGTCGCTACTACTAGGTTCCTCACAACCCTTAGGTCGTTAACTCTACTAACTCGGTAATCCTTAAGTCGCTTGAGCGACCTACCTCCCCTAAGTCGCTAGCCTGCTTAACCGACCTATCTCCTTAGGCCGTTAATTCGGCAACACGACCCAAGCTTCCACACCTTAACTCAGCCACCTTCCATAAGTCGTTACCTATCTTAAGTCGGCCACTACCATGAGTTGCTCAACACTACTAAGTCGGTCACGACTCATGCCTCCATACGACCCAACTCTGAACGACTTAGGCTACCGACGAGCTAGCTATTACACGGCCTAACCCCTTAAACCGTAAACCCTGCCACTTAGGTTCAAACGATTCAAGCAATACTAACGACTTAATGCAACTATTTACGATTTTATTGACACGTAAAATACGGGTCGTTACAGTAATCCCGTTTTGCCGTAAAAATCCACGTGTCGAAAAAACGAAGGGTAAAAAACTTACGAGACCCGATTGAGATTCGGGTTGTCCTTTTTGGGCATTAATCTATTCGTTGATGGCTGAAAGCTATCAAAGCGGTAGAACTCATCGAGGCCTTCGTTTTGACAGGTTATGGCTCCCGTAACTCTAAACAAGCCAGAAGTTATGGCCGTCCGAATAATCGATATCTACAGAGTGCGACATCCACGGTGCAAGGTGCAACATCGTTCGAAATGGAGAAACAGTGCCGTACGACTTTTAAAAATGCGTGCATAGATTTGAAATGGAACAGTACCATGGTGCACCACTCTTCAGCGATGGGAAGTCGAAGACGGGCCACGGTAATCCCGTTTTACCGTAAAAATCCACGTGTCGAAAAAACGAAGGGTAAAAAACTTACGAGACCCGATTGAGATTCGGGTTGTCCTTTTTGGGCATTAATCTATCCGTTGACGGCAGAAAGCTGTCGAAGCCGTAGAACTCATCGAGGCCTTCGTTTTGACAGGTTATGGCTCCCGTAACTCTAAACGAGCCAGAAGAAATGGCCGTCCGAATAATCGATATCTACAGGGTGCAACATCCACGGTGCAAGGTGCAACATCCGTCCGAAATGGCGAAACAGTGCCGTACGGCTTTTAGAAATGCGTGCATGGATTTGACACGGAACAGTACCATGGTGCACCACTCTCCAGCGATGGTAAATCGAAGACCATCCACAGTAATCCCATTTTGCCGTAAAAATCCACGTGTCGAAAAAACGAAGGGTAAAAAACTTACGAGACCCGATTGAGATTCGGGTTGTCCTTTTTGGGCATTAATCTATCCGTTGACGGCTGAAAGCTGTCAAAACCGTAGAACTCATCGAGGCATTCGTTTTGACAGGTTATGGCTCCCGTAAATCTAAACGAGCCAGAAGTTATGGCCGTCCGAATAATCGATATCTACAGGGTGCAACATCCACGGTGCAAGGTGCAACATCCGTCCGAAATGGCGAAACAGTGCCGTACGGCTTTTAGAAATGCGTGCATGGATTTGAAGCTGGACAGTACCATGGTGTACCACTCTCCAGCGTTGGTAAATCGAAGACCAGCCACGGTAATCCCGTTTTGCCGTAAAATCCACGTGTCGAAAAAACGAAGGGTAAAAAACTTACGAGACCCGATTGAGATTCGGGTTGTCCTTTTTGGCCATTAATATATCCGTTGATGGATGAAAACTGTCAAAGCCGTAGAACTCATCGAGGCCTTCGATTTGACAGGTTATGGCTCCCGTAACTCTAAACGAGCCAGAAGTTATGCCCATCCGAAAAATCGATATCTACAGGGTGCAACATCCACGGTGCGAGGTCCAACATCCGTCCGAAATGGCGAAACAGTGCCGTACGTCTTTTAGAAATGCGTGCATGGATTTGAAACTGAACAGTACCATGTTGCACCACTCTCCAGCGTTGGTAAATCGAAGACCAGCCACGGTAATCCCGTTTTGCCGTAAAAATCCACGTGTCGAAAAAACGAAGGGTAAAAAACTTACGAGACCCGATTGAGATTCGGGCTGTCCTTTTTGGGCATTAATCTATGCATTGATGGCTGAAAGCTATCAAAGCCGTAGAACTCATCGAGGCCTTCGTTTTGACAGGTTATGGCTCCCGTAACTCTTAACGAGCCAGAAGTTTTGCCCGTCCGAATAATCGATATCTACAGGGTGCAACATCCACGGTGCAAGGTGCAACATCCGTCCAACATGGCGAAACAGTGCCGTACGACTTTTAGAAATACGTGCATGGATTTGAAACGAAACAGTACCATGGTGCACCACTCTCCAGCGATGGTAAGTCGAAGACCAGCCACCGTAATCCCGCTTTGCCGTAAAAATCCACGTGTCGAAAAAACGAAGGGTAAAAAACTTATGAGACCCGATTGAGATTCGGGTTGTCCTTTTTGGCCATTAATCTATCCGTTGACGGCTGAAAGCTATCAAAACCGTAGAACTCATCAAGGCCTTCATTTTGACAGGTTATGGCTTCCGTAGCTCTAAACGAGCCAGAAGTTATAGCCGTCCGAATAATCGATATCCACAGGGTGCAACATCCACAGTGCAAGGTGCAACATCCGTCCGAAACGGCGAAACAGTGCCGTACGGCTTTTAGAAATGCGTGCATAGATTTGAAATGGAACAGTACCATGGTGCACCACTCTTCAGCGATGGGAAGTCGAATACGGGCCACGGTAATCCCGTTTTACCGTAAAAATCCACGTGTCGAAAAATTGAAGGGTAGAAAACTTAAGAGACCCGATTGAGATTCGGGTTGTCCTTTTTGGGCATTAATCTATCCGTTGACGGCTGAAAGCTGTCAAAGCCGTAGAACTCATCGAGGCCTTCGTTTTGACAGGTTATGGCTCCCGTAACTCTTAACGAGCCAGAAGTTATGGCCGTCCGAATAATCAATATCTACAGGGTGCAACATCCACGGTGCAAGGTGCAACATCCGTCCGACATGGCCAAACAGTGCCGTACGACTTTTAGAAATGCGTGCATGGATTTGAAACGGAACAGTACCATGGTGCACCACTCTCCAGCGATGGTAAATCGAAGACCAGCCACCGTAATCCCGTTCTGCCGTAAAAATCCACGTGTCGAAAAAACGAAGGGTAAAATACTAACGAGACCCGATTGAGATTCGGGTTGTCCTTTTTGGGCATTAATCTATCCATTGACGGCTGAAAGCTGTCAAAGCCGTAGAACTCATCGAGGCCTTCGTTTTGACAGGTTATGGCTCCCGTAACTCTTAATGAGCCAGAAGTTATGCCCGTCCGAATAATCGATATCTACAGGGTGCAACATCCATGGTGCAAGGTGCAACATCCGTCCAACATTGCGAAACAGTGCAGTACGACTTTTAGAAATGCGTGCATGGATTTGAAACGAAACAGTACCATGGTGCACCACTCTCCAGCGATGGTAAGTCGAAGACCAGCCACCGTAATCCCGCTTTGCCGTAAAAATCCACGTGTCGAAAAAACGAAGGGTAAAAAACTTATGAGACCCGATTGAGATTCGGGTTGTCCTTTTTCGCCATTAATCTATCCGTTGACGGCTGAAAGCTATCAAAACCGTAGAACTCATCGAGGCCTTCGTTTTGACAGGTTATGGCTTCCGTAGCTCTAAACGAGCCAGAAGTTATAGCCGTCCGAATATCGATATCTACAGGTTGCAACATCCACGGTGCAAGGTGCAACATCCGTCCGAAATGGCGAAACAGTGCCGTACGGCTTTTAGAAATGCGTGCATAGATTTGAAATGGAACAGTACCATGGTGCACCACTCTTCAGCGATGGGAAGTCGAATACGGGCCACGGTAATCCCGTTTTACCGTAAAAATCCACGTGTCGAAAAATTGAAGGGTAAAAAACTTAAGAGACCCGATTGAGATTCGGGTTGTCCTTTTTGGGCATTAATCTATCCGTTGACGGCTGAAAGCTGTCAAAGCCGTAGAACTCATCGAGGCCTTCGTTTTGACATGTTATGGCTCCCGTAACTCTTAACGAGCCAGAAGTTATGGCCGTCCGAATAATAGATATCTACAGGGTGCAACATCCGCGGTGTAAGGTGCAACATCCGTCCGACATGGCCAAACAGTGTCGTACGACTTTTAGAAATGCGTGCATGGATTTGAAACGGAACAGTACCATGGTGCACCACTCTCCAGCGATGGTAAATCGAAGACCAGCCACTGTAATCCCGTTTTGCCGTAAAAATCCACGTGTCGAAAAAACGAAGGGTAAAAAACTTACGAGACCCAATTGAGATTCGGGTTGTCCTTTTTGGGCATTAATCTATCCGTTGACGGCTGAAGGGTGTCAAAGCCGTAGAACTTATCGACGCCTTCGTTTTGACAGGTTATGGCTCCCGTAACTCTAAACGAGCCAGAAGTTATGGCCGTCCGAATAATCGATATCTACAGGGTGCAACATCCAAGGTGCAAGGTGCAACATCCGTCCGAAATGGAGAAACAGTGCCGTACGACTTTTAGAAATGCGTGCATAGATTTGAAATGGAACAGTACCATGGTGCACCACTCTTCAGCGATGGGAAGTCGAAGACGGGCCACGGTAATCCCGTTTTACCGTAAAAATCCACCTGTCCAAAAAACGAAGGGTAAAAAACTTACGAGACCCGATTGAGATTCGGGTTGTCCTTTTTGGGCATTAATCTATCCGTTGACGGCTGAATGCTGTCAAAGCCGTAGAACTCATCGAGGCCTTTGTTTTGACAGGTTATGGCTCCCGTAACTCTAAACGAGCCAGAAGTTATGGCCGTCCGAATAATCGATATCTACTGGGTGCAACATCCACGGTGCAAGGTGCAACATCCGTCCGAAATGGCGAAACAGTGCCGTACGGCTTTTAGAAATACGTGCATGGATTTGAAATGGAACAGTACCATGGTGCACCACTCTCCAGCAATGGTAAATCGAAGACCATCCACCGTAATCCCGTTTTGATGTAAAAATCCACGTGTCGAAAAAACGAAGGGTAAAAAACTTACGAGACCCGATTGAGATTCGGGTTGTCCTTTTTGGGCATTAATCTATCCGTTGACGGCTGAAAGCTGTCAAAACCGTAGAACTCATCGAGGCTTTCGTTTTGACAGGTTATGGCTCCCGTAAATCTAAACGAGCCAGAAGTTATAGCCGTTCGAATAATCGATATCTACAGGGTGCAACATCCACGGTGCAAGGTGCAACATCCGTCCGAAATGGTGAAATAGTGTCGTACGGCTTTTAGAAATACGTGCATGGATTTGAAACTGAACAGTACCATGGTGCACCACTCTCCGGCGATGGTAAATTGAAGACCAGCCACGGTAATCCCGTTTTGCCGTAAAAATCCACGTGTCGAAAAAACGAAGGGTAAAAAACTTACGAGACCCGATTGAGATTCGGGTTGTCCTTTTTGGGCATTAATACATCCATCGATGGCTGAAAGCTGTAAAAGCCATAGAACTCATCGAGGCCTTCGTTTTGACAGGTTAAGGCTCCCGTAACACTAAACGAGCCAGAAGTTATGCCCGTCCGAATAATCGATATCTACAGGGTGCAACATCCACGGTGCAAGGTGCAACATCCGTCCGTAATGGAGAAACAGTGCCGTATGACTTTTAGAAATGCGTGCATGGATTTAAAACGGAACATTACCATAGTGCACCACTCTCCAGCGATGGGAAGTCGAAGACGGGCCACGGTAATCCCGTTTTGCCGTAAAAATCCACGTGTCGAAAAAACGAAGGGTAAAAAACTTACGAGACCCGATTGAGATTCGGGTTGTCCTTTTTGGGCATTAATCTATCCGTTGACAGCTGAAAGCTGTCAAAGCCGTAGAACTCATCGAGGCCTTCGTTTTGACAGGTTATGGCTCCCGTAACTCTTAACGAGCCAGAAGTTTTGGCCGTCCGAATAATCAACATCCACGGTGCAAGGTGCAACATCCACGGTGCAAGGTGCAACATCCGTCCGACATGGCGAAACAGTGTCGTACGACTATTAAAAATGCGTGCATGGATTTGAAACGGAACAGTACCATGGTGCACCACTCTCCAGCGATGGTAAATCGAAGACCAGCCACCGTAATCCCATTTTGCCGTAAAAATCCACGTGTCGAAAAAACGAAGGGTTAAAAACTTACGACACCCGATTGAGATTCGGGTTGTCCTTTTTGGGCATTAATCTATCCGTTGACGGCTGAAAGCTGTCAAAGCCGTAGAACTCAACGAGGCCTTCGTTTTGACAGGTTATGGCTCCCGTAAATCTAAACGAGTCAGAAGTTATGGCCGTCCAAATAATCGATATCTACAGGGTGCAACATCCACGGTGCAAGGTGCAACATCCGTCCGAAATGGCGAAACAGTGCCGTACGGCTTTTAGAAATGCGTGCATGGATTTGAAACTAAACAGTACCATGGTGCACCACTCTCCAGTGATGGAAAATCAAAGATCAGCCACGGTAATCCCGTTTTGCCGTAAAAATCCACGTGTCGAAAAAACGAAGGGTAAAAAACATACGAGACCAGATTGAGATTCGGGTTGTCCTTTTTGGGCATTAATATATCCGTTGATGGCTGAAAGCTCTCAAAGCCGTAGAACTCATCGAGGCCTTCGTTTTGACAGGTTGTGGCTTCCGTAACTCTAAACGAGCCAGAAGTTATTCCCGTCCGAATAATCGATATCTAGAGGGCGCAACATCCACGGTGCAAGGTGCAACATCCGTCCGAAATGGCGAAACAGTGCCGTATGACTTCTAGAAATGCGTGCATGGATTTAAAACGGCACATTACCATGTTGCACCCCTCTCCAGCGATGGGACGTCGAAGACGGGCCACGGTAATCCCGTTTTACCGTAAAAATCCACGTGCCGAAAAAACGAAGGGTAAAAAACTTACGAGACCCGATTGAGATTCGGGTTGTCCTTTTTGGGCATTAATCTATCCATTGACGGCTAAAAGATGTCAAAGCCGTAGAACTCATCGAGGCCTTCGTTTTGACAGGTTATGGCTCCCGTAATTCTTAACGAGCTAGAAGTTATGGCCGTCCGAATAATCGATATCTACAGGGTGCAACATCCACGGTGCAAGGTGCAACATCCGTCCGACATGGCGAAACAGTGCCGTTCGACTTTTTGAAATGCGCGCATGGATTTGAAACGGAACAGTACCATGGTGGACCACTCTCCAGCGATGGTAAATCGAAGACCAGCCACCGTAATCCCGTTTTGCCGTAAAAATCCACTTATCGAAAAAATGAAGGGTAAAAAACTTACGAGACCCGATTGAGATTCGGGTTGTCCTTTTTGGGCATTAATCTATCCGTTGACGGCTGAAAGCTGTCAAAGTCGTAGAGCTCATCGAGGCCTTCGTTTTGACAGGTTATGGCTCCCGTAACTCTAAACGAGCCAGAAGTTATGGCCGTCCGAATAATCGATATCTACAGGGTGCAACATCCACGGTGCAAGGCGCAACATCCGTCCGAAATGGAGAAACAGTGCCGTACGACTTTTAGAAATGTGTGCATAGATTTGAAATGGAACAGTACCATGGTGCACCACTCTTCAGTCATGGGAAGTCGAAGACGGGCCACGGTAATCCCGTTTTACCGTAAAAATCCACGTGTCGAAAAACGAAGGGTAAAAAACTTACGAGACCCGATTGAGATTCGGGTAGTCCTTTTTGGGCATTAATCTATCCGTTGACGGTTGAAAAATGTCAAAGCCGTAGAACTCATCGAGGCCTTCATTTTGATAGGTTATGGCTCCCGTAACTCTAAATGAGCCAGAAGTTATGGCCGTCCGAATAATCGATATCTACAGGGTGCTACATCCAAGGTGCAAGGTGCAACATCCGTCAGAAATGGCGAAACAGTGTCGTACGACTTTTAGAAATGCATGCATAGATTTTAAACGGAACAGCACCATGGTGCACCACTCTCCAGCGATGGTAAATCGAAGACCATCCAACGTAATCCCGTTTTACCGTAAAAATCCACGTGTCGAAAAAACGAAGGGTAAAAAACTTACGAGACCCGATTGAGATTTGGGTTGTCCTTTTTGGGCATTAATCTATCCATTGACGGCTGAAAGCTGTCAAAGCCGTAGAACTCATCGAGGCCTTCGTTTTGACATGTTATGGCTCCTGTAACTCTTAACGAGCCAGAAGTTATGCCCGTCCGAATAATCGATATCTACAGGGTGCAACATCCACGGTGCAAGGTGCAACATCCGTCCAACATGGCGAAACAGTGCCGTACGACTTTTAGAAATGCGTGCATGGATTTGAAACGGAACAGTACCATGGTGCACCACTCTCCAGCGATGGTAAATCGAAGACCAGCCACCATAATCCCGTTTTGCCGTAAAAATCCACGTGTCGAAAAAACGAAGGGCAAAAAACTTACGAGACCCGATTGAGATTCGGGTTGTCCTTTTTAGGCAGTAATCTATCCGTTGACGGCTGAAAGCTGTCAAAGCCTGAGAACTCATCGAGGCCTTCGTTTTGACAGGTTATGGCTCCCGTAACTCTTAACGAGCCAGAAGTTATGGCCGTCCGAATAATCGATATCTACAGGGTGCAACATCCACGGTGCAAGGTGCAACATCCGTCCGACATGGCGAAACAGTGCCGTACGACTTTTGGAAATGCGTGCATGGATTTGAAATGGAACAGTACCATGGTGCACCACTCTTCAGCGATGGGAAGTCGAATACGGGCCACGGTAATCCCGTTTTACCGTAAAAATCCACGTGTCGAAAAAACGAAGGGTAAAAAACTTACGAGACCCGATTGAGATTCGGGTTGTCCTTTTTGGGCATTAATCTATCTGTTGACGGATGAAAGCTGTCAAAGCAGTAGAAATCATCGAGGCCTTTGTTTTGACAGGTTATGGCTCCCGTAACTCTTAACGAGCCAGAAGTTATGGCCGTCCGAATAATCGATATCTACAGGGTGCAACATCCACGGTGCAAGGTGCAACATCCGTCCGGCATGGCGAAACAGTGCCGTACGACTTTTAGAAATGCGTGCATGGATTTGAAACGGAACAGTACCATGGTGCACCACTCTCCAGCGATGGTAAATCGAAGACCAGCCACCGTAATCCCGTTTTGCCGTAAAAATCCACGTGTCGAAAAAAACGAAGGGTAATAAACTTACGAGACCCGATTGAGATTCGGGTTGTCCTTTTTGGGAATTAATCTATCCGTTGACGGATGAAAGCTGTCAAAGCCGTAGAACTCATCGAGGCCTTCGTTATGACAGGTTGTGGCTCCCGTAACTCTAAACGAGCCAGAAGTTATGGCCGTCCGAATAATCGATATCTACAGGGTGCAACATCCACTGTGCAAGGTGCAACATCCGTCCGAAATGGAGAAACAGTGGCGTACGACTTTTAGAAATGCGTGCATAGATTTGAAATGGAACAGTACCATGGTGCACCACTCTTCAGCGATGGGAAGTCGAAGACGGGCCACGGTAATCCCGTTTTACCGTAAAAATCCACGTGTCGAAAAAACGAAGGGTAAAAAACTTACGAGACCCGATTGAGATTCGGGTTGTCCTTTTTGGGCATTAATCTATCCGTTGTCGGCTGAAAGCTGTCAAAGCCGTAGAACTCATCGAGGCCTTCGTTTTGACAGGTTATGGCTCCCGTAACTCTAAACGAGCCACAAGTTATGTCCGTCCGAATAATCGATATCTACAGGGTGCAACATCCACGGTGCAAGGTGCAACATCCGTCTGAAATGGAGAAACAGTGTCGTACGGCTTTTAGAAATGCGTGCATGGATTTGAAACAGAACAGTACCATAGTGCACCACTCTCCAGTGATGGTAAATCGAAGACCATCCACCGTAATCCCGTTTTGTCGTAAAAATCCACATGTCGAAAAAACGAAGGGTAAAAAACTTACGAGACCCGATTGAGATTCGGGTTGTCCTTTTTGGGCATTAATCTATCCGTTGATGGCTGAAAGCTGTCAAAACCGTAGAACTCATCGAGGCCTACGTTTTGACAGGTTATGGCTCCCGTAAATCTAAACGAGCCAGAAGTTATAGCCGTCCGAATAATCGATATCTACAGGGTGCAACATTCACGGTGCAAGGTGCAACATCCGTCCGAAATGGCGAAACAGTGCCGTACGGCTTTTAGAAATGCGTGCATGGATTTGAAACTGAACCGTACCATGGTGCACCACTCTCCAGCGATGGTAAATCGAAGACCAGCCACGGTAATCCCGTTTTGCCGTAAAAATCAACGTGTCGAAAAAACGAAGGGTAAAAAACTTACGAGACCCGATTGAGATTCGGGTTGTCCTATTTGGGCATTAATATATCCGTAGATGGCTGAAAGCTATCAAAGCCGTAGAACTCATCGAGGCCTTCGTTTTGACAGGTAATGGCTCCCGTAACTCTAAACGAGCCAGAAGTTATGCCCGTCCGAATAATCGATATCTACAGGGTGCAACACCCACGGTGCAAGGTGCAACATCCGTCCGAAATGGCGAAACAGTGCCGTATGACTTTTAGAAATGCGTGCATGGATTTAGAACGGAACATTACCATGGTGCACCACTCTCCAGCGATGGGAAGTCGAAGATGTGCCACGGTAATCCCGTTTTGCCGTAAAAATCCACGTGTCGAAAAAACAAAGGGTAAAAAACTTACGAGAGCCGATCGAGATTCGGGTTGTCCTTTTTGGGCATTAATCTATCAGTTGATAGCTGAAAGCTGTCAAAGCCGTAGAACTCATCGAGGCGTTCGTTTTGACAGGTTATGGCTCCTGTAATTCTTAACGAGCCAGAAGTTATGGCCGTCCGAATAATCCATATCTACAGGGTGCAACATCCACGGTGCAAGGTGCAACATCCGTCCGACATGGCGAAACAGTGTCGTACGACTTTTAGAAATGCATGCATGGATTTGAAACGGAACAGTACCATCGTGCACCACTCTCCAGCGATGGTAAATCGAAGACCAGCCACCGTAATCCCGTTTTTCCGTAAAAATCCACGTGTCGAAAAAACAAAGGGTAAAAAACTTACGAGACCCGATTGAGATTCGGGTTGTCCTTTTTGGGCATTAATATATCCGTTGATGGCTGAAAGCTGTCGAAGCCGTAGAACTCATCGATGCCTTCGTTTTGACAGGTTATGGCTCCCATAACTCTAAACGAGCCAGAAGTTATGGCCGTCCGAATAATCGATATCTACAGGGTGCAACATCCACGGTGCAAGGTGCAACATCCGTCCGAAATGGAGAAATAGTGCCGTACGACTTTTAGAAATGCGTGCATAGATTTGAAATGGAACAGTAACATGGTGCACCACTCTTCAGCGATGGGAAGTCGAAGACAGGCCACGGTAATCCCGTTTTACCGTAAAAATCCACGTCTCGAAAAAACGAAGGGTAAAAAACTTACGAGACCCGATTGAGATTCGGGTTGTCCTTTTTGGGCATTAATCTACCCGTTGACGGCTTAAAGCTGCCGAAGCCGTAGAACTCATCGAGGCCTTCGTTTTGACAGGTTATGGCTCCCGTAACTCTAAACAAGCCAGAAGTTATGGCCGTCCGAATAATCGATATCTACAGGGTGCAACATCCACGGTGCAAGGTGCAACATCCGTCCGAAATGGCGAAACATTGTCGTACGGCTTTTAGAAATGCATGCATGGATTAGAAAATGAACAGTACCATAGTGCACCACTCTCCAGCGATGGTACATCGAAGACCATCCAACGTAATCCCGTTTTGTCGTAAAAATCCACGTGTCGAAAAAAACGAAGGGTAAAAAACTTACGAGACCCGATTGAGATTCGGGTTCTCCTTTTTGGGCATTAATCTATCCGTTGACGGCTGAAAGCTGTCAAAACCGTAGAACTCATCGAGGCCTTCGTTTTGACTGGTTATGGCTCCCGTAAATCTAAACGAGCCAGAAGTTATAGTCGTCCGAATAATCGATATCTACAGGGTGCAACATCCACGGTGCAAGTTGCAACATCCGTCCGAAATGGCGAAACAGTGCCGTACGGCTTTTAGAAATGCGTACATGGATTTGAAACTGAACCGTACCATGGTGCACCACTCTCCAACGATGGTAAATCGAAGACCAGCCACGGTAATCCCGTTTTGCCGTAAAAATCCACGTGTCGAAAAAACGAAGGGTAAAAAACTTACGAGACTCGATTGAGATTCGGGTTGTCCTTTTTGGGCATTAATACATCCGTTGATGGCTGAAAGCTGTCAAAGCCGTAGAACTCATCGAGGCCTTCGTTTTGACAGGTTATGGCTCTCGTAACTCTAAACGAGCCAGAAGTTATAGCCGTCCGAATAATCGATAACTACAGGGTGCAACATCCACGGTGCAAGGTGCAACATCCGTCCAAAATGGCGAAGCAGTGCCGTACGGCTTTTAGAAATGCCTGCATGGATTTGAAACGGAACAGTACCGTGGTGCACCACTCTCCAGCGATGGTAAATCGAAGACCATCCACCGTAATCCTGTTTTACCGTAAAATTCCACGTGTCGAAAAAACGAAGGGTAAAAAACTTACGAGACCCGATTGAGATTCGGGTTGTCCTTTTTGGGCGTTAATCTATCCGTTGACGGATGAAAGCTATTGAAGCCGTAGAACTCATCGAGGCCTTCGTTTTGACAGGTTATGGCTCCCGTAACTCTTAACGAGCCATAAGTTATGGCCGTCCGAATAATCGATATCTACAGGGTGCAACATCCACGGTGCAAGGTGCAACATCCGTCCGAAATGGCGAAACAGTGCCGTACGACTTTTAGAAATGCATGCATGGATTTGAAACAGAACAGTACCATGGTGCACCACTCTCCAGCCATGGGAAGTCGAAGACGGGCCACGGAAATCCCGTTTTACCGTAAAAATCCACATGTGGAAAAAACGAAGGGTAAAAAACTTACGAGACCCGATTGAGATTCGAGTTGTTCTTTATGGGCATTAATCTATCCGTTGACGGCTGAAAGCTGTCAATGCCGTAGAACTCATCGAGGACTTCGTTTTGACAGGATATGGCTTCCGTAACTCTAAACGAGCCAAAAGTTATGGCCGTCCGAATAAACGATATGTACAAGGTGCAACATCCACGGTGCAAGGTGCAACATCCGTCCGAAATGGCGAAACAGTGCCTTACGACCTTTAGAAATGCGTGCATGGATTTGAAGCGGAACAGTACCATGGTGCACCACTCTTCTGCGATGGAAGTCAAAGACGGGTCAAATTAATCCCGTTTTACCGTAAAAATCCACGTGTCGAAAAAGTGAAGGGTAAAAAACTTACGAGACCCGATTGAGATTCGGGTTGTCCTTTTTGGGTATTTATCTATCCGTTGACGGCTTAAAGCTGTCAAAACCGTAGAACTCATCGAGGCCTTCGTTTTGACAGGTTATGGCTCCCGTAACTCTTAAGGAGCCAGAAGTTATGGCCATCCGAATAATCGATATCTACAGGGTGCAACATCCACGGTGCAAGGTGCAACATCCGTCCGAAATGGCGAAACAGTGCCGTACGACTTTTAGAAATGCGTGCACGGATTTGAAACTGAACAGTACCATGGTGCACCACTCTCTAGCGATGGTAAATCGAAGACCAGCCACGGTAATCCCGTTTTGCCGTAAAAATCCACATGTCGAAAAAACGAAGGGTAAAAAACTTACGAGACCCGACTGAGATTCGGGTTGTCCTTTTTTGGCATTAATCTATCCGTTGACGGCTGAAAGCTGTCAAAGCGGTAGAACTCATCGAGGCCTTCGTTTTGACAGGTTATGGCTCCCGTAACTCTAAACGAGCCAGAAGTTATGGCCGTCCGAATAATCGAGATCTACAGGGTGCAACATCCACGGTGCAAGGTGCAACATCCGTCCGAAATGGAGAAACAGTGTCGTACGACTTTTAGATATGCGTGCATGGATTTGAAACGAAACAGTACCATGGTGCATCACTCTTCAGCGATGGGAAGTCGAAGACGGGCCACGGTAATCCCGTTTTACCGTAAAAATCCACGTGTCGAAAAAACGAAGGGTAAAAAACTTACTAGACCCGATTGAGATTCAGGTTGTACTTTTTGGGCATTAATCTATCCGTTGACGGCTGAAAGCTGTCAAAATCGTAGTACTCATCGAGCCCTTCGTTTTGACAGGTTATGGCTCCCGTAACTCTAAACGAGCCAGAAGTTATAGCCGTCCGAATAATCGATATCTACAGGGTGCAACATCCACGGTGCAAGGTGCAACATTCGTCCGAAATGGAGAAATAGTGCCGTATGACTTTTAGAAATGCGTGCATGGATTTGAAATGGAACAGTACCACGGTGCATCACTCTTCAACGATGGGAAGTCGAAGACGGGCCACGGTAATCTCGTTTTACCGTAAAAATCCACGTGTCGAAAAAACGAAGGGTAAAAAACTTACGAGACCCGATTGAGATTCAGGTTGTACTTTTTGGGCATTAATCTATCCGTTGACGGCCGCATGCTATCAAAACCGTAGAACTCATCGAGGCCTTCGTTTTGACAGGTTATGGCTCCCGTAACTCTTAACGAGCCAGAAGTTATGGCCGTCCGAATAACCGATATCTACAGGGTGCAACATCCACGGTGCAAGGTGCAACATCCGTCCGAAATGGCGAAACTGTGTCGTATGACTTTTAGAATTGCGTGCATGGATTTGAAACGGAACAGTACCATGGTGCGCCACTCTCCAGCGATGGGAAGTCGAAGATGGGCCACGGTAATCCCGTTTTACCGTAAAAATCCACGTGTCGAAAAAACGAAGGGTAAAAAACTTACGAGACCCGATTGAGATTCGGGTTGTCCTTTTTGGGCATTAATCTATCCGTTGACGGCTGAAAGCTGTCAAAGCCGTAGAACTCATCGAGGCCTACGTTTTGACAGGTTATGGCTCCCGTAACTCTAAACGAGCCAGAAGTTATGGCCGTCCGAATAATCGATATCTACAGGGTGCAACATCCACGGTGCAAGGTGCAACATCCGTCCGAAATGGAGAAACAGTGCCGTACGACTTTTAGAAATGCGTGCATAGATTTGAAACGGAACAGTACCATGGTGCACCACTCTTCAACGATGGGAAGTCGAAGACGGGCCACGGTAATCCCACTTTACCGTAAAAATCCACGTGTCGAAAAAACGAAGGGTAAAAAACTTACGAGACCCGATTGAGATTCAGGTTGTACTTTTTGGGCATTAATCTATCCGTTGACGGCTGAAAGCTGTCAAAACTGTAGAACTCATCGAGGCCTTCGTTTTGACATGTTATGGCTCCCGCAGCTCTAAACGAGCCAGAAGTTATAGCCGTCCGAATAATCGATATCTACAGGGTGCAACATCCACGGTGCAAGGTGCAACATCCGTCCGAAATGGCGAAACAGTGCCGTACGGCTTTTAGAAATGCGTGCATGGATTTGAAACGGAACAGTACCATGGTGCACCACTCTCCAGCGATGGTAAATCGAAGACCATCCATTGTAATCCTGTTTTACCGTAAAAATCCACGTGTCGAAAAAACGAAGGGTAAAAAACTTACGAGACCCGATTGACATTAGGGTTGTCCTTTTTGGGCTTTAATCTATCCGTTGACGGCTGAAAGCTATCAAAGCGGTAGAACTCATCGAGGTCTTCGTTTTGACCAGTTATGGCTCCCGTAACTCTAAACAAGCCTGAAGTTATGGCCGTCCGAATAATCGATATCTACAGGGTGCAACATCCACGGTGCACAGTGCAACATCCGTCCGAAATGGCGAAACAGTGTCGTATGACTTTTAGAAATGCATGCATGGATTTGAAATGAAACAGTACCATGGTGCACGACTCTCCAGCGATGGGAAGTCAAAGACGGGCCACGGTAATCCCGTTTTACCGTAAAAATCCACGTGTCGAAAAAACAAAGGGTAAAAAACTTACGAGACCCAATTGAGATTCGGGTTGTCCTTTTTGGGCATTAATCTATCCGTTGACGGCTGAAAGCGGTCAAAGCCGTAGAACTCATCGAGGCCTTCGTTTTGACAGGTTATGGCTCCCGTAACTCTAAACGAGCCAGAAGTTATGGCCGTCCGAATAATCGATGTCTACAGGGTGCGACATCCACGGTGCAAGGTGCAACATCCGTCCGAAATGGCGAAACAGTGCCGTATGACTTTTACAAATGCGTGCATGGATTTGAAACGGAACAGTACCATGGTGCACCACTCTCTAGCGATGGGAAGTCGAAGATGGGCCACGGTAATCCCGTTTTACCGTAAAAATCCACGTGTCGAAAAAACGAAGGGTAAAAAACTTACGAGACCCGACTGAGATTCGGGTTGTCCTTTTTGGGCATTAATCTATCCGTTGACGGCTGAAAGCTGTCAAAGCCGTAGAACTCATGAGGCCTTCGTTTTGACAGGTTATGGCTCCCGTAACTCTAAACGAGCCAAAAGTTATGGCCGTCCGAATAATCGATATCTATAGGGTGCAACATCCACGGTGCAAGGTGCAACATCCGTCCGAAATGGAGAAACAGTGCCGTACGACTTTTAGAAATGCGTGCATGGATTTGAAATGAAACAGTACCCTGGTGCATCACTCTTCAGCGATGGGAAGTTGAAGACGGGCCACGGTAATCCCGTTTTACCGTAAAAATCCACGTGTCGAAAAAACGAAGGGTAAAAAATTTACGAGACCCGATTGAGATTCAGATTGTACTTTTTGGGCATTAATCTATCCATTGACGGCTGAAAGCCGTTAAAATCGTAGAACTCATCGAGCCCTTCGTTTTGACAGGTTATGGCTCCCGTAACTCTAAACGAGCCAGAAGTTATAGCCGTCCGAATAATCGATATCCACAGGGTGCAACATCCACGGTGCAAGGTGCAACATCCGTCCGAAATGGAGAAACAGTGCCGTACGACTTTTAGAAATGCGTGAATGGATTTGAAACGGAACAGTACCATGGTGCATCACTCTTCAGCGATGGGAAGTCGAAGACGGGCCACGGTAATCTCGTTTTACCGTAAAAATCCATGTGTCGAAAAAACGAAGGGTAAAAAACTTACGAGACCCGATTGAGATTCAGGTTGTACTTTTTGGGCATTAATCTATCTGTTGACGGCTGAAAGCTGTCAAAACCATAGAACTCATCGAGGCCTTCGTTTTGACAGGTTATGGCTCCCGTAACTCTTAACGAGCCAGAAGTTATGGCCGTCCGAATAACCGATGTCTACAGTGAGCACCATCCACGGTGCAAGGTGCAACATCCGTCCGAAATGGCGAAACATTGCCGTATGACTTTTAGAAATGCGTGCATGGATTTGAAACGGAACAGTACCCTGGTGCACCACTCTCCAGCGATGGGAAGTCGAAGACGGGCCACGGTAATCCCGTTTTACCGTAAAAATCCACGTGTCGAAAAAACGAAGGGTGAAAACCTTATGTTACCCGATTGAGATTCGGGTTGTCCTTTTTGGGCATTAATCTATCCGTTGACGGCTGAAAGCCGTCAAAGCCGTAGAACTCATCGAGGCCTTCGTTTTGACAGGTTATGGCTCCCGTAACTATAAACGAGCCAGAAGTTATGGCCGTCCGAATAATCGATATCTACAGGGTGCAACATCCACGGTGCAAGGTGCAACATCCGTCCGAAATGGAGAAACAGTGCCGTACGACTTTTAGAAATGCGTGCATAGATTTGAAACGGAACAGTACCATGGTGCACCACTCTTCAGCGATGGGAAGTCGAAGACGGGCCACGGTAATCCCGTTTTACCATAAAAATCCACGTGTCGAAAAAACGAAGGGTAAAAAACTTACGAGACCCGATTGAGATTCAGGTTGTACTTTTTGGGCATTAATCTATCCGTTGACGGCTGAAAGCTGTCAAAACCGTAGAACTCATCGAGGCCTTCGTTTTCACAGGTTATGGCTCCCGTAACTCTTAACGAGCCAGAAGTTATGGCCGTCCGAATAACCGATATCTACAGGGTGCAACATCCACGGTGCAAGGTGCAACATCCGTCCGGAATGGCGAAACTGTGTCGTATGACTTTTAGAATTGCGTGCATGGATTTGAAACGGAACAGTACCATGGTGCACCACTCTTCAACGATGGGAAGTCGAAGACGGGCCACGGTAATCCCGCTTTACCGTAAAAATCCACGTGTCGAAAAAACGAAGGGTAAAAAACTTACGAGACCCGATTGAGATTCAAGTTGTACTTTTTGGGAATTAATATATCCGTTAACGGCTGAAAGCTGTCAAAACCGTAGAACTCATCGAGGCCTTCGTTTTGACATGTTATGGCTCCCGTAACTCTAAACGAGCCAGAAGTTATGGTCGTCCGAATAATCGATATCTACAGGGTGCAACATCCACGGTGCAAGGTGCAACATCCGTCCGAAATGGCGAAACAGTGCCGTACGGCTTTTTTAAATGCGTGCATGGATTTGAAACGGAACAGTACCATGGTGCACCACTCTCCAGCGATGGTAAATCGAAGACCATCCACCGTAATACTGTTTTACCGTAAAAATTCACGTGTCGAAAAAACGAAGGGTAAAAAACTTACGAGACCCGATAGACATTCGGGTTGTCCTTTTTGGGCTTTAATCTATCCGTTGACGGCTGAAAGCAGTCAAAGCGGTAGAACTCATCGAGGTCTTCGTTTTGACCGGTTATGGCTCCCGTAACTCTAAACAAGCCTGAAGTTATGGCCGTCCGAATAATCGATATCTACAGGGTGCAACATCCACGGTGCACAGTGCAACATCCGTCCGAAATGGCAAAACAGTGCCGTATGACTTTTAGAAATGCATGCATGGATTTGAAATGGAACAGTACCATGGTGCACGACTCTCCAGCGATGGGAAGTCAAAGACGGGCCACGGTTATCCCGTTTTACCGTAAAAATCCACGTGTCGAAAAAACAAAGGGTAAAAAACTTACGAGACCCAATTGAGATTCGGGTTGTCCTTTTTGGGCATTAATCTATCCGTTGACGGCTGAAAGCTGTCAAAGCCGTAGAACTCATCGAGGCATTCGTTTTGACAGGTTATGGCTCCCGTAAATCTAAACGAGCTAGAAGTTATGGCCGTCCGAATAATCGATGTCTACAGGGTGCGACATCCACGGTGCAAGGTGCAACATCCGTCCGAAATGGCGAAATAGTGCCGTATGACTTTTACAAATGCATGCATGGATTTGAAACGGAACAGTACCATGGTGCACCACTCTCCAGCGATGGGAAGTCGAAGACGGGCCACGGTAATCCCGTTTTAACGTAAAAATCCACGTGTCGAAAAAACGAAGGGTAAAAAACTTACGAGACCCGACTAAGATTCGGGTTGTCCTTTTTGGGCATTAATCTATCCGTTGACGGCTGAAAGCTGTCTAAGCCGTAGAACTCATCGAGGCCTTCGTTTTGACAGGTTATGGCTCCCGTAACTCTAAACGAGCCAAAAGTTATGGCCGTCCGAATAATCGATATCTACAGGGTGCAACATCCACGGTGCAAGGTGCAACATCCGTCCGAAATGGAGAAACAGTGTCGTACGACTTTTAGAAATGCGTGCATGGATTTGAAACGAAACAGTACCATGGTGCATCACTCTTCAGCGATGGGAAGTCGAAGACGGGCCACGGTAATCCCGTTTTACCGTAAAAATCCACGTGTCGAAAAAACGAAGGGTAAAAAATTTACGAGACCCGATTGAGATTCAGGTTGTACTTTTTGGGCATTAGTCTATCCGTTGGCGGCTGAAAGCAGTCAAAACTGTAGAACTCATCGAGCCCTTCGTTTTGACAGGTTATGGCTCCCGTAACTCTAAACGAGCCAGAAGTTATAGCCGTCCGAATAATCGATATCTACAGGGTGCAACATCCACGGTGCAAGGTGCAACATCCGTCCAAAATGGAGAAACAGTGCCGTACGACTTTTAGAAATGCGTGCATGGATTTGAAATGGAACAGTACCATGGTGCATCACTCTTCAGCGATGGGAAGTCGAAGACGGGCCACGGTAATCTCGTTTTACTGTAAAAATCCACGTGTCGAAAAAACGAAGGGTAAAAAACTTACGAGACCTGATTGAGATTCAGGTTGTACTTTTTGGGCATTAATCTATCCGTTGACGGCTGAAAGCTGTCAAAACCATATAAATCATCGAGGCCTTCGTTTTGACAGGTTATGGCTCCCGTAACTCTTAACGAGCCAGAAGTTATGGTCGTCCGAATAACCGATATCTACAGGGTGCACCATCCACGGTGCGAGGTGCAACATCCGTCCCAAATGGCGAAACAGTGCCGTATGACTTTTAGAAATGCGTGCATGGATTTGAAACGGAACAGTACCCTTGTGCACCACTCTCCAGCGATGGGAAGTCGAAGACGGGCCACGGTAATCCCGTTTTACCGTAAAAATCCACGTGTCGAAAAAACGAAGGGTAAAAAACTTACGTGACTCGATGGACATTCGGGTTGTCCTTTTTGGACTTTAATCTATCCGTTGACGGCTGAAAGCTGTCAAAGCCGTAAAACTCATCGAGGCCTTCGTTTTGACAGGTTATGGCTCCCGTAACTCTAAACGAGCCAGAAGTTATGGCCGTCCGAATAATCGATATCTACAGGGTGCAACATCCACGGTGCAAGGTGCAACATCCGTCCGAAATGGAGAAACAGTGCCGTACGACTTTTAGAAATGCATGCATAGATTTGAAATGGAACAGTATCATGGTGCACCACTCTTCAGCGATGGGAAGTCGAAGACGGGCCACGGTAATCCCGTTTTACCGTAAAAATCCACGTGTCGAAAAAACGATGGGTAAAAAACTTACGAGACCCGATTGAGATTCAGGTTGTACTTTTTGGGCATTAATCTATCCGTTGACGGCTGAAAGCTGTCAAAACTGTAGAACTCATCGACGCCTTCGTTTTGACAGGTTATGGCTCCCGTAACTCTAAACGAGCCAGAAGTTATAGCCGTCCGAATAATCGATATCTACAGGGTGCAACATCCACGGTGCAAGGTGCAACATCCGTCCAAAATGGCGAAACAGTGCCGTACGGCTTTTAGAAATGCGTGCATGGATTTGAAACAGAACAGTACCATGGTGCACCACTCTCCAGCGATGGTAAATCGAAGACCATCCACCGTAATCCTGTTTTACCGTAAAAATCCACGTGTCGAAAAAATGAAGGGTAAAAAACTTACGAGACCCGATTGACATTCGGGTTGTCCTTTTTGGGCTTTAATCTATCCGTTGATGGCTGAAAGCTGTCAAAGCCGTAGAACTCATCGAGGTCTTCGTTTTGACCGGTTATGGCTCCCGTAACTCTAAACGAGCCTGAAGTTATGGCCGTCCGAATAATCGATATCTACAGGGTGTGACATCCACGGTGCACAGTGCAACATTCGTCCGAAATGGCGAAACAGTGCCGTATGACTTTTAGAAATGCATGCATGGATTTGAAACGGAATAGTACCATGGTGCACGACTCTCCAGCGATGGGAAGTCAAAGACGGGCCACGGTAATCCCGTTTTACCATAAAAATCCACGTGTCGAAAAAAAAGGGTAAAAAACTTGCGAGACCTGATTGAGATTCGGGTTGTTCTTTTTGGGCATTAATCTATCCGTTGACGGCTGAAAGCTGTCAAAGCCGTAGAACTCATCGAGGCCTTCGTTTTGAC
Source organism: Allium cepa (assembly GCA_030765085.1). Classification (NCBI taxonomy): domain Eukaryota; kingdom Viridiplantae; phylum Streptophyta; class Magnoliopsida; order Asparagales; family Amaryllidaceae; genus Allium; species Allium cepa. Next base: position 40,392,024 of record CM060941.1, on the reverse strand, counting down.
AGGTTATGGCTCCCGTAACTGTTAACGAGCCGTAGAAATCGAAGATGTGATGACCGCCCATGACTCCCGCACCAAAACAAAGGGAATAATGCGCTGAAAGGCATGCGAGGCAGCCATGGACGATAGTCAGGTAAGATAAAACAGAAACTCTATCGTACAACTCACAGCGCATGGATAAAATACAATAGAGAAATATAAATATAGTGAAGCTCCATAGAACAGAATATCATCATATAAGCATCATAGAAGTTTGATACAACATCCAAACAAATCCATACATCAAGCCTCACTACATAACACTCAAAACATATACAAACAGCGGAACACCCAGTACATATAGAAGAAAAACAATATGCATAAGCCTCCTGCTCGTCTTCGTCATCATCAGCGTCAATCACAAAGAACAGCACCTGTCACCCGCTACCTAGTCTGCCCATCCCAACATTGATGAACAGCCCAAGGTATTAAGAATTAAACATAAAACCTTGAGTTAGACAAAGTCTTAGTGAGCAGTAAATCAACTATCAAACATACCAAAAGAGCATAAGGGATAAAAGGAATAGGAACCAAACCATCCCACTCCACCTCTTTCTTCAGTGATAGCCCCCCGACACACACTACGGAGAAGTAAGCATAACATAGCAGGCAATTAAAGTAAAGCAATAATCACTCGAGTCAAGGTCGATGTTTTCCAAATACAAACCCCCAAGGCCAAAACCAAGATCAGATAAGCACTCAGAAAACACCGCTCTTGAGACCGAATGATGATACAACCAAATGTCCAAACATCCATGACTCTGGCTATCACTGTTATCATTGCCTTGATTTCACCGTTAGTTGAATGACCACCTGTCAAGGGCTAATGGTAACCCCGGTTCTAGACATAACTCCGCACGCCGTCGCAGCCCGTGCCTAGGAATTTTCGCAACTACCCATAGTACTAGCACGTCGTAGCAGCCCGTGCCTGGAACGTCGTCGCAGCCCGTTCCAACGTACTCTTGCTTTGAGCATGCTAGAACCTTCAACAACGATGAAGTCTCAGCCTCCTAGTCATCCTCCTTGACGACTATTTTCATACTAGCTCAAGCACCTCTCGAGCCATCCATTATTACCCAACTCGCATCGCATCATCGAGTCATCAACTTGCTTGGGATGATCCCACCTGGATTAAACCAAGACTAGCTCGCATCATACTTTGCTTCATCGCATCATAGCAAAGTCCATCTCAACATCATGTTTCGCCTCAACACATCATGGCAAAGTCCAACTCTCGTCATGCTTTGCTTCCTCTAATCATAGCAAAGTCCATCATCATCGAATCCATCCATATGAGCTTCATCATCCGCTTCATATGCCACAAGCAGCTTTCACCATTCAAAAGCCTTTCCACTTAGCTTTTGAATCATCTTCAACCATCTTGTTCCAAATCAACTACTAGCTAACTTGAAACCATCAAATCAATCACACATCCAAAAAATCAAGCATTCGAACAAGATCTAATAAGCAATATTAACTATAATGGCAATTTCGTAAATAAATGAGCATAAGTCTAACATGCATGGATCATAGGTTTTTAGCATAGATCTAACAATTATAAATCATGGGTTTTGTTTCTACAACTTGATGAATGAACTTGCAGAAGTAAACATCTTCATAAGTAATGGATCTACACTCGAATCTAAGGAAAAATGCATGAAATAACTATCTACAACACTCCAACAAACCACCAAACCAATATACTCCTTTGGGTCCGCGTGAGAGATAACTACCACTCACCGAATCACCCAAACACTTCAAAAACTAAACACTTCAGATCTGGACAGCAAGGATTCAAGCTTGATTCGTCGAAATCTCGCTTGAAACGATGGAATCTAGCTTCGTTGGATGAAGATCTTCAACTTTGGCTCTTGGATCTTCGATCTTGATCTTCGATCTTGGATGGATGTTAGAACTAGATTAGAGTGGAGAAGAGAAGATGAAAAAATGTTGTAGTCGAGCTCTAAAAATGGCAGCACTTCGTCGCTTCAAAATCCGGTGCCAAAAAGTGAGCCAAACCCCTCTATTTATAGGCTGATTTGTCCATGAGTCGTCGCCCCCTGAGTCGTTGCCGACTCAAGATCTCCGACCTAACTGTTACGACTCATCAACATAGCCGACTCACGACTCAGCTATCTACGACCTAAGCCTGAACACACTGCTGCTTTACTACTAAGTCGTTTGGACGACTCAACGAAACTACGACCTACGACTTACGCCTTATGCCCCCACACGACTCAACTACAAAGCCGACCTAACGACATAATCCACTTCACGACTCAACAGATAAACACTGACACGACTCAACAGGTCCTATGACTTAACTCGTATACGAGTTAACACATAGATCATGTCCTTATGACTCGGCCATACGACTCAACTAGCTGCCGACTCAACACAACAACGCTCACGCGACCTAACGCCCAGCCTAAGTTCCAACGACTTACGACTCAAGACCCTGCCGACTCAGCTACCCACGAACTAAGCCTTAACCCCTTAAGCCGCTAACCCATGAGTCGGCATCCCTTATGAGTCGGCCAACTACTAAATCGGCGATCTCCTTGGCTCGGCCATGCCTTAAGCCGGTCACTCTATGAGTCGGTCAACACCTATGGGTCGGTCAGATTCTCAACTCGGTCCACTAGTTAACTCGTTAACGACTCAACACTTAACACACGAGTTAACTTCCTATACGACTCAGGCTAGAGACAACATAAACAACACTAACGACCTGTAAATTCTACGATCTATCGACACGTAAAATACGGGTCGTTACAGAAGACCAGCTACGGTAATCCCGTTTTGCCGTAAAAATCCAAGTGTCGAAAAAACGAAGGGTAAACAACTTACGAGACCCGATTGACATTCGGGTTGTCCTTTCTGGGCATTAATATATCCGTTGATGGCGGAAAGCTGTCAAAGCCGTAGAACTCATCGAGGCCTTCGTTTTGACAGGTTATGGCTTCCGTAACTATAAACGAGCCAGAAGTTATGCCCGTCCGAATAATCGATATCTATAGGGTGCAACATCCACGGTGCAAGGTGCAACATCCGTCCGAAATGGCGAAACAGTGCCGTATTACTTTTAGAAATGCGTGCATGGATTTGAAACGAAACATTACCATGGTGCACCACTCTTCAGCGATGGGAAGTCGAAGACGGGCCACGGTAATGCCGTTTTGCCGCAAAAATCCACGTGTCGAAAAAACGAAGGGTAAAAAACTTACGAGACCCGATCGAGATTCGGGTTGTCCTTTTTGGGCATTAATATATCCGTTGACGGCTGAAAGCTGTCAAAGTCGTAGAACTCATCGAGGGCTTCGTTTTGATAGGTTATGGCTCGCGTTACTCTAAACGAGCCAGAAGTTATGGCCGTCCGAATAATCGATATCTACAGGGTGCAACATCCACGGTGCAAGGTGCAACATCCATCCGAAATGGCGAAACAGTGCCGTACGACTTTTAGAAATGCGTGCATGGATTTGAAATGGAACAGTACCATGGTGCACCACTCTCCAGCGAGGGGAAGTCGAAGACGGGCCACGGTAATCCCGTTTTACCGTAAAAATCCACGTGTCGAAAAAACGAATGGTAGAAAACTTACAAGACCCGATTGAGATTCGGGTTGTCCTTTTTGGGCATTAATCTATCCGTTGACGGGTGAAAGCTGTCAAAGCCGTAGAACTCATCGAGGCATTCGTTTTGATAGGTTATGGCTCCCGTAACTCTAAACGAGCCAGAAGTTATGGCCGTCCGAATAATCGATATCTACAGGGTGCAACATCCACATGCAAGGTGCAACATCCGTCCGAAATGGCGAAACAGTGCCGTACAGCTTTTAGAAATGCGTGCATGGATTTGAAACGGAACAGTACCATGGTACACCACTCTCCAGCGATGGTAAATCGAAGACCAGCCACGGTAATCCCGTTTTGCCGTAAAAATCCACGTGTCGAAAAAACGAAATGTAAAAAACTTACGACACCCGATTGAGATTCGGGTTGTCCTTTTTGGGCATTAATATATCCGTTGATGGCTGAAAGCTGTCAAAGCCGTAGAACTCATCGAGGCCTTTGTTTTGACAGGTTATGGCTCCAGTAACTCTAAATGAGCCAGAAGTTATGCCCGTCTGAATAATCGATATCTACAGGGTGCAACATCCACGGTGCAAGATGCAACATCCGTCCGAAATGGCGAAACAGTGCCGTATGACTTTTAGAAATGCGTGCATGGATTTGAAATGGAACATTACCATGGTGCACCACTCTCCAGCGATGGGAAGTCGAAGACGGGCCACGGTAATCCCGTTTTACCGTAAAAATCCACGTGTCGAAAAAACGAAGGGTAAAAAACTTACGAGACCCGATTGAGATTCGGTTTGTCCTTTTTGGGCATAAAGCTATCCGTTGACGGCTGAAAGCCATCAAAGCCGTAGAACTCATCGAGGCCTTCGTTTTGATAGGTTATGGCTCCCGTAACTCTAAACGAGCCAGAAATTATGGCCGTCCGAATAATCGATATCTACAGCGTGCAACATCCACGGTGCAAGGTGCAACATCCGTCCGAAATGGCGAAACAGTGCCGTACGACTTTTAGAAATGCATGCATGGATTTGAAACGGAACAGTATCATGGTGCATCACTCTCCAGCGAGGGGAAGTCGAAGACCAGCCACAGTAATCCCGTTTTGCGGTAAAAATCCACGTGTCGAAAAAACGAAGGGTAAAAAACTTACGACACCCGATTGAGATTCGGGTTGTCCTTTTTGGGCATTAATTTATCCGTTGATGGCTGAAAGCTGTCAAAGCCGTAGAACTCATCGAGGCCTTCGTTTTGACAGGTTATGGCTCGCGTAACTCTAAACGAGCAAGAAGTTATGGCCGTCCGAAAAATCGATATCTACAGGGTGCAACATCCACGGTGCAAGGTGCAACATCCGTCCGAAATGGCGAAACAGTACCGTATGACTTTTAGAAATGCGTGCATGGATTTGAAACGGAACATTACTATGGTGCACCACTCTCCAGCGATGGGAAGTCGGAGACGGGCTAAGATAATCCCGTTTTGCCGTAAAAATCCACGTGCCGAAAAAACGAAGGGTAAAAAATTTACGAGACCCGATTGAGATTCGTGTTGTCCTTTTTGGGCATTAATCTATCCGTTGACGGCTGAAAGCCACCAAAGCCGAAGAACTCATCGAGGCCTTCGTTTTGACAGGTTATGGCTCCCGTAAATCTTAACGAGCCAGAAGTTATGGCCGTCCGAATAATCGATATATACAGGGTGCAACATCCACGGTGCAAGGTGCAACATCCGTCCGACATGGCGAAACAGTGTCATGCGACTTTTAGAAATACGTGCATGGATTTGAAACGAAACAGTACCATGGTGCATCACTCTTCAGCGATGGGACGTCGAAGATGGGCCACGGTAATCCCGTTTTACCGTAAAAATGCACGTGTCGAAAAAATGAAGGGTAAAAAACTTACGAGTCCCGATTGAGATTCGGGTTGTCCTTTTTGGGCATTAATCTATCTGTTGACGGTTGAAAGCTGTCAAAGCCATAGAACTCATCGAGGTCTTCGTTTTGACAGGTTTGGCTCCCGCAACTCTAAACGAGCCAGAAGTTTTGGCCGTCCGAATAATTGATATCTACAGGGTGCAACATCCACGTTGCGAGGTGCAACATCCGTCCGAAATGACGAAACAGTGCCGTACGGCTTTTAGAAATGCGTGCATGGATTTGAAACTGAACAGTACCATGGTGCACCACTCTCCAGCGATGGTAAATCGAAGACCAGCCACGGTAATCCCGTTTTGCCGTAAAAATCCACGTCTCGAAAAAACGAAGGGTAAAAAACTTACGAGACCCGATTGAGATTCGGGTTGTCCTTTTTGGGCATTAATATATCCATTGATGGCTAAAAGCTGTCAAAGCCGTAGAACTCATTGAGGCCTTCATTTTGACAGGTTATGGCTCCCGTAACTCTAAACGAGCCAGAAGTTATTCCCGTCCGAATAATCGATATCTACAGGGTGCAACATCCGTCCGAAATGGCAAAACAGTGTCGTATGACTTTTAGAAATGCGTGCATGGATTTAAAACGGAACATTACCATGGTGCACCACTCTCCTGCAATGGGAAGTCGAAGACGGGCCACGGTAATCCCGTTTTACCATAAAAATCAACGTGTCGAAAAAACGAAGGGTAAAAAACTTACGAGACCCGATTGAGATTCGGGTTGTCCTTTTTGGGCATTAATATATCCATTGATGGCTGAAAGCTGTCAAAGCCGTAGAACTCATTGAGGCCTTCATTTTGACAGGTTATGGCTCCCGTAACTCTAAACGAGCCAGAAGTTATTCCCGTCTGAATAATCGATATCTATAGGGTGCAACATCCGTCTGAAATGGCGAAACAGTGCCGTATCACTTTTAGAAATGCGTGCATGGATTTAAAACGGAACATTACCATGGTGCACCACTCTCCTGCGATGGAAAGTCGAAGACGGGCCACGGTAATCCCGTTTTACCATAAAAACCCACGTGTCGAAAAAACGAAGGGTAAAAAACTTACGAGACCCGATTGAGATTCAGATTGTCCTTTTTGGGGATTAATCGATCCGTTGACGGCTGAAAGCTGTCAAAGCCGTAGAACTCATCGAGGCCTTCATTTTGACAGGTTATGGCTCCCGTAACTCTAAACGAGCCAGAAGTTATTGCCGTCCGAATAATCGATATCTACAGGGTGCAACATCCACGGTGCAAGGTGCAACATCCGTCCGAAATGGCGAAACAGTGTCGTACGGCTTTTAGAAATGCGTGCATGGATTTGAAATGGAACAATACCATGGTGCACCACTCTCCAGCGATAGTAAATCGAAGACCAGCCACGGTAATCCCGTTTTGCCGTAAAAATCCACGTGTCGAAAAAACGAAGGGTAAAAAACTTACGAGACCCGATTGAGTTTCGGGTTGTCCTTTTTGGGCATTAATATATACGTTGAAGGCTGAAAGCTATTAAAGCCGTAGAACTCATCGAGGCCTTCGTTTTGACAGGTTATGGCTCCCGTAACTCTAAAGGAGCCAGAAGTTATGGCCGTCCGAATAATCGATATCTACAGGGTGCAACATCCACGGTGCAAGGTGCAACATCCGTCCGAAATGGCGAAATAGTGCCGTACGACTTTTAGAAATGCGTGCATGGATTTGAAACGGAACATTACCATGGTGCAGCACTCTCCAGCGATGGGAAGTCGAAGACGGGCCACGGTAATCCCGTTTTACCGTAAAAATCCACGTGTCGAAAAAACGAAGGGTAAAAAACTTACGAGACCCGATTGAGATTCAGATTGTCCTTTTTGGGCATTAATCTATCCGTTGACGGCTGAAAGCTATGAAAGCCGTAGAACTCATTGAGGCCTTCGTTTTGACAGGTTATGGCTCCCGTAACTCTAAACGAGCCAGAAGTTATGGTCGTCCGAATAATCTATATCTATAGGGTGCAACATCCACGGTGCAAGGTGCAACATCCGTCCGAAATGGAGAAACAGTGCCGTACGACTTTTAGAAATGCGTGCATAGATTTGAAATGGAACAGTACCATGGTGCACCACTCTTCAGCGATGGAAAGTCGAAGACGGGCCACGATGATCCCGTTTTACTGTAAAAATCCACCTGTCGAAAAAACGAAGGGTAAAAAACTTACGAGACCCGATTGAGATTCGGGTTGTCCTTTTTGGGCATTAATCTATCCGTTGATGGCTGAAAGCTGTCAAAACCGTAGAACTCATCGAGGCCTTCGTTTTGACAGGTTACGGCTCCCGTAACTCTAAACGAGCCAGAAGTTATGGTCGTCCGAATAATCGATATCTACAGGGTGCAACATCCACGTTGCAAGGTGCAACATCCGTCCGAAATGGCGAAACAGTGCCTTACGGCCTTTAGAAATGCATGCATGGATTTGACACGGAACAGTACCATGGTGCAACACTCTCCAGCGATGGTAAACCGAAGACCATTCACCGTAATCCCGTTTTACCGTAAAAATCCACGTGTCGAAAAAACAAAGGGTAAAAAACTTACGAGACCCGATTGAGATTCGGGTTGTCCTTTTTGGGCATTAATCTATCCGTTGATGGATGATAGCTGTCAAAGCCGTAGAACTCATCGAGGGCTTCGTTTTGATATGTTATGGCTCCCATAACTCTAAACGAGCCAGAAGTTATAGCCGTCCGAATAATCGATATCTACAGGGTGCAACATCCACGTGCAAGGTGCAACATCCGTCCGAAATGGCGAAACTGTGCCGTACGGCTTTTAGAAATGCGTGCATGGATTTGAAACGGAACAGTACCATGGTGCACCACTCTCCAGCGATGGTAAATCGAAGACCAGCCACGGTAATCCCGTTTTGCCGTAAAAATCCACGTGTCGAAAAAACGAATGGTAAAAAACTTACGACACCCGATTGAGATTCGTGTTGTTGTTTTTGGGCATTATTATATCCGTTGATGGCTGAAAGCTGTCAAAGCCGTAGAACTCATCGAGGTCTTCGTTTTGACAGGTTATGGCTCCCGTAAGTCTTAACGAGGCAGAAGTTATGGCCGTCCGAATAATCGACATCCACAGGGTGCAACATCCACGGTGCAAGGTGCAACTTCCGTCCGAAATGGCGAAACAGTGCCGTACAACTTTTAGAAATGCTGCATGAATTTGAAACGAAACAGTACCATGGCGCACCACTCTCCAGCGATGGGAAATCGAAGACGGGCCACGGTAATCCCGTTTTACCGTAAAAATCCACGTGTCGAAAAAAAGAAGGGTAAAAAGCTTACGAGACCAGATTGAGATTCGGGTTGTCCTTTTTGGGCGTTAATCTATCCGTTGACGGCTGAAAACTGTCAAAGCCGTAGAACTCATCGAGGTCTTCGTTTTGACAGGTTATGGCTCCCGTAACTCTAAACGAGCCCGAATTATGGCCGTCCGAATAATCGATATCTACAGGGTGCAACATCCACGGTGCAAGGTGCAACATCCGTCCGAAATGGCGAAATAGTGTTGTATGACTTTTAGAAATGAGTGCATGATTTGAAATGGAACAGTACCACGGTGCACCACTCTCCAGCGATGGGAAGTCGAAGACGGGCTACGTTAATCCCGTTTTACCGTAAAAATCCACGTGTCGAAAAAATGAAGGGTAAAAAAGTTACGAGACCCGATTGAGATTCGGGTTGTCCTTTTTGGGCATTAATCTATCCGTTGACGGCTGAAAGCTGTCAAAGCCGTAGAACTCATCGAGGCCTTCGTTTTGACAGGTATGGCTCCCGTAACTCTAAACGAGCCAGAAGTTATGGCCGTCCGGATAATCGATATCTACAGGGTGCAACATCCACGGTGCAAGGTGTAACATCCGTCCGAAAGGGAGAAACAGTGCCGTACGACTTTTAGAAATGCGTGCATGGATTCGAAATGGAACAGTACCATGGTGCATCACTCTTCAGCGATGGGAAGTCGAAGACGGGCAACGGTAATCTCGTTTTACCGTAAAAATGCACGTGTCGAAAAAACGAAGGGTAAAAAACTTACGAGACCAGATTGAGATTCGGGTTGTCCTTTTTGGGAATTAATCTATCCGTTGACAACTAAAAGCTGTCAAAACCGTAGAACTCATCGAGGCCTTCGTTTTGACAGGTTATGGCTCCCGTAACTCTTAACGAGCCAGAAGTTATGGCCGTCCGAATAATCGATATCTACAGGGTGCAACATCGACGGTGCAAGGTGCAACATCCGTCCGAAATGGAGAAACAGTGTCGTACGACCTTTAGAAATGCATACATGGATTTGAAACGGTACAGTACCATGGTGCACCACTCTTCAGCGATGGGAAGTCAAAGACGGGGCACCGTAATCCCGTTTTACCGTAAAAATCCACGTGTCGAAAAAACGAAGGGTAAGAAACTTACGAGACCCGATTGAGATTCGGGTTGTCTTTTTTGGGCATTAATCTATCCGTTGACAACTGAAAGCTGTCAAAACCGTAGAACTCATCGAGGCCTTCGTTTTGACAGGTTATGGCTCCCGTAACTCTTAACGAGCCAGAAGTTATGGCCGTCCGAATAATCGATATCTACAGGGTGCAACATCCACGGTGCAAGGTGCAACATCCGTCCGAAATGGCGAAACAGGGCCATACGGCTTTTAGAAAAGCGTGCGTGGATTTGAAATGGAACAGTACCGTGGTGCACCACTCTCTAGCGATGGTAAATCGAAGACCAGCCACGGGAATCCCGTTTTGCCGTAAAAATCCACGTGTCGAAAAAACGAAGGGTAAAAAACTTACGACACCCGATTGAGATTCGGGTTGTCCTTTTGGGGCATTATTATATCCGTTGATGGCTGAAAGCTGTCAAAGTCGTAGAACTCATCGAGGCCTTCGTTTTGACAGGTTATGGCTCCCGTAACTCTTAACGAGCCAGAAGTTATGGCCGTCCGAATAATCGACATCCACGGGGTGCAACATCCACGGTGCAAGGTGCAACTTCCGTCCGAAATGGCGAAACAGTGCCGTACAACTTTTAGAAATGCGTGCATGAATTTGAAACGGAACAGTACCATGGTGCACCACTCTCTAGGGATGGGAAGTCGAAGACGGGCCACGGTAATCCTGTTTTACCGTAAAAATCCACGTGTCGAAAAAACGAAGGGTAAAAAACTTACGAGACCCGATTGAGATTCGGGTTGTCCTTTTTGGGCGTTAATCTATCCGTTGACGGATGAAAGCTGTCAAAGCCGTAGAACTCATCGAGGTCTTCGTTTTGAAAGGTTATGGCTCCCGTAACTCTAAACGAGTCAGAAGTTATGGCTGTCCGAATAATCGATATCTACAGGGTGCAACATCCACGGTGCACAGTGCAACATCCGTCTGCAATGGCGAAACAGTGCCGTATGACTTTTAGAAATGCATGCATGGATTTGAAATGGAACAGTACCATGGTGCACCACTCTCCAGCGATGGGAAGTCGAAGACGGGCCACAGTAATCCCGTTTTACCGTAAAAATCCACGTATCGAAAAAACGAAGGGTAAAAAACTTACGAGACCCGATTGAGATTCGGGTTGTCCTTTTTGGGCGTTAATATATCCGTTGATGGCTGAAAGCTGTCAAAGCCGTAGAAATCATCGAGTTCTTCGTTTTGACAGGTTATGGCTCCCGTAACTCTAAACGAGCCAGAAGTTATGGCCGTCCGAATAATCGATATCTACAGGGTGCAACATCCATGGTGCAAGGTGCAACATCCGTCCGAAATGGAGAAACAGTGCCGTACGACTTTTAGAAATGCGTGCATTGATTTGAAACGGAAAAGTACCATGGTGCACCACTCTTCAGCGATGGGAAGTCGAAGACGGGCCACGGTAATCCCGTTTTACCGTAAAAATCGACGTGTCGAAAAAACGAAGGGTAAAAAACATACGAGACCCGATTGAGATTCGGGTTGTCCTTTTTGGGCATTAATCTATCCGTTGACGGCGGAAAGCTGTCAAAACCGTAGAACTCATCGAGTCCTTCGTTTTGACAGGTTATGGCTCCCGTAACTCTAAACGAGCCAGAAGTTTTGGCCGTCCGAATAATCGATATCTACATGGTGCAACATCCATGGTGCAAGGTGCATCATCCGTCTGAAATGGCGAAACAATGCCGTACGACCTTTAGAAATGCGTGCATGGATTTGAAATGGAACAGTACCATGGTGCACCACTCTCCAGCGAGGGGAAGTCGAAGACGGGCCACAGTAATCCCTTTTTACCGTAAAAATCGATGTGTCGAAAAAACGAATGGTAAAAAACTTACGAGACCCGATTGAGATTCGGGTTGTCCTTTTTGGGCATTAATCTATCCGCTGACGGCTGAAAGCTGTCAAAGCCGTAGAACTCATCGAGGCCTTCGATTTGATAGGTTATGGCTTCCGTAACTCTAAACGAGCCAGAAGTTATTGCCGTCCGAATAATCGATATCTATAGGGTGCAACATCCACGTGCAAGGTGCAACATCCGTCCGAAATGGCGGAATAGTGTTGTACGGCTTCTAGAAATGCGTGCATGGATTTGAAACGGAACAGTACAATGGTGCACCACTCTCCAGCGATGGTAAATCGAAGACCAGCCACAGTAATCCCGTTTTGCTGTAAAAATCCACATGTCGAAAAAACGAAGGGTAAAAAGCTTACGACACCCGATTGAGATTCGGGTTGTCCTTTTTGGGCATTGATATATCCATTGATGGCTGAAAGCTGTGAAAGCCGTAGAACTCATCGAGGCCTTCGTTTTGACAGGTTATGGCTCCCGTAACTCTTAACGAGCCAGAAGTTATGGCCGTCCGAATAATCGACATCTACAGGGTGCAACATCCACGGTGCAAGGTGCAACTTCCGTCCGAAATGGCGAAACAGTGTCGTACAACTTTTAGAAATGCGTGCATGAATTTGAAACGGAACAGTAGCATGGTGCACCACTCTCCAGCGATGGGAAGTCGAAGACGGGCCACGGTAATCCCGTTTTACTGTAAAAATCCACGTGTCGAAAAAACGAAGGGTAAAAAACTTACGAGACCCGATTGAGATTCGGGTTGTCCTTTTTGGGCATTAATCTATCCGTTGACGGCTGAAAGCTGTCAAAGCCGTAGAACTCATCGAGGTCTTCGTTTTGACAGGTTATGGCTCGTGTAACTCTAAACGAGCCAGAAGTTATGGCCGTCCGAATAATCGATATCCACAGGGTGCAACATCCACGGTGCAAGGTGCAACATCCGTCCGACATGGCGAAACAGTGCCGTATGACTTTTAGAAATGCGTGCATGGATTTGAAACGGAACAGTACCATGGTGCACCACTCTCCAGCGATGGTAAATAGAAGACGGGCCACGGTAATCCCGTTTCGCCGTAAAAATCCACGTGTCGAAAAAACGAAGGGTAAAAAACTTACGAGACCCGATTGAGATTCGGGTTGTCCTTTTTGGGCATTATTATATCCGTTGATGGATGAAAGCTGTCAAAGCCGTAGAACTCATCGAGGCCTTCGTTTTGATAGGTTATGGCTCCCGTAACTCTAAATGAGCCAGAAGTTATGGCCGTCCGAATAATCGATATCTACAGGGTGCAACATCCACGGTGCAAGGTGCAACATCCGTCCGAAATGGCGAAACAATGCCGTTGGACTTTTAGAAATGCGTGCATGGATTTGAAACGGAACAGTACCATGGTGCACCACTCACCAGCGAGGGGAAGTCGAAGACGGGCCACGGTAATCCCGTTTTACAGTAAAAATCCACGTGTCGAAAAAACGAATGGTAAAAAACTTACGAGACCCGATTGAGATTCGGGTTGTCTTTTTTGGGCATTAATCTATCCGTTGACGGCTGAAATCTGTCAAATCCGTAGAAATCATCGAGGCCTTCGTTTTAATAGGTTATGGCTCACGTAACTCTAAACGAGCCAGAAGTTATAACCGTCCGAATAATCGATATCTACAGGGTGCAACATCCACGTGCAAGGTGCAACATCCGTCCGAAATGGCGAAACAGTGCCGTACGGCTTTTTGAAATGCGTGCATGGATTTCAAACGGAACAGTACCATGGTGCACCACTCTCCAGCGATGGTAAATCGAAGACCAGCCACGGTAATCCCGTTTTGCCGTAAAAATCCACGTGTCGAAAAAACGAAGGGTAAAAAACTTACGACACCCGATTGAGATTCGGGTTGTCCTTTTTGGGCATTAATATATTTGTTGATGGCCGAAAGCTGTCAAAGCCGTAGAACTCATCGAGGCCTTCGTTTTGACAGGTTATAACTCCTGTAACTCTAAACGAGCCAGAAGTTATTCCCCTCCGAATAATCGATATCTACAGGGTGCAACATCCACGGTGCAAGGTGCAACATCCGTCCGAAATGGCGAAACAGTGCCGTATGACTTTTAGAAATGCGTGCATTGATTTGAAACGGAACATTACCATGGTGCACCATGCTCCAACGATGGGAAGTCAAAGACGGGCCACGGTAATCCCGTTTTACCGTAAAAATCCACGTGTCGAAAAAAGGAAGGGTAAAAAACTTACGAGACCCGATTGAGATTCGGGTTGTCCTTTTTGGGCATTAATCTATCCGTTGACGGCTGAAAGCCATCAAAACCGTAGAACTCATCGAGGCCTTCGTTTTGACAGGTTATGGCTCCTGTAACTCTTAACGAGCCAGAAGTTATGGCCGTCCGAATAATCGATATCTACAGGGTGCAACATCCACGGTGCATGGTGCAACATCCGTCCGACATGGCGAAACAGTGCCGTACGACTTTTAGAAATGCGTGCATGGATTTGAAACAGAACAGTACCATGGTGCACCACACTCCAGCGATGGGAAGTCGAAGACCAGCCACGGTAATCCCGTTTTGCCGTAAAAAACCACGTGTCGAAAAAATGAAGGGTAAAAAACTTACGAGACCCGATTGAGATTCGGGTTGTCCTTTTTGGGCATTAATATATCCGTTGATGGTTGAAAGCTGTCAAAGCCGTAGAACTCATCGAGGCCTTCGTTTTGACAGGTTATGGCTCCATTAACTCTAAACGAGCCAGAAGTTATGCCCATCCGAATAATCGATATCTACAGGTTGCAACATCCACGGTGCAAGGTGCAACATCCGTCCGAAATGGCGAAACAGTGCCGTATGACTTTTAGAAATGCATGCATGGATTTGAAACGGAACATTACCATGGTGAACCACTCTCTAGCGATGGGAAGTCGAAGACGGGCCACGGTAATCCCGTTTTACCGTAAAAATCCACGTGTCGAAAAAACGAAGGGTAAAAAACTTACGAAACCCGATTGAGATTCGGGTTGTCCGTTTTGGGCATTAATCAATCCGTTGACGGCTGAAAGCTGTCAAAGCCGTAGAACCCATCGAGGCCTTCGTTTTGACAGGTTATGGCTCCCGTAACTCTTAACAAGCCAGAAGTTATAGCCATCCGAATAATCGATATCTACAGGGTGCAACATCCACGGTGCAAGGTGCAACATCCGTCCGACATGGCGAAACAGTGCCGTACGACTTTTAGAAATGCGTGTATGGATTTGAAATGGAACAGTACCATGGTGCACCACTCTCCAGCGATGGGAAGTCGAAGACGGGCCAGGGTAATCCCGTTTTACCGTAAAAATCCACGTGTCGAAAAAACAAAGGGTAAAAAACTTACGAGACCCGATTGAGATTCGGGTTGTCCGTTTTGGGCATTAATCAATCCGTTGACGGCTGAAAGCTATCAAATCCGTAGAACTCATCGAGGCCTTCGTTTTGACAGGTTATGGCTCCCGTAACTCTCAACGAGCCAGAAGTTATGGCCATCCTAATAATTGATATCTACAGGGTGCAACATCCACGGTGCAAGGTGCAACATCCGTCCGACATGGCGAAACATTGCCGTAAGACTTTTAGAAATGCGTGTGTTGATTTGAAACGGAACAGTACCATGGCACACCACTCTCCAGCGATGGAAAGTCGAAGACGGGCCACGGTAATCCCGTTTTACCGTAAAAATCCACCTGTCGAAAAAACAAAGGGTAAAAAATATACGAAACCTGATTGAGATTCGGGTTGTCCTTTTTGGGCATTAATCTATCCATTGACGGCTGAAAGCTGTCAAAGCCGTTGAACTCATCGAGGCCTTCTTTTTGACTGGTTATGGCTCCCGTAACTCTAAACGAGCCAGAAGTTATGGCCGTCCGAATAATCGATATCTACAGGGTGCAACATCCACGGTGCAAGGTGCAACATCCGTCCGAAATGGCGATACAGTGTCGTACGACTTTTAGAAATGTATGCATGGATTTGAAATGGAACAGTACCATGGTGCACCACTCTTCAGCGATGGGAAGTCAAAGGCGGGGCACCGTAATCCCGTTTTACCGTAAAAATCCACGGGTCGAAAAAACGAAGGGTAAAACACTTACGAGACCCGATTGAGATTCGGGTTGTCCTTTTTGGGCATTAATCTATCCGTTGATGGCTGAAAGCTGTCAAAGCCGTAGAACTCACCGAGGCCTTCATTTTGACAAGTTATGGCTCCTGTAACTCTAAACGAGCCAGAAGTTATAGCCGTCCGAATAATCGATATCTACAGGTGCAACATCCACGGTGCAAGGTGCAACATCCGTCCGAAATGGCGAAGCAGTGCCATACGGCTTTTAGAAATGCCTGCATGGATTTGAAACGGAACAGTACCATGGTGCACCACACTCCAGCGATGGTAAATCGAAGACCAGCCACGGTAATCCCGTTTTGCCGTAAAAAACCACGTGTCGAAAAAATGAAGGGTAAAAAACTTACGAGACCCGATTGAGATTCGGGTTGTCCTTTTTGGGCATTAATATATCCGTTGATGGTTGAAAGCTGTCAAAGCCGTAGAACTCATCGAGGCCTTCGTTTTGACAGGTTATGGCTCCCATAACTCTAAACGAGCCAGAAGTTATGCCCATCCGAATAATCGATATCTACAGGTTGCAACATCCACGGTGTAAGGTGCAACATCCGTCCGAAATGGCGAAACAGTGCCGTATGACTTTTAGAAATGCATGCATGGATTTGAAACGGAACATTACCATGGTGAACCACTCTCTAGCGATGGGAAGTCGAAGACGGGCCACGGTAATCCCGTTTTACCGTAAAAATCCACGTGTCGAAAAAACGAAGGGTAAAAAACTTACGAAACCCGATTGAGATTCGGGTTGTCCGTTTTGGGCATTAATCAATCCGTTGACGGCTGAAAGCTGTCAAAGCCGTAGAACCCATCGAGGCCTTCGTTTTGACAGGTTATGGCTCCCGTAACTCTTAACAAGCCAGAAGTTATAGCCATCCGAATAATCGATATCTACAGGGTGCAACATCCACGGTGCAAGGTGCAACATCCGTCCGACATGGCGAAACAGTGCCGTACGACTTTTAGAAATGCGTGTATGGATTTGAAATGGAACAGTACCATGGTGCACCACTCTCCAGCGATGGGAAGTCGAAGACGGGCCAGGGTAATCCCGTTTTACCGTAAAAATCCACGTGTCGAAAAAACAAAGGGTAAAAAACTTACGAGACCCGATTGAGATTCGGGTTGTCCGTTTTGGGCATTAATCAATCCGTTGACGGCTGAAAGCTGTCAAATCCGTAGAACTCATCGAGGCCTTCGTTTTGACAGGTTATGGCTCCCGTAACTCTCAACGAGCCAGAAGTTATGGCCATCCTAATAATTGATATCTACAGGGTGCAACATCCACGGTGCAAGGTGCAACATCCGTCCGACATGGCGAAACATTGCCGTAAGACTTTTAGAAATGCGTGTGTTGATTTGAAACGGAACAGTACCATGGCACACCACTCTCCAGCGATGGGAAGTCGAAGACGGGCCACGGTAATCCCGTTTTACCGTAAAAATCCACCTGTCGAAAAAACAAAGGGTAAAAAATATACGAAACCCGATTGAGATTCGGGTTGTCCTTTTTGGGCATTAATCTATCCATTGACGGCTGAAAGCTGTCAAAGCCGTTGAACTCATCGAGGCCTTCTTTTTGACTGGTTATGGCTCCCGTAACTCTAAACGAGCCATAAGTTATGGCCGTCCGAATAATCGATATCTAGAGGGTGCAACATCCACGGTGCAAGGTGCAACATCCATCCGAAATGGCAAAACAGTGCCGTACGGCTTTTAGAAATGCGTGCATGGATTTAAAACGGAACAGTACCATGGTGCACCACTCTCCAGCGATGGAAAATCGAAGACCAGCCACGGTAATCCCGTTTTGCCGTAAAAATCCACGTGTCGAAAAAACGAAGGGTAAAAAACATACGAGACCCGATTGAGATTCGGGTTGACCTTTTTGGGCATTAATATATCCGTTGATGGCTGAAAGCTGTCAAAGCCGTAGAACTCATCGAGGCCTTCGTTTTAACAGGTTATGGCTCCCGTAACTCTAAACGAGCCAGAAGTTATGGCCGTCCGAATAATCGATATCTACAGGGTGCAACATCCACGGTGCAAGGTGCAACATCCGTCCGAAATGGCGAAACAGTGCCGTACGACTTTTTGAAATGCGTTCATGGATTTGAAACGGAACAGTACCATGGTGCACCACTCTCCAGCGAGGGGAAGTCGAAGACGGGACACGGTAATCCCTTTTTACCGTAAAAATCCACGTGTCGAAAAAACGAAGGGTAAAAAAACTTACGAGACCCGATTGAGATTCGGGTTGTCCGTTTTAGGCATTAATCAATTCATTGACGGCTGAAAGCCGTCAAATCCGTAGAACTCATCGAGGCCTTCATTTTGACAGGTTATGGCTCCCGTAACACTTAACGAGCCAGAAGTTATTGCCATCCAAATAATCGATATCTACAGGGTGCAACATCCACGGTGCAAGGTGCAACATCCGTCCGACATGGCGAAACAGTGTCGTACGACTTTTAGAAATGCGTGTATGGATTTGAAATGGAACAGTACCATGGTGCACCACGCTCCAGCGATGGGAAGTCGAAGACGGGCCACGGTAATCTCGTTTTACCGTAAAAATCCACGTGTCGAAAAAACGAAGGGTAAAAAACTTACGAGACCCGATTGAGATTCGGGTTGTCCGTTTTGGGCATTAATCAATCCGTTGACGGTTGAAAGCCGTCAAATCCGTAGAAATCATCGAGGCCTTCGTTTTTACAGGTTATGGCTCCCGTAACTCTTAACGAGCCAGAAGTTATGGCCATCCGAATAATCGATATCTACAGGGTGCAACATCCACGGTGCATGGTGCAACATCCGTCCGACATGGCGAAACAGTGCCGTACGACTTTTAGAAATGCGTGTATTGATTTGAAACGGAACAGTACCATGACGCACCACTCTCCAGCGATGGAAAGTCGAAGATGGGCCATGGTAATCCCGTTTTACCGTAAAAATCCACCTGTCGAAAAAACGAAGGGTAAAAAACATACGAAACCCGATTGAGATTCGGGTTGTCCTTTTTGGGCATTAATCTATCCGTTGATGGCGGAAAGCTGTCAAAACTGTAGAACTCATCGAGTCCTTCGTTTTGACAGGTTATGGCTCCCGTAACTCTAAACGAGCCAGAAGTTATGGCCGTCCGAACAATCGATATCTACAGGGTGCAACATCCACGGTGCAAGGTGCAACATTCGTCCGAAATGGCGAAACAGTGCCGTACGACCTTTAGAAATGCGTGCATGGATTTGAAATGGAACAGTACCATGGTGCACCACACTCCAGCGAGGGGAAGTCGAAGACGGGCCATGGTAATCCCGTTTTACCGTAAAAATCCATGTGTCGAAAAAACGAATGGTAAAAAACTTACGAGACCCGATTGAGATTCGGGTTGTCCGTTTTGGGCATTAATCAATCCGTTGACGGCTGAAAGCCATCAAATCCGTAGAACTCATCGAGGCCTTCGTTTTGACAGGTTATGGCTCCCGTAACTCTTAACGAGCCAGAAGTTATGGCCATCCGAATAATCGATATCTACGGGGTGCAACATCCACGGTGCAAGGTGCAACATCCGTCCGACATGGCGAAACAGTGCCGTACGACTTTTAGAAATGCGTGTATGGAATTGAAACAGAACAGTACCATGGTGCACCACTCTCCAGCGATGGGAAGTCGAAGACGGGCCACGGTAATCCCGTTTTACCGTAAAAATCCACATGTCGAAAAAACGAAGGGTAAAAAACTTACGAGACCCAATTGAGATTCGGGTTGTCCTTTTTGGGCATTAATCTATCCATTGACGGCTGAAAGCTGTCAAAGCCGTTGAACTCATCGAGGCCTTCTTTTTGACAGGTTATGGCTCCCGTAACTCTAAACGAGCCAGAAGTTATAGCCGTCCGAATAATCGATATCTATAGGGTGCAACATCCACGGTGCAAGGTGCAACATCCATTCGAAATGGCGAAACAGTGCCGTACGACTTTTAGAAATGCGTGCATGGATTTGAAACGGAACGGTACTATGGTGCACCACTCTCCAGCGATTGTAAATCGAAGACCAGCCACGGTAATCCCGTTTTGCCGTAAAAATCCACGTGTCGAAAAAACGAAGGGTAATAAACTTACGAGACCCGATTGAGATTCGGGTTGACCTTTTTGGGCATTAATATATCCGTTGATGGCTGAAAGCTGTCAAAGCCGTAGAACTCATCGAGGCCTTCGTTTTGACAGGTTATGCCTTCCGTAACTCTAAACGAGCGAGAAGCTATGGCCGTCCGAATAATCGATATCTACAGGGTGCAACATCCACGGTGCCAGGTGCAACATCCGTCCGAAATGGCGAAACAGTGCCGTACGACTTTTAGAAATGCGTGCATGGATTTGAAACGGAACAGTACCATGGTGTACCACTCTCCAGCGAGGGGAAGTCGAAGACGGGACACGGTAATCCCTTTTTACCGTAAAAATCCACGTGTCCAAAAAACGAAGGGTAAAAAACTTACGAGATCCGATTGAGATTCGGGTTGTCCGTTTTGGGCATTAATCAATCCGTTGACGGATGAAAGCCGTCAAATCCATAGAACTCATCGTGGCCTTCTTTTTGACAGGTTATGGCTCCCGTAACTCTTAACGAGCCAGAAGTGATGGCCATCCGAATAATCGATATCTACAGGGTGCAACATCCACGGTGCAAGGTGCAACATCCATCCGACATGGCAAAACAGTGTCGTACGACTTTTAGAAATGCGTGTATGGATTTGAAACGGAACAGTACCATGGCGCACCACTCTCCAGCGATGGGAAGTCGAATACGGGCCACGGTAATCCCATTTTACCGTAAAAATCCACCTGTCAAAAAAACGAAGGGTACAAAACTTACGAGACCCGATTGAGATTCGGGTTGTCCTTTTTGGGCATTAATCTATCCGTTGACGGCTGAAAGCTGTCAAAGCCGTTGAACTCATCGAGGCCTTCTTTTTGACAGGTTATGGCTCCCGTAACTCTAAACGAGCCAGAAGTTATAGCCGTCCGAATAATCGATATCTACAGGGTGCAACATCCACGGTGCAAGGTGCAACATCCATCCGAAATGGCGAAACAGTGCCGCACGGCTTTTAGAAATGCGTGCATAGATTTGAAACGGAACAGTACCATTGTGCACCACTCTCCAGCGATGGTAAATCGAAGACCAGCCACGGTAATCCGTTTTGCCGTAAAAATCCACGTGTCGATAAAACGGAGGGTAAAAAACTTACGAGACCCGATTGAGATTCGGGTTGACCTTTTTGGGCATTAATAGATCCATTGACGGCTGAAAGCTGTCAAAGAAGTAGAACTCATCGAGGCCTTCGTTTTGATAGGTTATGGCTCCCGTAACTCTAAACGAGCCAGAAGTTATGGCCGTCTGAATAATCGATATCTACAGGGTGCAACATCCACGGTGCAAGGTGCAACATCCATCCGAAATGGCGAAACAGTGCCGTACGACTTTTAGAAATGCGTGTATGGATTTGAAACGGAACAGTACCATGGTGCACCACTCTCCAGCGTGAGAAAGTCGAAGATGGGACACGGTAATCCCTTTTTACCGTAAAAATCCACGTGTCGAAAAAACGAAGGGTAAAAAACTTACGAGACCCGATTGAGATTCGGGTTGTCCTTTTTGGGCATTATCTATCCGTTGACGGCTGAAAGCTATCAAAGCCGTAGAACTCATCGAGGCCTTCGTTTCGATAGGTTATGGCTCCCGTAACTCTAAACAAGCCAGAAGTTATAGCCGTCCGAATAATCGATATCTACAGGATGCAACGTCCACGTGCAAGGTGCAACAACCGTCCGAAATGACGAAACAGTGTCGTACGGATTTTAGAAATGCGTGCATGGATTTGAAACGGAACAGTACCATGGTGCACCACTCTCCAGCGATGGTAAATCGAAGACTATCCACGGTAATCCCGTTTTGTCGTAAAAATCCACGTGTCGAAAAAATGAAGGGTAAAAAACTTACAAGACCCGATTGAGATTCGGGTTGTCCTTTTTGGGCATTAATATATCCGTTGATGGCTGAAAGCTGTCAAAGCCGTAGAACTCATCGAGGCCTTCGTTTTGACAGGTTATGCCTCCCGTAAATCTAAACGAGCCAGAAGTTATGCCCGTCCGAATAATCGATATCTACAGGGTGCAACATCCACGGTGCAAGGTGCAACATCCGTTCGACATGGCGAAACAGTGCCGTACGACAATTAGAAATGCGTGCATGGATTTGAAACGGAACATTACCATGGTGCACCACTCTCCAGTGATGGGAAGTCGAAGACGGGCCACGGTAATCCTGTTTTACCGTAAAAATCCACGTGTCGAAAAAACGAAGGGTAAAAAACTTACGAGACCCGATTGAAATTCGGGTTGTCCTTTTTGCGCATTAATCTATCCGTTGACGGCTGAAAGCTGTCAAAGCCGTTGAACTCATCGAGGCCTTCTTTTTGACAGGTTATGGCTCCCGTAACTCTTAACGAGCCAGAAGTTATGGCCGTCCGAATAATCGATATCTACAGGGTGCAACATCCACGGTGCAAGGTGCAACATCCGTCCGAAATGGAGAAACAGTGCCGTACGACTTTTAGAAATGCGTGCATGGATTTGAAACGGAACCGTACCATGGTGCATCACTCTTCAGCGACGGGAAGTCGAAGACGGGCCAAGGTAATCCCGTTTTGCCGTAAAAATCCACGTGTCGAAAAAACAAAGGGTAAAAAACTTACGGGACCCGATTGAGATTCGGGTTGTCCTTTTTGGGTATTAATCTATCCGTTGACGGCTGAAAGCTGTCAAAGCCGTATAACTCATCGAGGTCTTCGTTTTGACAGGTTATGGCTCCCGTAACTCTAAACGAGCCAGAAGTTATGGCCGTCCGAATAATCGATATCTACAGGGTGCAACATCCACGGTGCATGGTGCAACATCCGTCCGAAATGGCGAAACAGTGCCGTATGACTTTTAGAAATGCGTGCATGGATTTGAAACGGAACAGTACTATGGTGCACCACTCTCCAGCGATGGTAAATCGAAGACCAGCCACGGTAATCCCGTTTTGCCGTAAAAATCCATGTGTCGAAAAAACGAAGGGTAAAAAACTTACGAGACCCGATTGAGATTCGGGTTGTCCTTTCTGGGCATTAGTCTATCCATTGACGGCTGAAAGCTGTCAAAGCCGTAGAACTCATTGAGGTCTTCGTTTTGACAGGTTATGGCTCCCGTGACTCTAAACGAGCCAGAAGTTATGGCCGTCCGAATAATCGATATCTACAGGGTGCAACATCCACGGTGCAAGGTGCAACATCCATCCGAAATGGAGAAACAGTGCCGTACGACTTTTAGAAATGCATGCATGGATTTGAAATGGAACAGTACCGTGGTGCATCACTCTTCAGCGACGGGAAGTCGAAGACGGGCCAAGGTAATCCCGTTTTACCGTAAAAATCCACGTGTCGAAAAAACGAAGGGTAAAAAACTTACGAGACCCGATTGAAATTCGGGTTGTCCTTTTTGGGCATTAATCTATCCGTTGACGGCTGAAAGCTGTCAAAGCCGTAGAACTCATCGAGGCCTTCGTTTGGACAGGTTATGGCTCCCGTAAGTTTTAACGAGCCAGAAGTTATGGCCGTCCGAATAATCGATATCTACAGGGTGCAACATCCGTCCGACATGGCGAAACTGTGCCGTACGACTTTTAGAAATACGTGCATGGATTTGAAATGGAACAGTACCATGGTGCACCACTCTCCAGCGATGGTAAATCGAAGACCAGCCACAGTAATCCCGTTTTGCCGTAAAAATCCACGTGTCGAAAAAACGAAGGGAAAAAAACTTACGAGACCCGATTGAGATTCGGGTTGTCCTTTTTGGGCATTAATCTATCCGTTGACGGCTGAAAGCCGTCAAAGCCGTAGAACTCATCGAGGACTTCGTTTTGACAGGTTATGGCTCCCGTAACTCTAAACGAGCCAGAAGTTATGGCCGTCCGAATAATCGATATCTACAGGGTGCAACATCCACGGTGCAAGGTGCAACATCCGTCCGAAATGGCGAAACAGTGCCGTACGGCTTTTAGAAATGCGTGCATGGATTTGAAACGGAACAGTATCATGGTGCACCACTCTCCAGCGATGGTAAATCGAAGACCAGTCACGGTAATCCCGTTTTGCCGTAAAAATCCAAGTGTCGAAAAAACGAAGGGTAAAAAAATTATAAGACCCGATTGAGATTCGGGTTGTCCTTTTTGGGCATTAATCTATCCGTTGACGGCTGAAAGCCGTCAAAGCCGTAGAACTCATCGAGGACTTCGTTTTGACAGGTTATGGCTCCCGTAACTCTAAACGAGCCAGAAGTTATGGCCGTCCGAATAATCGATATCTACAGGGTGCAACATCCACGGTGCAAGGTGCAACATCCGTCCGAAATGGCGAAACAGTGCCGTATGACTTTTTGAAATGCGTGCATGGATTTGAAACGGAACATTACCATGGTGCACCACTCTCCAGCGATGTGAAGTCGAAGACGGGCCACGGTAATCCCGTTTTACCGTAAATATCCACGAGTCGAAAAAACGAAGGGTAAAAAACTTACGAGACCCGATTGAGATTCGGGTTGTCCTTTTTGGGCATTAATCTATCCGTTGATGACTGAAAGCCATCAAATCCGTAGAACTCATCGAGGCCTTCGTTTTGACAGGTTATGGCTCCCGTAACTCTAAACGAGCCAGAAGTTATGGCCGTCCGAATAATCGATATCTACAGGGTGCAACATCCACGGTGCAAGGTGCAACATCCGTCCGAAATGGCGAAACGGTGCCGTACGACTTTTAGAAATGCGTGCATGGATTTGAAACGGAACAGTACCATGGTTCACCACCCTCCAGCGAGGGGAAGTCGAAGGCGGGACACGGTAATCCCTTTTTACCGTAAAAATCCACGTGTCGAAAAAACGAAGGGTAAAAAACTTACGAGACCCGATTGAGATTCGGGTTGTCCGTTTTGGGCAATAATCAATCCGTTGACAGCTTAAAGCCATCAAATCCGTAGAACTCATCGAGGCCTTCGTTTTGACAGGTTATGGCTCCCGTAACTCTTAACGAGCCAGAAGTTATGGCCATTCGAATAATTGATATCTACAGGGTGCAACATCCACGGTGCAAGGTGCCACATCCGTCCGACATGGCGAAACAGTGCCGTACGACTTTTAGAAATGTGTGCATAGATTTGAAACGGAACAGTACCATGGTGCACCACTCACCAGCTATGGTAAATTGAAGACCAGCCATGGTAATCCCGTTTTGCGATAAAAATCCACGTGTCGAAAAAACGAAGGGTAAAAAACATACGAGACCCGATTGAGATTCGGGTTGTCCTTTTTGGGCATTAATAGATCCGTTGATGGCTGAAAGCTGTCAAAGGCGTAGAACTCATCGAGGCCTTCGTTTTGACAGGTTATGGCTCCCGTAACTCTAAACAAGCCAGAAGTTATGGCCGTACGAATAATCGGTATCTACAGGGTGCAACATCCACGATGCAAGGTGCAACATCCGTCCGAAATGGCGAAACAGTGTCGTACGACTTTTAGAAATGCGTGTATGGATTTGAAATGGAACAGTACCATGGTGCACCACTCTCCAGCGATGGAAAGTCGAAGACGGGCCACGGTAATCCCGTTTTACTGTAAAAATCCACGTGTCGAAAAAACGAAGGGTAAAAAACATACGAGACCCGATTGAGATTCGGGTTGTCCTTTTTGGGCCTTAATCTATCCATTGATGGCTAAAAGCCATCAAAACCGTAGAACTCATCAAGGTTTCGTTTTGACAGGTTATGTCTCGCATAACTCTAAACGAGCCAGAAGTTCTGGCCCTCCGAATAATCGATATCTACAGGGTGCAACATCCACGGTGCAAGGTGCAACATCTGTCCGAAATGGCGAAACAGTGCCGTATGACTTTTAGAAATGCGTGCATGGATTTGAAATGGAACAGTACCATGGTGCACCACTCTCCAGCGATGGGAAGTCGAAGACGGGCCACGGTAGTCCCGTTTTACCGTAAAAATCCACGTGTCGAAAAAACGAAGGGTAAAAAACTTACGAAACCCGATTGAGATTCGGGCTGTCCTTTTTGGGCATTAATCTATCCGTTGACGGCTGAAAGCTGTCAAAACCGTAGAACTCATCGAGGTCTTCGTTTTGACAGGTTATGGCTCCCGTAACTCTAAACGAGCCAGAAGTTATGGCCGTCCGAATAATCGATATCTGCAGGGTGCAACATCCACGGTGCAAGGTGCAACATCCGTCCGAAATGGAGAAACAGTGCCGTACGACTTTTAGAAATGCGTGCATGGATTTGAAATGGAATAGTACCATGGTGTACCACACTCCGGCGATGGTAAATCGAAGACCAGCCACGGTAATCCCGTTTTGCCGTAAAAATCCACGTGTCAAAAAAACGAAGGGTAAAAAACTTACGAGACCCGATTGAGATTCGGTTTGACCTTTTTGGGCATTAATCTATCCGTTTAAGGCTGAAAGCTTTCAAACCAATAGAACTCATCGAGGCCTTCGTTTTGACAGGTTATGGCTCCCGTAACTCTTAACGAGCCAGAAGTTATGGCCGTCCGAATAATCGATATCTACAGCGTGCAACATCCACGGTGCAAGGTGCAACATCCGTCCGAAATGGAGAAACAGTTCCGTACGACTTTTGGAAATGCGTGCATGGATTTGAAACGAAACTGTACCATGGTGCATCACTCTTCAGCGATGGGAAGTCGAAGACGGGCCAAGGTAATCCCGTTTTGCCGTAAAAATCCACGTGTCGAAAAAACGAAGGGTAAAAAACTTACGGGACCCGATTGAGATTCGGGTTGTCCTTTTTGGGCATTAATCTATCCGTTGACGGCTGAAAGCTGTCAAAACCGTAGAACTCATCGAGGTCTTCGTTTTGACAGGTTATGGCTCCCGTAACTCTAAACGAGCCAGAAGTTATGGCCGTCCGAATAATCGATATCTGCAGGGTGCAACATCCACGGTGCATGGTGCAACATCCGTCCGAAATGGCGAAACAGTGCCGTATTACTTTTAGAAATGAGTGCATGGATTTGAAACGGAACAGTACTATGGTGCACTACTCTCCAGCGATGGTAAATCGAAGACCAGCCACGGTAATCCCGTTTTGCCGTAAAAATCCACGTGTCGAAAAAACGAAGGGTAAAAAACTTACGAGACCCGTTTGAGATTCGGGTTGTCCTTTTTGGGCATTAATCTATCCGTTGACGGCTGAAAGCTGTCAAAGCCGTAGAACTCATCGAGGCCTTCGTTTTGACAGGTTATGGCTCCCGTAACTCTAAACGAGCCAGAAGTTATGGCCGTCCGAATAATCGATATCTACAGGGTGCAACATCCACGGTGCATGGTGCAACATCCGTCCGAAATGGCGAAACAGTGCCGTATGACTTTTAGAAATGCGTGCATGGATTTGAAACGGAACAGTACTATGGTGCACCACTCTCCAGCGATGGTAAATCGAAGACTAGCCACGGTAATCCCGTTTTGCCGTAAATATCCACGTGTCGAAAAAACGAAGGGTAAAAAACTTACGAGACCCGATTGAGATTCGGGTTGTCCTTTTTGGGTATTAGTCTATCCGTTGACGGCTGAAAGTTGTCAAAGCCGTAGAACTCATCGAGGTCTTCGTTTTGACAGGTTATGGCTCCCGTGACTCTAAACGAGCCAGAAGTTATGGCCGTCCGAATAATCGATATCTACAGGGTGCAACATCCACGGTGCAAGGTGCAACATCCATCCGAAATGGAGAAACAGTGTCGTACGACTTTTAGAAATGTATGCATGGATTTGAAATGGAACAGTACCATGGTGCATCACTCTTCAGTGACGGGAAGTCGAAGACGGGCCAAGGTAATCCCGTTTTACCGTAAAAATCCACGTGTCGAAAAAACGAAGGGTAAAAAACTTACGAGACCCGATTGAGATTCGGGTTGTCCTTTTTGGGCATTAATCTATCCGTTGACGGCTGAAAGCTGTCAAAGCCGTAGAACTCATCGAGGCCTTCGTTTGGACAGGTTATGGCTCCCGTAAGTTTTAACAAGCTAGAAGTTATGGCCGTCCGAATAATCGATATCTACAGGGTGCAACATCAACGGTGCAAGGTGCAACATCCGTCCGACATGGCGAAACAGTGCCGTACGACTTTTAGAAATGCGAGCATGGATTCGAAATGGAACAGTACCATGGTGCACCACTCTCCAGCGATGGTAAATCGAAGACCAGCCACGGTAATCCCGTTTTGCCGTAAAAATCCACGTGTCGAAAAAACGAAGGGTAAAAAACTTACGAGGCCCGATTGAGATCCGGGTTGTCCTTTTTGGGCATTAATCTATCCGTTGACGGCTGAAATCCGTCAAAGCCGTAGAACTCATCGAGGACTTCGTTTGGACACGTTATGGCTCCCGTAACTCTTAACGAGCCATAATTTATGGCCGTCCGAATAATCGATATCTACAGGGTGCAACATCCACGGTGCAAGGTGCAACATCCGTCCGACATGGCGAAACAGTGTCGTACGACTTTTAGAAATACGTGCATGGATTTGAAATGGAACAGTACCATGGTGTACCACACTCCGGCGATGGTAAATCGAAGACCAGCCACGGTAATCCCGTTTTGCCGTAAGAATCCACGTGTCAAAAAAACGAAGGGTAAAAAACTTACGAGACCCGATTGAGATTCGGTTTGACCTTTTTGGGCATTAATCTATCCGTTTAAGGCTGAAAGCTTTCAAACCAATAGAACTCATCGAGGCCTTCGTTTTGACAGGTTATGGCTCCCGTAACTCTTAACGAGCCAGAAGTTATGGCCGTCCAAATAATCGATATCTACAGCGTGCAACATCCACGGTGCAAGGTGCAACATCCGTCCGAAATGGCGAAACAGTTCCGTACGACTTTTGGAAATGCGTGCATGGATTTGAAACGGAACAGTACCATGGTGCACCACTCTACATCGATGGGAAGTCGAAGACGGGCAACGGTCATCCCGTTTTACCGTAAAAATCCACGTGTCGAAAAAACAAAGGGTAAAAAACTTACGAGACCCGATTGAGATTTGGGTTGTCCTTTTTGGGCATTAGTCTATCCGTTGACGGCTGAAAGCTATGAAAGCCGTAGAACTCATCGAGGCCTTCGTTTCGATAGGTTATGGCTCCCGTAACTCTAAACGAGCCAAAAGTTATAGCCGTCCGAATAATAGATATCTACATGGTGCAACATACATGGTGCGAGGTGCAACATCCGTCCGAAATGGCGAAACAGTGCCGTACGGCTTTTAGAAATGCGTGCATGGATTTGAAACGGAAGAGTACCGTGGTGCACCACTCTCCAGCGATGGTAAATCGAAGACCAGCCCCGGTAATACCGTTTTGCCGTAAAAATCCACGTGTCGAAAAAACGAAGGGTAAAAAACTTACGAGACCCGATTGAGATTCGGGTTGTCCCTTTTGGGCATTAATCAATCCGTTGACGGCTGAAAGCTGTCAAAGCCGTAGAACTCATCGAGGCCTTCGTTTTGACAGTTTATGGCTCCCGTAACTCTAAACGAGCCAAAAGTTATAGCCGTTCGAATAATCGATATCTACAGGGTGCAACATCCACGGTGCAAGGTGCAACATTCGTCCGAAATGGCGAAACAGTGCCGTACGACTTTTAGAAATGCGTGCATGGATTTGAAACTGAACATTACCATGGTTCAGCACTCTCCAGCGATGGGAAGTCGAAGACGGGCCACGGTAATCCCGTTTTGCCGTAAAAATCCACGTGTCGAAAAAACGAAGGGTAAAAAACTTACGAAACCCGATTGAGATTCGGGCTGTCCTTTTTGGGCATTATTCTATCCATTGACGGCTGAAAGCTGTCAAAACCGTAGAACTCATTGAGGTCTTCGTTTTGACAGGTTATGGCTCCCGTAACTCTAAACGAGCCAGAAGTTAGGGCCGTCCGAATAATCGATATCTACAGGGTGCAACATCCACAGTGCAAGGTGCAACATCCGTCTGAAATAGAGAAACAGTGTCGTACGACTTTTTGAAATGCGTGCATGGATTTGAATCGGAACAGTACCATGGTGCATCACTATTCAGCGATGGGAAGTCGAAGACGGGCCACGGTAATCCCGTTTTACCGTAAAAATCCACGTGCCGAAAAAACAAAAGGTAAAAAACTTACGAGACCCGATTGAGATTCGGGTTGTCCTTTTCGGGCATTAATCTATCTGTTGATGGCTGAAAGGTGTCAAAGCCGTAGAACTCATCGAGGCCTTCGTTTTGACAGGTTATGGCTCCCGTAACTCTAAACGAGCCAGAAGTTATGGCCGTCCGAATAATCGATATTTACAGGGTGCAACATCCACGGTGCAAGGTGCAACATCCGTCCGAATAATCGATATTTACAGGGTGCAACATCCACGGTGCAAGGTGCAACATCCGTCCGAAATGGAGAAACAGTGCCGTACGACTTTTAGAAATGCGTGCATGATTTGAAACGGAACAGTACCACGGTGCATCACTCTTCAGCGACGGAAAGTCAAAGACGGGCCACGGTTATCCTTTTTTACCGTAAAAATCCACGTGTCGAAAAAAACGAAGGGTAAAAAACTTACGAGACCCGATTGAGATTCGGGTTTCCTTTTTGGGCATTAATCTATCCGTTAACGGCTGAAAGCTGTCAAAGCCGTAGAAATAATCGAGGCCTTCGTTTGTACAGGTTATGGCTCCCGTAACTCTTAACGAGCCAGAAGTTATGGCCGTCCGAATAATCGATATATACAGGTTGCAACATCTACGGTGCAAGGTGCAACATCCGTCCGACATGGCGAAACAGTGTCGTACGACTTATAGAAATGCGTGCAAGGATTTGAAATGGAACAGTACCATGGTGCACCACTCTCCAGCGATGGTAAATCGAAGACCAGCCACCGTAATCCCGTTTTGCCGTAAAAATCCACGTGTCGAAAAAACGAAGGGTAAAAAACTTACGAGACCGGATTGAGATTCGGGTTGTCCTTTTTGGGCATTAATCTATCCGTTGACGGCTGAAAGCTGTCAAAGCCGTAGAACTCATCGAGTCCTT
Organism: Allium cepa; assembly: GCA_030765085.1. NCBI lineage: Eukaryota > Viridiplantae > Streptophyta > Magnoliopsida > Asparagales > Amaryllidaceae > Allium > Allium cepa. The sequence continues at coordinate 40,360,790 of CM060941.1, read as the reverse complement.
CGTTTTGACAGGTTATGGCTCCCGTAACTCTAAACGAGCCAGAAGTTATGGTCGTCCGAATAATCGATATCTACAGGGTGCAACATCTACGGTGCAAGGTGCAACATCCGTCCGAAATGGCGAAACAATGCCGTATGACTTTTAGAAATGCGTGCATGGATTTGAAACGGAACAGTACCATGGTGCACCACTCTCCAGCGATGGGAAGTCGAAGACGGGCCGCGGTAGTCCCGTTTTGCGATAAAAATCCACGTGTCGAAAAAACGAAGGGTAAAAAACTTACGAGACCCGATTGAGATTCGGGTTGACCTTTTTGAGCATTAATATATCCGTTGATGGCTGAAAGTTGTCAAAGCCGTAGAAATCATCGAGCCCTTCGTTTTGACAGGATATGGCTCCAGTAACTCTAAACGAGCCAGAAGTTATGGCCGTCCGAATAATCGATATCTACAAGGTGCAACATCTACGGTGCAAGGTGCAACATCCATCCGAAATGGCGAAACAGTGCCATACGACTTTTAGAAATGCGTGCATGGATTTGAAACGGAACAGTACCATGGTGCACTACTCTCCAGCGAGGGAAAGTCGAAGACGGGACACGGTAATCCCTTTTTACCATAAAAATCCACGTGTCGAAAAAACGAAGGGTAAAAAACTTACGAGACCCGATTGTGATTCGGGTTGTCCTTTTTGGGCATTAATCTATCCATTGACGGCTGAAAGCTATCAAAGCCGTAGAAATCATCGAGGCCTTCGTTTCGATAGGTTATGGCTTCCGTAACTCTAAACGAGCCAGAAGTTATAGCCGTCCGAATAATCGATATCTACAGGGTGCAACGTCCACGTGCAAGGTGCAGCATCCGTCCGAAATGGCGAAACAGTGTCGTACGGCTTTTAGAAATGCGTGCATGGATTTGAAACGGAACAATACCATGGTGCACCACTCTCCAGCGATGGTAAATCGAAGACCAGCCACGGTAATCCCGTTTTGCCGTAAAAAACCACGTGTCGAAAAAACGAGGGGTAAAAAACTTACAAGACCCGATTGAGATTCGGATTGTTCTTTTTGGGCATTAATATGTCGTTGATGGCTGAAAGCTATCAAAGCCGTAGAAGTCATCGAGGCATTCGTTTTGACAGGTTATGGCTCCCGTAAATCTAAACGAGCCAGAAGTTATGCCCGTCCGAATAATCGATATTACAGGGTGCAACATCCACGGTGCAAGGTGCAACATCCGTCCGACATGGCGAAACAGTGCCGTACGACAATTAGAAATGCATGCATGGATTTAAAACGGATCATTACCATGGTGCACCACTCTCCAGCGATGGAAAGTCGAAGACGGGCCACGGTAGTCCCGTTTTTAGCGTAAAAATCCACGTGTCGAAAAAACGAAGGGTAAAAAACTTACGAGACCCGATTGAGATTCGGGTTGTCCTTTTTGGGCATTAATCTATCCGTTGACGGCTGAAAGCTGTCAAAGCCGTTGAACTCATCGAGGCCTTCTTTTTGACAGGTTATGTCTCCCGCAACTCTTAACGAGCCAGAAGTTATGGTCGTCCGAATAATCGATATCTACAGGGTGCAACATCCACGGTGCAAGGTGCAACATCCGTCCGACATGGCGAAACAGTGCCGTTGGACTTTTAGAAATGCGTGCATGGATTTGAAACGGAACAGTACCATGGTGCACCACTCTCCAGCGAGGGCAAGTCGAAGACGGGCCACCGTAATCCTGTTTTGCCGTAAAAATCCACGTGTCGAAAAAACGAAGCGTAAAAAACTTACGAGACCCGATTGAGATTCGGGTTGTCCTTTTTGGGCATTAATGTATCCGTTGATGGCTGAAAGCTGTAAAAGCCGTAGAACTCATCGAGGCCTTCGTTTTGACAGGTTATGGCTCCCGTAACTCTAAACGAGCCAGAAGTTATGCCCGTCCGAATAATCGATATCTACAGGGTGCAACATCCACGGTGCAAGGTGCAACATCCGTCCGAAATGGCGAAACAGTGCCGTAGGACTTTTAGAAATGCGTGCATGGATTTGAAACGGAACATTACCATGGTGCACCACTCTCTAGCGATGGGAAGTCGAAGACAGGCCACGGTAATCCCGTTTTACCGTAAAAATCCACGTGTCGAAAAAACGAAGGGTAAAAAACTTACGAGACCCGATTAAGATTCGGGTTGTCCTTTTTGGGCATTAATCTATCCGTTGACGGCTGAAAGCTGTCAAAACCGTAGAACTCATCGAGTCCTCCGTTTTTACAGGTTATGGCTCCCGTAACTCTAAACGAGCCAGAAGTTATGGCCGTCCGAATAATCGGTATCTATAGGGTGCAACATCCACGGTGCGAGGTGCAACATCCGTCTGAAATGGCGAAACAGTGTCGTACGACTTCTAGAAATGCGTGCATGGATTTGAAACGGAACAATACCATGGTGTACCACTCTCCAGCGATGGTAAATCGAAGACCAGCCACGGTAATCCCGTTTTGCGATAAAAATCCACGTGTCGAAAAAACGAAGGGTAAAAAACTTACGAGACCCGATTGAGATTCGGGTTGTCCTTTTTGGGCATTAATATATCCGTTGATGGCTGAAAGCTGTCAAAGGCGTAGAACTCATCGAGGCCTTCGTTTTGACAGGTTATGGCTCCGGTAACTCTAAACAAGCCAGAAGTTGTGGCCGTACGAATAATTGGTATCTATAGGGTGCAACATCCACGGTGCAAGGAGCAACATCCGTCCGAAATGGCGAAACAGTGCCGTACTACTTTTAGAAATGCGTGTATGGATTTGAAACGGAACAGTACCATGGTGCACCACTCTCCAGCGATGGAAAGTCGAAGACGGGCCACGGTAACCCCGTTTTACCGTAAAAATCCACGTGTCGAAAAAACGAAGGGTAAAAAACTTACGAGACCCGATCGAGATTCGGGTTGTCCTTTTTGGGCATTAATCTATCCGTTGACGGCTGAAAGCTGTCAAAGCCGTAGAACTCATCGAGGCCTTCGTTTTGATAGGTTATGGCTCCCGTAACTCTAAACGAGCCAGAAGTTATAACCGTCCAAATAATCGATATCTACAGGGTGCAACATCCGCGTGCAAGGTGCAACATCCGTCCGAAATGGCGAAACAGTCCCGTACGGCTTTTAGAAATGCGTGCATGGATTTGAAACGGAACAGTACCATGGTGCACCACTCTCCAGCGATGGTAAATCGAAGACCAGCCACGGTAATCCGTTTTTGCGATAAAAATCCACGTGTCGAAAAAACGAAGGTTAAAAAACTTACGAGACCCGATTGAGATTCGGGTTGCCCTTTTTGGGCATTAATATATCCGTTGATGGATGAAAGCTGTCAAAGCCGTAGAACTCATCGAGGCCTTCGTTTTGACAGGTTATGGCTCCCGTAACTCTAAACGAGCCAGAAGTTATGCCCGTCCGAATAATCGATATCTACAGGGTGCAACATCCACGGTGCAAGGTGCAACATCCGTCCGAAATGGCGAAACAGTGCCGTATGACTTTTAGAAATGCGTGCATGGATTTGAGACGGAACATTAACATGGTGCACCACTCTCTAGCGATGGGAAGTCGAAGACAGGCCACGGTAATCCCGTTTTACCGTAAAAATCCACGTGTCGAAAAAACGAAGGGTAAAAAACTTACGAGACCCGATTGAGATTCGAGTTGTCCTTTTTGGGCATTAATCTATCCGTTGACGGGTGAAAGCTGTCAAAACTGTAGAACTCATCGAGGCCTCCGTTTTGACAGGTTATGGCTCCCGTAACTCTAAACGAGCCAGAAGTTATGGTCGTCCGAATAATCGATATCTATAGGGTGCAACATCCACGGTGCAAGGTGCAACATCCGTCCGAAATGGCGAAACAGTGTCGTACGACTTTTAGAAATGCGTGCATGGATTTGAAACGGAACAGTACCATGGTGCACCACTCTCCAGCGATGGTAAATCGAAGACCAGCCACGGTAATCGAGTTTTGCGATAAAAATCCACGTGTCGAAAAAACGAAGGGTAAAAAACTTACGAGACCCGATTGAGATTCGGGTTGTCCTTTTTGGGCATTAATATATCCGTTGATGGCTGAAAGCTGTCAAAGGCGTAGAACTCATCGAGGCCTTCGTTTTGACAGGTTATGGCTCCCGTAAATCTAAACAAGTCAGAAGTTATGGCCGTATGAATAATTGGTGTCTACAGGGTGCAACATCCACGGTGCAAGGAGCAACTTCCGTCCGAAATGGCGAAACAGTGCCGTACAACTTTTAGAAATGCGTGTATGGATTTGAAACGGAACAGTACCATGGTGCACCACTCTCCAGCGATGGGAAGTCGAAGACGGGCCACGGTAATCCCGTTTTACCGTAAAAATCCACGTGTCGAAAAAACGAAGGGTAAAAAACTTACGAGACCCGATTGAGATTCGGGTTGTCCTTTTTGGGCATTAATCTATCCGTTGACGGCTGAAAGCCATCAAAACCGTAGAACTCATCGAGGTCTTCGTTTTGACAGGTTATGACTCCCGTAACTCTAAACGAGCCAGAAGTTATGGCCGTCCGAATAATCGCTATCTACAAGGTGCAACATCCACGGTATCCGTCCGAAATGGCGAAACAGTGCCGTATGACTTTTAGAAATGCGTGCATGGATTTGAAACGGAACAGTACCATGGTGCACCACTCTCCAGCGATGGTAAATCAAAGACTTGCCACGGTAATCCCGTTTTGCCGTAAAAATCCAGGTGTCGAAAAAATGAAGGGTAAAAAACTTACGAGACCCGATTGAGATTCGGGTTGTCCTTTTTGGGCATTAGTCTATCAATTGACGGCTGAAAGCTGTCAAAGCCGTAGAACTCATCGAGGTCTTCGTTTTGACAGGTTATGGCTCCCGTAACTCTAAACGAGCCAGAAGTTATGTCCTTCCGAATAATCGATATCTACAGGGTGCAACATCCACGGTGCAAGGTGCAACATCCGTCCGAAATGGAGAAACAGTGCCGTACGACTTTTAGAAATGCGTGCATGGATTTGAAACGGAACAGTACCATTGTGAATCACTCTTCAGCGACGGGAAGTCGAAGACGGGCCAACCCGTTTTACCGTAAAAATCCACGTGTCGAAAAAACGAAGGATAAAAAACTTACGAGACCCGATCGAGATTCGGGTTGTCCTTTTTGGGCATTAATCTATCCGTTGACGGTTGAAAGCTGTCAAAGCCGTAGAACTCATCGAGGCCTTCGTTTGGACAGGTTATGGCTCCCGTAACTCTTAACGAGCCAGAAGTTATGGCCGTCCGAATAATCGATATCTACAGGGTGCAACATCCACGGTGCAAGGTGCAACATCCGTCCGACATGGCAAAACAGTGCCGTACGACTTTTAGAAATGCGTGCATGGATTTGAAATGGAACAGTACCATGGTGCACCGCTCTCCAGCGATGGTAAATCGAAGACCAGCCACGGTAATCCCGTTTTGCCGTAAAAATCCACGTGTCGAAAAAACGAAGGGTAAAAAACTTACGAGACCCGATTGAGATTCGGGTAGTCCTTTTTGGGCATTAATCTTTCCGTTGACGGCGAAAAGCTGTCAAAGCCGTAGAACTCATCTAAGTCTTCATTTTGACAGGTAATGGCTCCCGTAAATCTAAACGAGCCAGAAGTTATGGCCGTCCGAATAATCGATATCTACAGGGTGCAACATCCACGGTGCAAGGTGCAACATCCGTCCGAAATGGAGAAACAGTGTCGTATGACTTTTAGAAATGCGTGTATGGATTTGAAACGGAACAATACCATGGTGCATCACTCTTCAGCGACGGGAAGTCGAAGACGGGCCACGGTAATCCCGTTTTACCGTAAAAATCCACGTGCCGAAAAAACAAAGGGTAAAAAACTTACGAGACCCGATTGAGATTCTGGTTGTCCTTTTCGGGCATTAATCTATCCGTTGACGGCTGAAATCCATCAAAGCCGTAGAACTCATCGAGGCCTTCGTTTTGACAGGTTATGGCTCCCGTAACTCTAAACGAGCCAGAAATTATGGCCGTCCGAATAATCGATATCTACAGGGTGCAACATCCACGGTGCAAGGCGCAACATCCATCCGAAATGGAGAAACAGTGCCGTATGACTTTTAGAAATGCGTGCATGGATTTGAAACGGAACAGTACCATGGTGCATCACTCTTAAGCGGCGGGAAGTCGAAGACGGGCCACGGTAATCCTGTTTTACCGTAAAAATCCACGTGTCGAAAAAACGAAGGGTAGAAAACTTACGAGACCCGATTGAGATTCGGGTTGTCCTTTTTGGGCATTAATCTATCCGTTAACGGCTGAAAGCTGTCAAAGCCGTAGAGCTCATCGAGGCCTTCGTTTGGACAGGTTATGGCTCCCGTAACTCTTAACGAGCCAGAAGTTATGTCCGTCCGAATAATCGATATATACAGGGTGCAACATCCACGGTGCAAGGTGCAACATCCGTCCAACATGGCGAAACATGCCGTACGACTTTTAGAAATGCGTGCATGGATTTTAAACGGAACAGTACCATAGTGCACCACTCTCCAGCGATGGTAAATCGAAGACCAGCCACCGTAATCCCGTTTTGCCGTAAAAATCCACGTGTCGAAAAAACGATGGGTAAAAAACTTACGAGACCTGATTGAGATTCGGGTTATCCTTTTTGGGCATTAATCTATCCGTTGACGGCTGAAAGCTGTCAAAGCCGTAGAACTCATCGAGGCCTTCGTTTTGACATGTTATGGCTCCCGTAACACTAAACGAGCCAGAAGTTATGGTCGTCCGAATAATCGATATCTACAGGGTGCAACATCCACGGTGCAAGGTGCAACATCCGTCCGAAATGGCGAAACAGTGTCGTATGACTTTTAGAAATGCGTGCATGGATTTGAAACGGAACAGTACCATGGTGCACCACTCTCCAGCGATGGGAAGTCGAAGACGGGCCACGGTAGTCCCGTTTTACCGTAAAAATCCACATGTCGAAAAAACTAAGGGTAAAAAATTTACGAGACCCGATTGAGATTCGGGTTGTCATTTTTGGGCATTAATCTACCCGTTGACGGCTGACAGCCATCAAAACCGTAGAAATCATCGAGGCCTTTGTTTTGACAGGTTATGGCTCCCGTAACTCCAAACGAGCCAGAAGTTATGGCCGTCCGAATAATCGATATCTACAAGGTGCAACATCCACGGTGCAAGGCGCAACATCCGTCCAAAATGGAAAAACAGTGCCGTACGACTTTTAGAAATGCGTGCATGGATTTGAAACGGAACAGTACCATGGTGCATCACTCTTCAGCGACGGGAAGTCGAAGACGGGCCACGGTAATCCCGTTTTACCGTAAAAATCCACGTGCCGAAAAAACAAAGGGTAAAAAACTTACGAGACTCCATTGAGATTCGGGTTGTCCTTTTCGGGCATTAATCTATCCGTTGACGGCTGAAAGCTGTCAAAGCCGTAGAACTCATCGAGGCCTTCATTTTGACAGGTTATGGCTCCCGTAACTCTTAACGAGCCAGAAGTTATGGCCGTCCGAATAATCGATATCTACAGGGTGCAACATCCACGGTGCATGGTGCAAAATCCGTCCGACATGGCGAAACAGTGCCGTACGACTTTTAGAAATGCATGCATGGATTTGAAACGGAACAGTACCATGGTGCACCACTCTCCAGCGATGGTAAATCGAAGACCAGCCACCGTAATCCCGTTTTGTTGCAAAAATCCACGTGTCGAAAAAACGAAGGGTTAAAAACTTACGAGACCCGATTGAGATTCGGGTTGTCCTTTTTGGGCATTAATCCATCCGTTGACGGCTGAAAGCTGTCAAAACCGTAGAACTCATCGAGGCCTTCTTTTTGACCGGTTATGGCCCCCGTAACTCTAAATGAGGCAGAAGTTATGGCCGTCGGAATAATCGATATCTACAGGGTGCAACATCCACGGTGCAAGGTGCAACATCCGTCCGAAATGGCGAAACAGTGTCGTACAACTTTTAGAAATGCGTGCATGGATTTGAAATGGAACAGTACCATGGTGCACCACTCTTCAGCGACGGGAAGTCGAAGACGGGCCACGGTAATCCCGTTTTGCCGTAAAAATCCACGTGTCAAAAAAACGAAGGGTAAAAAACTTATGAGACCCGATTGAGATTCGGGTTGTCCTTTTCGGGCATTAATCTATCCATTGACGGCTGAAAGCTGTCAAAGCCGTACAACTCATCGAGGCCTTCGTTTTGACAGGTTATGGCTCCCGTAACTCTAAACGAGCCAGAAATTATGGCCGTCCGAATAATCGATATCTACAGGGTGCAACATCCACGGTGCAAGGTGCAACATCCGTCCGAAATGGCGACACAGTGCCATACGACTTTTAGAAATGCGTGCATGGATTTGAAACGGAACAGTACCATGGTGCACCACTCTCCAGCGAGGTAAAGTCGAAGACGGGACACGGTAATCCCTTATTACCGTAAAAATCCACGTGTCGAAAAAACTAAGGGTAAAAAACTTACGAGACCCGATTGAGATTCGGGTTGTCCTTTTTGGTCATTAATCTATCCGTTGACGGCTGAAAGCTATCAAAGCCGTAGAACTCATCGAGGCCTTCGTTTCGATAGGTTATGGCTTCCGTAACTCTAAACGAGCCAGAAGTTATAGCCGTCCGGATAATCGTTATCTACAGGGTGCAACGTCCACGTGCAAGGTGCCACATCCTTCCGAAATGGCGAAACAGTGTCGTACGGCTTTTAGAAATGCGTGCATGGATTTGAAACGGAACAGTACCATGGTGCACCACTCTCCCGCGATGGTAAATCGAATACCAGCCACGGTAATCCCGTTTTGCCGTAAAAATCCACGTGTCCAAAAAACGAGGGGTAAAAAACTTACGAGACCCGATTGAGATTCGGGTTGTCCTTTTTGGGCATTAATCTATCCGTTGATGGCTGAAAGCTGTCAAACCCGTAGAACTCATCGAGGCCTTCGTTTTGACAGGTTATGGCTCCCGTAACTCTAAACAAGGCAGAAGTTATGGCCGTACGAATAATTGGTATCTACAGGGTGCAACATCCACGGTGCAAGGAGCAACATCCGTCCGAAATGGCGAAACAGTGCCGTACAACTTTTACAAATGCGTGTATGGATTTGAAACGGAACAGTACCATGGTGCACCACTCTCCAGCGATGGGAAGTCGAAGACGGGCCACGGTAATCCCGTTTTACCGCAAAAATCCACGTGTCGAAAAAACGAAGGGTAAAAAACTTACGAGACCCGATTGAGATTCGGGTTGTCCTTTTTGGGCATTAATCTATCCGTTGACGGCTGAAAGCCATCAAAACCGTAGAACTCATCGAGGTCTTCGTTTTGACAGGTTATGACTCCCGTAACTCTAAACGAGCCAGAAGTTATGGCCGTCCGAATAATCGATATCTACAGGGTGCAACATCCACAGTGCAAGGTGCAACATCCTTCCGAAATGGCGAAACAGTGCCGTATGACTTTTATAAATGCGTGCATGGATTTGAAACGGAACAGTACCATGGTGCACCACTCTCCAGCGATGGTAAATCGAAGACTAGCCACGGTAATCCCGTTTTGCCGTAAAAATCCAGGTGTCGAAAATACGAAGGGTAAAAAACTTACGAGACCCGATTGAGATTCGGGTTGTCCTTTTTGGGCATTAGTCTATCAATTGACGGCTGAAAGCTGTCAAAGCCATAGAACTCATCGAGGTCTTCGTTTTGACAGGTTATGGCTCCCGTAACTCTAAACGAGCCAGAAGTTATGTCCGTCCGAATAATCAATATCTACAGGGTGCAACATCCACGGTGCAAGGTGCAACATCCGTCCGAAATGGAGAAACAGTGCCGTACGACTTTTAGAAATGCGTGCATGGATTTGAAACGGAACAGTACCATTGTGAATCACTCTTCAGCGACGGGAAGTCGAAGACGGGCCAACCCGTTTTACCGTAAAAATCCACGTGTCGAAAAAACGAAGGATAAAAAACTTACGAGACCCGATCGAGATTCGGGTTGTCCTTTTTGGGCATTAATCTATCCGTTGACGGCTGAAAGCTGTCAAAGCCGTAGAACTCATCGAGGCCTTCGTTTGGACAGGTTATGGCTCCCGTAACTCTTAACGAGCCAGAAGTTATGGCCGTCCGAATAATCGATATCTACAGGGTGCAACATCCACGGTGCAAGGTGCAACATCCGTCCGACATGGCAAAACAGTGCCGTACGACTTTTAGAAATGCGTGCATGGATTTGAAATGGAACAGTACCATGGTGCATGTAACGACCCGCCGCTCTGACCGCCTCTAGTCGGTAATTAAACCAACTAGAAACGTTCAAAATGACGGATTGTTATTTAGTTTATAACATTTAAACAGAATCAGCTACAGAATCACAGAACAATAATATATTTTATAAACAAACTTTTCTTTTATATACAAATATCAGAGTTATACAATAAATTACATTTTATACAGCGGAAACAAATTTTATTAAGTACAAGAAAAATAATTTTCTGAAAAGCTTTAGTTGTGCTTTCCCCTCTCTCTCTAACTTCGCTGCGCGCAAAACTCCAAGCTGTGAAAATACTCGGTCTGACCCGAGCGTTAATTGCAAAACACAAAAACACTCGAGTCAGGATTAATCTTTATTCAAGTAAATAAATTTGAAATGAACTGAATAATATGGTTACAGATATGGTGAAACAGATAAATCAATTTAAAATCTATTAGGGATTTTTCATGTTAACAATTTCAAAAAAATTTTTTTTTTTTTTCTATCAAACGTGTGTGGCTGCAGTACACACGTGTACGCATTAGACAACAATAGCAAGTGTGCAAGCATCAGGTTGCACAAGTACAAGAATACTCAATGGAGTCAACACAGCAGCACAGTGCAGTGAATAAGGGACAGGCATCAGTCAATATGCAGACCCAATGGCAAAATGCCACAGCAACCAGGAACAAACAGAAGTGAAGACAAGTGAAACAATGATCAAGCTTCAGGATGAACAAGTGCAGACAACAGGCTCGAATCAGTGCCAACAATGAAACAACATCAAAGTGTACATGAAGCAACACAGCAGCATGAATATAGATTCAAGCCAGTCCCAATAGTAACATAATATAGCATGAATCAAGTGAATGAAAACATAAATGCAATTCAAAGTGACAAAACTACAAGTACAGGGAACAACTAAATGAAGACAACATGAAGCAAGTGCAAATACAAACATACAGAAGCTCAAGTACACCAATGCACAATGGCAGTAAAACAACTCAAGAGACTCATGTAACAACATAGGTCAGACATATATAGATATGCAGTGACAAAGTGGATCAAGACGACAGACAGCATGAAGCACAATGTAACAAATAAATGAAACTGGACAGTGGTCAAAGTGGGCAAGGCATGAACACAGTGAAGAACTGCCCAATACAAACAACATGATTGGACACTAGCATGACCACTCAACATATATGCAGTTAGGAATGATGCAGACTAATGTCACTGACATGGATGCAACAGTTCAAGGCAAAAATAACTGGAGACTGCACATAAATGAAGGCCACACGAGCCCAATACAACCCAATTACTCAAATACACAACAGTATGTACATGTACATGAAGACAGTAAACATGCTGAAGTGCAACTACCCCAAATATGCTACAGTGAGCTATAGAATGAACATGCATGCAATGACAATGCTCAAGGTAAAATGTAGAGTCAGAGTCATGAATGCACAGGTATCAGACTGGCTTGCATATATATAATGAAGTGCTAATGAAAATCAAGATGATTCATGATATCTGATGGACACAGTCTTAATGCAAACAACCAAAGTACAATGTAACTCAATGATGCAGCATTTTTAACGCGAACCAGTATGCTATACTGTGAAGCCAAAGCTACAGAGGGGTCAATATGGCAAAATAGCAAGCATATGAACGAATCAAGTTCACAATTAAGATACAGGAAATCAAAGTGTACAAGAGTGCATGTGCTAAACAATATAGGGCAGCAGCTTTATATGCAGACCAAAGGTCAAAATGTCACGGCAACTAGCAACAGACATGAAACAAATCATGTCGAAGATAATTCACAAAGTAAGCAAGTGCAGACAACAGGGAGCAACAGCACAATCCCGAAACACCCCAAATACATAGATCAACAGATTTTGGCAAACACCCAAATTCCAGAAAATTTTCCAATTCATATCCAATTCAAATCTAAAAATCATAATTTTCATTTTAAAAATCATGTTTACCCAGACCAATTCAGGTTATGTATTTGGATAAGAGAATTGTAATGATTGATTTTAACATATATATAAATTTTACTGCAAATTTTAATTTCCAGTTACTATATATATACATAAAACATGTTTACACTATTTTTAAATTCACGTTCAAGTTTAAACAAACTAAATTTGTTTTGGAACTAAGGTCTAACAAAGATCAAAGAGAAGATTTTGAATTTAGATAAAAAACTTAAACCTGAACTGAGAACAGAGATATTCGAGAACAACAGTCATGCATGCTTTCAAACAGATTCATATACATATGCAACACATTCAATATACATATGCAACACATTCATATACATAGCTAATACATATATATATATATATTCATGCAAACATAAGCATTTCAGAAATCTATATAAGCAACAGATCGTTATTTCTCAAGATTTTTAAGTTGATGTTTACTCACTAGCATAATTATAGGAATGAATCAGGAATGAAAGTTTGTTTACTGGTTTTAAAACAAAGGGACTGCACTGTTTAAGCATGAGACAGCATTTTCAAACTTAAGTGAACATGCAAGATCAATCTTTCAACAGCAAGCATAACAGAAGTGCAAGCATAGGTGAATGTGCAGACAACATCAAGTATGCTTACAGAGATGTTTGCATGTTTGTTTATGGTTACAGAGATGCCCAAACAAACATGCACATGAAAATTTATAGGCAAACACAAATGGAATTGAAGACTGAAGCAACATGAGGCATGCAATACTCAAGACATATCTTTATTACAAGAACAATTTTGCACTTCAACTACTTAGTTAAACAAAATATTTTAGTAGCATCTGTACTTACCAATTTAATAACAAGATAAACATAGCATCTGTTCTTATCAAATTTTTTTTTTAAAACAAGCAAAACATAGCATCAGTTCTTATCAAATTTTAAAACAAGCAAAATATAGCATCAGTTCTTATCAATTTAAAAAAAACAAATTTCAAACAACATCTGAAATCAAAGAAATTTGGAAGCATCTGTTCTCATCAATTTAAAATAAAACAAATTATCAGGTAGCATTTGTTCAAATCAATTTAAAAAAATTAAAACTGGGCAGCATCTGTTTTTATCAATTTAAAACAAAAATCAAATAGCATTTGTTTTTATAAATTTAAAAAGAACAAATTTTTGAAAGCGTCAATGGTTATCAGTTTAAAATTGGGTACCATCTGTTCTCAACAGTTTAACAATTCAAGCAAATCGAGCAAATGACAGCAAATAGCAACCGAAAATCCAACATGCAGTAACCAATCTACCCATATCAGTTTCAAATTAAATTAGCCGAGCAAAAGATAACAAAATCACCCCAAAACATAGCATGCAACCAATATTCAATCCAAACAAATTTAAACACCTGAATTAAAAATTAATCATGAGCAGAAAACTCACATGCATTTCAAAACAGAGGGACAGTCAACATAAACAAGCATGCAAACACATTATCACTTAACAAAAACAATTTCAGGTACCAAAACATCACAACATATTATAGGCTTAAGTGATTGATTCACGGATAAACAAAGAAGGTTTGGGTTCAGAGGTTTCCATATAAATATTCATTAACAAAGCAAGATCCAACACATGCAGCAACACAAAGCAAGTCAAGATTTAATAGCCTCTATTCTCATCAGATTCTTAAAATGATAGCATCTGTTCTCAACAGTAAAAAAAAATTTAAATTTATAGCATCTGTTCAAATCAGTTTTTAAGAAAAACAAATTTTCAAAACAACAATCTGAAATCAAACATTTGGAAGCACCTGTTCTCATCAGGTTATTCATAGCATTTGTTTTTATCAGTTTAAATTAAAATTTAAACAGTGTCTGTTCTTACCAATTTAAAACAAATATCAAATAGCATTTATTCTTATTAGTTTAAAATCAAAAATTGAGTAGAATCTGATCTTAACAGTACAAAAACACAACATCAGAGCAAGTGATAACGAATAGCAACCAACAATCCAACATGCAGTGAGTTATCTGTTCCTATTAGTTTAAAATTCAAATTTAACCGAGCAACTGAAAACCACAAACCACCAAAACAAAGCATGCAATCAAGTACTTATTGGTTCAACAGTTTAGATTAATTTATCCGAGCAACTGATAATGCATAACCCACAATTCCTAGCATGCAACCAAGGAATTCACTTCAAACAAATCTAAAAACTTGCATGAAGATTAATCGTGAGGAGAAACTCACCTTATCACGAATTGGAGCAGCCGCGAGCTACTGAAGACGAACGATTTGAAGTCAAAGCCGAAAGACGAGCCACCGTATATCATTTCCTCGCTTGATTTTTTAGATTTAGGTTTCTTTTTCTTTCCTTTTTTTTTTTTTTCGATCTGCTGAAATGATGAAGGGGGTATCGGCCGCCATTTTTTTTACGTTATTTAGTTTAGGGTTTTCGAAATGAAGGGAAAGGGATGGGGTCTTGGATTAATACGGCAACCAAACAAGGAAACACTATGGGCCGAGATTAAATTTAAAGCCCATAATTCCTTAAACAAATTTTCTTTTATTTTTCTTCATTTTCAATTCCAATTGGTTTTGTTATTACTTTGCTTGTTTTGTTTTGTTTAAATTATGTTATTGAAATTTCTCCAATGTAGTTACATAATATTTTTCAAAGTTTATAAATATGTTGTTTGAATTTTAACTATGTGTATTTATTTATCTATTTCGTATTGATTAAAATTTTATTCCTTTTTATTTTAAAGAAAAGAAAAATGTCATTTCAAACTAACCATCCATTTATAAATTTACATAAATAATAATTCTTGTATCCAAATTATTTTCTTAAGTTATTAGTTTGAATTTCAATTACAAATTAAATATTCAATTTCAACTCCAAAGTCAAGTTTAAATTTTTTCTTCAGCTTTGTATAGATTAAATTTTAAATATTTAATCACCAATTTCATTGTTATATCGGAAATTCAGTTTAAATTATCATTCAAATATTCAAAATTAATTAAATATTCACAATTTAAATTGTTCAAAATTTAGGATCGTTACAATCTCCCCTCCTTAAAAGAATTTCGTCCCGAAATTACAAGTAAGGAAAAATGATTGTTAAAATTTCACTAATATTTATATTTTACTCAATTTTATCAAGTTCAACACTTATTAAAGATGAATGAATATAGGATTCATTCTATTTGTTTTATCTCGCTAGCTTTGCTAATTAACTCTTTTGTCTATTATTTTCTACAATCAAGACACAAAAATCTTTACTAAAATTTTCAACTTACAACCCAAAATTTTAAATTTGAAACACTTTATATTAAAGATTTACATATTATAACTTTTCCAAAGCTGTGGACTTTCAAAACCCTTCAAAAATCCTCTTCCTTAATTCATTAGGTTGGAATTATGCGAATTCTAATTCTAGATAATTGATTTTCTATTAAAGTTCGAAAATACTTGCTAACTCGAAATTTAACAAGTCTACTGTCGTTCTTAAAGACATTAGGCATACGCTGGCCAGGCGCAAGTCTAACAATCTCCAAGTACTAAATATACTTGCTTCAATTCCCAGTGAAAATACTTTTAAAAATTCTTTTTAAAAATGGATATGGAAAGCACATTCCCCCATGGATCACAGTTTACTCGGCGGTTCCGCTACTATCCCAGTAGAGTCGCTTGTAACTGTGGATATCTCATCCCTTGAATTTCGCCATGGTTGTTGCCAAAGATCGCGGTTCACACGGCGGTTACGCTACTATCCCAGTAGAATCGCTCGTGACCGTAGGCATCTCGCCCCTCGAATTACGCTTTGGTTTGTAGATTGCAGTTTACACCGCGGTTACGCCACTATCCCAGTGGAATCGCTTGTAACTGTAGGCATCACGCCCCTCAAATTACGCTACCACCCGAGTGTAACTAGATCGCGGTATACTCGGCGGTTACGCCACTATCCCAGTGGAATCGCTTGTAACCATAGGCATCTCGCCCCTCGAATTACGCTAGCACACTATACCAGTCCAAAAGGACATTCCAACTAATGGAAATACAAAAGGTCATCCAACTAATGGAAATATAAATGGTCATCCAACTAATGGAAATATAAATGGTCATCCAACTAATGGAAATACTACGTAGCTACGATTTTTAAATGGATACTCATCTCGAGTTCCATCACCATCACACAGTCACACAGTATAAATGGAAGGTACCTTTCCATATCCTCAATTTTGGAAAACATAATATTATACATACATATATAATATTTCACTTCACACTTAGTACAACCCATGTACTTAAATAAGTTTTCCACAACAATTACTTTTCCAAACTAATTGGTTTTCGAATTTATCGTATTCACACATATACGTTATGAAAACCACAACATTTCATACCCATAACAAATAGAGGATTCACAATTTTCCATTTCATTATCCATTTAAAATTTTCCTCTAAGTCGATTTGGAATTTTAAGGTTATATCAAACCTAATACACATTCACAATCCAATTTATTATCGACTTCACACACTCGATTTGGATTTCACGCTACATCGTCAATTCTCAACACATAATTGATGTCTATCGATATATAACCTCTGAGCTCGTACGTCTCAGAGAAGGGTGTTAAGCTAAGAGAATAAATTCCCCGCCACCAACAGATATATATTTAATAGAAATCAACTGATATGTCGTCAATTCACGACGTTAGACATACAATCCAAATCATCCATTTAAAATTCAAAGTTCAACTTACTTTGTTTTGGGTGACAAAGTTAAACTCAATTTAGCTCAAATTTCAATCATTTGAAAATTTTCAAATTAAACTAATTGTTCAAATTTCCCAAAAATAATATCTTTACAAGATATATAATTTCACACTTAACCATTTGAAAACAAATTTCAAACCATTTCTTCACCTTTTAATCTTTGAAAACAAATTTCAAAGCGATTTCCTTAAACGGAAACATTTCCAAATTATCTATGAATATACGATTTTCAAATCGATTTCACCTATTCATTTTCAATTTATCTTTAAAAGATAAAATTTCAAACCATTCATTTCATATAGGAAAACATACCCATACTTATTCAATAATAAGTAATTTACAAATCCACTTATTTTCAACACTTTGAAAATATTCAATATACTTCAAACCAAAATCAAGTATATATTCATTCTTAAAAAAACCATTCTTTTAAACACATTTTATTTGAGTCAAAACGAATGTTGCGTAAAACATCGTTACGACGACTCAAAACCACTAGTATAAGGATTCAAATTTAAAAATAGATATGTAAATCCCAATACTAAACAAAATCATTTCCCTTTTGAAATTATTTACTATAACAACAAATGTTATAATCTACCATTTCCATTTTTCCACTCGAAAACGTCTATTTCAACAACAAGTGTTGAAATCTATGCTTTCGATTCTTAACACATTTCAAAATGAATTATCTTCATTTACATAATGTTTCTTCCCAAAAACATTCCCATTTAAGTTTTCAACTTCAACTCAATTCATGGTTTGAATTCCACATACACTTCAAAAATATTGGTTTTAAACCGATTTCAAATTCCCAATACTAAGTTTTCCACTCAACTTAATTCCATGCCCGTTCAAATTCAAATGCATCATTGAATCTATTTAAATCTATTTCGAATTTTCATTAGATTCATATCTCTTTTGATATTTTATTCACCGTTCAAAAACCATAGATATAATTCCTTTAATAAGTTACAACAATTTACTTATCAAAATAAGTCGTTTGCGGATTTTACAAACATCTCTAGAAATTCCATTTCTATTTATAAAACTTCGTTTTATAATCTCCTTTCTTAATTTGATTCAATTCAATTTATATAACTTAGTTATATACACCAAAAGTCCATATTATAAGTTAAATACTTATAATCCATTCATTTACTAAATCGTTCTTCACCACATTTGAAATCAATTTTCAAAAGAATTCAAAATTAAATTTCCAAGTTATAGTTCAATAATCCGCCTAGTTATAATCAAATTGACATATCATTTTATTTTCCAATTACTACTTTGGAGATATTCAAAATATTTGATTTAAGTCAATTTAAACCAATTCGTTAATTCACTTAACTCATATTTCAGTTTCCATAAATCTCAACAATTTGATAATGAGTTTCCGAACGATCGAAACTCAAGTCTAACGAGACCTCACCGAATATAAACTATCGCAATCCTAACTTTTAGAGAGGGGAATTTCCAAAAATAATTTTAATTTTCAAAATACCTCTTATTTAAAGAAAACAATTTTAACTCCTTTAGATTTGAAAACACTTTCTTTAAAGTGATTCTAGTAACTATTCATATTAAACGCCATAAACTAAGCTTTGTGTAAACCAAAGCTCTGATACCACTTTGTAACGACCCGCCGCTCTGACCGCCTCTAGTCGGTAATTAAACCAACTAGAAACGTTCAAAATGACGGATTGTTATTTAGTTTATAACATTTAAACAGAATCAGCTACAGAATCACAGAACAATAATATATTTTATAAACAAACTTTTCTTTTATATACAAATATCAGAGTTATACAATAAATTACATTTTATACAGCGGAAACAAATTTTATTAAGTACAAGAAAAATAATTTTCTGAAAAGCTTTAGTTGTGCTTTCCCCTCTCTCTCTAACTTCGCTGCGCGCAAAACTCCAAGCTGTGAAAATACTCGGTCTGACCCGAGCGTTAATTGCAAAACACAAAAACACTCGAGTCAGGATTAATCTTTATTCAAGTAAATAAATTTGAAATGAACTGAATAATATGGTTACAGATATGGTGAAACAGATAAATCAATTTAAAATCTATTAGGGATTTTTCATGTTAACAATTTCAAAAAAAAATTTTTTTTTTTCTATCAAACGTGTGTGGCTGCAGTACACACGTGTACGCATCAGACAACAATAGCAAGTGTGCAAGCATCAGGTTGCACAAGTACAAGAATACTCAATGGAGTCAACACAGCAGCACAGTGCAGTGAATAAGGGACAGGCATCAGTCAATATGCAGACCCAATGGCAAAATGCCACAGCAACCAGGAACAAACAGAAGTGAAGACAAGTGAAACAATGATCAAGCTTCAGGATGAACAAGTGCAGACAACAGGCTCGAATCAGTGCCAACAATGAAACAACATCAAAGTGTACATGAAGCAACACAGCAGCATGAATATAGATTCAAGCCAGTCCCAATAGTAACATAATATAGCATGAATCAAGTGAATGAAAACATAAATGCAATTCAAAGTGACAAAACTACAAGTACAGGGAACAACTAAATGAAGACAACATGAAGCAAGTGCAAATACAAACATACAGAAGCTCAAGTACACCAATGCACAATGGCAGTAAAACAACTCAAGAGACTCATGTAACAACATAGGTCAGACATATATAGATATGCAGTGACAAAGTGGATCAAGACGACAGACAGCATGAAGCACAATGTAACAAATAAATGAAACTGGACAGTGGTCAAAGTGGGCAAGGCATGAACACAGTGAAGAACTGCCCAATACAAACAACATGATTGGACACTAGCATGACCACTCAACATATATGCAGTTAGGAATGATGCAGACTAATGTCACTGACATGGATGCAACAGTTCAAGGCAAAAATAACTGGAGACTGCACATAAATGAAGGCCACACGAGCCCAATACAACCCAATTACTCAAATACACAACAGTATGTACATGTACATGAAGACAGTAAACATGCTGAAGTGCAACTACCCCAAATATGCTACAGTGAGCTATAGAATGAACATGCATGCAATGACAATGCTCAAGGTAAAATGTAGAGTCAGAGTCATGAATGCACAGGTATCAGACTGGCTTGCATATATATAATGAAGTGCTAATGAAAATCAAGATGATTCATGATATCTGATGGACACAGTCTTAATGCAAACAACCAAAGTACAATGTAACTCAATGATGCAGCATTTTTAACGCGAACCAGTATGCTATACTGTGAAGCCAAAGCTACAGAGGGGTCAATATGGCAAAATAGCAAGCATATGAACGAATCAAGTTCACAATTAAGATACAGGAAATCAAAGTGTACAAGAGTGCATGTGCTAAACAATATAGGGCAGCAGCTTTATATGCAGACCAAAGGTCAAAATGTCACGGCAACTAGCAACAGACATGAAACAAATCATGTCGAAGATAATTCACAAAGTAAGCAAGTGCAGACAACAGGGAGCAACAGCACAATCCCGAAACACCCCAAATACATAGATCAACAGATTTTGGCAAACACCCAAATTCCAGAAAATTTTCCAATTCATATCCAATTCAAATCTAAAAATCATAATTTTCATTTTAAAAATCATGTTTACCCAGACCAATTCAGGTTATGTATTTGGATAAGAGAATTGTAATGATTGATTTTAACATATATATAAATTTTACTGCAAATTTTAATTTCCAGTTACTATATATATACATAAAACATGTTTACACTATTTTTAAATTCACGTTCAAGTTTAAACAAACTAAATTTGTTTTGGAACTAAGGTCTAACAAAGATCAAAGAGAAGATTTTGAATTTAGATAAAAAACTTAAACCTGAACTGAGAACAGAGATATTCGAGAACAACAGTCATGCATGCTTTCAAACAGATTCATATACATATGCAACACATTCAATATACATATGCAACACATTCATATACATAGCTAATACATATATATATATATATTCATGCAAACATAAGCATTTCAGAAATCTATATAAGCAACAGATCGTTATTTCTCAAGATTTTTAAGTTGATGTTTACTCACTAGCATAATTATAGGAATGAATCAGGAATGAAAGTTTGTTTACTGGTTTTAAAACAAAGGGACTGCACTGTTTAAGCATGAGACAGCATTTTCAAACTTAAGTGAACATGCAAGATCAATCTTTAAACAGCAAGCATAACAGAAGTGCAAGCATAGGTGAATGTGCAGACAACATCAAGTATGCTTACAGAGATGTTTGCATGTTTGTTTATGGTTACAGAGATGCCCAAACAAACATGCACATGAAAATTTATAGGCAAACACAAATGGAATTGAAGACTGAAGCAACATGAGGCATGCAATACTCAAGACATATCTTTATTACAAGAACAATTTTGCACTTCAACTACTTAGTTAAACAAAATATTTTAGTAGCATCTGTACTTACCAATTTAATAACAAGATAAACATAGCATCTGTTCTTATCAAAATTTTTTTTTTAAAACAAGCAAAACATAGCATCAGTTCTTATCAAATTTTAAAACAAGCAAAATATAGCATCAGTTCTTATCAATTTAAAAAAAACAAATTTCAAACAACATCTGAAATCAAAGAAATTTGGAAGCATCTGTTCTCATCAATTTAAAATAAAACAAATTATCAGGTAGCATTTGTTCAAATCAATTTAAAAAAATTAAAACTGGGCAGCATCTGTTTTTATCAATTTAAAACAAAAATCAAATAGCATTTGTTTTTATAAATTTAAAAAGAACAAATTTTTGAAAGCGTCAATGGTTATCAGTTTAAAATTGGGTACCATCTGTTCTCAACAGTTTAACAATTCAAGCAAATCGAGCAAATGACAGCAAATAGCAACCGAAAATCCAACATGCAGTAACCAATCTACCCATATCAGTTTCAAATTAAATTAGCCGAGCAAAAGATAACAAAATCACCCCAAAACATAGCATGCAACCAATATTCAATCCAAACAAATTTAAACACCTGAATTAAAAATTAATCATGAGCAGAAAACTCACATGCATTTCAAAACAGAGGGACAGTCAACATAAACAAGCATGCAAACACATTATCACTTAACAAAAACAATTTCAGGTACCAAAACATCACAACATATTATAGGCTTAAGTGATTGATTCACGGATAAACAAAGAAGGTTTGGGTTCAGAGGTTTCCATATAAATATTCATTAACAAAGCAAGATCCAACACATGCAGCAACACAAAGCAAGTCAAGATTTAATAGCCTCTATTCTCATCAGATTCTTAAAATGATAGCATCTGTTCTCAACAGTAAAAAAAAATTTAAATTTATAGCATCTGTTCAAATCAGTTTTTAAGAAAAACAAATTTTCAAAACAACAATCTGAAATCAAACATTTGGAAGCACCTGTTCTCATCAGGTTATTCATAGCATTTGTTTTTATCAGTTTAAATTAAAATTTAAACAGTGTCTGTTCTTACCAATTTAAAACAAATATCAAATAGCATTTATTCTTATTAGTTTAAAATCAAAAATTGAGTAGAATCTGATCTTAACAGTACAAAAACACAACATCAGAGCAAGTGATAACGAATAGCAACCAACAATCCAACATGCAGTGAGTTATCTGTTCCTATTAGTTTAAAATTCAAATTTAACCGAGCAACTGAAAACCACAAACCACCAAAACAAAGCATGCAATCAAGTACTTATTGGTTCAACAGTTTAGATTAATTTATCCGAGCAACTGATAATGCATAACCCACAATTCCTAGCATGCAACCAAGGAATTCACTTCAAACAAATCTAAAAACTTGCATGAAGATTAATCGTGAGGAGAAACTCACCTTATCACGAATTGGAGCAGCCGCGAGCTACTGAAGACGAACGATTTGAAGTCAAAGCCGAAAGACGAGCCACCGTATATCATTTCCTCGCTTGATTTTTTAGATTTAGGTTTCTTTTTCTTTCCTTTTTTTTTTTTTTTTCGATCTGCTGAAATGATGAAGGGGGTATCGGCCGCCATTTTTTTTACGTTATTTAGTTTAGGGTTTTCGAAATGAAGGGAAAGGGATGGGGTCTTGGATTAATACGGCAACCAAACAAGGAAACACTATGGGCCGAGATTAAATTTAAAGCCCATAATTCCTTAAACAAATTTTCTTTTATTTTTCTTCATTTTCAATTCCAATTGGTTTTGTTATTACTTTGCTTGTTTTGTTTTGTTTAAATTATGTTATTGAAATTTCTCCAATGTAGTTACATAATATTTTTCAAAGTTTATAAATATGTTGTTTGAATTTTAACTATGTGTATTTATTTATCTATTTCGTATTGATTAAAATTTTATTCCTTTTTATTTTAAAGAAAAGAAAAATGTCATTTCAAACTAACCATCCATTTATAAATTTACATAAATAATAATTCTTGTATCCAAATTATTTTCTTAAGTTATTAGTTTGAATTTCAATTACAAATTAAATATTCAATTTCAACTCCAAAGTCAAGTTTAAATTTTTTCTTCAGCTTTGTATAGATTAAATTTTAAATATTTAATCACCAATTTCATTGTTATATCGGAAATTCAGTTTAAATTATCATTCAAATATTCAAAATTAATTAAATATTCACAATTTAAATTGTTCAAAATTTAGGATCGTTACAGTGCACCGCTCTCCAGCGATGGTAAATCGAAGACCAGCCACGGTAATCCCGTTTTGCCGTAAAAATCCACGTGTCGAAAAAACGAAGGGTAAAAAACTTACGAGACCCGATTGAGATTCGGGTAGTCCTTTTTGGGCATTAATCTATCCGTTGACGGCGGAAAACTGTCAAAGCCGTAGAACTCATCGAAGTCTTCATTTTGACAGGTAATGGCTCCTGTAAATCTAAACGAGCCAGAAGTTATGGCCGTCCGAATAATTGATATCTACAGGGTGCAACATCCACGGTGCAAGGTGCAACATCCGTCCGAAATGGAGAAACAGTGCCGTACGACTTTTAGAAATGCGTGTATGGATTTGAAACGGAACAGTACCATGGTGCATCACTCTTCAGCGACGGGAAGTCGAAGACGGGCCATGGTAATCCCGTTTTACCGTAAAAATCCACGTGCCGAAAAAACAAAGGGTAAAAAACTTACGAGACCCGATTGAGATTCTGGTTGTCCTTTTCGGGCATTAATCTATCCGTTGACGGCTGAAAGCCATCAAAGCCGTAGAACTAATCGAGGCCTTCGTTTTGACAGGTTATGGCTCCCGTAACTCTAAACGAGCCAGAAATTATGGTCGTCCGAATAATCGATATCTACAGGGTGCAACATCCACAGTGCAAGGCGCAACATCCGTCCGAAATGGAGAAACAGTGCCGTACGACTTTTAGAAATGCGTGCATGGATTTGAAACGGAACAGTACCATGGTGCATCACTCTTAAGCGACGGGAAGTCGAAGACGGGCCACGGTAATCCTGTTTTACCGTAAAAATCCACGTGTCGAAAAAACGAAGGGTAGAAAACTTACGAGACCCGATTGAGATTCGGGTTGTCCTTTTTGGGCATTAATCTATCCGTTAACGGCTGAAAGCTGTCAAAGCCGTAGAACTCATCGAGGCCTTCGTTTGGACAGGTTATGGCTCCCGTAACTCTTAACGAGCCAGAAGTTATGTCCGTCCGAATAATCGATATATACAGGGTGCAACATCCACGGTGCAAGGTGCAACATCCGTCCAACATGGCGAAACATGCCATACGACTTTTAGAAATGCGTGCATGGATTTGAAACGGAACAGTACCATGGTGCACCACTCTCCAGCGATGGTAAATCGAAGACTAGCCACCGTAATCCCGTTTTGCCGTAAAAATCCACGTGTCGAAAAAACGAAGGGTAAAAAACTTACGAGACCTGATTGAGATTCGGGTTATCTTTTTTGGGCATTAATCTATCCGTTGACGGCTGAAAGCTGTCAAAGCCGTCGAACTCATCGAGGCCTTCGTTTTGGCATGTTATGGCTCCCGTAACACTAAACGAGCCAGAAGTTATGGTCGTCCGAATAATCGATATCTACAGGGTGCAACATCCACGGTGCAAGGTGCAACATCCGTCCGAAATGGCGAAACAGTATCGTATGACTTTTAGAAATGCGTGCATGGATTTGAAACGGAACAGTACCATGGTGCACCACTCTTCAGCGATGGGAAGTCGAAGACGGGCCACGGTAGTCCCGTTTTACCGTAAAAATCCACATGTCGAAAAAACTAAGGGTAAAAAATTTACGAGACCCGATTGAGATTCGGGTTGTCATTTTTGGGCATTAATCTACCCGTTGACGGCTGACAGCCATCAAAACCGTAGAAATCATAGAGGCCTTTGTTTTGGCAGGTTATGGCTCCCGTAACTCTAAACGAGCCAGAAGTTATGGCCGTCCGAATAATCGATATCTACGAGGTGCAACATCCACGGTGCAAGGTGCAACATCCGTCCAAAATGGAAAAACAGTGCCGTACGACTTTTAGAAATGCGTGCATGGATTTGAAACGGAACAGTACCATGGTGCATCACTCTTCAGCGACGGGAAGTCGAAGACGGGCCACGGTAATCCCGTTTTAACGTAAAAATCCACGTGCCCAAAAAACAAAGGGTAAAAAACTTACGAGACTCCATTGAGATTCGGGTTGTCCTTTTCGGGCATTAATCTATCCGTTGACGGCTGAAAGCTGTCAAAGCCGTAGAACTCATCGAGGCCTTCATTTTGACAGGTTATGGCTCCCGTAACTCTTAACGAGCCAGAAGTTATGGCCGTCTGAATAATCGATATCTACAGTGTGCAACATCCACGGTGCAAGGTGCAAAATCCGTCCGACATGGCGAAACAGTGCCGTACGACTTTTAGAAATGCATGCATGGATTTGAAACGGAACAGTACCATGGTGCACCGCTCTCCAGCGATGGTAAATCGAAGACCAGCCACCGTAATCCAGTTTTGCTGCAAAAATCCACGTGTCGAAAAAACGAAGGGTTAAAAACTTACGTGACCCGATTGAGATTCGGGTTGTCCTTTTTGCGCATTAATCCATCCGTTGACGGCTGAAAGCTGTCGAAGCCGTAGAACTCATCGAGGCCTTCTTTTTGACCGGTTATGGCTCCCGTAACTCTAAATGAGGCAGAAGTTATGGCCGTCGGAATAATCGATATCTACAGGGTGCAACATCCACGGTGCAAGGTGCAACATCCGTCCGAAATGGCGAAACAGTGTCGTACAACTTTTAGAAATGCGTGCATGGATTTGAAATGTAACAGTACCATGGTGCACCACTCTTCAGCGACGGGAAGTCGAAGACGGGCCACGGTAATCCCGTTTTGCCGTAAAAATCCACGTGTCAAAAAAACGAAGGGTAAAAAACTTATGAGACCCGATTGAGATTCGGGTTGTCCTTTTCGGGCATTAATCTATCCGTTGACGGCTGAAAGCTGTCAAAGCCGTACAATTCATCGAGGCCTTCGTTTTGACAGGTTATGGCTCCCGTAACTCTAAACGAGCCAGAAATTATGGCCGTCCGAATAATCGATATCTACAGGGTGCAACATCCACGGTGCAAGGTGCAACATCCGTCCGAAATGGCGACACAGTGCCATACGACTTTTAGAAATGCGTGCATGGATTTGAAACGGAACAGTACCATGGTGCACCACTCTCCAGCGAGGTAAAGTCGAAGACGGGACACGGTAATCCCTTATTACCGTAAAAATCCACGTGTCGAAAAAACTAAGGGTAAAAAACTTACGAGACCCGATTGAGATTCGGGTTGTCCTTTTTGGGCATTAATCTATCCGTTGACGGCTGAAAGCTATCAAAGCCGTAGAACTCATCGAGGCCTTCGTTTCGATAGGTTATGGCTTCCGTAACTCTAAACGAGCCAGAAGTTATAGCCGTCCGAATAATCGTTATCTACAGGGTGCAACGTCCACGTGCAAGGTGCCACATCCGTCCGAAATGGCGAAACAGTGTCGTACGGCTTTTAGAAATGCGTGCATGGATTTGAAACGGAACAGTACCATGGTGCACCACACTCCCGCGATGGTAAATCGAATACCATCCACGGTAATCCCGTTTTGCCGTAAAAATCCACATTTCGAAAAAACGAGGGGTAAAAAACTTACAAGACCCGATTGAGATTCGGGTTGTCCTTTTTGGGCATTAATGTATCCGCTGATGGATGAAAGCTGTCAAAGCCGTAGAACTCATCGAGGCCTTCGTTTTGACAGGTTATGGATCCCATAAATCTAAACGAGCCAGAAGTTATGCCCGTCCGAATAATCGATATCTACAGGGTGCAACATCCACGGTGCAAGGTGCAACATCCGTTTGACATGGCGAAACAGCGCCGTAAGACAATTAGATATGCGTGAATGGATTTGAAACGGAACATTACCATGGTGCACCACTCTCCAGCGATGGGAAGTCGAAGACGGGCCACGGTTGTCCCATTTTAGCGTAAAAATCCACGTGTCGAAAAAACGAAAGGTAAAAAACTTACGAGACCCGATTGAGATTCGGGTTGTCCTTTTTGGGCATTAATCTGTCCGTTGACGGCTGAAAGCTGTCAAAGCCGTTGAACTAATCGAGGCCTTCTTCTTGACAGGTTATGTCTCCCGTAACTCTTAACGAGCGAGAAGTTATGGCCGTCCGAATAATCGATATCTACAGGGTGCAACATCCACGGTGCAAGGTGCAACATCCGTCCGACATGGCGAAACAGTGCCGTACGGCTTTTAGAAATGCGTGCATGGATTTGAAATGGAACATTACCATGGTGCGCCACTCTCCAGCGATGGGAAGTCAAAGACGGGCCACGGTAATCCCGTTTTACCGTAAAATTCCACGTGTCGAAAAAACGAAGGGTAAAAAACTTACGAGACCCGATTAAGATTCGGGTTGTCCTTTTTGGGCATTAATCTATCCGTTGACGGCTGAAATCCGTCAAAGCCGTAAAACTCATCGAGGCCTTCGTTTTGATAGGTTATGACTCCCGTAACTCTAAACGAGCCAGAAGTTACAGCCGTCCGAATAATCGATATCTACTGGGTGCAACATCCGCGTGCAAGGTGTAACATCCGTCCGAAATGGCGAAACAGTGTCGTACGGCTTTTAGAAATGCGTGCATGGATTTGAAACGGAACAGTACCATGGTGCACCACTCTCCAGCGATGGTAAATCGAAGACTAGCCACGGTAATCCCGTTTTGCCGTAAAAATCCACCTGTCGAAAAAACGAAGGGTAAAAAACTTACGAGACCCGATTGAGATTCGGGTTGTCCTTTTTGGGCATTAATCTATCAATTGACGGCTGAAAGCTGTCATAGCCGTAGAAAACATCGATGTCTTCATTTTGACAGGTTATGGCTCCCGTAACTCTAAACGAGCCAGAAGTTATGGCCGTCCGAATAATCGATATCTATAGGGTGCAACATCCACGGTGCAAGGTGCAACATCCGTCCGAAATGGAGAAACAGTGTCGTACGACTTTTAGAAATGCGTGCATGGATTTGAAACGGAACAGTACCATTGTGCATCACTCTTCAGCGACGGGAAGTCGAAGAAGGGCCAAGGTAATCCCGTTTTACCGTAAAAATCCACGTGTCGAAAAAACGAAGGGTAAAAAACTTACGAGACCCGATCGAGATTCGGGTTGTCCATTTTGGGCATTAATCTATCCGTTGACGGCTAAAAGCCATCAAAGCCGTAGAACTCATCGAGGCCTTCGTTTGGACAGGTTATGGCTCCGGTAACTCTTAACGAGCCAGAAGTTATGGCCGTCCGAATAATCGATATCTACAGGGTGCAACATCCACGGTGCAAGGTGCAACATCCGTCCGAAATGATGAAACAGTGCCGTACGAATTTTAAAAATGCATGCATGGATTTGAAATGGAACAGTACCATGGTGCACCACTCTCCAGCGATGTGAAGTTGAAGACGGGCCACGGTAGTCCCGTTTTGCCGTAAAAATCCACGTGTCGAAAAAACGAAGGGTAAAAAACTTACGAGACCCGATTGAGATTCGGGTTGTCCTTTTTGGGCACTAATCTATCCGTTGACGGCTGAAAGCTGTCAAACCCGTAGAACTCATCGAGGTCTTCATTTTGACAGGTTATGGCTCCCGTAACTCTAAACGAGCCAGAAATTATGGCCGTCCGAATAATCGATATTTACAGGGTGCAACATCCACGGTGCAAGGTGCGACATCCGTCCGAAATGGAGAAACAGTGCCGTACGACTTTTAGAAATGCGTGCATGGATTTGAAACGGAACAGTACAATGGTGCATCACACTTCAGCGACGGGAAGTCGAAGACGGGCCATGGTAATCCTGTTTTACCGTAAAAATCCACGTGTCGAAAAAACGAAGGGTAAAAAACTTACGAGACCCGATTGAGATTCGGGTTGTCCTTTTTGGGCATTAATCTATCCGTTAACGGCTGAAAGCTGTCAAAGCCGTAGAACTCATCGAGGCCTTCGTTTGGACAGGTTATGGCTCCCGTAACTCTTAACGAGCCAGAAGTTATGGCCGTCCGAATAATCGATATATACAGGGTGCAACATCCACAGTGCAAGGTGCAACATCCGTCCGACATGGCGAAATAGTGCCGTACGACTTTTAGAAATGCGTGCATGGATTTGAAATGGAACAGTACCATGGTGCATCACTCTTCAGCGATGGGAAGTCGAAGACGGGCCAAGGTAATCCCGTTTTGCCGTAAAAATCCACGTGTCGTAAAAACGAAGGGTAAAAAACTTACGAGACCCGATTGAGATTCGGGTTGTAATTTTTGGGCATTAATCTATCCGTTGACGGCTGAAAGCCATCAAAACCGTAGAAATCATCGAGGCCTTTGTTTTGACAGGTTATGGCTCCCGTAACTCTAAACGAGCCAGAAGTTATGGCCGTCCGAATAATCGATATCTACAAGGTGCAACATCCACGGTGCGAGGTGCAACATCCGTCCGAAATGGAGAAACAGTGCCGTACGACTTTTAGAAATGCGTGCATGGATTTGAGACGGAACAGTACCATGGTGCATCACTCTTCAGCGACGAGAAGTCGAAGACGGGCCACGGTAATCCCGCTTTATCGTAAAAATCCACGTGCCGAAAAAACAAAGGGTAAAAAACTTACGAGACTCGATTGAGATTCGGGTTGTCCTTTTCGGGCATTAATCTATCCCTTGACGGCTGAAAACTGTCAATGCCGTAAAACTCATCGAGGCCTTCATTTTGACAGGTTATGGCTCCCGTAACTCTTAACGAGCCAGAAGTTATGGCCGTCCTAATAATGGATATCTACAGGGTGCAACATCCACGGTGCAAGGTGCAACATCCGTCCGACATGGCGAAACAGTGCCGTACGACTTTTAGAAATGCATGCATGGATTTGAAACGGAACAGTACCATGGTGCACCACTCTCCAGCGATGGTAAATCGAAGACCAGCAACCGTAATCCCGTTTTGCCGCAAAAATCCACGTGTCGAAAAAACGAAGGGTAAAAAACTTACGAGACCCGATTGAGATTCGGGTTGTCCTTTTTGGGCATTAATCCATCCATTGACGGTTGAAAGCTATCAAAGCTGTAGAACTCATTGAGGCCTTCTTTTTGGCCGGTTATGGCTCCCGTAACTCTAAACGAGCCAGAAGTTATGGCCGTCCGAATAATCGATATCTACAGGGTGCAACATCCACGGTGCAAGGTGCAACATCCATCCGAAATGGCGAAACAGTGCCGTACAACGTTTAGAAATGCGTGCATGGATTTGAAACGGAACAGTACCATGGTGCACCACTCTTCAGCGACAGGAAGTCGAAGACGGGCCACGGTAATCCCGTTTTGCCATAAAAATCCACGTGTCAAAAAAACGAAGGGTAAAAAACTTACGAGACCCGATTGAGATTCGGGTTGTCCTTTTCGGGCATTAATCTATCCGTTGACGGCTGAAAGCTGTCAAAGCCGTAGAACTCATCGAGGCCTTCGTTTTGACTGGTTATGGCTCCCGTAACTCTAAACGAGCCAAAAATTATGGCCGTCCGAATAATCGATATCTACAGGGTGCAACATCCACGGTGCAAGGTGCAACATCCGTCCGAAATGGATAAACAGTGTCGTACGACTTTTAGAAATGCGTGCATGGATTTGAAACGGAAAAGTACCATGGTGCATCACTCTACAGCGATGGGAAGTCGAAGACGGGCCACGGTAATCCCTTATTACCGTAAAAATCCACGTGTCGAAAAAACGAAGGGTAAAAAACTTACGAGACCTGATTGAGATTTGAGTTGTCCTTTTTGGGCATTAATCTATCCGTTAATGGCTGAAAGCTGTCAAAGCCGTAGAACTCATCGAGGCCTTCGTTTGGACAGGTTATGGCTCCCGTAACTCTTAACGAGCCAGAAGTTATGGCCGTCCGAATAATCGATATATACAGGGTGCAACATCCACGGTGCAAGGTGCAACATCCGTCCGACATGGCGAAACAGTGCCGTACGACTTTTAGAAATGCGTGCATGGATTTGAAATGGAACAGTACCATGGTGCACCACTCTCCAGCGATGGTAAATCGAAGACCAGCCACCGTAATCCCGTTTTGCCGTAAAAATCCACGTGTCGAAAAAACGAAGGGTAAAAAACTTACGAGACCTGATTGAGATTCGGGTTGTCCTTTTTGGGCATTAATCTATCCGTTGACAGGTGAAAACTATCAAAGCCGTAGAACTCATTGAGGCCTTCGTTTTGACAGGTTATGGCTCCCGTAACTCTAAACGAGCCAGAAGTTATGGTCGTCCGAATAATCGATATCTACAGGGTGCAACATCCACGGTGCAAGGTGCAACATCCGTCCGAAATGGCGAAACAGTGTCGTATAACTTTTAGAAATGCGTGCATGGATTTGAAACGGAACAGTACCATGGTGCACCACTCTCCAGCGATGGGAAGTCGAAGACGGGCCACGGTAGTCCCGTTTTACCGTAAAAATCCACATGTCGAAAAAACGAAGGGTAAAAAACTTACGAGACCCGATCGAGATTCGGGTTGTCATTTTTGGGCATTCATCTATCCGTTGACGGCTAAAAGCCATCAAAACCGTAGAAATCATCGAGGCCTTTGTTTTGACAGGTTATGGCTCCCGTAACTCTAAACGAGCCAGAACTTATGGCCGTCCGAATAATCGATATCTACAAGGTGCAACATCCACGGTGCAAGGTGCAACATCCGTCCGAAATGGAGAAACAGTGCCGTACGACTTTTAGAAATGCGTGCTTGGATTTGAAACAGTACCATGGTCCATCACTCTTCAGCGACGGGAAGTCGAAGACGGGCCACGGTAATCCCGTTTTACCGTAAAAATCCACGTGCCGAAAAAACAAAGGGTAAAAAACTTACGAGACTCGATTGAGATTCGGGTTGTCCTTTTCGGGCATTAATCTATCCGTTGACAGCTGAAAGCTATCAAAGCCGTAGAACTCATCGAGGTCTTCGTTTTGACAGGTTATGGCTCCCGTAACTCTAAACGAGCCAGAAGTTATGGCCGTCCGAATAATCGATATCTACAGGGTGCAACATCCACGGTGCAAGGTGCAACATCCGTCCGAAATGGCGAAACAGTGTCGTATGACTTTTAGAAATGCGTGCATGGGTTTGAATTGGAACAGTACCATGGTGCACCACTCTCCAGCGATGTGAAGTCGAAGACGGGCCACGGTAGTCCCGTTTTACCGTAAAAATCCACGTGTCGAAAAAACGAAGGGTAAAAAACTTACGAGACCCGATTGAGATTCGGGTTGTCCTTTTTGGGAAGTAATCTATCCGTTGATGGCTGAAAGCTGTCAAAGCCGTAGAATTCATTAAGGCCTTCGTTTTGACAGGTTATGGCTCCCGTAACTCTAAATGAGCCAGAAGTTATGGCCGTCCGAATAATCGAAATCTACCGGGTGCAACATCCATGGTGCAAGGTGCAACATCCGTCCGAAATGGAGAAAAAGTGTCGTACAACTTTTAGAAATGCGTGCATGGATTTGAAACAGAACAGTACCATGGTGTATCACTCTTCAGCGACAGGAAGTCGAAGACGGGCCGAGGTAATCCCGTTTTGCCGCAAAAATCCACGTGTCGAAAAAACGAAGGGTAAAAAACTTACGAGACCCGATTGAGATTCGGGTTGTCCTTTTTGGGCATTAGTCTATCCGTTGACGGCTGAAAGCTGTCAAAGCCGTAGAACTCATCGAGGTCTTCGTTTTGACAGGTTATGGCTCCCGTAACTCTAAACGAGGCAGAAGTTAGAGCCGTCCGGATAATCGATATCTACAGGGTGCAACATCCACGGTGCAAGGTGCCACATCCGTCCGAAATGGCGAAACAGTGCCGTATGACTTTTAGAAATGCGTGCATGGATTTGAAATGGAACAGTACCATGGTGCACCACTCTCCAGCGATGGTAAATCGAAGACTAGCCACGGTAATCCCGTTTTGCCGTAAAAATCCACGTGTCGAAAAAACGAAGGGTAAAAAACTTACGAGACCCGATTGAGATTCGGGTTGTCCTTTTTGGGCATTAATCTATCAATTGATGGCCAAAAGCTGTCATAGCCGTAGAACTCATCGAGGTCTTCGTTTTGATAGGTTATGGCTCCCGTAACTCTAAACGAGCCAGAAGTTATGGCCGTCCGAATAATCGATATCTACAGGGTGCAACATCCACGGTGCAAGGTGCAACATCCGTCCGACATGGCGAAACAGTGCCGTACGACTTTTAGAAATGCGTGCATGGATTTGTAATGGAACAGTACCATGGTGCACCGCTCTCCAGCGATGGTAAATCGAAGACCAGCCACGGTAATCCCGTTTTGCCGTAAAAATCCACGTGTCGAAAAAACGAAGGGTAAAAAACTTACGAGACCCGATTGAGATTCGGGTTGTCCTTTTTGGGCATTAATCTATCCGTTGACGCTGAAAGCTGTCAAACCCGTAGAACTCATCGAGTTCTTCATTTTGACAGGTTATGGCTCCCGTAAATCTAAACGAGCCAGAAGTTATGGCCGTCCGAATAATCGATATCTACAGGGTGCAACATCCACGGTGCAAGGTGCAACATCCGTCCGAAATGGAGAAACAGTGCCGTACGACTTTTAGAAATGCGTTCATGGATTAGAGACGGAACAGTACCATGGTGCATCACTCTTCAGCGACGGAAAGTCGAGGACGGGCCACGGTAATCCCGTTTTACCGTAAAAATCCACGTGCCGAAAAAACAAAGGGTAAAAAACTTACGAGACCCGATTGAGATTCGGGTTGTCCTTTTTGGGCATTAATCTATCCGTTAACGGCTGAAAGCTGTCAAAGCCGTAGAACTCATCGAGGCCGTCGTTTGGATAGGTTATGGCTCCCGTAACTCTTAACGAGCCAGAAGTTATGACCGTCCGAATAATCGATATATACAGGGTGCAACATCCACGGTGCAAGGTGCAACATCCGTCCGACATGGCGAAACAGTGTCGTACGACTTTTAGAAATGTGTGCATGGATTTGAAACGGAACAGTACCATGGTGCACCACTCTCCAGCGATGGTAAATAGAAGACCAGCCACCGTAATCCCGTTTTGCCGTAAAAATCCACGTGTCGAAAAAACGAAGGGTAAAAAACTTACGAGACCTGATTGAGATTCGGGTTGGCCCTTTTGGGCATTAATCTATCCGTTGACGGCTGAAAGCTGTCAAAGCCGTAGAACTCATCGAGGCCTTCGTTTTGACAGGTTATGGCTCCCGTAACTCTAAACGAGCCAGAAGTTATGGTCGTCCGAATAATCGATATCTACAGGGTGCAACATCCACGGTGCAAGGTGCAACATCCGTCCGAAATGGCGAAACAGTGTCGTACGACTTTTAGAAATGCGTGCATGGATTTGAAATGGAACAGTACCATGGTGCACGACTCTACAGCGATGGGAAGTCGAAGATGGGCAACGGTAGTCCCGTTTTACCGTAAAAATCCACATGTCGAAAAAACGAAGGGTAAAAAACTTATGAGACCCGATTGAGATTCGGGTTGTCATTTTTGGACATTAATCTATCCGTTGACGGCTGAAAGCCATCAAAACCATAGAAATCATCGAGGCCTTTGTTTTGACAGGTTATGGCTCCCGTAACTCTAAACGAACCAGAAGTTATGGCCGTCCGAATAATCGATATCTACAAGGTGCAACATCCACGGTGCAAGGTGCAACATCCGTCCGAAATGGAGAAACAGTGCCGTACGACTTTTAGAAATGCGTGCATGGATTTGAAACGGAACAGTACCATGGTGCATCACTCTTCAGCGACGGGAAGTCGAAGACGGGCCACGGTAATCCTGTTTTACCGTAAAAATCCACGTGTCGAAAAAACGAAGGGTAAAAAACTTATGAGACCCGATTGAGATTCGGGTTGTCCTTTTTGGGCATTAATCTATCCGTTAACGGCTGAAAGCTG
The DNA here is from genome assembly GCA_030765085.1 of Allium cepa. Taxonomy (NCBI): domain Eukaryota; kingdom Viridiplantae; phylum Streptophyta; class Magnoliopsida; order Asparagales; family Amaryllidaceae; genus Allium; species Allium cepa. The sequence continues at coordinate 40,325,182 of CM060941.1, read as the reverse complement.
TCAAAGCCGTAGAACTCATCGAGGCCTTAGTTTGGACAGGTTATGGCTCCCGTAACTCTTAACGAGCCAGAAGTTATGGCCGTCCGAATAATCGATATATAGAGGGTGCAACATCCACGGTGCAAGGTGCAACATCCGTCCGACATGGCGAATAAGTGCCGTACGACTTTTAGAAATGCGTGCATGGATTTGAAACGGAACAGTACCATGGTGCACCACTCTCCAGCGATGGTAAATCGAAGACCAGCCACCGTAATCCCGTTTTGCCGTAAAAATCCACGTGTCCAAAAAACGAAGGGTAAAAAACTTACGAGACCTGATTGAGATTCGGGTTGTCCTTTTTGGGCATTAATCTATCCGTTGAAGGCTGAAAGCTGTCAAAGCCGTAGAACTCATCGAGGCCTTCGTTTTGACAGGTTATGGCTCCCGTAACTCTAAACGAGCCAGAAGTTATGGTCGTCCGAATAATCGATATCTACAGGGTGCAACATCCACGGTGCAAGGTGCAACATCCGTCTGAAATGGCGAAACAGTGTCGTATGACTTTTAGAAATGCGTGCATGGATTTGAAACGGAACAGTACCATGGTGCACGACTCTACATCGATGGGAAGTCGAAGATGGGCAACGGTAGTCCCGTTTTACCGTAAAAATCCACATGTCGAAAAAACGAAGGGTAAAAAACTTACGAGACCCGATTGAGATTCGGGTTGTCATTTTTGGGCATTAATCTATCCGTTGACGGCTGAAAGCCATCAAAACCGTAGAAATCATCGAGGCCTTTGTTTTGACATGTTATGGCTTCCGTAACTCTAAACGAGCCAGAAGTTATGGCCGTCCGAATAATCGATATCTACAGGGTGCAACATCCACGGTGCAAGGTGCAACATCCGTCCGAAATGGAGAAACAGTGTCGTACGACTTTTAGAAATGCGTGCATGGATTTGAAATGGAACAGTACCATGGTGCATCACTCTTCAGCGACGGGAAGTCGAAGACGGGCCACGGTAATCCCGTTTTATCGTAAAAATCCACATGCCGAAAAAACAAAGGGTAAAAACTTACAAGACTCGATTGAGATTCGGGTTGTCCTTTTCGGGCATTAATCTATCCGTTGACGGTTGAAAACTGTCAAAGCCATAGAACTCATCGAGGCCTTCATTTTGATAGGTTATGGCTCCCGTAACTCTTAACGAGCCAGAAGTTATGGCCGTCCGAATAATCGATATCTACAGGGTGCAACATCCACGGTGCACGGTACAACATCCGTCCAACATGGCGAAACAGTGCCGTACGACTTTTAGTAATGCATGCATGCATGGCCACGGTAATCCCGTTTTGCCATAAAAATCCACGTGTCGAAAAAACGAAGGGTAAAAAACTTATGAGACCCGATTGAGATTCGGGTTGTTCTTTTCGGGCATTAATCTATCCGTTGACGGCTGAAAGCGGTCAAAGCCGTAGAACTCATCGAGGCCTTCGTTTTGACAGGTTATGGCGCCCGTAATTCTAAACGAGCCAGAAATTATGGCCGTCCGAATAATCGATATCCGCAGGGTGCAACATCCACGGTGCAAGGTGCAACATCCGTCCGAAATGGAGAAACAGTGTCGTACGACTTTTAGAAATGCGTGCATGGATTTGAAATGGAAAAGTACCATGGTGCATCACTCTTCAGCGATGGGAAGTTGAAGACGGGCCACGGTAATCCTGTTTTACCGTAAAAATCCACATGTCAAAAAAACGAAGGGTAAAAAACTTACGAGACTGGATTGAGATTCGGCTTGTCCTTTTCGGGCATTAATCTATCTGTTAACGGCTGAAAGCTGTCAAAGCCGTAGAACTCATCGAGTCCTTCGTTTTGACAGGTTATGCCTCCCGTAACTCTTAACGAGGCAGAAGTTATGGCCGTCCGAATAATCGATATCTACAGGGTGCAACATCCACGGTGCAAGGTGCAACATCCGTCCGACATGGCGAAACAGTGCCGTACGGCTTTTAGAAATGCATGCATGGATTTGAAACGGAACAGTACAATGGTGCACCACTCTCCAGCGATGGTAAATCAAAGACCAGCCACCGTAATCCCGTTTTGCCGCAAAAATCCACGTGTCGAAAAAACAAAGGGTTAAAAACTTACGAGACCCGATTGAGATTCGGGTTGTCCTTTTTGGGCATTAATCCATCCGTTGACGGCTGAAAGATGTCAAAGCCGTAGAACTCATCGAGGCCTTCTTTTTGACCGGTTATGGCTCCCGTAACTCTAAACGAGCCAGAAGTTATGGCCGTCCGAATAATCGATATCTACAGGGTGCAACATCCACGGTGCAAGGTGCAACATCCGTCCGAAATGGCGAAACAGTGCCGTACAACTTTTAGAAATGCGTGCATGGATTTGAAATGGAACAGTACCATGGTGCACCACTCTCCAGCGGGGGTAAATCGAAGACGGGCCACGGTAGTCCCGTTTTGCCGTACAAATCCACGTGTCGAAAAAACGAAGGGTAAAAAATTTACGAGACCCGATTGAGATTCGGGTTGTCCTTTTTGGGCATTAATCTATCCGTTGACGGCTGAAAGCTGTCAAAGCCGTAGAACTCATCGAGGCCTTCGTTTTGACAGGCTGTGGCTCCCGTACTCTAAACGAGCCAGAAGTTAAGGCCGTCCGAATAATCGATATCTACAGGGTGCAACATCCACGGTGCAAGGTGCAACATCCGTCCGAAATGGAGAAACAGTGCCGTATTACTTTTAGAAATCGATGCATGGATTTGAAACGGAACAGTACCATGGTGCATCACTCTTCAGGATGGGAAGTCGAAGACGGGCCACGGTAATCCCGTTTTACCGTAAAAATCCACGTGTCGAAAAAACGAAGGGTAAAAAACTTACGAGACCCGATTGAGATTCGGGTTGTCCTCTTTGGGAATTAATCTATCCGTTGACGGCTGAAAGCTGTCAAAGCTGTAGAACTCATCGAGGCCTTCGTTTTGACAGGTTATGGTTCCCGTAACTTTTAACGAGCCAGAAGTTATGGCCGTCCGAATAATCGATATCTACAGGATGCAACATCCACGGTGCAAGGTGCAACATTCGTCCGACATGGCGAAACAGCGCCGTACGTCTTTTAGAAATGCGTGCATGGATTTGAAACGGAACAGTAGCATGGTGCACCACTCTCCAGCGATGGTAAATCGAAGACCAGCCACCGTAATCCCGTTTTGCCGTAAAAATCCACGTGTCGAAAAGACAAAGGGTAAAAAACTTACGAGGCCCGATTGAGATTCGGGTTGTCCTTTTTGGGCAGTAATCTATCTGTTGACGGCTGAAAGCTGTTAAAACCGTAGAACTCATTGAGGCCTTCGTTTTCACAGGTCATGGCTCCCGTAACTCTAAACGAGCGAGAAGTTATGGCCGTCCGAATAATCGATATCTACAGGGTGCAACATCCACGGTGCAAGGTGCAACATCCGTCCGAAATGGCGAAACAGTGCCGTACGACTTTTAGAAATGCGTACTTGGATTTGAAACGGAACAGTACCATGGTGTACTACTCTCCAGCGATGGTAAATCGAAGACCAGCCACCGTAATCCCGTTTTCCCGTAAAAATCCACGTGTCAAAAAAACGAAGGGTAAAAAACTTACGAGACCCGATTGAGATTCGGGTTGTCCTTTTTGGGAATTAATCTATCCATTGACGGCTGAAAGCTGTCGAAGCCGTAGAACTCATCGAGACCTTCGTTTTGACAGGTTATGGCTCCAGTAACTCTAAATGAGCCAGAAGTTATGGCCGTCCGAATAATCAATATCTACAGGGTGCAACATCCACGGTGCAAGGTGCAACATCCGTCCGAAATGGAGAAACAGTGCCGCACGACTTTTAGAAATGCGTGCATGGATTTGAAACGGAACACTACCACGGTGCATCACTCTTCAGCGATGGGAAGTCGAAGACGGGCCACGGTAGTCCCGTTTTACCGTAAAAATCCACGTGTCAAAAAATCGAAGGGTAAAAAACTTACGAGACCCGATTGAGATTCGGGTTGTCCTTTTTGGGCATTAATCTATCCGTTGATGGCTGAAAGCTGTCAAAGCCGTAGAACTCATCGAGGCCTTCGTTTGGACAGGTTATGGCTCCCGTAACTCTTAACGAGCCAGAAGTTATGGCTGTCCGAATAATCGATATATACAGGGTGCAACATCCCCGGTGCAAGGTGCAACATCCGTCCGACATGGCGAAACAGTGTCGTACGACTTTTAGAAATGCGTGCATGGATTTGAAACGGAACAGTACCATGGTGCACCACTCTCCAGCGATGGTAAATCGAAGACCAGCCACCGTAATCCCGTTTTGCCGTAAAAATCCACGTGTCGAAAAAACGAAGGGTAAAAAATTTACGAGACCCGATTGAGATTCGGGTTATCCTTTTTGGGCATTAATCTATCCGTTGACGGCTGAAAGCTGTCAAAGCCGTAGAACTCATCGAGGCCTTCGTTTTGACAGATTATGGCTCCCGTAACTCTAAACGAGCCAGAAGTTATGGCCGTCCGAATAATCGATATCTACAGGGTGCAACATCCACGGTGCAAGGTGCAACATCTGTCCGACATGGCGAAACAGTGCCGTACGACTTTTATAAATGGGTGCATGGATTTGAAACGGAACAGTACCATGGTGCACCACTCTTCAGCGATGGGAAGTCGAAGACGGGCCACGGTAATCCCGTTTTACCATAAAAATCCACGTGTCAAAAAAACGAAGGGCAAAAAACTTACGAGACCCGATTGAGATCCAGGTTGTCCTTTTTGGGCATTAATCTATCCGTTGATGGCTGAAAGCTTTCAAAGCAGTAGAAATCAGCGAGGCCTTTGTTTTGACAGGTTATGTCTCGCATAACTCTTAACGAGCCAGAAGTTATGGCCATCCGAATAATCGATATCTACAGGGTGCAACATCCACGGTGCAAGGTGCAACATCCGTCCGACATGGCGAAACAATACCGTACGACTTTTAGAAATGCGTGCATGGATTTGAAACGGAACAGTACCATGGTGCACCACTCTCCAGCGATGGTAAATCGAAGACCAGCCACCGTAATCCCGTTTTGCCGTAAAAATCCACGTGTCGAAAAAACGAAGGGTAAAAAACTTACGAGACCCGATTGAGATTCGGGTTATCCTTTTTGGGCATTAATCTATCCGTTGATGGCTGAAAGCTGTCAAACCCGTAGAACTCATCGAGGCCTTCGTGTTGACATGTTATGGCTCCCGTAACTCTAAACGAGCCAGAAGTTATGGCCGTCCGAATAATCGATATCTACAGGGTGCAACATCCATGGTGCAAGGTGCAACATCCGTCCGAAATGGCGAAACAGTGCCGTACAACTTTTAGAAATGCGTGCATGGATTCGAAATGGAACAGTACCATGGTGCTCCACTCTTCACCAATGGGAAGTCGAAGACGGGCCACGGTAATCCCGTTTTACCGTAAAAATCCACGTGTCAAAAAAACGAAGGGTAAAAAACTTACGAGACCCGATTGAGATTCGGGTTGTCCTTTTTGGGCATTAATCTATCCGTTGATGGGTAAAAGCTGTCAAAACCGTAGAACTCATCGAGGCCTTCGTTTTGACAGGTTATGGCTCCCGTAACTCTAAACGAGCCAGAAGTTATGGCCGTCCGAATAATCGATATCTACAGGGTGCAACATCCACGGTGCAAGGTGCAACATCCGTCCGAAATGGCGAAACAGTGCCGTACGACTTTTAGAAATGAGTGCATGGATTTGAAACGGAACAGTACCATGGTGCACCACTCTTCCGCGATGGGAAGTCGAAGACGGGCCACGGTAATCCCGTTTTACCGTAAAAATCCACGTGTCAAAAAAACGAAGGGTAAAAAACCTACGAGACCCGATTGAGATTCGGGTTGTCCTTTTTGGGCATTAATCTATCCGTTGACGGCTGAAAGCTGTCAAAACTGTAGAACTCATCGAGGTCTTCGTTTTGACAGGTTATGGCTCCGGTAACTCTAAACGAGCCAGAAGTTATGGCCGTCCGAATAATCGATATCTACAGGGTGCAACATCCACGGTGCAAGGTGCAACATCCGTCCGAAATGGCGAAACAGTGCCGTATGACTTTTAGAAATGCGTGCATGGATTTGAAATGGAATAGTACCATGGTGCACCACTCTCCAGCGATGGGAAGTCGAAGACGAGCCACGGTAGTCCCGTTTTACCGTAAAAATCCACGTGTCGAAAAAACGAAGGGTAAAAAACTTACGAGACCCGATTGAGATTCGGGCTGTCCTTTTTGGGCATTAATCTATCCATTGACGGCTGAAAGCCATCAAAGCCGTAGAACTCATCGAGGCCTTGGTTTTGATAGGTTATGGCTCCCGTAACTCTAAATGAGCCAGAAGTTATGGTCGTTCGAATAATCGATATCTGCAGGGGCAACATCCACGGTGCAAGGTGCAACATCCGTCCGAAATGGAGAAACAGTGTCGTACGACTTTTAGAAATGCGTGCATGGATTTGAAACGGAACAGTACCATGGTGCACCACTCTTCCGCGATGGGAAGTCGAAGACGGGCCACGGTAATCCCGTTTTACCGTAAAAATCCACGCGTCGAAAAAACGAAGGGTAAAAAACTTACGAGACCCGATTAAGATTCGGGTTGTCCTTTTTGGGCATTAATCTATCCGTTGACAGCTAAAAGCTGTCAAAGCCGTAGAACTCATCAAGGCCTTCGTTTTGACAGGTTATAGCTCTGGTAACTCTAAACGAGCCAGAAGTTATGGCCGTCCGAATAATCGATATCTACAGGGAGCAACATCCACGGTGCAAGGTGCAACATCTGTCCGAAATGGCGAAACAGTGCCTTATGACTTTTAGAAATACGTGCATGGATTTGAAACGGAACAGTACCATGGTGCACCACTCTCCAACGATGGGAAGTCGAAGACGGGCCACGGTAATCCCGTTTTACCGAAAAAATCCACGTGTCGAAAAAACGAAGGGTAAAAAACTTACGAGACCCGATTGAGATTCGGGTTGTCCTTTTTGGGCATTAATCTATCCGTTGACGGCTGAAAGCTGTCAAAGCCATAGAACTCATCGAGGCCTTCGTTTTAACAGGTTATGGCTCCCGTAACTCTAAACGAGCCAGAAGTTATGGCCGTCCGAATAATCGATATCTACAGGGCGCAACATCCACGGTGCAAGGTGCAACATCCGTCCGAAATGGCGAAACAGTGTCGTACGACTTTTAGAAATGCGTGCATGGATTTGAAACGGAACAGTACCATGGTGCACCACACTTCAGCGAAGGGAAGTCGAAGATGGGCCACGGTAATCCCGTTTTACCGTAAAAATCCACGTGTCCAAAAAACGAAGGGTAAAAAACTTACGAGACCCGATTGAGATTCGGGTTGTCCTTTTTAGGCATTAATCTATCCGTTGACGGCTGAAAGCTGTCAAAACTGTAGAACTCATCGAGGACTTCGTTTTGACAGGTTATGGCTCCGGTAACTCTAAACGAGCCAGAAGTTATGGCCGTCCGAATAATCGATATCTACAGGGTGCAACATCCACGGTGCAAGGTGCAACGTCCGTCCGAAATGGCGAAACAGTGCCGTACGACTTTTAGAAATGCGTGCGTGGATTAGAAATGGAACAGTACCATGGTGCACCACTCTCCAGCGATGGTAAATCGAAGACCAGCCACCGTAATCCCGTTTTACCGTAAAAATCCACGTGTCGAAAAAACGAAGGGTAAAAAACTTACGAGACCCGATTGAGATTCGGGTTGTCCTTTTTGGACATTAACCTATCCGTTGACGGCTGAAAACCTTCAAAGCCGTAGAACTCATCGAGGCCTTCGTTTTGACAGGTTATGGCTCCCGTAACTTTAAACGAGCCAGAAGTTATGGCCGTCCGAATAATCGATATCTACAGGGTGCAACATCCACGGTGCAAGGTGCAACATCCGTCCAAAATGGAGAAACAGTGCCGCACGACTTTTAGAAATGCGTGCATGGATTTGAAACGGAACACTACCACGGTGCATCACTCTTCAGCGATGGGAAGTCGAAGACGGGTCACGGTAATCCCGTTTTACCGTAAAAATCCACGTGTCGAAAAAACGAAGGGTAAAAAACTTACGAGACCCGATTGATATTCGGTTGTCCTTTTTGGACATTAACCTATCCGTTGACAGCAGAAAGCTGTCAAAACCGTACAACTCATCGAGGCCTTCGTTTTGACAGGTTATGGCTCCCGTAACTCTTAACGAGCCAGAAGTTATGGCCGTCCGAATAATCGATATCTACAGGGTGCAACATCCACGGTGCAAGGTGCAACATCCGTCCGAAATGGTGAAACAGTGCCGTACGACTTTTAGAAATGCGTGCAAGGATTTGAAATGGAACAGTACCATGGTGCACCACTCTTCAGCGATGGGAAGTCGAAGACGGGCCACGGCAATCCCGTTTTACCGTAACAATCCACGTGTCAAAAAAACGAAGGGTAAAAAACTTACGAGACCCGATTGAGATTCAGGTTGTCCTTTTTGGGCATTAATCTATCCGTTGACGGCTGAAAGTTGTCAAAACCGTAGAACTCATCGAGGCCTTCGTTTTGACAGGTTATGGCTCCCGCAACTTGTGACGACCACCCATGACTTCCGCTGCGAAACAAGGAAATAGTGCGCTGAAAGTGTGCCAGGCAGCCATGGACGATAGTCAAGGGTAGAATAAACATCGCAGAATCTATCGTACAACTCACAGCGCATGGATAAATACAATAGAGAAATATAATATAGTGAAGCTCTATAGAACAGGACATCATCATATAAGCATCATAATAGTTTTATACAAACATATGAATCATCCATACATCAAAGCCTCACTACATAACACTCAAACAAATACAGCAGCGGAACACCCAGTACATATAATATGAAATAATATGCAAAAGCCTCCTGCTCGTCTTTGTCATCATCAGCGTAGATCTCCAAGAACAGCACCTGTCACCTGCTACCTAGTCTGCCCATCCCAACATGGATGAACAGCCAAAGGTAATAAGAGGAGACATAAAACCTTGAGTCAGACAAAGTCTTAGTGAGCAGTAAATCAACTATCAAACATACCAAAAGAGTATAAGGGATAAAAGGAATAGGAACCAAACCATCCCACTCCACCTCTTTCTACAGTGATAGCCCCAGACACACATTAAGGAGAAGCAAGCATAACATAGTAATCAATTAAAGTAAAGCAATAATCACTCGAGTCAAGGTCGATGTTTTCCAAATACAAACCCCCAAGGCCTAAACCAAGATCAGATAAGCACCCAGAAAACACCGCTCTTGAGACCGAATGATGATAAAATCAAACGTCCAAACATCCATGACTCTGGCTATCACTGTTATCATTGCCTTGATTTCACCGTTAGTTGAACGACCATCTGTCAAGGGCTAATGGTAACCCCGGTTCTAGACATAACTCCGCACGTCGTCGCAGCCCGTGCCTAGGAATTTTCGCAACCACCCAGAGTACTAGCATGTCGTCGCAGCCCATGCTTGGAACGTCGTCGCAGCCCGTTCCAACATACTCTTTCTTTGAGCATGCTAGAACCTTCAACAACGATGAGATCTCAGCCTCCTAGTCATCCTCCGCGACGACTATTTCCATACTAGCTCAAGCGCCTCTCAAGCTAACCATTATCAACCAACTCGCATCGCATCATCGAGTTATCAACATGCTCGGGATGATCCCGTCTGGATTAAACCAAGGCTATCTCACATCATGCTTCGCTTTATCGCATCATTGCAAAGTCTCATCTCAACATCATGGCTTTCCTCATCGCATCATGGCAAAGTCCCATCTCAACATCATCTAATCCATACATATGAGCTTCAACATCCACTTCATATGCCATAAGCAGCTTTCACCATTCAAGAGCCTTTCCACTTAGCTTTTGAATCATCTTCGACCATCTTGTCTAGATCTAACTACCAATCAACTAACATACATAGCAATCAATCAAATCAATCATTAGCTTAAGCAATCAAGTAATCAAATATGGTCTAAGTAGGCATTTATAACTACAATGGCAATTTCGTAAATAAATGAGCATAGATATAACATACATGAATCATGGGTTTTTAGCATAGATCCAACAAATATAAATCATGGGTTTTTATCTCTACAACTTGGTAAATGAACTTGCATAAGTAAACATCTTCATAAGTAATGGATCTACACTTGGATCTAAGGAAAAATGCATAAAATCACTATCTACAACACTCCAACAAACCACCAATCCAATATACTGCTTTGGGTCCGCGTGAGAGATAAACACCACTCACCAAATCACCCAAACACTTCAAAAACTATCAACTTCAGATCTGGACAGCGAAGCTTCAAGCTTGATTCGTCGAAATCCCGCTTGAAACGATGAAATCTAGCTTGGTTGGATGAAGATCTTCAACTTTAGCTCTTGGATCTTCAATCTCGATCTTCGATCTTGTATAGATGTTAGAACTAGATTGGAGTGGAGAAAAGAAGATAAAGAAATGTTGTAGTCGAGCTCTCAAAATGGCAGCACTTCGTCGCTTCAAAATCTGGTGCCAAAAAGTGCACTAGTGGTCGCGTATTTATAGGCTGAATCGCCCCTTAGGTCGCCCAGATCTTAACTTGTAGGCTCGCTATTAGGTCGTTGCCAACCTAAAAAGTCTCGACCTAACTATACTACGACCTAAGACCCAAAGTATGCACGCGACCTAAAAACATAAGCGCGCGACCTAACAATCTATGCAACCTACCTTAGGTCGTCTAACGACCTAACTGCACCACGTAACTACCCAGCGACCTAACTATTGCCGACCTACCATTCCCAACGACCTACGACCTAACTGGGACGAGGCTTATCACACGACCTAAAAACTCAACGACTTACTTAGGTCGCTCACGACCTAACTGGTTACGACCTATCAAATCCACTCGACCTAACACACCCCCTATCTTAGGTCGCTTACGACCTATCTATACACAGCAAACTTAGGTCGTTAATCCTCCTAGGTCGGTCAAATACTTATGTAGGTTAAATTCCTTAGGTCGTTAACTACCTCTAACCCATTAACTCGTCTAACTGCTAGGTCGTTAACCCTAAGTCGCTCATATCTATAGGTCGCTCCACTCGACCTAACTCCCTCACGACCTAAACTGCTCTAAGCCTTAACTCGCTAACTCTTAGGTCGGTCATTCCTATAGGTCGTAACTCGTTAACTACCGACCTAACTTAAGTCGCCCCTACACGAGTTAGTTCCCCACACGATCTAACTACCATACGACTTAGGCTATAGATGACATAAACAACACTAACGACCTAATGATTCTATGATTTATCGATACGTAAAATACGGGTCGTTACATTCTCTCCCCCTTAGGAATTTCGCCCCCGAAATTCCAAGCAAACAAGAGCAACCGAAACTATTCTGCATGCCTACCATCCATAGCAATCAACAAACCATGCATCCAAATTCTAGCCTAGCATGCAGAATTCTAAGATTAGAACAAGTTACAAATTCATGAGATGTCACGACACCTTAGGGCCATACCTCGAAGAGTTCAGGATGAGCTGCCTTCATCCTCTCTTCCTCCTCCCATGTACAGTCGTTAACATCATCACTCCATTGTACCTTGAGCAACGTAATCGTCTTCCTCCTAAGCTATTTCGTGTCGGTTTCAATAACACAAAGCGACTTACGAGGTCTCGTAATCACTGGATCAACCTCCAAGTCTTCACATCTATCAGCAGAAACCACTGTATTCGAGTCGTGCACATACTTCCGTAGACAAGATACATGAAAAACATTGTGCACACCCGCCATCTTTTCCGGTAACTCCAATCTATAAGCGAGCTTTCCAATTCGCTCGATAATCGGGAATGGTCCAACAAATCTCGGAGTCAATTTTCCTTTCTTCCCGAATCGAATAACATTCTTCAGAGGAGAAATTTTCACAAAAACCATATCACCTACGTCGAATTCCAAATCTTTTCGACGCTTATTGGCATAACTCTTCTGACGGTCTTGGGCTGCCTTCATTCGTTGCCGAATGATCTCTATACAATCTGAAGTCTGACGAATCATCTCAGGCCTAAGTATCAACTTTTCTCCAGCTTCCAACCAGCATGTCGGAGAGTTACGCGGTCTTCCATACAAGGCTTCATATGGTGCCATATCAATACTTGACTGGTAACTGTTATTATACGCAAATTCCACCAAATGAAGATGATCTTCCCATGATCCTCCGAAATCCAAACCACATGCTCTCTAGAGATCTTCCAAAACTCGGTTGACTCTCTCAGTCTGACCATCTGTTTGGGGATGATAAGCTGTACTCAAACACAACTCGGTTCCCAAAACTTCCTGGAAGCTCTTCCAAAATCCACTAGTGAACAATGAGTCTCGATCGCTCACTATACTCTTTGGAATACCATGGAATCGAACTATCCACTTAACATACAATTCAGCCAACTTCGATGCAGTCCTAGTTGATCGAACAGGAATAAATCTTGCACTCTTAGTCAAACGATCTACAATGACCCAAATCCGTTCATTTCCCGTTCTGGTTCTAGGTAAACCATCGATAAAATCCATCGATATTTGCTCCCACTTCCACGTAGGAACCTCTAATGGCTGAAGCAATCCACTTGGCTTCTTCTGTTCAGCTTTAACCAACTGGCAATTCATGCACTTGGAAATAAAATTTCCAACATCCTTCTTCATACCTTCCCAGTAATAGGTTCTCTTCATGTCCCGATACATCTTATTTCCTCCTGGATGAATTGTCAACTTCGAGTGATGACTTTCCTTCAAAACTTCATCTCTCAACTCATCGATATCGGGAACAACCAGTCGTCCTTGCTTACGAAGCCAACCCTCTCGATCGACTTCGAATCTTTTATCCTTCTCTGGGTCCAATCCAGATTCCAAATCACGGATAAGCTTGACAAGCTTATCGTCTCGCTTTTGGCTCTTGCCAATTCTTTCCACTAAAGTGGGTCTTATAGATAAGTTTGCCAACATTTCAGGTTCCAATTCACATCTAGGCCTGAAGTCAAATCTAGCTAAAAACTCGAGACTCTTCCATTCCGAAAACATGGCTCCCAATCCTGCATGTCTTCGACTCAACGCATCAGCTACTGCGTTACCTTTTCTCGGAGTATAAGCTATACCAAAATCATATGATGCCAAAAACTCTAGCCATCGTTGCTGCCGAAGATTCAAATCCTTTTGGGAGAAAAGATACTTCAACGGCTTGTGATCCGTAAACAACTCGAATCGAACTCCCAATAGATAATGTCTCCACATCTTCAGAGCAAACACAATTGCCGCTAACTCCAAATCATGAGTCGGGCAATTCCTTTCATGCGGCTTCAGTTGTCGACTCGCGTACGCAACAACTCTATCCTTCTGCATCAGCACTGCTCCAAGTCCAGTACCGCATGCATCGGTGTAAACCACCATCTCATCATTCCCACTTGGAATAGTCAAAACAGGAGCACTCGTCAATCGCTCTTTCAGGATTCCAAAGGCTTGTTCACACTTAGCATCCCAACTGAATACCTGATTCTTCTTCGTCAATCCTGTCAATGGTGCAGCTATCATGGAAAAGTCTTTGATAAACCGTCGATAATATCCTGCTAGTCCAAGAAAACTTCTCACATCTGATGCATTCTTAGGTCTAACCCAATCCTGGATTGCTGCCACCTTAGCGGGATCAACCGCTATTCCATTTCCAGAAATAACATGGCCTAAGAACCTCACTTCACTCTTCCAGAAGTGACACTTCGAAAACTTAGCCTTTAGCTGATGTTTTCGCAAGATTTCCAAAACAATACGCAAGTGCGTCTTGTGCTCTTCTTCAGTACTGGAGTAAATCAGAATATCATCCACGAACACAAGTACGAACTTGTTCAACTGATCTCTGAACACTCTATTCATAAGATCCACAAAATATGCTGGTGCATTAGTCAATCCAAACGGCATTACCAGCCACTCATAGAAACCGGATGGTGTCCTGAAAGCAGTCTTCGGCACATATCCTTAGCCACTCTCAACTGGTAAAATCCCGTTGCCAAATCCATCTGAGAGAACACCTTAGCCTGGTGAAGCTGATCAAACAAGTCATCTATCCTCGGCAATGGATACTTGTTCTTCTTAGTCACCTTATTCATCTCACGATAATCCACACACAACCTCAACGATCCATCCGCTTTGGTTGCGAACACAACTGGTGCACCCCATTCGGACACACTACGCCGAATGAATCCTTTCTATAAAAGGTCATCAACTTGCACCTTCAACTCTTGCTGCTCCCTAGGCGCCATCCGCCTAAGAGGCATCACAATAGGTCTGGCTCCCTCAACTAGATCGATACAAAACTCGATCTCCCTATGCGGCGGTAACCCTTTAACCTCGTCAAAGACATCCTCAAATCCATTCACAATAGGCACCGATGAAATTCCATCCCGTGGAACAACCAGCGAATACATGAAGCTCATAAAGACGCCTTCTTCATGCTTACATCGTATCACAACCTTTCGCCCTTCCACATTCCCGACTGTCACCTCCAGCCTCTCACAATCAATCCTTGCCGCATACTTCCTAAGCCAGTCCATACCCAAAATAATTCCGAACCCCGCAAAGTTCAGAACAAAGCAATCACAAACAAACGAGCAATCATGACTCGACACAACTAGACCATGGCATATCATACACAAACATGACGAACCCCCAACTGGATTTGTCACAACCAATGGCCTATCAACAATATCCGGTTTCAAACCTAACCGGCCTACCAAATCATCACAAACAAAAGAATGAGACGCTCTAGTATCAAACAACACTCTAATTGGAGCACCACAAATGGAAAGAGTACCTTGAACCACCACACTCTTCCCCTTCTCTTTAGCAGTAGGAGCTTTTGAAGACGACGGCACAGCTCCCATAGCATAAGCTTGCACAATCTTCCTATCCCTCCTTGGTTCCGGACAATCCCTCCTGAAATGCCCTGGCTTATCACAATTGTGGCATTTCGCCGGCGCCCTTGGATTCCTACAATTCTTGGAGAGATGACCCTTCTGCTGGCAATTGTAGCAAGTCACTTCGCCCCTTGGCTTCTTCTGGCTATCCTTACCCTTCTGTTGCTGCTGCTTCCTCTTCTTGTTTCCACTCTGCTGTGGCTTAGATCCTTCCTTGGTTACAGCGACAACAGAACTTTCCCTAGGAAACAAACACTCATGCCTGAGGGCTTTTTCCACAATCTTCTCAAACGGATCGTCCAAATGATCCACCAACTGCCTTCCAAGATAAGTGTCCAAACCGGTCACAAACTTCTCGTTCTTCTGATAGGGAGAATCAATATACGATCGAGCATACTTGGACAAAGCTTCAAACTCAGAAACATACTCAAGAACTGGTCTCCCACCTTGCTTGAGCTCCACAAACTTCTTAAACAGAACAGATTTCTGAGCCGTAGAGATGAACTTAGCTTCAAATCTAACTTGGAATTGCTCCCAAGTAATCTCCTCCTCCGGAGTATCAATGGTGATAGAATTCCACCAATCCGAAGCTCTCCCTTGAAGTTGCCTTGATGCGAGCTTCCTCTTAGTTGCATCCTCAATTCCCAAGTCACCAAAAATCCTTCTACAAGCATCTATCCATCTCTGCACTTCAATGGTCGATTCCGTTCCCAAGAAAACCTTTCCTCCAAGAGAAGTATAGTCCTTGCAAAGCTTAGCAAAATCCACCGGTCTTGGAGCTTGAACTTGAACTCCCACATCTACTGACGGTCCTGAAGCTGTTATCCTCCTCATGATCGAAGTCATCATGCCCTCAAACATAGGAGCATAATCAACAGCCTCCCTAGCAGTACGGCTTTCCCTCGCATCTTGTCTCTCACTTCGGCTCATCCTTAATATCTACAAAAAGGAATGATTTAGAACACCTTGAAAAACAATTGCATGAGGAGTTCAAATCCTTCTAAACTAGTATATTATATATAGTAATCATCCATCAAAATACAATTACGCCTCTCATACGTAATTACGTCAGCGAGCGTTGGCTAAAATCGATTAACCAAAGCTCTGATACCAAATGTGACGACCGCCCATGACTTCCGCTGCGAAACAAGGAAATAGTGCGCTGAAAGTGTGCCAGGCAGCTATGGACGATAGTCAAGGGTAGAATAAACATCGCAGAATCTATCGTACAACTCACAGCGCATGGATAAATACAATAGAGAAATATAATATAGTGAAGCTCTATAGAACAGGACATCATCATATAAGCATCATAATAGTTTTATACAAACATATGAATCATCCATACATCAAAGCCTCACTACATAACACTCAAACAAATACAGCAGCGGAACACCCAGTACATATAATATGAAATAATATGCAAAAACCTCCTGCTCGTCTTTGTCATCATCAGCGTAGATCTCCAAGAACAGCACCTGTCACCTGCTACCTAGTCTGCCCATCCCAACATGGATGAACAGCCCAAGGTAATAAGAGGAGACATAAAACCTTGAGTCAGACAAAGTCTTAGTGAGCAGTAAATCAACTATCAAACATACCAAAAGAGGATAAGGGATAAAAGGAATAGGAACCAAACCATCCCACTCCACCTCTTTCTACAGTGATAGCCCCAGACACACATTAAGGAGAAGCAAGCATAACATAGCAAGCAATTGAAGTAAAGCAATAATCACTCGAGTCAAGGTCGATGTTTTCCAAATACAAACCCCCAAGGCCTAAACCAAGATCAGATAAGCACCCAGAAAACACCACTCTTGAGACCGAATGATGATACAATCAAACGTCCAAACATCCATGACTCTGGCTATCACTGTTATCATTGCCTTGATTTCACCGTTAGTTGAACGACCATCTGTCAAGGGCTAATAGTAACCCCGGTTCTAGACATAACTCCGCACGTCGTCGCAGCCCGTGCCTAGGAATTTTTGCAACCACCCAGAGTACTAGCATGTCGTCGCAGCCCGTGCTTGGAACATCGTCGCAGCCCGTTCCAACGTACTCTTGCTTTGAGCATGCTACAACCTTCAACAACGATGAGATCTCAGCCTCCTGGTCATCCTCCTCGACGACTATTTCCATACTAGCTCAAGCGCCTCTCAAGCTAACCATTATCAACCAACTCGCATCGCATCATCGAGTTATCAACATGCTCGGGATGATCCCGTCTGGATTAAACCAAGGCTATCTCACATCATGTTTCGCTTTATCGCATCATAGAAAAGTCTCATCTCAATATCATGGCTTGCCTCATCGCATCATGGAAAAGTCCCATCTCAACATCATCTAATCCATACATATGATCTTCAACATCCGCTTCATATGCCACAAGCAGCTTTCACCATTCAAGAGCCTTTCCACTTAGCTTTTGAATCATCTTCGACCATCTTGTCCAGATCTAACTACCAATCAACTAACATACATAGCAATCAATCAAATCAATCATTAGCTTAAGCAATCAAGAAATCAAATATGGTCTAAGTAGGCATTTATAACTACAATGGCAATTTCGTAAATAAATGAGCATAGATATAACATACATGAATCATGGGTTTTTAGCATAGATCCAACAAATATAAATAATGGGTTTTTATCTCTTCAACTTGGTAAATGAACTTGCATAAGTAAACATCTTCATAAGTAATGGATCTACACTTGGATCTAAGGAAAAATGCATAAAATCACTATCTACAACACTCCAACAAACCACCAATCCAATATACTCCTTTGGGTCCGCGTGAGAGATAACCACCACTCACCAAATCACCCAAACACTTCAAAAACTATCAACTTCAGATGTGGACAGCGAAGCTTCAAGCTTGATTCGTCGAAATCCCGCTTGAAACGATGAAATCTAGCTTGGTTGGATGAAGATCTTCAACTTTAGCTCTTGGATCTTCAATCTCGATCTTCGATCTTGTATAGATGTTAGAACTAGATTGGAGTGGAGAAAAGAAGATAAAGAAATGTTGTAGTCGAGCTCTCAAAATGGCAGCACTTCGTCGCTTCAAAATGCAGTGCCAAAAAGTGCACTAGTGGTCGCGTATTTATAGGCTGAATCGCCCCTTAGGTCGCCCAGATCTTAACTCGTAGGCTCGCTATTAGGTCGTTGCCGACCTAAAAAGTCTCGACCTAACTATACTACGACCTAAGACCCACCGTATGCACGCGACCTAAAAACATAAGCGCGCGACCTAACAATCTATGCAACCTGCCTTAGGTCGTCTAACGACCTAACTGCACCACGTAACTACCCAGCGACCTAACTATTGCCGACCTACCATTCCCAACGACCTACGACCTAACTGGGACGAGGCTTATCACACGACCTAAAAACTCAACGACTTACTTAGGTCGCTCACGACCTAACTGGGTTACGACCTATCAAATCCACTCGACCTAACACACCCCCTATCTTAGGTCGCTTACGACCTATCTATACACAGCAAACTTAGGTCGTTAATCCTCCTAGGTCGGTCAAATACTTATGTAGGTTAAATTCCTTAGGTCGTTAACTACCTCTAACCCATTAACTCGTCTAACTGCTAGGTCGTTAACCCTAAGTCGCTCATATCTATAGGTCGCTCCACTCGACCTAACTCCCTCACGACCTAAACTGCTCTAAGCCTTAACTCGCTAACTCTTAGGTCGGTCATTCCTATAGGTCGTAACTCGTTAACTACCGACCTAACTTAAGTCGCCCCTACACGAGTTAGCTTCCCTACACGATCTAACTACCATACGACTTAGGCTATAGATGACATAAACAACACTAACGACCTAATAATTCTATGATTTATCGATACGTAAAATACGGGTCGTTACATAACTCTAAACGAGCCAGAAGTTATGGCCGTCCGAATAATCGATATCTACAGGGTGCAACATCCACGGTGCAAGGTGCAACATCCGTCCGAAATGGAGAGACAGCGCCGTACGACTTTTAGAAATGCGTGCATGGATTTAAAAAGGAACAGTACCATGGTGCATCACTCTTCAGCGATGGGAAGTCGAAGATGGGCCACGGTAATCCCGTTTCACCGTAAAAATCCACGGGTCGAAAAAACCAAGGGTAAAATACGTACGAGACCCGATTGAGATTCGGGTTCTCCTTTTTGGGCATTAATCTATCCGTTGATGGCTGAAAGCTGTTAAAGCCGTAGAACTCATCGAGGCCTTCGTTTTGACAGGTTATGGCTCCCGTAACTCTTAACGAGCCAGAAGTTATGGCCGTCCGAATAATCGATATTTACAGGGTGCAACATCCATGGTGCGAGGTGCAACATCCGTCCGACATGGCGAAACAGTGCCGTACGACTTTTAGAAATGCGTGCATGGATTTGAAACGGAACAGTACCATGGTGCACCACTCTCCAGCGATGGTAAATCGAAGACCAGCCATCGTAATCCCGTTTTGCCGTAAAAATCCACGTGTCGAAAAAACGAAGGGTAAAAAACTTACGAGACCCGATTGAGATTCGGGTTGTCCTTTTTGGGCATTAATCTATCCGTTGATGGCTGAAAACTGTCAAAGCCGTAGAACTCATCGAGGCCTTCGTTTTGACAGGTTATGGCTCCCGTAACTCTAAACGAGCCAGAAGTTATGGCCGTCCGAATAATCGATATCTACAGGGTGCAACATCCACGGTGCAAGGTGCAACATCCGTCCGAAATGGCGAAACAGTGCCGTACGACTTTTAGAAATGCATGCATGGATTTGAAACGGAACAGTACCATGGTGCATCACTCTTCAGCGATGGGAAGTTGAAGATGGGCCACGGTAATCCCGTTTTACCGTAAAAATCCACGTGTCAAAAAAACGAAGGGTAAAAAACTTACGAAACCCGATTGAGATCCGGGTTGCCCTTTTTGGGCATTAATCTATCCGTTGACGGCTGAAAGCTGTCAACTCATCGAGGCCTTTGTTTTGACAGGTTATGGCTCCCGTAACTCTAAACGAGCCAGAAGTTATGGTCGTCCGAATAATCGATATCTACTGGGTGCAACATCCACGGTGCAAGGTGCAACATCCGTCCGAAATGGAGAAACAGTGCCGTACGAATATTAGAAATGCGTGCATGGATTTGAAACGGAACAGTAACATGGTGCACCACTCTCCAGCGATGGAAAATCGAAGACCAGCCACCGTAATCCCGTTTTACCGTAAAATCCACGTGTCAAAAAAACGAAGGGTAAAAAACTTACGAGACCCGATTGAGATTCGGGTTGTCCTTTTTGGGCATTAATCTATCCGTTGACGGCTGAAAGCTGTCAAAACCGAAGAATTCATCGAGGCCTTCGTTTTGACAGGTTATGGCTCCCGTAACTCTAAACGAGCCAGAAGTTATGCCCGTCCGAATAATCGATATCTACAGGGTGCAACATCCGTCCGAAATGGCGAAACAGTGCCGTACGACTTTTAGAAATGCGTGCATGGATTTGAAACGGAACAGCACCATGGTGCACCACTCTCCAGCGATGGTAAATCGAAGACCAGCCACGGTAATCCCGTTTTTCCGTAAAAATCCACGTGTCGAAAAGACGAAGGGTAGAAAGCTTTCGTGACCCGATTAACATTCGGGTTGTCCTTTTTGGGCATTAATCTATTCGTTGACGGCTGAAAGCTGTCAAAGCCGTAGAACACATTGAGGCCTTCGTTTTTACAGGTTATGGATCCCGTAACTCTAAACGAGCTAGAAGTTATGGCCGTCCGAATAATCGATATCTACAGGGTGCAACATCCACGGTGCAAGGTGCAACATCCTCCCGAAATGGCGAAACAATGCCGTACGACCTTTAGTAATGAGCGCATGGATTTGAAACGGAACAGTACCATGGTTTACGACTCTTCAGCGATGGGAAGTCGAAGACGGGCCACGGTAATCCCGTTTTACCGTAAAAATCCACGTGTCGAAAAAACGAAGGGTAAAAAACTTACGAGACCCGATTGAGATTCGGGTTGTCATTTTTGGGCATTAATCTATCTGTTGATGGCTGAAAGCTGTCAAAGCCGTAGAACACATCGAGTCCTTCGTTTTGACAGGTCGTGGCTCCTGTAACTCTAAACGAGCTAGAAGTTATGGCCGTCCGAATAATCGATATATACAGGTTGTAACATCCACGGTGCAAGGTGCAACATCCGTCCGAAACGGCGAAACAGTGCCGTACGACTTTTTGAAATGCGTGCATGGATTTGAAACGGAACAGTACCATGGTGCACCACTCTCCAGCGATGAGAAGTCGAAGACGGGCCACGGTAATCCCGTTTTACCGTAAAAATCCACGGGTCGAAAAAACGAAGGATAAAAAACTTACGAGACCCGATTGAGATTCGAGTTGTCCTTTTTGGGCATTAATCTATCCGTTGACGGCTGAAAGCTGTCAAAGCCGTAGAACTCATCGAGGCCTTCGTTTTGATAGGTTATGGCTTTTGTAACTCTAAACGAGCCAGAAGTTATGCTCGTCCGAATAATCGATATCTACAAGGTGCAACGTCCACGGTGCAAGGTGCAACATCCGTCCGAAATGGCGAAACAGTGCCGTATGACTTTTAGAAATTCGTTCATGGATTTGAAACGGAACAGTACCATGGTGAACCACTCTCCAGCGATGGTAAATCGAAGACCAGCCACCGTAATCCCGTTTTACCGTAAAAATCTACGTGTCTAAAAAACGAAGGGTAAAAAACTTACGAGACCCGATTGAGATTCGGGTTGCCCTTTTTGGGCATTAATCTATCCCTTGACGGCTGAAAGCTGTCAAAGCCGTAGAACTCATCGAGGCCTTCGTTTTGACAGGTTATGGCTCCCGTAACTCTAAATGAGCCAGAAGTTATGGCCGTCCGAATAATCGATATCTATAGGGTGCAACATCCACGGTGCAAGGTGCAACATCCGTCCGAAATGGCGAAACAGTGTCGTACGACCTTTAGTAATGCGTGCATGGATTTGAAACGGAACAGTACCATGGTGCACCACTCTCCAGCGATGGTAAATCGAAGACGGGCTACGGTAATCCCGTTTCGCCGTAAAAATCCACGTGTCGAAAAAAACGAAGGGTAAAAATCTTACGAGACCCGTTTGAGATTCGGGTTGTCCTTTTTGGGCATTAATCTATCCGTTGACAGCTGAAAGCTGTCAAAGCCGTAGAACTCATCGAGGCCTTCGTTTTGACAGGTTATGGCACTCGTAACTCTAAACGAGCCAGAAGTTATGGCCGTCCGAATAATCGATATCTATAGGGTGCAACAACCACGGTGCAAGTGCAACATCCGTCCGAAATGGCGAAACAGTGCCGTACGACCTTTAGAAATGCGTGCATAGATTTGAAATGGAACAGTACCATGGTGCACCACTCTTCAGCGATGGGAATTCGAAGATGGGCCACCGTAATCCCGTTTTTTCGTAAAAATCAACGTGTCGAAAAAACGAAGGGTAAAAAACTTACGAGACCCGATTGAGGTTCGGGTTGTCCTATTTGGACATTAATCTATCCATTGACGGCTGAAAGCTGTCAAAGCCGTAGAAATCATCGAGGCCTTCGTTTTGATAGGTTATGGCTCCTAACTCTAAACGAGCCAGAAGTTATGGCCGTCCAAATAATCGATATCTACAGGGTACAACATCCACGGTGCAATGTGCAACATCCGTCCGAAATGGCGAAACAGTACGACTTTTAGAAATGTGTGCATGGATTTGAAACGGTACAGCACCATGGTGCGCCACTCTCCAGCGATGGGAATTCAAAGTCGGGACACGGTAATCCCGTTTTACCGTAAAAATCCACGTGTCGAAAAAACGAAGGGTAAAAAACTTACGAGACCCGATTGAGATTCGTGTTGTCCTTTTTGGGAATTAATCTATCCGTTGACGGCTGAAAGTTGTCAAAGCCGTAGAACTCATCGAGGCCTTCGTTTTGACAGGTTATGGCTTTTGTAACTCTAAACGAGCCAGAAGTTATGGTCGTCCGAATAATAGATATCTACAGGGTGCAACGTCCACGGTGCAAGGTGCAACATCCGTCCGAAATGGCGAAACAGTGCCGTACGACTTTTAGAAGTGCGTTCATGGATTTGAAACGGAACAGTACAATGGTGCACCACTCTCCAGCGATAATAAATCGAAGACCAGCCACCGAAATCCCGTTTTACCGTAAAAATCCACGTGTCTAAAAAACGAAGGGTAAAAAACTTACGAGGCCCGATTGAGATTCGGGTTGTCCTTTTTGGGCATTAATCTATCCGTTGACGGCTGAAAGCTGTCAAAGCCTTAGAACTCATCGAGGCCTTCTTTTTGACAGGTTATGGCTCCCATAACTCTAAACGAGCCAGAAGTTATGGCCGTCCGAATAATCGATATCTACAGGGTGCAACATCCACGGTGCAAGGTGCAACATCCGTCCGAAATGGCGAAACAGTGCCGTACGACCTTTAGTAATGCGTGCATGGATTTGAAATAGAACAGTACCATGGTAAACCACTCTCCAGCGATGGTAAATCGAAGACGGGCTACGGCAATCCCATTTCGCCGTAAAAATCCACGTGTCGAAAAAAACGAAGGGTAAAAATCTTACGAGACCCGTTTGAGATTGGGGTTGTCCTTTTTGGGCATTAATCTATCCGTTGACAGCTGAAAGCTGTCAAAGCCGTAGAACTCATCGAGGCCTTCGTTTTGACAGGTTATGGCACCCGTAACTCTAAACGAGCCAGAAGTTATGGCCGTCCGAACAATCGATATCTATAGGGTGCAACATCCACGGTGCAAGTGCAACATCCGTCCGAAATGGCGAAACAGTGCCATATGACCTTTAGAAATGCGTGCATAGATTTGAAATGGAACAGTACCATGGTGCACCACTCTTCAGCGATGGGAAGTCGAAGACGGGCCACCGTAATCCCGTTTTTCCGTAAAAATCCACGTGTTGAAAAAACGACGGGTAAAAAACTTACGAGATCCGATTGAGATTCGGGTTGTCCTATTTGGACATTAATCTATCCGTTGACGGCTGAAAGCTGTCAAAGCCGTAGAACTCATCGAAGCCTTCGTTTTGATAGGTTATGGCTCCTAACTCTAAACGAGCCAGAAGTTATGGCCGTCCGAATAATCGATATCTACAGGGTACAACATCCACGGTGCAAGGTGCAACATCCGTCCGAAATGGCAAAACAGTACGACTTTTAGAAATGCGTGCATGGATTTGAAACGGAACAGTACCATGGTGCGCCACTTTCCAGCGATGGGAAGTCGAAGACGGGCCACCGTAATCCCGTTTTACCGTAAAAATCCACGTGTCGAAAAAACGAAGGGTAAAAAACTTACGAGACCCGATTGAGATTCGGGTTGTCCTTTTTGGGCATTAATCTATCCGTTGACGGCTGAAAGCTGTCATAGCCGTAGAACTCATCGAGACATTCGTTTTGACAGGTTATGGCTCCTAACTCTAAACGAGCCAGAATTTATGGCCGTCCGAATAATCGATATCTACAGGGTGCAACATCCACGGTGCAAGGTGCAACATCCGTCCGAAATGGCGAAACAGTGCGTACGACTTTTAGAAATGCGTGCATGGATTTGAAACGGAACAGTACCATGGTGCACCACTCTCCAACGATAAGAAGTCGAAGACGGGGCACGGTAATCCCGTTTTACCGTAAAAATCCACGTGTGGAAAAAACGAAGGGTAAAAAAGTTAGGAGACCCGATTGAGATTCGTGTTGTCATTTTTGGGCATTAATCTATTCGTTGACGGCTGAAAGCAGTCAAAGTCGTAGACCTCATCGAGGCCTTCGTTTTGACAGGTTATGGCTTTTGTAACTCTAAACGAGCCAGAAGTTATGGTCGTCCGAATAATCGATATCTACAGGGTGCAACGTCCACGGTGCACGGTGCAACTTCCGTCCGAAATGGCGAAACAGTGCCGTACGACTTTTAGAAATGCGTACATGGATTTGAAATGGAACAGTACCATGGTGCACCACTCTCCAGCGATGGTAAATCGAAGACCAGCCACCGTAATCCCGTTTTATTGTAAAAATCCACGTGTCTAAAAAACGAAGGGCAAAAAACTTTCGAGACCCGATTGAGATTCGGGTTGTCCTTTTTGGGCATTAATCTATCCGTTGACGACTGAAAGCTGTCAAAGCCGTAGAACTCATCGAGGCCTTCGTTTTGACAGGTTATGGCTCCCGTAACTCTAAACGAGCCAGAAGTTATGGCCGTCCGAATAATCGATATCTACAGGGTGCAACATCCACGGTGCAAGGTGCAACATCCGTCCGAAATGACGAAACAGTGTCGTACGACCTTTAGTAATGCGTGCATGGATTTGAAACGGAATAGTACCATGGTGCACCACTCTCCAGCGATGGTAAATCGAAGACGGGCTACGGTAATCCCGTTTTGCCGTAAAAATCCACGTGTCGAAAAAAACGAAGGGTAAAAAACTTACGAGACCCGATTGAGATTCGTGTTATCCTTTTTGGGCATTAATCTATCCGTTGACAGCTGAAAGCTGTCAAAGCCGTAGAACTCATCGAGGCCTTCGTTTTGACAGGTTATGGCACCCGTAACTCTAAACGAGCCAGAAGTTATGGCCGTCCGAATAATCGATATCTACATGGTGCAACATCCACGGTGCAAGGTGCAACATCCGTCCGAAATGGCGAAACAGTGCCGTACTACCTTTAGAAATGCGTGCATAGATTTGAAATGGAACTGTACCATGGTGCACCACTCTTCAGCGATGGGAAGTCGAAGACGGGCCACCGTAATCCCGTTTTACCGTAAAAATCCACGTGTCTAAAAAACGAAGGGTAAAAAACTTACGAGACCCGATTGAGATTCGGGTTGTCCTTTTTGGGAATTAGTTTATCCGTTGAAAGCTGAAAGCTGTAAAAGCCGTAGAAGTCATCAAGGCCTTCGTTTTGAAAGATTATGGCTCCCGTAACTCTAAACGAGCCAGAAGTTATGGCCGTCCGAATAATCGATATCTACAGGGTGCAACATCCACGGTGCAAGGTGCAACATCCGTCCGAAATGGCGAAACAGTGCCGTACGACTTTTAGAAACGCGTGCATGGATTTGAAACAGAACAGTACCATGGTGCACAACTCTCCAGCGATGGGAAGTCGAAGACGGGCCACGGTAATCTCGTTTTACCGTAAAAATGCACGTGTCGAAAAAACGAAGGATAAAAAACTTGCGAGACCCGATTGAGATTCGGGATGTCCTTTTTGGGCATTAATCTATCCGTTGACGGCTGAAAGCTGTCAAAGCCATAGAACTCACCGAGGCCTTCGTTTTGATAGGTTGTGGCTTTTGTAACTCTAAACGAGCAAAAAAGTTATGGTCGTCCGAATAATTGATATCTACAGGGTGCAACATCCACGGTGCAAGGTGCAACATCCGTCCGAAATGGCGAAACAGTGCCGTACGACTTTTAGAAATACGTGCATCGATTTGAAATGGAATAGTACCATGGTGCACCACTCTTCAGCGATGGGAAGTAGAAAACGGGCCATGGTAATCCCGTTTTACCGTAAAAATCGACGTGTTGAAAAAACGAAGGGTAAAAAACTTACGTGACCCGATTGAGATTCGGGTTGTCCTTTTTGGGCATTAATCTATTCGTTGACGGCATAAAGCTGTCAAAGCTGTAAAACTCATCGAGGCCTTCGTTTTGACAGGTCATGGCTCCCGTAACTCTAAACGAGCCAGAAGTTATGGCCGTTCGAATAATCGATATCTACATGGTGCAACATCCACGGTGCAAGGTGCAACATCCGTCCGAAATGACGAAACAGTGCCGTACGACCTTTAGTAATGAGTGCATGGATTTGAAACGGAACAGTACCATGGTGCACCACTCTTCAGCGATGGAAATTCGAAGACGGGCCACGGTAATCCCGTTTTACCGTAAAAATCCACGTGTCGAAAAAACGAAGGGTAAAGAACTTACGAGACCCGATTGAGATTCGGGTTGTCCTATTTGGGCATTAATCAATCCGTTGATGGCTGAAAGCTGTCAAAGCCGTAGAACTCATCGAGGCCTTCGTTTTGACAGGTTATGACTCTCGTAACTCTGAATGAGCCAGAAGTTATGGCCGTCCGAATAATCGATATCTACAGGGTGCAACATCCACGGTGCAAGGTGCAACATCCGTCTGAAATGGCGAAACAGTGCCGTACGACTTTTAGAAATGCGTGAATGGATTTGAAACGGAACAGTACCATGGTGCACCACTCTCCAGCGACGGGAAGTCAAAGACGAGCCACGGTAATCCCGTTTTACCGTAAAAATCCACGTGTCGAAAAAACGAAGGGTAAAAAACTTACGAGACCCGATTGAGATTCGGGTTGTCCTTTTTGAGCATTAATCTATCCGTTGACAGTTGAAAGCTGTCAAAACCGTATAACTCATCAAGGCCTTTGTTTTGACAGGTTATGGCTCCCGTAACTCTAAACGAGCCAGAAGTTATGGTCGTCCGAATAATCGATATCTACAGGGTGTAACATCCACGGTGCAAGGTGCAACATCCGTCCAAAATGGCGAAACAGTGCCATACGACTTTTAAAAATGAGTGCATGGATTTGAAACGGAACAGTACCATGGTGCACCACTTTCCAGCGATGGGAAGTCGAAGACGGGCCACGGTAATCCCGTTTTATCGCAAAAATCCACGTGTCGAAAAAACAAAGGATAAAAAACTTACGAGACCCGATTGAGATTCGGGTTGTCCTTTTTGGGCACTAATCTATCCATTGATGGCTGAAAGCTGTCAAAGCCGTAGAACTCATCGAGACCTTCGTTTTGACAGGTTATGGCTTTTGTAACTCTAAATGAGCCAGAAGTTATGGCCGTCCGAATAATCGATATCTACAGGGTGCAACGTCCACGGTGCAAGGTGCAACATCCGTCCGAAATGGCGAAACAGTGTCGTACGACCTTTAGTAATGCGTGCATGGATTTGAAACGGAACAGTACCATGGTGCACCACTCTTCAGCGATGGAAAGTCGAAGACGGGCCACGGTAATCCCGTTTTACCGTAAAAATCCACGTGTCGAAAAAACGAAGGGTAAAAAACTTACGAGACCCGATTGAGATTCGGGTTGTCCTATTTGGGCATTAATCTATTCGTTGACGGCTGAAAGCTGTCAAAGCCATAGAACTCATCGATTGACCGAGTTACAGGAGTTAACAGGTTAGGGGTTGTCGAGTTAAGGTAGTTGGCGAGTTAAGAGAATGGGCCGGCTTCGGCTTAGCATAACTAACGGGTTAGCTTAGCTAGCGAGTTAGCGGGTTAGCGAGTTAGTGGTAGACGAAGTTAGCGACCTAGTAGATTTGGATGAGTTAGGAAAAGCAGCGACTTACGAGTTAGGTGAGTGGCTTTATGTCATGAGACCCAGTGTGTGTTAAGTCGGCAAGTGGCCTGAGTCGTAAGTCGTGCCGCATGCTTTAGTGTTAAGTCGTCCAAACGACTTAGTGTTGAGTCGTGTTCTGTGCTGATGCGTGTGTGTGTTGTGTCGTGTTGCCTTGAGCTTTGTTGAGTCGTTAAGTCATAGGCTTTGTTGAGTCTTGAGTCGTGGGCTTATAAGTCGCGAGCGACTTAAGGCTAAGTCATTAACTCGCGAACGACTTAGGGCGAACGGGTTAGTGATTTTCAGCCTATAAATATAGGGGTTTGGCTCACTTTTTGGCACCGGATTTCGAAGCGACGAAGTGCTGCCATTTTGAGAGCTCGACTACAACATTTCTTCATCTCCTTTTCTCCATTCCAATCTAGTTCTAACATCCATCCAAGATCAAAGATCAAGATCGAAGATCCAAGAGCCAAAGTTGAAGATCTTCATCCAACCAAGCTAGATTTCATCGTTTCAAGCGGGATTTCGACGAATCAAGCTTGAATCCTTGCTGTCCAGATCTGAAGTTGATAGTTTTTGAATTGTTTGGGTGATTCGGTGAGTGGTAGTTATCTCTCACGCGGACCCAAAGGAGTATATTGGTTTGGTGGTTTGTTGGAGTGTTGTAGATAGTTATTTCATGCATTTTTCCTTAGATTCAAGTGTAGATCCATTACTTATGAAGATGTTTACTTATGCAAGTTCATTTACCAAGTTGTAGAGATAAAAACCCATGATTTATATTTGTTATATCTATGCTAAAAACCCATGATTCATGTATGTTATATCTATGCTCATTTATTTACGAAATTGCCATAGTAGTTATAAATGCCTACTTAGACCATATTTGATTACTTGATTGCTTAAGCTAATGATTGATTTGATTGATTGCTATATATGTTAGTTGATTGATAGTTAGATCTAGACAAGATGGTCGAAGATGATTCAAAAGCTAAGTGGAAAGGCTCTTGAATGGTGAAAGCTGCTTGTGGCATATGAAGCGGATGTTGAAGTTCATATGTATGGATTAGATGATGTTGAGATGGACTTTGCCATAATACGAGGAGGCAAAGCATGGTATTGAGATGGACTTTGCCATATTGCGAGGAGGCAAAGCATGATTATGAGATAGGACGGGTCATGATGACGTTCCAAGCACGAGCTGCGACGACGTGCGAAGCTATGTTGATAACTCGGTGATGCGATCCGGGTTGATGATAATGGTTAGCTTGAGAGGCGCTTGAGCTAGTATGAAAATAGTCGTCAAGGAGGATGACTAGGAGGCTGAGATCTCATCGTTGTTGAAGGTTCTAGCATGTTCAAAGCAAGAGTACGTTGGAACGGGCTGCGACGACGTTCCAAGCACGGGCTGCGACGACGTGCTAGTACTCTGGGTAGTTGCGAAAATTCCTAGGCACGGGCTGCGACGACGTGCGGAGTTATGTCTAGAACCGGGGTTACCATTAGCCCTTGACAGGTGGTCATTCAACTAACGGTGAAATCAAGGCAATGATAACAGTGATAGCCAGTGTCATGGATGTTTAGACGTTTGGTTGTATCATCATTCGGTCTCAAGAGCGGTGTTTTCTGGGTGCTTATCTGATCTTGGTTTAGGCCTTGGGGGTTTGTATTTGGAAAACATCGACCTTGACTCGAGTGATTATTGCTTTGCCTTAATTATCTGCTATGTTATGCTTGCTTCTCCTCAGTGTGTGTCTGGGGCTATCACTGTAGGAAGAGGTGGAGTGGGATGGTTTGGTTCCTATTCCTTTTATTACTTATGCTCTTTTGGTATGTTTGATAGTTGATTTACTGCTCACTAAGACTTTGTCTGACTCAAGGTTTTATGTCTCCTCTTATTACCTTGGGCTGTTCATCCATGTTGGGATGGGCAGACTAGGTAGCAGGTGACAGGTGCTGTTCAAGGAGGTCTACGCTGATGATGACGAGGACGAGCAGGAGGCTTTTGCATATTATTTCATATTATATGTATTGGGTGTTCCGCTGCTGTATTTGTTTGAGTGTTATGTAGTGAGGCTTTGATGTATGGATGATTCATATGTCTGTATAAAACTATTATGATGCTTATATGATGATGTCCTGTTCAATGGAGCTTCACTACCTTTATATTTCTCTATTGTATTTTATCCATGCGCTGTGAGTTGTACAATAGATTCTGCGATGTTTATTCTACCTTGACGGTCACCCATGGCTGCCTGGCACACCTTCAGCGCACCATTCCCTTATTTCCGTGCGGGAGTCATGGGCGGTCGTCACACTCGTCTTCGATTCACCATCGCTGGAGAGTGGTGCACCATGGTACTGTTGCGTTTCAGATCCATGCACGCATTTCAAAAAGTCGTACGGCACTGTTTCGCCATTTCGGACGGATGTTGCACCTTGCACCGTGGATGTTGCACCCTGTAGATATCGATTATTCGGACGGCCATAACTTCTGGCTCGTTTAGAGATACGGGAGCCATAACATGTCAAAACGAAGGCCTCGATGAGTTCTACGGCTTTGACAACTTTAAGCCGTCAACGGATAGACTAATGCCCAAAAAGGACAACACGAATCTCAATCGGGTCAAGTAAGTTTTTTACCCTTCGTTTTTTCGACACGTAGATTTTTACGGTAAAACGGGATTACCTTGGCTCGTCTTCGATTCACCATCGTTGGAGAGTGGTCCACCATGGTACTGTTCCGTTTCAAATCCAAGCACGCATTTCTAAAAGTCGTACGACACTGTTTCGCCATTTCGGACGGATGTTTCACCTTGCACAGTGGATGTTGCACCCTGTAGATATCGATTATTCGGACGGCCATAACTTCTGGCTCGTTTAGAGTTACGGAGCCATAACCTATCAAAACGAAGGCCTCGATGAGTTGTACGGTTTTGATAGCTTTCAGCCGTCAACGGATAGATTAATGTCCAAAAAGGACAACCCGAATCTCAATCGGGTCACGTAAGTTATTTACCCTTCGTTTTTTCGACACGTGGATTTTTACGGTAAAACGGGATTACCGAGGCTCGTCTTCGATTCACCATCACTGGAGAGTGATGCACCATGGTACTGTTCCATTTCAAATCCATGCACGCATTTCTGAAAGTCGTACGACACTGTTTCGCCATTTCGGACGGATGTTGCACCTTGCACCGTGGATGTTGCACCCTGTAGATATCGATTATTCGGACGGCTATAACTTCTGGCTCGATTAGAGTTACGGGAGCCATAACATGTCAAAACAAAGGCCTCGATGAGCTCTACGGCTTTGACAGCTTTCATCTGTCAACGGATAGATAAATGCCCAAAAAGGACAACCCGAATCTCAATCGGGTCTCGTAAATTTTTTACCCTTCTTTTTTTCGACACGTGGATTTTTACGGTAAAACGGGATTACCTTGGATCGTCTTCGATTCACCATCGCTGGAGAGTGGCGCACCATGGTACTGTTCCGTTTCAAATCCAAGCATGCATTTCTAAAAGTCGTATGACACTGTTTCGCCATTTCGGACGGATGTTGCACCGTGCACCGTGGATGTGGCACCCTGTAGATATCGATTATTCGGACGTCCATAACTTCTGGCTCGTTTAGAATTACGGGAGCCATAACCTGTCAAAACGAAGGCCTCGATGAGTTCTACGGCTTTGACAGCTTTCAGCCGTCATCGGATAGATTAATGCCCAAAAAGGACAACTCGAATCTCAATCAGGTCACGTAAGTTTTTTACCCTTCGTTTTTTGGACACGTGGATTTTTACGGTAGAACGGGATTACCATGGCTCGTCTTCGATTCACCATCGCTGGAGAGTGGTGCATCATGGTACTATTCTGTTTCAAATCCTTGCACGCATTTCTAAAAGTCGTACGGCACTGTTTCGCCATTTCGGACGGATGTTGCACCTTGCACCGTGGATGTTGCACCCTGTAGATATCGATTATTCGGACGACCATAATTTCTGGCTCGTTTATAGTTACAGGAGCCATAACCTGTCAAAACGAAGGCCTCGATGAGGTCTACGGCTTTGACAGCTTTTAGCCATCAACGGATATTTTAATGCCCAAAAAGGGCAACCCGAATCTCAATCGGGTCACTTAAGTTTTTTACCCTTCGTTTTTTCGGAACGTGGATTTTTACGGTAAAACGGGATTACCATGGCTCGTCTTCGATTCACCATCGCTGGAGAGTGATTCACCATGGTACTGTTCCGTTTCAAATCCATGCACGTATTTCTAAAAGTCGTACGGCACTGTTTCGCCATTTCGGACGGATGTTGCACCTTGCACCGTGGATGTTGCACCCTGTAGATATCGATTATTCGGACGGCCATAAATACTGGCTCGTTTAGAGTTACGAGAGCCATAACCTGTCAAAACGAAGGCCTCGATGAGTTCTACGGCTTTGACAGCTTTTAGCCGTCAACGGATAGATTAATGCACAAAAAGGACAACCCGAATCTCAATAGGGTCACGTAAGTTTTTTACCCTTCGTTTTTTCGACACGTGGATTTTTACGGTTAAACGGGATTACCGAAGCTCGTCTTCGATTCACCATCGCTGGAGAGTGATGCACCATGGTACTGTTCCGTTTCAAATCCATGCACGCATTTATAAAAGTCGTACGGCACTGTTTCGCCATTTCGGACGGATGTTGCACCTTGCACCGTGGATGTTGCACCCTGTAGATATCGATTATTCGGACGGCCATAACTTCTGTCTCGTTTAGAGTTACGGGAGCCATAACAAGTTAAAACGAAGGCCTCGATGAGTTCTACGGCTTTGACAACTTTCATCCATCAACGGATAGATTAATGCCCAAAAAGGACAACCCGAATCTCAATCGGGTCACGTAAGTTTTTTACCCTTCGTTTTTTCGACACGTGGATTTTTACGGTAAAACGGGATTACCTTGACTCGTCTTCGATTCACCATCGCTGGAGAGTGGTGCACCATGGTACTGTTCCATTTCAAATCCAAGAACGCATTTCAAAAAGTCGTACGACACTGTTTCGCCATTTTGGACGGATGTTGCACCGTGCACAATGGATGTTGAACCCTGTAGATATCGATTATTCGGACAACCATAACTTCTGGCTCGTTTAGAGTTACGGGAGCCATAACCTGTCAAAACGTCGATGAGTTCTACGGCTTTGACAGCTTTCAGCCGTCAACGGATAGAATAATGCCCATAAAGGACAACCCGAATCTCAATCGGGTCACGTAAGTTTTTTACCCTTCGTTTTTTCGACACGTAGATTTTTACGGTAAAACGGGATTACCGTGGCTCGTCTTCGATTCACCATTGCTGGAGAATGGTGCGCCATGGTAATATTCCATTTCAAATCCATGCACGCATTTCTAAAAGTCGTACGGCTCTGTTTCGCCATTTCGGACGGATGTTGCACCTTGCATAGTGGATGTTGCACCTTGTAGATATCGATCATTCGAACGACCATAACTTCTGGCTCATTTAGAGTTACGGGAGCCATAACCTATCAAAACGAAGGCCTCGATGAGTTCTACGGCTTTGACAGCTTTCAGCCGTCAACGGATAGATTAATGCCCAAAAAGGACAACCCGAATCTCAATCGGGTCACGTAAGTTTTTAACCTTCGTTTTTTCGACACGTGGATTTTTACGGTAAAACGGGATTACCGTGGCTCGTCTTCGATTCACCATCGCTGGAGAGTGGTGCACCATGGTACTGTTCCGTTTCAAATCTAAGAACGCATTTCTAAAAGTCTTACGACACTGTTTCGCCATTTCGGACGGATGTTGCACCGTGCACCGTGGATGTTGCACCATGTAGATATCGATTATACGGACGACCACAACTTCTAGCTCGTTTAGAGTTACGGGAGCCATAACCTGTCAAAATGAAGGCCTCGATGAGTTCTACGGCTTTGACAGCTTTCAGCCGTCAAAGAATAGATTAATGCCCAAAAAGGACAACCCGAATCTCAATCGGGTCACGTAAGTTTTTTACGCTTCGTTTTTTCGACACGCGGATTTTTACGGTAAAACGGGATTACCGTGGCTCGTCTTCGATTCACCATCGCTGGAGAGTGGTGCACCATGGTACTGTTCCGTTTCAGATCCATGCACGCATTTCTAAAAGTCGTACGGCACTATTTCGCCATTTCGGACGGATGTTGCACCTTGCACCGTGAATGTTGCACCCTGTAGATATCGATTATTCGGACGGCCATAACTTCTGGCTCGTTTAGAGATACTGGAGCCATAACATGTCAAAACGAAGGCCTCAATGATTTCTACAGCATTGACAAATTTAAGCCGTCAATGGTAGATTAATGCCCAAAAAGGACAACCTGAATCTCAATCGGGTCAAGTAAGTTTTTTACCCTTCGTTTTTTCGACACGTAGATTTTTACGGTAAAACGGGATTACCGTGGCTTGTCTTCGATTCACCATCGCTGGAGAGTGGTGTACCATGATACTGTTCCATTTCAAATCCAAGCACGCATTTCTAAAAGTCGTACGACACTGTTTCGCCATTTCGGACGGATGTTGCACCTTGCACCGTGGATGTTGCACTCTGTAGATATCGATTATTCAGACGGCCATAACTTCTGGCTCGTTTAGAGTTATGGGAGCCATAACCTGTCAAAACGAAGGCCGCGATGAGTTCTATGGCTTTGACCGCTTTCAGCTGTCAATGGATAGATTAATGCCCAAAAAGGACAACCTGAATCTCAATCGGGTCACGTAAGTTATTTACCCTTCGTTTTTTCGACACGTGGATTTTTACGGTAAAACGGGATTACAGAGGCTCGTCTTCGATTCACCATCGCTGGAGAGTGATGCACCATGGTAATGTTCTGTTCCAAATCCATGCACGCATTTCTAAAAGTCGTACGGCACTGTTTCGCCATTTCGGACGGATGTTGCACCTTGCACAGTGGATGTTGCACCCTGTAGATATCGATTATTCGGACGGCCATAACTTCTGGCTCGTTTAGAGTTACGGGAGCCATAACATGTCAAAACGAAGGCCTCGATGAGTTCTACGGCTTTGACAGCTTTCAGCCGTCAACGGATAGATAAATGCCCAAAAAGAACAATCCGAATCTCAATCGGATCTCGTAAGTTTTTTACCCTTCTTTTTTTCGACACGTGGATTTTTACGGTAAAACGGGATTACCTTGGCTCGTCTTCGATTCACCATCACTGGAGAGTGGTGCACCATGGTACCGTTCCGTTTCAAATCCAAGCACGCATTTCTAAAAGTCGTACGACGTTGTTTCTCCATTTCGGACGGATGTTGCACCGTGCACCGTGGATGTTGCACCCTGTAGATATCGATTATTCGGACGACCATAACTTCTGGCTCGTTTAGAGTTACGGGAGCCATAACCTGTCAAAACGAAGGCCTCGATGAGTTCTACGGCATTGACAGCTTTCAGCCGTCAACGGATAGATTAATGCCCAAAAAGGACAACCCGAATCTCAATCGGGTCACGTAAGTTTTTTACCCTTCGTTTTTCGACACGTGGATTTTTACGGTAGAACGGGATTACCGTGGCTCGTCTTCGATTCACCATCGCTGGAGAGTGGTGCACCATGGTACTATTCCGTTTCAAATCCATGCACGCATTTCTAAAAGTCGTACGACACTGTTTCGCCATTTCGGACGGATGTTGCACCTTGCACAGAGGATGTTGCACCCTGTAGATATCGATTATTCGGACGGCCATAACTTCTGGCTCGTTTAGATTTACGGGAGCCATAACATGTCAAAACGGAAGCCTCGATGAGTTCTACCGCTTTGACAGCTTTCAGCCGTCAACGGATAAATAAATGCCCAAAAAGGACAACCCGAATCTCAATCGTGTCTCGTAAGTTTTTTACCCTTCTTTTTTTCGACACGTGGATTTTTACGGTAAAACGGGATTACCTTGGCGCGTCTTCGATTCACCATCGCTGGAGAGTGGTGCACCATGGTACCGTTCCGTTTCAAATCCAAGCACGCATTTCTAAAAGTCGTACGACACTGTTTCGCCATTTCGGACGGATGTTGCACCGTGCACCGTGGATGTTGCACCCTGTAGATATCGATTATTCGGACGACCATAATTTTTGGCTCGTTTAGAGTTACGGGAGCCATAACCTGTCATAACGAATGCCTCGATGAGTTCTACGGCTTTGACAGCTTTCAGCCGTCAAAGGATAGATTAATGCCCAAAAAGGACAACCCGAATCTCAATCGGGTCACGTAAGTTTTTTACCCTTCATTTTTTCGACACGTAGATTTTTACGGTAGAACGGGATTACCGTGGCCCGTCTTCGATTCACCATCGCTGGAGAGTGATGCAACTATTCCGTTTCAAATCCATGCACGCATTTCTAAAGTCGTACGGCACTGTTTCGCCATTTCGGACGGATGTTGCACCTTGCACCGTGGATGTTGCACCCTGTAGATATCGATTATTTGGATGGCCATAACTACTGGCTCGTTTAGATTTACGGGAGCCATAACCTGTCAAAATGAAGGCCTCGATGAGTTCTACGGCTTTGACAGCTTTTAGCCGTCAACGGATAGATTAATGCACAAAAAGGACAACCCGAATCTCAATCGGGTCACGAAAGTTTTTTACCCTTCGTTTTTTTGACACGTGGATTTTTACGGTAAAACGGGATTACCGAAGCTCGTCTTCGATTCACTATCGCTGGAGAGTGATGCACCATGGTACTGTTCCATTTCAAATCCACGCACGCATTTATAAAAGTCGTACGGCACTGTTTCGCCATTTCGGACGGATGTTGCACCTTGCACCGTGGATGTTGCACCCTATAGATATTGATTATTCGGACGGCCATAACTTCTGGCTCGTTTAGAGTTACGGGAGCCATAATATGTTAAAACGAAGGCCTCGATGAGTTCTACGGCTTTGACAACTTTCAGCCGTCAACGGATAGATTAATGCCCAAAAAGGACAACCCAAATCTCAATCGGGTCACGTAAGTTTTTTACCTTTCGTTTTTTCGGCACATGCATTTTTACGGTAAAACGGGATTACCTTGGCTCGTCTTCGATTCACCATCACTAGGGAGTGGTGCACCATGGTACTGTTCCATTTCAAATCCAAGCACGCATTTCTAAAAGTCGTACGACACTGTTTCGCAATTTCGGACGGATGTTGCACCGTGCACCGTGGATGTTGAACCCTGTAGATATCGATTATTCGGACGACCATAACTTCTGGCTCGTTTAGAGTTACGGGAGCCATAACCTGTCAAAACGTCGATGAGTTCTACGACTTTGACAGCTTACAGCCGTCAACGGATAGATTAATGCCCAAAAAGGACAACCCGAATCTCAATCGGGTCACGTAAGTTTTTTACCCTTCGTTTTTTCGACACGTAGATTTTTACGGTAAAACGGGATTACCGTGGCTCATCTTCGATTCACCATTGCTGGAGAGTGGTGCACCATGTTACTATTCCGTTTCAAATCCATGCACGCATTTCTAAAAGTCGTACGGCACTGTTTCGCCATTTCGGACGGATGTTGCACCTTGCATAGTGGATGTTGCACCCTGTAGATATCGATTATTCGGACGGCCATAACTTCTGGCTCGTTTAGAGTTACAGGAGCCATAACCTATCAAAAAGAAGGCCTCGATGAGTTCTACGGCTTTGACAGTTTTCAGCCGTCAACGGATAGATTAATGCCCAAAAAGGACAACCCGAATCTCAATTGGGTCACGTAAGTTTTTAACCTTCGTTTTTTCGACACGTGGATTTTTACGGTAAAACAGGATTACCGTGGCTCGTCTTCGATTCACCATCGCTGGAGAGTGGTGCACCATGGTACTGTTTCGTTTCAAATCCAAGCACGCATTTCTAAAAGTCGTACGACACTATTTCGCCATTTCGGACGGATGTTGCACCGTGCACCGTGGATGTTGCACCATGTAGATATCGATTATTCGGACGACCATAACTTCTAGCTCGTTTAGAGTTACAGGAGCCATAACCTGTCAAAATGAAGGCCTCGATGAGTTCTATGGCTTTGACAGCTTTCAGCCGCCAAAGAATAGATTAATGCCCAAAAAGGACAACCCGAATCTCAATCGGGTCACGTAAGTTTTTTACCCTTCGTTTTTTCGACACGCGGATTTTTACGGTAAAACAGGATTACCGTGGCTCCTCTTCGATTCACCATCGCTGGAGAGGTGTGCACCATGGTACCGTTCTGTTTCAGATCTATGCACGCATTTCTAAAAGTCGTACGGCACTGTTTCGCCATTTTGGACGGATGTTGCACCTTGCACCGTGAATGTTGCACCCTGTAGATATCGATTAT
This sequence comes from Allium cepa, assembly GCA_030765085.1. Classification (NCBI taxonomy): domain Eukaryota; kingdom Viridiplantae; phylum Streptophyta; class Magnoliopsida; order Asparagales; family Amaryllidaceae; genus Allium; species Allium cepa. The sequence goes on along the minus strand of CM060941.1, from coordinate 40,286,341 downwards.
TCGGACGGCCATAACTTCTGGCTCATTTAGAGATACGGGAGCCATAACATGTCAAAACGAAGGCCTCAATGAGTTCTACGGCTTTGACAACTTTAAGCCGTCAACGGATAGATTAATGCCCAAAAAGGATAACCAGAATCTCAATCGGATCAAGTAAGTTTTTTACCCTTTGTTTTTTCGACACGTAGATTTTTATGGTAAAACGCGATTACCGTGGCTCGTCTTCGATTCACCATCGCTGGAGAGTGGTGCACCATGGTACTGTTCCGTTTCAAATCCAAGCATGCATTTCTAAAAGTCGTACGACACTGTTTCGTCATTTCGGACGGATGTTGCACCTTGCACCGTGGATGTTGCACGCTGTAGATATCGATTGTTCTGACGGCCATAACTTCTGGCTCGTTTAGAATTATGGGAGCCATAACCTATCAAAACGAAGGCTGCGATGAGTTCTATGGCTTTGACAGCTTTCAGCCGTCAATGGATAGATTAATGCCCAAAAAGGACAACCCGAATCTCAATCGGGTCACGTAAGTTATTTACCCTTCGTTTTTTCGACACGTGGATTTTTACGGTAAAACGGGATTACCGAGGCTCGTCTTCGATTCACCATCGCTGGAGAGTGATGTACCATGGTACTGTTCTGTTTCAAATCCATGCACGCATTTCTAAAAGTCGTACGGCACTGTTTCGCCATTTCGGACGGATGTTGCACCTTGCACCGTGGATGTTGCACCCTGTAGATATCGATTATTCGGACGGCCATAACTTCTGGCTCGTTTAGATTTACGGGAGCCATAACATGTCAAAACGAAGGCCTTGATGAGTTCTACGGCTTTGACAGCTTTCAGCCGTCAACGGATTGATAAATGCCCAAAAAGGACAACCCGAATCTCAATCAGGTCTCGTAAGTTTTTTACCTTTCTTTTTTTCGACTCGTGGATTTTTACGGTAAAACGGGATTACCTTGGCTCGTCTTCGATTCACCATCGCTGGAGAGGGGTGCACCATGGTACCGTTCCATTTCAAATCCAAGCACGGATTTCTAAAAGTCGTACGACACAGTTTCGCCATTTCGGACGGATGTTGCACCGTGCACCGTGGATGTTGCACCCTGTAGATATCGATTATTCGGACGACCATAACTTCTGGCTCGTTTAGAGTTACGGGAGCCATAACCTGTCAAAACGAAGGCCTCGATGAGTTCTACGGCTTTGACAGCTTTCAGCCGTCAACGGATAGATTAATGCCTAAAAAGGACAACCCGAATCTCAATCGGGTCACGTAAGTTATTTACCCTTCGTTTTTTCGACACGTGGATTTTTACGGTAAAACGGGATTACCGAGGCTCGTCTTCGATTCACCATCGCTGGAGAGTGATGTACCATGGTACTGTTCTGTTTCAAATCCATGCACGCATTTCTAAAAGTCGTACGGCACTGTTTCGCCATTTCGGACGGATGTTGCACCTTGCACCGTGGATGTTGCACCCTGTAGATATCGATTATTCGGACGGCCATAACTTCTGGCTCGTTTAGATTTACGGGAGCCATAACATGTCAAAACGAAGGCCTTGATGAGTTCTACGGCTTTGACAGCTTTCAGCCGTCAACGGATTGATAAATGCCCAAAAAGGACAACCCGAATCTCAATCAGGTCTCGTAAGTTTTTTACCTTTCTTTTTTTCGACTCGTGGATTTTTACGGTAAAACGGGATTACCTTGGCTCGTCTTCGATTCACCATCGCTGGAGAGGGGTGCACCATGGTACCGTTCCATTTCAAATCCAAGCACGGATTTCTAAAAGTCGTACGACACAGTTTCGCCATTTCGGACGGATGTTGCACCGTGCACCGTGGATGTTGCACCCTGTAGATATCGATTATTCGGACGACCATAACTTCTGGCTCGTTTAGAGTTACGGGAGCCATAACCTGTCAAAACGAAGGCCTCGATGAGTTCTACGGCTTTGACAGCTTTCAGCCGTCAACGGATAGATTAATGCCTAAAAAGGACAACCCGAATCTCAATCGGGTCACGTAAGTTTTTTACCCTTCGTTTTTTCGACACGTGGATTTTTACAGTAGAACGGGATTTCCGTGGCTCGTCTTCGATTCACCATCGCTGGAGAGTGGTGCACCATGGTACTATTCCGTTTCAAATCCATGCACGCATTTCTAAAAGTCGTACGGCACTGTTTCGCCATTTCGGACGGATGTTGCATCTTGCACAGTGGATGTTGCACCCTGTAGATATCGATTATTCGGACGGCCATAACTACTGGCTCGTTTAGAGTTATGGGAGCCATAACCTATCAAAACGAAGGCCTCGATGAGTTCTATGGCTTTGACAGATTTTAGCCGTCAACGGATAGATTAATGCACAAAAAGGACAACCCGAATCTCAATCGGGTCACGTAAGTTTTTTACCCTTCGTTTTTTTGACACGTGGATTTTTACGGTAAAAAGGGATTACCAAAGCTCGTCTTTGATTCACCATCGCTGGAGAGTGATGCACCATGGTACTGTTACATATCAAATCCAAGCACGCATTTCAAAAAGTCGTACGACACTGTTTCGCCATTTCGGACGGATGTTGCACCATGCACCGTGGATGTTGCACCCTATAGATATCGATCATTCGGACGACCATAACTTCTGGCTCGTTTAGATTTACAGGAGCCATAACCTGTCAAAACGAAGGCCTCGATGAGTTCTACGGCTTTGACAGCTTTCAGCCGTCAACGGATAGATTAATGCCCAAAAAGGACAACCCGAATCTTAATCGGGTCACGTATGTTTTTTACCCTTCGTTTTTTCGAAACGTGGATTTTTACGGTAAAACGAGATTACCATGGCTCGTCTTTGAATCACCATCGCTGGAGAGTGGTGCACTATGGTACTGTTGCGTTTCAGATCCATGCACGCATTTCTAAAAGTCATACGGCACTGTTTCGCCATTTCGGACGGATGTTGCACCTTGCACCGTGGATGTTGCACCCTGTAGATATCGATTATTCGGACGGCCATAGCTTCTGACTTGAGCCATAACCTGTCAAAACCAAGGCCGCGATGAGTTCTACGGCTTTGACAGCTTTTAGCCGTCAACGGATAGATTAATGCCCAAAGAGGACAACCCGAATCTCAATCGGGTCACGTAAGTTTTTTACCCTTCGTTTTTTCGACACGTGGATTTTTACGGTAAAACGGGATTACCGTGGCTCATCTTCGATTCACCATCGCTGGAGAGTGGTGCACCATGGTAATGTTCCGTTTCAAATCCATGCACGCATTTCTAAAAGTCGTACGGCACTGTTTCGCCATTCCGGACGGATGTTGCACCTTGCACCGTGGATGTTGCACCCTTTAGATATCGATTATTCGGACGGCCATAAATTCTGGCTCGTTTAGAGTTACGGGAGCCATAACCTGTCAAAACGAAGGCCTCGATGAGTTCTATGGCTTTGACAGCTTTCAGCCGTCAACGGATAGATAAATGCCCAACAAGGACAACCCGAATCTCAATCGGGTCTCGTAAGTTTTTTACCATTCTTTTTTTCGACACGTGGATTTTTACGGTAAAACGGGATTACCTTGGCTCGTCTTCGATTCACCATCGCTGGAGAGTGGTGCACCATGGTACTGTTCCATTTCAAATCCAAGCACGCATTTCAAAAAGTCGTACGACACTGTTTCGCCATTTCGGACGGATGTTGCACCGTGCACCGTGGATGTTGCACCCTGTAGATATCGATTATTCGGACGACCATAACTTCTGGCTCGTTTAGAGTTACGGGATCCATAACCCGTCAAAACGAAGGCCTCGATGAGTTCTACAGCTTTGACATCTTTCAGCCGTCAACGGATAGATTAATGCCCAAAAAGGACAACCCGAATCTCAATCGGGTCACGTAAGTTTTTTACCCTTCGTTTTTTCGACACGTGGATTTTTACGGTAGAACGGGATTACCGTGGCTCGTCTTCGATTCACCATCGCTGGAGAGTGGTGCACCATGGTACCATTCCGTTTCAAATCCATGCACGCATTTCTAAAATTCGTACGGCACTGTTTCGCCATTTCGGACGGATGTTGCACCTTCACAGTGGATGTTGCACCCTGTAGATATCGATTATTCGGACGGCCATAACTTCTGGCTCGTTTTGAGTTACGGGAGCCATAACCTATCAAAACGAAGGTCTCGATGAGTTCTACGGCTTTGACGGCTTTCAGCCGTCAACGGATAGATTAATGCCAAAAAGGACAACCGGAGTCTCAATCGGGTCACGTAAGTTTTTTAACCTTCGTTTTTTCGACACGTGGATTTTTACGGTAAAACGGGATTACAGTGGCTCGTCTTCGATTCACCATCGTTGGAGAGTGGTGCAACATGGTACTGTTCCATTTCAAATCCAAGCACGCATTTCAAAATGTCGTACGACACTGTTTCGCCATTTCGGACGGATGTTGCACCGTGCACCGTGGATGCTGCACCCTGTAGACATCGATTATTCGGACGACCATAACTTCTGAGCCATAACCTGTCAAAACGACGGCCTCGATGAGTTCTACGGCTTTGACAGCTTTCAGCCGTCAACGGATAGATTAATGCCCAAAAAGGACAACCCGAATCTCAATCGGGTCACGTAAGTTTTTTATCCTTCGTTTTTTCGACACGTGGATTTTTACGGTAGAACGGGATTACCGTGGATCGTCTTCGATTCACCATCGCTGGAGAGTGGTGCACCATGGTACTATTCCGTTTCAAATCCATGCACGCATTTCTAAAAGTCGTACGGCACTGTTTCGCCATTTCGGACGGATGTTGCACCTTGCACAGTGGATGTTGCACCCTGTAGATATCGATTATTCGGACGGCCATAACTACTGGCTCGTTTAGATTTATGGGAGCCATAACCTGTCAAAACGATGGCCTCGATGAGTTCTACGGTTTTGACAGCTTTTAGCCGTCAACGGATAGATTAATGCACAAAAAGGATAACCCGAATCTCAATCGGGTCACGTAAGTTTTTTACCCTTCGTTTTTTCGACACGTGGATTTTTACGGTAAAACGGGATTACCGAAGCTCGTCTTTGATTCACCATCGCTGGAGAGTGATGCACCATGGTACTGTTACATTTCAAATCCAAGCACGCATTTCAAAAAGTCGTACAACACTGTTTTGCCATTTCGGACGGATGTTGCACCGTGCACCGTGGATGTTGCACCCTGTAGATATCGATTATTCGGACGACCATAACTTCTGGCTCGTTTAGATTTACGAGAGCCATAACCTGTCAAAACCAAGGCCGCGAAGAGTTTTACGGCTTTGACAGCTTTCAGCCGTCAACGGATAGATTAATGCCCAAAAAGGACAACCCGAATCTCAATCGGGTCACGTAAGTTTTTTACCCTTCGTTCTTTCGACACGTGGATTTTTACGGTAAAACGGGATTACCGTGGCTCATCTTCGATTCACCATCGCTGGAGAGTGGTGCAGCATGGTAATGTTCCGTTTCAAATCCATGCACGCATTTCTAAAAGTCGTACGACACTGTTTCGCCATTTCGGACGGATGTTGCACCTTGCACCGTGGATGTTGCACCCTTTAGATATCGAATATTCAGAAGGCCATAATTTCTGGCTCGTTTAGAGTTACGGGAGCCATAACCTGTCAAAACAAAGGCCTCGATGAGTTCTACGGCTTTGATAGCTTTCAGCCATCAACGGATAGATAAATGCCCAAAAAGGACAAACCGAATCTCAATCGGGTCTCGTAAGTTTTTTACCATTCTTTTTTTCGACACGTGGATTTTTATGGTAAAACGGGATTACCTTGGCTCGTCTTCGATTCACCATCGCTGGAGAGTGGTGCACCATGGTACTATTCCATTTCAAATCCAAGCACGCATTTCAAAAAGTCGTACGACACTGTTTCGCCATTTCGGACGGATGTTGCACCGTGCACCGTGGATGTTGCACCCTGTAGATATCGATTATTCGGACGACCATAACTTCTGGCTCGTTTAGAGTTACGGGAGCCATAACCTGTAAAAACGAAGGCCTCGATGAGTTCTACGGCTTTGACAGCTTTCAGCCGTCAACGGATAGATTAATGCCCAAAAAGGACAACCCGAATCTCAATCGGGTCACGTAAGTTTTTTACCCTTCGTTTTTTCGACACGCGGATTTTTAAGGTAGAACGGGATTACCGTGGCTCGTCTTCGATTCACCATCGCTGGAGAGTGTTGCACCATGGTACTATTCCGTTTCAAATCCATGCACGCATTTCTAAAAGTCGTACGGCACTGTTTCGCCATTTCGGACGGATGTTGCACCTTGCACAATGGATGTTGCACCCTGTGGATATCGATTATTCGGACGACCATAACTTTTGGCTCGTTTAGATTTACGGGAGCCATAACCTGCCAAAACGAAGCCTCAATGAGTTCTACGGCTTTGACAGCTTTCAGCCGTCAACGGATAGATTAATGCCCAAAAAGGACAACCCGAATCTCAATCGGGTCACGTATGTTTTTTACCCTTCGTTTTTTCGAAACGTGGATTTTTGCGGTAAAACGAGATTACCATGGCTCGTCTTTGAATCACCATCGCTGGAGAGTGGTGCACCATGGTACTGTTCCGTTTCAGATCCATGCACGCATTTTTAAAAGTCGTACGGCACTGTTTCGCCATTTCGGACGGATGTTGCACGTTGCACCGTGGATGTTGCACCCTGTAGATATCGATTATTCGGACGGCCATAACTTCTGACTTGAGCCATAACCTGTCAAAACCAAGGCCGCGATGAGTTCTACGACTTTGACAGCTTTCAGCCGTCAACGGATAGATTAATGCCCAAAAAGGACAACCCGAATCTCAATCGGGTCACGTAAGTTTTTTACCCTTCGTTTTTTCGACACGTGGATTTTTACGGTAGAACGGGGTTACCGTGGCTTGTCTTCGATTCACCATCGCTGGAGAGTGGTGCACCATGGTACTATTCCGTTCAAAATCCATGCACGCATTTCTAAAAGTCGTACGGCACTGTTTCGCCATTTCGGACGGATGTTGCACCTTGCACAGTGGATGTTGCACCCTGTAGATATCGATTATTCGGACGGCCATAACTTCTGACTTGAGCCATAACCTGTCAAAACCAAGGCCGCGATGAGTTCTACGACTTTGACAGCTTTCAGCCGTCAACGGATAGATTAATGCCCAAAAAGGACAACCCGAATCTCAATCGGGTCACGTAAGTTTTTTACCCTTCGTTTTTTCGACATGTGGATTTTTAAGGTAGAACGGGATTACCGTGGCTCGTCTTCGATTCACCATCGCTGGAGAGTGTTGCACCATGGTACTATTCCGTTTCAAATCCATGCACGCATTTCTAAAAGTCGTACGGCACTGTTTCGCTATTTCGGACGGATGTTGCACCTTGCACAATGGATGTTGCACCCTGTGGATATCGATTATTCGGACGACCATAATTTCTGGCTCGTTTAGATTTACGGGAGCCATAACCTGCCAAAACGAAGGCCTCAATGAGTTCTACGGCTTTGACAGCTTTCAGCCGTCAACGGATAGATTAATACCCAAAAAGGACAACCCGAATCTCAATCGGGTCACGTATGTTTTTTACCCTTCGTTTTTTCGAAACGTGGATTTTTGCGGTAAAACGAGATCACCATGGCTCGTCTTTGAATCACCATCGCTGGAGAGTGGTGCACCATGGTACTGTTCCGTTTCAGATCCATGCACGCATTTTTAAAAGTCGTACGGCACTGTTTCGCCATTTCGGACGGATGTTGGACGTTGCACCGTGGATGTTGCACCCTGTAGATATCGATTATTCGGACGGCCATAACTTCTGACTTGAGCCATAACCTGTCAAAACCAAGGCCGCGATGAGTTCTACGACTTTGACAGCTTTCAGCCGTCAACGGATAGATTAATGCCCAAAAAGGACAACCCGAATCTCAATCTGGTCACGTAAGTTTTTTACCCTTCGTTTTTTCGACACGTGGATTTTTACGGTAAAACGGGATTACAGTGGCTCGTCTTCGATTCACCATCGCTGGAGAGTGGTGCACCATGGTACTGTTCCATTTAAAATCCAAGCACGCATTTCAAAATGTCGTACGACACTGTTTCGCCATTTCGGACGGATGTTGCACCGTGCACCGTGGATGTTGCACCCTGTAGACATCGATTATTCGGACGACCATAACTTCTGGCTCGTTTAGATTTACGGGAGGCATAACCTGTCAAAACGAAGGCCTCGATGATTTCTACGGCTTTGACAGCTTTCAGCCGTCAACGGATAGATTAATCCCCAAAAAGGACAACCCGAATCTCAATCGGGTCACGTAAGTTTTTTACCCTTCGTTTTTTCGACACGTGGATTTTTACGTTAGAACGGGATTACCGGGGCTCGTCTTCGATTCACCATCGTTGGAGAGTGGTGCACCATGGTACTATTCCATTTCAAATCCATGCACGCATTTCTAAAAGTCATACGGCACTGTTTCGCCATTTCGGACGGATGTTGCACCTTGCACAGTGGATGTTGCACCCTGTAGATATCGATTATTCGGACGGCCATAACTTCTGGCTCGTTTTGAGTTACAGGAGCCGTAACCTATCAAAACGAAGGCCTCGATGAGTTCTACGGCTTTGACAGCTTTCAGCCGTCAACGGATAGATTAATGCCCAAAAAGGACAACCCGAATCTCAATCAGGTCACGTAAGTTTTTTACCCTTCGTTTTTTGGACACGTGGATTTTTACGGTAGAACGGGATTACCATGGCTCGTCTTCGATTCACCATCGTTGGAGAGTGGTGCACCAAGGTACTGTTCCGTTTCAAATCCATGCACGCATTTCTAAAAGTCATACGGCACTGTTTCGTCATTTCGGACGGATGTTGCACCGTGCACAGTGGATGTTGCACACTGTAGATATCGATTATTCGGACGGCCATAACTTCTGGCTCGTTTAGAGTTACGGGAGCCACAACATGTCAAAACAAAGGCCTCGATGAGTTATACGGCTTTGACAACTTTCTGCCATCAACGGATAGATTAATGCCCAAAAAGGACAACCCGAATCTCAATCGGGTCACGTAAGTTTTTTACCCTTCGTTTTTTCGACACGTAGATTTTTACGGTAAAACGGGATTACCGTGGCTCGTCTTCGATTCACCATCGCTGGAGAGTGGTGCACCATGGTACTATTCTGTTTCAAATCCAAGCACGCATTTCTAAAAGTCATACGCAATGTTTCGCCATTTCGGACGGATGTTGCACCTTGCACCGTGGATGTTGCACTCTATAGATATCGATTATTCGGACGGCCATAACTTCTGGCTCGTTTAGAGTTACGGGGCCCATAACCTGTCAAAACGAAGGCCGCGATGAGTTCTACGGCTTTGACCACTTTCAGCCGTCAACGGATAGATTGATGCCCAAAAAGGACAACCCGAATCTCAATCGGGTCACGTAAGTTATTTACCCATCGTTTTTTCGACACGTGGATTTCTACGGTAAAACAGGATTACCGAGGCTCGTATTCGATTTACCATCACTGGAGAGTGATGCACCATGGTACTGTTCCGTTTCAAATCCATGCACGCATTTCTAAAAGTCGTACGGCACTATTTCGCCATTTCGGACGGATGTTGCACCTTGCACCGTGGATGTTGCACCCTGTAGATATCGATTATTCGGACGGCCATAACTTCTGGCTCGTTTAGATTTACGGGAGCCATAACATGTCAAAACGAAGGCATCGATGAGTTCTACGGCTTTCACAGCTTTCAGCCGTCAACGAATAGATAAATGCCCAAAAAAGGACAACTCGAATCTCAATCGGGTCTCGTAAGTTTTTTACCCTTCTTTTTTTCGACACGTGGATTTTTACGGTAAAATGGGATTACCTTGGCTCGTCTTCGATTCACCATCGCTGGAGAGTGGTGTACCATGGTACTGTTCCGTTTCAAATCCAAGCACGCATTTCTAAAAGTCGTACGACACTGTTTCGTCATTTCGGACGGATGTTGCACCGTGCACCGTGGATGTTGCACCCTTTAGATATCGATTATTCGGACGACCATAACTTCTGGCTCGTTTAGAGTTACGGGAGCCATAACCTATCAAAACGAAGGCCTCGATGAGTTCTACGGCTTTGACAGCTTTCAGCCGTCAACGGATAGATTAATGCCCAAAAAGAACAACCCGAATCTCAATCGGGTCACGTAAGTTTATTACCCTTCGTTTTTTCGACACGTGGATTTTTACGGTAGAACGGGATTACCGTTTCTCGTCTTCGATTCACCATCGCTGGAGAGTGGTGCACCATGGTACTATTCCGTTTCAAATCCATGCAAGCATTTCTAAAAGTCGTACGGCACTGTTTCGCTATTTCGGACGGATGTTGCACCTTGCACAGTGGATGTTGCACCCTGTAGACATCGATTATTCGGACGACCATAACTTCTGGCTCGTTTAGATTTACGGGAGCCATAACCTGTCAAAACGAAGGCCTCGATGAGTTCTACGTCTTTGATAGATTTTAGTTGTCAACGGATATTTTAATGCCCAAGAAGGACAACCCGAATCTCAATCGGGTCAAGTAAGTTTTATACCCTTCGTTTTTTCGGAACGTCGATTTTTACGGTAAAACGGGATTACCGTGGCTCGTCTTCGATTCACCATCGCTGGAGAGTGGTGCACCATGGTACTGTTCCATTTCAAATCCAAGCACGCATTTCAAAATGTCGTACGACACTGTTTCGCCATTTCGGACGGATGTTGCACCGTGCACCGTGGATGTTGCACCCTGTAGACATCGATTGTTCGGACGACCATAACTTCTGACTCGTTTAGATTTACGGGAGCCATAACCTGTCAAAACGAAGGCCTCGATGAGTTCTACGGCTTTGACAGCTTTCAGCCGTCAACGGATAGATTAATGCCCAAAAAGGACAACCCGAATCTCAATCGGGTCACGTAAGTTTTTTACCCTTCGTTTTTTCGACACGTGGATTTTTACGGTAGAACGGGATTACCGGGGCTCGTCTTCGATTCACCATCGCTGGAGAGTGGTGCACCATGGTACTATTCCGTTTCAAATCCATGCACGCATTTCTAAAAGTCGTACGGCACTGTTTCGCCATCTCGGACGGATGTTGCACCGTGCACCGTGGATGTTGGCCCTGTAGACATCGATTATTCGGACGACCATAACTTCTGGCTCGTTTTGAGTTACGGGAGCCGTAACCTATCAAAACGAAGGCCTCGATGAGTTCTACGGCTTTGACAGCTTTCAGCCGTCAACGGATAGATTAATGCCAAAAAAGGACAACCCGAATCTCAATCGGGTCACGTAAGTTTTTTAACCTTCGTTTTTTCGACACGTGGATTTTTACGGTAAAACGGGATTACAGTGGCTCGTCTTCGATTCACCATCGCTGGAGAGTGGTGCACCATGGTACTGTTCCATTTCAAATCCAAGCACGCATTTCAAAATGTCGTACGACACTGTTTCGCCATTTCGGACGGATGTTGCGCCGTGCACCGTGGATGTTGGCCCTGTAGACATCGATTATTCGGACGACCATAACTTCTGGCTCGTTTAGATTTACGGGAGCCATAACCTGTCAAAACGAAGGCCTCGATGAGTTCTACGGCTTTGATAGCTTTCAGCCGTCAACGGAAAGATTAATGCCCAAAAAGGACAACCCGAATCTCAATCGGGTCACGTAAGTTTTTTACCCTTCGTTTTTTCGACACGTGGATTTTTACGGTAGAACGGGATTACCGGGGCTCGTCTTCGATTCACCATCGCTGGAGAGTGGTGCACCATGGTACTATTCCATTTCAAATCCATGCACGCATTTCTAAAAGTCGTACGGCACTATTTCGCCATTTCGGACGGATGTTGCACCTTGCACAGTGGATGTTGCACCCTGTAGATATCGATTATTCAGACGGCCATAACTTCTGGCTCGTTTAGAGTTACGGGAGCCATAACCTATCAAACGAAGGCCTCGATGAGTTCTACGGCGTTGACAGCTTTCAGCCGTCAACGGATAGATTAATGCCCAAAAAGGACAACCCGAATCTCAATCCGGTCACGTAAGTTTTTAACCTTTTTTTTCGACACGTGGATTTTTACGGTAAAACGGGATTACCTTGGCTCGTCTTCGATTCACCATCGCTGGAGAGTGGTGAACCATGTTACTGTTCCGTTTCAAATCCAAGCACGCATTTCTAGAAGTCGTACGACACTGTTTCGCCATTTCGGATGGATGTTGTACCGTGCACCGTGGATGTTGCACCCTGTAGATATCGATTATTCGGACGACCATAACTTCTAGGTCGTTTAGAGTTACGGGAGCCATAACCTGTCAAAATGAAGGCCTCGATGAGTTCTACGGCTTTGACAGCTTTTAGCCGTCAACGGATAGATTAATGCCCAAAGAGGACAACCCGAATCTCAATCGGGTCACGTAAGTTTTTTAACCTTCGTTTTTTCGACACGTGGATTTTTACGGTAAAACGGGATTACCGTGGCTCGTCTTCGATTCTCCATCGCTGGAGAGTGGTGCACCATGGTACTGTTCCATTTCAGATCCAAGCACGCATTTCAAAATGTCGTACGACACTGCTTCGCCATTTCGGACGGATGTTGCACCGTGCACCGTGGATGTTGCACCCTGTAGACATCGATTATTCGGACGACCATAACTTCTGGCTCGTTTAGATTTACGGGAGCCATAACCTGTCAAAACGAAGGCCTCGATGAGTTCTACGGCTTTGATAGCTTTCAGCCGTCAACGGATAGATTAATGCCCAAAAAGGACAACCCGAATCTGAATCGGGTCACGTAAGTTTTTTAACCTTCGTTTTTTCGACACGTGGATTTTTACGGTAAAACGGGATTACCGGGGCTCGTCTTCGATTCACCATCGCTGGAGAGTGGTGCACCATGGTACTATTCCGTTTCAAATCCATGCACGCATTTCTAAAAGTCGTACGTCACTGTTTCGCCATTTCGGATGGATTTTGCACCTTGCACAGTGGATGTTGCACCCTGTAGATATCGATTATTCGGACGGCCATAACTTCTGGCTCGTTTTGAGTTACGGGAGCCGTAACCTATCAAAACGAAGGCCTCGATGAGTTCTACGGCTTTGACAGCTTTCAGCCGTCAACGGATAGATTAATGCCAAAAAAGGACAACCCGAATCTCAATCGGGTCACGTAAGTTTTTTAACCTTCGTTTTTTCGACACGTGGATTTTTACGGTAAAATGGGATTACAGTGGCTCGTCTTCGATTCACCATCGCTGGAGAGTGGTGCACCACGGTACTGTTCCATTTCAAATCCAAACACGCATTTCAAAATGTCGTACGACACTGTTTCGCCATTTCGGACGGATGTTGCACCGTGCACCGTGGATGTTGGCCCTGTAGACATCGATTATTCGGACGACCATAACTTCTGGCTCGTTTAGATTTACGGGAGCCATAACCTGTCAAAACGAAGGCCTCGATGAGTTCTACGGCTTTGACAGCTTTCAGCCGTCAACGGATAGATTAATGCCCAAAAAGGACAACCCGAATCTCAATCGGGTCACGTAAGTTTTTTACCCTTCGTTTTTTCGACACATGTATTTTTACGGTAGAACGGGATTACCGGGGCTCGTCTTCGATTCACCATCGCTGGAGAGTGGTGCACCATGGTACTATTCCGTTTCAAATCCATACACACATTTCTAAAAGTCGTACGGCACTGTTTCGCCATTTCGGACGGATGTTGCACCTTGCACATTGGATGTTGCACCCTGTAGATATCGATTATTCGGACGGCCATAACTTCTGGCTCGTTTTGAGTTACGGGAGCCATAGCCTATCAAAACGAAGGCCTCGATGAGTTCTACGGCGTTGACAGCTTTCAGCCGTCAACGGATAGATTAATGCCCAAAAAGGACAACCCGAATCTCAATCGGGTCACGTAAGTTTTTAACCTTCGTTTTTTCGACACGTGGATTTTTACGGTAAAACGGGATTACCGTGGCTCGTCTTCGATTCACCATCGCTGGAGAGTGGTGCACCATGGTACTGTTCCGTTTCAAATCCAAGCACGCATTTCTAGAAGTCGTACGACACTGTTTCGCCATTTCGGATGGATGTTGCACCGTGCACCGTGGATGTTGCACCCTGTAGATATCGATTATTCGGACGACCATAACTTCTAGGTCGTTTAGAGTTACGGGAGCCATAACCTGTCAAAATGAAGGCCTCGATGAGTTCTACGGCTTTGACAGCTTTTAGCCGTCAACGGATAGATTAATGCCCAAAGAGGACAACCCGAATCTCAATCGGGTCACGTAAGTTTTTTACCCTTCGTTTTTCGACACGCGGATTTTTACGGTAAAACGGGATTACCGTGGCTCGTCTTCGATTCACCATCACTGGAGAGTGGTGGACCATGGTACTGTTCCATTTCAGATCCATGCACGCATTTCTAAAAGTCGTACGGCACTGTTTCGCCATTTCAGAGGGATGTTGCACCTTGCACCGTGAATGTTGCACCCTATAGATATCGATTATTCGGACGGCCATAACTTCTGGCTCGTTTAGAGTTACGAGAGCCACAACATGTCAAAACGAAGGCCTCGATGAGTTGTACGGCTTTGACAGCTTTCAGCCGTCAACGGTTAGATTAATGCCCAAAAAGGACAACCCGAATCTCAATCGGGTCACGTAAGTTTTTTACCCTTCGTTTTTTCGACACGTAGATTTTTACGGTAAAACGGGATTACCGTGGCTCGTCTTCGATTCACCATCGCTGGAGAGTGGTGCACCATGGTACTGTTCTGTTTCAAATCCAAGCACGCATTTCTAAAAGTCATACGGCACTGTTTCGCCATTTCGGACGGATGTTGCACCTTGCACCGTGGATGCTGCACTCTATAGATATCGATTATTCGGACGGCCATAACTTCTGGCTCATTTAGAGTTACGGGGCCCATAACCTGTCAAAACGAAGGCCGCGATGAGTTCTACGGCTTTGACCGCTTTCAGCCGTCAACGGATAGATTAATGCCCAAAAAGGACAACCCGAATCTCAATCGGGTCACGTAAGTTATTTACCCATCGTTTTTTCGACACGTGGATTTTTACGGTAAAACAGGATTACCGAGGCTCGTATTCGATTCACCATCACTGGAGAGTGATGCACCATGATACTGTTCCGTTTCAAATCCATGCACGCATTTCTAAAAGTCGTACGGCACTGTTTCGCCATTTCGGACGGATGTTGCACCTTGCACCGTGGATGTTGCACCCTGTAGATATCGATTATTCGGACGGCCATAACTTCTGGCTCGTTTAGATTTACGGGAGCCATAACATGTCAAAACGAAGGCCTCGATGAGTTATATGGCTTTGACAGCTTTCAGCCGTCAACGGATAGATAAATGCCCAAAAAAGGACAACTCGAATCTCAATCGGGTCTCGTAAGTTTTTTACCCTTCTTTTTTTCGACACGTGGATCTTTACGGCAAAATGGGATTACCTTGGCTCGTCTTCGATTCACCATCGCTGGAGAGTGGCGCACCATGGTACTGTTCCGTTTCAAATCCAAGCACGCATTTCTAAAAGTCGTACGACACTGTTTCGTCATTTCGGACGGATGTTGCACCGTGCACAGTGGATGTTGCACCCTGTAGATATCGATTATTCGGACGACCATAACTTCTGGCTCGTTTAGAGTTACGGGAGCCATAACCTGTCAAAACGAAGGCCTCGATGAGTTCTACGGCTTTGACAGCTTTCAGCCGTCAAAGGATAGATTAATGCCCAAAAAGAACAACCCGAATCTCAATCGGGTCACGTAAGTTTATTACCCTTCGTTTTTTCGACACGTGGATTTTTACGGTAGAACGGGATTACCGTGGCTCGTCTTCGATTCACCATCGCTGGAGAGTGGTGCACCATGGTACTATTCCGTTTCAAATCCATGCATGCATTTCTAAAAGTCGTATGGCACTGTTTCGCCATTTCGGACGGATGTTGCACCTTGCACCGTGGATGTTGCTCCTTGTAGATATCGATTATTCGGACGACCATAACTTCTGCCTCGTTTAGACTTACGGGAGCCATAACCTGTCAAAACGAAGGCCTCGATGAGTTCTACGGCTTTGATAGCTTTTAGGCGTCAACGGATAGATTAATGCACAAAAAGGACAACCCGAAACTCAATCGGGTCACGTAAGTTTTTTACCCTTCGTTTTTTCGACACGTGGATTTTTACGGTAAAACGGGATTACCGAAGCTCGTCTTCGATTCACCATCGCTGGAGAGTGATGCACCATGGTACTGTTCCGTTTCAAATCCATGCACGCATTTCTAAAAGTCGTACGGCACGGTTTTGCCATTTCGGACGGATGTTGCACCTTGCACCGTGGATGTTGCACCCTGTAGAAATCGATTATTCGGACGGCCATAACTACTGGCTCGTTTAGAGTTACGGGAGCCTAACCTGTCAAAACGAAGGCCTCGATGAGTACGGCTTTGACAGCTTTTAGCCGTCAAGGATAGATTAATGCACAAAAAGGACAACCCGAATCTCAATAGGGTCACGTAAGTCTTTTACCCTTCGTTTTTTCGACACGTGGATTTTTACGGTAAAACGGGATTACCGAAGCTCGTCATCGATTCACCATCGCTGGAGAGTGATTCACCATGGTACTGTTCCTTTTCAAATCCATGAACGCATTTCTAAAAGTCGTACGGCACTGTTTCGCCATTACGGACGGATGTTGCACCTTGCACCGTGGATGTTGCACCCTGTAGATATCGATTATTCAGACGGCCATAACTTCTGGCTCGTTTAGACTTACGGGAGGCATAATATGTCAAAACGAAGGCCTCGATGAGTTCTACGGCTTTGACAACTTTCAGCCGTCAACGGATAGATTAATGCCCAAAAAGGACAACCCGAATCTCAATCGGGTCACGTAAGTTTTTTACCCTTCGTTTTTTCGACAGTTGGATTTTTACGGTAAAACGAGATTACCTTGGCTCGTCTTCGATTCACCGTCGCTGGAGAGTGGTGCACCATGGTACTGTTCGGTTTCAAATCCAAGCACGCATTTCTAAAAGTCGTACGACACTGTTTCGCCATTTCGGACGGATGTTGCACCGTGCACCGTGGATGTTGCACCCTGTAGATATCGATTATACGGACGACCATAACTTCTGGCTCGTTTAGAGTTACGGGAGCCATAACCTGTCAAAACGAAGGCCTCGATGAGTTCTACGGCTTTGATAGCTTTTAGCCGTCAACGGATAGATTAATGACCAAAAAGGACAACCCGAATCTCAATCGGGTAACGTAAGTTTTTTACCCTTCGTTTTTTCGACACGTAGATTTTTGCGGTAAAACGGGTTTACCGTGGCTCGTCTTCGATTCACCATCGCTGGAGAGTGGTGCACCATGGTACTATTCTGTTTCAAATCCATGCACGCATTTTAAAAGTCGTACGACACTGTTTCCCCATTTCGGATGGATGTTGCACCTTGCACAGTGGATGTTGCACCCTGTAGATATCGATTATTCGGACGGCCATAACTTCTGGCTCGTTTAGAGTTACGGGAGCCATAACCTATCAAAACGAAGGCCTCGATGAGTTCTACGGCTTTGACATCTTTCAGCCATCAACGGATAGATTAATGCCCAAAAAGGACAACCCGAATCTCAATCGGGTCACGTAAGTTTTTAACCTTCGTTTTTTCGACACGTGGATTTTTACGGTAAAACTGGATTACCGTGGCTCGTCTTCGATTCACCATCGCTGGAGAGTGGTCCACCATGGTACTGTTCCGTTTCAAATCCAAGCACGCATTTCTAAAAGTCGTACGACACTGTTTCGCCATTTCAGACGGATGTTGCACCGTGCACCGTGGATGTTGCACCCTGTAGATATCGATTATTCAGACGACCATAACTTCTAGCTCGTTTAGAGTTATGGAACCATAACCTGTCAAAATGAAGGCCTCGATGAGTTCTACGGCTTTGACAACTTTCAGCCGTCAACGGATAGATTAATGCCCAAAAAGGACAACCCGAATCTCAATCGGGTCACGTAAGTTTTTTACCCTTCGTTTTTTCGACACGCGGATTTTTACGGTAAAACGGGATTACTGTGGCTCGTCTTCAATTCACCATCACTGGAGAGTGGTGCACCATGGTACTGTTCCGTTTCAGATCCATGCACGCATTTCTAAAAGTCGTACGACACTGTTTCGCCATTTCGGACGGATGTTGCACCTTGCACCGTGAATGTTGCACCCTGTAGATATTGATTATTCGGACGGCCATAACTTC
Organism: Allium cepa; assembly: GCA_030765085.1. Classification (NCBI taxonomy): domain Eukaryota; kingdom Viridiplantae; phylum Streptophyta; class Magnoliopsida; order Asparagales; family Amaryllidaceae; genus Allium; species Allium cepa. Next base: position 40,267,944 of record CM060941.1, on the reverse strand, counting down.
TGGCTCGTTTAGAGATACGGGAGCCATAACATGTCAAAACGAAGGCCTCGATGAGTTCTATGGCTTTGACAACTTTAAGCCGTCAACGGATAGATTAATGCCCAAAAAGGACAACCCGAATCTCAATCGGGTCGAGTAAGTTTTTTACCCTTCGTTTTTTCGACACGTAGATTTTTACGGTAAAACGGGATTACTGTGGCTCGTCTTCGATTCACCATCGCTGGAGAATGGTGCACCATGGTACTGTTCCGTTTCAAATCCAATCACGTATTTCTAAAAGTCGTACGACACTGTTTCGCCATTTCGGACGGATGTTTGCACCGTGCACAGTGGATGTTGCACCCTGTAGATATCGATTATTCGGACGGCCATAACTTCTGGCTCGTTTAGAGTTACGGGAGCCATAACCTATCAAAACGAAGGCCTCGATGAGTTCTACGGCTTTGATAGCTTTCAGCCATCAACGGATAGATTAATGCCCAAAAAGGACAACCCAAATCTCAATCGGGTCACGTAAGTTATTTACCCTTCGTTTTTTCTACACGTGGATTTTTAAGGTAAAACGGGATTACCAGGCTCGTCTTTGATTCACCATCACTGGAGAGTGATGCACCATGGTACTATTCCGTTTCAAATCCATGCACGCATTTCTAAAAGTCGTACGGCCTTGTTTCGCCATTTCGGACGGATGTTGCACCTTGCACCGTGGATGTTGCACCCTGTAGATATCGATTATTCGGACGGCCATAACTTATGGCTCGTTTAGAGTTACGGGAGCCATAACATGTCAAAACGAAGGCCTCGATGAGTTCTACGGCTTTGATAGCTTTCATCCGTCAACGGATAGATAAATGCCCAAAAAGGACAACCCGAATCTCAATCGGGTCTCGTAAGTTTTTTACCCTTCTTTTTTTCGACACGTGGATTTTTACGGTAAAACGGGATTACCTTGGCTCGTCTTCGATTCACCATCGCTGGAGAGTGGTGCACCATGGTACTGTTCCGTTTCAAATCCAAGCACGCATTTCTAAAAGTCGTACGACACTGTTTCGCCATTTCGGACGGATGTGGCACCGTGCACCGTGGATGTTGCACCCTGTAGATATCGATTATTCGGACGGCCATAACTTCTGGCTCGTTTAGAGTTGCGGGAGCCATAACCTGTCAAAACGAAGGCCTCGATGATTTCTACGGCTTTGACAGCTTTCAGCCGTCAACGGATAGATTAATGCCCAAAAAGGGCAACCCGAATCTCAATCGGGTCACGTAAGTTTTTTACCCTTCGTTTTTTCGACACGTGGATTTTTACGGTAGAACGGGATTACCGTGGCTCGTCTTCGATTCACCATCGCTGGAGAGTGGTGCACCATGGTGCTATTCCGTTTCAAATCCATGCACGCATTTCTAAAAGTCGTACGGCACTGTTTCGCCATTTCGGACGGATGTTCCACCTTGCACCGTGGATGTTGCACCTTGCACCGTGGATGTTGCACCCTGTAGATATCGATTATTCGGACGACCATAACTTCTGGCTCGTTTAGAGTTACGGGAGCCATAACCTGTCAAAACGAAGGCCTCGATGAGTTCTACGTCTTTGATAGATTTTAGTTGTCAACGGATATTTTAATGCCCAAGAAGGACAACCCGAATCTCAATCGGGTCAAGTAAGTTTTATACCCTTCGTTTTTTCGGAACGTCGATTTTTACGGTAAAACGGGATTACCGTGGCTCGTCTTCGATTCACCATCGCTGGAGAGTGATGCACCATGGTAGTGTTCCGTTTGAAATCCATGCACGCATTTCTAAAAGTCGTACGACACTGTTTCGCCATTTCGGGCGGATGTTGCACCTTGCACCGTGGATGTTGCACCCAGTAGATATCGATTATTCGGACGGCCATAACTGCTGGCTCGTTTAGAGTTACGGGAGCCATAACCTGCCAAAACGAAGGCCTCGATGAGTTCTATGGCTTTGACAGCTTTTAGCCGTCAACGGATAGATTAATGCACAAAAAGGACAACCCGAATCTCAATCGGGTCACGTAAGTTTTTTCCCTTCGTTTTTTCGACACGTGTATTTTTACGGTAAAACGGGATTACCGAAGCTCGTCTTCGATTCACCATCGCTGGAGAGTGGTGCACCATGGTACTATTCCATTTCAAATCCATGCACGCATTTCTAAAAGTCGTACGGCACTGTTTCGCCATTTCGAACGGATGTTGCACCTTGCACCGTGTGTTTGCACAAAAAATGGACAAACACCTCCAAGTCGTATTATTTAGTTGATTATATGTAATTTTCAATGATTTTAGATGAGTATGTAAATATGAGAAAAGTAGGGGCTGAAATGTAAAAGACACACAGATTTATAGTGGTTCGGCCAGAATGTGCCTACGTCCACTTTATATGTTATTATCTTCTTTCTTTCAGGTTACAAGTACAATGCGTTGTGTACAAGTGTATGAAAGTAGTTTGAAAGTTCCTTCCTTGCTTGAGCTCTCAAACTTGTCCGCCATTGTTGTACCCCTGCCCCTCTATTTATAGAGTGAGGTAGGGGGCAGGGGTCTTGGAAGTATATAACTGCTGGTGGGCCCGGGCTGAAGCAATCTGGACTGGTAATCACCTGGTTCGGCGGATGTCATTCGGCATGGAGTTTGGTCCGGTGGCAGGCGCGGTTCGGCAATAAGTGTGGACCGGTGGTAATGAGTGTAGAGGTGGTAGGGCTGGTCCGGTATTGTGTTGTGAGTAGTTGGTTCGGTGATAACGAGGTGTGGGCTTTGGACCGGCAATGGTCTCGTCCGGTAGTAGTGGGGAATGTTTGGTTCGGTATAGGTTGGTTCGGTAGGAGCTTGACCGGATGACGTGCTGGCCGGATGGAGAGTGTGGAATGTTGGTTTGTGGCCGAATGGGAGCTTATAGCCGAATGACCTTATGCCGAATGAACTTATACATGGAGAATACCGGATGGACTTCTACGCAGGTATTGAGCCTTGTGTGGAGGTCGCGAGCCCGGGTGAAACTGTGACTTCTCGGTTTCGAGATCTTCTGGGTGAAAACTCGCCCAACATTTGCCCCCCAAAGTGGGGCACGTGCTTGCATGTGTCGCGCTTTGTTTCTTTATGGTAGGAAGTCTTGCTTTGTAACGCCACAGGTTGGATGAGTTATTCTGTTGATGTCCTGCAAAGGGATTTACACTTTTAGTATGATTTCAAACGATGACCGCTCGTGGTCGAAATGTTTGGGATGAAGTGAATTGCGCCGTTCGAGGCGAGTTAGAGTGCCCCGAGGGGGCTTAGCATTGTCGATGCCAGGTTCACGTTAGAGTGGGTCCCTGGGTCGTTTGCCAAGGTGGTTTATCGCCAGCTCAGAGCATGCCTAGGGGGTCGTTCGCGACCCCGTACATGTGTAAGTAGCTTAGCCATTTCACAATTATCAGAACCAAATATCCGTTTAACCTATGAGTTTAAAAAGGCGTGTCAAAGTGTAAATTCCCACGACGGTAGGGTTAATAACCATTCAGAGCGTGCCTATGGACCATTCGTGGTCGCGTACACGTGTAAACGATTTAATCCATGTCGGTGAGAGTTTGACGACTTATTCATCGTTATCATAATCTCATTTTATTAGTTAGTTCTGGAGTTCGGTACTTATCTGAGTGAGGCGCCTGCGTGCCCCCTGTTTCTGGTTTCTGCTGGTAGAGGCAGCTTCATTTGGTTTCGAGTTGGCTCAGGTTTCATTCGGTTGGAGGCTGGTCCGGTATGGATAGTTCCATTCGGTTTTCATTCGGTCCGGTATGTCGAATGCCTTGGTCCGGTCCTGAGCTCGCCTATATATAGAGGCCGTACCCCCCTCGTTTTTCATTACCGAACGAGTAGAGCCGAACCATATTGTGCTGCCGAACCAAAGTCTTCGCCGAACCAGCTTATACCGAACCAGGTATGTATACTTTCTGCCGAATGAACCTTTGCCACCGAATGTCCCTGTTTGCCGAATGTGTACGGAGTGTATTGAATAGCCGAATGAGGTATGCCGAATGACATGTATGCCGAATGACATGTATGCCGAATGACATGTATGCCGAATGAGCATTGGAGTTTGGTGCCGAATGAACTCGTCTTGCACCGCCGAATGAGACTTCATACTTGAACCTTGAGCGGAATCTTATGCTTTTATATGCTTTCTTTAGATACTTGCTTGTTTATCTTTCTATATTTCTTGCTCTAACACCGTGTTTTTCTTGTGCTGCAGAAAATGTCTCGCAAAGCGGAAACACGATCAGACAGAAAGAAGTCTAGAGGCACAGGAGAGCCTTCTTCTTCCTCGCCCCCAGTCCAATCAGGATCCGGGCAACATCGACCTGTTCCGAGGTCGTTGGTGGACGGACATGGTCCACAGGAACTTCTGGTCTCCCCTCCCGACTGCTTTCCTAGCTCCCTAAAGGAGGAGCAACTTGACGTTATATCCCGTTCCTTTGGGATAGACAGGGCTCTTATGCTGTTACCGGGGGAGGGGGTCATGCCATATGATCCCCCTGAGGGGTACTTCGCTTACAGCCGTTACCATTGTATGTGCGGGGCTATTCCTCCAGTCAACGCCTGGATATTAAGCTTCGTCACTTATCTGAAGGTGGCTCCATTCCAGCTCCAGCCCAACTCTTATGCCATTCTGGTTTGCTTGTATGCTATCTTCCAGAAGAGATACGGGCGTGCCCCCTCCAACCGGGAAATACGATATCTGTACAATCTGAGGGGGTACAGGAAGGGGTCCCCATATATTAGCTTGGAGTCAGCCGTTTCCTTCAAGCCGGTTTTGGATTTATACTCGAAGTATAGCATGTTCAAGAAGGAATGGTTCTTTGTTAGGGATGACTCCGTCTCTATTCGCCGATTTACCTCCGGATGTAAGTCAAAACTCTACTCATAATTCCTGTCTTGGCTGTAATTCTCTCTCTTATGCGCTTTTACTTCTTGCTAGCGACAGGTGGTTTTGCGGTTGTGGAAGATGATCGCTTGGTTCAGATGGCAGCTGAAATTGAAGCTATTTCCGGGAGAGACAGATCGGCTGCTTATTTGATTAGGAATGCCAGGCTCTTGATGTATAATTTGATCCTCCCACATCAGTCCGTAGTCAAGCAGAGGGACACGGCAGAAGAGAAGGCTGCCCAGCCTAAAGGTGGGGTGACAGCGAAGGGTGGCAAGAGGAAGCCCTTTGCACAACGTCCAGTCGTAGGAGGCAAGAAGCTCAAGGAGTCCGATGGCCCTTCTCCAAGTACTTGCCCGGATGTCCCGGAGGAGGAAGGTGTAGAAGAGGAGGAAGGAGGTGAAGTTGGAGAAGGGTCGGAGGGTGGAGGAGATGACGATGGTCAGGGTGGTAGCGGTGTTGCTGCTCTAACCTCTGAGCAGGACCTCGAACTGGATGAGGCTCTCCGTCGGGCCTTCGGGGAGTCAGAGGGGGAGTCGGAAACAGAGAAGGAAACGGAGAAGGCAGAGGAAACCGGCAAAGCTGTGGTTAGCACTGACCCATCCTCTAAGGGTTCCTCAGCTAGGGTGACCCCGGCGATGCAAGGTGAACTTTTGTCTTCTGCCGATTCTATTTTCGATAAGGACTTAGAAATTTTTTACGGTTCACTTCCGTCCTGGAATGAGATCCAGGACTTATTGCAGTATCCCACTCCTCCGCCGGGTTTGTATAACAGATGTGTCTCCTCACTTTTCTTTCTTTTTAACTTAGCACATTTTTTGAATTGCGGATTATTGTATGTTCGTAACACTTGTTCTTTATTCCAGGGGCAGGCCAGGCGGGTAAAACGTCGGATGTTCGACACCGCCTTGAACAATTTAAGTCGAGGAGAGCTTCCGCGAAACCTTCTACTGATCGCACTGGGGACGTAGTCAAGTACCGCCCTCTTCTTGGGGTCATCGAAGAGGGCATTCAGAAAAGGAAGCGGAGCCGTTCCTTATTTGAGTCTCCTTCTGCTTCGCAGCTTCCTACTCTGTCTCCCCCTACTCAGCCTCCTCGTGATACTACGGAGGAGAGCACGGAGCCCTGCCCCCCTCCTCCTCCTTCCAAGAGTTCTACTGTCATTCATATAAGGCGTCCCGATGTGCCTCGCCCCGTGCCTCGTGACCCTTTTGCCGGCCATCCTGATTTAGACCCAAGTTTTCGGGACATTTCATTTGATGAGACCACGGGCGAGCACCTACTTCCCCGCAACCCCATGGTACGTGTGCTGGATGAGGCCAAGTCCCTAGATCTTGATCTGCTTACTACTCGGGTAGTTACTATGGGGGACGAGGCCAAGGCTAATATTGACCGGGTGGCCGAAGAGACTAAGAAGTTAATGGAGCATCATGCTCGATTGGTCAAGGCCGGGGAGGAGATTGGGAGTGCTAATATTCGGTTAAGGCTAAAGGTTGCCGATCAGGCCAAGCAGCTTGCCGACCAAGCCATCCAGATCTCCCAGCATGAGGAAGCCTCCCAGCGTCTGAAAGAGACCATGGAGAAGGCCAGTAGGGCGGAGTTACGGAAGATGGAGGTTACCTGCAGGGAGCGGATTAACATGGCCATTACAACGGTGGATGAGGTTCGAAATGCGGATCTCGAGCGGGTAGAGGAGTTGTCGGGGAGACTCGAGGCTGCGGAGATGGCTCAGGCTGAGTTGAAGGAGGAGATGGAGGAGATGAGGAGGTCCCTTAGGTTGAAGGAGGAGGAAATGAGGAGGTCACTCCAGGCTGACTGCTTGAGATACCAATCAGAGAGGGACGTCGCCGTCGCTAAGTTGCAAGCTTCCGAGGCTCGGGTGAAGGAGTTTGAGGAAAATGAGGGGATGATGGATGAGATGCTTCAGGATATGTACTTCCATACTTGGAAAGAGGGCGGCTTGTCTTGGATGGACGATTACCCTCGGGTCATGGCCAAGGTGTATCTCCAGGCTTTAGAGGAGGCCAGGGTGAACGCGGGTAAGGAAGGCGGAGAGGCTTTCAACTTGAGTGCGGTTACTGCTCAGTTCTCAAAGGAGGAGCAAGCGGCGGTGAAGGAGGGGATGCGGCTGCTTGCTGCGGAGGAAGCGGGCGTGCAGTTGGATGATGAGGATCAAGCGGCGGATGCTGGTGAGTTATTCTTTTCCCTTTCTTTTCTTTTCGTGTTTTCATAACTTGATCGTTCGTTTAATGAATTCCTCTTCTGATCTGGACAGGTGGGACTTCAGATCCACATGCTGGGGGCTCCGATCCTGCGGCTAAGTAGGCTGGGGGAGTTGGTGATGGAGTGTGGATGCATCTGCCATCTTTTTGTTTCTTTTTTATCACTGTTCATGTTAGTCTTTGATATGCAACTGTAATAAAATTATTTGCAAAGAATAACTTCGTGTGATCTTATAATATAAGTTGATTTTGTCATGTTCAAATGTTGTTGCTATCTTTATGTGCTGTGTGAGAAGTATAATTATGTATATGCCTGTGATTCCACTTGTGTTTGATGTTAAGTTTTTGCTTGAAATATAATTTCACGTTTTGCAATGTCAGTGTATGAATAAGTTATAGTTACGCATTTATGTACAAGAGAAGAGAGTACCGCCCTTTATGTTTTATTCGCAGGCGGTAGCTTTGAGTGTCTTGTGTAACTGTTTACGGGTATAGCAGAGCGCCCTGCTACCCAGCATGCAGGCTTAGAGCCTCATGAGTGAATGCTTCCTATTTGGTTTCCTGTACTTTAGAGTTTGTTATACAGGATAGGAGAAAAATATTTAAATGAAATGGAAACATAGTAAAAGTAAAACTTCCAGTCACGGAAGGCCGTCGATGTGCTTAAGTTCGTGGCAAACGGGTTTTGTAGTCACTTTCCCTAGCTGTGGGTCTTGGAGACATTTGTCACCCATCTTACGCCTCCGCGGGGAGTTTTCTTTTTTACCACAGCCGCACTTAAGACACATCGGAGCCGAGATCGCGCACGGTAACTACCCGAACCGTTATGGTCCGTAATCGTGGGTATTATTCGATTTACCGTGGCCGGCTAGCGTGGGTGCCGTTGGCCGTGAACTACCCCTGGCTGGCCACACCTTATGTTGGGGCTTAAAGTAGGTTCACGGTTACCGACGAGCCGAACGCCGTAATGAGCTGCCATCGGCTATAGTCGGCCTTTATGATGACTTATAATCGGCTCATTACAGTTGGCTTTGAGGGCAGGCGCGCAATGAGTTAACCCGCAGCAGAGGGATGCTGGAGCAAAAGAGTCTCATTGGCGAGTGCATAGAATCGTAGCGTACCTGTTAGGCCTAGTCCAGATGAGGCCGCGGTGCGTCTTGAGTGGAGACGCCATAGAATTTTGTTCAACAGAGAGGGATAACGCTTAACAAGTAGCCAAGACATAAAGGAACAAGTTAAAAAGAGACAAGATTTTTTAAAGTGGTTCGGCACGAAAATGCCTACGTCCACTGATTCTCTTTGTTAATTCACTTCATATGGGCAGTACAAGTTAAGAAAAGTATCGACGGAGGTGTCGGATGTTCCATGCCCTCTGGAACACCTCTCCGTCCACTGTTGACAAAATGTAAGCTCCGTTGTGGAGATCTTTGTGAATTACATATGGTCCGTCCCAGATGGGGTCCAGTGCCCCGGGGCGCAGAAAGATTCGCCTGAGGACAAGATCTCCCTCTTGTAAGCTGCGATGCTTGACTTTGGAGTTGTATAGTGCTGCCACTTTTTGTTTGTGAGCTGCTGCTTTGAGTGCTGCATCGTTTCTCCTTTCCTCAATCAGATCCAAAGACATGAGGAGGAGTTCTTCGTTTTCTTCTGGGTTGTAGTGGATCCTACGGTGGGAAGGCACAATAGTCTCAACTGGGAGCATTGCCTCCGATCCATATGCCAAAGAGAAAGGAGTATGTCCCGTTGATGTTCTGAAAGATGTGCGGTATGCCCATAGTGCCGTAGGAAGTTCGTCCACCCAAGCACCTTTTGACTTTTCAAGTTTCTTCTTGATTAGGGTTTTGAGAATTTTGTTGACAGCTTCAACTTGTCCGTTTGCCTGAGGGTAAGCTACTGATGAGAAGCTTTTATGAATTCCATGCTCTTGGCACCAGTCGGCAAATTCTTCGCTGTCAAATTGGGGTCCGTTGTCTGATACGATCTTGAGGGGGACTCCATACCTGCACAGAATGTTTTTGATCAAGAAGTTGATAACTTTTGCTGAAGATATTTTATTTAAAGGTTCCGCTTCCACCCATTTGGTGAAATAATCGACTGCCACTATAGCATATTTGGCTCCGCCTCGGCCCGTTGGCAGTTCGCCAATTAAGTCAATTCCCCATACAGCAAAGGGCCAAGGGCTGGTCATTTGAGTAATTTCGTTTGTGGGCAGTCGAGGGATCTTGGCGAACTTCTGACATCTGTCGCATTTCTTAACGAAGTCTAGGGCATCTTTGTTCAGTGTGGGCCAGTAATATCCATATCGGAGTATCTTTCTTGCCAAAGTCTGTCCTCCAGTGTGATCTCCGCATCCTCCCTGATGGATGTTTGTTAATATCTCCTTGGCTTCCCTCCCGGCGACGCATCTTAATAGGGGGCTAGAGAAGCCACGCCGGTAGAGGATGCCTTCTTGCATTGTGTAGTGGGGAACTTTCCTCAAGATCTTCTTGGCTTCGTCACGCCTGTCGGGTAGTATGCCATCTTGCAAATATTTCCGGATAGGAGTCATCCAGGTTCCTTCTTCGATTGCAGTTATCAGATTCGCTTGTTCGAAACTCGGGGCTAGCTGCCTTGAGATTACTAGTGCTCCGGGAATGGTGCCGTCCTTCATACTAGCTTGCTTTGCAAGTTCATCTGCCTCTTGGTTTTCTTCTCGAGGAATGTGTTTGATTAGATAATGGTCCAATCGATCGAGCAGCAGTCTGGTTTTCTTTAGGTATGCTGTGAGCCGTTCTCCTCGAGTCTGGAATTCTCCTAGTACCTGGTTTACGATAAGCTGAGAATCACTATGAATACATAAGGAATTGATCCCAATTTCTAGGGCCAGTTCCAATCCCGTTATTACTGCTTCATATTCAGCATCGTTGTTAGTGGCCGTGAACTCCAATCTTAATGCATAGTACAACTTTCTTCCCCTGGGGGTGACGATCACAATACCTGCCCCCGAGCCTTGTTCGTTCGATGCTCCGTCTACAAAGAGGTTCCACTTGATGTTTTTTGCTACTTCGGATTGTTCCTTGCCTTCGTTGGTAGTGAATTCGGCAATGAAATCAGCCATGGCTTGTCCTTTGATAGCGGTGCGGGGATGGTAGGTGATATCATACTGACTTAGTTCGATGCACCATTTGAGGAGTCGCCCAGAAGTGTCAGGACGATGGAGCACTTGTCTTAGTGGTTGATCGGTTAGAACCCTGATGGAGTGAGACTGGAAGTAGTGTCGCAGTTTCCGTGACGCGATCAATAAACAATATGCTAACTTCTCGAGTTTAGGATATCTGGCTTCTGCCCCCGTAAATCTCTTGCTTACAAAGTAAACCGGACGTTGTGTGCGGTCTTCTTCTCTTACCAAGGCGGCGCTTAGAGCATGAGATGATACAGCGAGGTATAGGTATAACACTTCACCTTCATTTGGAGTTGAGAGTACTGGTGGTCTCTGAAGGTGTTCGATTAGGTTGAGGAAGGCTTTTAAGCATTCGTCGGTCCACTCGAACCTCCCTTTGTCTTTCTTGAGTGCTTCGAAGAAAGGGACACACTTGTCAGTTGCCTTGGAAATGAATCTGCTTAGGGCGGCCACCTTTCCGTTTAGGCTCTGCATTTCTTTCCGAGTGGAAGGTATCCTTATTTCTTTTAAAGCTCGGATTTGTTCAGGGTTTGCTTCGATTCCTCTGGCGTGGACGATGAATCCTAAGAATTTTCCCGATGATACTCCGAAGGAGCATTTTAGAGGATTCAGCTTCATTCCATATCGGCGAAGTACCCGAAACATATCGTCCAGACGGCTTACATGGTCGTTGGCTTTCCTGGACTTCACCAACATGTCATCCACATATACTTCCATAGTACGTCCTATCAGTTCTGCGAACATTTTGTTGACGAGGCGTTGATAGGTAGCTCCAGCATTTTTGAGTCCAAAAGGCATGACTTTGTAACAATATAATCCGCGGTCGGTGATGAAGCTAGTGTGGTCCTGATCGGGAGCGTGCATGGGGATCTGGTTATATCCGGAGTATGCATCCATAAAAGATAGGAGTTCGTGCCCAGCTGTGCTGTCCACGAGTTGGTCAATTCGGGGAAGTGGGAAGCAGTCTTTCGGGCAAGCGTCATTCAGATTGGAGAAGTCAATACATGTTCGCCACTTTCCATTGGCCTTTTTTACTAGCACTGGGTTAGCGATCCATTCTGGGTAGATGGCTTCCCGTATGAAGTCATTAGCAAGTAGATTTTTTACTTCCTCATCAAGGGCTGCTGATCGCTCTGCCCCCATGCTCCTCTTTTTCTGCTTTACTGGTACCTTGGCGGGATCGATGTTCAACATGTGGCACGCTACGTCTGGGGAGATTCCTGTCATATCGGCGTGGGTCCACGCAAATACATCTAAGTTGTGGCGGAGAAAGTCAATGAGTTGACCCTTTAATTCCGTTTTCAGCTGAGATCCGATTTTTAATAGTTTACTTGAATCGTGCTTATCTACAGATACGAATTCCATAGCCTCTGCAGGCTCGGCGGTAGCCTCCTCCTCTTTATCCCGGGGGTCTAGTTCATTGAAGGGATCGCTTGTGTATCGAAGAGGAGGGGCTTTCTTTAGTTGCTATGCCTCCAAGCTTTTCATGCAGAGAGTAGTCTCTGCATCTTTTCCTTTATTCTTTCTGCGGTTGTTGCGAAGCTCAGTTACATAGCAGTCTCGGGCAGCGTCTTGATCTCCTTCTACTTCTCCTATTCCGTTGTCTGTCGGGAATTTCATCTTCAGGCACCAGGGGGCTAGGACAATTTGGAAGTCAGACAAGGCTGGTCTCCCCAAGAAGGCGTTGTAAGCCGAGTGGTTCTCTATTAGCACGAACGTTTGTTTTCGCACCACGGAGCGGGGATGACTTCCTATTTCGACGAAGAGGTCAAGTCGCCCGAGGGGCATTTTTGCATCTCCAGTGAAACCGTGCAGTGGTTTGTCGCAGGGAGACACATCCTTCATGGATAACTTCATTTTGTCGAAAGCATGTTTGAACAAGATGTTTACGGAGCTTCCCGTGTCTATTAGAATCCGAAAAACTTTAGCAGGGCCGAACCAGGCAGAGATGACCATAGGATCCATATGTGGGTACTGTCTTCCTTCCAAATCGCGTCTACTGAATATGATGTCGTCGCTCTCTTTTCGTTTCGGTTGGCGTTCTTCTGTGACGGAGTTAACGTATCCTTCGGCATTTCTAAGCGACTTGCCGTACCTTTCCATCTCTGCCCAACTTCTGTCGGCAATGTGTGGTCCTCCTGAGATGGTAAGGACTACTATCTTCTCTTGACTAGAGCCACTGGTGTTGTGATTGTTGCGACTCCCTCCGCCTACTTCTGGGAGGGGTTGCTTTGAGTTCTCATTGGCAGGAGTTGGAGTCTTGTTCTGACTTTTCACATAACGTTCCAGTCTTCTTCTTCTAATGTGTTCTTCGATCAAGTCCCGAAGATGGTGGCATTCATTGGTGTCATGTCCGTGGGATTCGTGGAAGCGACAGAACTTTCCGGACTTGAGTGCGTTATCTGATTCTTTCTTGTGCGGGGGGCGCTTGTATCCGAGTTCGCCCTGAGTGGCTAGGTAGATGTTTTCGATTGTTTCATTCAAAGGAGTGTAGGAGTCAAATCTTGGCCCTGGTCGATATTGGCGCTTCTCACCCTTTCTGCCCCCAGCATTGCCTCTAGATTCATTTCTTCGAGCGTCCTTAGCTGCAGTGGGCACCTTGTCTTGAATTATCTTGCCTTGTTGCCCTGGCTGCCTCTCCGTAGCAGCGTCTTCAAGTCTCATATACTTTCCAGCTTCATGGAAGAAATCAGGCAAGGTAACTGGTTTTTCCTTAGTTAATCTTCTGGCAAACTTGGTGTCTGGATGCACACCACTACAGAGGGCCATTAGAGTGAGTTTTTCATCGGCATCTTGAACTGCTGCCGCTGCGGCGTTGAACCGTGTTAGATATTGTTGTAGCGTCTCTCCGGTTTTCTGTTTGACATTGGATAGAGAATAAGCATCCCTGGGTTGTTCCACATGGATGCGGAACTGGCTAATAAACCTTTCTTTTAACATCTCCCATGAGTTGATGGATCCTTGGGGTAGATGGCAGAACCAGGAGGTAGCTAGATCTGATAGGAATAGCGGAAAGCATTTACATAATACTCCTTCTGTTGCTCCACTCATGAGCATATGCTGGGTGTATCTCTGCAGGTGTACGATGGGGTCGGAAGTTCCTTTGTAAGGTTCCATGGTTGGCATTTTCCATTCCCGGGGAGTGATGGCAGTTTCGATATTTCGGGTAAAGGGACTGGTGACCCTAGCGCCTATTCCCCGGTCCCTTTGCTCCCGTTGGACACATTCTCTGAATAATCGTGCCATCCGCTCGCCAGAACTTGGAGCGGACAAAAATGAGCTCGGTTCTTCCCTGCGGGATCTATCTCGTCCAGATGACCTGTAGGGATGGTACAGTCTATCACCTCTAGCATTATCCAGTGGTTGTCTTTGGCTGCTTGGATGCACGCTAGGACCAGCTACAGTTGCCCCCTGCCTTGATCTTCCCCTGTGGGGTTCTGTTTCGAGCACATCCATGGGGTCAACTTCGGGCTGGGTTCTAGCTCGGCTCCGTTCAGCGGGGTTTCTATGATTAGGTGGCATGACTGGCTCAGCTACATCCGACCCTCGCCTGGTGCCTCCCCCGCTAGGTTCGGTTCCAAGGGCTTCCTCGAGTCGGAATTCGGGCTGAGTCCGGGCGCGGCCCCTATCATTGTTTTTCCTGTTGATAGCTTGTTCGAAGAGTGAAGACCTTTGTTGCCTCCGGGATCCTCCGGATTGGGATTCACCCCATGATTCAGTGTTGCGGTTGGACTCTTCAGCGTCCCTTAAGCGTGTCATGAGTTGGTCCACCAAAGTTTCTTGTTGGGATGTGAAGCGGTTAGTTACTTCAGCCACAACCCTGTCCAGATCTGCCCTAGTGATTGGTTGTTCCGTTGCGGGACCAGTTGGATTTTCCTGATTTTCATCTGGTACTGCTGTTGAAGTGGGCTGATCTGTGATTGCTGGATCTGGAAGGCTGCTAGTTGCGATGTTCTTTCCTTTGTTAACATCCCTTCTCTGTTTGGAAGGCATGATTTCTAAGCAACGAGTGATGTCGTTAGGAAAAAGGTTGAGTGGGAGAAGATGAAGTTTGAGTTCAGTTCTCAGTGAAAGCACCAAAAATGTTTGCACAAAAAATGGACAAACACCTCCAAGTCGTATTATTTAGTTGATTATATGTAATTTTCAATGATTTTAGATGAGTATGTAAATATGAGAAAAGTAGGGGCTGAAATGTAAAAGACACACAGATTTATAGTGGTTCGGCCAGAATGTGCCTACGTCCACTTTATATGTTATTATCTTCTTTCTTTCAGGTTACAAGTACAATGCGTTGTGTACAAGTGTATGAAAGTAGTTTGAAAGTTCCTTCCTTGCTTGAGCTCTCAAACTTGTCCGCCATTGTTGTACCCCTGCCCCTCTATTTATAGAGTGAGGTAGGGGGCAGGGGTCTTGGAAGTATATAACTGCTGGTGGGCCCGGGCTGAAGCAATCTGGACTGGTAATCACCTGGTTCGGCGGATGTCATTCGGCATGGAGTTTGGTCCGGTGGCAGGCGCGGTTCGGCAATAAGTGTGGACCGGTGGTAATGAGTGTAGAGGTGGTAGGGCTGGTCCGGTATTGTGTTGTGAGTAGTTGGTTCGGTGATAACGAGGTGTGGGCTTTGGACCGGCAATGGTCTCGTCCGGTAGTAGTGGGGAATGTTTGGTTCGGTATAGGTTGGTTCGGTAGGAGCTTGACCGGATGACGTGCTGGCCGGATGGAGAGTGTGGAATGTTGGTTTGTGGCCGAATGGGAGCTTATAGCCGAATGACCTTATGCCGAATGAACTTATACATGGAGAATACCGGATGGACTTCTACGCAGGTATTGAGCCTTGTGTGGAGGTCGCGAGCCCGGGTGAAACTGTGACTTCTCGGTTTCGAGATCTTCTGGGTGAAAACTCGCCCAACACCGTGGATGTTGCACCCTGTAGATATCGATTATTCGGACGGCCATAACTTCTGGCTCGTTTAGAGTTACGGGAGCCATAACCTGTCAAAACGAAGGCCTCGATTAGTTCTACGGCTTTGACAGCTTTCAGCCGTCAACGGATAGATTAATGCCCAAAAAGGACAACCCGAATCTCAATCGGGTCACGTAAGTTTTTTACCCTTCGTTTTTTCGACACGTGGATTTTTACGGTAAAATGGGATTACCTTGGCTCGTCTTCGATTCACCATCGCTGGAGGGTGGTGCACCATGGTACTGTTCCGTTTCAAATCCATGCAAGCATTTCTAAAAGTCGTACGACACTGTTTCGCCATTTCGGACGGATGTTGCAACGTGCACCGTGGATGTTGAACCCTATAGATATCGATTATTCGGACGACCATAACTTCTGGCTCGTTTAGAGTTACGGGAGCCATAACCTGTCAAAACGTCGATGAGTTCTATGGCTTTGACTGCTTTCAGCCGTCAACGGATAGATTAATGCCCGAAAAGGACAACCCGAATCTCAATCGGGTCACGTAAGTTTTTTACCCTTCGTTTTTTCGACACGTGGATTTTTACGGTAAAACGGGATTACCTTGGCTCGTCTTCGATTCACCATCACTGGAGAGTGGTGCACCATGGTACTGTTCATTTCAAATCCAAGCACGCATTTCTAAAAGTCGTACGACACTGTTTCGCCATTTCGGACGGATGTTGCACCGTGCACCGTGGATGTTGCACCCTGTAGATATCGATTATTCGGACGACCATAACTTCTGGCTCGTTTAGAGTTACGGGAGCCATAATCTGTCAAAACGGAGGCCTCGATGAGTTCTACGGCTTTGACGGCTTTCATCCGTCAACGGATAGATTAATGACCAAAAAGGACAACCCGAATCTCAATCGGGTCACGTAAGTTTTTTACCCTTCGTTTTTTCGACACGTGGATTTTTACGGTAAAACGGGATTACCTTGGCTCGTTTTCGATTCACCATCGCTGGAGAGTGGTGCACCATGGTACTGTTCCGTTTCAAATCCAAGCAAGCATTTCTAAAAGTCGTACGACACTGTTTCGCCATTTCGGACGGATGTTGCAACGTGCACCGTGGATGTTGAACCCTGTAGATATCGATTATTCGGACGACCATAACTTCTGGCTCGTTTAGAGTTACGGGAGCCATAACCTGTCAAAACGTCGATGAGTTCTATGGCTTTGACAGCTTTCAGCCGTCAACGGATAGATTAATGCCCAAAAAGGACAACCCGAATCTCAATCGGGTCACGTAAGTTTTTCACCCTTCGTTTTTTCGACACGTAGATTTTTACGGTAAAACGGGATTACAGTGGCTCGTCTTCGATTCACCATCGCTGGAGAATCCATGCACGCATTTCTAAAAGTCGTACGGCACTGTTTCGCCATTTCGAACGGATATTGCACCTTGCACACCCTGTAGATATCGATTATTCGGACGGCCATAACTTCTGGCTCGTTTAGAGTTACGAGAGCCATAACCTGTCAAAACGAAGGCCTAGATTAGTTCTACGGCTTTGACAGCTTTCAGCCGTCAACCAATAGATTAATGCCCAAAAAGGACAACCCGAATCTCAATCGGGTCACGTAAGTTTTTTACCCTTCGTTTTTTCGACACGTGGATTTTTACGGTAAAACGGGATTACCTTGGCTCGTCTTCGATTCACCATCGCTGGAGAGTGGTGCACCATGGTACTGTTCCGTTTCAAATCCAAGCAAGCATTTCTAAAAGTCGTACGACACTGTTTCGCCATTTTCGGACGGATGTTGCAACGTGCACCGTGGATGTTGAACCCTGTAGATTTGGATTATTCGGACGACCGTAACTTCTGGCCCGTTTAGAGTTCCGGGAGCCATAACCTGTCAAAACGTCGATGAGTTCTATGGCTTTGACAGCTTTCAGCTGCCAACGGATAGATTAATGCCCAAAAAGGACAACCCGAATCTCAATCGGGTCACGTAAGTTTTTTACCCTTCGTTTTTTCGACACGTAGATTTTTACGGTAAAACGGGATTACCGTGGCTCGTCTTCGATTCATCATTGCTGGAGAGTGGTGCACCATGGTACTATTCCGTTTCAAATCCATGCACGCATTTCTAAAAGTCGTACGGCACTGTTTCGCCATTTTGGACGGATGTTGCACCTTGCACGGTGGATGTTGCACCCTGTAGATATCGATTATTCGGACGGCCATAACTTCTGGCTCGTTTAGAATTACGGGAGGCATAACCTATCAAAACGAAGGCCTCGATGAGTTCTACGGCTTTGACAGCTTTAAGCCGTCAACGGATAGATTAATGCCCAAAAAGGACAACCCGAATCTCAATCGGGTCACGTAAGTTTTTAACCTTCGTTTTTTCGACACGTGGATTTTTACGGTAAAACGGGATTACCGTGGCTCGTCTTTGATTCACCATCGCTGGAGAGTGGTGCACCATAGTACCGTTCCGTTTCAAATCCAAGCACGCATTTCTAAAAGTCGTACGACACTGTTTCGCCATTTCGGACGGATGTTGCACCGTGCACCGTGGATGTTGCACCATGTAGATATCGATTATTCGGACGACCATAACTTCTAGATCGTTTAGAGTTACGGGAGCCATAACCTGTAAAAATGAAGGCCTCGATGAGTTCTACGGGTTTGACAGCTTTCAGCCGTCAAAGAATAGATTAATGCCCAAAAAGAACAACCCGAATCTCAATCGGGTCACGTAAGTTTTTTACCCTTCGTTTTTTCGACACGCGAATTTTTACGGTAAAACGGGATTACCTTGGCTCGTCTTCGATTCACCATCGCTGGAGAGTGGTGCACCATGGCACCGTTCCGTTTCAAATCCAAGCACGCATTTCTAAAAGTCGTACGACACTGTTTCGCCATTTCGGACGGATGTTGCACCGTGCACCGTGGATGTTGCACCCTGTAGATATCGATTATTCGGACAACCATAACTTCTGGCTCGTTTAGAGTTACGGGAGCCATAACATGTCAAAACGAAGGCCTCGATGAGTTCTACGGCTTTGACAGCTTTCAGCCGTCAACGGATAGATAAATGCCCAAAAAGGACAACCCGAATCTCAATCGGGTCTCGTAAGTTTTTTACATTTCTTTTTTTCGACACGTGGATTTTTACGGTAAAACGGGATTACCTTGGCTCGTCTTCGATTCACCATCGCTGGAGAGTGGTGCACCATGGTACCGTTCCGTTTCAAATCCAAGCACGCATTTCTAAAAGTCGTACGACACTGTTTCGCCATTTCGGACGGATGTTGCACCGTGCACCGTGGATGTTGCACCCTGTAGATATCGATTATTCTGGTGACCGTAACTTCTGGCTCGTTTAGAGTTATGGGAGCCATAACCTGTCAAAACGAAGGCCTCGATGAGTTCTACGGCTTTGACCGCTTTCAGCCGTCAACGGATAGATTAATGTCCAAAAAGGACAACCCGAATCTCAATAGCGTGACGTAAGTTTTTTACCCTTCGTTTTTTCGACACGTGGATTTTTACGGTAGAACGGGATTACCGTGGCTCGTCTTCGATTCACCATCGCTGGAGAGTGGTGCACCATGGTACTATTCCGTTTCAAATCCATGCACGCATTTCTAAAAGTCGTACGGCACTGTTTCGCCATTTCGGACGGATGTTGCACCCTACAGATATCGATTATTCGGACGGCCATAACTTCTGCCTCGTTTTGAGTTACGGGAGACATAACCTATCAAAACGAAGGCCTCGATGAGTTCTACGGCTTTGACAGCTTTCAGCCGTCAACGGATAGATTAATGCCAAAAAAGGACAACCCGAATCTCAATCGGGTCACGTAAGTTTTTTAACCTTCGTTTTTTTGACACGTGGATTTTTACGGTAAAACGGGATTACCGTGGCTCATCTTCGATCCACCATCGCTGGAGAGTGGTGCACCATGGTACTGTTACATTTCGAATCCAAGCACGCATTTCAAAAAGTCATACGACATTGTTTCGCCATTTCGGACGGATGTTGCACCGTGCACCGTGGATGTTGCACCCTGTAGATATCGATTATTCGAACGACCATAAGTTCTGGCTCGTTTCGATTTACGGGAGCCATAACCTGTCAAAACGAAGGCCTCGATGAGTTCTACGGCTTTGACAGCTTTCAGCCGTCAACGGATAGATTAATGCCCAAAAAGGACAACCCGAATCTCAATCGGGTCACGTATGTTTTTTACCCTTCGTTTTTTCGAAATGTGGATTTTTACGGTAAAACGAGATTACCATGGCTCGTCTTTGATTCACCATCGCTGGAGAGTGGTGCACCATTGTTGGGCGAATTCTCACCCAAAAGATCTCGAGACCAAGGAGTCACAGTTTCACCTGGGCTCGCAACCTCCACTTCGTTCGACAAGCACCAGGCTCAATACAAGCATAGAAGTCCATCCAGCCCAAAGCCCATTCGGCATTCCCACATGAAGCCTCATTCGGCCATACAAGCACATGGTCATTCGGTAAAACTCATTCGGTAGCCAACGTGCCACCAGACCAAGGCCTCTTCCACACAACCGGTCCAAAGGCTCCCCCAGGCATTGCCGAACCAAGCACGCACATACCGGATCAATCCTACCACCGGACCAAATTGGTACCGGACCAAGGTCCTACCGGTCCAACTGCCGAGGCGACCAAGACCGAACCAAAGCTTCGCCGGATCAGATATTTGCCAGTCCAGATTGCTTCAGCCCGGGCCCACCAGCAGCTATATACATCCAAGACCCCTGCCCCCTACCTCACTCTATAAATAGAGGGGCAGGGGTACATCAATGGCAGACAAGTTTGAGAGCTCAAGCACGGAAGGAACTTTCAAACTACTTTCATATACTTGTACACAAAGCATTGTACTTGTAATCTGAAAGAAAGAAGATAATAACATATAAAGTGGACGTAGGCACGTTCTGGCCGAACCACTATAAATCTGTGTGTCTTTTACATTTCAGCCCCTACTTTTTTCATATTTACATAACTCATCTAAATCATTAAGAGTCACATAAAATCAACTAAATCACACGACTTGGAGGTGTTTGCCCATTTTTTGCGCAAACATTTTTGGTGCTTTCACTGAGAACTTCGAACTCGAAGCTTCAGCTTCCCTCATTCAACCTTCTTTCCCAATAGCACCCTTCATTGCCTAGGAAACATGACTTCCAGGCCAAGAAAAGACGCCAACAAGGGAATGAACGTTGCAACTAGCAGCGCTCCAAATCCAGTGGATCCAGATCAAGAGAACCATCCCACTACAGCAGCAGTGCCACATGTAGACCAGGCAATTCCAACAACCCCTGCCGCGGAACAACCGGCAATAATCACTAGAGCAGACCTAGACAGAGTTGTGGTGGAAGTGACTAACCGCTTCGCATCCCAACAAGAAGTTTTGGTGAACCAACTCATGTCACGCTTGAGGGATGTCGAAGAATCCAACCGCAACACTGAATCATGGGATGAATCTCAGTCTGGAGGATCTCGGAGATAGGAAAGGTCTTCCCTCTTCGAGAAAGCCATCAACAGGAACAACAATGATAGGGGCCGCGCCCGGACTCAGCCCGAACTCCGACTCGAGGAAGCGCTTGGAACCGAACCCAGTGGGGGAGGCGCCAGGCGAGGGTCGGATGTAGCTAAGCCAGTCATGCCACCTAATCATAGAAACCCCGCTGAACGGAGCCGAGCTAGAACCCAGCCCGAAGTTGACCCCATGGAAATGCTCGAAACAGAACCCAACAGGGGAAGATCAAGGCAGGGGGCAACTGTAGCTGGTCCTAGCATGCATCCGAGCAGCCAGAGGCAACCACTGGATAACGTCAGAAGTGATAGACTATACCATCCCTACAGGTCATCTGGACGAGATCGATCCCGCAGGGAAGAACCAAGTTCATTTCTATCCGCTCCAAATTCTGATGAAAGAATGGCACGATTATTCAGAGAATGCGTCCAACGGGAGCAATGGGACCGAGGAATAGGCGCTAGGGTCACCAGTCCCTTCACCCGCAATATCGAAACTGCCATCACCCCCCGGGAATGGAAAATGCCAACCATGGAACCTTACAAGGGAACTTCCGACCCCATCGTACACTTACAAAGATACACCCAGCATATGCTCATGAGCGGAGCAACAGAAGGGGTGCTGTGTAAATGCTTTCCGCTATTCCTAGCAGATCTAGCTACCTCCTGGTTCTACCATCTACCCCAAGGATCTATCAGCTCGTGGGAGATGTTGAAAGAAAGGTTCATTAGCCAGTTCCGCATCCATGTAGAACAACCCAAGGATGCTTATTCTCTATCCAATGTCAAACAGAAATCCGAAGAGACACTGCAACAATATCTAACCCGGTTCAATGCCGCAGCGGCCGCAGTCCAAGATGCCGATGAGAAGCTCACCCTAATGGCCCTTTGTAGTGGTGTACACCCAGATACCAAATTCGCTAGAAGACTAACTAAGGAAAAACCAGCTACTTTACCTGATTTCTTCCATGAAGCTGGAAAGTATATGAGACTTGAAGACGCCGCCACTGAGAGGCAGTCAGGGCAACAAGGTAAGAGAACTTCGGACAAGGTTCCCGCTGCAGCCAAGGACACTCGAAGAAATGAATCTAGAGACAATGCTGGGGGCAGGAAGGTTGAAAAATGCCAATATCGACCAGGACCGAGATTTGACTCCTACACTCCTTTGAATGAAACAATCGAAAACATCTTTCTAGCCACTCAGGGCGAACTCGGATACAAGCGCCCCCCGCACAAGAAAGAATCTGATAACGCACTCAAGTCTGGAAAGTTCTGCCGCTTCCACGAATCCCACGGACATGACACCAATGAATGCCACCGTCTCCGGGACTTGATCGAAGAACACATCAGAAGAAGAAGGCTGGAGCGCTATGTGAAAGGTCAGAACAGGACTCCAACTCCTGCCAATGAGAACCCAAAGCGACCCGTCGCAGAAGTAGGCGAAGGGAATCGCAACACCAGTGGCTCTAGTCAAGAGAAGATAGTGGTCCATACCATCTCGGGAGGACCACACATCGCCGACAGAAGCTGGGCAGAGATGGAAAGATACGGCAAGTCACTTAGAAATGCTGAAAGCTATGTTAACTTCATTATGGAAGAACACTACCCGAAACGGAAAGAGAGTGACGACATCGTATTCAGTAGGCGTGATTTGGAAGGAAGACAGTATCCGCATATGGATCCCATGGTCATCTCTGCCTGGTTCGGTCCAGCTAAAGTTCTCTGAATTCTAATAGACACAGGAAGCTCCGTAAATATCCTATTCAAGCATGCTTTCGACAAAATGAAGCTATCAATGAAGGATGTGTCTCCCTGCAACAAACCCCTGCACGGTTTCACTGGAGATGCGAAAATGCCCCTCGGGCAACTTGACCTCTTCGTCGAAATAGGAAGTCATCCCCGCTCCGTTGTGCGAAAACAAACGTTCGCACTAATAGAAAACCACTCGGCCTACAACGCCTTCTTGGGAAGACTAGCCTTGTCTGACTTCCAAATTGTCCTAGCCCCGTGGTGCCTAAAGATGAAATTCCCAACAGATAATGGAATAGGAGAAGTTGAAGGAAATCAAGACGCCGCTCGAGATTGCTATGTAACTGAACTTCGCAGTAACCGTAGAAAGAATAAAGGGAAAGATGCAGAGACTACTCTCTGCATGAAAAGCTTGGGAGCATAGCAACTAAAGAAAGCCCCTCCTCTTCGGTACACCAGCGATCCTTTCAATGAAGTAGACCCCAGGTATAAGGAGGAGGAGGCTACCGCTGAACCTGCGGAGGCCATGGAATTCGTATCTGTAGACAAACATGATTCAAGTAGACTATTAAAAATATGATCTCAACTAAAAACAGAATTGAAGGATCAACTCATTGACTTTCTCCGCCACAACTTAGATGTATTTGCGTGGACACATGCCGATATGACAGGAATCTCCCCAGACATAGCATCCCACATGCTGAACGTCGATCCCACCAAGGTACCGATAAAGCAGAAAAAGAGAAGCATGGGAGCAGAACGATCAGCAGCCCTCGATGAGGAAGTAAAGAACCTACTTGCTAATGACTTCATACGAGAAGCCATCTACCCAGAATGGATCGCTAACCCAGTACTAGTAAAGAAAGCTAATGGGAAGTGGCGAACATGCATTGATTTCTCCAACTTAAATGACGCTTGCCCGAAAGACTGCTTCCCGCTCCCCCGAATCGATCAGCTTGTGGACAGCACTGCCGGGCACGAACTTTTATCTTTTATGGATGCATACTCCGGATACAACCAGATTCCCATGCACGCTCCCGATCAAGACCACACTAGCTTCATCACTGACCGGAGATTATATTGTTACAAAGTCATGCCTTTTGGACTCAAAAATGCTGGAGCTACCTATTAGCGCCTCGTCAACAAGATGTTCGCGGAATTAATAGGACGAACTATGGAAGTATATGTGGATGACATGTTGGTAAAGTCCAGAAGAGCCGACAATCATGTAAGCCACCTGAGCGAGATGTTTCAGGTACTTCGCCAACATGGGATGAAGCTAAATCCTCTAAAGTGCTCCTTCGGAGTGTCATCGGGAAAATTCCTAGGATTCATCGTCCATGCCAGAGGAATTGAAGCAAACCCTGAACAAATTCGGGCTCTAAAAGAAATAAGGATACCTTCCACTCGAAAAGAAATGCAGAGCCTAAACGGAAAGGTGGCCGCCCTAAGCAGATTCATTTCCAAAGCAACTGACAAGTGCGTCCCTTTCTTCGAAGCTCACAAGAAAGACAAAGGAAAGTTCGAGTGGACCGATGAATGCTTAAAAGCCTTCCTTAATCTGATCGAACACCTTCAGAAACCACCAGTACTCTCAACTCCAAACGAAGGCGAAGAGCTATACCTATACCTCGCTGTATCATCTCATGCTCTAAGCGCTGCCCTGGTAAGAGAAGAAGACCGCACACAACGCCCGGTGTATTTTATAAGTAAGAGATTTACAGGGGCAGAAGCCAGATATCCTAAACTTGAGAAATTGGCATATTGTTTATTGATCGCGTCACGAAAACTGCGACACTACTTCCAATCTCACTCCATCAGAGTTCTAACCGATCAGCCACTAAGACAGGTGCTCCATCGTCCCGACACTTCTGGACGACTCCTCAAATGGTGCATTGAACTAAGTCAGTATGACGTCACCTACCATCCTCGCACCGCTATCAAGGGGCAAGCCATGGCCGATTTCATTGCCGAATTCACTACCAACGAAGGCAAGGATCAGTTTGAAATAGCAAAAAACATCAAGTGGAACCTCTTTGTAGATGGAGCATCAAACGAACAAGGCTCGGGGGCAGGTATTGTGATAATCACCCCCAGGGGAAGAAAGCTGTACTATGCATTAAGGTTGGAATTCGCGGCCACTAACAACGATGCGGAGTATGAGGCAGTAATAGCGGGATTGGAGCTTGCCATAGAAATTGGAGTCAATTCTTTATGTCTTCATAGTGATTCTCAACTTATCGTAAACCAAGTGCTAGGAGAATTCCAGACACGAGGAGAACGACTCACAGCATATCTAAAGAAAACCAAACTGCTGCTCGACCAATTGGACCATTATCTAATCAAACACATTCCTCGAGAAGATAACCAAGAGGCCGATGAACTAGCAAAGCAAGCTAGTATGAAGAATAGCACCGTTTCCGGAGCACTAGCCATCTCAAGGCAGCTAGCCCCAAGTTTCGAACAAGTGAATCTGATAACTGCAATTGAAGAAGGAACTTGGATGACTCCTATCCGGAAATATTTGCAGGATGGCACACTACCAGACAAACGTGACGAAGTCAGGAGAATTTTGAGGAAAGCTCCCCACTACACAATACAAGAAGGCATCCTCTATCGGCGTGGCTTCTCTAGCCCCTTATTCAGATGCGTCGCTGGAAGGGAAGCCAAGGAAATCTTATTCAACATCCATCAAGGAAGTTGCGGAGATCACACTGGAGGGCAGACTCTGGCGAAAAAGATACTCCGATACGGATATTACTGGCCCACACTAAACAAAGACGCCTTAGACTTCGTCAAGAGATGCGACAGATGTCAGTAATTTGCCAAGATTCCTCGACTACCCACAAATGAGATTACTCAAATGACCAGCCCTTGGCCCTTTGCTGTATGGGGAATTGATTTAATTGGCGAACTGCCAGCGGGCAGGGGCGGAGCCAAATATGCTATAGTGGCAGTCGATTATTTCACCAAATGGGTGGAAGCGGAACCCCTAAATAAAATATCTTCAGCAAAAGTTATCAACTTCTTGATCAAAAATATTCTGTGCAGGTACGGAGTACCACTCAAGATCATATCGGACAACGGACTCCAATTTGACAGCGAAGAATTCGCCGACTGGTGCCAAGAGCATGGAATTCATAAAAGCTTCTCATCAGTAGCTTATCCTCAGGCAAACGGGCAAGTCGAAGCTATCAACAAAATTCTCAAAACCCTAATCAAGAAGAAACTTGAAAAGTCAAAAGGCGCTTGGTGGACGAATTTCCTACGGCACTTTGGGCCTACCGCACATCTTTCAGAACATCAACGGGACATACTCCTTTCTCTTTGGCATACGGATCGGAGGCAATGCTCCCTGTTGAGACTATTGTTGCTTCCCACCGTAGGATCCACTACAATTCAGAAGAAAACGAAGAACTCCTCCTCATGTCTTTGGATCTGATTGAGGAAAGGAGAAACGATGCAGCACTCAAAGTAGCAGCTCACAAACAAAAAGTGGCAGCACTATACAACTCCAAAGTCAAGCATCGCATCTTACAAGAAGGAGATCTTGTCCTCAGGCGAATCTTTCCGCGTCCCAGGGCACTGGACCCCATCTGGGACGGACCATACGTAATTCATAAAGATCTCCACAACGGAGCTTATATTTTGTCAACAGTGGACGGAGAGGTGTTCCAGAGGGCATGGAACATCCGACACCTCCATCGATACTTTTCTTAACTTGTACTGCCCATATGAAGTGAATTAACAAAGAGAATCAGTGGACGTAGGCATTTTCATGCCGAACCACTTTAAAAAATCCTTGTCTCTTTTTAACTTGTTCCTTTATATCTTGGCTGCTTGTTAAGCTTTATCCTTTTCTGTTGAACAAAATCTTATGGCATCTCCACTCAAGACGCACCACGGCCTCATCTGGACAAGGCCTAACAGGTACGCTACGATTCTATGCACTCGCCAATGAGACTCTTTTGCTCCAGCATCCCTCTGTTGCGGGTTAACTCATTGCTCGCGCCTGCCCTCAAAGCCAACTGTAATGAGCCGATTATAAGTCATAATAAAGGCCGACTATAGCCGATGGCAGCTCATTACGGCGTTTGGCTCGCCGGCAACTTGGAACCTACTTTAAGCCCCAACATAAGGTGTGGCCGGCCAGGGGTAGTTCACGGCCAACGGCACCCACGCTAGCCGGCCACGGTAAATCGAATAATACCCACGATTACGGACCATAATGGTTCGGGTAGTTACCGTGCGCGATCTCGGCTCCGATGTGTCTTAAGTGCGGTTGTGGTAAAAAAGAAAACTCCCCGCGGAGGCGTAAGATGGGTGACAAATGTCTCCAAGACCCACAGCTAGGGAAAGTGACTACAAAACCCGTTTGCCACGAACTTAAGCACATCGACGGCCTTCCGTGACTGGAAGTTTTACTTTTTCTATATTTCCATTTCATTTAAATACTTTTCTCCTATCCTGTATAACAAACTCTAAAGTACAGGAAACCAGATAGGGAGCATTCACTCGTGAGAATCTAAGCCTGCGTACTGGGTGGCAGGGTACTCAGATATATCCATGATTAGTTACACAAGAAGCTCAAAGCTACCGCCTGCAAATAAAACATGAAGGGCGGTACTCTCTTCTCTTGTACATAAATACATAACTATAGCTTATTCATATGTCACACTAACATTGCAAAACATGAAATTATATTTCAAGCAAAGGCTTAACATCAAACACAACTAAAATCACAGGCATATACATAGTTATACTTCTCACGCAGCACATCAAAATGACAACAATATTTAAACATAACAAAATCTGCTTATATTATAAAATCACACCAAGTTATTCTCTGCAAATAATATTATTACAATCACATCAATGTTTTGGACTAACGTAAACAACGGTAAAAAGAAATAAAAAAGCGGCCGAATCCGGACAAGTAACCAGCTGCGTCCACACTCCATCACCAACTTCCCACGCCTACTTGGCCGCAGGGCCGGAGCCCCCAGCGTGTTGATCGGAAGTTCCACCTGTCCAATTCAGAAGAGGAATCCATTAAACAAACGATAAACGATCAAGTTGTGGAAACCTAGAAAGAAAAGGAAAAGAGAAGAATAACTCACCAGCGTCCGCCGCTTGATCCTCATCCTCCAGTTGCACACCCGCTTCCTCCGCAGCAAGCAACCGCATCCCCTCCTTCACCGCCGCTTGCTCCTCTTTCGAGAACTGAGCAGTGACCACATCCAGACTAAAAGCCACTCCACCTTCCTTACCCGCGTTGACCCTGGCCTCCTCTAAAGCCCGAAGATATATCTTGGCCATGACCCGGGGATAGTCATCCATCCAAGACAAGCTGCCCTCCTTCCAAGTGCGGAAGTACATGTCCTGCAGCATCTCGTCCATCATCCCCTCATTCTCCTCAAACTCCCTCACCCGGGCCTTGGAAGCCTGCAACTTGGCGACAGCGACATCCCTCTCTGATCGGTATCTCAAGCAGTCAGCCTGGAGAGACCTCCTCATCTCCTCCATCTCCTCCTTTAGCTTGACTTGAGCCATCTCCGCGGCCTCAAGCCTTCCAGACAACTCCTCTACCTGCTCGAGATCCGCATTCCGAACCTCATCCACTGTCGCAATAGCCATGTCGATCCGCTCCTTACAGGCGGCCTCCATCTTCCGTAATTCTGCCCTACTAGCCTTTTCCATGGTCTCTTTCAGCCGCCTGGAGGCTTCCTCGTGCTGAGAAATCTGAACGGCTTGACCGGCAAGCTGTTCATCCTGATCAGCAACCTTCAGCTGCAACCGAATATTGGCACTCCCAATCTCCTCCCCGGCCTTGACCAATTGAGCATGATACTTTATTAACTTCTTGGCCTCTTCAGCCACCCGATCGATATTAGCTTTGGCCTCGTCTCCCATGGTAACTACCCGAGTGGTAAGCAGATCAAGATCTAGGGACTTAGCCTCGTCTAACACTCGTACCATGGGGTTGCGGGGAAGGAGGTGCTCACCCGTGGCCTCATCAAATGAAATATCCCGAGAGCTTGGGTCTAAATCAGGATGACCGGCAAAGGGGTCGCGAGGCACGTCAGGACGCCTTATACGGATAACAGTGGGATTCTTAGAAGGAGGTGGAGGGGGGATAAACTCCGTACACTCCTCCGTGGTATCACGAGGAGGCTGAACAGGAAGCTGCGGACCAGGGGAAGGCTCAAATAAAGAACGAATCCTCTTCTTTTTCTGAATGCTCTCTTCAATGACCCTAAGAAGAGGACGGTATTTGACCACGTCCCCAGTACGACCAGTGGGAGGCTTCGTAGAAGCTCTTATCAAATTTAATTGTTCGAGGCGGTGTCGAACGTCTGACGTTTTAACCACCTGGCCTGCCCTTGGAATAAAGAACAAGTGTTACATACAATGGTCCACAATTCAAGAAACATGTTAAGTAAAAAAAAAAGGTGAGAAGGCACATCTATTATACAAACCCTGCGGAGGAGTGGGATACTGCAATAAGTCCTAAATCTCATTCCAGGACGGAAGTGAACCATAAAATATTTCTAAGTCCTTATCGAAAATGGAATCGACAGAGGACAAAAGTTCACCTTGCACCGCCGAAGTCACCCTGGCTGAGGAACCCCTAGGGGATAGATCGGCACCAGCCCCGACCTTGCCAGTCTCCTTCGCCTTCTCCGCTCCCGATTCCCCCTCCGATTCCCCGAAGGCCTAGCGGAGGGCCTCATCTAGTTCAGAGTCTTTCCCAGAAGTTAAGGCACCAGCACCACTACCACCCTGACCATCTCCATCTCCTCCGCCCTCCGACTCTCCTTCCATATCGCCTCCTTCGCCCTCTTCCACACCTTCCTCCTCCGGGATGACCGGGCAAGTACTAGGAGAGGGGCCCTCAGACTCCTTAAGCTTCTTGCCTCCCACGACGGGATGTTGTGCAAAGGATTTCCTCTTGCCACTCTTCACCGTGGCCCCCTCCTTAGCTTTAGCAGCCTTCTCCTCAGCCGTGTCCCTCTGCTTAACCACGGACTGGTGCGGCTGGATCAAATTGCACTCCAGGAGGGTAGCGTTCCTGATCAGGAACGAAGCCGACCTGTCCCGTGCGGGAATGGCCTTTATTTCAGCAGCCATCCGCGCCAAAGAATCATCTTCCACGACTGCAATGCCACCTGTCGCTAGCAAGAAATAGAAGCGTGTCAGAAGAAGCACTACAGTCAGAACATGGAAAATATAAATGAAATTCATCTTACAGCCGGAAGTGAAAAGGCGGAAAGAAACAGAATCGTCCTTGATAAAAAAACCATTCCTTCTTGAACATGGTAAACTTTGAATATAAGTCCAAGACCGGTTTGAAGGGCACGGCCGCTTCCAGACTAATATACGGAGACCCCTTCTTGTAGCCTCTCAGGTTATACAAATATCGAATTTCCCGGTTAGAAGGAGGGCGCCCGTACCTCCTCTGGAAGATGGCGAAAAGGCTTACCAGAATGGCATAAGAGTTAGGCTGAAGCTGGAATGGAGCCACCTTCAAATATGTGGTAAAGCTAACTATCCAGGCATTGATAGGAGGGATAGCACCACACATGCAATGATATCTGCTGTAAGCAAAGTAGCCTTCGGGGGGATTATACGGCATCACTCCATCTCCCGGCAACAGCATGCGGGCCCTGTCTATCCCGAAGGAACGGGATATAACATCAAGTTGCTCCTCCTTTAGGGAGCTAGGAAAGCAATCGGGAGGGGAGACCAGAAGTTCCTGAAGACCGTACCCGTCCACTAACGACCTCGGAACAGGCCCATGTTGCACCGGCCCTGGTTGGGCTGGGGACACGGAAGAAGACACTCCTCCATCCTTGGGTTTCCGTCTGTCTGATCGTGTTTCCTCCTTGCAAGACATTTATCTGCATACACAAAAATGAAAAGTCAGGTTGTTAGAACAAAGAATACAGAGATGTAAGCAAGCAAGCATACATAAGTTCAGAGTTTCACTCAGAGTCCGAATACAAAGTTCATTCGGTAGTACAAGTTCAAGTTCATTCGGTAGTACAAGTTCAAGTTCATTCGGTAGTACAAGTTCATGTTCATTCGGCACCGGTATCTCAAGTCCATTCGGTACACAGCACCATTCGGCATTGAAAGCCTTACGCGTATATTCGGCAATCAGACCCATTCGGTGGTAAAGACCATTCGGCGAAAGAGTATATACCTGATTCGGTATAAGCTAGGTTCGGCAGAAGGTTGAATCGGCTAAGAATTGGCTCGGCTCTCTCTGGTTCGGTAAGAAGAAACTAAGGGGGGTGTAGCCTCTATATATAGGCGAGCTCAGGATTGCCGAACCAACTGGTTCGGCCTACCGGACCAGAATACCGGACCAACACTCATATACCGGACCAATCAGAAGCCGAATGAGACCGTCTCTACCAACCAAAAGCTGAACGAAACTGTCTCTACCAACAAAAACCAGGAACTGGGGGCATGCAGAGCGCCTCACTCAGATAAGTACCGAACTCTAGGACCTACTAATAAAATAGGGAATATGATAACAATGAACAAGTCATAAATCTCTCACTAACATGGGTTAATCATTTACACGTGTACGCGACCACGAACGGTCCATAGGCATGCTCTGAGTGGCTATTAACCCTGTAATCGTGAGAATTTACACTTTGACATTCCTTTTTAGGCTCATCGGTTAAATGGATATTTGATTCTGATAATTATGAAATGGCTAAGCTACTTACACATGTACGGGGTCGCGAACGATCCCTAGGCATGCTCTGAGCTAGCAATAAAGCACCTTGACAAACGATCCAGGGACCCACTCTGACGTGTATCTGGCATCGATAATGCTAAGCCCCCTCGGGGCACACCTCTCGCCCCGAACGACGCGATTCACTTCATCTCAAATATTTCGATCCTGAACGGTCGTCATTTGAAATCACACTAAAACTGTAAATTCCTTTGCAGGACGTCAACAGGATATGAACATCCAGCCCATGGCATTACAAAACAAGCCTTCATACCACAAGGAAACAAAGCGCGACACATGCAGGCACGTGCCCCACTTTGGGGGGCAAATGTTGGGCGAATTCTCACCCAGAAGAACTGGAGACCAAGGAGTCACAGTTTCACCCGGGCTCGCAACCTCCACTTCGTTCGACAAGCACCAGGCTCAATACAAGCATAGAAGTCCATCCAGCCCAATGCCCATTCGACATTCCCACATGAAGCCTCATTCGGCCATACAAGCACATGGTCATTCGGTAAAACTCATTCGGTAGCCAACGTGCCACCAGACCAAGGCCTCTTCCACACAACCGGTCCAAAGGCTCCCCCAGGCATTGCCGAACCAAGCACGCACATACCGGATCAATCCTACCACCAGACCAGATTGGTACCGGACCAAGGTCCTACCGGTCCAAACGCCATCGGTCCAACTGCCGAGGCGACCAAGACCGAACCAGAGCTTCGCCGAACCAGATATTTGCCAGTCCAGATTGCTTCAGCCCGGGCCCACCAGCAGCTATATACATCCAAGACCCCTGCCCCCTACCTCACTCTATAAATAGAGGGGCAGGGGTACAACAATGGCAGACAAGTTTGAGAGCTCAAGCACGGAAGGAACTTTCAAACTACTTTCATATACTTGTACACAAAGCATTGTACTTGTAATCTGAAAGAAAGAAGATAATAACAGATAAAGTGGACGTAGGCACGTTCTGGCCGAACCACTATAAATCTGTGTGTCTTTTACATTTCAGCCCCTACATTTTTCATATTTACATAACTCATCTAAATCATTAAGAGTCACATAAAATCAACTAAATCACACGACTTGGAGGTGTTTGCCCATTTTTTGCGCAAACAACCATGGTACTGTTCCGTTTCAGATCCATGCACGCATTTCTAAAAGTCGTACGGCACTGTTTCACCATTTCGGACGGATGTTGCACCTTGCACCGTGGATGTTGCACTCTGTAGATATCGATTATTCGGACGACCATAACTTCTGCCTCGTTTAGAGTTACGGGAGCCATAACCTGTCAAAACGAAGGCCTCGATGAGTTCTATGGCTTTGACAGCTTTCAGCCGTCAACGGATAGATTAATGCCCAAAAAGGACAACCCGAATCTCAATCGGGTCACGTAAGTTTTATACCCTTCGTTTTTTCGACACGTGGATTTTTACGGTAAAACGGGATTACCGTGGCTCGTCTTCGATTCACCATCGCTGGAGAGTGGTGCACCATGGTAATATTCCGTTTCAAATCCATGCACGCATTTCTAAAAGTCGTACGGCACTGTTTCGCCATTTCGGACGGATGTTGCACCTTGCACATTGGATGTTGCACCCTGTAGATATCGATTATTCGGACGGCCATAACTTCTGGCTCGTTTAGAGTTACGGGAGCCATTACCTATCAAAATGAAGGCCTCGATGAGTTCTACGGCTTTGACAGCTTTCAGCCGTCAACGGATAGATTAATGCCCAAAATGGACAACCCGAATCTCAATCGGGTCACGTAAGTTTTTTACCCTTCGTTTTTTCGACACGTTGATTTTTACGGTAAAACGGGATTACCGTGGCTCGTCTTCGATTCACCATCCCTGGAGAGTGGTGCACGACGGTACTGTTCCGTTTCAAATCCATGCACGCATTTCTAAAAGTCGTACGGCACTGTTTCGCCATTTCGGACGGATGTTGCACCTTGCACCATGGATGTTGCACCCTTTAGAAATCGATTATTCGGACGGCCATAACTTCTGGCTCGTTTAGACTTACGGGAGGCATAAAATGTCAAAACGAAGGCCTCGATGAGTTCTACGGCTTTGACAGTTTTCAGTCGTCAACGGATAGATTAATGCCCAAAAGGACAACCCGAATCTCAATCGGGTCACGTAAGTTTTTTACCCTTCGTTTTTTCGACACGTGGATTTTTACGGTAAAACGGGATTACCTTGGCTCGTCTTCGATTCACCATCGCTGGAGAGTGGTGCACCATGGTACTGTTCCGTTTCAAATCCAAGCACGCATTTCTAAAAGTCGTACGACACAATTTCGCCATTTCGGACGGATGGTGCACCGTGCACCGTGGATGTTGCACCCTGTAGATATCGATTATTCGGACGACCATAACTTCTGGCTCGTTTAGAGTTACGGGAGCCATAACCTGTTAAAACGAAGGCCTCGATGAGTTCTACGGCTTTGACAGCTTTTAGCCGTCTACGGATAGATTAATGCCCAAAAAGGACAACCCGAATCTCAATCGGGTCACGTAAGTTTTATACCCTTCGTTTTTTCGACACGTGGATATTTACGGTAAAACGGGATTACCGTGGCTCGTCTTCGATTCACCATCGCTGGAGAGTGGTGCACCATGGTAATATTCCGTTCCAAATCCATGCACGCATTTCGAAAAGTCGTACGGCACTGTTTCGCCACTTCGGACGGATGTTGCACCTTGCACAGTGGATGTTGCACCCTGTAGATATCGATTATTCGGACGGCCATAACTTCTGGCTCTGTTTAGAGTTACGGGAGCCATAACCAATCAAAACGAAGGCCTCGATGAGTTCTACGGCTTCGACAGCTTTCAGCCGTCAACTGATAGATTAATGCCCAAAATGGACAACCCGAATCCCAATCGGGTCACGTAAGTTTTTTACCCTTCGTTTTTTCGGCACGTGGATTTTTACGGTAAAACGGGATTACCGTGGCTCGTCTTTGATTCACCATCGCTGGAGAGTGGTTCACCATGGTACTGTTCTGTTTCAAATCCATGCACGCATTTCTAAAAGTCGTACGGCACTGTTTCGCCATTTCGGACGGATCTTGCACCTTGCACCGTGGATGTTGCACCCTTTAGATATCGATTATTCGGACGACCATAACTTCTGGCTCGTTCAGAGTTACGAAAGCCATAACCTGTCAAAACGAAGGCCTCGATGAGTTCTATGGCTTTGATAGCTTTCAGCCGTCAACGGATAGATTAATGCCCATAAAGGACAACCCGAATCTCAATCGGGTCACGTAAGTTTTTTACCTTTCGTTTTTTCGACACGTGGATTTTTACGGTAAAACGGGAATACCTTGGCTCGTCTACGATTCACCATCGCTGGAGAGTGGTGCACCATGGTACTGTTCCGTTTCAAATCCAAGCACGCATTTCTAAA
This sequence comes from Allium cepa, assembly GCA_030765085.1. Lineage (NCBI taxonomy): Eukaryota > Viridiplantae > Streptophyta > Magnoliopsida > Asparagales > Amaryllidaceae > Allium > Allium cepa. The sequence goes on along the minus strand of CM060941.1, from coordinate 40,233,224 downwards.
AGTCGTACGACACTGTTTCGCCATTTCGGACGGATGTTGCACCTTGCACAGTGGATGTTGCACCCTGTAGATATCGATTATTCGGACGGCCATAACTTCTGGCTCGTTTAGAGTTACGGGAGCCATAACCAATCAAAACGAAGGCCTCGATGAGTTCTACGGCTTTGACAGCTTTCAGCCGTCAACTGATAGATTAATGCCCAAAAAGGACAACCCGAATCCCAATCGGGTCACGTAAGTTTTTTACCCTTCGTTTTTTCGGCACGTGGATTTTTACGGTAAAACGGGATTACCGTGGCTCGTCTTCGATTCACCATCGCTGGAGAGTGGTGCACCATGGTACTGTTCTGTTTCAAATCCATGCACGCATTTCTAAAAGTCATACGGCACTGTTTCGCCATTTCGGACGGATCTTGCACCTTGCACCGTGGATGTTGCACCCTTTAGATATCGATTATTCGGACGACCATAACTTCTGGCTCGTTCAGAGTTACGAAAGCCATGACCTGTCAAAACGAAGGCCTCGATGAGTTCTATGGCTTTGATAGCTTTTAGCCGTCAACGGATAGATTAATGCCCAAAAAGGACAACCCGAATCTCAATCGGGTCACGTTAGTTTTTTACCCTTCGTTTTTTCGACACGTGGATTTTTACGGTAAAACGGGATTACCGTGGCTCGTCTTCGATTCACCATCGCTGGAGAGTGGTGCACCATGGTACAATTCCGTTTCAAATCCATTCAAGCATTACTAAAAGTCGTACGGCACTGTTTCGCCATTTCGGACGGATGTTGCACCTTGCACCGTGGATGTTGCACCCTGTAGATATCGATTATTCGGACGGCCATAACTTCTGGCTCGTTTAGATTTACGGGAGCCATAACCTATCATAACGAAGGCCTCGATGAGTTCTACGGCTTTGACCGCTTTCAGCCGTCGACGGATAGATTAATATCCAAAAAGGACAACCCGTATCTCAATCGGGTCACGTAAGTTTTTTACCCTTCGTTTTTTCGACACGTAGATTTTTAAGGTAAAACGGGATTACCGTGGCTCGTCTTCGATTCACCATCGCTGGAGAGTGGTGCACCATGGTACTTTTCGTTTCAAATCCATGCACGCATTTCTAAAAGTCGTACGGCACTGTTTCGCCATTTCGGACGGATGTTGCACCTTGCACAGTGGATGTTGCACCCTGTAGATATCGATTATTCGGACGGCCATAACTTCTGGCTCGTTTGGAGTTATAGGAGCCATAACCTATCAAAACGAAGGCCTCGATGAGTTCTACGGCTTTGACCGCTTTCAGCCGTCAACGGATAGATTAATGGCCAAAAAGGACAACCCGAATCTCAATCGGGTCACGTAAGTTTTTTACCCTTCGTTTTTTCGACACCGGATTTTTACGGTAAAACGGGATTACCATGCCTCGTCTTCGATTTACCATCGCTGGAGAGTGGTGCACTATGGTACTGTTCCGTTTCAAATCCATGCACGCATTTCTAAAAGTCGTACGACACTGTTTCGCCATTTCGGACGGATGTTGCACCTTGCACCGTGGATGTCACACCCTATAGATATCGATTATTCGGACGGGCATTAACTTCTGGCTCGTTTAGAGTAACGGGAGCCATAACCTATCAAAACGAAGGCCAAGATGAGTTCTACGGCTTTGACAACTTTCAGCCGTGAACGGATAGATTAATGCCCAAAAAGGACAACCCGAATCTCAATCGAGTCTCGTAAGTTTTTTAACCTTCGTTTTTTCGACACCGGATTTTTACGGTAAAACGGGATTACCATGCCTCGCCTTCGATTTACCATCGCTGGAGAGTGGTGCACCATGGCACTGTTCCATTTCAAATCCATGCACGCATTCCTAAAAGTTGTACGGCATTGTTTCGCCATTTCGGACGGATGTTGCACCTTGCACCGCAGATGTTGCACCCTGTAGATATCGATTATTCGGACGGCCATAACTTCTGGCTCGTTTAGAGTAACGGGAGCCATAACCTTTCTAAACGAAGGCCACAGTGAGTTCTACGGCTATGACCGCTTTCAGTCGTCAACGGATAGATTAATGCCCAAAAAGGACAACCCGAATCTCAATCGGGTCTCGTATGTTTTTTACCCTTCGTTTTTTAGACAGCGGGTTTTTACCGTAAAACGGGATTACCGTGCCTCGTCTTCGATTTACCATCGCTGGAGAGTGGTGCACCATGGTACTGTTCCATTTCATATCCATGCACGCGTTTCTAAAAGTCGTAAGGCACTGTTTCGCCATTTCGGACGGTTGTTGCACCTTGCACCGCGGATGTTGCACACTGTAGATATCGATTATTCGGACGGCCATAACTTCTGGCTCGTTTAGAGTTACGGGAGCCATAACCAGTCAAAACGAAGGAAACGATGAGTTCTACGGCTTTGACATCTTCCAACCGTCAACGGATAGATTTATGCTCGAAAACGACAACCCGAATCTCAATCGGGGTTCGTATGTTTTTTACCCTTCGTTTTTTCGACACCGGATTTTTACGGCAAAAGGGGATTACCGTGGCTCGTCTTCGATTCACCATCGCTGGAGAGTGGTGCACCATGGTACTGTTCTGTTTCAAATCCATGCACGCATTTCTTAAAGTCGTACGGCACTGTTTCGCCATTTCGGACGGATGTTGCACCTTGCACCGTGGATGTTGCACGCTGTAGATATCGATTATTCGGACGGCCATAACTTATGGCTCGTTTAGAGTTACGGGAGCCATAACCTATCAAAATGAAGGCCGCGATGAGTTTTACGGCTTCGACAGCTTTCAGCCGTAAACGGATAGATTAGTGCCCAAAAAGGACAACCCGAATCTCAATCGGGTCACGTAAGTTTTTTACTCTTCGTTTTTTCGACACGTGGATTTTTACGGTAAAACGGGATTACCGTGGCTCGTCTTCGATTCACCATCGCGGGAGAGTGGTGCACCATGGTACAGTTCCGTTTCAAATCCATGCACACATTTCCAAAAGTTGTACGACACTGTTTTGCCATTTCGGATGGATGTTGCACCTTGCACCGTGAATGTTGCACCCTTTAGATATCGATTACTCGGAAGACCATAACTTCTGGCTCGTTTAGAGTTACGGGAGCCATAACCTATCAAAACGAAGGCCTCGATGAGTTCTATGGCTTTGACAGCTTTCAGCCGTCAACGAATAGATTAACGCCCAAAAAGGACAGCCCGAATCTCAATCGGGTCACGTAAGTTTTTTACCCTTCGTTTTTTCGACACGTGGATTTTTACGGTAAAACGGGATTACTGTGGCTCGCCTTCGATTCACCATCGCTGGAGAGTGGTGCACCATGGTACTTTTCCGTTTCAAATCCATGCGTGCATTTCTAAAAGTCGTACGGCACTGTTTCGCCATTTCGGACGGATGTTGCACCTTGCACCGTGGATGTTGCACCCTGTAGATATCGATTATTCGGACGGCCATAACTTCTGGCTCGTTTATAGTTACGGGAGCCATAACCTGTCAAAACGAAGGCCTCGATGAGTTCTACGGCTTTGACAGCTTTCAGCCGTCAACGGATAGATTAATGCCCAAAAAGGACAACCCGAATCTCAATCGGGTCACGTAAGTTTTTTTTATCCTTCGTTTTTTCGACACGTGGATTTTTACGGTAAAACGGGATTACCATGGCTCGTCTTCGATTCACCATCGCTGGAGAGTGGTGCACCATGGTACTATTCCATGTCAAATCCATGCACGCATTTCTAAAAGTCGTACGACACTATTTCGCCATTTCGGATGGATGTTGCACCTTGCACCGTGGATGTTGCACCCTGTAGATATCGATTATTCGGACGGGCATAACTTCTGGCTCGTTTAGAGTTACGGGAGCCATAACCTATCAAAACGAAGGCCTCGATGAGTTCTACGGCTTTGACAGCTTTCAACCGTGAACGGATAGATTAGTGCCCAAAAAGGACAACCCAAATCTCAATCGGGTCACGTAAGTTTTTTACCCTTCGTTTTTTCGACACGTGGATTTTTACGGTAAAACGGGATTACCGTGGCTCGACTTCGATTCACCATCACTGGAGAGTGGTGCACCATGGTATTGTTCCGTTTCAAATCCATGCACGCATTTCCAAAAGTCGTACGGTACTGTTTCGCCATTTCGGACGGATGTTGCACCTTGCACCGTGGATGTTGCACCCTTTAGATTTCGATTATTCGGACGCCCATAACTTCTGGCTCGTTTAGAGTTACAGGAGCCATAACCTGTCAAAACGAAGTCCGCGATGAGTTCTATGGCTTTGACAGCTTTCAGCCGTCAACGGCTAGATTAATGCCCCAAAAGGACAACCCGAATCTCAATCAGGTCACGTAAGTTTTTTACCCTTCGTTTTTTCGACACTTGGATTTTTACGGTAAAACGGGATTACCGTGGCTCGTCTTCGATTCACCATCGCTGGAGAGTGGTGCACCATGGTACTGTTCTGTTTCAAATCCATGCACGCATTTCTAAAAGTCATACGGCACTGTTTCGCCATTTCGGACGGATGTTGCACCTTGCACCGTGGATGTTGCACCCTTTAGATATCGATTATTCGGACGACCATAACTTCTGGCTCGTTGAGAGTTACGAAAGCCATAACCTGTCAAAACGAAGGCCTCGATGAGTTCTATGGCTTTGATAGTTTTCAGCCGTCAACGGATAGATTAATGCCGAAAAAGGACAACCCGAATCTCAATAGGCTCACGTTAGTTTTTTACCCTTCGTTTTTTCGACACGTGGATTTTTACGGTAAAACGGGATTACCGTGGCTCGTCTTCGATTCACCATCGCTGGAGAGTGGTGCACCATGGTACTATTCCATTTCAAATCCATGCAAGCATTTCTAAAAGTCGTACGGCACTGTTTCGCCATTTCGGACGGATGTTGCACCTTGCACCGTGGATGTTGCACCCTGTAGATATCGATTATTCGGACGGCCATAACTTCTGGCTCGTTTAGAGTTACGGGGGCCATAACCTATCATAACGAAGGCCTCGATGAGTTCTACGGCTTTGACAGCTTTCAGCCGTCGACGGATAGATTAATATCCAAAAAGGACAACCCGTATCTCAATCGGGTCACGTAAGTTTTTTACCCATCGTTTTTTCGACACGTAGATTTTTACGGTAAAACGGGATTACCGTGGCTCGTCTTCGATTCACCATCGCTGGAGAGTGGTGCACCATGGTACTTTTCGTTTCAAATCCATGCACGCATTTCTAAAAGTCGTATGGCACTGTTTCGCCATTTCGGACGGATGTTGCACCTTGCACAGTGGATGTTGCACCCTGTAGATATCGATTATTCGGACGGCCATAACTTCTGGCTCGTTTAGAGTTACGGGAGCCATAACCTGTCAAAACGAAGTCCGCGATGAGTTCTACGGCTTTGACAGCTTTAAGCCGTCAACGGATAGATTAGTGCCCAAAAAGGACAACTCGAATCTCAATCAGGTCACGTAAGTTTTTTACCCTTCGTTTTTTCGACACGTGGATTTTTACGGTAAAACGGGATTACCGTGGCTCGTCTTCAATTCACCATCGCTGGAGAGTGGTGCACCATGGTACTATTCCATTTCAAATCCATGCAAGCATTTCTAAAAGTCATACGGCACTGTTTCGCCATTTCGGACGGATGTTGCACCTTGCACCGTGGATGTTGCACCCTGTAGATATCGATTATTCGTACGGCCATAACTTCTGGCTCGTTTAGAGTTACGGGAGCCATAACCTATCATAACGAAGGCCTCGATGATTTCTACGGCTTTGACAGCTTTCAGCCGTCGACGGATAGATTAATATCCAAAAAGGACAACCCGTATCTCAATCGGGTCACGTAAGTTTTTTACCCATCGTTTTTTCGACACGTAGATTTTTACGGTAAAACGGGATTACCGTGGCTCGTATTCGATTCACCATCGCTGGAGAGTGGTGCACCATGGTACTTTTCGTTTCAAATCCATGCACGCATTTCTAAAAGTCGTATGGCACTGTTTCGCCATTTCGGACGGATGTTGCACCTTGCACAGTGGATGTTGCACCCTGTAGATATCGATTATTCGGACGGCCATAACTTCTGGCTCGTTTAGAGTTATGGGAGCCATAACCTATCAAAACGAAGGCCTCGATGAGTTCTACGGCTTTGACCGCTTTCAGCCGTCAACGGATAGATTAGTGGCCAAAAAGGACAACCCGAATCTCAATCGGGTCACGTAAGTTTTTTACCATTCGTTTTTTCGACACGTGGATTTTTACGGTAAAACGGGATAATCGTGGCTCGTCTTCGATTCACCATCGATGGAGAGTGGTGCACCATGGTACTATTCCGTTTCAAATCCATGCACGCATTTCTAAAAGTCGTACGACACTATTTCGCCATTTCGGACGGATGTTGCACCTTGCACCGTGGATGTTGCACCCTGTAGATATCGATTATTCGGACGGCCATAACTTCTGGCTCGTTTAGAGTTACGGGAGCCATAACCTATCAAAACGAAGGCCTCGATGAGTTCTACGGCTTTGACAGCTTTCAGCCGTGAACGGATAGATTAATACCCAAAACGGACAACCCAAATCTCAATCGGGTCACGTAAGTTTTTTACCCTTCGTTTTTTCGACACGTGGATTTTTACGGTAAAACGGAATTACCGTGGCTCGTCTTCGATTCACCATCACTGGAGAGTGGTGCACCATGGTACTGTTTCGTTTCAAATCCATGTACGCATTTCCAAAAGTCGTACGGTACTGTTTCGCCATTTCGGACGGATGTTGCACCTTGCACCGTGGATGTTGCACCCTTTAGATATCGATTGTTCGAACGCCCATAACTTCTGGCTCGTTTAGAGTTACGGGAGCCATAACCTGTCAAAACGAAGTCCGCGATGAGTTCTACGGCTTTGACAGCTTTCAGCCATCAACGGATAGATTAATGCCCAAAAAGGACAACCCGAATCTCAATCAGGTCACGTAAGTTTTTTACCCTTTGTTTTTTCGACACGTGGATTTTTACGGTAAAACGGGATTACCGTGGCTCGTCTTCGATTCACCATCGCTGGAGAGTGGTGCACCATGGTACTGTTCCGTTTCAAATCCAAGCACGCATTTCTAAAAGTCGTACGACACTGTTTCGCCATTTCGGTCGGATGTTGCACCGTGCGCCGTGTTGTTGCACCCTGTAGATATCGATTATTCGGACGCCATAACTTCTGGCTCGTTTAGAGTTACGGGAGCCATAACCTGTCAAAACGAAGGACGCGATGAGTTCTACGGCTTTGACAGCTTTCAGCCGTCAACGGATAGATTAATGTCCAAAAAGGACAACCCGAATCTCAATCGGGTCACGTAAGTTTTTTACCCTTCGTTTTTTCGACACGTGGATTTTTACGGTAAAACGGGATTACCATGGCTCGTCTTCGATTCACCATCGATGGAGAGTGGTGCACCATGGTACTATTCCGTTTCAAATCCATGCACGCATTTCTAAAAGTCGTACGACACTATTTCGCCATTTCGGACGGATGTTGCACCTTGCACCGTGGATGTTGCACCCTGTAGATATCGATTATTCGGACGGCCATAACTTCTGGCTCGTTTAGAGTTACGGGAGCCATAACCTATCAAAACGAAGGCCTCGATGAGTTCTACGGCTTTGACAGCTTTCAGCCGTGATCGGACAGATTAATGCCCAAAACGGACAACCCAAATCTCAATTGGGTCACGTAAGTTTTTTACCCTTGGTTTTTTCGACACGTGGATTTTTACGGTAAAACGGGATTACCGTGGCTCGTCTTCGATTCACCATCACTGGAGAGTGGTGCACCATGGTACTGTTTCGTTTCAAATCCATGCATGCATTTCCAAAAGTCGTACGGTACTGTTTTGCCATTTCGGACGGATGTTCCACCGTGCACCGTGGATGTTGCACCCTATAGATATCGATTATTCGGACGACCATAACTTCTGGCTCGTTTAGATTTACGGGAGCCATAACCTGTTAAAACGAAGGCCTCGATGAGTTCTACGAATTTGACAGCTTTCAGCCATCAACCGATAGATTAATGCCCAAAAAGGAAAACCCTAATCTCAATCGGGTCACGTAAGTTTTCTAACCTTCGTTTTTTCGACATGTGGATTTTTACGGTAAAACGGGATTACCGTGGCTCGTCTTCGATTCACCATCGCTGGAGAGTGGTGCACCATGGTACTATTCCATTTCAAATCTATGCACGCATTTCTAAAAGTCGTACGACACTGTTTCGCCATTTCGGACGGATATTGCACCTTGCACAGTGGATGTTGCACCCTGTAGATATCGATTATTCGGACGGCCATAACTTCTGGCTCGTTTAGAGTTACGGGAGCCATAACCTGTCAAAACGAAGGCCTCGATGAGTTCTACGGCTTTGACAGCTTTCAGCCGTCAACTGATAGATTAATGCCCAAAAAGGACAGCCCGATTCTCAATCGGGTCACGTAAGTTTTTTACCCTTCGTTTTTTCGACACGTGGATTTTTACGGTAAAACGGGATTACCATGGCTCGTGTTCGATTCACCATCGATGGAGAGTGGTGCACCATGGTACTATTCCGTTTTAAATCCATGCACGCATTTCTAAAAGTCGTACGACACTATTTCGCCATTTCGGACGGATGTTGCACCTTGCACCGTGAATGTTGCACCCTGTAGATATCGATTATTCGGACGGCCATAACTTCTGGCTCGTTTAGAGTTACGGGAGCCATAACCTATCAAAACGAAGGCCTCGATGAGTTCTACAGCTTTGACAGCTTTTAGCCGTGAACGGATAGATTAATGCCCAAAACGGACAACCCAAATCTCAATCGGGTCACGTAAGTTTTTTACCCTTCGTTTTTTCGACACGTGGATTTTTACGGTAAAACGGGATTACCGTGGCTCGTCTTCGATTCACCATCACTGGAGAGTGGTGCACCCTGGTACTGTTTCGTTTCAAATCCATGCACGCATTTCCAAAAGTCGTACGGTACTGTTTCGCCATTTCGGACGGATGTTGCACCGTGCACCGTGGATGTTGCACCCTGTAGATATCGATTATTCGGACGACCATAACTTCTGGCTCGTTTAGATTTACGGGAGCCATAACCTGTTAAAACGAAGGCCTCGATGAGTTCTACGGCTTTGATAGCTTTCAGCCGTCAACGGATAGATTAATGCCCAAAAAGGACAACCCGAATCTCAATCGGGTCACGTAAGTTTTTTACCCTTCGTTTTTTCGACACGTGGATTTTTACGGTAAAACGAGATTACCGTGGCTCGTCTTCGATTCACCATCGCTGGAGAGTGGTGCACCATGGTACTATTCCGTTTCAAATCTATGCACGCATTTCTAAAAGTCGTACGACACTGTTTCGCCATTTCGAACGGATGTTGCACCTTGCACAGTGGATGTTGCACCCTGTAGATATCGATTATTCGGACGGCCATAACTTCTGGCTCGTTTACAGTTACGGGAGCCATAACCTATCATAACGAAGGCCTCGATGAGTTCTACGAATTTGACAGCTTTCAGCCGTCAACCGATAGATTAATGCCCAAAAAGGAAAACCCTAATCTCAATCGGGTCACGTAAGTTTTCTAACCTTCGTTTTTTCGACATGTGGATTTTTACGGTAAAACGGGATTACCGTGGCTCGTCTTCGATTCACCATCGCTGGAGAGTAGTGCACCATGGTACTGTTCCGTTTCAAATCCATGCACGCATTTCTAAAAGTCCTACGGCATTGTTTCGCCATTTCGGACGGATGTTGCACCTTGCACCGTGGATGTTGCACCCTGTAGATATCGATTATTCGGACGGCCATAACTTCTGGCTTGTTTAGAGTTACGAGAGCCATAACCTGTCAAAACCAAGGCCGCGATGAGTTCTACGGCTTTGACCGCTTTCTGCCGTAAACGGATAGATTAATGCCCAAAAAGGACAATCCGAATCTCAATCGGGTCACGTAAGTTTTTTAGCCTTCGTTTTTTCGACACGTGGATTTTTACGGTAAAACGGGGTTACCGTGGCTCGTCTTCGATTCACCATCGCTGGATAGTGGTGCACCATGGTACTGTTCCGTTTCAAATCCATGCACGCATTTGTAAAAGTAGTACGACACTGTTTCTCCATTTCGGACGGATGTTGCACCTTGCACCGTGGATGTTGCATCCTTTAGATATCGATTATTCGGACGGCCATAACTTTTGGCTCGTTTAGAGTTACGAAAGCCATAACCTGTCAAAACGAAGGCCTCGATGAGTTCTATGGCTTTGATAGCTTTCAGCCGTCAACGGATAGATTAATGCCCAAAAAGGACAACCTGAATCTCAATCGGGTCACGTTAGTTTTTTACCCTTCGTTTTTTCGACACGTGGATTTTTACGGTAAAACGGGATTACCGTGGCTCGTCTTTGTTTCACCATCGCTGGAGAGTGGTGCACCATGGTACTGTTCCGTTTCAAATCCATGCACGCATTTCTAAAAGTCGTACGACACTGTTCCGCCATTTCGGACGGATGTTGCACCTTGCACAGTGGATGTTGCACCCTGTAGATATCGATTATTCGGACGGCCATAACTTCTTGCTCGTTTAGAGTTACGAGAGCCATAACCTATCAAAACGAAGGCTTCGCTGAGTTCTACGGCTTTGACGGCTTTCGGCCGTCAACGGGTAAATTAACGTCCAAAAAGGACAAGCCGAATCTCAATCGGGTCACGTAAGTTTTTTACCCTTCGTTTTTTCGACACGTAGATTTTTACGGTAAAACGGGATTACCGTGGCTCGCCTTCGATTCACCATCGTTGGAGAGTGGTGCACCATGGTACTTCTCTTTTCAAATCCTTGCACGCATTTCTAAAAGTCGTACGGCACTGTTTCGCCATTTCGGACGGATGTTGCACCTTGCACAGTGGATGTTGCACCCTGTAGATATCGATTATTCGGACGGCCATAACTTCTGGCTCGTTTAGAGTTACGAGAGCCATAACCTATCAAAATGAAGGCTTCGATGAGTTCTACGGCTTTGACAGCTTTCAGCCGTCAACGGATAGATTAATGGCCAAAAAGGACAACCCGAATCTCAATCGGGTCACGTAAGTTTTTTACCCTTTGTTTTTTCGACACGTGGATTTTTACGGTAAAACGGGATTACTGTGGCTTGTTTTCGATTCACCATCGCTGGAGAGTGTTGCACCATGGTACTGTTCGGTTTCAAATCCATGCACGCATTTCTTAAAGTCGTACGGCACTGTTTCGCCATTTCAGATGGATGTTGCACCTTGCACCGTGGATGTTGCACGCTGTAGATATCGATTATTCGGACGGCCATAACTTCTGGTTCGTTTAGAGTTACGGGAGCCATAACCTGTCAAAATGAAGGCCGCGATGAGTTTTACGGCTTTGACAGCTTTCAGCCGTAAACGGATAGATTAGTGCCCAAAAAGGACAACCCGAATCTCAATCGGGTCACGTAAGTTTTTTACCCTTCGTTTTTTCGACACGTGGATTTTTATGGTAAAACGGGATTACCGTGGCTCATCTTCCATTCACCATCGTTGGAGAGTGGTGCACCATGGTACAGTTCCGTTTCAAATCCATGCATGCATTTCCAAAAGTCGTACGACACTGTTTTGCCATTTCGGACGGATGTTGCACCTTGCACCGTGGATGTTGCACCCTTTGGATATCGATTACTCGGACGGCCATAACTTCTGGCTCGTTTAGAGTTACGGGAGCCATAACCTGTCAAAACGAAGTCCTCGATGAGTTCTATGGCTTTGACAGCTTTCAGCCCTTAAAGAATAGATTAACGCCCAAAAAGGACAAACCGAATCTCAATCGGGTCACATAAGTTTTTTACCCTTCGTTTTTTCAACACGTGGATTTTTACGGTAAAACGGGATTACCGTGGCTCGCCTTCGATTCACCATCGCTGGAGAGTGGTGCACCATGGTACTTTTCCATTTCAAATCCATGCGTGCATTTCTAAAAGTCGTACGGCATTGTTTCGCCATTTCGGACGGATGTTGCACCTTGCACAGTGGATGTTGCACCCTGTAGATATCGATTATTCGGACGGCCCGCTCGTTTAGAGTTACGGGAGCCATATCCTGTCAAAACGAAGGCCTCGATGAGTTCTATGGCTTTGACAGCTTTCAGCCGTCAACGGATAGATTAATGCCCAAAAAGGACAACCCGAATCTCAATCGGGTCACGTAAGTTTTTTACCCTTCGTTTTTTCGACACGTGGATTTTTACGGTAAAACGGGATTACCGTGGCTCGTCTTCGATTCACCATTGCTGGAGAGTGGTGCACCAAGGTTCTATTCCGTTTCAAATCCATGCACGCATTTCTAAAAGTCGTACGACACAATTTCGCCATTTCGGACGGATGTTGCACCTTGCACCGTGGATGTTGCACCCTGTAGATATCGATTATTCGGACGGCCATAACTTCTGGCTCGTTTAGAGTTACGGGAGCCATAACCTATCAAAATGAAGGCCTCGATGAGTTCTACGGCTTTGACAGCTTTCAGCCGTCAACGGATAGATTAATGCCCAAAAAGGACAACCCAAATTTCAATCGGGTCACGTAAGTTTTTTACACTTCGTTTTTTCGACACGTGGATCTTTACGATAAAACGGGATTACCGTGGCTCGTCTTCGATTCACCATCACTGGAGAGTGGTGCACCATGCTACTGTTCCGTTTCAAATCCATGCACGCATTTCTAAAAGTCGTACGGCACTGTTTCGCCATTTCGGACGGATGCTGCACCTTGCACCGTGGATGTTGCACCCTTTAGATATCGATTATTCGGACGCCCATAACTTCTGGCTCGTTTAGAGTTAAGGGAGCCATAACCTGTCAAAACGAAGTCCGCGATGAGTTCTACGGCTTTGACAGCTTTCAGCCGTCAACGGATAGATTAGTGCCCAAAAAGGACAACTCGAATCTCAATCAGGTCACGTAAGTTTTTTACCCTTCGTTTTTTCGACACGTGGATTTTTACGGTAAAACGGGATTACCGTGGCTCGTATTCGATTCATCATCGCTGGAGAGTGGTGCACCATGGTATTGTTCCGTTTCAAATCCAAGCACGCATTTCTAAAAGTCGTACGACACTGTTTCGCCATTTCGGACGGATGTTGCACCGTGCGCCGTGGATGTTGCACCCTGTAGATATCGATTATTCGGACGCCATAACTTCTGGCTTGTTTAGAGTTACGGGAGCCGTAACCTGTCAAAACGAAGGACGCGATGAGTTCTATGGCTTTGACAGCTTTCAGCCGTCAACAGATAGATTAATGCCCAAAAAGGACAACCCGAATCTCAATCGGGTCACGTAAGTTTTTTACCCTTCGTTTTTTCGACACGTGGATTTTTACGGTAAAACAGGATTACCGTGGCTCGTCTTCGATTCACCATCGCTGGAGAGTGGTGCACCATGGTACTATTCCGTTTCAAATCGATGCACGCATTTCTAAATGTCGTACGACACTGTTTCGCCATTTCGGACGGATGTTGCACCTTGCACAGTGGATGTTTCACCCTGTAGATATCGATTATTCGGACGACCATAACTTCTGGCTCGTTTAGAGTTACGGGAGCCATAACCTATCATAACGAAGGCCTCGATGAGTTCTACGAATTTGACAGCTTTCAGCCGTCAACGTATAGATTAATGCCCAAAAAGGAAAACCCGAATCTCAATCGGGTCACGTAAGTTTTCTAACCTTCGTTTTTTCGACATGTGGATTTTTATGGCAAATCGGGATTACCGTGGCTCGTCTTCGATTCACCATCGCTGGAGAGTGGTGCACCGTGGTACTGTTCCGTTTCAAATCCATGCACGCATTTCTAAAAGTCGTACGGCACTGTTTCGCCATTTCGGACGGATGTTGCACCTTGCACCGTGGATGTTGCACCCTGTAGATATCGATTATTCGGACGGCCATAACTTCTGGCTTGTTAGAGTTACGGGAGCCATAACCTGTCAAAACGAAGGACGCGATGAGTTCTACGGCTTTGACAGCTTTCAGCCGTCAACGGATAGATTAATGCCCAAAAAGGACAACCCGAATCTCTATCGGGTCACGTAAGTTTTTTACCCTTCATTTTTTCGACACGTGGATTTTTAGGGTAAAACGGGATTACCGTGGCTCCTCTTCGATTCACCATCGCTGGAGAGTGGTGCACCATGGTACTGTTCCGTTTCAAATCCATGCACGCATTTCTAAAAGTCGTACGGCACTGTTTCACCATTTCAGACGGATGTTGCACCTTGCACCGTGGATGTTGCATCCTTTAGATATCGATTATTCGGACGGCCATAACTTCTGGCTCGTTTAGAGTTACGGTACCCATAACATGTCAAAACGAAGGCCTCGATGAGTTCTACGGTTTTGATAGCTTTCAGCTGTCAACGAATAGATTAATGCCCAAAAAGGACAACCCGAATCTCAATCGGGTCGCGTAAGTTTTTTACCCTTCGTTTTTTCGACACGTGGATTTTTATGGTAAAACGGGATTACCTTGGCTCGTCTTCGATTCACCATTGCTAGAGAGTGGTGCACCATGGTACTGTTCCGTTTCAAATCCAAGCACGCATTTCTAAAAGTCGTACGACACTTTTTCGCCATTTCGGACGGATGTTGCACCGTGCGCCGTGGATGTTGCACACCGTAGATATCGATTATTCGAACGGCCATAACTTCTGGCTTGTTTAGAGTTACGGGAGCCATAACCTGTCAAGACGAAGGCCTCGATGAATTCTATGGCTTTGACAGCTTTCAGCCGTCAACGGATAGATTAATGCCCAAAAAGGACAACCCGAATCTCAATCGGGTCACGTAAGTTTTTTGCGCTTCGTTTTTTCGACACGTAGATTTTTACGGTAAAACGGGATTACCGTGGCTCGTCTTCGATTCACCATCGCTGGAGAGTGGTGCACCATGGTACTATTCCATTTCAAATCCATGCACACATTTCTAAAAGTCGTACGGCACTGTTTCGCCACTTCGGACGGATGTTGCACCTTGCACAGTGGATGTTGCACCCTGTAGATATCGATTATTCGGACGGCCATAACTTCTGGCTCGTTCTGAGTTACGGGAGCCATAACCTATCAAAACGAAGGCCTCGATGAGTTCTACGTCTTTGACATCTTTCAGCCGTCAACGGATAGATTAATGTCCAAAAAGGACAACCCGAATCTCAATCGGGTCACGTAAGTTTTTTAACCTTCGCTTTTTCCACACGTGGATTTTACGGTAAAACAGGATTACCGTGGCTCGTCTTAGATTCACCATCGCTAGAGAGTGGTGCACTATGGTACTATTTCGTTTCAAATCCAAGCACGCATTTCAAAAAGTCGTACGACACTGTTTCGCCATTTCGGACGGATGTTGCACCGTGCACCGTGGATGATGCACCCTGTAGATATCGAATATTCGAACGGCCATAACTTCTGCCTCGTTTAGAGTTACGGAAGCCATAAACTATCAAAACGAAGGCCTCGATGAGTTCTATGGCCTTGACAGCTTTCAGCCATTAACGGATAGATTAATGCCCAAAAAGGACAACCCGAATCTCAATCGGGTCACGTAAGTTTCTTACCCTTCGTTTTTTCGACACGTGGATTTTTACGGTAAAACGGGATTACCGTGGCTCGTCTTCGATTCACCATCGCTGGAGAGTGGTGCACCATGGTATTGTTCCATTTCAAATCTAAGCATGTATTTCTAAAAGTCGTACGACACTGTTTCGCCATTTCGGACGGATGTTGCACTCTGCACCGTGGATGTTGCACTCTGTAGATATCGATTATTCGGACGACCATAACTTCTGCCTCGTTTAGAGTTACGGGAGCGATAACCTGTCAAAACGAAGTCGTCGATGAGTTCTATGGATTTGACAGCTTTCAGCCATCAACGGATAGATTAATACCCAAAAAGGACAATCCGAATCTCAATCGGGTCACGTATGCTTTTCACCCTTCGTTTTTTCGAAACGTGGATTTTTACGGTAAACCGAGATTATCGTGGCTCGTCTTCGATACACCATCGCCGGAGAGTGGTGCACCATGGTACCGTTCCGTTTAAAATCCATGCACGCATTTGAAAAAGTCGTACGACACTGTTTCGCCATTTCGGACGGATGTTGCACCTTACACCGTGGATGTTGCACCCTGTAGATATCGATTGTTAGGACGGCCATAACTTCTGGCTCGTTTAGAGTTACGGGAGCCATAACCTGTCAAAACGAAGGCCTCGATGCGTTCTACGGCTTTGACAACTTTCAGCCGTCAACGGATAGATTAATGCCCAAAAAGGACAACCCGAATCTCAATCGGGTCACGTAAGTTTTTTACGCTTCGTTTTTTCGACACGTGGATTTTTACGGTAAAACGGGATTACCGTGGCTCGCCTTCGATTCACCATCGCTGGAGAGTGGTGCACCATGGTACTGTTCCATTTCAAATCCATGCACACATAAAAGTCGTACGGCACTGTTTCGCCATTTCGGACGGATGTTGCACCTTGCACCGTGGATGTTGCACCCTTTAGATATCGATTATTTGGACGGCCATAACTTCTGGCTCGTTTAGAGTTACGGAATCCATAACCTGTCAAAACGAAGGCCTCGATGAGTTCTATGGCTTGGACAGCTTTCAGCCGTCAACGGATAGATTAATGCCCAAAAAGGACGACCCGAGTCTCAATCGGGACAGGTTAGTTTTTTACCCTTCGTTTTTTCAACATGTAGATTTTTACGGTAAAACGGGATTACTGTGCCTTGTCTTCGATTCACCATCGCTGGAGAGTGGTGCACCATGGTACTGTTCCATTTCAAATCCATGCATGCATTTCTAAAAGTCGTACGGCACTGTTTCGCCATTTCGGACGGATGTTGCACCTTGCACCGTGGATGTTGCACGCTGTAGATATCGATTATTCGGACGGCCATAACTTCGGGCTCGTTTAGAGTTATGGGAGCCATAACCTGTCAAAACGAAGGCCGCGATGAGTTCTACGGCTTTGACAGCTTTCGGCCATCAACGGATAGATTAACGCCCAAAAAGGACAACCTGAATCTCAATCGGGTAACGTAAGTTTTTTACCCTTTGTTTTTTCGACACGTGGGTTTTTACGGTAAAACGGGATTACCGTGGCTCGTCTTCGATTCACCATCGCTGGAGAGTGGTACACCATAGTACTGTTCTGTTTCAAATCCATGCACGCATTTCTAAAAGTCGTACGACACTGTTTTGCAATTTCGGACGGATGTTGCACCTTGCGCCGTGGATGTTGCACCCTTTAGATATCGATTACTCGGACGGCCATAACTTCTGGCTCGTTTACAGTTACGGGAGCCATAACCTACCAAAACGAAGGCCTCGATGAGTTCTACGGCTTTGAGAGCTTTCAGCCGTCAACGGATAGATTAACGCCCAAAAAGGACAACCCGAATCTCAATCGTGTCACGTAAGTTTTTTACCCTTCGTTTTTTCGACACGTGGATTTTTACGGTAAAACGGGATTACCATGGCTCGCCTTCGATTCACCATCGCTGGAGAGTGGTGCACCATGTTACTATTCCGTTTCAAATCTATGCACGCATTTCTAAAAGTCGTACGGCACTTTTTCGCCATTTCGGACGGATGTTGGACCTTGCGGAGTGGATGTTGCACCCTGTAGATATCGATTATTCGGACGGCCATAACTTCTGGCTCGTTTAGAGTTACGGCAGGCATAACCTGTCAAAACATAGGCCTCGATGAATTCTACGGCTTTGACAGCTTTCAGCCTCAACGGATAGATTAATGCCCAAAAAGGACAACCCGAATCTCAATCGGGTCACGTAAGTTTTTTACCCTTCGTTTTTTCGACACATGGATTTTTACGGTAAAATGGGATTACCGTGGCTCGTCTTCGATTCACCATTGCTGGAGAGTGGTACACCATGGTACTGTTCCGTTTAAAATCCATGCACGCATTTCTAAAAGTCGTACGACACTGTTTTGCCATTTCGGACGGATGTTGCACCTTGCACCGTGGATGTTGCACCCTTTAGATATCGATTACTCGGACGGCCATAACTTCTGGCTCATTTAGAGTTACGGGTGCCATAATCTGTCAAAACGAAGGCCTCGATGAGTTCTATGGTTTTGATGGCTTTCAGCTGTCAAAGGATAGATTAACGCCCAAAAAGGACAACCCGAATCTCAATCGGGTCACGTAAGTTTTTTACCCTTCGTTTTTTCGACACGTGGATTTTTACGGTAAAACGGGATTACCATGGCTCGCCTTTGATTCACCATCGCTGGAGAGTGGTGCACCGTGGTACTATTCCGTTTCAAATCCATGCACGCATTTCTAAAAGTCGTACGACACTGTTTCGCCATTTCGGACGGATGTTGCACCTTGCACGGTGGATGTTGCACCCTGTAGATATCGATTATTCGGACGGCCATAACTTCTGGCTCGTTTAGAGTTACGGGAGCCATAACCTATCAAAACGAAGGCCTCGATGAGTTCTACGGCTTTGACAGCTTTCAGCCGTCAACGGATAAATTAATGCCCAAAAAGGACAACCCGAATCTCAATCGGGTCTCGTACGTTTTTTACCCTTCGTTTTTTAGACACGTGGATTTTTACGGTAAAACGGGATTACCGTGGCTCGTCTTCGATTTACCATCGTTGGAGAGTGGTGCACCATGGTATTGTTCAGTTTCAAATCTAAGCACGCATTTCTAAAAGTCGTATGGAACCGTTTCGCCATTTCGGACGGATGTTGCACCTTGCACCGTGGATGTTGCACCCTGTAGATATCGATTATTCGGACGGCCATAACTCCTGGCTTGTTTAGAGTTACAGGAGCCATAACATGTCAAAACGAAGGCCGCGATGATTTCTTCGGCTTTGACAGCTTTCAGCCGTCAACGGATAGATTAATGCCCAAAAAGGACAACCCGAATCTCAATCGGGTCACGTAAGTTTTTTACCCTTCGTTTTTTGGATACGTGGATTTTTACGGTAAAACGGGATTACCGTGGCTCGTCTTTGATTCACCATCGCTGGAGAGTGGTGCACCATGGTATTGTTCCGTTTCAAATCTAAGCATGCATTTCTAAAAGTCGTACGACACTGTTTCGCCATTTCGGACGGATGTTGCACTGTGCGCCATGGATGTTGCACCCTGTAGATATCGATTATTCGGACGACCATAACTTTTGCCTCGTTTAGAGTTACGGGAGCGATAACCTGTCAAAACGAAGTCCTCGATGAGTTCTACGGATTTGACAGCTTTCAGCCGTCAACGGATAGATTAATGCCAAAAAAGGACAATCCGAATCTCAATCGGGTCACGTATGTTTTTCACCCTTCGTTTTTTCGAAACGTGGATTTTTACGGTAAACCGAGATTACCGTGGCTCATCTTCGATTCACCATCGCTGGAGAGTGGGGCACCATGGTACCGTTCCGTTTCAAATCCATGCACGCATTTCAAAAAGTCGTACGACACTGTTTCGCCATTTCGGACGGATGTTGCACCTTGCACCGTGGATGTTGCACCCTGTAGATATCGATTATTCGGACGGCCATAACTTCTGCCTCGTTTAGAGTTACGGGAGCCATAACCTGTCAAAACGTAGGCCTCGATGAGTTCTACGGCTTTGACAGATTTCAGCCGTCAACGGATAGATTATTGCCCAAAAAGGACAACCCGAATCTCAATCGGGTCACGTATGTTTTTCACCTTTCTTTTTTCGAAACGTGGATTTTTACGGTAAAACGAGATTACTGTGGCTCGTCTTCGATTCACCCTCGCTGGAGAGTGGGACACCATGGCACTGTTCCGTTTCAGATCCATGCACGCATTTTTAAAAGTCGTACGGCACTGTTTCGCCATTTCGGACGGATGTTGCACCTTGCACCGTGGATGTTGCATCTTTTAGATATCGATTATTCGGACGGCCATAACCTCTGGCTCGTTTAGATTTACGGGGGCCATAACCTGTCAAAACGAAGGCCTCGATGTGTTCTACGGATTTGACAGCTTCCAGCAGTCAACGGGTAGATTAACGCCCAAAAAGGACAACCCAAATCTCAATCGGGTCACTTAATTTTTTTACCCTTCGTTTTTTCGACACGTGGATTTTTACGGTAAAACGGGATTACCGTGGCTTGCCTTCGATTCACCATCGCTGGAGAGTGGTGCACCATGGTACTATTCCGTTTCAAATCCATGCACGCATTTCTCAAAGTCGTACGACACTGTTTCGCCATTTCGGACGGATGTTGCACCTTGCACAGTGGATGTTGCACCATGCAGATATCGATTATTCGGACGGCCATAACTTCTGGCTCGTTTAGAGTTACGAGAGCCATAACCTGTCAAAATGAAGGCCTCGATGATTTCTACGGCTTTGACAGCTTTCAGCCGTCAACGGATAGATTAATGCCCAAAAAGGACAACCCGAATCTCAATCGGGTCACGTAAGCTTTTTACCCTTCGTTTTTTCGACACGTGGATTTTTACGGTAAAACGGGATTACCGTGGCTCGTCTTCGATTCACCATCGCTGGAGAGTGGTGCACCATGGTATTGTTCCGTTTCAAATCCAAGCACGCATTTCTAAAAGTCGTACGACATAGTTTCGCCATTTCGGACGGATGTTGCACCGTGCACCGTGGATTTTGCACCCTGTAGATATCGATTATTCGGACGACCATAACTTCTGCCTCGTTTAGAGTTATGGGAGCGATAACCTGTCAAAACGAAGGCCTCGATGAGTTCTATGGCTTTGACAGCTTTCAGCCATCAACGGAAAGAATAATGCCCAAAAACGACAACCCGAATCTAATCGGGTCACGTAAGTTTTTCACCCTTCGTTTTTTCGAAACGTGGAGTTTTACGGTAAACTGAGATTACCATAGCTCCATCTCGATTCACCATCGCTGGAGAGTGGTGGTCCATGGTACTGTTCCGTTTCAAATCCATGCACGCATTTCTAAAAGTCGTACGGCACTGTTTTGCCATTTCGGACGGATTTTGCACTGTGCACCGTGGATGTTGAACCCTGTAGATATCGATTATTCGGACGGCCATAACTTCTGGCTCGTTTAGAGTTACGGGAGCCATAACCAATCAAAACGAAGGCCTCGATGAGTTCTACGGCTTTGACAACTTTCAGCCGTCAACGGATAGATTAATACGGTAAAACGGGATTACCGTGGCTCGTCTTTTCGTAAGTTTTTTACCCTTCGTTTTTTACCCGAATCTCAATCGGGTCACGTAAGTTTTTTACCCTTCGTTTTTTCGACACGTGGATTTTTACGGTAAAACGGGATTACCGTGGCTCGTCTTCGATTCACCATCGTTGGAGAGTGGTGCACCATGGTACTGTTCCATTTCAAATCCATGCACGCATATCTAAAAGTCGTACGGCACTGTTTCGCCATTTCGGACGGATGTTGCACCTTGCACCGTGGATGTTGCACCCTTTAGATATCGATTATTCGGACGGCCATAACTTCTGGATCGTTTAGAGTTACGTAAGCCATAACCTGTAAAAATGAAGGCCTCGATATCTACAGGGTTCAACGGATAGATTAATGCCCAAAAAGGACAACCCGAATCTCAATCGGGTCACGTAAGTTTTTCACCCTTCGTTTTTTCGACACGTGGATTTTTACGGTAAAACGGGATTACCGTGGCTCGTCTTCGATTCACCATCGCCGGAGAGTGGTGCACCATGGTACTGTTCCGTTTCAAATCCATGCATGCATTTCTAAAAGTCGTACGGCACTATTTCGCCATTTCGGATGGATGTTGCACCTTGCACCGTGGATGTTGCACCCTGTAGATATCGGTTATTCGGACGGCCATAACTTCTGGCTCGTTTAGAGTTACGGGAGCCATAACCTATCAAAACGAAGGCCTCAATGAGTTCTACAGCTTTGACCGCTTTCAGCCGTCAATGGATAGATTAATGCCCAAAAAGGACAACCCGAATCTCAATCGGGTCACGTAAGTTTTTTACCCTTCGTTTTTTCGACACGTGGATTTTTACGGTAAAACGGGATTACCGTGGCTCCTCTTCGATTCACCATCGCTGGAGAGTGGTGTACCATGGTACTGTTCCGTTTCAAATCCATGCACGCATTTCTAAAAGTCGTACGGCACTGTTTCGCCATTTCGGACGGATGTTGCACCTTGCACCGTGGATGTTGCACCCTGTAGATATCGATTATTCGGACGGCCATAACTTCTAGCTCGTTTAGAGTTACGGGAGCCATAACCTGTCAAAATGAAGGCCTCGATGAGTTCTACGGCTTCGACAGCTTTCAGTCGTCAACGGATATATTAATGCCCAAAAAGGACAACCCCAATCTCAATCGGGTCACGTAAGTTTTTTACCCTTCTTTTTTTCGGAACGTGGATTTTTACGGTAAAACGGGATTACCGTGGCTCGTCTTCGATTCACCATCGCTGGAGAGTGGTGCACCATGGTACTGTTCCGTTTCAAATCCATGCACGCATTTCTAAATGCCGTACGGCACTATTTCGCCATTTCGGACGGATGTTGCACCTTGCACCATGGATGTTGCACCCTGTAGATATCGATTATTCAGACGGCCATAACTTCTGTCTCGTTTAGATTTACGGGAGCCATAACCTTTCAAAACGAAGGCCTCGATGAGGCCTACGGTTTTGACAGCTTTCAGCCTTCAACGGATAGATTAATTCCCAAAAAGGACAACCCGAATCTCAATCGGGTCACGTAAATTTTTTGCCCTCTGTTTTTTTCGACACGTGGATTTTTACGGTAAAACGGGATTACCGTGGCTCGTCTTCGATTCACCATCGCTGGAGAGTGGTGCACCATGGTACTGTTCCGCTTCAAATCCATGTATGCATTTCTAAAAGTCGTACGGCACTGTTTCTCCATTTCGGACGGATGTTGCACCTTGCACCGTGGATGTTGCACCCTGTAGATATCGATTATTCGGACGGCCATGACTTCTGGGTCATTTAGAGTTACGGGAGCCATAACCTGTCAAATCGAAGGCCTCGATGAGTTCTACGGCTTTGACAACTTTCAGCTGTCAACGGATAGATTAATGCCCAAAAAGGACAACCCGAATCTCAATCGGGTCACGTAAGTTTTTGCCCTTCGTTTTTTCGAAACGTGGATTTTTACGGTAAAACGGGATTACCTTGGCTCGTCTTCGATTCACCATCGCTGGAAGGTGGTGCACCATGGTACTGTTCCGTTTCAAATCCATGCACGCATTTCTAAAAGTCGTACGACACTGTTTCTCCATTTCAGACGGATGTTGCACCTTGCACCGTGGATGTTGCACCCTGTAGATATCGATTATTCGGACGGCCATAACTTCTGGCTCGTTTAGAGTTACGGGAGCCATAACCTGTCAAAAAGAAGGCCGCGATGAGTTCTACTACTTTGACAGCTTTCAGCCGTAAACGGATAGATTAATGCCCAAAAAGGAAAACCCGAATCCCAATCGGGTCACGTAAGTTTTTTACCCTTCGTTTTTTCGACACGTGGATTTTAACGGTAAAACGGGATTACCGTGGCTCGTCTTCGATTCACCATCGCTGGAGAGTGGTACACCATGGTACTGTTCCGTTTCAAATCCATGCACGCATTTCTAAAAGTCGTACGGCACTGTTTCGCCATTTCGGACGGATGTTGCACCTTGCACCGTGGATGTTGCACCCTGTAGATATCGATTATTCGGACGGCCATAACTTCTGGCTCGTTTAGAGTTACGGGAGCCATAACCTGTCAAAACGAAGGCCGCGATGATTTCTACTACTTTGACAGCTTTCAGCCGTAAACGGATAGATTAATGCCCAAAAAGGAAAACCCGAATCCCAATCGGGTCACGTAAGTTTTTTACCCTTCGTTTTTTCGACACGTGGATTTTAACGGTAAAACGGGATTACCGTGGCTCGTCTTCGATTCTCCATCGCTGGAGAGTGGTACACCATGGTACTGTTCCGTTTCAAATCCATGCACGCATTTCTAAAAGTCGTACGGCACTGTTTCGCCATTTCGGACGGATGTTGCACCTTGCACCGTGGATGTTGCACCCTGTAGATATCGATTATTCGGACGGCCATAACTTCTGGCTCGTTTAGAGTTATGGGAGCCTTAACCTGTCAAAATGAAGGCCTCGATGAGTTATATGGCTTTGACAGCTTTCAGTCGTCAATGGATAGATTAATGCCCAAAAATGACAACTCGAATCTCAATCGGGTCACGTAAGTTTTTCACCGTTCGTTTTTTCGACACGTGGATTTTTACGGTAAAACGGCATTACCGTGGCTCGTCTTCGATTCACTATCGCTGGAGAGTGGTGCACCACGGTACTGTTCCGTTTCATACCCATGCACGCATTTCTAAAAGTCGTACGGCACTGTTTCGCCATTTCGGACGGATGTTGCACCTTGCACCGTGGATGTTGCACCCTGTAGATATCTATTATTCGGACGGCCATAACTTCTGGCTCGTTTAGAGTTACGGGAGCCATAACCTATCAAAACGAAGGCCTCGATGCGTTCTACGGCTTTGACAGCTTTCAGTCGTCAACGGATAGATTAATGCCCAAAAAGGACAACTCGAATCTCAATCTGGTCACGTAAGTTTTTCACCCTTCGTTTTTTCAACGAGTGGATTTTAACGGTAAAACGGGATTACCGTGGCTCGTCTTCGATTCACCATCGCTGGAGTGTGGTGCACCAAGGTACTGTTCTGTTTCAAATCCAAGCACGCATTTCTAAAAGTCGTACGACACTGTTTCGCCATTTCGGACGGATGTTGCTCCTTGCACCGTGGATGTAGCACCCTGTAGATATCGATTATTCGGACGGCCATAACTTCTGTCTCGTTTAGAGTTACGGAAGTCATAACCTGTCAAAACGAAGGCCTCGATGAGACCTACGGCTTTCACAGCTTTCAGCCGTCAACGGATTGATTAATGCCCAAAAAGGACAACCCGAATCTCAATCGGGTCACGTAAGTTTTTACCCTTCGTTTTTTCGACATGTGGATTTTTACGGTAAAACGGGATTACCGTGGCTCGTCTTCGATTCACCATCGCTGGAGAGTGGTGCACCATGGTACCATTCCGTTTCAAATCCATGCATGCATTTCTAAAAGTCGTACGACACTGTTTTGCCATTTCGGACGGATGTTGCACCTTGCACCGTGGATGTTGCACCCTGTAGATATCGATTATTCGGACGGCCATAACTTCTGGCTCGTTTAGAGTTACGGGAGCCATAACCTGTCAAAACGAAGGGCTCGATGAGTTCTACGGCTTTGACCGCTTTCAGCCGTCAATGGATAGATTAATGCCCAAAAAGGACAACCCGAATCTCAATCGGGTCACGTAAGTTTTTTACCCTTCGTTTTTTCGACGCGTGGATTTTTACGGCAAAACGGGATTACCGTGGCTCGTCTTCGATTCACCACCGCTGGAGAGTGGTGCACCATGGTACTATTCTATTTCAAATCCATGCATGCATTTCTAAAAGTCGTACGGCACTGTTTCGCCATTTCGGACGGATGTTGCACCTTGCACCGTGGATGTTGCACCCTGTAGATATCGATTATTCGGACTGCCATAACTTCTGGCTCGTTTAGAGTTACGGGAGCCATAACCTGTCAAAATGAAGGGCTCAATGAGTTCTACAGCTTTGACCGCTTTCAGCTGTCAACTGATAAATTAATGCCCAAAAAGGACAACCCGAATCTCAATCGGGTCACGTAAGTTTTTTACCCTTCGTTTTTTCGACACGAGGATTTTTACGGTAAAACGGGATTTCCGTGGCTCGTCTTTGATTCACCATCGCTAGAGAGTGGTGCACCATGGTACTGTTCCGTTTCAAATCCATGCACTCATTTGTAAAAGTCGTACGGCACTGTTTCGCCATTTCGGACGGATGTTGCACCTTGCACCGTGGATGTTGCACCCTGTAGATATCGATTATTCGGACGGCCATAACTTCTGGCTCGTTAAGAGTTACGGGAGCCATAATCAGTCAAAACGAAGGCCTCGATGAGTTCTACGGCTTTGACGGCTTTCAGCCGTCAACGGATAGATTAATGCCCAAAAAGGACAACCCGAATCTCAATCGGGTCACGTAAGTTTTTTAACCTTCGTTTTTTCGGAACGTGGATATTTACGGTAAAACGGGATTACCGTGGCTCGTCTTCGATTCACCATCGCTGGAGAGTGGTACACCATGGTACTGTTCCGTTTCAAATCCATGCATGCATTTCTAAAAGTCGTACGACACTGTTTCGCCATTTCGGACGGATGTTGCACCTTGCACCGTGGATGTTGCACCCTGTAGATATCGATTATACGGACGACCGTAACTTCTGTCTCGTTTAGATTTACGGGAGCCATAACCTATCAAAACGAAGGCCTCGATGAGGCCTATGGTTTTGGTAGGTTTCAGCCTTCAACGTATAGATTAATTCCCAAAAAGGACAACCCGAATCTCAATCGGGTCACGTAAGTTTTTTACCCTTTGTTTTTTCGACACGTGGATTTTTACGGTAAAACTGGATTACCGTGGCTCGTCTTCGATTCACCACCGCTGGAGAGTGGTTCACCATGGTACTGTTCCGTTTCAAATCCATGCACGCATTTCTAAAAGTTGTATGGCACTGTTTCGCCATTTCGGACGGATGTTGCACCTTGCACCGTGGATGTTGCACCCTGTAGATATCGATTATTCGGACGACCATAACTTCTGTCTCGTTTTGAGTTATGGGAGCCATAACCTGTCAAAACGAAGGCCTCCATGAGTTCTACGGCTTTGACAGCTTTCAGCCGTCAACGGATAGATTAATGTCCAAAAAGGACAACCCTAATCTCAATCGGGTCACGTAAGTTTTTTACCATTCGTTTTTTCGAAACGTGGATTTTTACGGTAAAACGGGATTACCGTGGCTCGTCTTCGATTCACCATCGCTGGAGAGTGGTGCACCATGGTACTGTTTCGTTTCAAATCCATGCTCGCATTTCTAAAAGTCGTACGGCACTGTTTCATCATTTCGGACGGATGTTGCACCTTGCACCGTGATGTTGCACCCTGTAGATATCGATTATTCGAACGGCCATAACTTCTGGCTCGTTTAGAGTTACGGGAGCCATAACCTGTCAAAACGAAGGCCTCGATGAGTTCTACGGTTTTGACAGCTTTCAGCCATCAACGGATAGATTAATACCCAAAAAGGACGACCCGAATCTCAATCGGGTCACGTAAGTTTTTTACCCTTCGTTTTTTCGACACGTGGATTTTTACGGTAAAACGGGATTACCGTGGCTCGTCTTCGATTCACCATCGCTGGAGAGTGGTACACCAAGGTACTGTTCTGTTTCAAATCCATGCACGCATTTCTAAAAGTCGTACGGCACTGTTTCGCCATTTCGGACGGATGTTGCGCCTTGCACCGTGGATGTTGCACCCTGTAGATATCAATTATTCGGACGGCCATAACTTCTGGCTCATTTAGAGTTACGGGAGCCATAACCTGTCAAAACGAAGTCCCCGATGAGTTCTACAGCTTCGACAGCTTTCAGCCATCAACGGATAGATTAATGCCCAAATGGAAAACCCGAATCTCAATCAGGTCATGTAAGTTTTTTACCATTCGTTTTTTCGAAATGTGGATTTTTACGGTAAAACGGGATAACCATGGCTTGTCTTCGTTTCACCATCACCGGAGAGTGGTGCACCATGGTACTGTTCCGTTTCAAATCCATGCACGCATTTCTAAAAGTCGTACGGCACTGTTTCGCCATTTCGGACGGATGTTGCAACTTGCACCGTGGATGTTGCACCCTGTAGATATCGATTATTCAGACTGCCATAACTTCTGGCTCGTTTAGAGTTACGGGAGCCATAACCAGTCAAAACGAAGGCCTCGATGAGTTCTACGGCTTTGACAGCTTTCAGCCGTCAACGTAAAGATTAATGCCCAAAAAGGACAACCCGAATCTCAATCGGGTCACGTAAGTTTTTTACCCTTCGTTTTTTCGACACGTGGATTTTTACGGTAAAACGGGATTACCGTGGCTCGTCTTCGATTCACCATCGCAGGAGAGTGGTGCACCATGGTACTGTTCTGATCCATACACGCATTTCTAAATGTCGTACGGCACTGTTTCGCCATTTCGGACGGATGTTGCACCTTGCACCGTGGATGTTGCACCCGGTAGATGTCGATTATTCGGACGGCCATAACTTCTGGCTCGTTTAGATTTACGGGAGCCATAACCAGTCAAATCGAAGGCCTCGATGAGTTCTACGGCTTTGATAGCTTTCAGCCATCAAAGGATAGATTAATGCCCAAAAAGGACAACCCGAATCTCAATCGGGTCACGTAAGTTTTTTACCCTTCGTTTTTTCGACACGTGGATTTTTACGGTAAAACGGGATTACCGTGGCTCGTATTCGATTCACCATCGCTGGAGAGTGGTGCACCATGATACTGTTCTGTTTCAAATCCATGCACGCATTTCTAAAAGTCGTACGGCACTGTTTCGCCATTTCGAACGGATGTTGCACCTTGCACCGTGAATGTTGCACCCTGTAGATATCGATTATTCGGACGGCCATAACTTCTGGCTCGTTTAGAGTTACGGGAGCCATATCCTGTCAAAACGAAGGCCTCGATGAGTTCTATGGCTTTGATAGCTTTCAGCCATAAACGGATAGATTAATGCCCAAAAAGGACAACCCGAATCTCAATCGGGTCACATAAGTTTTTTACCATTCGTTTTTTCGAAACATGGATTTTTACGGTAAAACGGGATAACAGTGGCTCGTCTTCGATTCACCATCGCCGAAGAGTGGTGCACCATGGTACTGTTCCGTTTCAAATCCATGCACGCATTTCTAAAAGTCGTACGGCACTGTTTCATCATTTCGGACGGATGTTGCACCTTGCACCGTGGATGTTGCACCCTGTAGATATCGATTATTCGGACGGCCATAACTTCTGGCTCGTTTAGAGTTACTCGGGCCATAACCTGTCAAAACAAAGGCCGCGATGAGTTCTACGGCTTTGACAGCTGTCAGCCATAAACGGATAGAATAATCCCTAAAAAGGACAACCCGAATCTCAATCGGGTCACGTAATTTTTTTACCCTTCATTTTTTCGACACGTGGATTTTTACGGTGAAACATGATTACCGTGGCTCGTCTTCGATTCACCATCGCTGGAGAGTGCTGCACCATGGTACTGTTCCGTTTCAAATCCATGCACGCATTTTTAAAAGTCGTACGGCACTGTTTCGCCATTTCGAACGGATGTTGCACCTTGCACCGTGGATGTTGCACCCTGTAGATATCGATTATTCGGACGGACATAACTTCTGGCTCGTTTACAGTTACGGGAGCCATAACCTGTCAAATCGAAGGCCTCGATGAGTTCTACGGCTTTGATAGCTTTCAGCCGTCAACGTATAGATTAATGCCCAAAAAGGACAACCCGAATCTCAATCGGTCACGTAAGTTTTTTACCCTTCATTTTTTCGACACATGGATTTTTATGGTAAAACGGGATTACCGTGGCTCGTCTTCGATTCACCATCGCTAGAGAGTGGTGAACCATGGTACTGTTCCGTTTCAAATCCATGCACGCATTTCTAAAAGTCGTACGGCACTGTTTCGCCATTTCGGACGGATGTTGCACCTTGCATCGTGGATGTTGCACCCTGTAGATATCGATTATTCGGACGGCCATAACTTCTGGCTCGTTTAGAGTTACGGGAGCCATAACTTATCAAAACGAAGGCCTCGATGAGTTCTACGGCTTTGACAGCTTTCAGCGATCAACGGATAGATTAATTCCCAAAAAGGACAACCCGAATCTCAATCGGGTCACGTAAGTTTTTTACCCTTCGTTTTTTCGAAACGTGGATTTTTACGGTAAAACGGGATTACCGTGGCTCGTCTTCGATTCACCATCGCTGGAGAGTGGTGCACCATGGTACTGTTCCGTTTCAAATCCATGCACGCATTTCTAAAAGTCGTACGGCACTGTTTCGCGATTTCGGACGGATGTTGCACCATGCACCGTGGATGTTGCACCCTGTAGATATCGATTATTCGGACGGCCATAACTTCTGGCTAGTTTCGAGTTACGGGAGCCATAACCTGTCAAAACGAAGGCCGCAACGAGCTCTACGACTTTGATAGCTTTCAGCCGTAAACGGATAGAGTAATGCCCAAAAAGGACAACCCGAATCTCAATCGGGTCACGTAAGTTTTTTACCCTTCGTTTTTTCGACACGTGGATTTTTACTGTAAAACGGGATTATCATAGCTCGTCTTCGATTCACCATCGCTGGAGAGTGGTGCACTATGGTACTGTTCCATTTCAAATCCGTGCATGCATTTCTAAAAGTCGTACGGCACTGTTTCGCCATTTCGGACGGATGTTGCACCTTGCACCGTGGATGTTGCACCCTGTAGATATCGATTATTCGGACGGCCATAACTTCTGGCTCTTTTAGAGTTACGGGAGCCATAACTTGTCAAAACGAAGGCCTCGATGAGTTCTATGGTTTTGACAGCTTTCAGCCGTCAGCGGATAGATTAATGCCCAAAAAGGACAACCCGAATCTCAATCAGGTCACTTATGTTTTTTACCCTTCGTTTTTTCGACACGTGGATTTTTACGGTAAAACGGGATTACCGTGGCTCGTTTTCGATTCACCATTGCTGGAGAGTAGTGCACCATGGTACTATCCCGTTTCAAATCCATGCACGCATTTCAAAAAGTCGTACGACACTGTTTCGCCATTTCGGACGGATGTTGCACCTTGCACCGTGGATGTTGCACCATGTAGATATCGATTATTCGGACGGCCATAACTTCGGGCTCGTTTAGAGTTACAGGAGCCATAACTTGTCAAAACGAAGGCCTTGATGAGTTCTACGGCTTTGACAGCTTTCAGCCGTCAACGGATAGATTAATGCCCAAAAAGGACAACCCGAATCTCAATCGGGTCACGTAAGTTTTTCACCCTTTTTTTTCGACACGTGGATTTTTATAGTAAAACGCGATTACCGTGGCTCCTCTTCGATTCACCATCGCTGGAGATTGGTGCACCATGGTACTGTTCCGTTTCAAATCCATGCACGCATTTCTAAAAGTCTTACGACACTATTTCGCCATTTCGGACGGATGTTGCACCTTGCATAGTGGATGTTGCACCCTGTAGATATGGATTATTCGGACGACCATAACTTCTAGCTCGTTTAGAGTTACGGGAGCCATAACCTGTCAAAACGAAGGCCTCGATGAGTTCTACGGCTTTGATAGCTTTCAGCCGTAAACGGATAGATTAATGCCCAAAAAGGACAACCCGAATCTCAATCGGGCCACGTAAGTTTTTTACCCTTTGTTTTTTTGACACGTTGATTTTTACGGTAAAACGGGATTACTGTGGCTCGTCTTCGATTCACCATCGCTGGAGAGAGGTGCAACATGGTACCGTTCCGTTTCAAATCCATGCACGCATTTCTAAAAGTCGTACGACACTGTTTCGCCATTTCGGACGGATGTTGCACCTTGCACCGTGGATGTTGCACCCTGTAGATATCGATTTTTCGGATGGCCGTAACTTCTGGCTCGTTTAGAATTACGGGAG
This sequence comes from Allium cepa, assembly GCA_030765085.1. NCBI lineage: Eukaryota > Viridiplantae > Streptophyta > Magnoliopsida > Asparagales > Amaryllidaceae > Allium > Allium cepa. The sequence goes on along the minus strand of CM060941.1, from coordinate 40,201,446 downwards.
CCATAACCTGTCAAAATGAAGGCCTCGATGATTTCTACGGCTGTGACATCTTTCAGCCGTCAACGGATAGATTAATGGCCAAAAAGGACAACCCGAATCTCAATCAGGTCACTTAAGTTTTTTACCCTTCGTTTTTTCGAAACGTGGATTTTTACGGTAAAACGGGATTACCGTGGCTCGTCTTTGATTCACCATCGCTGGAGAGTGGTGCACCATGGTACTGTTCCGTTTCAAATCCATGCACGCATTTCTAAAAGTCGTACGGCACCGTTTCGCCATTTCGGACGGATGTTGCACCTTGCACCGTGGATGTTGCACCCTGTAGATATCGATTATTCGGACGGTCATAACTTCTGGCTCGTTTAGAGTTACGGGAGCTATAACCTATCAAAAAGAAGGCCGCGATGAGTTCTACTTCTTTGACAGCTTTCATCCGTAAACGGATAGATTAATGCCCAAAAAGGACAACACGAATCTCGATCGGGTCACGTAAGTTTTTTACCCTTCGTTTTTTCGACACGTGGATTTTTAAGTTAAAACGGGATTACCGTGGCTCGTCTTCGATTCAACATCGCTGGGGAGTGGTGCACCATGGTACTGTTTCGTTTCAAATCCATGCACGCATTTCTAAAAGTCGTACGACACTGTTTCGCCATTTCGGACGGATGTTGCACCTTGCACCGTGGATGTTGCACCCTATAGATATCGATTATTCGGACGGCCATAACTTCTGGCTCGTTTAGAGTTACGGGAGCCATAACCTGTCAAAACGAAGGCCTCGATGAGTTCTACGGCTTTGACATCTTTCAGCCATCAACGGATAGATTAATGCCCTAAAAGGACAACCCGAATCTCAATCGGGTCACGTAAGTTTTTCACCCTTCGTTTTTTCGACACGTGGATTTTTACGGTAAAACGGGATTACCGTGGCTCGTCTTCGATTCACCATCGCTGGAGAGTGGTGCACCATGGTACTGTTCCGTTTCAAATCCATACATGCATTTCTAAAAGTCGTACGGCACTATTTCGCCATTTTGGATGGATGTTGCACCTTGCACCGTGGATATTGCACCCTGTAGATATCGATTATTCGGACGGCCATAACTTCTGGCTCGTTTAAAGTTACGGGAGCCATAACCTGTCAAAACGAAGGCCTCAATGAGTTCTACGGCTTTGACCGCTTTCAGCCGTCAACGGATAGATTAATGCCCAAAAAGGTCAACCCCAATCTCAATCGGGTCACGTAAGTTTTTTACCCTTCGTTTTTTCGACACGTGGATTTTTACGGTAAAACGGGATTACCGTGGCTCTTTGTAACGACCCGTATTTTACGTGTCGATAAGTCGTAAAATAGTTGCATTAAGTCGTTTGTATTGCTTGAGTCATGTTGAACCTAGGTGGTAGGGTTTACGGATTAAGGGGGTTAGGCCGTGCAATAGCTAGCTCGTGAGTGGCCTAAGTCGTTCGGAATTGAGTCGTGACCGACTTAGTGCTTAGGTCGTGTGATAGCTTAACTCGTGTGGAAGTTAGCTTAGGTTGACTATGAGTTACGACTTAGGGGCTGGAGCGGGTTGGTAAGTTGCTGGGGCTTATAAGTCGTAAACGACCTATAGGATGTGGATGTGACCGACCTAAGAAGGCTATGGGCTAACGAGTTAGTGTGTGAGCGAGTTAAGGAGGATGAGTCGTTTAACCGAGTTTAGTGTTTTACGACCTAAGGTAGATAGGTCGGTAGAGCGACCTAAGATAGTTAGCGACATAGGGTTAACAACCTAACAGTTACGAGTTATGATTTCTGACCGACCTAAGTTTGGACCGACCTAAGGAAGCTAGGTCGTAGACGAGTTAAGGCTTGGTGGTTAAGTCGTCATGTTTTAGGTCGTAGCATAGTTAGGTCGGTAGGTTAGTTAGGTCGTTAGACGACCTAAGGAAGGCCGCTATGAGTTGTTAGGTTGTAACTCGTGTTGCTTGATAGGTCGTGATTAGGTTAGGTCGTATAGAGGCTTATGTGTTAGGTCGTAAGCTTTTAATTCGACAGCTAGGTAGGCCGTGTAAGTGCATGTGTGTGCTAAGTCGGCCTTGTTTGTTAGGTCGCATAGGAGTTAGGTCGTGAGATCTTGTGTGTTTGGGTAAGTCGTAGGTCGTTGGTTCGAGTTAAGGAAGGCGGCTGTATTTTAGGTCGCATGTACTACTGAGATTTAAGTCGTAAACGACCTAAGTTAGGTCGGGGATCTTTAGGTCGGCAACGACCTAAAACTGGGCGACGACCTAAGGGTGATTTCAGCCTATAAATAGAAGGGTTTGGCTCACTTTTTGGCACCGGATTTTTGAAGCGACGAAGTGCTGCCATTTTGAGAGCTCGACTACAACATTTCTTTATCTTCTTTTCTCCACTCCAATCTAGTTCTAACATCTATATAAGATCGAAGATTGAGACTGAAGATCCAAGAGCTAAAGTTGAAGATCTTCATCCAACCAAGCTAGATTTCATCGTTTCAAGCGGGATTTCGACGAATCAAGCTTGAAGCTTCGCTGTCCAGATCTGAAGTTGATAGTTTTTGAAGTGTTTGGGTGATTTGGTGAGTGGTGGTTATCTCTCACGCGGACCCAAAGGAGTATATTGGATTGGTGGTTTGTTGGAGTGTTGTAGATAGTGATTTTATGCATTTTTCCTTAGATCCAAGTGTAGATCCATTACTTTTGAAGATGTTTACTTATGCAAGTTCATTTACCAAGTTGTAGAGATAAAAACCCATGATTTATATTTGTTGGATCTATGCTAAAAACCCATGATTCATGTATGTTATATCTATGCTCATTTATTTACGAAATTGCCATTGTAGTTATAAATGCCTACTTAGACCATATTTGATTACTTTATTGCTTAAGCTAATGATTGATTTGATTGATTGCTATGTATGTTAGTTGATTGATAGTTAGATCTAGACAAGATGGTCGAAGATGATTCAAAAGCTAAGTGGAAAGGCTCTTGAATGGTGAAAGCTGCTTGTGGCATATGAAGCGGATGTTGAAGCTCATATGTATGGATTAGATGATGTTGAGATGGGACTTTGCCATGGTGCGATGAGGCAAGCCATGATGTTGAGATGAGACTTTGCTATGATGCGATAAAGCGAAGCATGATGTGAGATAGCCTTGGTTTAATCCAGACGGGATCATCCCAAGCATGTTGATAACTCGATGATGCGATGCGAGTTGGTTGATAATGGTTAGCTTGAGAGGCGCTTGAGCTAGTATGGAAATAGTCGTCGAGGAGGATGACTAGGAGGCTGAGATCTCATCGTTGTTGAAGGTTCTAGCATGCTCAAAGCAAGAGTACATTGGAACGGGCTGCGACGACGTTCCAAGCACGGGCTGCGACGACGTGCTAGTACTCTAGGTAGTTGCGAAAATTCCTAGGCACGGGCTACGACGACGTGCGGAGTTATGTCTAGAACCGGGGTTACCATTAGCCCTTGACAGATGGTCATTCAACTAACGGTGAAATCAAGGCAATGATAACAGTGATAGCCAGAGTTATGGATGTTTGGACGTTTGATTGTATCATCATTCGGTCTCAAGAGCGGTGTTTTCTGGGTGCTTATCTGATCTTGGTTTAGGCCTTGGGGGTTTGTGTTTGGAAAACATCGACCTTGACTCGAGTGATTATTGCTTTACTTTAATTGCTTGCTATGTTACGCTTGCTTCTCCTTAAGTGTGTGTGGGGGCTATCACTGTAGAAAGAGGTGGAGTGGGATGGTTTGGTTCCTATTCCTTTTATCCCTTATACTCTTTTGGTATATTTGATAGTTGATTTACTGCTCACTAAGACTTTGTCTGACTCAAGGTTTTATGTCTCCTCTTATTACCTTGGGCTGTTCATCCATGTTGGGATGGGCAGACTAGGTAGTAGGTGACAGGTGCTGTTCTTGGAGATCTACGCTGATGATGACAAAGACGAGCAGGAGGCTTTTGCATATTATTTCATATTATATGTACTTGGTGTTCCGCTGCTGTGTTTGTTTGAGTGTTATATAGTGAGGCTTTGATGTATGGATGGTTCATATGTTTGTATAAAACTATTATGATGCTTATATGATGATGTCCTGTTCTATAGAGCTTCACTATATTATATTTCTCTATTGTATTTATCCATGCACTGTGAGTTGTACGATAGATTCTGCGATGTTTTTTTTCTACCTTGACGATCACCCATGGCTGCCTGGCACACCTTCAGCGTACCATTCTCTTGTTTCCGTGCAGGAGTCATGGGCGGTCGTCACATTTGGTATCAGAGCTTTGGTTAATCGATTTTACCCAACGCTCGCTGACGTAATTACGTATGAGAGACGTAATTGTATTTTGATGGATGATTACTATATATAATATAGTAGTTTAGAAGGATTTGAACTCCTCATGCAGTTGTTTTTCAAGGTGTTCTAAATCATTCCTTTTTGTAGATATTAAGGATGAGCCGAAGTGAGAGACAAGCTGCGAGGGAAAGCCGTGCTGCTAGGGAAGCTGTTGATTATGCTCCTATGTTTGAGGCCATGATGACTTCGATCATGAGGAGGATACCAGCTTCAGGACCGTCAGTAGATGTGGGAGTTCAAGTTCAAGCTCCAAGACCGGTGGATTTTGCTAAGCTTTGCAAGGACTATACTTCTCTTGGAGGAAAGGTTTTCTTGGGAACGGAATCGACCATTGAAGTGCAGAGATGGATAGATGCTTGTAGAAGGATTTTTGGTGACTTGGGAATTGAGGATGCAACTAAGAGGAAGCTCGCATCAAGGCAACTTCAAGGGAGAGCTTCGGATTGGTGGAATTCTATCACCATTGATACTCCGGAGGAGGAGATTACTTGGGAGAAATTCCATGTTAGATTTGAAGCTAAGTTCATCTCTACGGCTCAGAAATATGTTCTGTTTAAGAAGTTTGTGGAGCTCAAGCAAGGTGGGAGACCAGTTCTTGAGTATGTTTCTGAGTTTGAAGCTTTGTCCAAGTATGCTCGATCGTATATTGATTCTCCCTATCAGAAGAATGAGAAGTTTGTGACCGGTTTGGACACTTATCTTGGAAGGCAGTTGGTGGATCATTTGGACGATCCGTTTGAGAAGAATTTGGAAAAAGCCCTCAGGCATGAGTGTTTGTTTCCTAGGGAAAGTTCTGTTGTCGCTGTAACCAAGGAAGGATCTAGGCCACAGCAGAGTGGAAGCAAGAAGAGGAAGCAGCAGCAACAGAAGGGTAAGGATAGCCAGAAGAAGCCAAGGGGCGAAGTGACTTGCTACAATTGCCAGCAGAAGGGTCATCTCTCCAAGGATTGTAGGAATCCAAGGGCGCCGGCGAAATGCCACAATTGTGATAAGCCAGGGCATTTCAGGAGGGATTGTCCGGAACCAAGGAGGGATAGGCAGATTGTGCAAGCTTATGCTATGGGAGCTGTGCCATCGTCTTCAAAAGCTCCTACTGCTAAAAAGAAGGGGAAGAGTGTGGTGGTTCAAGGTACTCTTTCCATTTGTGGTGTTCCAATTAGAGTGTTGTTTGATACTGGAGCATCTCATTCTTTTGTTTGTGATGATTTGGTAGGCCGGTTAGGTTTGAAACCAGATATTGTTGATAGGCCATTGGTTGTGACAAATCCAGTTGGGGGTTCGTCATGTTTGTGTATGATATGCCATGGTCTAGTTGTGTCGAGTCATGATTGCTCGTTTGTTTGTGATTGCTTTGTTCTGAACTTTGCGGGGTTCAGAATTATTTTGGGTATGGACTGGCTTAGGAAGTATGCGGCAAGGATTGATTGTGAGAGGCTGGAGGTGATAGTCGGGAATGTGGAAGGGCGAAAGGTTGTGATACGATGTAAGCATGAAGAAGGCGTCTTCATGAGCTTCATGTATTCGCTGGTTGTTCCACGGGATGGACTGCCATCGGTGCCTATTGTGAATGGATTTGAGGATGTCTTTGACGAGGTCAAAGGGTTACCGCCACATAGGGAGATCGAGTTTTGTATCGATCTAGTTAAGGGAGCCAGACCTGTTGTGATGCCTCTTAGGCGGATGGCGCCTAGGGAGCAGCAAGAGTTGAAGGTGCAAGTTGATGACCTTTTACAGAATGGATTCATTCGGCGTAGTGTGTCCGAATGGGGTGCACCAGTTGTGTTCGCAACCAAAGCGGATGGATCGTTGAGGTTGTGTGTGGATTATCGTGAGCTGAATAAGGTGACTAAGAAGAACAAGTATCCATTGCCGAGGATAGATGACTTGTTTGATCAGCTTCACAAGGCTAAGGTGTTCTCTCAGATGGATTTGGCAACGGGATTTCACCAGTTGAGAGTGGCTAAAGATAGTGTGCCGAAGACTGCTTTCAGGACACCATCGGGTTTTTATGAGTGGCTGGTAATGCCGTTTGGATTGACTAACGCACCAGCATATTTTGTGGATCTTATGAATAGAGTATTCAGAGATCAGTTGAACAAGTTCTACTTGTATTCATGGATGATATTCTTATTTATTCCAGAACTGAGGAAGAGCACAAGACGCACTTGCGTATTGTTTTGGAAATCTTACAGAAACATCAGCTGAAGGCTAAGTTTTCGAAGTGTCACTTCTGGAAGAGTGAAGTGAGATTCTTAGGCCATGTTATTTCTGGAAATATAATAGCGGTTGATCCCGCTAAGGTGGCAGCAATCCAGGATTGGGTTAGACCTAAGAATGCATCCGATGTAAGAAGCTTTCTTGGATTAGCAGGATATTATCGTCGGTTTATCAAAGACTTTTCCAAGATAGCTGCACTGTTAACAGGATTGACGAAGAAGAACCAAGTGTTCAGATGGGATGATAAGTGTGAGCAAGCTTTCGTAATCCTAAAAGAGCGACTAACAAGTGCTCCTGTTTTGACTATTCCAAGTGGGAATGATGAGATGGTGGTTTACACCGATGCATGTGGTACTGGACTTGGAGCAGTGCTAATGCAAAAGGATAGAGTTGTTGCGTATGCAAGTCGACAACTAAAGCCGCATGAAAGGAATTACCCGACTCATGATTTGGAGTTAGCGGCGATTGTGTTTGCTCTGAAGATCTGGAGACATTATCTATTGGGAGTTCAATTCGAGTTGTTTACGGATCATAAGTCGTTGAAGTATCTTTTCTCCCAAAAGGATTTGAATCTTCGGCAGCAACGGTGGCTAGAGTTTTTGGCATCATATGATTTTGGTATAGCTTATACTCCGGGAAAAGGTAACGCAGTAGCTGATGCGTTGAGTCGAAGACATGCCGGATTGGGAGCCATGTTTTCGGAATGGAAGAGTCTCGAGTATTTGGCTGGATTTGATTTCAGGCCCAGATGTGAATTGGAACCTGAGATGTTGGCAAACTTATCGATAAGGCCTACTCTGGTGGAGAGAATTGGCGAGAGCCAAAAGCGAGACGATAAGCTTGTCAAGATTATCCGAGATTTGGAATTTGGATTGGACCCAGAAAAGGATAAAGGATTCGAAGTCGATCGAGAGGGTTGGCTTCGGAAGCAAGGACGACTAGTTGTTCCTGATGTAGATGGATTGAGAGATGAAGTTCTTAGAGAAAGTCATCACTCGAAGTTGACAATTCATCCAGGTGGAAATAAGATGTATCGGGATATGAAGAGAACCTATTATTAGGAAGGTATGAAGAAGGATGTTGGAAATTTTATTTCCAAGTGTATGAATTGTCAGTTGGTTAAAGTAGAGCAGAAAAAGCCCAGTGGATTACTTCAGCCATTAGAGGTTCCTATATGGAAGAGGGAGCAAGTGTCGATGGATTTTATCGATGGCCTACCTAGAACCAGAGCAGGGAATGAAGGGATTTGGGTCATAGTAGATCGGTTGACCAAGAGTGCAAGGTTCATTCCTGTTCGATCAACTAGGACTGCATCGAAGTTGGCTGAGCTTTATGTTAAGTGGATAGTTCGATTCCATGGTGTTCCGAAGAGTATAGTGAGCGACCGAGATCCTTTGTTCACTAGTGGATTTTGGAAGAGCTTCCAGGAGGTTTTGGGAACTAAGTTGTGTTTGAGTACAGCTTATCACCCTCAAACAGATGGTCAGACTGAGAGAGTCAATCGAGTTTTGGAAGATCTTCTCAGAGCTTATGTTTTGGACTTCGGAGGATCATGGGAAGATCATCTTCATTTGGTGGAATTTGCTTATAACAACAGTTATCAGTCGAGTATTGGTATGGCACCATTTGAGGCATTGTATGGAAGACCGTGTAACTCTCCGACATGTTGGTTGGAAACTAGAGAAAAACTGATACTTGGGCCAGAGATGATTCGACAGACTTCGGATTGTATAGGGATCATTCGGCAACGAATGAAGGCAGCCCAAGATCGTCAGAAAAGTTATGCCGATAATCGTCGTAAGGATTTGGAATTCGACGTAGGTGATATGGTTTTTGTGAAGATTTCTCCTCTGAAGAATGTTATTCGATTTGGAAAGAATGGAAAGTTAACTCCGAGATTTGTTGGACCATTCCCGATTATCGAGCGAATTGGAAAGCTCACTTATAGATTGGAGTTACCGGAAAAGATGGCGGGTGTGCACAATGTTTTTCATGTATCTTATCTACGGAAGTATGTGCACGACTCGAGTACAGTGGTTTCTGCTGATAGCTGTGAAGATTTGGAGGTTGATCCAGTTGTTAGAAGATTCGTAAGCCGCTTCGTATTGTTGAAACCGATACAAAACAGCTTAGGAGGAAGACGATTACGTTGCTCAAGATACAATGGAGTGGTGATGTTAACGACTGTACGTGGGAGGAGGAAGAGAGGATGAAGGCAGCTCATCCTCAACTCTTCGAGGTATGGCCCTAAGGTGTCGTGACATCTCATGAATTTGTAGCTTGTTCTAGTCTTAGAATTCTGCATTCTAGGTTAGTAATTGGATGCATGGCTTGTTGATTGCTATGGAGGGTAGGCATGCGGAATAATTTTGATTGCTCTTGTTTGTTTGGAATTTCGGGGGCGAAATTCCTAAGGGGGAGAGAATGTAACGACCCGTATTTTTCGTGTCGATAAGTCATAAAATAGTTGCATTAAGTCGTTTGTATTGCTTGAGTCATGTTGAACCTAGGTGGTAGGGTTTACGGCTTAAGGGGGTTAGGCCGTGCAATAGCTAGCTCGTGAGTGGCCTAAGTCGTTCGGAATTGAGTCGTGACCGACTTAGTGCTTAGGTCGTGTGATAGCTTAACTCGTGTGGAAGTTAGCTTAGGTTGACTACGAGTTACGACTTAGGGGCTGGAGCGGGTTGGTAAGTTGCTGGGGCTTATAAGTCATAAACGACCTATAGGATGTAGATGTGACCGACCTAAGAAGGCTATGGGCTAACGAGTTAGTGTGTGAGCGAGTTAAGGAGGATGAGTCGTTTAACCGAGTTTAGTGTTTTACGACCTAAGGTAGATAGGTCGGTAGAGCGACCTAAGATAGTTAGCGACATAGGGTTAACAACCTAACAGTTACGAGTTATGATTTCTGACCGACCTAAGGAAGCTAGGTCGTAGACGAGTTAAGGCTTGGTGGTTAAGTCGTCATGTTTTAGGTCGTAGCATAGTTAGGTCGGTAGGTTAGTTAGGTCGTTAGACGACCTAAGGAAGGCCGCTATGAGTTGTTAGGTTGTAACTCGTGTTGCTTCATAGGTCGTGACTAGGTTAGGTCGTATAGAGGCTTATGTGTTAGGTCGTAAGCTTTTAAGTCGGCAGCTAGGTAGGTCGTGTAAGTGCATGTGTGTGCTAAGTCGGCCTTGTTTGTTAGGTGCATAGGAGTTAGGTCGTGAGATCTTGTGTGTTTGGGTAAGTCGTAGGTCGTTGGTTCGAGTTAAGGAAGGCGGCTGTATTTTAGGTCGCATGTACTACTGAGATTTAGGTCGTAAACGACCTAAGTTAGGTCGGGGATCTTTAGGTCGGCAACGACCTAAAACTGGGCGACGACCTAAGGGTGATTTCAGCCTATAAATAGAGGGGTTTGGCTCACTTTTTGGCACCGGATTTTTGAAGCGAAGAAGTGCTGCCATTTTGAGAGCTCGACTACAACATTTCTTTATCTTCTTTTCTCCACTCCAATCTAGTTCTAACATCTATATAAGATCGAAGATTGAGATTGAAGATCCAAGAGCTAAAGTTGAAGATCTTCATCCAACCAGGCTAGATTTCATCGTTTCAAGCGGGATTTCGACGAATCAAGCTTGAAGCTTCGCTGTCCAGATCTGAAGTTGATAGTTTTTGAAGTGTTTGGCTGATTTGGTGAGTGGTGGTTATCTCTCACGCGGACCCAAAGGAATATATTGGATTGGTGGTTTGTTGGAGTGTTGTAGATAGTGATTTTATGCATTTTTCCTTAGATCCAAGTGTAGATCCATTACTTATGAAGATGTTTACTTATGCAAGTTCATTTACCAAGTTGTAGAGATAAAAATCCATGATTTATATTTGTTGGATCTACGCTAAAAACCCATGATTCATGTATGTTATATCTATGCTCATTTATTTACGAAATTGCCATTGTAGTTATAAATGCCTACTTAGACCATATTTGATTACTTGATTGCTTAAGCTAATGATTGATTTGATTGATTGCTATGTATGTTAGTTGATTGATAGTTAGATCTAGACAAGAAGGTCGAAGATGATTCAAAAGCTAAGTGGAAAGGCTATTGAATGGTGAAAGCTTCTTGTGGCATATGAAGCGGATGTTGAAGCTCATATGTATGGATTAGATGATGTTGAGATGGGACTTTGCCATGGTGCGATGAGGCAAGCCATGATGTTGAAATGAGACTTTGCTATGATGCGATAAAGCGAAGCATGATGCGAGATAGCCTTGGTTTAATCCAGACGGGATCATCCCAAGCATGTTGATAACTCGATGATGCGATGCGAGTTGGTTGATAATGGTTAGCTTGAGAGGTGCTTGAGCTAGTATGGAAATAGTCGTCGAGGAGGATGACTAGGAGGCTGAGATCTCATCGTTGTTGAAGGTTCTAGCATGCTCAATGCAAGAGTACGTTGGAACGGGCTGCGACGACGTTCCAAGCACGGGCTGCGACGACGTGCTAGTAATCTGGGTAGTTGCGAAAATTCCTAGGCACAGGCTGCGACGACGTGCGGAGTTATGTCTAGAACCGGGGTTACCATTAGCCCTTGACAGATGGTCGTTCAACTAACGGTGAAATCAAGGCAATGATAACAGTGATAGCCAGAGTTATGGATGTTTGGACGTTTGATTGTATCTTCATTCGGTCTCAAGAGCGGTGTTTTCTGGGTGCTTATCTGATCTTGGTTTAGGCCTTGGGGGTTTGTGTTTGGAAAACATCGACCTTGACTCGAGTGATTATTGCTTTACTTTAATTGATTGCTATGTTATGCTTGCTTCTCCTTAATGTGTGTCTGGGGGCTATCATTGTAGAAAGAGGTGGAGTGGGATGGTTTGGTTCCTATTCCTTTTATCCCTTATACTCTTTTGGTATGTTTGATAGTTGATTTACTACTCACTAAGACTTTGTCTGACTCAAGGTTTTATGTCTCCTCTTATTACCTTAGGCAGTTCATCCATGTTGGGATGGGCAGACTAGGTAGCAGGTGACAAGTGCTGTTCTTAGAGATCTACGCTGATGATGACAAAGACGAGCAGGAGACTTTTGCATATTATTTCATATTATATGTACTGGGTGTTCCGCTGCTGTGTTTGTTTGAGTGTTATATAGTGAGGCTTTGATGTATGGATGGTTCATATGTTTGTATAAAACTACTATGATGCTTATATGATGATGTCCTGTTCTATAGAGCTTCACTATATTATATTTCTCTATTGTATTTATCCATGCGCTGTGAGTTGTACGATAGATTTTGCGATGTTTTTTTTCTACCTTGACGATCACCCATGGCTACCTGGCACACCTTCAGCGCACCATTCTCTTGTTTCCGTGCAGGAGTCATGGGCGGTCGTCACACTCGTCTTCGATTCACCATCGCTGGAGAGTGGTGCACCAAGGTACTGTTCCGTTTCAAATCCATGCACGCATTTCTAAAAGTCGTACGGCACTGTTTCGCCATTTCGGACGGATGTTGCACCTTGCACCGTGGATGTTGCACCCTGTAGATATCGATTATTCGGACGTCCATAACTTCTGGCTCGTTTAGAGTTACGGGAGCCATAACCTGTCAAAACGAAGTCCTCGATGAGTTCTACGGCTTCGACAGCTTTCAGTCGTCAACGGATAGATTAATGCCCAAAAAGGACAACCCGAATCTCAATCGGGTCATGTAAGTTTTTTACCCTTCTTTTTTTCGGAACGTGGATTTTTACGGTAAAACGGGATTACCGTGGCTCGTCTTCGGTTCACCATTTCTAAAAGTCTTACGGCACTGTTTCGCCATTACGAACGGATGTTGCACCTTGCACCGTGGATGTTGCACCCTGTAGATATCGATTATTCGGACGACCATAACTTCTGGCTCGTTTAGAGTTACGGGAGCCATAACCTGTCAAAACGAAGGCCTCGATGAGTACTACGGCTTTGACAGCTTTCAGCCATAAGCGGATAGATTAATGCCCAAAAAGGACAACCCGAATCTCAATCGGGTCACATAAGTTTTTTACCATTCGTTTTTTCGAAACGTGGATTTTTACGATAAAACGGGATAACTGTGGCTCGTCTTCGATTCACCATCGCCGAAGAGTGGTGCACCATGGTACTGTTCCGTTTCAAATCCATGCATGCATTTCTAAAAGTCGTACGGCACTGTTTCGCCATTTCGGACGGATGTTGCACCTTGCACCGTGGATGTTGCACCCTGTAGATATCGATTATTCGGACGACCATAACTTCTGGCTCGTTTAGAGTTACAGGAGCCATAACCTGTCCAAATGAAGGCCTCGATGAGTTCTACGGCTTTGACCGCTTTCAGCCATAAACGGATAGATTAATGCCCAAAAAGGACAACCCGAATCTCAATCGGGTCACGTAAGTTTTTTACCATTCGTTTTTTCGAAACGTGGATTTTTACGGTAAAACGGGATAACCGTGGCTCGTCTTCGTTTCACCATCACCGGAGAGTGGTGGACCATGCTACTGTTCCGTTTCAAATCCATGCACGCATTCTAAAAGTCGTACGGCAGTGTTTCTCCATTTCGGACGGATGTTGCAACTTGCACCGTGGATGTTGCACCCTGTAGATATTGATTTTTCGGACGGCCACAACTTCTGGCTCGTTTAGAGTTACGGGAGGCATAACCTGTCAAAACGAAGGCCTCGATGAGTTCTACGGCTTTGACAGCTTTCAGCCGTCAACGGATAGATTAATGCCCAAAAAGGACAACCCGGATCTCAATCGGGTCACCTAAGTTTTTTACCATTCGTTTTTTCGAAACGTGGATTTTTACGGTAAAACGGGATAACCATGGCTCGTCTTCGAATCACCATCGCCGAAGAGTGGTGCACAATGATACTGTTCCGTTTCAAATCCATGCACGCATTTCTAAAAGTCGTACGGCACTATTTCGCCATTTCGGACGGATGTTGCACCTTGCACCGTGGATGTTGCACCCTGTAGATATCGATTATTCGGACGGCCATAACTTCTGTCTCGTTTAGAGTTACGGGAGCCATGACCTGTCAAAACGAAGGCCTCGATGAGTTCTACGGTTTTCACAGCTTTCAGCCATAAACGGATAGAATAATGCCTAAAAAGGACAACCCGAATCTCAATCGGGTCACGTAATTTTTTTACCCTTCGTTTTTTCGACGCGTGGATTTTTACGGTAAAACAGGATTACCGTGGCTCGTCTTCGATTCACCATCGCTGGAGAGTGGTGCACCATGGTACTGTTCCGTTTCAAATCCATGCACGCATTTCTAAAAGTCGTACGACACTGTTTCGCCATTTCAGACAGATGCTGCACCTTGCACCGTGGATGTTGCACCCTGTAGATATCGATTATTCGGACGGCCATAACTTCTGGCTCGTTTAGAGTACGGGAGCCATAACCTGTCAAAACGAAGGGCTCGATGAGTTCTACGGCTTTTACCGCTTTCAGCCGTCAATGGATAGATTAATGCCCAAAAAGGACAACCCGAATCTCAATCGGGTCACGTAAGTTTTTTACCCTTCGTTTTTTCGACACGTGGATTTTTACGGTAAAACGGGATTACCGTGGCTCGTCTTCGATTCACCCTCGCTGGAGAGTGGTGCACCATGGTACAATTCCATTTCAAATCCATGCATGCATTTCTAAAAGTCGTACGGCACTGTTTCGCCATTTCGGACGGATGTTGCACCTTTCGCCGTGGATGTTGCACCCTGTAGATATCGATTATTCGGACTGCCATAACGTCTGGCTCGTTTAGAGTTACGGGAGCCATAACCTGTCAAAACGAAGGGCTCAATGAGTTCTACGGCTTTGACCGCTTTCAGCCGTGAACTGATAGATTAATGGCCAAAAAGGACAACCCGAATCTCAATCGGGTCACGTAAGTTTTTTACCCTTCGTTTTTTCGACACGTGGATTTTTACGGTAAAACGGGATTACCGTGGCTCGTCTTCGATTCACCATCGCTGGAGAGTGGTGCACCATGGTACTGTTCCGTTTCAAATCCATGCACTCATTTCTAAAAGTCGTACCGCACTGTTTCGCCATTTCGGACGAATGTTGCACCTTGCACCGTGGATGTTGCACCCTGTAGATATCGATTATTCGGACGGCCATAACTTCTGGCTCGTTAAGAGTTACGGGAGCCATAACCTGTCAAAACGAAAGCCTCGATGAGTTCTATGGCCTTGACGGCTTTAAGCCGTCAATGGATAGATTAATGCCCAAAAAGGACAACCCGAATCTCAATCGGGTCACGTAAGTTTTTTACCCTTCGTTTTTTCGACACGTGGATTTTTACGGTAAAACGGGATTATCATAGCTCGTCTTCGATTCATCATCACCGAAGAGTGGTGCACCATGGTACTGTTCCGTTTCAAATCCATGCACGTATTTCTAAAAGTCGTACGGCACTGTTTCGCCATTTCGGACGGATGATGCACCTTGCACCGTGGATGTTACACCCTGTAGATATCGATTATTCGAACGGCCATAACTTCTGGCTCGTTTAGAGCTACGGAAGCCATAACTTGTCAAAACGAAGGCCTCGATGATCTACGGCTTTGACAGCTTTCAGCCATCAACGGATAGATTAATTCCCAAAAAGGACAACCCGAATCTCAACTGGGTCACGTAAGTTTTTTACCCTTCTTTTTTCCGAAACGTGGATTTTTACGGTAAAACGGGATTACCATAGCTCGTCTTCGATTCTCCATCGCTGGAGAGTGGTGCACTATGGTACTGTTCTGTTTCAAATCCATGCACGCATTTCTAAAAGTCGTACGGCACTGTTTCGCCATTTCAGACGGATGCTGCACCTTGCACCGTGGATGTTGCAGCCTGTAGATATCGATTATTCGGACGGCCATAACTTCTGGCTAGTTTCGAGTTACGGGAGCCATAACCTGTCAAAACGAAGGCCGCGATGATTTCTATGGCTTTGACAGCTTTCAGCCGTAAACGGATAGATTAATGTCCAAAAAGGACAACCCGAATCTCAATCGGGTCACGTAAGTTTTTTACCCTTTGTTCTTTCGACACGTGGATTTTTACGGTAAAACGGGATTATCATGGCTCGTCTTCGATTCACCATCACCGGAGAGTGGTGCACCATGGTACTGTTCTGTTTCAAATCCATGCACGCATTTCTAAAAGTCGTACGACACTGTTTCGCCATTTCGGACGGATGTTGCAACTTGCACCGTGGATGTTGCACCCTCTAGATATCGATTATTCAGGCGGCCATAACTTCTGGCTCGTTTAGAGTTACGGGAGCCATAACCAGTCAAAACGAAGACCCCGATGAGTTCTACGGCTTTGACAGCTATCAGCCATCAACGGATATATTAATGCCCAAAAAGGACAACCCGAATCTCAATCGGGTCACATAAGTTTTTTACCATTCGTTTTTTCGAAACGTGGATTTTTACGGTAAAACGGGATAACCGTGGCTCGTCTTCGATTCACCATCGCTGAAGAGTGGTGCACCATGGTACTGTTCCGTTTCAAATCCATGCACGCATTTCTAAAGGTCGTACGGCACTGTTTCGCCATTTCGGACGGATGTTGCACCTTGCACCGTGGATGTTGCACCCTGTAGATATCGATTATTCGGACGGCCATAACTTCTGGCTCGTTTAGAGTTACAGGAGCCATAACCTGTCAAAACGAAGGTCGCGATGATTTCTACGGCTTTGACAGCTGTCAGCCATAAACGGATAGAATAGTGCCTAAAAAGGACAACCCGAATCTCAATCGGGTCACGTAATTTTTTTACCCTTTATTTTTCGACACGTGGATTTTTACGGTAAAATAGGATTACCGTGGCTCGTCTTCGATTCACCATCGCTGGAGAGTGGTGCACCATGGTACTGTTCCGTTTCAAATCCATGCACGCATTTCTAAAAGTCGTACGGCACCGTTTCGCCATTTCAGACGGATGTTGCACCTTGCACCGTGGATGTTGCACCCTGTAGATATCGATTATTCGAACGGCCATAACTTCTGGCTAGTTTCGAGTTACGGGAGCCATAACCTGTCAAAACGAAGGCGCGACGAGTTCTACGACTTTGATAGCTTTCAGCCGTCAACGGATAGATTAATGCCCAAAAAGGACAACCCGAATCTCAATCGGGTCACCTAAGTTTTTTACCCTTTGTTTTTTCGACACGTGGATTTTTACGGTAAAACGGGATTATCATGGCTCGTCTTTGATTCACCATCACCGGAGAGTGGTGCACCATGGTATTGTTCCGTTTCAAATCCACGCACGCATTTCTAAAAGTCGTACGGCACTGTTTCGCCATTTCGGACAGATGTTGCAACTTGCACCGTGGATGTTGCACCCTGTAGATATCGATTATTCAGACGGCCATAACTTCTGGCTCGTTTAGAGTTACGGGAGCCATAACTTGTCAAAACGAAGGCCTCGACAAGTTCTACGGCTTTGACAGCTTTCAGCCGTCAGCGGATAGATTAATGCCCAAAAAGGACAACCCGAATCTCAATCGGGTCACTTAAGTTTTTTACCCTTCGTTTTTTCGACACGTGGATTTTTACGGTAAAACGGGATTACCGTGGCTCGTCTTCAATTCACCATTGCTGGATAGTGGTGCACCACGGTACTGTTCCGTTTCAAATCCATGCACGCATTTCAAAAAGTCGTACGACACTGTTTCGCCATTTCGGACGAATGTTGCACCTTGCACCGTGGATGTTGCAACCTGTAGATATCGATTATTCGGACGGCCATAACTTCTGGCTCATTTAGAGTTACGGGAGCCATAACCTGTCAAAACAAAGGCCTCGATGAGTTCTACGGCTTTGACAGCTTTCAGCGATCAACGGATAGATTAATGCCTAAAAAGCACTACCCGAATCTCAATCGGGTCACGTAAGTTTTTCACCCTTCGTTTTTTTGACACGTGGATTTTTACGGTAAAACGGGATTACCGTGGCTCGTCTTCGATTCACCATCGCTGGAGAGTGGTGCACCATGGTACTATTCCGTTTTGAATCCATGCACGCATTTCTAAAAGTCGTACTGCACTGTTTCGCCATTTCGGACGGATGTTGCACCTTGCACCGTGGATGTTGCACCCTGTAGATATCGATTATTCGGACGGCCATAACTTCTGGCTCGTTTAGAGTTACAGGAGCCATAACCTGTCAAAACGAAGGTCGCGATGATTTCTACGGCTTTGACAGCTTTCAACCATAAACGGATAGATTAATGCCCAAAAAGGATAACCTGAATCTCAATCGGGTCACGTAAGTTTTTTACCCTTCGTTTTTTCGACACGTGGATTTTTACGGTAAAACGGGATTACCGTGGCTCGTCTTCGATTCACCAAGCTGGAGAGTGGTGCACCATGGTACTGTTCCGTTTCAAATCAATGCACGCATTTCTAAAAGTCGTACGACACTGTTTCGCCATTTCGGACGGATGTTGCACCTTGCACCATGGATGTTGCACCCTGTAGATATCGATTATTCGGACGGCCATAACTTCTGGCTCGTTTAGAGTTACGGAAGCCATAAGCTGTCAAAACGAAGGCCTCGATGAGTTCTACGGCTTTGACACCTTTCATCCATCAACGGATAGACTAATGCCCAAAAAGGACAACCCGAATCTCAACCAGGTCACGTAAGTTTTTCACCCTTCGTTTTTTCGAAACGTGGACTTTTACGGTAAAACGGGATTACCGTGGCTTGTCTTCGATTCTCCATCGCTGGAGAGTGGTGCACCATGGTACTGTCCCGTTTCAAATCCATGCACGCATTTCTAAATGTCGTACGACACTGTTTCGCCATTTCGGACGGATGTTGCACCTTGCACCGTGGATGTTGCACCCTGTAGATATCGATTATTCGGACGGCCATAACTTCTGGCTCGTTTAGAGTTACGGGAGCCATAACCTGTCAAAACGAAGGCCGCGATGAGTTCTATGGCTTTAACAACTTTCAGCCATCAACGGATAGATTAATGCCCAAAAAGGACAACCCGAATCTCAATCGGGTCACGTAGGTTTTTTACCCTTCGTTTTTTCGGAACGTGGATTTTTACGGTAAAACGGGATTACCGTGGCTCGTCTTCGATTCTCCATCGCTGGAGAGTGGTGCACCATGGTACTGTTCCGTTTCAAATCCATGCACGCATTTCTAAAAGTCGTACGGTACTGTTTCGCCATTTCAGACGGATGTTGCAACTTGCACCGTGGATGTTGCACCCTGTAGATATCGATTATTCGGACGGCCATAACTTCTGGCTCGTTTAGAGTTACGGGAGCCATAACCTGTCAAAACGAAGGCCTCGAGGAGTTCTACGACTTTGACAGCTTTCAGCCGTAAACGGATAGATTAATGCCCAAAAAGGACAACCCGAATCTCAATCGGGTCACGTAAGTTTTTTACCCTTTCTTTTTTCGACACGTGGATTTTTACGGTAAAACGGGATTATCATGGCTCGTCTTCGATTCACCATCGCCGGAGTGTGGTGCACCATGGCACTGTTCCATTTCAAATCCATGCACGCATTTCTAAAGGTCATACGGCACTGTTTCGCCATTTCAAACGGATGTTGCACCTTGCACCGTGGATGTTGCACCCTGTAGATATCGATTATTCGGACGGGCATAACTTCTGGCTCGTTTAGAGTTACGGGAGCCATAACCAGTCAAAACGAAGGCATCGATGAGTTCTACGGCTTTGACAGCTTTCAGCCATCAACGGATAGACTAATGCCCAAAAAGGACAACCCGAATCTCAATCGGGTCACATAAGTTTTTCACCATTCGTTTTTTCGAAACGTGGATTTTTATGGTAAAACGGGATAACCGTGGCTCGTCTTCGATTCACCATCGCCGGAGAGTGGTGCACCATGGTACTGTTCCGTTTCAAATCCATGCACGCATTTCTAGAAGTCGTATGGCACTGTTTCGTCATTTCGGACGGATGTTGCACCTTGCACCGTGTTCTGTTTTTTCCCCCCTTGTCTTTGTCGTTTTTTTCTCTTCCTCCTTTCCCTCCTCCTTCCCCTGTCCCCTTCCCCCCCTCCCCCTTTATTTTCTTCCTCCCCTCTTTCCTCCCTCTTATCCGTCTGTTGTTGTTGAGAGAGATGCCCAAAAAGGACAACCCGAATCTCTATCGGGTCACGTAAGTTTTTTACCCTTCGTTTTTTCGACACGTGGATTTTTACGGTAAAACGGGATTACCGTGGCTCGTCTTCGATTCACCATCGCTGAAGAGTGGTGCACCATGGTACTGTTCCGTTTCAAATCCATGCACGCATTTCTAAAAGTCGTATGACACTGTTTCGCCATTTCGGACGGATGTTGCACCTTCAACCGTGGATGTTGCACCTTGTAGATATCGATTATTCGGAAGACCATAACTTCTGCCTCGTTTAGAGTTACGAGAGCTATAACCTGTCAAAACGAAGGACTCGATGAGTTCTACGGCTTTAAAAGCTTTCATCCGTCAACGGATAGACTAGTGCCCAAAAAGGACAACCTGAATCTCAATCGGGTCACGTAAGTTTTTTACCTTCGTTTTTTCGAAACGTGGATTTTTACGGTAAAACGGGATTACCGTGGCTCGTCTTCGATTCACCATCGCCGGAGAGTGGTGCACCATGATACTGTTCCATTTCAAATCCATGCACGCATTTCTAAAGGTCGTACGACACTGTTTCGCCATTTCGGACGGATGTTGCACCTTGCACCGTGGATGTTGCACCCTGTAGATATCGATTATTCGGACGGCCATAACTTCTGGCTCGTTTAGAGTTACAGGAGCTATAACCTGTCAAAAAGAAGGCCGCGATGAGTTCTACTGCTTTGACAGCTTTCATCCGTAAACCGATAGATTAATGCCCAAAAAGGACAACCCAAATCTCAATCGGGTTACGTAAGTTTTTTACCCTTCGTTTTTTCGACACATGGATTTTTACGGTAAAACGGGATTACCGTGGCTCGTCTTCGATTCACCATCGCTGGAGAGTGGTGCACCATGGTACTGTTGTTATCCCAACTTTTGGCAAAGTTGAGATACCCGAAATTTAATAAAAATCAATGATTACTATTCATGAATATTGACCATGCATTGCAGGATAACCATGGATATCGATGAATTTTGTCCGAGTCCGGAACGGGCCACAATTTGCAAGACATGATGAGCAAAGCTGTAGAAGCCAGCGTTTCAAATTCCAAGTCAATCCGAGTTCGTATGCTCAAGTTATGATGGATTAGAGTTAAGAGGGATGGACATTGCCCAGTTCGAACCCATCACGAAGTCCAGTTCGAACCCATCACGAAGTCCAGTTCGAACCCATCACAGAGGTCCAGTTCTGTAACGACCCGCCTTTTTGGACAGTTTAAACCGACGATCAAATACACATGTCGATTCCAAACCATTAAAAGGGCAGATAGTTATTGGGGTAATTAAGAAAAGAAAAGGAAGGGAAATAAAGGAAATGAAACAACACAGAATCTCACAGCGGAAGGCTAAAGTATAATAATAAAATAACAGTTCATGAAGCTGTCAATTAAATGAATACATTTGAAATGAATACATTTGATTATTATTATACAACATTTATCAGAGTTACATACACAGCAAATATCATACAATAATACAGCGGAATGGAATGAATATAATAGTAGTAGATAATATACCAAATCTTCGTCTCCGTCCTCCAAGGAAATGATCTTCAACCTAAACTGAAAACTCAGGACTGACCCGAGCGTAATTAAAAGACAAACACTCGAGTCAGGACTAAATATCCTCATGTAAGTTAAGTCAATCGTAAATAAATATGAGTGTAACGGCGTCAGAGATGTTTACGGGGTTTGACATCTCATATCCAGTGTCAACGTGCGTGCAATAACTTAAGAGATGTTACGGGATTTTCCATCTCTCAAGGATCCGTGAAACTATCTACTATGTAGTAATATACGCTAAGTAGATAATGCCTATTAGTAATATAAAGTATCAAAATAGCGTTAAGGCGTTACCATAATCCCCCTTAACACATTTTTATATTCCCAAAAGCATATACAAGACCGTAGTTTCCCCAAAACCGGAAGTCACCAGAGGGCAATCCATATACTCAAGGTACAAATCAAAAACGTAGTGGTCGCGAATAGGATAATCAGTATGACAAGGTACATGAGGCAATACCAACTAGGATACTAGTAGTTGCGTGATCCGGACTGATGTTGGGCATAGCCAGCAGCTACCCCAACACCGCGAGACAACACTCCCAAATCAAGGGGTGCACCCAAATCGCATCACAAATGTAATAGAAATGGTATCGAAGAAGTGTGTCCGCTAGAGGTGGCGAACCTCAATGGCCCGGCGCGGCTCCTGTTTTAGTCATGTCAGGGGTCATCCAATATCGTTCTCTTTCTTCAGTCAACGCGTTCACCAAACCATCCACTTCATTCTGGATCAACACTCCGCGTATAATAGTTATTAAAGTGGTTTTCGGTATCGACAGAGAGTATGTCCATATCCGATCCCGGTCTCTTTAATAACTACGTATTATTACACCGTTGGCCCTTTTATATTTCAAATTGATTCCTGATTGATAACAAAATATCATATTCGCTTTAAAATCAAATCATTTCAAAATCATCATATATTCCAAATTAATTTAAATCTAAATTTCAAATAAATTTTCAATTCCAAACTCAAACTTGAAATATCATTTCATATCAATTTTCTTAGAAATATTCAGAGTTCGATTAAAAGTCCAATCTTTCAAAACAAATCAACTTTCAAAAATTTACACCGTATTTCAATTTTCAATTTAAATCTAAACTTCGATTTTATTTAATAATTTCGTTTACCAAGTTTAAATTCTAACATTTCGAGCTCCAATTCAAAATAATTCAATTTCCATAAATTGGATTTTATTCTTAAAATCAATTCATTTAAATAATTTCAAAACAACTTTTAAAATCATTTAATTTAACCAACTCGGTGTCCGTATATAATTTTCTAACCTATGGCCAAGTGATTAGTTATTATAATTAAATGTCAGGGATGAATATATCATTTAAATCAATCACAGTGTCATATGTATGCATAGCATGATATATACACAAATAAACATCCAAACATTTAAATATCAACCAATAACATCCATCGAAATACATCATCCAATAGGCAATACAATTCACGGCAATTTCATATTTATCAATGTCAGGTAATTTAATCGCAATTCAATTTTAATTTTAATTTAACTGTCAATTTAATTTTTTTATTTTTTTTTTAACGGTGAATTCAAATGACAATCAATATGATAATTAAATTTTATCAAACAACAACAAATAAAAATCATAACTATGCATAATGTCAAATTTAACTAGCATAAAGATATTCAGTACGTTGTGAGCGTTATAAAACACTCACCTTGATTTTACGATTTTAAATCAAATCGAACGACGTTCGATTTAACTCAAAATTTTCTCTAGCTCCAAATGATTCCAATCCAGTTCCATTGCGTAGTCCTCGTCGATACGATTCCAACGCAAAAAGTTTCGTGCGTTTTCGACCTCGTATGAAAAAGTTATGATGGTTTAAAGTTAACACGAATTTTTATATAAATTAATTACAGCTTAATTAAATTTTTAAAACCCACCCAATCATCACCGTTGATTTCCTGCATAGCAGATCTGGGCCGCACCCCTCTTCTTCCTCACGTTCACGTTACTTGCTCCAGGAACACACGCGACTAAGAACCCATCCAAGCCAAACTAGGGCTCCAAATCGCGGCCACCACGAGCGTCCAGAAGTCGATCAGGAAGCGCCATCCCGAAGCCTATCACCATAGCCACCAACGCCTGGAGCAGCTCGAAGCTCGGCCCCTCATCTCGCCTCGAAAAACGTGAAAAACGCAGCAGCTTTGAACGTGATTTCCCGTTGATCCGTGGCTCCGTTTTCGATCATCTCCGTATGGATTTGAAGCTTTCATCGTGCTCTACAACTTTGTAGTTGAGAGTTTTTGCTAATTGTTGATGGATTGAGAGGAAAATGAGGAAGAAGTTTCGAATTTTCGTGGCCATTGATTCAGGAAATGGCGGCTAGGGCTGAAGTCAATTAGGGTTTCTGGATTAAAATAATAATAAAACTGCCTCGGTTTGCGTGCGTATTTATATAGGTAGGTCCAAAATCATCCGAACTCCAATCGAGACGTGCCGCCAGGCGTTTATAAGGTTTTACCCCCATTCCGGACGCAATGGAACTAGTTTCAAGGCCTAATTCGATCATATGTGAGAGTTACGGAAATAAATGATCAAATTTAAATTAAACCGATTAAACGAATTTCTATGCGTTTTGTCTTGCCCCGGACAAACGGTAAATCCGTTTGACTTGAAATTTGAAACCTTACAATAATATAACATTACGGATCCAATGAAACTAGTTTCGTCGAAATCCGAGACCGTTTGAAAAATGACTATTTTTAACTCGCCAAATTAACATTAAACAATTTCAACGCGTTTCGAGCTGCCACGGTCAAACGACAACTCCGATTGCTACGAAAATTGAAATCCGACAATAACTAACTATTACGGATCCAATAGAACTAGTTTCGTCCAATTCTGAGACTGTTCAAAAATTGGCTATTTTTCAGGCGATAATTAAATATTAAAATATTCAATTTTCACAAATAAATTTTAAATTCAGTTTTAAAAGTTCTATAACATCACTATAACTCCAATATGATAAAATAAAATTTTAAAAATCCCTTTTATATCATATTAAACCCGTTATTCAATAAGTTCCAAATATTAAATTTTAACCATTTAATTGTTTAATATTTGACGGATTTCGATATTGGAATTTTAAATAAAATTTCATTATCAGTCGGTTTACTATATTACTTCGAATCAATTACCTTTGACTACATATTATTTCAATTGATTTGGGATTTCATTCAATTCATAAATAATTAACTAGATAAATTTGTTGCATTTCATTCTGGTTATTATTATTCCAAACGACTTACAAATTTTTTTTCTAACACCAAATCATGAAATCTTATTAAATTAGCTATTTTAATTATCGAAAATTTACGGGTCGTTACACTCTCCCCCACTCAAAACTTTTCGTCCCCGAAAAGGAAAAGAAGGGAAAAGAAGCTAAGTATAGAATTCAACATTAGATATATTTTGTTCAAAGTTACCAACTTATAAAACAATGAAATTCCATTTATAAATCGTTACTAGACTTCCACTAAGTTACTCCGAACGGCTTCCTAACATTAAAAGTTAGTAATCAAAACAAGTTATAAAAAAAATTTAAAACTTGAAAAATTTTCTAACACCCGGATTTTTCGGAAAATTTCGGCAGAGTCTCCTTTGCGCGGCTCGATCGGAAAAATATAATAGCATATATATCACAAATATACATCTCATCTCAATGATGAGGCATCCCATATGTGGGGAAACAATATATAAATATCACCAATATCATATAAAACCGTAAGCATACCTTTTATTTAGCATTTATTAGCATTTTACTTACATTATGCGATTAGCGTAGAAGCGAGCTCCAAAACGAAGCGCAACCCCTTTGCTACCTACTAAAATGCTCAATAACTAAGTTAGAACCATGCATATAAAGATAGATCGCTATACTTAGCCTATACAACATATATATAACATATTTAGCTTCAAAACCGAGATTTCAATTTCTGGACAGCAAACAAATCTTAGCTTTAGATCAACTAAACTGTAAAATTTGACAACCGAATCTAAACAAAAGTTGTTGCATTCATTTCAGGCTTTCCGGAATGTCCAAAATCATCGAATTCGGATCATCCATTCAAAAGTTATGGCCGTTTTACTTAGGGGATACGCCTCAGCCTGGGCAATGAATTGTGCAGGTCCGCGACGTTCACCCACGTTTTAGACCTTCTAAACGACATTAAAACACAAAATACTTAAAATAAAATTTTAGCTTAAGTTCTTAACTTTCCATAAAGGGCAAGATCATCAAAATCCGATAAACCAGTCAAAAGATATGGCGAAAATACTAAGGTTGTATGGTTCAGATTTTACTTATTTTTTTACACAGGACAGCGAGTAACATTCAAGTTTTTAACCTAGTAGACGAAGGAATTTCTCAAGACACTCTAAATAAAAGTTGTGCTATAGTTTCTAAGCTTTTCGAAAAGTCCAAAAGCGTCGAATTCCGTTCAGCCATTTAAAAGTTATGGTTGTTTTCGTTTCAGCATATATTGGACAATTTTGGATTTTTTCCAAAAATTTGCTTCTATTATTTCAAAGTACAAACCATCAAACTTCAAATTTTCTAAAGAACAATCATAAACACAAAGTCATTTATTTTCTTATTCATCCACACAATAGGTTTACAATCAATTTGTTTCCGATTTATTCAAGTTTGTTTCATTCACATTTTTAATTCAAGTCAATTTGCTTCAATTTAAATTGAATTCAATTATATTTAATTTCACTTTGCTTCAAATTTGAAGTTAATTATTTTAAAATTTTATTCCGTTTATTCAATTCCATTAACACTAATGAATTCTACTTAATCAATTATCATCCATCTAACAACCAACGCATATCAAACATTGACATCCATCCAAAATCTACACTAAATCAATTATACATTTCCATGTCAATTTTAATTTCATACACTTCCAAGCTTATAGACATTTAGTTATATTCAAATTTAATTAGTTTCCATTTACCAAATCTATATTTCATTAATTTTAAATTTTTATTCATTCACTTATATATATCCTTCATTTTACAGCTTAAATTTCTTTTATATTTACAACTATCAATAGATCTTCACATTTTATTATTCATTCTCACACTTGTATATTATTTCTCTACTTATCCTTATTAGCATTGTAAACCTTTTAAGTATTTGGTAAGTTATAGTTATGCAAATAGAATGTAGTTAAACAACATACAACTTCTTTCCATTTAAAGTTGAATTTTCAATTTATTTATTCTTAAGTCATTACTTAAATTTCACTATAATTTTTTTTCACATTTACATTCACATATAGTATTTCCATTTTATATTAACATAATTGTGAATCACCTTTAAATGTTAATTTGAATTCCAATTATTTACTAACAATTTTATTTATATTTGCAAACCATTAATTAAATGCATATTTCATTATTCAAACCTATACTTGTATATTATCCAATTAACAATTCATATAACATTTTTGAACTTCTTAAATATTTTGGTAAGTTATATCTATGCTATAGAATGAAATTTAATACTATGCGAGTTTTACAGTTTCAATTTTTATTTTAAGTTCATAATTTCCTAATTCTAAGGATTTCTACTTCAATTGATATTTCACTTAGCTCTTAGGTTCATTTCTCATTTCACAATTCAGAAGTTCCTTAATGGTTCAAGTCTAAATTCATTTCAATCCTTTAAAAAAAAATCATTAATTATTAAAGGACTTAAGAATTCCAATCCCGGTTTCATTTCAAATCAAGTTTTGAAATAATATATACTTATATAATTTACATAACAAATCATACTATAGAGAGTACAAAATAAAATAAAATTTGAATCAAAACAAAGTTTAGACAAGCTATTAAGTGGTCTCCCCCACTCGGACTCTCGAAAATAAACGCCGATGATGCGTGCAATCATCACCGAAATCATTTTCCAGCGTCAAGAGAAGGGAATATAACACTTATCATAAAAAAAAAAAATCCTTCGAAAACAATTTCAACTCAATTATACTATCATATAATACTCATATTATGTTTTTCAAATTCTTGTAAGTCAATTTCAAACACCGAAATTTAAATTCCCAAATCCAAGTTAAAATTCATTTATATTCATTATCAATTGTGTCTACAAGATTTCATTTTCCTAAATCCATTGTTATTTAATCAATTGTTGTAAATATTGACTGATCAAACAATAACGATAATAATCTAATATTATCATCTCTTAACAATCAATTCAATCAAAATGAATAAATATTCAAATAATTATTTATATAAAATATATTCCAAAACGATATTGTGTTGGTTTGTCCTATTCGAGTGTTTAGAAATTCCTATCGACGCCTTGGCGTCCCAAGTATCAACCAGAATTCATAAATACTCAACGGAACAAATTAACACAATATAAAACCATTTTATATCAAATAACAAGTACGCTCTCTCATATACACTCAACTCATTCATATAGTTTACCTCTATTTCAATGAGTTATTCCCCACTAGAGCCAAGGTTTATCGCTAAACCAAAGCTCTGATACCAACTGTAACGACCCGCCTTTTTGGACAGTTTAAACCGACGATCAAATACACATGTCGATTCCAAACCATTAAAAGGGCAGATAGTTATTGGGGTAATTAAGAAAAGAAAAGGAAGGGAAATAAAGGAAATGAAACAACACAGAATCTCACAGCGGAAGGCTAAAGTATAATAATAAAATAACAGTTCATGAAGCTGTTAATTAAATGAATACATTTGAAATGAATACATTTGATTATTATTATACAACATTTATCAGAGTTACATACACAGCAAATATCATACAACAATACAGCGGAATGGAATGAATATAATAGTAGTAGATAATATACCAAATCTTCGTCTCCGTCCTCCAAGGAAATGATCTTCAACCTAAACTGAAAACTCAGGACTGACCCGAGCGTAATAAAAAGACAAACACTCGAGTCAGGACTAAATATCCTCATGTAAGTTAAGTCAATCGTAAATAAATATGAGTGTAACGGCGTCAGAGATGTTTACGGGGTTTGACATCTCATATCCAGTGTCAACGTGCGTGCAATAACTTAAGAGATGTTACGGGATTTTCCATCTCTCAAGGATCCGTGAAACTATCTACTATGTAGTAATATACGCTAAGTAGATAATGCCTATTAGTAATATAAAGTATCAAAATAGCGTTAAGGCGTTACCATAATCCCCCTTAACACATTTTTATATTCCCAAAAGCATATACAAGACCGTAGTTTCCCCAAAACCGGAAGTCACCAGAGGGCAATCCATATACTCAAGGTACAAATCAAAAACGTAGTGGTCGCGAATAGGATA
Organism: Allium cepa; assembly: GCA_030765085.1. Classification (NCBI taxonomy): domain Eukaryota; kingdom Viridiplantae; phylum Streptophyta; class Magnoliopsida; order Asparagales; family Amaryllidaceae; genus Allium; species Allium cepa. The sequence goes on along the minus strand of CM060941.1, from coordinate 40,172,752 downwards.
ATCAGTATGACAAGGTACATGAGGCAATACCAACTAGGATACTAGTAGTTGCGTGATCCGGACTGATGTTGGGCATAGCCAGCAGCTACCCCAACACCGCGAGACAACACTCCCAAATCAAGGGGTGCACCCAAATCGCATCACAAATGTAATAGAAATGGTATCGAAGAAGTGTGTCCGCTAGAGGTGGCGAACCTCAATGGCCCGGCGCGGCTCCTGTTTTAGTCATGTCAGGGGTCATCCAATATCGTTCTCTTTCTTCAGTCAACGCGTTCACCAAACCATCCACTTCATTCTGGATCAACACTCCGCGTATAATAGTTATTAAAGTGGTTTTCGGTATCGACAGAGAGTATGTCCATATCCGATCCCGGTCTCTTTAATAACTATGTATTATTACACCGTTGGCCCTTTTATATTTCAAATTGATTCATGATTGATAACAAAATATCATATTCGCTTTAAAATCAAATCATTTCAAAATCATCATATATTCCAAATTAATTTAAATCTAAATTTCAAATAAATTTTCAATTCCAAACTCAAACTTGAAATATCATTTCATATCAATTTTCTTAGAAATATTCAGAGTTCGATTAAAAGTCCAATCTTTCAAAACAAATCAACTTTCAAAAATTTACACCGTATTTCAATTTTCAATTTAAATCTAAACTTCGATTTTATTTAATAATTTCGTTTACCAAGTTTAAATTCTAACATTTCGAGCTCCAATTCAAAATAATTCAATTTCCATAAATTGGATTTTATTCTTAAAATCAATTCATTTAAATAATTTCAAAACAACTTTTAAAATCATTTAATTTAACCAACTCGGTGTCCGTATATAATTTTCTAACCTATGGCCAAGTGATTAGTTATTATAATTAAATGTCAGGGATGAATATATCATTTAAATCAATCACAGTGTCATATGTATGCATAGCATGATATATATACACAAATAAACATCCAAACATTTAAATATCAACCAATAACATCCATCGAAATACATCATCCAATAGGCAATACAATTCACGGCAATTTCATATTTATCAATGTCAGGTAATTTAATCGCAATTCAATTTTAATTTTAATTTAACTGTCAATTTAATTTTTTTTTTTTTTTTTAACGGTGAATTCAAATGACAATCAATATGATAATTAAATTTTATCAAACAACAACAAATAAAAATCATAACTATGCATAATGTCAAATTTAACTAGCATAAAGATATTCAGTACGTTGTGAGCGTTATAAAACACTCACCTTGATTTTACGATTTTAAATCAAATCGAACGACGTTCGATTTAACTCAAAATTTTCCCTAGCTCCAAATGATTCCGATCCAGTTCCATTGCGTAGTCCTCGTCGATACGATTCCAACGCAAAAAGTTTCGTGCGTTTTCGACCTCGTATGAAAAAGTTATGATGGTTTAAAGTTAACACGAATTTTTATATAAATTAATTACAGCTTAATTAAATTTTTAAAACCCACCCAATCATCACCGTTGATTTCCTGCATAGCAGATCTGGGCCGCACCCCTCTTCTTCCTCACGTTCACGTTACTTGCTCCAGGAACACACGCGACTAAGAACCCATCCAAGCCAAACTAGGGCTCCAAATCGCGGCCACCACGAGCGTCCAGAAGTCGATCAGGAAGCGCCATCCCGAAGCCTATCACCAGAGCCACCAACGCCTGGAGCAGCTCGAAGCTCGGCCCCTCATCTCGCCTCGAAAAACGTGAAAAACGCAGCAGCTTTGAACGTGATTTCCCGTTGATCCGTGGCTCCGTTTTCGATCATCTCCGTATGGATTTGAAGCTTTCATCGTGCTCTACAACTTTGTAGTTGAGAGTTTTTGCTAATTGTTGATGGATTGAGAGGAAAATGAGGAAGAAGTTTCGAATTTTCGTGGCCATTGATTCAGGAAATGGCGGCTAGGGCTGAAGTCAATTAGGGTTTCTGGATTAAAATAATAATAAAACTGCCTCGGTTTGCGTGCGTATTTATATAGGTAGGTCCAAAATCATCCGAACTCCAATCGAGACGTGCCGCCAGGCGTTTATAAGGTTTTACCCCCATTCCGGACGCAATGGAACTAGTTTCAAGGCCTAATTCGATCATATGTGAGAGTTACGGAAATAAATGATCAAATTTAAATTAAACCGATTAAACGAATTTCTATGCGTTTTGTCTTGCCCCGGACAAACGGTAAATCCGTTTGACTTGAAATTTGAAACCTTACAATAATATAACATTACGGATCCAATGAAACTAGTTTCGTCGAAATCCGAGACCGTTTGAAAAATGACTATTTTTAACTCGCCAAATTAATATTAAACAATTTCAACGCGTTTCGAGCTGCCACGGTCAAACGACAACTCCGATTGCTACGAAAATTGAAATCCGATAATAACTAACTATTACGGATCCAATAGAACTAGTTTCGTCCAATTCTGAGACTGTTCAAAAATTGGCTATTTTTCAGGCGATAATTAAATATTAAAATATTCAATTTTCACAAATAAATTTTAAATTCAGTTTTAAAAGTTCTATAACATCACTATAACTCCAATATGATAAAATAAAATTTTACAAATCCCTTTTATATCATATTAAACCCGTTATTCAATAAGTTCCAAATATTAAATTTTAACCATTTAATTGTTTAATATTTGACGGATTTCAATATTGGAATTTTAAATAAAATTTCATTATCAGTCGGTTTACTATATTACTTCGAATCAATTACCTTTGACTACATATTATTTCAATTGATTTGGGATTTCATTCAATTCATAAATAATTAACTAGATAAATTTGTTGCATTTCATTCTGGTTATTATTATTCCAAACAACTTACAAATTTTTTTTCTAACACCAAATCATGAAATCTTATTAAATTAGCTATTTTAATTATCGAAAATTTACGGGTCGTTACAAGTTCGAACCCATCAAGAGGTCCAGTTCGAACCCATCACGAGGTCCAGTTCGAACCCATCACGAGGTCCAGTTTGAACCCATCAAGGAGGTCCAGTTCGAACCCATCACGGAGGTCCAGTTCGAACCCATCACGAGGTCCAGTTCGAACCCATCACGACGTCCAGTTCGAACCCATCACGACGTCCAGTTCGAACCCATCGCCGAGGTCCAGTTCGAACCATCACGGAGGTCCAGTTCGAACCCATCACGAGGTCCAGTACGAACCCATCACGACGTCCAGTTCGAACCCATCACGAAGTCCAGTTCGAACCCATCGCGAAGTCCAGTTCGAACCGATCACAGAGGTCCAGTTCGAACCCATCACGAAGTCCAGTTCGAACCCATCACGAAGTCCAGTTCGAACCCATCACGAGGTCCAGTTCGAACCATCACGAGGTCCAGTTCGAACCCATCACGAGGTCCAGTTCGAACCCATCACGGAGGTCCAGTTCGAACCCATCACGAGGTCAAGTTCGAACCCATCACGAGGTCCAGTTCGAACCCATCACGAGGTCCAGTTCGAACCCATCACAGAGGTCCAGTTCGAACCCATCACGAAGTCCAGTTCGAACCCATCACATAGGTCCAGTTCGAACCCATCACGAAGTCCAGTTCGAACCCATCACGAAGTCCAGTTCGAACCCACTGGGTCAACCAACCACGATGACGTGTCTTTCATCGGTTCGAATGCGCCGAGATATATGGAGTCGAAGCATTCAACTCGGAGCGAAACCCGGATCGAAGCGAAGTGCGCGCTCCACGTCCACACGAAGACACGTGCCACCATGGATTCGAAACCATCGGTTCGAGAGCATGGTTTCGAACCAAACATCCATGCAATAAACCCCATTTTGAATCCATCATATCTTCCAATCTACTGATCCAAATGCAACGAAATTTTCACAGTAGCTTACATACAAGATAAAGATTGCTCCTCCTAAGTTTCAGCTCGATTGGACCATTTCTTGATGGGTTCGAAATCACTTCGAATCGATGTCAGATCGAGACGAAACTTGGTGGGGTCGGTCACGTGGGCCCACTCACGTGCCAGAAGAAGTCTTCCGAAGTTTGAGCGAGATCTGGGCCTCCAACGCCTATAAATAGAGCCCCAGAGCCAACAGAAAAAGGGTCTTTTCGGAGCTTCCGCCATTGAACGTCCATACTCTGCCGGATTTGATTCTACTTGCAACCATCACTGTTGTAAACGATTTACTTCACTATAATCGCTGTAATTGACTGTAATCGGCAAGGATAATCAATAAAAAGGAAAACCTTTGAAGTGGACGTAGGCCGGAGATAGCCGAATCACTATAAATCGTGTGTTCTTGTTTATAATTCCTGTTTGCTGCTTAGATCTTTGATTTGTGTTTGATTATTGCTGATTTATGTTCATACACTGGTGCTTTCACAATCATTGGGGTTTGTGACCAATTTTGGCGCAAACACTTTGGTGCTTTCACTGAGAAGGACTAGAACCCGCTACATTCAGAGTTCAGATTCAAGAGTTCGAAGACTTCCAATTCAGAGACAATGACTCGACAAACAAGACAAAGGGTTGATAGGAGCCAATAAGGAGGAAGCCAAGAAGCATCCTCTGGATCAAGAGAAGGACAAGCTTCCGTCTACATCACAAGAGACGAGATGGAGGCTATGGCTAATTCATTGCGTGAAAGCATTATGAAGAGTCAACAGGAGATGCTGCAGAATTTCCTCGAACAGATGAGGGCGGCGAACATGCAAAACCTTGGACCAACTACAACGACTACGAGTGCGGGACAAGGAATCAGGGTTGCAGAAGCTAATGAGGGTCAGGTTCAAGACCAGAATGCAGGAGTTGAAGGTGATTGTTTGCGTAAAAAATGGCCGCAAACACCCAAAGTCGTATGAGTTGGTTGATTTTATGTTGTATTTAGTGATTTGGATGATTTATGCAAATATATGAAAAACATGGACTAAACTGTAAAAGACACACAGATTTATAGTGGTTCGGCCAGAACGTGCCTACGTCCACTTTATATGTTATTCTCCTTTTTCTCTTCAGATTACAAGTACAAAGCTTTGATTACAAGTATCTAAAGTTGTTTGAGAGTTCCTTCCAGGCTTAAGCTCTCAAACTTGTCTGCCATTGTTGTACCCCTGCCCCTCTATTTATAGAATGAAGTAGGGGGCAGTGGTCTAGGAAGTATATAGCTGCCGGTGGGCCTGGGCTAATGCAATCTGGACTGGCACATCTGGTTCGGTTGTCACCCGGTTCGGTGGTAGTAGTATGGTGGTGGACCGGTGGAGCTTGGATTCGGTAGGAGGATGGAGGTTGAGATGGACCGGTGGCGTTGGATCGGTAGTGGATGGAAGAGATGGTTCGGTAGAAGAGATTCGGTGGTGAGAGGGATGCCGAATGAACTGTGGTGAGAGGGATACCGAATGAACTGTGGTGAGAGGGATGCCGAATGAACTTCGGTGAGAGGGATGCCGAATGAACTTCCATATATGGGAGTGCCGAATGGAAATGGGTGCTCGGACCACCGAATGAGAATTGCGACCACCGAATGAGAATTGCCTTGGGAATGCCGAATGGAACTTCATGTTTGGAGTGCCGAATAAGGCTCTGCCGAATGAAACCTTAAACTTCCTATTACCGAATGAGCTTTTGCACTGGGGCTATGAATGAAATCTTCGACTTGTATACGCTTGCTTGCTTCTTATTGGCTCGATCGTGGTGGAGACGCGCTCGACATGGATATCCTAGTTTTGACCAAAAAATGGGATAACACTTTGCCCCCTAAAATATGCCTTGCGGTAGGAAGGCGTGTTTTGTAATGCCATGAGCTGGATGTTCATATCCTGTCATCAACCTGTAAAGAATTTGATAGTTTATATGGCCCCAAATGACGACCGTTCGGGATCGAGCTATTCGGGATGAAGCGCGGCCGTTCATGGTCAAGCGCCTAACTTCAAATGACGACCGTTCGCGATCGAGTCATTCGAGGTGAAGTGCGACCCTGCGCGGTCAAGCGCATAAATCCATGCGTCGATCGTTCGGGATCGAGTCATCTGCGGTGAAATGTGACCGTTCAAGGTCAAGCGCTTAACTTCAAATGACGACCGTTCGGGATCGAGTCATTCGAGGTAAAGTGCGACAGTGCGCGGTCGAGTTGTAAGTCCATGCGTCGATCGTTTGGGATCGAGCCATCTGTGGTGAAATGTGACCGTTCAAGGTCAAGCGCCCAACTTCAAATGACGATCGTTCGTGATCAAGTCATTCGAGGTAAGGTGCGACAGTGTGCGGTCAAGTGGTGGTCCTCAAATGACGACCGTTCGCGATCAAGCCATTTGAGGTGAGGTGTAACAGTCAGTGATCATGTGGCGGACCTCAAGTGACGACCGTTCGCGATCGAGCCATTTGAGGTAAGGTGAGTTGTGCCGTTCGAGGCGAGTTGTGCCGTTCGAGGCGAGTTGTGCCGTTCGAGGCGAGTTGTGATCGTTCGCGATCGGGTGCCGTTCGAGGCGAGTTGTGACTGTTCGAAGTCGGGTGCCGTTCGAGGCGAATTGTGACTGTTCGAAGTCGGGTGCCGTTCGAGGCGAGTTGTGACTGTTCGAAGTCGGGTGCCGTTCGAGGCGAATGAGTGTGCCCGGGGGGGACTTAATATTATCAGTGTTGGAGTCATTGTTTGGGGGAATTTTTCGAATCAAAGACTTCGGCAGTTCGTTGCCATGCAATAGGCGCTCGTGGACCGTTCGTGATCCAACGGGCATACAAGTAAATAATTTTTTTCGCAGAATTGTAAATGTTAAAGCTATAGTACCTTACAGCAGAAATGTCCAAACAGGAAGAATGCAAATGTTCAAATCAAAACAAAAGCAAAGCAAGGATGTCAAAGTGTAAGTTCCCACTTCGAAGCAGCCAATGATCATTCAGAGCATGCCTGGAGATCGTTCGCGATCTCGTACATGTGTAAATGATTTAATTGCTTTAGTGGAAGCTTACAACTTGTTCATCGTTATTTTAATCAAGCAATCAATGGATAATCAAATGGTGCCCTGATCCAGGGGCACCTCTAGCTGACGTAGAGGGCGGTTGCTCTGGCTCCACTGCTAGAGTTCGCCTCCTCACATACTGACGGAGCATACCGTTCCTGATATGCCCTTCCACCTCGTCCTTCAAATGCCTACAATCATTAGTGTTATGACCATTCAATTCATGAAATACACAAAACTTATCTGATTTTCTTTCGTCAGAGGTTGGATCCCTTCGCATTGGTCTACGGTATGGAACCTGCCCCTTGGTATCCTGATAAATCCGTTCCAGACTCTCATTAAGCTCTGAATAGGTGGTGAATCGTGGCTCTCTTCGTAGCCACTTTGTCCTGTCATCATTATCCTCAGCTTTTCTGTTTCCTTTGCTAGTCTCCGCACCCTTTCCAGGTGGGTTTCCGCTCTTGATTGTGTAAACGTCGTCTTCTTCCTCTCTTTCTGCACTAGCATCTTCCAAACGCAGAAACTTTTCAGCCTCATGATAGAACTCTCCCAGATTCATAGGCGGGTCCTTGGTTAATGAATTCTTGAACTCTGTATTACCAGCTATTCCAGATACAGCTGCCATCATGACCATAGCTGGATCTGGTCGATCCACTGATGCTGCTGCCGCATTAAATCGCGTTAGAAAGCTCCTCAAAATCTCTCCAGTTTTCTGTTTCAAGGTTGCCAAAGTCATCACATTCTTGGGTCTCGCAATATGAACCCTGAATTGCCTCATGAATCTCTCAGTTAAATCTGCCCATGTTCTTATGGAGCCGCTCTCCAGTTGCCTAAACCATAACGCTGCAATGTCCGTCAAATACAGTGGAAAGCACCGGGCCATAACCTCCTCTGATGCCCCCAGCACTTCCATATGTCTCATATACTTCGTTAGATGGACCGTGGGGTCCGTTTTCCCCGTTGTACATGTCCAACGATGGTAGCTTGAATTCTGGTGGGTTCCTAGCCATACTAATCGCAGAAGAAAAAGGACTCCTGTTTACATCTTCCAAGTCTCTGTTTACTAAACCGCCTTTCATAGCTCTTCTAACCATCTCTGCTAATCTGTCATTGTCTCCAAGCTGTAGTTCTCGTTCACTGTCTTCGACCTGGCCCCCAAGTCCGCGGGAGTTTTCATGTGTATGCCTCCCTGGCTGAACGTTCATTCCTCTATTGCTACCAGGTGGTTCGGATGCCCCCATCTCACTTCCCGGGGTCGGATCAACGTGCTCTGCGTGAGTGCCCCCTAGCTCTGGTGCTGCGCCAGATGGTCCTGCCCCGTTCTGAACCCCAGTTGCTCCTTGGATTTGTGCTCCAATTTGCCCAATTTGTTGAAGTAAGTTCTGGATCATCTCTTCTTGTCTTCTCATCATGGCCTCCATCTCATCCCTAGTGATGAAGATCGATGCTTGATTCCCTCCTGAGGAAGCCTCTTGACTTCCTTGGTGTTCACTTCTCTCTGGCCTTTGCCTTCTACTTGTTTGTCTCGTCATAACTCTTAGATCTGAACTCTTAGATTTTCAAATTCAACTTCTATCCGATGTAGCGGGAGCTGGTTCTTCTCAGTGAAAGCACCAAAATGTTTGCGTAAAAAATGGCCGCAAACACCCAAAGTCGTATGAGTTGGTTGATTTTATGTTGTATTTAGTGATTTGGATGATTTATGCAAATATATGAAAAATAGGGACTAAACTGTAAAAGACACACAGATTTATAGTGGTTCGGCCAGAACGTGCCTACGTCCACTTTATATGTTATTCTCCTTTTTCTCTTCAGATTACAAGTACAAAGCTTTGATTACAAGTATCTAAAGTTGTTTGAGAGTTCCTTCCAGGCTTAAGCTCTCAAACTTGTCTGCCATTGTTGTACCCCTGCCCCTCTATTTATAGAATGAAGTAGGGGGCAGTGGTCTAGGAAGTATATAGCTGCCGGTGGGCCTGGGCTAATGCAATCTGGACTGGCACATCTGGTTCGGTTGTCACCTGGTTCGGTGGTAGGAGTATGGTGGTGGACCGGTGGAGCTTGGATTCGGTAGGAGGATGGAGGTTGAGATGGACCGGTGGCGTTGGATCGGTAGTGGATGGAAGAGATGGTTCGGTAGAAGAGATTCGGTGGTGAGAGGGATGCCGAATGAACTGTGGTGAGAGGGATACCGAATGAACTGTGGTGAGAGGGATGCCGAATGAACTTCGGTGAGAGGGATTCCGAATGAACTTCCATATATGGGAGTGCCGAATGGAAATGGGTGCTCGGACCACCGAATGAGAATTGCGACCACCGAATGAGAATTGCCTTGGGAATGCCGAATGGAACTTCATGTTTGGAGTGCCGAATAAGGCTCTGCCGAATGAAACCTTAAACTTCCTATTACCGAATGAGCTTTTGCACTGGGGCTATGAATGAAATCTTCGACTTGTATACGCTTGCTTGCTTCTTATTGGCTCGATCGTGGTGGAGACGCGCTCGACATGGATATCCTAGTTTTGACCAAAAAATGGGATAACAGTGATCAACAAGGCCTTGGGGGCAGAGCCTCAGGGTCCGATACTGGAAGACCAACGGACGGAGCTCAACAAGCGGGAGCCAATGCTTACGCTAACGAGCCACCAGAAGAATATGTACCAGAATTCCCTTCAAGGCTCGGGGGGCAGGATAGGAACTTGACTAGGGGCCAACCTCTAGACGGAGACGAGAGGATGATTGGCCTAATGCGGCGAATCATGAGAGGAGGATTGCCTAGCGGAGGGCTGGAAGAAGTTAGTCGGAGTCCGTTCACTCCGAATATCCGAAACGCAAGGAACCCTCCAAAATTCAAATTGCCAACGCTAGAACCTTATGACAGGAGATCAGACCCGACCATGCATATTACCAGATATATCAGGCACATGGAAGTACTGGGGGCATCCGAGGAAGTGATGGCACGATGTTTCCCTCTATATTTATCAGATTTAGCTGCACTATGGTTCAGACAAATGGCGACTGGATCAATCGGAACATGGAGCGAGCTTGTTGATTGCTTCATGAGACAGTTTAGGGTCCACGTGACGGGACCCAAGAGTGTGATGACTTTAGCCTCGATCAAGCAAAGGACCGGAGAGTCCATAAAAGATTTTCTACTGAGATTCAATGTGACAGTGACTTCTGTAGATCGCCCGGATCCATCAATGATTTTAATGGCGGCAGTGGCAGGAGTCGCGGAAGGCACCAAGTTTAAAGATTCTCTAACTAAAGATCCACCACAAGATCTTGGAGAATTCTTTCATAAAGCTGAAAAGTTCATCCGATTAGAAGAATCACGAGTCGAGAGTCGTGAAATAAATACCGCGCAAAGCGAAGGAACCTCCAGAGAACAGTCCGGAGCGGACAAGGGAAAGAGGAAACAGGGTGACAGACATGATGGTCCTGATAAACGGAAGAAATTCCGAGAACCAAGATTCAGGCAGTACACCGATCTGACTGCAAGCCTAGAAAGAATTTACACTGAAACTCGGGGGCAACTCCCCTATCGAAAGCCACCTATAAGGGATCCCACTGAGCGAGAGCGCAGGACTGGAAAATACTGCCTATTCCATGAGCTGGATGGGCACACTACAGATGAATGCCGCCACCTAAAGGATGAGGTGGAAGAACATGCTAGGGGTAGTAGACTGCCACAATTTATCAGAGAACGGACAACGGCAGCAAGACCTGAACGACTACCGCCTCCACCTAACAGGAACGATCCTGGATCGGGATCACGACTCGTCATCAACTGATTAAAGATGGCAAGGGCCAAGTCCAGGATTTGGACTTCGGTCGAATAATTTTATTTAGATTTATTTTCAGAATAAACGGTTACTCCACTTACACATGTACGGGAACCGGAGAGATCCCTAGGCATGCTCTGAGATGGAGATAAACCGATATGCCCGGAGAGGCAATGTTTAGCTTTTTTCTGATGTTTGAGATTGAACTCTAGAACTCGAATTTTAATAAATGAATTAGAATCTCTTGCAATAAACCTTTTGACCGGAGAGTCAAAGGATGAACATTAAATTTCAATATAAACATGATCGCTTTATGACCGTACCCGGAGAGGTGGGGTCCGGAGTGCAAGAAGTGAGTTGCTTCGCCGGAGAGCGACAGGATCGACTCACTTAAGCGCTATTTCCCCTTCACCGGAGAGTGACAGGATGGGATCCAGCAAGAGCCCGGAGAGGCTATGATCGGTCCCGAACGACCAAGACATCGCTTAATGTTCAGGTACACTGAACCGGAGTGCAAGAAGTGAGTTGCTTCTCCAGAGAGCGACAGGATCAACTCACTTAAGCGCCCTTTCCCCCTAACCGGAGAGTGACAGGATGGGATCCAGCAGGAGCCCGGAGAGGCTATGATCGGTCTAGAACGACCATGACATCGCTATACGTCCTAACTGGGACCAGAGTGCAGGGGATAGAAGGCAACGCCAGAGTGCAATAGGATCTTTTTATTCAATCACTAAGTCTAGAATGGGCTTAGTAAGGGTTCAGAGTAGCCATTGATAGTCCGGAGAGACTACGAAACTTCATTCTCAATTTCTACGTAAAGAACGAATGCTGATTTGGCTTCGAACAGCCACAAACTTGATTGATAATACTGCAGCTATCGATGAAACATGAATTTATTACACTCGATTTAAGACCGTTCAAAACATACCTTTTGCAAAAAGGCATGTTTTGGGGGGCAAAGTGTTATCCCAACTTTCGGCAAAGTTGAGATACCCGAAATTTAATAAAAATCAATGATTACTATTCATGAATATTGACCATGCATTGCAGGATAACCATGGATATCGATGAATTTTTCCGAGTCCGGAACGGGCCACAATTGACAAGACATGATGAGCAAAGCTGTAGAAGCCAGCGTTTCAAATTCCAAGTCAATCCGAGTTCGTATGCTCAAGTTATGATGGATTCGAGTTAAGAGGGATGGACATTGCCCAGTTCGAACCCATCGCGAAGTCCAGTTCGAACCCATCACGAAGTCCAGTTCGAACCCATCACAGAGGTCCAGTTCGAACCCATCAAGAGGTCCAGTTCGAACCCATCACGAGGTCCAGTTCGAACCCATCAGGAGGTCCAGTTCGAACCCATCAAGGAGGTCCAGTTCGAACCCATCACGGAGGTCCAGTTCGAACCCATCACGAGGTCCAGTTCGAACCCATCACGAGGTCCAGTTCGAACCCATCACGAAGTCCAGTTTGAATCACAGAGGTCCAGTTCGAACCATCACGGAGGTCCAGTTCGAACCCATCACGAGGTCCAGTTCGAACCCATCACGAAGTCCAGTTCGAACCCATCACGAAGTCCAGTTCGAACGCATCGCGAAGTCCAGTTCGAACCCATCACAGAGGTCCAGTTCGAACCCATCACAGAGGTCCAGTTCGAACCCATCACGAAGTCCAGTTCGAACCCATCACGAGGTCCAGTTCGAACCCATCACGAGGTCCAGTTCGAACCCATCACGGAGGTCCAGTTCGAACCCATCACGAGGTCCAGTTCGAACCCATCACGAGGTCCAGTTCGAACCCATCACGAGGTCCAGTTCGAACCCATCACGAAGGTCCAGTTCGAACCCATCACGAAGTCCAGTTCGGACCTATCACATAGGTCCAGTTCGAACCCATCACGAAGTCCAGTTCGAACCCATCACGAAGTCCAGTTCGAACCCACTGGGTCAACCAACCACGATGACGTATCTTTCATCGGTTCGAATGCGCCGAGATATATGGAGTCGAAGCATTCAACTCGGAGCGAAACCCGGATCGAAGCGAAGTGTGCGCTCCACGTCCACACGAAGACACGTGCCACCATGGATTTGAAACCATCGGTTCGAAAGCATGGTTTCGAACCAAACAGCCATGCAATAAACCCCATTTTGAATCCATCATATCTTCCAATCTACTGATCCAAATGCAACGAAATTTTCACAGTAGCTTACATACAAGATAAAGATTGCTCCTGCCAAGTTTCAGCTCGATTGGACCATTTCTTGATGGGTTCGAAATCACTTCGAATCGATGTCAGATCGAGACGAAACTTGGTGGGGTCGGTCGCGTGGGCCCACTCACATGCCAGAAGAAGTCTCCCGAAGTTTGAGCGAGATCTGGGCCTCCAACGCCTATAAATAGAGCCCCAGAGCCAACAGAAAAAGGGTCTTTTCGGAGCTTCCGCCATTGAACGTCCAGACTCTGCCGGATTTGATTCTACTTGCAACCATCACTGTTGTAAACGATTTACTTCACTATAATCGCTGTAATTGACTGTAATCGGCAAGGATAATCAATAAAAAGGAAAACCTTTGAAGTGGACGTAGGCCGGAGATAGCCGAACCACTATAAATCGTGTGTTCTTTTTTATAATTCCTGTTTGCTGCTTAGATCTTTGATTTGTGTTTGAATATTGCTGATTTATGTTCATACACTGGTGCTTTCACAATCATTGGGGTTTGTGACCAATTTTGGCGCAAACAACTGTTCCGTTTCAAATCCATGCACGAATTTCTAAAAGTCGTACGATACTGTTTGGCCATTTCAGACGGATGTTGCACCTTGCACCGTGGATGTTGCACCCTGTAGATATCGATTATTCGGACGGCCATAACTTCTGGCTCGTTTAGAGATACGGGAGCCATAACCTGTCAAAACGAAGGCCTCGATGAGTTCTACCGCTTTGACAGCTTTCAGCCGTCAACGGAGAGATCAATGCCCAAAAAGGACAACCCGAATCTCAATCGGGTCACGTAAGTTTTTCACCCTTCGTTTTTTCGACACGTGGATTTTTACGGTAAAACGGGATTACCGTGGCTCGTCTTCGATTCACCATCGCTGGAGAGTGGTGCACCATGGTACTGTTCCGTTTCAAATCCATGCACACATTTCTAAAAGTCGTAAGGCACTGTTTCGCCATTTTGGACGGGTGTTGCACCTTGCACCCTGGATGTTGCACCTTGCACCCTCGATGTTGCACCCTGTAGATATCTATTATTCAGACGGCCATAACTTCTGGCTCGTTTAGAGTTACGGGAGCTATAACCTGTCAAAACGAAGCCCTCGATGAGTTCTACGGCTTTGAGCGCTTTCAGCCGTCAACGGATAGATTAATGCCCAAAAAGGACAACCCGAATCTCAATCGGGTCACGAAAGTTTTTTACCCTTCGTTTTTTCGACACGTGGATTTTTACGGTAAAATGGGATTACCGTGGCTCGTCTTCGATTCACCATCGCTGGAGAGTGGTGCACCATGTACTGTTCCGTTTCAAATCCAAGCACGCATTTCTAAAAGTCGTACGACACTGTTTCGCCATTTCGGACGGATGTTGCACCTTGCACCGTGGATGTTGCACACTGTAGATATCGATTATTCGGACGACCATAACTTCTGTCTCGTTTATAGTTACGGGAGCCATAACCTGTCAAAACGAAGGCCTCGATGACTTCTATGGCTTTGACGGCTTTCAGCCATAAATGGATAGATTAATGCCCAAAAAGGACACCCCAATCTCAATCGGGTCACGTAAGTTTTTTACCATTCGTTTTTTCGAAACGTGGATTTTTAAGGTAAAACGGGAAAACCGTGGCTCGTCTTCGAATCACCATCGCTGGAGAGTGGTGCGCCATGGTACTGTTTCGTTTCAAATCCATGCACGTATTTCTAAAAGTCGTACGGCACTGTTTCGCCATTTCGGACGGATGTTGCACCTTGCACCGTGGATGTTGCACCCTGTAGATATCGATTATTCGGACGACCATAACTTCTGTCTCGTTTAGAGTTACGGGTGCCATAACCTGTCAAAATGAAGGCCTCGATGAGTTCTACGGCTTTGACAGCTTTCAGCCCTCAATGGATAGATTAATGCCCAAAAAGGACAACCCGAATCTCAATTGGGTCACGTAAGTTTTTTACCATTCGTTTTTTCGAAACGTGGATTTTTACGGTAAAACAGGATAATCGTGGCTCGTCTTCGATTCACCATCGCTGGAGAATGGTGCACCATGGTACTGTTCCGTTTCAAATCCATGCACGCATTTCTAAAAGTCATACGACACTGTTTCGCCATTTTGGACGGATGTTGCACCTTGCACCGTGGATGTTGCACCCTGTAGATATCGATTATTCGGACGGCCATAACTTCTGGCTCGTTTAGAGTTACGGGAGCCATAACCTGTCAAAACGAAGGCCTCGATGAGTTCTACGGCTTTGATAGCTTTCAGCCATAAACGGATAGATTAATGCCCAAACAGGACAACCCGAATCTCAAACGGGTCAGGTAAGTTTTTCACCCTTCGTTTTTTCGACACATGGATTTTTACTGTAAAACGGGATTACCGTGGCTCGTCTTCGATTCACCATCGCTGGAGAGTGGTGCACCATGGTACTGTTCCTTTTCAAATCCATGCACGCATTTCTAAAAGTCGCACGACACTGTTTCGCCATTTCGGACGGATGTTGCACCTTGCACCGTGGATGTTGCACCCTGTAGATATCGATTATTCGGACGGCCATAACTTCGGCTTGTTTAGAGTTACGGGAGCTATAACCTGTCAAAACGAAGGCCTGCATGAGTTCTACGGCTTTGACAGCTTTCATCCGTCAACGGATAGACTAATGCCCAAAAAGGACAACCCGAATCTCAATCGGGTCACGTAAGTTTTTCACCCTTCTTTTTTTCGAAACGTGGATTTTTACGGTAAAACAGGATAACCGTGGCTCGTCTTCGATTCACCATCGCTGGAGAGTGGTGCACCATGGTACTGTTCCGTTTCAAATCCATGCACGCATTTCTAAAAGTCGTACGACACTATTTCGCCATTTCGGACGGATGTTGCACCTTGCACCGTGGATGTTGCACCCTGTTGATATCGATTATTCGGACGGCCATAAATTCTGGCTCATTTAGAGTTACGGGAACCATAACCTGTCAAAACGAAGGCCGCGATGAGTTCTACGGTTTTGACAGCTTCCATCCATAAGCGGATGGATTAATGCCCAAAAATGACAACCCGAATCTCAATCGGGTCACGTAAGTTTTTTACCATTCGTTTTTTCGAAACGTGGATTTTTAAGGTAAAACAGGATAACCGTGGCTCATCTTCGAATCACCATCGCTAGAGAGTGGTGCACCATGGTACTGTTTTGTTTCAAATCCATGCACGCATTTCTAAAAGTCGTACGGCTGTTTCGCCATTTCGGACGGATGTTGCACCTTGCACCGTGGATGTTGCACCCTGTAGATATCGATTATTCGGACGACCATAACTTCTGTCTCATTTAGAGTTACGGGTGCCATAACCTGTCAAAATGAAGGCCTCGATGAGTTCTACGGCTTTGACAGCTTTCAGACCTCAATGGATAGATTAATGCCTAAAAAGGACAACCCGAAGCTCAATTGGGTCACGTAAGTTTTTTACCATTCGTTTTTTCGAAACGTGGATTTTTACGGTAAAACAGGATAACCGTGGCTCGTCTTCGATTCACCATCGCTGGAGAATGGTGCACCATGGTACTATTCCGTTTCAAATCCATGCACGCATTTATAAAAGTCGTACGGCACTGTTTCGCCATTTTGGACGGATGTTGCACCTTGCACCGTGGATGTTGCACCCTGTAGATATCGATTATTCGGACGGCCATAACTTCTGGCTCGTTTGGAGTTACGGGAGCCATAACCTGTCAAAACGAAGGCCTCATTGAGTTCTACGGCTTTGATAGCTTTCAGCCATAAACGGATAGATTAATGCCCAAAAAGGACAACCCGAATCTCAAACGGGTCAGGTAAGTTTTTCACCCTTCGTTTTTTCGACACGTGGATTTTTACTCTAAAACGAGATTACCGTGGCTCCTCTTCGATTCACCATCGCTGGAGAGTGGTGCACCATGGTACTGTTCCTTTTCAAATTCGTGCACGCATTTCTAAAAGTTGTACGACACTGTTTCGCCATTTCGGACGGATGTTGCACCTTGCACCGTGGATGTTGCACCCTGTAGATATGGATTATTCGGACGGCCATAACTTCTGGCTCGTTTAGAGTTACGGGAGCTATAACCTGTCAAAACGAAGGCCTCCATGAGTTCTACGGCTTTGACAGCTTTCATCCGTCAACGGATAGACTAATACTCAAAAAGGACAACCCGAATCTCAATCGGGTCACGTAAGTTTTTCACCCTTCGTTTTTTCGAAACGTGGATTTTTACGGTAAAACAGGATAACCGTGGCTCGTCTTCGATTCACCATCGCTGGAGAGTGGTGCACCATGGTACTGTTCCGTTTCAAATCCATGCACTCATTTCTAAAAGTCGTACGGCACTATTTCGCCATTTCGGACGGATGTTGCACCTTGCCCCGTGGATGTTGCACCCTGTAGATATCGATTATTCAGACGGCCATAATTCTGGCTCGTTTAGAGTTACGGGAGCCATAACCTGTCAAAACGAAGGCCGCGATGAATTCTACGGCTTTGACAGCTTTCAGCCGTCAACGGATAGATTAATTCCCAAAAAGGACAACCCGAATTTCAATCGGGTCATGTAAGTTTTTTACCCTTCGTTTTTTCGACACGTGTATTTTTACGGTAAAATGGGATTACCGTGGCTCGTCTTCGATTCACCATCGCTGGAGAGTGGTGCACCAGGGTACTGTTCCGTTTCAAATCCAAGCACGCATTTCTAAAAGTCGTACGACACTGTTTCGCCATTTCGGACGGATGTTGCACCTTGAACCGTGGATGTTGCATCTTGTGGATATCGATTATTCGGACGGCCATAACTTCTGTCTCGTTTAGAGTTACGGGAGCCATAACCTGTCAAAACGAAGTCGTCCATGAGTTCTACGGCTTTGACAGTTTTCAGCCATCAACGGATAGATTAATGCCGAAAAAGGACAACCCAAATCTCAATCGGGTCACGTAAGTTTTTTACCATTCGTTTTTTCGAAACGTGGATTTTTACGGTAAAACGGGATAACCGTGGCTTTTCTTCGATTCACCATCGCTGGAGAGTGGTGCACCATGGTACTGTTCCATTTCAAATCCATGCACGCATTTCTAAAAGTCGTACGGCACTATTTCGCCATTTCGGACGGATGTTGCACCTTGCACCGTGGATGTTGCACCCTGTAGATATCGATTATTCGGACGGCCATCACTTCTGGCTCGTTTAGAGTTACGGGAGCCATAACCTTTCAAAACGAAGGCCACGATGAGTTCTATGGCTTTGACAGCTTTCAGCCATAAACGGATGGATTAATGCCCAAAAAGGACAACCCGAATCTCAATCGGGTCACGTAAGTTTTTTACCCTTCGTTTTTTCGACACGTGGATTTTTACGGTAAAACGGGATTACCGTGGCTCGTCTTCGATTCACCATCGCTGGAGAGTGGTGCACCATGGTACTGTTCCGTTTCAAATCCTTGCACGCATTTCTAAAAGTCGTACGGCACTGTTTCGCCATTTCGGACGGATGTTGCACCTTACACCGTGGATGTTGCACCCTGTAGATATCGATTATTCGGACGGCCATAACTTCTGGCTCGATTAGAGTTACGGGAGCCATAACCTGTCAAATCGAAGGCCTCGATGAGTTCTACGGCTTTGATAGCTTTTAGCCATTAACGGATAGATTAGTGCCCCAAAAGGACAACCCGAATCTCAATCGGGTCACGTAAGTTTTTCACCCTTCGTTTTTTCGACACGTGGATTTTTACGGTAAAAGGGATTACCGTGGCTCGTCTTCGATTCACCATCGTTGGAGAGTGGTGCATCTTGGTACTGTTCTGTTTCAAATCCATGCACGCATTTCTAAAAGTCGTACGACACTGTTTCGCCATTTCGGACGGATGTTGCACCTTGCACCGTGGATGTTGCACCCTGTAGATATCGATTATTCGGACGGCCATAATTTCTGGCTCGTTTAGAGTTACGGGAGTCATAACCTGTCAAAACGAAGGCCTCGATGAGTTCTACGGCTTTGACAGCTTTCAGCCGTCAACGGATAGATTAATGCCCAAAAAGGACAACCCGAATCTCTATCGGGTCATGTAAGTTTCTCACCCTTCGTTTTTTAGACACGTGGATTTTTGCGGTAAAACGGGATTACCATGGCTCATCTTCGGTTCACCATCGCTGGAGAGTGGTGAACCATGGTACAGTTCCGTTTCAAATCCATGCACGCATTTCTAAAATACGGCACTGTTTCGCCATTTCGGACGGATGTTGCACCTTACACCGTGGATGTTGCACCCTGTAAATATCTATTATTCGGACGGCCATAACTTCTGGCTCGTTTAGAGTTACGGGAGTCATACTGTCAAAACGAAGGCCTCAATGAATTCTACGGCTTTGACAGCTTTCACCCGTCAACGGATAGATTAATGCCCAAAAAGGACAACCCGAATTTCAATCGGGTCACGTAAGTTTTTTACCCTTCGTTTTTTCAACACGTGGATTTTTACGGTAAAACGGGATTACCGTGGCTCGTCTTCGATTCACCATCGCTGGAGAGTGGTGCACCAGGGTACTGTTCCGTTTCAAATCCAAGCACGCATTTCTAAAAGTCGTACGACACTGTTTCTCCATTTCGGACGGATGTTGCACCTTGAACCGTGGATGTTGCATCTTGTAGATATTGATTATTCGGACGGCCATAACTTCTGTCTCGTTTAGAGTTACGGGAGCCATAACCTGTCAAAACGAAGGCCTCCATGAGTTCTACGGGTTTGACAGTTTTCAGCCATCAATGGATAGATTAATGCCGAAAAAGGACAATCCAAATCTCAATCGGGTCACGTAAGTTTTTTACCATTCGTCTTTTCGAAACGTGGATTTTTACGGTAAAACGGGATAACCGTGGCTTGTCTTCGATTCACCATCGCTGGAGAGTGGTGCACCATGGTACTGTTCCATATCAAATCCATGCACGCATTTCTAAAAGTCGTACGGCACTATTTGGCCATTTCGGACGGATGTTGCACCTTGCACCGTGGATGTTGCACCCTGTAGATATCGATTATTCGGACGGCCATCACTTCTGGCTCGTTTAGAGTTACGGGAGCCATAACCTGTCAAAACGAAGGCCACGATGAGTTCTATGGCTTTGATAGCTTTCAGCCATAAACGGATGGATTAATGCCCAAAAAGGACAACCCGAATCTCAATCGGGCCACGTAAGTTTTTTACTCTTTGTTTTTTCGACACGTGGATTTTTACGGTAAAACGGGATTACCGTGGCTCGTCTTCGATTCACCATCGCTGGAGAGTGGTGCACCATGGTACTGTTCCGTTTCAAATCCATGCACGCGTTTCTAAAAGTCGTACGGCACTGTTACGCCATTTCGGACGGATGTTGCACCTTACACCGTGGATGTTGCACCCTGTAGATATCGATTATTCGAACGGCCATAACTTCTGGCTCGATTAGAGTTACGGGAGCCATAACCTGTCAAATCGAAGGCCTCGATGATTTCTACGGCTTTGATAGCTTTTAGCCATTAACGGATAGATTAATGCCCCAAAAGGACAACCCGAATCTCAATCGGGTCACGTAAGTTTTTCACCCTTCGTTTTTTCGACACGTGGATTTTTACGGTAAAAGGGATTACCGTGGCTCGTCTTCGATTCACCATCGTTGGAGAGTGGTGCACCTTGGTACTGTTCCGTTTCAAATCCATGCACGCATTTCTAAAAGTCGTACGACACTGTTTCGCCATTTCGGACGGATGTTGCACCTTGCACCGTGGATGTTGCACCCTGTAGATATCGATTATTCGGACGGCCATAACTTCTGTCTCGTTTAGAGTTACGGGAGCCATAACCTATCAAAACGATGGCCTCGATGATTTTTACGGCTTTGACCGCTTTTAGTCGTCAACGGATAGATTAATGCCCAAAAAGGACAACCCGAATCTCCATCGGGTCACGTAAGTTTTTTACCCTTCGTTTTTTCGGAACGTGGATTTTTACGATAAAACGGGATTACCATGGTTCGTCTTCGATTCACCATCGCTGGAGAGTGGTGCACCATGGTACTGTTCCATTTCAAATCCATGCACGCATTTCTAAAAGTCGTACGACACTGTTTCGACATTTCGGACGGATGTTGCACCTTGCATCGTGGATGTTGCACCCTATAGGAGTTCTACGACTTTGAAAGCTTTCAGTCGTAAACGGATAGATTAATGCCCAAAAAGGACAACCCGAATCTCAATCGGGTCACGTAAGTTTTTTACCCTTTTTTTCTTTCGACACGTGGATTTTTACGGTAAAACGGGATTACCGTGGCTCGTCTTTGATTAACCATCGCTGGAGAGTGGTGCAACATGGTACTGTTCCGTTTCAAATCCATGCACGCATTTCTTAAAATCGTACGGCACTGTTTCGCCCTTTTGGACGAATGTTGCACCTTGCACCGTGGATGTTGCACCCTGTAGATATCGATTATTCAGACGGCCATAACTTCTGGCTCGTTTATAGTTATGGGAGCCATAACCTGTCAAAACGAAGGCCTCGATGAGTTCTACGGTTTTGAAAGCTTTCAGCCGTCAACGGATAGATTAATGCCCAAGAAGGACAACCCGAATCTCAATCGGGTCACGTAAGTTTTTTACCCTTCATTTTTTCGACACGTGGATTTTTACGGTAAAACGGGATTGCCGTCGCTCGTCTTCGATTCACCATCGCTGGAGAGTGGTGCACCGTGGCACTATTCCTTTTCAAATCCGTGCACGCATTTCTAAAAGTCGTACGGCACTGTTTCGCCATTTCGGACAGATGTTGCATCTTGCACCTTGAATGTTGCACCCTGTATATATCGATTATTCGGACGACCATAACTTCTGGCTCGTTAGAGTTACGGGAGCCATAACCTGTCAAAACGAAGGCCTCGATGAGTTCTACGGCTTTGACAACTTTCAGCCGTCAACGGATAGATTAATGCCCAAAAATGACAACCCGAATCTCAATCGGGTCACGTAAGTATTTCACCCTTCGTTTTTTCGACACATGGATTTTTACGGTAAAACGGGATTACCGTGGCTCGTCTTCGATTCACCATCGCTGGAGAGTGGTGCACCATGGTACTGTTCCGTTTCAAATCCATGCACGCATTTCTAAAAGTCGTATGACACTGTTTCGCCATTTCGGACGGATGTTGCACCTTGCACCGTGGATGTTGCACCCTGTAGATATCGATTATTCGGACGGCCATAACTTATGGTTCATTTTGAGTTACGGGAGCCATAACCTGTCAAAACGAATGCTGCGATGAGTTCTACGGCTTTGACAGCTTTCAGCCGTAAACGGATAGATTAATGTCCAAAAAGGACAACCCGAATCTCAATCGGATCACGTAAGTTTTTTACCCTTCGTTTTTTCGACACGTGGATTTTTACGGTAAAACGGGATTACCGTGGCTCGTCTTCGATTCACCATCGCTGGAGAGTGGTGCACCATGGTACTATTCTATTTCAAATCCATGCACGTATTTCTAAAAGTCGTACGGCACTGTTTCTCCATTTCGGTCGGATGTTGCACCTTGCACCATGGATGTTGCACCCTATAAATATCGATTATTCGGACGGCCATAACTTCTGGCTCGTGTAAAGTTACGGGAGGCATAACCTATAAAAACGAAGGCCTCGATGAGCTCTACGGCTTTGACAGCTTTCAGCCATCAACGGATAGATTAATGCCCAAAAAGGACAACCCGAATCTCAATCGGGTCACGTAAGTTTTTCACCCTTCGTTTTTTCGACACGTGGATTTTTACAGTAAAATGGGATTACCGTCGCTCGTCTTTGATTCACCATCGCTGGAGAGTGGTGCACCATGGTACTGTTCCGTTTCAAATCCATGCACACATTTCTAAAAGTCTTACGGCAAATTTTCGCCATTTCGGACGGATGTTGCACCTTGCAACGTGGATGTTGCACCCTGTAGATATCTATTATTCGGACGGCCATAACTTCTGTCTCGTTTAGAGTTACGGGTGCCATATCCTGTCAAAACGAAGGCCTCGATGAGTTCTACGGCTTTGACAGCTTTCAGCCGTCAAAGCATAGATTAATGCCCAAAAAGGACAACCCGAATCTCAATCGGGTCACATAAGTTTTTTACCCTTCGTTTTTTCGACACGTGGATTTTTACGGTAAAACGGGATTACCGTGGCTCGTCCTCGATTAACCATCGCTGGAGAGTGGTGCAACATGGTACTGTTCCGTTTCAAATCCATGCACGCATTTCTTAAAGTCGTATGGCACTGTTTCGCCATTTCGGACGAATGTTGCACCTTGCACCGTGGATGTTGCACCCTGTAGATATCGATTATTCGGACGACCATAACTTCTGGTTCGTTTAGAGTTACGGGAGCCACAACCTATCAAAACGAAGGCCTCGATGAGTTCTACGGCTTTGACAGCTTTCAATCGTCAATGGGTAGATTAATGCCCAAAAAGGACAACCCGAATCTCAATCGGGTAATGTTAGTTTTTTAATCTTCGTTTTTTCGACACGTGGATTTTTACAGTAAAACGGGATTACCGTGGCTCGTCTTCTATTCACCATCGCTAGAGAGTGGTGCACCAGGGTACTGTTTCGTTTCGAATTCAAGCACGCATTTCTAAAAGTCGTGCGACACTGTTTCGCCATTTCGGACGGATGTTGCACCTTGCACCGTGGATGTTGCATCCTGTAGATATCGATTATTCGGACGACCATAACTTCTGTCTCATTTAGAGTTATGGGCGCCATAACCTGTCAAAACGAAGGCCTCCATGAGTTCTACGGCTTTGACAGCTTTCAGCCGTCAAGGATAGATTAATGCCCAAAAAGGACAACCCGAATCTCAATCGGGTCACGTAAGTTTTTTACCATTCGTTTTTTCGAAACTTGGATTTTTACGGTAAAATGGGATAACCGTGGCTCATCTTCGATTCACCATCGCTGAAGAGTGGTGCACCATGGTACTGTTCCATTTCAATTCCATGCACGCATTTCTAAAAGTCGTACGACACTGTTTCGCCATTTCGGACGGATGTTGCACCTTGCACCGTGGATGTTGCACCCTGTAGATATCGATTATTCGGACGGCCATAACTTCTGGCTCGTATAGAGTTACAGGAGCCATAACCTGTCAAAACGAAGGCCGCGATGAGTTCTACGGCTTTGATAGCTTTCAACCATAAACGGATGGATTAATGCCCAAAAAGGACAACCCGAATCTCAATCGGGTCATGTAAGTTTTTTACCCTCCGTTTTTTCGACACGTGGATTTTTACGGTAAAACGGGATTACCATTGCTCGTCTTCGATTCACCATCGCTGGAGAGTGGTGCACCATGGTACTGTTCCATTTCAAATCCATGCACGCATTTCTAAAAGTCGTACGGCACTATTTTGCCATTTCGAACGGATGTTGCACCTTACACCGTGGATGTTGCACCATGTAGATATCTATTATTCGGACGGCCATAACTTATGGCTCATTTAGAGTTACGGGAGCCATAGCTTGTCAAAACGAAGGCCGCGATGAGTTCTATGACTTTGACAGCTTTCAGCCGTAAACGGATAGATTAATGCCCAAAAAGGACAACCCGAATCTCAATCGGGTCACATAAGTTTTTTACCCTTCGTTTTTTCGACACGTGGATTTTTGCGGTAAAACGGGATTACCGTGGCCCGTCTTCGATTCACCATCGTTGGAGAGTGGTGCACCATGATACTGTTCCGTTTCAAATCCATGCACCCATTTCTAAAAGGCGTACGGCACTGTTTCGCCATTTCGGACGGATGTTGCACCTTGCACCGTGGATGTTGCACCCTGCAGATATCGATTATTCGGACAACCATAACTTCGGGCTCGTTTAGAGTTACGGGAGCCATAACCTGTCAAAACGAAGGCCGCGATGAGTTCTATGACTTTGACAGCTTTCAACCGTAAATGGATAGTTTAATGCCCAAAAAGGACAACCCGAATCTCAATCGGGTCACGTAAGTTTTTTACCCTTCGTTTTTTCGACACGTGGATTTTTACGTTAAAACGGGATTACCGTGGCTCGTCTTCGATTCACCATCGTTGGAGAGTGGTGCACCATGGTACTGTTCCATTTCAAATCCATGCACGCATTTCTAAAAGTTGTACGGCACTGTTTCGCCATTTCGGACGGATGTTGCACCTTGCACCGTGGATGTTGCACCCTGTAGATATCGATTATTCGGACGGCCATAACTTCTGGCTCGTTTAGAGTTACGGGAGCCATAACCTGTCAAAACGAAGGCCTCGATGAGTTCTACGGTTTTGACAGCTTTCAGCCTTCAACAGATAGATTAATGCCCAAAACGGACAACCCGAATCTCAATCGGGTCACGTAAGTTTTTTACCCGTTGTTTTTTCGACACGTGGATTTTTACGGTAAAACGGGATTACCGTAGCTCGTCTTCGATTCACCATCGCTGGAGAGTGGAGCACCATGGTACTATTCCGTTTGAAATCCATGCACGCATTTTTAAAAGTCATACGGCACTGTTTCGCTATTTCGGACGGATGTTGCACCTTGCACCGTGGTTGTTGCACCCTGTAGATATCGATTATTCGGACGACCATAACTTCTGGCTCGTTTAGAGTTACGGGAGCCATAACCTGTCAAAACGAAGGACTCGATGAGTTCTACTAGTTTGATAGCTTTCAGCCGTCAACGGATAGATTAATTCCCAGAAAGGACAGCACGAATCTCATTCGGGTCACATAAGTTTTTCACCCTTCGTTTTTTCGACACATGGATTTTTATGGTAAAACGGGATTACCGTGGCTCGTCTTCGATTCACCATCGCTGGAGAGTGGAGCACCATGGTACTATTCCGTTTGAAATCCATGCAGGCATTTCTAAAAGTCGTACGGCACTGTTTTGCCAATTCGGACGAATGTTGCACCTTGCACCGTGGATGTTGCACCCTGTAGATATCGATTATTCGGACGGCCATAACTTCTGGCTCGTTTAGAGTTACGGGAGTCATAACCTGTCAAAACGAAGGCCTCGATGAGTTCTACGGCTTTGACAGCTTTCAGCCGTCAACGGATAGATTAATGCCCAAAAAGGACAACCCGAATCTCAATCGGGTCATGTAAGTTTCTAAAAGTGGTGCACCATGGTACAGTTCCGTTTCAAATCCATGCACGAATTTCTAAAATACGGCACTGTTTCGCCATTTCGGACGGATGTTGCACCTTGCACCATGGAAGTTGCACCCTGTAGATATCTATTATTCGGAAGGCCATAACTTCTGGCTCGTTTAGAGTTACGGGAGTCATACTGTCAAAACGAAGGCCTCGATGAATTATACGGCTTTGACAGCTTTCAGCCGTCAACGGATAGATTAATGCCCAAAAAGGACAACCCGAATTTCAATTGGGTCACGTAAGTTTTTTACCCTTCGTTTTTTCGACACGTGGATTTTTACGGTAAAACAGGATTACCGTGGCTCGTCTTCGATTCACCATCGCTGGAGAGTGGTGCACCAGGGTACTGTTCCGTTTCAAATCCGAGCACGCATTTCTAAAAGTCGTAGGACACTATTTCGTCATTTCGGACGGATGTTGCACCTTGCACCGTGGATGTTGCATCCTGTAGATATCAATTATTCGGACGACCATAACTTCTGTCTCGTTTAGAGTTACGGGAGCCATAACCTGTCAAAACGAAGGACTCCATGAGTTCTACGGCTTTGACAGTTTTCAGCCGTCAACGGATAGATTAATGCCCAAAAAGGACAACCCGAATCTCAATCGGGTCACATAAGTTTTTTACCATTCGTTTTTTCGAAACGTGGATTTTTACGGTAAAATGGGATAACCGTGGCTTGTCTTCGATTCACCATCGCTGGAGAGTGGTGAACCATGGTACTGTTCCGTTTCAAATCCATGCACGCATTTCTAAAAGTCGTACGGCACTATTTCGCCATTTCGGACGGATGTTGCACCTTGCACCGTGGATGTTGCACCTTGTAGATATCGATTATTCGGACGGCCATAACTTCTGCCTCGTTTAGAGTTACGGGAGCCATAACCTGTCAAAACGAAGGCCGCGAAGAGTTCTACGGCTTTGACAGCTTTCAGCCATAAACGGATGGATTAATGCCCAAAAAGGACAACCCGAATCTCAATCGGGTCACGTAAGTTTTTTACCCTTCGTTTTTTCGACACGTGGATTTTTACGGTAAAACGGGATTACCGTGGCTCGTCTTCGATTCACCATCGCTGGAGAGTGGTGCACCATGGTACAGTTCTGTTTCAAATCCATGCACGCATTTCTAAAATTCGTACGGCACTGTTTCGCCATTTCGGACGGATGTTGCACCTTACACCGTGGATGTTGCACCCTGTAGATATCGATTATTCGGACGGCCATAACTTCTGGCTCGATTAGAGTTACGGGAGCCATAACCTGTTAAATTGAAGGCCTCGATGAGTTCTACGGCTTTGGTAGCTTTTAGCCATTAACGGATAGATTAATGCCCCAAAAGGACAACCCGAATCTCAATCGGGTCACGTAAGTTTTTCACCCTTCGTTTTTTCGACACGTGGATTTTTACGGTAAAACGGGATTACTGTGGCTCGTCTTCGATTCACCATCGCTGGAGAGTGGTGCACCTTGGTACTGTTCCATTTCAAATCCATGCATGCATTTCTAAAAGTCGTACGACACTGTTTTGCCATTTCGGACAGATGTTGCACCTTGCACCGTGGATGTTGCACCCTGTAGATATCGATTATTCGGACGGCCATAACTTCTGGCTCGTTTAGAGTTACGGGAGCCATAACCTGTCAAAACGAAGGCCTCAATGATTTCTACAGCTTTGATATCTTTTAGCCGTCAACGGATAGATTAATGCCCAAAAAGGACAACCCGAATCTCCATCGGGTCAAATAAGTTTTTTCCCCTTCGTTTTTTCGGAACGTGGATTTTTACGGTAAAACGGGATTACCATGGATCGTCTTCGATTCACCATCGCTGGAGAGTGGTGCACCATGGTACTGTTCCATTTCAAATCAATGCACGCATTTCTAAAAGTCGTACGACACTGTTTCGACATTTCGGACGGATGTTGCACCTTGCACCGTGGATGTTGCACCCTATAGATATCGATTATTCGGACGGCCATAACTTCTGGCTCGTTTAGAGTTACGGGAGCCATAACCTGTGAAAACGAAGGCCGCGATGAGTTCTACGACTTTGAAAGCTTTCAGTCGTAAACGGATAGATTAATGCCCAAAAAGGACAACCCGAATCTCAATCGGGTCACGTAAGTTTTTTACCCTTCGTTTTTTCGACACGTGGATTTTTACGGTAAAACGGGATTACCGTGGCTCATCTTCGATTCACCATCGTTGGAGAGTAGTGCACCATGGTAATGTTCCTTTTCAAATCCATGCACGCATTTCTAAAAGTCGTACGGCACTGTTTCGCCATTTCGGATGGACGTTGCACCTTGCACCGTGGATGTTGCACCCTATAGATATCGATTATTCGGACGGCCATAACTTCTGGCTCGTTTAGAGTTACGGGAGCCATAACCTGTGAAAACGAAGGCCGCGATGAGTTCTACGACTTTGAAAGCTTTCAGTCGTAAACGGATAGATTAATGCCCAAAAAGGACAACCTGAATCTCAATCGGGTCACGTAAGTTTTTTACCCTTCGTTTTTTCGACACGTGGATTTTTACGGTAAAACGGGATTACCGTGGCTCGTCTTCGATTCACCATCGTTGGAGAGTAGTGCACCATGGTAATGTTCCTTTTCAAATCCTTGCACGCATTTCTAAAAGTCGTACGGCACTGTTTCGCCATTTCGGATGGACGTTGCACCTTGCACCGTGGATGTTGCACCCTGTAGATATCGATTATTCAGACGGCCATAACTTCTGGCTCGTTTATAGTTATGGGAGCCATAACCTGTCAAAACGAAGGCCTCGATGAGTTCTACGGTTTTGAAAGCTTTTAGCCGTCAACGGATAGATTAATGCCCAAAAAGGACAACCCGAATCTCAATCGGGTCACATAAGTTTTTTACCCTTCGTTTTTTCGACACGTGGATTTTTACGGTAAAACGGGATTACCGTGGCTCGTCTCCGATTCACAATCGCTGGAGAGTGGTGCACCATGGTACTATTCCATTTCAAATCCGTGCACGCGTTTCTAAAAGTCGTACGGCACTGTTTCGCCATTTCGGACGGATGTTGCATCTTGCACCTTGGATGTTGCACCCTGTAGATATCGATTATTCGGACGACCGTAACTTCTGGCTCGTTTAGAGTTACGGGAGCCATAACCTGTCAAAACGAAGGCCTCGATGAGTTCTATGGCTTTGACCACTTTCAGTCGTCAACGGATAGATTAATGCCCAAAAATGACAACCCGAATCTCAATCGGGTCACGTAAGTATTTCACCCTTCGTTTTTTCGACACATGGATTTTTACGATAAAACTGGATTACCGTGGCTCGTCTTCGATTCACCATCGCTGGAGAGTGGTGCACCATGGTACTGTTCCATTTCAAATCCATGCACGCATTTCTAAAAGTCGTACGACACTGTTTCGCCATTTCGGACGGATGTTGCACCTTGCACCATGGATGTTGCACCCTGTAGGTATCGATTATTCGGACGGCCATAACTTATGGTTCGTTTTGAGTTACGGGAGCCATAACCTGTCAAAACGAATGCTGCGATGAGTTCTACGGCTTTGACAGCTTTCAGCCGTAAACGGATAGATTAATGCCCAAAAAGGACAACCCGAATCCCAATCGGATCACGTAAGTTTTTTACCCTTCGTTTTTTCGACACATGGATTTTTACGGTAAAACGAGATTACCGCGGCTCGTCTTCGATTCACCATCGCTGGAGTGTGGTGCACCATGGTACTATTCTATTTCAAATCCATGCACGCATTTCTAAAAGTCGTACGGCACTATTTCTCCATTTCGGTCGGATGTTGCACCTTGCACCGTGGATGTTGCACCCTGTAGATATCGATTATTCGGACGGCCATAACTTCTGGCTCGTGTAAAGTTACGGGAGCCATAACCTGTCAAAACGAAGGCCTCGATGAGTTCAACGGCTTTGACAGCTTTCAGCCATCAACGGATAGATTAATGCCCAAAAAGGACAACCCGAATCTCAATCGTGTCACGTAAGTTTTTCAACCTCCGTTTTTTCGACACGTGGATTTTTACGGTAAAATGGGATTACCGTGGCTTGTCTTCGATTCACCATCGCTGGAGAGTGGTGCACCATGGTACTGTTCCGTTTCAAATCCATGCACACATTTCTAAAAGCCGTACGGCACTTTTTCGCCATTTCGGACGGATGATGCACCTTGCAACGTGGATGTTGCACCCTGTAGATATCTATTATTCGGACGGCCATAACTTTTGTCTCGTTTAGAGTTACGGGAGCCATAACCGGTCAAAACGAAGGCCTCGATGATTTCTACGGCTTTGACAGCTTTCAGCCATCAAAGCATAGATTAATGGCCAAAAAGGACAACCCGAATCTCAATCGGGCCACGTAAGTTTTTTACCCTACGTTTTTTCAACACGTGGATTTTTACGGTAAAACGGGATTACCGTGGCTCGTCTTTGATTAACCATCGCTGGAGAGTGGTGCAACATGGTACTGTTCCGTTTCAAATCCATGCACGCATTTCTTAAAATCGTACGGCACTGTTTCGCCCTTTCGGACGGATGTTGCACCTTGCACCGTGGATGTTGCACCCTGTAAATATCGATTATTCGGACGACCATAACTTCTGGCTCGTTTAGATTTACGGGAGCCATAACCTGTCAAAACGAAGGCCTCGATGAGTTCTACGGCTTCGACAGCTTTCAACCGTCAACGGATAGATTAATGCCCAAAAAGGACAACCCGAATCTCAATCGGGTAACGTTAGTTTTTTAATCTTCGTTTTTTCGACACGTGGATTTTTACAGTAAAACGGGATTACCGTGGCTCGTCTTCGATTAACCATCGCTAGAGAGTGGTGCACCAGGGTACTGTTCCGTTTCAAATCCAAGCACGCATTTCTAAAAGTCGTGCGACACTGTTTCGCCATTTCGGACGGATGTTGCACCTTGCACCGTGGATGTTGCATCCTGTAGATATCGATTATTCGGACGACCATAACTTCTTTCTCATTTAGAGTTATGGGTGCCATAACCTGTCAAAACGAAGGCCTCCATGAGTTCTACGGCTTTGACAGCTTTCAGCCGTCAAGGATAGATTAATGCCCAAAAAGGACAACCCGAATCTCAATCGGGTCACATAAGTTTTTTTCCATTCGTTTTTTCGAAACGTGGATTTATACGGTAAAACGGGATAACCGTGGCTCGTCTTTGATTCACCATCGCTGAAGAGTGGTGCACCGTGGTACTGTTCCGTTTCAAATCCATGCACGCATTTCTAAAAGTCGTACGACACTGTTTCGCCATTTCGGACGGATGTTGCACCTTGCACCGTGGATGTTGCACCCTGCAGATATCAATTATTCGGACGGCCATTACTTCTGCCTCGTTTAGAGTTACGGGAGCCATAACCTATCAAAACGAAGGCCGCGATGAGTTCTACGGCTTTGATAGCTTTCATCCATAAACGAATGGATTAATGCCCAAAAGGACAACCCGAATCTCAATCGGGTCACGTAAGTTTTTTACCCTTTGTTTTTTCGACACGTGGATTTTTACGGTAAAACGGGATTATCGTGGCTCGTCTTCGATTCACCATCGCTGGAGAGTTGTGCACCATGGTACTGTTCCGTTTCAAATCCATGCACGCATTTCTAAAAGTCGTACGGCACTGTTTCGCCTTTTCGAACGGATGTTGCACCTTACACCGTGGATGTTGCACCCTGTAGATATCTATTATTCGGACAGCCATAACTTCTGGCTCGTTTAGAGTTACGGGAGCCATAACCTGTCAAAACAAAGGCCGCGATGAGTTCTATGATTTTGACAGCTTTCAGCCGTAAACGGATAGATTAATGCCCAAAAAGGACAACCCGAATCTCAATCAGGTCACGTAAGTTTTTTACCCTTCATTTTTTCGACACGTGGATTTTTACGGTAAAACGGGATTACCGTGGCTCGTCTTCGATTCACCATCGTTGGAGAGTGATGCACCATGGTACTGTTCCGTTTCAAATCCATGCACCCATTTCTAAAAGTCATACGGCACTGTTTCGCCATTTCGGATGGATGTTGCACCTTGCACCGTGGATGTTGCACCCTGTAGATATCGATTATTCGGACAGCCATAACTTCTGGCTCGTTTAGAGTTACGGGAGCCATAACCTGTCAAAACGAAGGCCGCGATGAGTTCTATGACATTGACAGCTTTCAGCCGTAAACGGATAGATTAATGCCCAAAAAGGACAACCCAAATCTCAATCGGGTCACGTAAGTTTTTTACCCTTTGTTTTTTCGACACGTGGATTTTTACGGTAAAACGGGATTACCGTGGCTCGTCTTCGATTCACCATCGCTAGAGAGTGGTGCACCATGGTACTGTTCCGTTACAAATCCATGCATGCATTTCTAAAAGTCGTACGGCACTGTTTCGCCATTTCGAACGGATGTTGCACCTTACACCGTGGATGTTGCACCCTGTAGATATCTATTATTCGGACGACCATAACTTCTGGCTCATTTAGAGTTACTGGAGCCATAACCTGTCAAAACGAAGGTCGCGATGAGTTCTATGATTTTGACAGCTTTCAGCCGTAAACGGACAGATTAATGCCCAAAAAGGACAACCCGAATCTCAATCGGGTCACGTAAGTTTTTCACCCTTCGTTTTTTCGACACGTGGATTTTTACGGTAAAACCGGATTACCGTGGCTCGTCTTCGATTCACCATCGTTGGAGAGTGGTGCACCATGGTACTGTTCCGTTTCAAATCCATGCACCCATTTCTAAAAGTCGTACGGCACTGTTTCGCCATTTCGGAGGGAAGTTGCACCTTGCACCGTGGATGTTGCACCCTGTAGATATCGATTATTCGGACGGCCATAACTTCTGGCTCGTTTAGAGTTATGGGAGCCATAACCTGTCAAAATGAAGGCCGCGATGAGTTCTATGACTTTGACAGCTTTCAGCCGTAAACGGATAGATTAATGCGTAAAAAGGACAACCCGAATCTCAATCGGGTCACGTAAGTTTTTTACCCTTCGTTTTTTCGACACGTGGATTTTTACGGTAAAACGGGATTACCGTGGCTCGTCTTCGATTCACCATCGTTGGAGAGTGGTGCACCATGGTACTGTTCCGTTTCAAATCCATACACACATTTCTAAAAGTTGTACGACACTGTTTCGCCATTTCGGACGTATGTTGCACCTTGCACCGTGGATGTTGCACCCTGTAGATATCGATTATTCGGACGGCCATAACTTCTGGCTCGTTTAGAGTTACGGGAGCCATAACCTGTCAAAACAAAGGCCTCGATGAGTTCTAAGGTTTTGACAGCTTTCAGCCTTCTACAGATAGATTAATGCCCAAAAAGGACAATCCGAATCTCAATCGGGTCACGTAAGTTTTTTACCCTTCGTTTTTTCGACACGTGGATTTTTACGGTAAAACGGGATTACCGTAGCTCGTCTTCGATTCACCATCGGTGGAGAGTGGTGCACCATGGTACTGTTCCGTTTCAAATCCATGCACGCATTTTTAAAAGTCATACGACACTGTTTCGCTATTTCGGACGGATGTTGCACCTTGCACCGTGGTTGTTGCACCCTTTAGATATCTATTATTCGGACGACCATAACTTCTGGCTCGTTTAGAGTTACGGGAGCCATAACCAGTCAAAACGAAGGACTCGATGAGTTCTACTAGTTTGATAGCTTTCAGCCGTCAAAGGATAGATTAATTCTCAAAAAGGACAGCACGAATCTCAATCGGGTCACATAAGTTTTTCACCCTTCGTTTTTTCGACACGTGGATTTTTATGGTAAAACGGGATTACCGTGGCTCGTCGTCGATTCACCATCGCTGGAGAGTGGTGCACCATGGTACTATTCCATTTCAAATCCATGCACGCATTTCTAAAAGTCGTACGGCACTTTTTCACCATTTCGGACGGATGTTGCACCTTGCACCGTGGATGTTGCACCCTGTAGATATCGATTATTCGAACGGCCATAACTTCTGAATCATTTAGAGTTATGGGAGCCATAACCTGTCAAAACGAAGGCCTCGATGATTTCTACGGGTTTGACAACTTTCAGCCGTAAACGGATAGATTAATGCCCAAAAAGGACAACCCGAATCTCAAACGGGTCACGTAAGTTTTTCACCCTTCGTTTTTTCGACACGTGGATTTTTATGGTAAAACGGGATTACCATGGCTCATCTTCGATTCACCATCGCTGGAAAGTGGTGAATCATGGTACTTTTTCGTTTCAAATCCATGCACGCATTTCTAAAAGTCGTACGACACTGTTTCGCCATTTCGGACGGATGTTGCACCTTGCACCGTGGATGTTGCACCCTGTAGATATCGATTATTCGAACGGCCATAACTTCTGGCTCGTTTAGAGTTACGGGAGCCATATCCTGTCCAAACGAAGGCCGCGATGAGTTCTACGGCTTTGAAAGCATTCAGCCGTAAACGGATAAATTAATGCCCAAAAAGGACAACCCGAATCTCAATCGGGTCACGTAAGTTTTTTACCCTTCGTTTTTTCGACACGTGGATTTTTACGGCAAAACGGGATTACCGTGGCTCGTCTTCGATTCACCATCGTTGGACAGTGGTGCACCATGGTACTGTTCCGTTTCAAATCCATGCAGGCATTTCTAAAAGTCGTACGGCACCGTTTCGCCAATTCGGACGAATGTTGCACCTTGCACCGTGGATGTTGCACCCTGTAGATATCGATTATTCGGACGGCCATAACTTCTGGCTCGTTTAGAGTTACGGGAGTCATAACCTGTCAAAACGAAGGCCTCGATGAGTTCTACGGCTTTGACAGCTTTCAGCCGTCAACGGATAGATTAATGCCCAAAAAGGACAACCCGAATCTCAATCAGGTCATGTAAGTTTCTAAAAGTGGTGCACCATGGTACAGTTCCGTTTCAATTCCATGCACGAATTTCTAAAATACGGCACTGTTTCGCCATTTCGGATGGATGTTGCACCTTGCACCATGGATGTTGCACCCTGTAGATATCTATTATTCGGAAGGCCATAACTTCTGGCTCGTTTAGAGTTACGGGAGTCATACTGTCAAAACGAAGGCCTCGATGAATTATACGGCTTTGACAGCTTTCAGCCGTCAACGGATAGATTAATGCCCAAAGAGGACAACTCGAATTTCAATCCGGTCACGTAAGTTTTTTACCCTTCGTTTTTTCGACACGTGGATTTTTACGGTAAAACGGGATTACCGTGGCTCGTCTTCGATTCACCATCGCTGGAGAGTGGTGCACCAGGGTACTGTTCCATTTCAAATCCAAGCACGCATTTCTAAAAGTCGTACGATACTGTTTCGCCATTTCGGACGGATGTTGCACCTTGCACCGTGGATGTTGCATCCTGTAGATATCGATTATTCGGACGGCCATAACTTCTGTCTCGTTTAGAGTTACGGGAGCCATAACCTGTCAAAACGAAGGCCTCCATGAGTTCTACGGCTTTGACAGTTTTCAGCCGTCAACGGATAGATTAATGCCCAAAAAGGACAACCCGAATCTCAATCGGGTCACATATGTTTTTTACCATTCGTTTTTTCGAAACGTGGATTTTTACGGCAAAACGGGATAACCGTGGCTCGTCTTCGATTCACCATCGCTGGAGAGTGGTGCACCATGGTACTGTTCTGTTTCAAATCCATGCACGCATTTCTAAAAGTCGTACGGCACTATTTCTCCATTTCGGACGGATGTTGCACCTTGCACCGTGGATGTTGCACCCTGTAGATATCGATTATTCGGACGGCCATAACTTCTGGCTCGTTTAGAGTTACCCGAGCCATAACCTGTCAAAACGAAGGCCGCGATGAGTTCTATGACTTTGACAGCTTTCAGCCGTAAACGGATAGATTAATGCCCAAAAAGGACAACCCGAATCTCAATCGGGTCACGTAAGTTTTTCACCCTTCGTTTTTTCGACACATGGATTTTTACGGTAAAACGGGATTACCGTGGCTCGTCTTCGATTCACCATCGTTGGAGAGTGGTGCACCATGGTACTGTTCCGTTTCAAATCCATGCACCCATTTCTAAAAGTCGTACGGCACTGTTTCGCCATTTCGGACGGATGTTGCACCTTGCACCGTGGATGTTGCACCCTGTAGATATCGATTATTCGGACGACCATAACTTCTGGCTCGTTTAGAGTTACGGGAGCCATAACCTGTCAAAACGAAGGCCGCGATGAGTTCTATGACTTTGACAGCTTTCAGCCGTAAACGGATAGATTAATGCCCAAAAAAGACAACCCGAATCTCAATCGGGTCACGTAAGTTTTTTACCCTTCGTTTTTTCGACACGTGGATTTTTACGGTAAAACGGGATTACCGTGGCTCGTCTTCGATTCACCATCCCTGGGGAGTGGTGCACCATGGTACTGTTTCGTTTCAAATCCATGCACGCATTTCTAAAAGTCGTACGGCACTGTTTCGCCATTTCGAACGGATGTTGCACCTTACACCATGGATGTTGCACCCTGTAGATATCTATTATTCGGACGGCCATAACTTCTGGCTCATTTAGAGTTACGGGAGCCATAACCTGTCAAAACGAAGGCCTCGATGAGTTCTACGGCTTTGACAGCTTTCAGCCTTCAACGGATAGATTAATGCCCAAAGAGGACAACCCGAATCTCAATCGGGTCATGTAAGTTTCTAAAAGTGGTGCACCATGGTACAGTTCTGTTTCAAATCCATGCACGAATTTCTAAAATACGGCACTGTTTCGCCATTTCGGACGGATGTTGCACCTTGCAGCGTGGATGTTGCACCCTGTAGATATCTATTATTCGGAAGGCCATAACTTCTGTCTCGTTTAGAGTTACGGGAGTCATACTGTCCAAACGAAGGCCTCGATGAATTCTACGGCTTTGACAGCATTTATCCGTCAACAGATAGATTAATGCCCAAAAAGGACAACCCGAATTTCAATCGGGTCACGTAAGTTTTTTACCCTTCGTTTTTTCAACACGTGGATTTTTACGGTAAAACGGGATTACCGTGGCTTGTCTTCGATTCACCATCGCTGGAGAGTGGTGCACCAGGGTACTGTTCCGTTTCAAATCCAAGCACGCATTTCTAAAAGTCGTACGACACTGTTTCGCCAATTCGGACGGATGTTGCACCTTGCACCGTGGATGTTGCATCCTGTAGATATCGATTATTCGGGCGGCCATAACTTCTGTCTCGTTTAGAGTTACGGGAGCCATAACCTGTAAAAACGAAGGCCTCCATGAGTTCTACGGCTTTGACAGTTTTCAGCGGTCAACGGATAGATTAATGCCCAAAAAGGACAACCCGAATCTCAATCGGGTCACGTAAGTTTTTTACCATTCGTTTTTTCGAAACGAGGATTTTTACGGTAAAACGGGATAACAGTGGCTCGTCTTCGATTCACCATCGCTGGAGAGTGGTGCACCATGGTACAGTTCCGTTTCAAATCCATGCACGAATTTCTAAAAGTCGTACGACACTATTTCGCCATTTCGGACGGATGTTGCACCTTGCACCGTGGATGTTGCACCCTGTAAATATCGATTATTCGGACGGCCATAACTTCTGGCTCGTTTAGAGATGCGGGAGCCATAACCTATCAAAACGAAGGCCGCGATGAGTTCTACGGCTTTAACAGCTTTCAGCCATAAATGGATGGATTAATGCCCAAAAAGGACAACCCGAATCTCAATCGGGTCACGTAAGTTTTTTACCCTTCGTTTTTTCGACACGTGGATTTTTACGGTAAAACGGGATTACCGTGGCTCGTCTTCGATTCACCATCCCTGGAGAGTGGTGTACCTTGGTACTGTTCCGTTTCAAATCCATGCATGCATTTCTAAGAGTCGTACGGCACTGTTTCGCCATTTCGGACGGATGTTGCACCTTACACCGTGGATGTTGCACCCTGTAGATATCGATTATTCGGACGGCCATAACTTCTGGCTCGATTAGAGTTACGGGAGCCATAACCTGTCAAATCGAAGGCTTCGATGAGTTCTACGTCTTTGATAGCTTTTAGCCGTCAACGGATAGATTAATGCCCAAAAAGGACAACCCGAATTTCAATCGGGTCACGTAAGTTTTTT
Organism: Allium cepa; assembly: GCA_030765085.1. Taxonomy (NCBI): domain Eukaryota; kingdom Viridiplantae; phylum Streptophyta; class Magnoliopsida; order Asparagales; family Amaryllidaceae; genus Allium; species Allium cepa. The sequence goes on along the minus strand of CM060941.1, from coordinate 40,134,432 downwards.
ACCCTTCGTTTTTTCGACACGTGGATTTTTACGGTAAAACGGGATTACCGTGGCTCGTCTTTGATTCACCATCGCTGGAGAGTGGTGCACCTTGGTATCGTTCCGTTTCAAATCCATGCACACATTTCTAAAAGTCGTACGACACTGTTTCGCCATTACGGACGGATGTTGCACCTTGCACCGTGGATGTTGCACCCTGTAGATATCGATTATTCGGACGGCCATAACTTCTGGCTCGTTTAGAGTTACGGGAGCCATAACCTGTCAAAACGAAGGCCTCGATGATTTCTAAGGCTTTGACAGCTTTCAGCCGTCAACGGATAGATTAATGCCCAAAAAGGACAACCCGAATCTCCATCGGGTCACGTAAGTTTTTTACCCTTCGTTTTTTCGGAACGTGGATTTTTACGGTAAAACGGGATTATCATGGCTCGTCTTCGATTCACCATCGCTGGAGAGTGGTGCACCATGGTATTGTTCCATTTCAAATCCATGCATGCATTTCTAAAAGTCGTACGACACTGTTTCGACATTTCGGACGGATGTTGCACCTTGCACCGTGGATGTTGCACCCTATAGATATCGATTATTCGGACGGCCATAACTTCTGGCTCGTTTAGATTTACGGGAGCCATAACCTGTGAAAACGAAGGCCGCGATGAGTTCTACGACTTTGACAGCTTTCAGTCGTAAACGGATAGATTAATGCCCAAATAGGACAACCCAAATCTCAATCGGGTCACGTAAGTTTTTTACCCTTCGTTTTTTCGACACGTGGATTTTTACGGTAAAACGGGATTACCGTGGATCGACTTCGATTCACCATCGTTGGAGAGTGGTGCACCATGGTACTGTTCCTTTTCAAATCCATGCACGCATTTCTAAAAGTCGTACGGCACTGTTTCGCTATTTCGGACGGATTTTGCACCTTGCACCATGGTTGTTGCACCCTGTAGATATCGATTATTCGGACGACCATAACTTCTGGCTCGTTTAGAGTTACTGGAGCCATAACCTGTCAAAACGAAGGCCTCGATGAGTTCTACTAGTTTGATAGCTTTCAGCCGTCAACGGATAGATTAATTCCCAAAAAGGACAACCCGAATCTCAATCGGGTCACATAAGTTTTTCACCCTTCGTTTTTTCGACACGTGGATTTTTATGGTAAAACGGGATTATCGTGGCTCGTCTTCGATTCACCATCGCTGGAGAGTGGTGCACCATGGTACTATTCCATTTCAAATCCATGCACACATTTCTAAAAGTCGTACGGCACTGTTTCGCCATTTCAGACGGATGTTGCACCTTGCACCGTGGATGTTGCATCCTGTAGATATCGATTATTCGGACGGCCATAACTTCTGGATCGTTTAGAGTTAGGGGAGCCATAACCTGTCAAAACGAAGGCCTCGATGAGTTCTACGGGTTTGACAACTTTCAGCCATAAACGGATTGATTAATGCCCAAAAAGGACAACCCGAATCTCAAACGGGTCACGTAAGTTTTTCACCCTTCGTTTTTTCGACACGTGGATTTTTACGGTAAAACGGGATTACCATGGCTCATCTTCGATTCACCATCGCTGGAGAGTAGTGAATCATGGTACTTTTCCGTTTCAAATCCATGCACGCATTTCTAAAAGTCGTATGGCATTGTTTCGCCATTTCGGACGGATGTTGCACCTTGCACCGTGGATGTTGCACCCTGTAGATATCGATTATTCGAACGGCCATAACTTCTAGCTCGTTTAGAGTTACGGGAGCCATATCCTGTCCAAACGAAGGCCGCGATGAGTTCTACGGCTTCGAAAGCATTAAGCCGTAAACGGATAAATTAATGCCCAAAAAGGACGACCCGAATCTCAATCGGGTCACGTAAGTTTTTTACCCTTCGTTTTTTCGACACGTCGATTTTTACGGTAAAACGGGATTACCGTGGCTCGTCTTCGATTCACCATCGTTGGAGAGTGGTGAATCATGGTACTTTTCCGTTTCAAATCCATGCACGCATTTCTAAAAGTCGTACGGCACTGTTTCGCCATTTCGGACGGATGTTGCACCTTGCACCGTGGATGTTTCACCCTGTAGATATCGATTATTCGGACGGCCATAACTTCTGGCTCGTTTAGAGTAACGGGAGTCATAACCTGTCAAAACGAAGGCCTCGATGAGTTCTACGGCTTTGACAGCTTTCAGCCGTCAACGGATAGATTAATGCCCAAAAAGGACAGCCCGAATCTCAATCGGGTCATGTAAGTTTCTCACCCTTCGTTTTTTCGACACGTGGATTTTTACGGTAAAACGGGATTACCATGGCTCGTCTTCGATTCACCATCGCTGGAGAGTGGTGCACCATGGTACAGTTTCGTTTCAAATCCATGCACGCATTTCTAAAATACGGCACTGTTTCGCCATTTCGGACGGATGTTGCACCTTGCACCGTGGATGTTGCACCCTGTAGATATCTATTATTCGGACGGCCATAACTTCTGGCTCGTTTAGAGTTACGGGAGTCATACTGTCAAAACGAAGGCCTCGATGAATTCTACGGGTTTGACAGCTTTCAACCGTCAACGGATAGATTAATGCCCAAAAAGGACAACCCGAATTTCAATCGGGTCACGTAAGTTTTTTACCCTTCGTTTTTTCGACACATGGATTTTTACGGTAAAACGGGATTACCGTGGCTCTTCTTCGATTCACCATCGCTGGAGAGTGGTGCACCGGGGTACTGTTCCGTTTCAAATCCAAGCACGCATTTCTAAAAGTCGTACGACACTGTTTCGCCTTTTCGGACGGATGTTGCACCTTGCACCGTGGATGTTGCATCCTGTAGATATCGATTATTCGGACGGCCATAACTTCTGTCTCGTTTAGAGTTACGGGAGCCATAACCTGTCAAAACGAAGGCCTCCATGAGTTTTACGGCTTTGACAGATTTCAGCCGTCAACGGATAGATTAATGCCCAAAAAGGACAACCCGAATCTCAATCGGGTCACATAAGTTTTTTACCATTCGTTTTTTCGAAACGTGGATTTTTACGGTAAAACGGGATAACCGTGGCTCGTCTTCGATTCACCATCGCTGGAGAGTGGTGCACCATGGTACTGTTCCATTTCAAATCCATGCACGCATTTCTAAAAGTCGTACGACACTATTTCGCCATTTCGGACGGATGTTGCACCTTGCACCGTGGATGTTGCACCCTGTAGATATCGATTATTCGGACGGCCATAACTTCTGGCTCGTTTAGGGTTACGGGAGGCATAACCTGTCAAAACGAAGGCCGCGATGAGTTCTACGGCTTTGACAGCTTTCAGCCATAAACGGATGGATTAATGCCCAAAAAGGACAACCCGAATCTCAATCGGGTCACGTAAGTTTTTTACCCTTCGTTTTTTCGACACGTGGATTTTTACGGTAAAACGGGATTACCGTGGCTCGTCTTCGATTCACCATCGCTGGAGAGTGGTGCACCATGGTACCGTTCCGTTTCAAATCCATACACGCATTTCTAAAAGTCATACGGCACTGTTTCGCCATTTCGGACGGATGTTGCACCTTACACCGTGGATGTTGCACCCTGTAGATATCGATTATTCGGACGGCCATAACTTCTGGCTCGATTAGAGTTACGGGAGCCATAACCTGTCAAATTGAAGGCCTCAATGAGTTCTATGGATTTGATAGCTTTTAGCCATTAACGGATAGATTAATGCCCCAAAAGGACAACCCGAATCTCAATCGGGTCACGTAAGTTTTTCACCCTTCGTTTTTTCGACACGTGGATTTTACGGTAAAACGGGATTACCGTGGCTCGTCTTCGATTCACCATCGCTGGAGAGTGGTGCACCTTGGTACTATTCCGTTTCAAATCCATGCACGCATTTCTAAAAGTCGTACGACACTGTTTCGCCATTTCGGACGGATGTTGCACCTTGCACCGTGGATGTTGCACCCTGTAGATATCGATTATTCGAACGGCCATAACTTTTGGCTCGTTTAGAGTTACGGGAGCCATAACCTGTCAAAACACAGGCCTCGATGATTTCTACGGCTTTGACAGCTTTCAGCCGTCAACGGATAGATTAATGCCCAAAAAGGACAACCCGAATCTCCATCGGGTCACGTAAGTTTTTTGCCCTTCATTTTTTCGGAACGTGGATTTTTACGGTAAAACGGGATTACCATGGCTCGTCTTCGATTCACCATCGCTGGAGAGTGGTGCACCATGGTACTGTTCCATTTCAAATCCATGCACGCATTTCCAAAAGTCGTACGACACTGTTTCGACATTTCGGACGGATGTTGCACCTTGCACCGTGGATGTTGCACCCTGTAGATATCGATTATTCGGACGGCCATAACTTCTGGATCGTTTAGAGTTACGGGAGCCATAACCTATGAAAACGAAGGCCGCGATGAGTTCTACGACTTTGACAGCTTTCAGTCGTAAACGGATAGATTAATGCCCAAAAAGGACAACCCGAATCTCAATCGGGTCACTTAAGTTTTTAACCCTTCGTTTTTTTGACACGTGGATTTTTACGGTAAAACAGGATTACCGTGGCTCGTCTTCGATTCCCCATCGTTGGAGAGTGGTGCACCATGGTACTGTTCTTTTTCAAATCCATGCATGCATTTCTAAAAGTCGTACGACACTGTTTCGCCATTTCGGACGGATGTTGCACCTTGCACCGTGGATGTTGCACCCTATAGATATCGATTATTCGGACGGCCATAACTTATGGTTCGTTTTGAGTTACGGGAGCCATAACCTGTCAAAACGAATGCCGCGATGAGTTCTACAGCTTTGACAGCTTTCAGCCGTAAACGGATAGATTAATGCCCAAAAAGGACAACCCGAATCTCAATCGGATCACGTAAGTTTTTTACCCTTCGTTTTTTCGACACGTGGATTTTTACGGTAAAACGAGATTACCGTGGCTCGTCTTCGATTCACCATCGTTGGAGAGTGGTGCACCATGGTACTATTCTATTTCAAATCCATGCACGCATTTTTGAAAGTCGTTCGGCACTGTTTCTCCATTTCGGTCGGATGTTGCACCTTGCACCGTGGATGTTGCACCCTGTAGATATCGATTATTCGGACGGCCATAACTTCTGGCTCGTGTAAAGTTACGGGAGCCATAACCTGTCAAAACGAAGGACTCGATGAGTTCTACGGCTTTGACAGCTTTCAGCCATCAACGGATAGATTAATGCCCAAAAAGGACAACCCGAATCTCAATCGGGTCACGTAAGTTTTTCACCCTTCGTATTTTCGACACGTGGATTTTTACGGTAAAATGGGATTACCGTGGCTCGTCTTCGATTCACCATCGCTGGAGAGTGGTGCACCTTGGTACTGTTCCGTTTCAAATCCATGCACACATTTCTAAAAGTCGTACGGCACTTTTTTGCCATTTCGGACGGATGTTGCACCTTGCAACGTGGATATTGCACCCTGTAGATATCTATTATTCGGACGGCCATAACTTCTGTCTCGTTTAGAGTTACGGGAGCCATAACCTGTCAAAACGAAGGCCTCGATGAGTTCTACGGCTTTGACCGCTTTCAGCCGTCAAAGCATAGATTAATGCCCAAAAAGGACAACCCGAATCTCAATCGGGTCACGTAAGTTTTTTACCCTTCGTTTTTTCGACATGTGGATTTTTACGGCAAAACGGGATTACCGTGGCTCGTCTTCGATTAACCATCGCTGGAGAGTGGTGCACCATAGTACTGTTCCGTTTCAAATCCATGCACGCATTTCTTAAAGTCGTACGGCACTGTTTCGCCATTTCGGACGGATGTTGCACCTTGCACCGTGGATGTTGCACCCTGTAGATATCGATCATTCGGACGACCATAACTTCTTGCTCGTTTAGAGTTACGGGAGCCATAACCTGTCAAAACGAAGGCCTCGATGAGTTCTACAGCTTTGACAGCTTTCAACCGTCAACGTATAGATTAATGCCCAAAAAGGACAACCCGAATCTCAATCGGGTCACGTTAGTTTTTTAATCTTCGTTTTTTCGACACGTGGATTTTTACAGTAAAACGGGATTACCGAGGCTCGTCTTCGATTCACCATCGCTAGAGAGTGGTGCACCAGGGTACTGTTCCGTTTCATATCCAAGCACGGATTTCTAAAAGTCGTGCGACACTTTTTCGCCATTTCGGACGGATGTTGCACTTGCACCGTGGATGTTGCACCCTGTAGATATCGATTATTCGGACGACCACAACTTCTGTCTCATTTAGAGTTATGGGCGCCATAACCTGTCAAAACGAAGTCCTCCATGAGTTCTACGGCTTTGACAGCTTTCAGCCGTCAAGGATAGATTAATGCCCAAAAAGGACAACCCGAATCTCAATCGGGTCACGTAAGTTTTTTACCATTCGTTTTTTCGAAACGTGGATTTTTACGGTAAAACGGGATAACCGTGGCTCGTCTTCGATTCACCATCGCTGAAGAGTGGTGCACCATGGTACTGTTCCGTTTCAAATCCATGCACGCATTTCTAAAAGTCGTACGGCACTTTTTCGCCATTTCGGACGGATGTTGCACCTTCCACCGTGGATGTTGCACCCTGTAGATATCGATTATTCGGACGGCCATAACTTCTGGCTCGTTTAAAGTTACGGGAGCCATAACCTGTCAAATCTAAGGCCGCGATGAGTTCTACTGCTTTGATAGCTTTCAGCCATAAACGGATGGATTAATGCCCCAAAAGGACAACCCGAATCTCAATCGGGTCACGTAAGTTTTTCACCCTTCGTTTTTTCGACACGTGGATATTTACGGTAAAACGGGATTACCGTGGCTCGTCTTCGATTCACCATCGCTGGAGAGTGATGCACCTTGGTACTGTTCCGTTTCAAATCCATGCACGCATTTCTAAAAGTCGTATGACACTGTTTCGCCATTTCGGACGAATGTTGCACCTTGCACCGTGGATGTTGCACCCTGTAGACATCGATTATTCGGACGGCCATAACTTCTGGCTCGTTTAGAGTTATGGGAGCCATAACCTGTCAAAACGAAGGCCTCGATGCTTTCTACGGCTTTGACAGCTTTCAGCCATCAACGGATAGATTAATGCCCAAAAAGGACAACCCAAATCTCCATCGGGTCACGTAAGTTTTTTACCCTTCGTTTTTTCGGAACGTGGATTTTTACGGTAAAACGGGATTACCATGGCTCGTCTTCGATTCACCATCGCTGGAGAGTGGTGCACCATGGTACTGTTCCATTTCAAATCCATGCACGCATTTCTTAAAGTCGTACGACACTGTTTCGACATTTCGGACGGATGTTGCACCTTGCACCGTGGATGTTGTACCCTATAGATATCGATTATTCGGACGGCCATAACTTCTGGATCGTTTAGAGTTACGGGAGCCATAACCTATGAAAACGAAGGCCGCGATGAGTTCTACGACTTTGAAAGCTTTCAGTCGTAAATGGATAGATTAATGCCCAAAAAGGACAATCCGAATCTCAATCGGGTCACGTAAGTTTTTAACCCTTCGTTTTTTCGACACGTGGATTTTTACGGTAAAACGGGATTACCGTGGCTCGTCTTCGATTCCCCATCGTTGGAGAGTGGTGCACCATGGTACTGTTCCTTTTCAAATCCATGCACGCATTTCTCAAAGTCGTACGACACTGTTTCGCCATTTCGGACGGATGTTGCACCTTGCACCGTGGATGTTGCACCCTGTAGATATCGATTATTCGGACGGCCATAACTTATGGTTCGTTTTGAGTTACGGGAGCCATAACCTGTCAAAACGAATGCCGTGATGAGTTCTACGGCTTTGACAGCTTTCAGCCGTAAACGGATAGATTAATGCCCAAAAAGGACAACCCGAATCTCAATCGGATCACGTAAGTTTTTTACCCTTCGTTTTTTCGACACGTGGATTTTTATGGTAAAAACGAATTACCGTGGCTCGTCTTCGATTCACCATCGCTGGAGAGTGGTGCACCATGGTACTATTCTATTTCAAATCCATGCACGCATTTCTGAAAGTCGTACGGCACTGTTTCTCCATTTCGGTCGGATGTTGCACCTTGCACCGTGGATGTTGCACCCTGTAGATATTGATTATTCGGACGGCCATAACTTCTGGCTCGTGTAAAGTTACGGGAGCCATAACCTGTCAAAACGAAGGCCTCGATGATTTCTACGGCTTTGACAGCTTTCAGCCATCAACGGATAGATTAATGCCCAAAAAGGACAACCCGAATCTCAATCGGGTCACGTAAGTTTTTCACCCTTCGTTTTTTCGACACGTGGATTTTTACGGTAAAATGGGATTACCGTGGCTCGTCTTCGATTCACCATCGCTGGAGAGTGGTGCACCATGGTACTGTTCCGTTTCAAATCCATGCACACATTTCTAAAAGTCGTACGGCACTTTTTCGTCATTTCGGACGGATGTTGCACCTTGCAACGTGGATGTTGCACCCTATAGATATCTATTATTCGGACAGCCATAACTTCTGTCTCGTTTAGAGTTACAGGAGCCATAACCTGTCAAAACGAAGGCCTCGATGAGTTCTACGGCTTTGACCACTTTCAGCCGTCAAAGCATAGATTAATGCCCAAAAAGGACAACCTGAATCTCAATCGGGTCACGTAAGTTTTTTACCTTTCGTTTTTTCGACACGTGGATATTTACGGTAAAACGGGATTACCGTGGCTCGTCTTCGATTAACCATCGCTGGAGAGTGGTGCACCATGGTACTGTTCCGTTTCAAATCCATGCACGCATTTCTTAAAGTCGTACGGCAATGTTTCGCCATTTCGGACGGATGTTGCACCTTGCACCGTGGATGTTGCACCCTGTAGATATCGATTATTCGGACGACCATAACTTCTGGCTCGTTCTGAGTTACGAGAGCCATAACCTGTCAAAACGAAGGCCTCGATGAGTTTTACGGCTTTGACAGCTTTTAACTGTCAACGGGTAGATTAATGCCCAAAAAGGACAACCCGAATCTCAATCGGGTCACGTTAGTTTTTTAATCTTCGTTTTTTCGACACGTGGATTTTTACAGTAAAACGGGATTACCGTGGCTCGTCTTCAATTCACCATCGCTAGAGAGTGGTGCACCAGGGTACTGTTCCGTTTCACATCCAAGCACGCATTTCTAAAAGTCGTGCGACACTGTTTCGCTATTTCGGACGGATGTTGCACCTTGCACCGTGGATGTTGCACCCTGTAGATATCGATTATTCGGACGACCATAACTTCTGTCTCATTTAGAGTTATGGGCGCCATAACCTGTCAAAACAAAGGCCTCCATGAGTTCTACGGTTTTGACAGCTTTCAGTCGTCAAGGATAGATTAATGCCCAAAAAGGACAACCCGAATCTCAATCGGGTCACGTAAGTTTTTTACCATTCGTTTTTTCGAAACGTGGATTTTTACGGTAAAACGGGATAACCGTGGCTCGTCTTCGATTCACCATCGCTGAAGAGTGGTGCACCATGGTACTGTTCCGTTTCAAATCCATGCACGTATTTCTAAAAGTCGTACGACACTGTTTCGCCATTTCGGACGGATGTTGCTCCTTGCACCGTGGATGTTGCACCCTGTAGATATCGATTATTCGGACGGCCATAACGTCTGGCTCGTTTAAAGTTACGGGAGCCATAACCTGTCAAAACGAAGGCCGCGATGAGTTCTACGGCTTTGATAGCTTTCAGCCATAAACGGATGGATTAATGCCCAAAAAGGACAACCCGAATCTCAATCGCGTCACGTAAGTTTTTTACCCTTCGTTTTTTCGACACGTGGATTTTTACGGTAAAACGGGATTACCGTGGCTCGTCTTCGATTCACCATTGCTGGAGAGTGGTGCACCATGGTACTGTTCCGTTTCAAATCCATGCACGCATTTCTAAAAGTCGTACGGCACTGTTTCGCCATTTCGAACGGATGTTGCACCTTACACCGTGGATGTTTCACCCTGTAGATATCTATTATTCGGACGGCCATAACTTCTGGCTCGTTTAGAGTTACGGGAGCCATAACCTGTCAAAACAAAGGCCTCGATGAGTTCTACGGCTTTGACAGCTTTCAGCCGTAAAAGGATAGATTAGTGCCCAAAAAGGACAACCCGAAGCTCAATCGGGTCACGTAAGTTGTTTACCCTTCGTTTTTTCGACACGTGGATTTTTACGGTAAAACGGGATTACCGTTGCTCGTCTTCGATTAACCATCGCTGGAGAGTGGTGCACCATGGTACTGTTCCGTTTCAAATCCATGCATGCATTTCTTAAAGTCGTACGACACTGTTTCGCCATTTTGGACGGATGTTGCACCTTGCACCGTGGATGTTGCACCATGTAGATATCGATTATTCGGACGACCATAACTTCTGGCTCGTTTAGAGTTACGGGAGCCATAACCTGTCAAAACGAATGCCTCGATGAGTTCTACGGCATTGACAGATTTCAACCGTCAACGGATAGATTAATGCCCAAAAAGGACAACCCGAATCTCAATCGGGTCACGTTAGTTTTTTAATCTTCGTTTTTTCGACACGTGGATTTTTACAGTAAAACGGGATTACCGTGGCTCGTCTTCGATTCACCATCGCTAGAGAGTGGTGCACCAGGGTACTGTTCCATTTCAAATCCAAGCATGCATTTCTAAAAGTCGTACGACACAGTTTCGCCGTTTCGGACGGATGTTGCACCTTGCACCGCGGATGTTGCACCCTGTAGATATCGATTATTCGGACGACCATAACTTCTGTCTCGTTTAGAGTTATGGGAGCCATAACCTGTCAAAAGGAAGGCCTCCATGAGTTCTACGGCTTTGACAGCTTTCAGCCATCAATGGATAGATTAATGCCCAAAAAGAACAACCCGAATCTCAATTGGGTCACGTAAGTTTTTTACCATTCGTTTTTTAGAAACGTGGATTTTTACGGTAAAACGGGATAACCGTGGCTCGTCTTCGATTCACCATCGCTGGAGAGTGGTGCACCATGGTACTGTTCCATTTCAAATCCATGCACGCATTTCTAAAAGTCATACGGCACTGTTTCGCCATTTCGGACGGATGTTTCACCTTGCACCGTGGATGTTGCACCCTATAGATATCGATTATTCAGAAGGCCATAACTTCTGTATCGTTTAGATTTACGGGGGCCATAACCTGTCAAAACGAAGGCCGCGATGAGTTCTACGGCTTTGATAGCTTTCAGCCATAACCGGATAGATTAATGCCCAAAAAGGACAACCCGAATCTCCATCGGGTCACGTATGTTTTTTACCCTTCGTTTTTTCGAAACGTGGATTTTTACGGTAAAACGGTATTACCTTGGCCCGTCTTCGATTAACCATCGCTGGAGAGTGGTGCACCATGGTACTGTTCCGTTTCAAATCTATGCACGCATTTCTAAAAGTCGTACGGCACTGTTTCGCCATTTCGGACGGATGTTGCACCTTACACCGTGGATGTTGCACCCTGTAGATATCTATTATTCGGACGGCCATAACATCTGGCTTGTTTAGAGTTACGGGAGCCATAACCAGTCAAAACGAAGGCCTCGCTGGGTTCTACGGTTTTGGCAGCTTTCAGCCATCAAAGAATAGATTAATGCCCAAAAAGGACAACCCAAATCTCAATCGGGTCACGTAAGTTTTTTACCCTTCGTTTTTTCGACATGTGGATTTTTACGGTAAAACGGGATTACCGTGGCTCGTCTTCGATTAACCATCGCTGGAGAGTAGTGCACCATAGTACTGTTCCTTTTCAAATCCATGCACGCATTTCTTAAAGTCGTACGGCACTGTTTCGCCATTTCGGACGGATTTTGCACCTTGCACCGTGGATGTTGCACCATGTAGATATCGATTATTCAGACGACCATAACTTCTCTCTCGTTTAGAGCTACGGGAGCCATAACCTGTCAAAATGAAGGCCTCGATGAATTCTACGGCTTTGACAGCTTTCAACCGTCAATGGATAGATTATCGCCCAAAAAGGACAACCCGAATCTCAATCGGGTCACGTTAGTTTTTTTATCTTCGTTTTTTCGACACATGGATTTTTACAGTAAAACGGGATTACCGTGGCTCGTCTTCGATTCACCATCGCTAGAGAGTGGTGCACCAGGGTACTGTTCCGTTTCAAATCCAAGCACGCATTTCTAAAAGTCGTACGACTCTGTTTCGCCATTTCGGACGGATGTTGCACCTTGCACCGTGGATGTTGCACCCTGTAGATATCGATTATTCGGATGACCATTACTTCTGTCTCGTTTAGAGTTATGGGAGCCATAACCTGTCAAAACGAAGGCCTCCACGAGTTCTACGGCTTTGACAGCTTTCAGCCGTCAACGGATAGATTAATGCCCAAAAAGGACAACCCGAATCTTAATCGGGTCACGTAAGTTTTTTACCATTCGTTTTTTCGAAACGTGGATTTTTACGGTAAAACGGGATAACCGTGGCTCGTCTTCGATTCACCATTGCTGGAGAGTGGTGCACCATGGTACTGTTCCGTTTCAAATCCATGCACGCATTTCTAAAAGTCGTACGGCACTGTTTCGCCATTTCGGACGGATGTTGCACCTTGCACCGTGGATGTTGCACCCTGTAGATATCGATTACTCGGACGGTCATAACTTCTGGATCGTTTAGAGTTACGGGAGCCATAACCTGTCAAAACAAAGGCCGCGATGAGATCTACGGCTTTGATAGCTTTCAGCCATAAATGGATGGATTAATGCCCAAAAAGGACAACCCGAATCTCAATCGGGTCACGTAAGTTTTTTACCCTTCGTTTTTTCCACACGTGGATTTTTACGGTAAAACGGGATTACCGTGGCTCGTCTTCGATTCACCATCGCTGGAGAGTGGTGCACCATGGTACTGTTCCGTTTCAAATCCATGCACGCGTTTCTAAAAGTCGTACAACACTGTTTTGCCATTTCGGACGGATGTTGCACCTTACACCGTGGATGTTGCACCCTGTAGATATCGATTATTCGGACGGCCATAACTTCTGGCTCGTTTAGAGTTACGGGAGCCATAACCTGTCAAATCAAAGACCTCGATGAGTTCTACGGCTTTGATAGCTTTCAGCCATTAACGGATAGATTAATGCCCAAAAGGACAACCCGAATCTCAATCTGGTCACGTAAGTTTTTCACCCTTCGTTTTTTCGACACGTGGATTTTTATGGTAAAACGGGATTACCGTGGCTCGTCTTCGATTCACCATCGCTGGAGAGTGGTGCACCTTGGTACTGTTCCATTTCAAATCCATGCACGCATTTCTAAAAGTCATACGGCACTGTTTCGCCATTTCGGACGGATGTTGCACCTTGCACCGTGGATGTTGCACCCTATAGATATCGATTATTCGGACGGCCATAACTTCTGGCTCGTTTAGAGTTACGGGAGCCATAACCTGTCAAAACGAACGCCTCGATGATTTCTACGGCTTTGATAGCTTTCAGCCGTCAACGGATAGATTAATGCCCAAAAAGGACAACCCGAATCTCCATCGAGTCACGTAAGTTTTTTACCCTTCGTTTTTTCGAAACGTGGATTTTTACGGTAAAACGGGATTACCATGGCTCGTCTTTGATTCACCATCGCTGGAGAGTGGTGCACCATGGTACTGTTCCGTTTCAAATCCATGCACGCATTTCTAAAAGTCGTACGACACTGTTTCGACATTTCGGACGGATGTTGCACCTTGCACCGTGGATGTTGCACCCTGTTGATATCGATTATTCGGACGGCCATAACTTCTGTCTCGTTTTGAGTTATGGGAGCCATAACCTGTCAAAACGAAGGCCTCCATGATTTCTACGGCTTTGACGGCTTTCAGCCGTCAACGGATAGATTAATGTCCAAAAAGGACAACCCGAATCTCAATCGGGTCACGTAAGTTTTTTACCATTCGTTTTTTCGAAACGTGGATTTTTACGGTAAAACGGGATAGCCGTGGCTCGTCTTCGATTCACCATCGCTGGAGAGTGGTGCACCATGGTACTGTTCCGTTTCAAATCCATGCACGCATTTCTAAAAGTCGTACGACACTGTTTCGCCATTTCGGACGGATGTTGCACCTTGCACCGTGAATGTTGCACCCTGTAGATATCGATTATTCGGACGGCCATAACTTCTGGCTCGTTTAGAGTTACGGGAGCCATAACCTGTCAAAACGAAGGTCGCGATGAGTTCTACGGCTTTCATAGCTTTCAGCCATAAACGGATGGATTAATGCCTAAAAAGGACAACCCGAATCTCAATCGGGTCACGAAAGTTTTTTACCCTTCGTTTTTTCGACACGTGGATTTTTACGGTAAAATGGGATTACCGTGGCTCGTCTTCGACTCACCATCGCTGGAGAGTGGTGCACCATGGTACTGTTCTGTTTCAAATCCATGCACGCATTTCTAAAAGTCGTAGGCACTGTTTCGCCATTTCGGACGGATGTTGCACCTTGCACCGTGGATGTTGCACCCTGTAGATATCGATTATTCGGATGGCCATAACTTCTGGCTGGTTTAGAGTTACGGGAGCCATAACCTGTCAAAACGAACGCCTCGATGATTTCTACGGTTTTGACATCTTTCAGCGGTCAACGGATAGATTAATGCCCAAAAAGGACAACCCGAATCTCCATCGGGTCACGTAAGTTTTTTACCCTTCGTTTTTTCGGAACGTGGATTTTTACGGTAAAACGGGATTACCATGGCTCGTCTTCCGTTCACCATCGCTGGAGAGTGGTGCACCATGGTACTGTTCCGTTTCAAATCCATGCACGCATTTCTAAAAGTCGTACGACACTGTTTCGACATTTCGGACGGATGTTGCACCTTGTACCGTGGATGTTGCACCCTGTAGATATCGATTATTCGGACGGCCATAACTTCTGGCTCGTTTAGAGTTACGGGAGCCATAACTTGTCAAAACGAACGCCTCGATGATTTCTACGGCTTTGACAGCTTTCAGCCGTCAACGGATAGATTAATGCCCAAAAAGGACAAACCGAATCTCCATCGGGTCATGTAAGTTTTTTACCCTTCGTTTTTTCGGAACGTGGATTTTTACGGTAAAACGGGATTACCATGGCTCGTCTTCGATTCACCATCACTGGAGAGTGGTGCACCATGGTAATATTCCGTTTTAAATCCATGCACGCATTTCTAAAAGTCGTACGACACTGTTTCGCCATTTCGGATGGACGTTGCACCTTGCACCGTGGATGTTGCTCCCTGTAGATATCGGTTATTCAGACGGCCATAACTTCTGGCTCGTTTAGAGTTACGGGAGCCATAACCTGTCAAAACGAAGGCCTCGATGAGTTCTACGGTTTTGACAGCTTTCAGCCATCAATGGATAAATTAATGCCCAAAAAGGACAACCCGAATCTCAATCGGGTCACGTAAGTTTTTTACCCTTCGTTTTTTCGACACGTGGATTTTTACGGTAAAACGGGATTACCGTAGCTCGTCTTCGATTCACCATCGCTGGAGAGTGGTGCACCATGGTACTGTTCCATTTCAAATTCATGCACGCATTTCTAAAAGTCATACGGCCCTATTTCGCCATTTCGGACGGATGTTGCACCTTGCTCCGTGGATGTTGCACCATGTAGATATCGATTATTCGGACGTGCATAACTTCTGGCTCGTTTAGAGTTACGGGAGCCATAACCTGTCAAAATGAAGGCCTCGATGAGTTCTACGGCTTTGAGAACTTTCAGCCATCAACGGATAGATTAATGCCCAAAAAGGACAACCCGAATCTCAATCGGGTCACGTAAGTATTTCACCCTTCGTTTTTTCGACACATGGATTTTTACGGTAAAACGGGATTACCGTGGCTCGTCTTCGATTCACCATGGCTGGAGAGTGGTGCACCATGGTACTATTCCATTTCAAATCCATGCACGCATTTCTAAAAGTCGCACGGCACTAATTCGCCATTGCGGACGGATGTTGCACCTTGCACCGTGGATGTTGCACCCTGTAGATATTGATTATTCGGACGGCCATAACTTCTGGTTCGTTTAGAGTTACGGGAGCCATAACCTGTCAAAATGAAGGCCGCGACGAGTTCTATGACTTTGACAGCTTTCAGCCGTAAACGGATAGATTAATGCCCAAAAAGGACAACCCGAATCTCAATCGGATCTCGTATGTTTTTACACTTCGCTTTTTCGACACGTGGATTTTTACGGTAAAATGGGATTACCGTGGCTCGTCTTCGATTCACCATCGCTGGAGAGTGGTGCACCATGGTACTGTTCTGTTTCAAATCCATGCACGCATTTCTAAAAGTCGTACAGCACTGTTTCTCCATTTCGGTCGGATGTTGCACCTTGCACCGTGGATGTTGCACCCTGTAGATATCGATTATTCGGACGGCCATAACTTCTGGCTCGTTTAGAGTTACGGGAGCCATAAACTATCAAAACGAACGCCTCGATGATTTCTATGGCTTTGACAGCTTTCAGCCGTCAACGGATAGATTAATGCCCAAAAAGGACAACACGAATCTCCATCGGGTCACGTAAGTTTTTTACCCATCGTTTTTTCGGAACGTGGATTTTTACGGTAAAACGGGATTACCATGGCTCATCTTCGATTCACCATCGCTTGAGAGTGGTGCGCCATGGTACAGTTCCATTTCAAATCCATGCACGCATTTCTAAAAGTCGTACGACACTGTTTCGACATTTCGTACGTATGTTGCACCTTGCACCGTGGATGTTGCACCCTGTAGATATCGATTATTCGGACGGCCATAACTTCTGGCTCGTTTAGAGTTACGGGAGCCATAACCTGTCAACGAACGCCTCGATGATTTCTACGGCTTTGACAGCTTTCAGCCGTCAACGGATAGATTAATGCCCAAAAAGGACAACCCGAATCTCCATCGGGTCACTTAAGTTTTTTACCCTTCATTTTTTCGGAACGTGGATTTTTACGGTAAAACAGGATTACCTTGGCTCGTCTTCGATTCACCATCGCTGGAGAGTGGTGCACCATGGTACTGTTCCGTTTCAAATCCATGCATGCATTTCTAAAAGTCGTATGGCACTGTTTCGCCATTTCGGACGGATGTTGCACCTTGCACCGTGGATGTTGCACCCTGTAGATATCGATTATTCGGACGACCATAACTTCTGTCTCGTTTTGAGTTATGGGAGCCATAACCTGTCAAAACGAAGGCCTCCATGAGTTCTACGGATTTGACAGCTTTCAGCCATCAACGGATAGATTAATGCCCGAAAAGGTCAACCCGAATCTCAAACTGGTCACGTAAGTTTTTCACCCTTCGTTTTTTCGACACGTGGATTTTTACGGTAAAACGGGATTACCGTGGCTCGTCTTTGATTCACCATCGCTGGAGAGTGGTGCACCTTGGTATTGTTCCGTTTAAAATCCATGCACGCATTTCTAAAAGTCATATGGCACTGTTTCGCCATTTCGGACGGATGTTGCACCGTGCACCGTGGATGTTGCACCCTGTAGATATGGATTATTCGGACGGCCATAACTTCTGACTCGTTTAGAGTTACGGGAGCCATAACCTATCAAAACGAATGCCTCGATGATTTCTACGGCTTTGACAGCTTTCAGCTGTCAACGGATAGATTAATGCCCAAAAAGGACAACCCGAATCTCCATCGGGTCACGTAAGTTTTTTACCCTTCGTTTTTTCGGAACGTGGATTTTTACGGTAAAACGGGATTACCATGGCTCGTCTTCGATTCACCATCGCTGGAGAGTGGTGCACCATGGTACTGTTCCGTTTCAAATCCATGCACGCATTTCTAAAAGTCGTACGACACTGTTTCGCCATTTCGGACGGATGTTGCACCTTGCACCGTGGATGTTGCACCCTGTAGATATCGATTATTCGGATGACCATAACTTCTGTCTCGTTTTGAGTTATGGGAGCCATAACCTGTCAAAACGAAGGCCTCCATGAGTTCTACGGATTTGACAGCTTTCAGCCGTCAACGGATAGATTAATGCCCAAAAAGGACAAGCCGAATCTCAATCGGGTCACGTAAGTTTTTTACCATTCGTTTTTTCGAAACGTGGATTTTTACGGTAAAACGGGATAACCGTGGCTCGTCTTCGATTCACCATCGCTGGAGAGTGGTGCACCATGGTACTGTTCCGTTTGAAATCCATGCACGCATTTCTAAAAGTCGTACGACACTGTTTCGCCATTTTGGACGGATGTTGCACCTTGCACCGTGGATGTTGCACCCTGTAAATATCGATTATTCGGACGGCCATAACTCCTGGCTCGTTTAGAGTTACGGGAGACATAACCTGTCAAAACGAAGGCCGCGATGAGTTCTACGGCTTTGATAGCTTTCAGCCATAAACGGATGGATTAATGCCAAAAAGGACAACCCGAATCTCAATCGGGTCACGAAAGTTTTTTACCTTTGGTTTTTTCGACACGTGGATTTTTACGATAAAACGGGATTACCGTGGGTCGTCTTCGATTCACCATCGCTGGAGAGTGGTGCACCACGGTACTGTTCCATTTCAAATCCATGCACGCATTTCTAAAAGTCGTACGGCACTGTTTCGCCATTTCGGACGGATGTTGCACCTTACACCGTGGATGTTGCACCCTGTAGATATCGATTATTCGGACGGCCATAACTTCTGGCTCGTTTAGAGTTACGGGAGCCATAACCTGTCAAAACGAAGGCCTCGATGAGTTCTACGGCTTGGACAGCTTTCAGCCGTCAACGGATAGATTAATGCCCAAAAAGGACAACCCGAATCTCCATCGGGTCACGTAAGTTTTTTACCCTTCGTTTTTTCGGAACGTGGATTTTTACGATAAAACGGGATTACCATGGCTCGTCTTCGATTCACCATCGCTGGAGAGTGGTGCACCATGGTACTGTTCCGTTTCAAATCCATGCACGCATTTCTAAAAGTCGTACGACACTATTTCGACATTTCGGACGGATGTTGCACCTTGTACCGTGGATGTTGCACCCTGTAGATATCGATTATTCGGACGGCCATAACTTCTGGCTCGTTTAGAGTTACGGGAGCCATAACCTGTCAAAACGAACGCCTCGACGATTTCTTCGGCTTTGACAGCTTTCAGCCATCAACGGATAGATTAATGCCCAAAAAGGACAACCCGAATCTCCATCGGGTCATGTAAGTTTTTTACCCTTCGTTTTTTCGGAACGTGGATTTTTACGGTAAAACGGGATTACCATGGCTCGTCTTCGATTCACCCATCGCTGGAGAGTGGTGCACCATGGTACTGTTCCGTTTCAAATCCATGCACACATTTCTAAAAGTCGTACGACACTGTTTCGCCATTTCGGATGGACGTTGCACCTTGCACCGTGGATGTTGCTCCCTGTAGATATCGATTATTCAGACGGCCATAACTTCTGGCTCGTTTAGATTTACGGGAGCCATAACCTGTCAAAACGAAGGCCTCGATGAGTTCTACGGTTTTGACAGCTTTCAGCCGTCAACGGATAAATTAATGCCCAAAAAGGACAACCCGAATCTCAATCGGGTCACGTAAGTTTTTTACCCTTCGTTTTTTCGACACGTGGATTTTTACGGTAAAACGGGATTACCGTAGCTCGTCTTCGATTCACCATCGCTGGAGAGTTGTGCACCACGGTACTGTTCCATTTCAAATCCATGCACGCATTTCTAAAAGTCATACGGCCCTGTTTCGCCATTTCGGACGGATGTTGCACCTTGCACCGTGGATGTTGCACCATGTAGATATCGATTATTCAGACGTCCATAACTTCTGGCTCGTTTAGAGTTACGGGAGCCATAACCTGTCAAAATGAAGGCCTCGATGAGTTCTACGGCTTTGACAGCTTTCAGCCATCAACGGATAGATTAATGCCCAAAAAGGACAACCCGAATCTCAATCGGGTCACGTAAGTATTTCACCCTTCTTTTTTTCGACACATGGATTTTTACGGTAAAACGGGATTACCGTGGCTCATCTTCGATTCACCATCGCTGGAGAGTGGTGCACCATGGTACTATTCCGTTTCAAATCCATGCACGCATTTCTAAAAGTCGCACGGCACTGATTCGCCATTTCGGACGGATGTTGCACCTTGCACCGTGGATGTTGCACCCTGTAGATATTGATTATTCGGACGGCCATAACTTCTGGTTCGTTTAGAGTTACGGGAGCCATAACCTGTCAAAATGAAGGCCGCGATGACTTCTACGACTTTGACAGCTCTCAGCCGTAAACGGATAGATTAATGCCCAAAAAGGACAACACGAATCTCAATCGGATCTCGTAAGTTTTTTACCCTTCGCTTTTTCGACACGTGGATTTTTACGGTAAAATAGAATTACCGTGGCTCGTCTTCGATTCACCATCGCTGGAGAGTGGTGCACCATGGTACTGTTCTATTTCAAATCCATGCACGCATTTCTAAAAGTCGTACGGCACTGTTTCTCCATTTTGGTCGGATGTTGCACCTTGCACCGTGGATGTTGCACCCTGTAGATATCGATTATTCGGACGGCCATAACTTCTGGCTCGTTTAGAGTTACGGGAGCCATAACCTGTCAAAACGAACGCCTCGATGATTTCTACGGCTTTGACAGCTTTCAGCCGTCAACGGATAGATTAATGCCCAAAAAGGACAACCCGAATCTCCATCGGGTCACGTAAGTTTTTTACCCTTCGTTTTTTCGGAACGTGGATTTTTACGGTTAAACGGGATTACCATGGCTCGTCTTCGATTCACCATCGCTGGAGAGTGGTGCACCATGGTACTGTTCCGTTTCAAATCCATGCATGCATTTCTAAAAGTCGTACGACACTGTTTCGACATTTCGGACGGATGTTGCACCTTGCACCGTGGATGTTGCACCCTGTAGATATCGATTATTCGGACGGCCATAAATTCTGGCTCGTTTAGAGTTACGGGAGCCATAACCTGTCAAAACGAACGCCTCGATGATTTCTACGGCTTTGACAGCTTTCAGCCGTCAACGGATAGATTAATGCCCAAAAAGGACAACCCGAATCTCCATCGGGTCACGTAAGTTTTTTACCCTTCGTTTTTTCGGAACGTGGATTTTTACGGTAAAACGGGATTACCTTGGCTCGTATTCGATTCACCATCGCTGGAGAGTGGTGCACCATGGTACTGTTCCGTTTTAAATCCATGCATGCATTTCTAAAAGTCGTACGGCACTGTTTCGCCATTTCGGACGGATGTTGCACCTTGCACCGTGCATGTTGCACCCTGTAGATCGATTATTGGGACGGCCATAACTTCTGGATCGTTTAGAGTTACGGGAGCCATAACCTGTCAAATTGAAGGCCTCGATGAGTTCTACGGCTTTGATAGCTTTCAGCCATTAACGGATAGATTAATGCACCAAAAGGACAACCAGAATCTCAATCTGGTCATGTAAGTTTTTCACCCTTCGTTTTTTCGGAACGTGGATTTTTACTGTAAAACGGGATTACCATGGCTCGTCTTCGATTCACCATCGATGGAGAGTGGTGCACCTTGGTACTGTTCCGTTTAGAATCCATGCACGCATTTCTAAAAGCCATACGGCACTGTTTCGCCATTTCGGACGGACGTTGCACCTTGCACCGTGGATGTTGCTCCCTGTAGATATCGATTATTCAGACGGCCATAACTTCTGGCTCGTTTAGAGTTACGGGAGCCATAACCTGTCAATACGAAGGCCTCGATGAGTTCTACGGTTATGACAGCTTTCAGCCGTCAACGGATAAATTAATGCCCAAAAAGGACAACCCGAATCTCAATCGGGTCACGTAAGTTTTTTAACTTCGTTTTTTCGACACGTGGATTTTTACGCTAAAACGGGATTACCGTAGCTCGTCTTTGATTCACCATCGCTGGAGAGTGGTGCACCATGGTACTGTTCCGTTTCAAATCCATGCACGCATTTCTAAAAGTCGTACGACACTGTTTCGACATTTCGGATGGATGTTGCACCTTGTACCGTGGATGTTGCACCCTGTAGATATCGATTATTCGGACGGCCTTAACTTCTGGCTCGTTTAGAGTTACGGGAGCCATAACCTGTCAAAACGAAGGCCTCCATGAGTTCTACGGCTTTGACAGCTTTCAGCCGTCAACGGATAGATTAATCCCCAAAAAGGACAACCCGAATCTCAACCGGGTCACGTAAGTTTTTTACCATTCGTTTTTTCGAAACGTGGATTTTTACGGTAAAACGGGATTACCATGGCTCGTCTTCGATTCACCATCGCTGGAGAGTGGTGCACCATGGTACTGTTCCGTTTCAAATCCATGCACGCATTTCTAAAAGTCGTACGACACTGTTTCGCCATTTCGGACGGACGTTGCACCTTGCACTATGGATGTTGCTCCCTGCAGATATCGATTATTCAGATGGCCATAACTTCTAGCTCGTTTAGAGTTACGGGAGCCATAACCTGTCAAAACGAAGGCCTCGATGAGTTCTACGGTTTTGACAGCTTTCAGCCGTCAACGGATAAATTAATGCCCAAAAAGGACAACCCGAATCTCAATCGGGTCACGTAAGTTTTTTACCCTTCGTTTTTTCGACACGTGGATTTTTACGGTAAAACGGGATTACCGTAGCTCATCTTCGATTCACCATCGCTGAAGAGTGGTGCACCATGGTACTGTTCCGTTTCAAATCCATGCACGCATTTCTAAAGGTCGTACGGCACTGTTTCGCCATTTCGGACGGATGTTGCACCTTGCACCGTGGATGTTGCACCATGTAGATATCGATTATCCGGACGTCCATAACTTCTGGCTCGTTTAGAGTTACGGGAGCCATAACCTGTCAAAATGAAGGCCTCGATGAGTTCTTCGGCTTTGACAGCTTTCAGCCATCAACGGATAGATTAATGCCCAAAAAGGACAACCCGAATCTCAATCGGGTCACGTAAGTATTTCACCCTTCGTTTTTTCCACACATGGATTTTTACGGTAAAACGGAATTACCGTGGCTCATCTTCGATTCAACATCGCTGGAGAGTGGTGCACCATGGTACTATTCCGTTTCAAATCCATGCAAGCATTTCTAAAAGTCGCACGGCACTGATTCGCCATTTCGGACGGATGTTGCACCTTGCACCGTGGATGTTGCACCCTGTAGATATTGATTATTCGGACGGCCATAACTTCTGGTTCGTTTAGAGTTACGGGAGCCATAGCCTGTCAAAATGAAGGCCACGATGAGTTCTACGACTTTGACAGCTTTCAGCCGTAAACGGATAGATTAATGCCCAAAAAGGACAACCCGAATCTCAATCGGATCTCGTAAGTTTTTTACCCTTCGCTTTTTCGACACGTGGATTTTTATGGTAAAATGGGATTACCGTGGCTCGTCTTCGATTCACCATCGTTGGAGAGTGGTGCACCATGGTACTGTTCTGTTTCAAATCCATGCACGCATTTCTAAAAGTCGTACGGCACTGTTTCTCCATTTCGGTCGGATGTTGCACCTTGCACCGTGGATGTTGCACCCTGTAGATATCGATTATTCGGACGGCCATAACTTCTAACTCTTTTAGAGTTACGGGAGCCATAACCTGTCAAAAAGAACGCCTCGATGATTTCTACGGCTTTGACAGCTTTCAGCCGTCAACGGATAGATTAATGCCCAAAAAGGACAACCCGAATCTCCATCGGGTCACGTAAGTTTTTTACCCTTCGTTTTTTCGGAACGTGGATTTTTACGGTAAAACGGGATTACCATGGCTCGTCTTCGATTCACCATCGCTGGAGAGTGGTGCACCATGGTATTGTTCCGTTTCAAATCCATGCATGCATTTCTAAAAGTCGTACGACACTGTTTCGACATTTCGGACGGATGTTGCACCTTGCACCGCGGATGTTGCACCATGTAGATATCGATTATTCGGACGGCCATAACTTCTGGCTCGTTTAGAGTTACGTGAGCCTTAACCTGTCAAAACGAACGCCTCGATGATTTCTACGGCTTTGACAGCTTTCAGCCGTCAACGGATAGATTAATGCCCAAAAAGGACAACCCGAATCTCCATCGGGTCACGTAAGTTTTTTACCCTTCGTTTTTTCGGAACGTGGATATTTGTGGTAAAACGGGATTACCATGGCTCGTCTTCGATTCACCATCGCTGGAGAGTGGTGCACCATGGAATTGTTCCGTTTCAAATCCTTGCACGCATTTCTAAAAGTCTTACGACACTGTTTCGACATTTCGTACGGATGTTGCACCCTGTAGATATCGATTATTCGGACGGTCATAACTTCTGGCTCGTTTAGAGTTACGGGAGCCATAACCTGTCAAAACGAACGCCTCGATGATTTCTACGGCTTTGACAGCTTTCAGCCGTCAACGGATAGATTAATGCCCAAAAAGGACAACCCAAATCTCCATCGGGCCATGTAAGTTTTTTACCCTTCGTTTTTTCGGAACGTGGATTTTTACGGTAAAACGGGATTCCATGGCTCGTCTTCGATTCACCATCGCTGGAGAGTGGTGCACCATGGTACTGTTCCATTTCAAATCCATGCACGCATTTCTAAAAGTCCTAAGGCACTGTTTCGCCATTTCGGACGGATGTTGCACCTTGCACCGTGGATGTTGCACCCTGTAGATATCGATTATTCGGACGGCCATTACTTCTGGCTCGTTTAGAGTTACGGGAGCCATAACCTATCAAAACAAATGCCTCGATGATTTCTACGGCTTTGACAGCTTTCAGCCGTCAACGGATGGATTAATGCCCAAAAAGGACAACCTGAATCTCCATCGGGTCACGTATGTGTTTTACCCTTCGTTTTTTCGGAACGTGGATTTTTACGGTAAAACGGGATTACCATGGCTCGTCTTCGATTCACCACCGCTGGAGAGTATTGCACCATGGTACTGTTCCGTTTCAAATCCATGCACGCATTTCTAAAAGTTGTACGACACTGTTTCGCCATTTCGCACGGATGTTGCACCTTGCACCGTGGATGTTGCACCTTGTAGATATCGATTATTCGGACGACCATAACTTCTGTCTC
Organism: Allium cepa; assembly: GCA_030765085.1. Lineage (NCBI taxonomy): Eukaryota > Viridiplantae > Streptophyta > Magnoliopsida > Asparagales > Amaryllidaceae > Allium > Allium cepa. The sequence continues at coordinate 40,109,353 of CM060941.1, read as the reverse complement.
GTTTTGAGTTATGGGAGCCATAACCTGTCAAAACGAATGCCTCCATGAGTTCTACGGCTTTGATAGCTTTCAGCTCTCAACGGATAGATTAATGCCCAAAAAGGACAACCCGAATCTCAACCGGGTCACGTAAGTTTTTTACCATTCGTTTTTTCGAAACGTGGATTTTTACGGTAAAACGGGATAACCGTGGCTGGTCTTCGATTCACCATCGCTGGAGAGTGGTGCACCATGGTACTGTTCCATTTCAAATCCATGCATGCATTTCTAAAAGTCGTACGACACTGTTTCGCCATTTCGGACGGATGTTGCACCTTGCACCGTGGATGTTGCACCCTGTAGATATCGATTATTCGGACGGCCATAACTTCTGGCTCGTTTAGAGTTACGGGAGCCATAACCTGTCAAAATGAAGGCCGCGATGAGTTCTACGGCTTTGATAGCTTTCAGCCATAAACGGATGGATTAATGCCCAAAAAGGACAACCCGAATCTCAATCGGGTCACGAAAGTTTTTTACCCTTGGTTTTTTCGACACGTGGATTTTTACGGTAAAACGGGATTACCGTGGCTCGTCTTCGATTCACCATCGCTGGAGAGTGGTGCACCATGGTACTATTCCATTTCAAATCCATGCACGCATTTCTAAAAGTCGTACGGCACTGTTTCGCCATTTCGGACGGATGTTGCACCTTGCACCGTGGATGTTGCACCCTGTAGATATCGATTATTCGGACGACCATAACTTCTGGCTGGTTTAGAGTTACGGGAGCCATAACCTGTCAAAACGAACGCCTCGATGATTTCTACGGTTTTGACAGTTTTCAGCCGTCAACGGATAGACTAATGCCCAAAAAGGACAACCCGAATCTCCATCGGGTCACGTAAGTTTTTTACCCTTCGTTTTTTCGGAACGTGGATTTTTACGGTAAAACGGGATTACCATGGCTCGTCTTCGATTCACCATCGCTGGAGAGTGGTGCACCATGGTATTGTTCTGTTTCAAATCCATGCACGCATTTCTAAAAGTCGTACGACACTGTTTCGACATTTCGTACGGATGTTGCACCTTGCACCGTGGATGTTGCACCCTGTAGATATCGATTATTCGGACGGCCATAACTTCTGGCTCGTTTTGAGTTACGGGAGCCATAACCTGTCAAAATGAACGCCTCGATGATTTCTACGGCTTTGACAGCTTTCAGCCGTCAACGGATAGATTAATGCCCAAAAAGGACAACCCAAATCTCCATCGGGTCATGTAAGTTTTTTACCCTTCGTTTTTTCGGAACGTGGATGTTTACGGTAAAACGGGATTACCATGGCTCGCCTTCGATTCACCATCGATGGAGAGTGGTGCACCATTGTACTGTTCCGTTTCAAATCCATGCACGCATTTCTAAAAGTCGTACGGCACTGTTTCGCCATTTCGGATGGACGTTGCACCTTGCACCGTGGATGTTGCTCCCTGTAGATATCGATTATTCAGACGGCCATAACTTCTGGCTCGTTTAGAGTTACGGGAGCCATAACTTGTCAATACGAAGGCCTCGATGAGTTCTACGGTTATGACAGCTTTCACCGTCAACGGATAAATTAATGCCCAAAAAGGACAACCCGAATCTCAATCGGGTCACGTAAGTTTTTTACCTTCGTTTTTTCGACACGTGGATTTTTACGCTAAAACGGGATTACCGTAGCTCGTCTTTGATTCACCATCGCTGGAGAGTGGTGCACCATGGTACTGTTCCATTTCTAATCCATGCACGCATTTCTAAAAGTCATACGGCCCTGTTTCGCCATTTCGGACGTATGTTGCACCTTGCACCGTGGATGATGCACCGTGTAGATATCGATTATTCGGACGGCCATAACTTCTGGTTCGTTTAGAGTTACGGGAGCCATAACCTGTCGAAACGAAGGACTCGATGAGTTCTACGGCTTTGACAGCTTTCAGCCGTCAACGGATAGATTAATGCCCAAAAAGGACAACCCGAATCTCAATCGGACCACGTAAGTATTTCACCCTTCGTTTTTTCGACACATGGATTTTTACGGTAAAACGGGATTACCGTGGCTTGTCTTCGATTCACCATCGCTGGAGAGTGGTGCACCATGGTACTATTTCGTTTCAAATCCATGCACGCATTTCTAAAAGTCGCACGGCACTGATTCGCCATTTCGGACGGATATTGCACCTTGCACCGTGGATGTTGCACCCTGTAGATATTGATTATTCGGACGGCCATAACTTCTGGTTCGTTTAGAGTTACGGGAGCCATAACCTGTCAAAATGAAGGCTGCGATGAGTTCTACGAATTTGACAACTTTCAGCCGTAAACGGATAGATTAATGCCCAAAAAGGACAACCCGAATCTCAATCGGATCACGTAAGTTTTTTACCCTTCGCTTTTTCGACACGTGGATTTTTACGGTAAAATGGGATTACCGTGGCTCGTCTTCGATTCACCATCGCTGGAGAGTGGTGCACCATGGTACTGTTCTGTTTCAAATTCATGCACGCATTTCTAAAAGTCGTACGGCACTGTTTCGCCATTTCGGACGGATGTTGCACCTTGCACCGTGGATCTTGCACCCTGTTGATATCGATTATTCGGACGGCCATAACTTCTGGCTCGTTTAGAGTTACGGGAGCCATAACCTGTCAAAACGAAGGCCGCGATGAGTTCTACGGCTTTGACAGCTTTCAGCCATAAACGGATAGATTAATGTCCAAAAAGGACAACCCGAATCTCAATCGGGTCACGTAAGTATTTTACCCTTCGTTTTTTCGACACGTGGATTTTTACGGTAAAACGGGATTACCGTGGCTCGTCTTTGATTCACCATCGCTGGAGAGTGGTGCACCATGTTACTGTTCCGTTTCAAATCCATGCACGCATTTCTAAATGTCGTACGGCACTGTTTCGCCATTTCGGACGGATGTTGCACCTTGCACCGTGGATATTGCACCCTGTAGATATCGATTATTCGGACGGCCACAACTTCTGGCTCGTTTAGAGTTACGGAAGCCATAACCTATCAAAACGAAGGCCTCGATGAGTTCTACGGTTTTGACAGCTTTCAGCCATCAACGAATAGATTAATGCCCTAAAAGGACAACCCGAATCTCAATCGGGTCATGTAAATTTTTTACCCTTCGTTATTTCGACACATGGATTTTTATGGTAAAACGGGATTACCTTGGCTCGTCTTGGATTCACCATCGCTGGAGAGTGGTGTACCATGGTACTGTTCCGTTCCAAATCCATGCACGCATTTCTAAAAGTCATACGGCACTGTTTCGCCATTTCGGACGGATTTTCACCTTGCACCATGGATGTTGCACCCTGTAGATATCGATTATTCGGACGGCCATGACTTCTGGCTCGTTTAGAGTTACGGAGCCATAACTTGTCAAAACGAAGGCCTCGATGAGTTCTACGGCTTTGACAGCTTTCAGCCGTCAACGGATAGATTAATGCCCAAAAAGGACAACCCGAATCTCAATCGGTCGATGAGTTCTACGGCTTTGACAGCTTTCAGCCGTCAACGGATAGATTAATGCCCAAAAAGGACAACCCGAATCTCAATCGGGTCACGTAAGTTTTTACCCTTCGTTTTTTCGACACGTGGATTTTTACGGTAAAACGGGATTACCGTGGCTCGTCTTCGATTCACCATCGCTGGAGAGTGGTGCACCATGGTACTGTTCCGTTTCAAATCCATGCACGCATTTTTAAATGTCGTACGGCACCGTTTCGCCATTTCGGACGGATGTTGCACCTTGCACCGTGTATGTTGCACCCTGTAGATATCGATTATTCGGACGGCCATAACTTCTGTCTCGTTTGGAGTTACGGGAGCCATAACCTGTCAAAACGAAGGCCTCGATGAGTTCTACGGCTTTGACGGCTTTCAGCCGTCAACGGATAGAGTAATGCCCAAAAAGGACAACACGAATCTAAATCGGGCCACGTAAGTTTTTTTACCATTCGTTTTTTGGAAACGTGGATATTTACGGTAAAACGGGATAACCGTGGCTCGTCTTCGATTCACCATCGCTAGAGAGCGTTGCACCATGGTACTGTTCCGTTTCAAATCCATGCATGCATTTCTAAATGTCGTACGGCACTGTTTCGCCATTTCAAACGGATGTTGCACCTTGCACCGTGGATGTTGCACCCTGTAGATATCGATTATTCAGACTGCCATAACTTCTGACTAGTTTAGAGTTACGGGAGCCATAACCTGTCAAAACGAAGGCCGCGATGAGTTTTACGGCTTTGACAACTTTCAGCCATAAACGGATAGACTAATGCCCAAAAAGGACAACCCGAATCTCTATCGGGTGACGTAAGTTTTTTACCATTCGTTTTTTCGAAATGTGGATTTTTACGGTAAAACGGAATTACCGTGGCTCGTCTTCGATTCAACATCGCTGGATAGTGTTGCACCATGGTACTGTTCCGTTTCAAATCCATGCACGCATTTCTAAATGTCGTACGGCATTGTTTCGCCATTTCGGACGGATGTTGCACCTTGCACCGTGGATGTTGCACCCTGTAGATATCGATTATTCGGACGGCCATAACATCTGGCTCGTTTAGAGTTGCGGGAGCCATAACCTGTCAAAACGAAGGCCTCGATGAGTTCTATGGCTTTGACAGCTTTCAGCCTTAAACGGATAGATTAATGCCCAAAAAGGACAACCCGAATCTCAACCGGGTCACGTAAGTTTTTACCCTTCGTTTTTTCGACACGTGGAGTTTTACGGTAAAACGGGATTACCATGGCTCGTCTTCGATTCACCATCGCTGGAGAGTGGTGCACCATGGTACTGTTCCGTTTCAAATCCAAGCATGCATTTCTAAAAGTTGTACGGCACTGTTTCGCCATTTCGGACGGATGTTGCACCTTGCACCGTGGATGTTGCACCCTCTAGATATCGATTATTCGGACGGCCGTAACTTCTGTCTCGTTTAGAGTTACGGGAGCCATAACCTATCAAAATGAAGGCCTCGATGAGTTCTACGGCTTTGACAGCTTTCAGCCGTCAACGGATAGACTAATGCCCAAAAAGGACATCCCGAATCTCTATCGGGTGACGTAAGTTTTTTACCATTCGTTTTTTCGAAATGTGGATTTTTACGGTAAAACGGAATTACCGTGGCTCGTCTTCGATTCACCATCACTGGAGAGTGTTGAACCATGGTACTGTTCCGTTTCAAATCCATGCACGCATTTCTAAATGTCGTACGGCACTGTTTCGCCATTTCAGACGGATGTTGCACCTTGCACCGTGGATGTTGCACCCTGTAGATATCGATTATTCGGACGGCCATAACATCTTGCTCGTTTAGAGTTACGGGATCCACAACTTGTCAAAACGAAGGCCTCGATGAGTTCTACGGCTTTGACAGCTTTCAGCCGTCAACGGATAGATTAATGCCCAAAAAGGACAACCAAAATCTCAATCGGGTCACGTAAGTTTTTACCCTTCGTTTTTTCGTCACGTGGATTTTTACGGTAAAACGGGATTACCGTGGCTCGTCTTCGATTCACCATCGCTGGAGAGTGATGCACCATGGTACTGTTCCGTTTCAAATCCAAGCACGCATTTCTAAAAGTCGTACGACACTGTTTCGCCATTTCGGACGGATGTTGCATCTTGCACCGTGGATGTTGCACCCTGTAGATATCGATTATTCGGACTGCCATAACTTCTGGCTCGTTTAGAGTTACGGGAGCCATAACCTGTCAAAACGAAGACCTCGATGAGTTCTACGGCTTTGACCGCTTTCAGCCGTCAACGGATAGATTAATGCCAAAAAAGTACAACCCGAATCTCAATCGGGTCACGTAAGTTTTTCACCCTTCCTTTTTTCGACACGTGGATTTTTACGGTAAAACGGGATTACCGTGGCTCGTCTTCGATTCACCATTGCTGCAGAGTGGTGCACCATGTTATTGTTCCGTTTCAAATCCATGCACGCATTTCTAAAAGTCGTACGGCATTGTTTCACCATTTCGGACGGATGTTGCACCTTGCACCGTGGATGTTGCACCCTGTAGATATCGATTATTCGGGCGGCCATAACTTCTGGCTCGTTTAGAGTTATGGGAGGCATAACCTGTCAAAACGAAGGCCTCGATGAGTTCTACGGCTTTGACAGCTTTCAGGCGTCAACGGATAGATTAATGCCCAAAAAGGATAACCCGAATCTCAATTGGGTCACGTATGTTTTCACCCTTCGTTTTTTCGACACGTGGATTTTTACGGTAAAACGGGATTACCGTGGCTCGTCTTCGATTCACCATCGCTGGAGAGTGGTGCACCATGGTACTGTTCCGTTTCAAATCCATGCACGCATTTCTAGAAGTCGTACGACATTGTTTCGCCATTTCGGAAGGATGCTGCACCTTGCACCGTGGATGTTGCTCCCTGTAGTTATCGATTATTCGGTCGGCCATAACTTCTGGCTCGTTTAGAGTTACGGGAGCCATAACCTGTCAAAAGGAAGACCTCGATGAGATCTACGGCTATGACAGCTTTCATCCGTCAACGGATAGATTAATGCCAAAAAGGACAACCCGAATCTCAATCGGGTAACGTAAGTTTTTCACCCTTCGTTTTTTCGACACGTGGATTTTTACGGTAAAACGGGATTACCGTGGCTCGTCTTCGATTCACCATCGCTGGAGAGTGGTGAACCATGGTACTGTTCCGTTTCAAATCCATGCACGCATTTCTAAAAGTCATACGGCACTGTTTCGCCATTTCGGACGGATGTTGCACCTTGCACCGTGGATGTTGCACCCTGTAGATATCGATTATTCGGACGACCATAACTTCTGGCTCGTTTGGAGTCATGTAACGACCCGTATTTTTACGTGTCGATAAATCGTAGAATTTACAGGTTGTTAGTGTTGTTTGTGTTGCTTCTAGCTTGAGTCGTTTAGGAGTTGACCCGAGTGCAAGTGATGAGTCGTGACCGACTCATAGGCATAGCTAAGTTAGGTGATGAGTCGTGACCGACTCATAGGGACCGACTCAAGGGGTTTAGGCGACTTAAGGATATGACCGACTCATAATGACCGACCTAATTGGAGTTAGCTTCATAAGATGGTGACCGACTCACGAGATAGCGGTTTAAGGGTTGGTGACCGACTTAAGAAAAACCGACTTAGGGCTTAGGTCGTGGGTAGTTGAGTCGGTGAGGCCATGGGTCGTGAGTCGTTTGACCGAGTTAGGGATAGGTTGAGTCGTTTGTGTCATAGTTAAATCGTGACCGACTTATGTTGAGTCGGCTAGGACTTAGGTCGGCCATAAGGCTGTGTTGTTAGGTCGTTTGCAACTGAGTCGGTAGGCACGACTTAACGATGAGTCGTAAGTCGTTAGGCAGCTTGGTGTTGAGTCGTTGATTAGTTAGGTCGGCTCTGGTATTAAGTCGTAGGTCGGCAGGGTTGTTGAGTCGTGTGAGTGGCTTATGGTAAGTCAGCATGTGGATGAGTCGGGGACGACTCAGGAGTTGGGTCGGCGACGACCTAAGAGCGACGACTCATGGTTGATTCAGCCTATAAATAGAGGGGTTTGGCTCACTTTTTGGCACCGGTTTTTGAAGCGACGAAGTGCTGCCATTTTGAAGACTCGACTACAACATTTCTTCATCTTCTTTTCTCCATTCCAATCTAATTCTAACATCCATCCAAGATCGAAGATCGAGATCGAAGATCCAAGTGCCAAAGTTGAAGATCTTCATCCGTTCGAGCTAGAATTCATCGATTGGAGCGAGATATTGCCGGATCAAACCTTGATCTTCGCTGTCCAGATCTGAAGTGTGTAGTTTTTGTAGTGTTTGGGTGATTTGGTGAGTGGTAGTTATCTCTCACGCGGATCCAAAGGAGTATATTGGATTGGTGGCATGTTTGGGTGTTAAAGTTAGAGATTTCATGCATTTTTCTTAGATCTAAGTCTAGATCCATGGTTTTTGAAGATGTTTACTTATGCAAGTTTGTTTAATAAGCATTAGAGACAAAACCCATGTTTTATAATTGATAGATCTATGCTAAAAACCATGATTTCACATATGTTGGACTTTTGCTCGTTTATTTACGAAATTCCCATTATAGTTGATATTGCTTAAATTGCTTAATAGATCTTGTTTGAATGATTGATTATTTGAATGTATGATTGATTTGATTGTTTCCAAGTTAGCTAGTAGTTGATTTGGAACAAGATGATGAAAGAGGATTCAAAAGCTATGGAAGAAGGCTCTTGAATGGTGAAAGCTGCTTAAGGCATATGTAGCGGATGTTGAAGCTCATATGTATAGATTGGATGATGTTGAGATGGGACTTTGCCATGATTTGATGAGGCAAACCATGTTGTTGAGTTGAGACTTTGCTTTGATGCGATGAAGCGAAGTATGATGTGAGTCTTGGCTTAATCCAAGCAGGGGTCATTCCAAGCATGTTGATAACTTGAAGAGTAGTTCAAGTTGGTTGATAATGGATTGTTCAAGAGGTAGCTTGAGCTTGTATGAGGATAGTCGTCAAGAAGGATGGCTAGGAGGCTTGGATCTCGTCGTTGTTGAAGGTTCTAGCATGCTCAAAAGCAAGAGTACATGGGGCGCCCATAACGACTACAGGTAGGTAGTCGGGACACCCAAAAGACTACAGGTAGGTAGTTGAGTACTCTGGGCAAAGTAGATAAGTCCTAGGCACAAGGCAGTGTGCGGAGTTATGGTTAGAACCGGGGTTACCATTAGCCCTTGACAGATGGTCATTCAACTAACGGTGAAATCGAGGCAAGGATAACAGTGATAGCCAGAGTCATGGATGTTTGGTTGTATTATCATTCGGCTTCAAGAGCGGTGTTTTCTGGGTGCTTATCTGATCTTGGTTTAGGCCTTGGGGGTTTGTATTTGGAAAACATCGTCCTTGACTCGAGTGGTATTCGCTTTACCTTAATTGTCTATGTTGTTATGCTTGCTTCTCCTTAGTGTATGTCTGGGGCTATCACTGTAGAAAGAGGTGGAGTGGGATGGTTTGGTTCCTATTCCTTTTATCCTTTATGCTCTTTTGGTATGTTTGATAGTTAATTTACTGCTCACTAAGACTTTGTCTGACTCAAGGTTTTATGTCTCCTCTTATTACCTTGGGCTGTTCATCCATGTTGGGATGGGCAGACTAGGTAGCAGGTGACAGGTGCTGTGCTAGGAGTTCTACGATGAAGATGACGAAGACGAGCAGAAGGCTTTGCATATTAGTTTTCTTACTATATGTACTGGGTATCCGCTGCTGTATTTGGTTGAGTGATTTGTAGTGAGGCTTTCATGTATGGATTTGAGTAGATGATTGTATAAAACTACTGTGATGCTTATATGATGATGTTCTGTTCTATGGAGCTTCACTATATTATATTTCTCTATTGTATTTTATCCATGCGCTGTGAGTTGTACGATAGAGATTCTTTTGTTTTGTTTTACCCTGACTATCGTCCATGGCTGCCTGGCACGCCTTTCAGCGCATTATTTCCTTGTTTTGGTGCGGGAGTCATGGGCGGTCGTCACATTTGGTATCAGAGCTTTGGTTAATCGATTTTAGCCAACGCTCGCTGATGTAACTACGTAAGAGAGACGTAATTGTAATTTGATGGATGATTACTATATATAATATAGTAGTTTAGAAGGGTTTGAACTCCTTATGCAGTTGTTTCTTAAGGTGTTCTAATCATTCCTTTTTACAGATATTAAGGATGAGTCGAAGTGAGAGACAAGCTGCGAGGGAGAGCCGTGCTGCTAGAGAAGCTGTTGATTATGCTCCTATGTTTGAGGCCATGATGACTTCAATCATGAGGAGAATACCAGCTTCAGGATCATCTGTGGATGTGGGAGTTCAGGTCCAAGCTCCAAGACTAGTGGATTTTGCCAAGCTCTGTAAGGATTATACTGCTCTTGGAGGGAAGGTCTTCTTAGGGACGGAGTCGACTATTGAAGTGCAGAGATGGATTGATGCTTGTCGAAGGATCTTTGGTGACTTAGGGATTGAGGATGCAACTAAGAGGAAGCTTGCATCGAGACAGCTTCAGGGAAGAGCTGCTGATTGGTGGAATTCTATCACCATCGATACTCCAGAAGAAGAGATTACTTGGGAGCAATTCCAAGTTAGATTTGAAGCTAAGTTCATCTCTACTGCTCAGAAATCGGTCTTGTTTAAGAGGTTTGTGGAGCTCAAGCAGGGTGGGAGGCCTGTTCTTGAGTATATTTCTGAGTTCGAAGCTTTGTCTAAGTATGCCAGATCATATACTGATTCTCCCTACCAGAAGAATGAAAAGTTTGTGACTGGTCTGGATGCTTATCTTGGGAGGCAGTTAGTGGATCATCTGGACGATCCATTTGAGAAGCTTGTGGAGAAAGCTCTTAGGCATGAGAGTTTATTCCCTAAGGAAAGTTCTGTTGTTGCTGTAACCAGGGAAGGATCTAAACCACAGCAGAGTGGAAATAGGAAGAGGAAGCAGCAGCAACAGAAAGGTAAGGATGGCCAGAAGAAGCCGAGAGGTGAAGTGACCTGCTACAACTGCCGACAGAAGGGTCATCTCTCCCGGGATTGCAAGAATCCAAAGGTGCAGTTGAAGTGCCACAACTGTGATAAGCTGGGACATATCAAGAAGGACTGTCCAGAGCCGAGGAAAGATAGGCAGGTTGTGCAAGCTTATGCTTTGGAAGCTGTGCCGTCGTCTTCGAAAGCTCCTACTGCTGAAGAGAAGGGGAAGAGTGTGGTTGTTCAAGGTACTCTTTCTATTTGTGGTGTTCCAGTTAGAGTGTTGTTTGATACTGGAGCGTCGCATTCTTTTGTTTGTGATGATTTGGTAAGCCGGTTAGGTATGAAACCGGATATTGTTGATAGGCCATTGGTTGTGACTAATCCGGTAGGGGGTTCGTCATGTTTGTGTATGTTATGTCGTGGTCTAGTTGTGTCGAGTCATGATTGCTCGTTTGTTTGTGATTGCTTTGTTCTGAACTTTGCGGGGTTCGGAATTATTTTGGGTATGGACTGGCTTAGGAAGTATGCGGCTAGGATTGATTGTGAGAGGCTTGAGGTGACAGTCGGGAATGTGGAAGGGCGAAAGGTTGTGATACGATGTAAGCATGAAGAAGGCGTCTTCATGAGCTTCATGTATTCGCTAGTTGTTCCACGGGATGGACTGTCATCGGTGCCTATTGTGAATGAGTTTGAGAATGTCTTTGAGGAAGTCAAAGGGTTGCCGCCGCATAGGGAGATCGAGTTTCGTATCGATCTAGTTGAGGGAGCCAGACCTGTTGTGATGCCTCTTAGGCGGATGGCACCGAGGGAGCAGCAAGAGCTGAAGGTGCAAGTTGATGACCTTTTGCGGAAAGGATTCATTCGGAGAAGTGTGTCCGAATGGGGTGCGCCCGTTGTGTTCGCAACCAAAACGGATGGATCGTTGAGGTTGTGTGTTGATTATCGTGAGCTGAATAAGGTGACTAGGAAGAACAAGTATCCATTGCCGAGAATAGATGACTTGTTTGATCAGCTTCACGAGGCTAAGGTGTTTTCTCAGATGGATTTGGCAACGGGATTTCACCAGTTGAGAGTGGCGAAGGATAGTGTGCCGAAGACTGCTTTCAGGACACCATCCGGGTTTTATGAGTGGCTGGTAATGCCGTTTGGGTTGACTAACGCGCCAGCATATTTTGTGGATCTTATGAATAGAGTGTTCAGAGATCAGTTGAATAAGTTCGTGCTTGTGTTCGTGGATGATATTTTGGTTTATTCCAGAACTGAGGAAGAGCACAAGACGCACTTGAGGATTGTTTTAGGAATCTTACGGAAACATCAGCTGAAGGCTAAGTTTTCGAAGTGTCACTTCTGGAAGAATGAAGTGAGGTTCTTAGGTCATGTTATTTCTGGAAATGGAATAGCGGTTGATCCCGCTAAGGTGGCAGCGATCCAGGATTGGGTTAGGCCTAAGAATGCATCTGATGTGAGAAGTTTTCTTGGATTAGCAGGATATTATCGTCGGTTTATCAAAGACTTTTCCAAGATAGCTGCACCGTTGACAGGATTGACGAAGAAGAACCAAGTGTTCAGATGGGATGATAAGTGTGAGCAAGCTTTCGTAATCCTGAAAGAGCGACTGACGAGCGCTCCTGTTTTGACTATTCCAAGTGGGAATGATGAGATGGTGGTTTACACCGATGCATGTGGCACTGGACTAGGAGCGGTGCTAATGCAGAAGCATAAAGTTGTTGCGTATGCTAGTCAACAACTAAAGCCGCATGAAAGGAATTATCCGACTCATGATTTGGAGTTAGCGGCGATTGTGTTTGCTTTGAAGATGTGGAGACACTATCTATTGGGAGTTAGATTCGAGCTGTTTACAGATCATAAGTCGTTGAAGTATCTGTTTTCCCAAAAGGATTTGAATCTTCGACAGCAAAGGTGGCTAGAGTTCTTAGCATCGTATGATTTTGGTATAGCCTATACTCCAGGGAAAGGTAACGCAGTGGCTGATGCGTTAAGTCGAAGACATGCAGGATTGGGAGCCATGTTTTCGGAATGGAAGAGTCTTGAGTATTTGGCTGGATTTGATTTCAGGCCTAGATGTGAATTGGAACCTGAGATGTTGGCAAACTTATCGATAAGGCCTACTCTTGTGGAAAGAATTGGCGAGAGGCAAAGGAGAGATGATAAGCTTATCAAGATTATCCGTGATTTGGAATCCGGATTGGATCCAGAAAAGGATAAAGGATTTGAAGTCGATCGAGAGGGTTGGCTTCGAAAGCAAGGGCGACTAGTTGTTCCCGATGTAGATGGATTGAGAGATGAAGTTCTGAGGGAGAGTCATCACTCGAAGTTGACAATTCATCCAGGTGGAAATAAGATGTATCGGGATATGAAGAGAACCTACTACTGGGAAGGTATGAAGAAGGATGTTGGAAATTTTATTTCCAAGTGTATGAATTGCCAGTTGGTGAAAGCTGAGCAGAAGAAGCCCAGTGGATTACTTCAGCCATTAGAGGTTCCTGCATGGAAGTGGGAGCAAGTGTCGATGGATTTTATCGATGGTCTACCTAGAACTAGGGCAGGAAATGAAGGGATTTGGGTCACAGTAGATCGTTTGACCAAGAGTGCAAGGTTCATTCCTGTTCGATCGACTAGGACTGCATCGAAGTTGGCTGAGCTATATGTGAAGTGGATTGTTCGATTCCATGGTGTTCCGAAGAGTATAGTAAGCGATCGAGATCCGTTGTTCACTAGTGGATTTTGGAAGAGCTTCCAGGAAGTTTTGGGAACCGAGTTGTGTTTGAGTACAGCTTATCACCCTCAAACAGATGGTCAGACTGAGAGAGTCAACCGAGTTTTGGAAGATCTTCTTAGAGCATGTGTTTTGGACTTCGGAGGATCATGGGAAGATCACCTTCATTTGGTGGAGTTTGCTTATAATAACAGTTATCAGTCGAGTATTGGTATGGCACCATATGAGGCATTATATGGAAGACCGTGTAACTCTCCGACATGTTGGTTGGAAACTGGAGAAAAGCTGATACTTGGGCCAGAGATGATTCGACAGACTTCAGATTGTATAGAGATCATTCGGCAACGAATGAAGGCAGCCCAAGATCGTCAGAAAAGTTATGCCGATAATCGTCGTAAGGATTTGGAATTCGACGTAGGTGATATGGTTTTTGTGAAGATTTCTCCTCTGAAGAGTGTCATTAGATTCGGGAAGAAAGGAAAGTTAACTCCGAGATTTGTTGGACCATTCCCGATTATCGAGCGTATTGGAAAGCTCGCTTATAGATTGGAGTTACCGGAAAAGATGGCGGGTGTGCACAGTGTTTTTCATGTATCTTATCTACGGAAGTATATGCACGACCCAACTACGGTGGTTTCTGCTGATAGCTGTGAAGACTTGGAGGTTGATCCAGTTGTTTCGAGACCTCGTAAGCCGCTTCGTATTGTTGAAACCGATACGAAACAGCTTAGGAGGAAGACGATTACGTTGCTCAAGGTACAATGGAGTGATGATGTTAACGACTGTACGTGGGAGGAGGAAGAGAGGATGAAGGCAGCTCATCCCGAACTCTTCGAGGTATGGCCCTAAAGTGTCGTGACATCTCATGAATTTGTAGCTTGTTCTAAGTCTTAGAATTCTGCATGCTAGGTTAGAATTGGTTGCATGGATTGTTGATTGCCATGGATGATAGGCATGCGGAATAATTTTGATTGCTGTTGTTTGCTTGGAATTTCGGGGGCGAAATTCCTAAGGGGGAGAGAATGTAACGACCCGTATTTTTACGTGTCGATAAATCGTAGAATTTACAGGTTGTTAGTGTTGTTTGTGTTGCTTCTAGCTTGAGTCGTTTAGGAGTTGACCCGAGTGCAAGTGATGAGTCGTGACCGACTCATAGGCATAGCTAAGTTAGGTGATGAGTCGTGACCGACTCATAGGGACCGACTCAAGGGGTTTAGGCGACTTAAGGATATGACCGACTCATAATGACCGACCTAATTGGAGTTAGCTTCATAAGATGGTGACCGACTCACGAGATAGCGGTTTAAGGGTTGGTGACCGACTTAAGAAAAACCGACTTAGGGCTTAGGTCGTGGGTAGTTGAGTCGGTGAGGCCATGGGTCGTGAGTCGTTTGACCGAGTTAGGGATAGGTTGAGTCGTTTGTGTCATAGTTAAATCGTGACCGACTTATGTTGAGTCGGCTAGGACTTAGGTCGGCCATAAGGCTGTGTTGTTAGGTCGTTTGCAACTGAGTCGGTAGGCACGACTTAACGATGAGTCGTAAGTCGTTAGGCAGCTTGGTGTTGAGTCGTTGATTAGTTAGGTCGGCTCTGGTATTAAGTCGTAGGTCGGCAGGGTTGTTGAGTCGTGTGAGTGGCTTATGGTAAGTCAGCATGTGGATGAGTCGGGGACGACTCAGGAGTTGGGTCGGCGACGACCTAAGAGCGACGACTCATGGTTGATTCAGCCTATAAATAGAATGGTTTGGCTCACTTTTTGGCACCGGTTTTTGAAGCGACGAAGTGCTGCCATTTTGAAGACTCGACTACAACATTTCTTCATCTTCTTTTCTCCATTCCAATCTAATTCTAACATCCATCCAAGATCGAAGATCGAGATCGAAGATCCAAGTGCCAAAGTTGAAGATCTTCATCCGTTCGAGCTAGAATTCATCGATTGGAGCGAGATATTGCCGGATCAAACCTTGATCTTCGCTGTCCAGATCTGAAGTGTGTAGTTTTTGTAGTGTTTGGGTGATTTGGTGAGTGGTAGTTATCTCTCACGCGGATCCAAAGGAGTATATTGGATTGGTGGCATGTTTGGGTGTTAAAGTTAGAGATTTCATGCATTTTTCTTAGATCTAAGTCTAGATCCATGGTTTTTGAAGATGTTTACTTATGCAAGTTTGTTTAATAAGCATTAGAGACAAAACCCATGTTTTATAATTGATAGATCTATGCTAAAAACCATGATTTCACATATGTTGGACTTTTGCTCGTTTATTTACGAAATTCCCATTATAGTTGATATTGCTTAAATTGCTTAATAGATCTTGTTTGAATGATTGATTATTTGAATGTATGATTGATTTGATTGTTTCCAAGTTAGCTAGTAGTTGATTTGGAACAAGATGATGAAAGAGGATTCAAAAGCTATGGAAGAAGGCTCTTGAATGGTGAAAGCTGCTTAAGGCATATGTAGCGGATGTTGAAGCTCATATGTATAGATTGGATGATGTTGAGATGGGACTTTGCCATGATTTGATGAGGCAAACCATGTTGTTGAGTTGAGACTTTGCTTTGATGCGATGAAGCGAAGTATGATGTGAGTCTTGGCTTAATCCAAGCAGGGGTCATTCCAAGCATGTTGATAACTTGAAGAGTAGTTCAAGTTGGTTGATAATGGATTGTTCAAGAGGTAGCTTGAGCTTGTATGAGGATAGTCGTCAAGAAGGATGGCTAGGAGGCTTGGATCTCGTCGTTGTTGAAGGTTCTAGCATGCTCAAAAGCAAGAGTACATGGGGCGCCCATAACGACTACAGGTAGGTAGTCGGGACACCCAAAAGACTACAGGTAGGTAGTTGAGTACTCTGGGCAAAGTAGATAAGTCCTAGGCACAAGGCAGTGTGCGGAGTTATGGTTAGAACCGGGGTTACCATTAGCCCTTGACAGATGGTCATTCAACTAACGGTGAAATCGAGGCAAGGATAACAGTGATAGCCAGAGTCATGGATGTTTGGTTGTATTATCATTCGGCTTCAAGAGCGGTGTTTTCTGGGTGCTTATCTGATCTTGGTTTAGGCCTTGGGGGTTTGTATTTGGAAAACATCGTCCTTGACTCGAGTGGTATTCGCTTTACCTTAATTGTCTATGTTGTTATGCTTGCTTCTCCTTAGTGTATGTCTGGGGCTATCACTGTAGAAAGAGGTGGAGTGGGATGGTTTGGTTCCTATTCCTTTTATCCTTTATGCTCTTTTGGTATGTTTGATAGTTAATTTACTGCTCACTAAGACTTTGTCTGACTCAAGGTTTTATGTCTCCTCTTATTACCTTGGGCTGTTCATCCATGTTGGGATGGGCAGACTAGGTAGCAGGTGACAGGTGCTGTGCTAGGAGTTCTACGATGAAGATGACGAAGACGAGCAGAAGGCTTTGCATATTAGTTTTCTTACTATATGTACTGGGTATCCGCTGCTGTATTTGGTTGAGTGATTTGTAGTGAGGCTTTCATGTATGGATTTGAGTAGATGATTGTATAAAACTACTGTGATGCTTATATGATGATGTTCTGTTCTATGGAGCTTCACTATATTATATTTCTCTATTGTATTTTATCCATGCGCTGTGAGTTGTACGATAGAGATTCTTTTGTTTTGTTTTACCCTGACTATCGTCCATGGCTGCCTGGCACGCCTTTCAGCGCATTATTTCCTTGTTTTGGTGCGGGAGTCATGGGCGGTCGTCACAAGTCACAGGAGCCATAACTTGTCAAAACGAAGGCATCGATGAGTTCTACGGCTTTGACAGCTTTCAGTCGTCAACAGATAGATTATTGCCCCAAAAGGACAACCCGAATCTCAATCGGGTAACGTATGTTTTTCACCCTTCGTTTTTTCGACACGTGGATTTTTACGGTAAAACAGGATTACCGTGGCTCGTCTTCGATTCACCATCGTTGGAGAGTGGTGCACCATGACACTGTTCCGTTTCAAATCCATGTGCGCATTTCTAAAAGTCGTACGGCACTGTTTCGCCATTTCGGACGGATGTTGCACCTTGCACCGTGGATGTTGCACCATGTAGATATCGATTATTCGAAAGGCCATAACTTCTGGCTCGTTTAGAGTTACGGGAGCCATAACCTTTCAAAAGGAAGACCTCGATGAGTTCTATGGTTTTAACAGCTTTCAGCCGTCAACAGATAGATTAATGCCCAAAAAGGACAACCCGAATCTCAATCGGGTCACATAAGTTTTTTACCCTTCGTTTTTTCGACACGTGGATTTTTACGGTAAAACGGGATTACCGTGGCTCGTCTTCGATTCACCATCGATGGAGAGTGGTGAACCATGGTACTGTTCCATTTCAAATCCAAGCACGCATTTCTAAAAGTCGTACGACACTGTTTCGCCATTTCGGACGGATGTTGCATCTTGCACCGTGGATGTTGCACCCTGTAGATATCGATTATTCGGACGACCATAACTTCTGGCTCGTTTAGAGTTACGGGAGCCATAACCTGTCAAAACGCAGGCCTTGATGAATTCTACGGCTTTGACCGCTTTCAGCCATCAACGGATAGATTAATGCCCAAAAAGGACAACCCGAATCTCAATCGGGTCACGTAAGTTTTTCACCCTTCCTTTTTTCGACACGTGGATTTTTAAGGTAAAACGGGATTACCGTGGCTCATCTTCGATTCACCATCGTTGGAGAGTGGTGCACCATGGTACTGTTCCGTTTCAAATCCATGCATGCATTTCTAAAAGTCGTACGGCACTGTTTCGCCATTTCGGACGGATGTTGCACCTTGCACCGTGGATGTTTCACCCAGTAGATATCGATTATTCGGACGGCCATAACTTCTAGCTCGTTTAGAGTTACGGGAGCCATAACCTGTCAAAACGAACGCCGCGATGAGTTCTACGGCTTTGACAACTTTCAGCTGTAAATGGATAGATTAATGCCCAAAAAGGACAACCGAATCTCAATCGCGTCACGTAAGTTTTTTACCCTTCGTTTTTTCGACACGTGGATTTTTACGGTAAAATGGGATTATCGTAGCTCGTCTTCGATTCACCATCGCTGGAGAGTGGTGCACCATGGTACTGTTCCGTTTCAAATCCATGCACGCATTTCTAAAAGTCGTACGGCACCGTTTCGCCATTTCGGAAGGATGTTGCACCTTGCACGTGGATGTTGCACCCTGTAGATATCGATTATTCGGACGACAATAACTTCTGGCTCGTTTAGAGTTACGGGAGCCATGACTTGTCAAAACGAAGGCCTCGCTGATTTCTATGGCTTTGATAGCTTTCAGACGTCAACGGATAGATTAATGCCCAAAAAGGACAACCCGAATCTCAATCGGGTCACGTAAGTTTTTTACCATTCGTTTTTTTGAAACGTGGATTTTTACGGTAAAACGGGATAACCGTGGCTCGTCTTCGATTCACCATCGCTGGAGAGTGGTGCACCATGGTACTGTTCCGTTTCAAATCCATGCACGCATTTTTAAATGTCGTACGGCACCGTTTCGCCATTTCGGACGGATGTTGCACCTTGCACCGTGTATGTTGCACCCTGTAGATATCGATTATTCGGACGGCCATAACTTCTGTCTCGTTTGGAGTTACGGGAGCCATAACCTGTCAAAACGAAGGCCTCGATGAGTTCTACGGCTTTGACGGCTTTCAGCCGTCAACGGATAGAGTAATGCCCAAAAAGGACAACACGAATCTAAATCGGGTCACGTAAGTTTTTTTACCATTCGTTTTTTGGAAACGTGGATATTTACGGTAAAACGGGATAACCGTGGCTCGTCTTCGATTCACCATCGCTAGAGAGCGTTGCACCATGGTACTGTTCCGTTTCAAATCCATGCATGCATTTCTAAATGTCGTACGGCACTGTTTCGCCATTTTAAACGGATGTTGCACCTTGCACCGTGGATGTTGCACCCTATAGATATCGATTATTCAGACTGCCATAACTTCTGACTAGTTTAGAGTTACGGGAGCCATAACCTGTCAAAACGAAGGCCGCGATGAGTTTTACGGCTTTGACAACTTTCAGCCATAAACGGATAGACTAATGCCCAAAAAGGACAACCCGAATCTCTATCGGATGACGTAAGTTTTTTACCATTCGTTTTTTCGAAATGTGGATTTTTACGGTAAAACGGAATTACCGTGGCTCGTCTTCGATTCAACATCGCTGGATAGTGTTGCACCATGGTACTGTTCCGTTTCAAATCCATGCACGCATTTCTAAATGTCGTACGGCACTGTTTCGTCATTTCGGACGGATGTTGCACCTTGCACCGTGGATGTTGCACCCTGTAGATATCGATTATTCGGACGGCCATAACATCTGGCTCGTTTAGAGTTGCGGGAGCCATAACCTGTCAAAACGAAGGCCTCGATGAGTTCTATGGCTTTGACAGCTTTCAGCCTTAAACGGATAGATTAATGCCCAAAAAGGACAACCCGAATCTCAACCGGGTCACGTAAGTTTTTACCCTTCGTTTTTTCGGCACGTGGAGTTTTACGGTAAAACGGGATTACCGTGGCTCGTCTTCGATTCACCATCGCTGGAGAGTGATGCACCATGGTACTGTTCCGTTTCAAATCCATGCACGCATTTCTAAAAGTCGTACGGCACTGTTTCGCCCTTTCGGACGGATGTTGCACCTGGCACCGTGGATGTTGCACCCTGTAGATATCGATTATTCGGACTGCCATAACTTCTGGCTAGTTTAGAGTTACGGGAGCCATAACCTGTCAAAACGAAGGCCGTGATGAGTTTTACGGCTTTGACAGCTTTCAGCCATAAGCGGATAGATTAATGCCCAAAAAGGACAACCCGAATCTCAATCGGGTCACGCAAGTTTTTTACCCTTCGTTTTTTCGATAGGTGGATTTTTACGGTAAAAAGGGATTACCGTGGCTCTTCTTCGATTCACCATCGCTGGAGAGTGTTGCACCATGGTACTGTTCCGTTTCAAATCCATGCACGCATTTCTAAATGTCGTACGGCACTGTTTCCCCATTTCGGACGGATGTTGCACCTTGCACCGTGGATGTTGCACCCTGTAGATATCGATTATTCGGACTGCCATAACTTCTGGCTAGTTTAGAGTTACGGGAGCCATAACCTGTCAAAACGAAGGCCGCGATGAGTTTTACGGCTTTGACAGCTTTCAGCCGTCAGCGGATAGAGCAATGCCCAAAAAGGACAACCCGAATCTCTATCGGGTCACGCAAGTTTTTTACCCTTCGTTTTTTCGACACGTGGATTTTTACAGTAAAAAGGGATTACAGTGGCTCGTCTTCGATTCACCATTGCTGCAGAGTGGTGCACCATGGTACTGTTCCGTTTCAAATCCATGCACGCATTTCTAAATGTCGTACGGCACTGTTTCGCCATTTCGGACGGATGTTGCACCTTGCACCGTGGATGTTGCACCCTGTAGATATCGATTATTCGGACGACCATAACTTCTGGCTCGTTTAGAGTTATGGGAGCCATAACCTGTCAAAATGAAGGCCGCGATGAGTTTTACGTCTTTGACAGCTTTCAGCCGTCAGCGGATAGATTAATGCCCAAAAAGGACAACCCGAATCTCAATCGGGTAATGTAAGTTTTTCACCCTTAGTTTTTTCGACACGTGGATTTTTACGGTAAAACGGGATTACCGTGGCTCGTCTTCGATTCACCATCGCTGGAGAGTGGTGCACCATGGTACTGTTCCGTTTCAAATCCATGCACGCATTTCTAAAAGTCGTACGGCATTGTTTCGCCATTTCGGACGGATGTTGCACCTTGCACCGTGGATGTTGCACCCTGTAGATATCGATTATTCGGACGACCATAACTTCTGGCTCGTTTAGAGTTACGGGAGCCATAACCTGTCAAAACGAAGGCATCGATGAGTTCTACGGCTTTGACAGCTTTCAGTCGTCAACGGATAGATTATTGCCCTAAAAGGACAACCCGAATCTCAATCGGGTAACGTAAGTATTTCATCCTTCGTTTTTTCGACACGTGGATTTTTACGGTAAAACAGGATTACCGTGGCTCGTCTTCGATTCACCATTGCTGGAGAGTGGTGCACCATGACACTGTTCCGTTTCAAATCCATGTGCGCATTTCTAAAAGTCGTACGGCACTGTTTCGCCATTTCGGACGGATGTTGCACCTTGCACCGTGGATGTTGCACCATGTAGATATCGATTATTCGAAAGGCCATAACTTCTGGCTCGTTTAGAGTTACGGGAGCCATAACCTTTCAAAAGGAAGGCCTCGATGAGTTCTATGGTTTTAACAGCTTTCAGCCGTCAACAGATAGATTAATGCCCAAAAAGGACAACCCGAATCTCAATCGGGTCACGTAAGTTTTTTACCCTTCGTTTTTTCGACACGTGGATTTTTACGGTAAAACGGGATTACCGTGGCTCGTCTTCGATTCACCATCGATGGAGAGTGGTGAACCATGGTACTGTTCCGTTTCAAATCCAAGCACGCATTTCTAAAAGTCGTACGACACTATTTCGCCATTTCGGACGGATGTTGCATCTTGCACCGTGGATGTTGCACCCTGTAGATATCGATTATTCGGACGACCATAACTTCTGGCACGTTTAGAGTTACGGGAGCCATAACCTGTCAAAACGAAGGCCTCGATGAGTTCTACGGCTTTGACCACTTTCAGCCGTCAATGGATAGATTAATGCCCAAAAAGGACAACCCGAATCTCAATCGGGTCACGTAAGTTTTTTACCCTTCGTTTTTTCGACACGTGGATTTTTACGGTAAAATGCGATTACCGTGGCTCGTCTTCGATTCACGATCGCTGGAGAGTGGTGCACCATGGTATTGTTCCGTTTCAAATCCATGCACGCATTTCTAAAAGTCGTACGGCACTGTTTCGCAATTTCGGAAGGATGTTGCGCCTTGCACCGTGGATGTTGCACCCTGTAGATATCGATTATTCGGACGACAATAACTTCTGGCTCGTTTAGAGTTACGGGAGCCATGACTTGTCAAAACGAAGGCCTCGATGATTTCTATGCCTCTGATAGCTTTCAGACGTCAACGGATTGATTAATGCCCAAAAAGGACAACCCGAATCTCAATCGGGTCACGTAAGTTTTTTACCATTCGTTTTTTTGAAACGTGGATTTTTACGGTAAAATGGGATAACCGTGGCTCGTCTTCGATTCACCATCGCTGGAGAGTGGTGCACCATGGTAATATTCCGTTTCGGCACCGTTTCGCCATTTCGGACGGATGTTGCACCTTGCACCGTGGATGTTGCACCCTGTAGATATCGATTATTCGGAGAGCCATAACTTCTGTCTCGTTTGGAGTTACGGGAGACATAACCTGTCAAAACGAAGGCCTCGATGAGTTCTATGGCTTTGACAGCTTTCAGCCGTCAACGGATAGATTAATGCCCAAAAAGGACAACCCGAATCTAAATCGGGTCACGTAAGTTTTTTTACCATTCGTTTTTTTGAAACGTGGATTTTTACGGTAAAACGGGATAACCGTGGCTCGTCTTTGATTCACCATCGTCGGAGAGTGGTGCACCATGGTACTGTTCCATTTCAAATCCATGCATGCATTTCAAAAAGTCGTACGGCACTGTTTCTCCATTTCGGATGGATGTTGCACCTTGCACCGTAGATGTTGCACCCTATAGATATCGATTATTCGGACGGCCATAACTTCTGGCTCGTTTAGAGTTGCGAGAGCCATAACCTGTCAAATCGAAGGCCTCGATGAGTTCTATGGCTTTGACAGCTTTCAGCCATCAACGGATAGATTAATGCCCAAAAAGGACAACCCGAATTTCAATCGGGTCACGTAAGTTTTTACCCTTCGTTTTTTCGACACGTGGATTTTTACGATAAAACGGGATTACCGTGGCTCGTTTTCGATTCACCATCGCTGGAGAGTGATGCACCATGGTACTGTTCCGTTTCCAATCCATGCACGCATTTCTAAAAGTCGTACGGCACTGTTTCGCCCTTTCGGACGGATGTTGCACCTGGCACCGTGGATGTTGCACCCTGTAGATATCGATTATTCGGACTGCCATAACTTCTGGCTAGTTTAGAGTTACGGGAGCCATAACCTGTCAAAACGAAGGCCGCGATGAGTTTTACGGCTTTGACAGCTTTCAGCCATAAGCGGATAGATTAATGCCCAAAAAGGACAGCCCGATTCTCAATCGGGTCACGCAAGTTTTTTACCCTTCGTTTTTTCGATAGGTGGATTTTTATGGTAAAAAGGGATTACCATGGCTCGTCTTCGATTCACCATTGCTGCAGTGTGGTGCACCATGGTATTGTTCCGTTTCAAATCCATGCACGCATTTCTAAAAGTCGTACGACATTGTTTCGCCATTTCGGACGGATGTTGCACCTTGCACTGTGGATGTTGCACCATGTAGATATCGATTATTCGGACGGCCATAACTTCTGGCTCATTTAGAGTTATGTGAGTCATAACCTGTCAAAACGAAGGCCTCGATGAGTTCTACGGCTTTGACAGCTTTCAGGCGTCAGCGGATAGATTAATGCCCAAAAAGGACAACCCGAATGTCAATTGGGTCACGTATGTTTTCACCCTTCGTTTTTTCGACACGTGGATTTTTACGGTAAAACGTGATTACCGGGGCTCGTCTTCGATTCACCATCGCTGGAGAGTAGTGCACCATGGTACTGTTTCATTTCAAATCCATGCACACATTTCTAAAAGTCGTACGGCATTGTTTCGCCATTTCGGACGGATGTTGCACCTTGCGCCGTGGATGTTGCACCCTGTAGTTATCGATTATTCGGTCGGCCAAAACTTCTGGCTCGTTTAGAGTTACGGGAGCCATAACCTGTCAAAAGGAAGACCTCGATGAGATCTACGGCTATGACAGTTTTCAGCCGTCAACGGATAGATTAACGCCCAAAAAGGACAACCCGAATCTCAATCGGGTAACGTAAGTTTTTCACCCTTCGTTTTTTCGACACGTGGATTTTTAAGGTAAAACGGTATTACCGTGGCTCGTCTTCGATTCACCATCGCTGGAGAGTGGTGCACCATGGTACTGTTCCGTCTCAAATCAATGCACGCATTTCTAAAAGTCGTACGGCGCTGTTTCGCCATTTCGGACGGATGTTGCACCTTGCACCGTGGATGTTGCACCCTGTAGATATCGATTATTCGGACGACCATAACTTCTGGCTCGTTTAGAGTTACGGGAGCCATAACCTGTCAAAACGAAGTCATCGATGATTTCTATAGCTTTGACAGTTTTCAGTCGTCAACGGATAGATTATTGCTCCAAAAGGACAACCCGAATCTCAATCGGGTAACGTAAGTTTTTCACCCTTCGTTTTTTCGACACGTGGATTTTTACGGTAAAACAGGATTACCATGGCTCGTCTTCGATTCACCATCGCTGGAGAGTGGTGCAACATGAAACTGTTCCGTTTCAAATCCATGTGCGCGTTTCTAAAAGTCGTACGGCACTGTTTCGCCATTTCGGACGGATGTTGCACCTTGCACCGTGGATGTTGCACCATGTAGATATCGATTATTCGAAAGGCCATAACTTCTGGCTCGTTTAGAGTTACGGGAGCCATAACCTTTCAAAAGGAAGGCCTTGATGATTTCTATGGTTTTAACAGCTTTTAGCCGTCAACAGATAAATTAATGCCCAAAAAGGACAACCCGAATCTCAATCGGCTCACGTAAGTTTTTTACCCTTCGTTTTTTTGACACGTGGATTTTTACGGTAAAACGGGATTACCGTGGATCGTCTTCGATTCACCATCGATGGAGAGTGGTGAACCATGGTACCGTTCCGTTTCAAATCCAAGCACGCATTTCTAAAAGTCGTACGACACTGTTTCGCCATTTCGGACGGATGTTGCATCTTGCACGGTGGATGTTGCACCCTGTAGATATCGATTATTCGGACGACCATAACTTCTGGCTCGTTTAGAGTTACGGGATCCATAACCTGTCAAAATGAAGGCCTCGATGAGTTCTACGGCTTTGACCGCTTTCAGCCGTCAACGGATAGATTAATGCCCAAAAAGGACAACCCGAATATTAATCGGGTCACGTAAGTTTTTCACCCTTCCTTTTTTCGACACGTGGATTTTTACGGTAAAACGGGATTACCGTGGCTCGTCTTTGATTCACCATCGTTGGAGAGTGGTGCACCATGGTACTGTTCCGTTTCAAATCCATGCATGCATTTCTAAAAGTCGTACGGCACTGTTTCGCCATTTCGGACGGATGTTGCACCTTGCACCGTGGATGTTGCACCCAGTAGATATCGATTATTCGGATGGCCATAACTTCTGGCTCGTTTAGAGTTACCGGAGCCATAACCTGTCAAAACGAACGCCGCGATGAGTTCTACGGCTTTGACAACTTTCAGCCATAAATGGATAGATTAATGCCCAAAAAGGACAACCGAATCTCAATCGTGTCACGTAAGTTTTTTACCCTTCGTTTTTTCGACACGTGGATTTTTACGGTAAAATGGGATTACCGTGGCTCGTCTTCGATTCACCATCGCTGGAGAGTGGTGCACCATGGTACTGTTCCGTTTCAAATCCATGCACGCATTTCTAAAAGTCGTACGGTACTGTTTCGCAGTTTCGGAAGGATGTTGCACCTTGCACCCTGGATGTTACACCCTGTAGATATCGATTATTCGGACGACAATAACTTCTGGCTCGTTTAGAGTTACGGGAGCCATGACTTGTCAAAACGAAGGCCTCGATGATTTCTATGGCTTTGATAGCTTTCAGACGTCAACGGATAGATTAATGCCCAAAAAGGACAATCCGAATCTCAATCGGGTCACGTAAGTTTTTTACCATTCGTTTTTTCGAAACGTGGATTTTTACGGTAAAACGGGATAACCGTGGCTCGTCTTCGATTCACCATCGCTGGAGAGTGGTGCACCATGGTACTGTTCCATTTAAAATCCATGCACGCATTTATAAATGTCGTACCTCACCGTTTCGCCATTTCGGACGGATGTTGCACCTTGCACCGTGGATGTTGCACCCTGTAGATATCGATTATTCGGACGGCTATAACTTCTGTCTCATTTGGAGTTACGGGAGCCATAACCTGTCAAAACGAAGGCCTCGATGAGTTCTACCGCTTTGACAGCTTTCAGCCGTCAACGGATAGATTAATGCCTAAAAAGGACAACCCGAATCTAAATCGGGTCACGTAAGTTTTTTTACCATTCGTTTTTTTGAAACGTGGATTTTTACGGTAAAACGGGATAACCGTGGCTCGTCTTTGATTCACCATCGTCGGAGAGTGGTGCACCATGGTACTGTTCCATTTCAAATCCATGCATGCATTTCAAAAAGTCGTACGGCACTGTTTCCCCATTTCGGATGGATGTTGCACCTTGCACCGTGGATGTTGCACCCTGTAGATATCGATTATTCGGACGACCATAACTTCTGGCTCGTTTAGAGTTGCGAGAGCCATAACCTGTCAAATCGAAGGCCTCGATGAGTTCTACGGCTTTGACAGCTTTCAGCCATCAACAGATAGATTGATGCCCAAAAAGGACAACCCGAATCTCAATCGGGTCACGTAAGTTTTTCACCCTTCGTTTTTTTGACACGTGGATGTTTACGGTAAAACGGGATTACCGTGGCTCGTCTTCGATTCACCATCTTTGGAGAGTGGTGCACCATGGTACTGTTCCGATTCGAATCCATGCACGCATTTCTAAAAGTCGTACGCCACTGTTTCGCCATTTCGGACGGATGTTGCACCTTGCACCGTGGATGTTGCACCCTTTAGATATCGATTATTCGGACGGCCATAACTTCTGGCTCGTTTAGAGTTACGGGAGCCATATCCTGTCAAAGAGAAGGCCTCGATGGGATCTACGGCTTTGACAGCTTTCAGCCGTCCATGGATAGATAAATGCCCAAAAAGGACAACCCGAATCTCAATCGGGTCACGTAAGTTTTTCGCCCTTCGTTTTTTCAACACGTGGATTTTTATGGTAAAATGGGATTACCGTGGCTCATCTTCGATTCACCATTGCTGGAGAGTGGTGCACCATGGTACTGTTCCGTTTCAAATCCATGCACACATTTCTAAAAGTCGTACGGCACTGTTTCGCCATTTCGGACGGATGTTGCACCTTGCACCGTGTATGTTGCACCCTGTAGATATCGATTATTTGGACGACCATAACTTCTGGCTCGTTTAGAGTTACGGGAGCCATAACCTGTCAAAACAAAGGCATCGATGAGATCTACGGCTTTGACAGCTTTCAGCCATCAAAGAATAGATTAATGCCCAAAAAGGACAACCCGAATCTCAATCGGGTAACGTAAGTTTATCACCTTTCGTT
Source organism: Allium cepa (assembly GCA_030765085.1). Lineage (NCBI taxonomy): Eukaryota > Viridiplantae > Streptophyta > Magnoliopsida > Asparagales > Amaryllidaceae > Allium > Allium cepa. The sequence continues at coordinate 40,081,677 of CM060941.1, read as the reverse complement.
TTTTCGACACGTGGATTTTTACGGTAAAACGGGATTACCGTGGCTCGTCTTCGATTCACCATCGTTGGAGAGTGGTACACTATGGTACTGTTCCGTTTCAAATCTTTGCACGCATTTCTAAAAGTCATACGGCACTGTTTCGCCATTTCGGACGGATGTTGCACCTTGCACCGTGGATGTTGCACCCTGTAGATATCGATTATTCGGACGGCCATAACTTCTGGCTCGTTTAGAGTTATGGAAGCCATAACCTTTCAAAACGAAGGCCTCGATGTGTTCTACGGCTTTGACAGCTTTCAGCCGTCAACGGATGGATTAATGCCCAAAAAGGACAACCCGAATCTCAATCGGGTCACGTAAGTTTTTTACCCTTCGTTTTTCGAAACGAGGATTTTTACGGTAAAACGGGATTACCGTGGCTCGTCTTCGATTCACCATCGCTGGAGAGTGGTGCACCATGGTACTATTCCGTTTCGAATCCATGCACGCATTTCTAAGAGTCGTACGACACTGTTTCGCCATTTCGGACTGATGTTGCACCTTACACCGTGGATGTTGCACCCTGTAGATATCGATTATTCGGACGGCCATAACTTCTGGCTCGTTTAGAGTTACGGGAGCCATAACCTGTAAAAACGAAGGCCGCGATGAGTTCTACGGCTTTGACAGCTTTCAGCCGTAAACGGATAGATTAATACCCAAAAAGGACAACCCGAATCTCAATCTGGTCACGTATGTTTTTTACCCTTCTTTTTTTCGACACGTGGATTTTTACGGTAAAACGGGATTACCGTGGATCGTCATCAATTCACCATCGATGGAGAGTGGTGAACCATGGTACTGTTCCGTTTCAAATCGAAGCACGCATTTCTAAAAGTCGTACGACACTGTTTCGCCTTTTCGGACGGATGTTGCATCTTGCACCGTGGATGTTACACCCTGTAGATATCGATTATTCGGACGACCATAACTTCTGGCTCGTTTAGAGTTACGGGAGCCATAACCTGTCAAAATGAAGGCCTCGATGAGTTCTACGGCTTTGACCGCTTTCAGCCGTCAACGGATAGATTAATGCCCAAAAAGGACAACCCGAATCTCAATCGGGTCACGTAAGTTTTTCACCCTTCCTTTTTTCGACACGTGGATTTTTACGGTAAAACGGGATTACCGTGGCTCGTCTTCGATTCACCATCGTTGGAAAGTGGTGCACCATGGTACTGTTCCGTTTCAAATCCATGCATGCATTTCTAAAAGTCGTACGGCACTGTTTCGCCATTTCGGACGGATGTTGCACCTTGCACCGTGGATGTTGCACCCAGTAGATATCGATTATTCGGACGGCCATAACTTCTGGCTCGTTTAGAGTTACGGGAGCCATAACCTGTCAAAACGAACGCCGCGATGAGTTCTACGGCTTTGACAACTTTCAGCCATAAATGGATAGATTAATGCCCAAAAAGGACAACCGAATCTCAATCGTGTCACGTAAGTTTTTTACCCTTCGTTTTTTCGACACGTGGATTTTTACGGTAAAATGGGATTACCGTGGCTCGTTTTCGATTCACCATCGCTGGAGAGTGGTGCACCATGGTACTGATCCGTTTCAAATCCATGCACGCATTTCTAAAAGTCGTACGACACTGTTTCGCATTTCGGAAGGATGTTGCACCTTGCACCGTGGATGTTGCACCCTGTAGATATCGATTATTCGGACGACAATAACTTCTGGCTCGTTTAGAGTTACGGGAGCCATGACTTGTCAAAACGAAGGCCTCGATGATTTCTATGGCTTTGATAGCTTTCAGACGTCAACGGATAGATTAATGCCCAAAAAGGACAACCCGAATCTCAATCGGGTCACGTAAGTTTTTTACCATTCGTTTTTTCGAAACGTGGATTTTTACGGTAAAACGGGATAACCGTGGCTCGTCTTCGATTCACCATCGCTGGAGAGTGGTGCACCATGGTACTGTTCCGTTTCAAATCCATGCACGCATTTCTAAATGTCGTACGGCACCGTTTCGCCATTTCGGACGGATGTTGCACCTTGCACCGTGGATGTTGCACCCTGTAGATATCGATTATTCGGACAGCCATAACTTCTGTCTCGTTTGGAGTTACGGGAGCCATAACCTGTCAAAACGAAGGCCTCGATGAGTTCTACGGCTTTGACTGCTTTCAGCCGTCAACGGATAGATTAATGCCCAAAAAGGACAACCCGAATCTAAATCGGGTCACGTAAGTTTTTTTACCATTCGTTTTTTTGAAACGTGGATTTTTACGGTAAAACGGGATAACTGTGGCTCGTCTTTGATTCACCATCGTCAGAGAGTGGTGCACCATGGTACTGTTCCATTTCAAATCCATGCATGCATTTCAAAAAGTCGTACGGCACTGTTTCCCCATTTCGGATGGATGTTGCACCTTGCACCGTGGATGTTGCACCCTGTAGATATCGATTATTCGGACAACTTCTGGCTCGTTTAGAGTTGCGAGAGCCATAACCTGTCAAATCGAAGGCCTCGATGAGTTCTACGGCTTTGACAGCTTTCAGCCATCAACGGATAGATTGATGCCCAAAAAGGACAACCCGAATCTCAATCGGGTCACGTAAGTTTTTCACCCTTCGTTTTTTTGACACGTGGATGTTTACGGTAAAACGGGATTACCGTGGCTCGTCTTCGATTCACCATCTCTGGAGAGTGGTGCACAACGGTACTGTTCCGATTCGAATCCATGCACGCATTTCTAAAAGTCGTACGCCACTGTTTCGCCATTTCGGACGGATGTTGCACCTTGCACCGTGGATGTTGCACCCTGTAGATATCGATTATTCGGACGGCCATAACTTCTGGCTCGTTTAGAGTTACGGGAGCCATATCCTGTCAAAACGAAGGCCTCGATGGGATCTACGGCTTTGACAGCTTTCAGCCGTCCACGGATAGATAAATGCCCAAAAAGGACAACCCGAATCTCAATCGGGTCACGTAAGTTTTTCGCCCTTCGTTTTTTCGACACGTGGATTTTTACGGTAAAATGGGATTACCGTGGCTCGTCTTCGATTCACCATTGCTGGAGAGTGGTGCACCATGGTAATGTTCCGTTTCAAATCCATGCACACATTTCTAAAAGTCGTACGGCACTGTTTCGCCATTTCGGACGGATGTTGCACCTTGCACCGTGGATGTTGCACCCTGTAGATATCGATTATTTGGACGACCATAACTTCTGGCTCGTTTAGAGTTACGGGAGCCATAACCTGTCAAAACAAAGGCATCGATGAGATCTACGGCTTTGACAGCTTTCAGCCGTCAACGAATAGATTAATGCCCAAAAAGGACAACCCGAATCTCAATCGGGTAACGTAAGTTTATCACCCTTCGTTTTTTCGACACGTGGATTTTTACGGTAAAACGGGATTACCGTGGCTCGTCTTCGATTCACCATCGCTGGAGAGTGGTACACTATGGTACTGTTCCGTTTCAAATCTTTGCACGCATTTCTAAAAGTCATACGGCACTGTTTCGCCATTTCGGACGGATGTTGCACCTTGCACCGTGGATGTTGCACCCTGTAGATATCGATTATTCGGACGGCCATAACTTCTGGCTCGTTTAGAGTTATGGGAGCCATAACCTTTCAAAACGAAGGCCTCGATGTGTTCTACGGCTTTGACAGCTTTCAGCCGTCAACGGATGGATTAATGCCCAAAAAGGACAACCCGAATCTCAATCGGGTCACGTAAGTTTTTTACCCTTCGTTTTTTCAAAACGAGGATTTTTACGGTAAAACGGGATTACCGTGGCTCGTCTTCGATTCACCATCGCTGGAGAGTGGTGCACCATGGTACTATTCTGTTTCAAATCCATGCACGCATTTCTAAGAGTCATACGACACTGTTGGGCCATTTCGGACTGATGTTGCACCTTACACCGTGGATGTTGCACCCTGTAGATATCGATTATTCGGACGGCCATAACTTCTGCCTCGTTTAGAGTTACGGGAGCCATAACCTGTAAAAATGAAGGCCGCGATGAGTTCTACGGCTTTGACAGCTTTCAGTTGTAAACGGATAGATTAATACCCAAAAGGACAACCCGAATCTCAATCTGCTCATGTATGTTTTTTACCCTTCTTTTTTTCGACACGTGGATTTTTACGGTAAAACGGGATTACCGTGGCTCGTCTTCGATTCACCATCGCTAGAGAGTGGTGCACAATGGTACTGTTTCGTTTCAAATCCGTGCACGTATTTCTAAAAGTCGTACGGCACTAGTTCGCCATTTCGGACGGATGTTGCACCTTGCACCGTGGATGTTGCACCCTTTAGATATCGATTATTCGGACGGCCATAACTTCTGGCTCGTTTAGAGTTACGGGAGCCATAACCTGTCAAAACGCAGGCCTCGATAATTTTTTCGTCTTTGACAGCTTTCATCCGTCAACGGAGAGATTAATGCCCAAAAAGTACAACCCAAATCTCAATCGGGTCACGTAAGTTTTTTACCCTTCGTTTTTTCGACACGTGGATTTTGACGCTAAAACGGGATTACCGTGGCTCGTCTTCGATTCACCATCGTTCGAGAGTTGTGCACCATAGTACTGTTCCGTTTCAAATACAAGCACGCATTTCTAAAAGTCGTACGGCACTGTTTCGCCATTTCGGACGGATGTTGCACCTTGCACCGTGGATGTTGCACCCTGTAGATATCGATTATTCGGACGGCCATAACTTCTGTCTCGTTTAGAGTTACGAGAGCCATAACCTGTGAAAACCAAGGCCTCGATGAGTTCTACGGCTTTGACAGTTTTCAGCCATCAACGGACAGATTAATGCCCAAAAACGACAACCCGAATCTCAATCGGGTCACGTAAGTTTTTTACCATTCATTTTTTCGAAACGTGGATTTTTACGGTAAAACGGGATAACCGTGGCTCGTCTTCGATTCACCATCGCTGGAGAGTGGTGCACCATGGTACGGTTCCATTTCAAATCCATGCACGCATTTCTAAAAGTCGTACGACACTGTTTCCCCATTTTGGACTGATGTTGCACCTTGCACCGTGGATGTTGCACCCTGTAGATATCGATTATTCGGACGGCCATAACTTCTGGCTCGTTTAGAGTTACGGGAGCCATAACCTGTCAAAATGAAGGCCGCGATGAGTTCCACGGCGTTGACAGCTTTCAGCCATAAACAGATAGATTAATGCCCAAAAAGGACAACCCGAATCTCAATCGGGTCACGTAAGTTTTTTACCCTTTGTTTTTTCGACACGTGGATTTTTACAGTAAAACGGGATTACCGTGGCTCGTCTTCGATTCACCATCGCTGGAGAGTGGTGCACCATGGTACCGTTCCGTTTCAAATCCATGCACGTATTTCTAAAAGTCGTACGCATTTCGGACGGATGTTGCACCTTGCACCGTGGATGTTGCACCCTGTAGATATCGATTATTCGGACGGCCACAACTTCTGGCTCGTTTAGATTTACGGGAGCCATAACCTTTCAAAATGAAGACCTCGATGAGTTCTACGGCTTTGACAGCTTTCAGCCGTCAACGGATAGATTAATGCCCAAAAAGGACAACCCGAACCTCAATCTGGTCACGTAAGTTTTTCACCCTTCGTTTTTTCGACCCGTGGATTTTTACGGTAAAACGGGTTTACCGTGCCTCGTCTTCGATTCACCATCGCTGGAGAGTGGTGCACCATGGTACTGTTCCATTTCAAATCCATGCACGCATTTCTAAAAGTCGTACGGCACCGTTTCGCCATTTCGGACGGTTGTTGCACCTTGCACCGTGCATGTTGCACCCTGTAGATATCGATTATTCGGACGGCCATAACTTCTGGCTCGTTTAGAGTTACGGGAGCCATAACCTGTCAAAATGAAGGCATGGATGAGTTATATGGCTTTGATAGCTTTCAGCCATCAACGGATAGATTAATGCCCAAAAAGGACAACCCGAATCTCAATCGGGTCACGTAAGTTTTTCACCCTTTGTTTTTTCGACACGTGGATTTTTACGGTAAAACGGGATAGCCGTGGCTCGTCTTCGATTCACCATCGCTGGAGAGTAGTGCACCATGGTACTATTCCGTTTCAAATCCATGCACGAATTTCTAAAAGTTGTACGGCACTGTTTCTCCATTTCGGACGGATGTTGCACCTTGCACCGTGGATGTTGCACCCTGTACACATCGATTATTCGGACGGCCATAACTTCTGGCTCGTTTAGAGTTACGGGAGTTATAACCTTTCAAAACGAAGGCCTCGATAAGTTCTACGGATTTGGCAGCTTTCAGCCGTCAACGGATAGATTAATGCCCAAAAAGGACAACCCGAATCGCAATCGGGTCTCGTAAGTTTTTCACCCTTCGTTTTTTTTCGACACGTTGATTTTTATGGTAAAACGGGTTTACCGTGGCTCGTCTTCGATTCACCATCGTTTGAGAGTGGTGCACCGTGATACTGTTCCGTTTCAAATCCATGCACGCATTTGTAAAAGTCGTACGGCACTGTTTCGCCATTTCGTACGGATGTTGCACCTTGCACCGTGGATGTTGCACCCTTTAAATACCGATTATTTGGACGGCCATAACTTCTGGCTCGTTTAGAGTTACGGGAGCCATAACCTGTAAAAATGAAGGCGGCGATGAGTTCTACAGCTTTGACAGCTTTCAACCGTAAACGGATAGATTAATGCCCAAAAAGGACAACCCGAATCTCAATCGGGTCACGTAAGTTTTTTACCCTTTGTTTTTTCGACACGTGGATTTTTACGGTTAAACAGGATTACCGTGGCTCGTCTTTGATTCACCATCGTTGGAGAGTGGTGCACAATGGTACTATTCCATTTCAAATCCATGCACGTATTTTTAAAAGTCGTACGGCACTATTTCGCCATTTCGGACGGATGTTGCACCTTGCACCGTGGATGTTGCACCCTTTAGATATCGATTATTCGGACGACCGTAACTTCTGGCTCGTTTAGAGTTACGGGAGCCATAACCTGTCAAAACGAAGGCCTCGATGAGATTTACGGCTTTGACAGATTTCAGCCGTCAACGGATAGATTAATGCTCAAAAAGGACAACCCGAATCTCAATAGGGTCACGTAAGTTTTTTACCCTTCGTTTTTTCGACATGTGGATTTTTACGGGAAAACGGGATTACCATGGCTCGTCTTCGATTCACCATCGCTCGAGAGTTGTGCACCATGGTACTGTTCCGTTTCAAATCCAAGCATGCATTTCTAAAAGTCGTACGGCACTGTTTCGCCATTTCGGACGGATGTTGCACCTTGCACTGTGGATGTTGCACCTTGTAGATATCGATTATTCGGATGGCCATAACGACTGTCTCGTTTAGAGTTACGAGAGCCATAACCTGTCAAAACGAAGGCCTCGATGAGTTCTACGGCATTGACAGCTTTCAGCCATCAACGGACAGATTAATGCCCAAAAAGGACAACCCAAATCTCAATCGGGTCATGTAAGTTTTTTACCATTCGTTTTTTCGAAACGTGGATTTTTACGGTAAAACGGGATAACCGTGGCTCGTCTTCGATTCACCATCGCTGGAGAGTGGTGTACCATGGTACTGTTCCATTTCAAATCCATGCACGCATTTCTAAAAGCCGTACGGCACTGTTTCGCCATTACGGACGGATGTTGCACCTTGCACCGTGGATGTTGCGCCTTGTAGATATCGATTATTCGGACGGCCATAACTTCTGGCTCGTTTAGAGTTACGGGAGCCATAACCTGTCAAAACGAAGGCCGCGATGAGTTCCACAGCGTTGACAGTTTTCAGCCATAAACGGATAGATTAATGCCCAAAAAGGACAACCCGAATCTCAATCGCGTCACGTAAGTTTTTTGCCCTTCCTTTTTTCGACCCGCGGATTTTTACAGTATAACGGGATTACCGTGGCTCGCCCTCGATTCACCATTGCTGGAGAGTGGTGCACTAAGGTACCGTTCCGTTTCAAATCCATGCACGGATTTCTAAAAGTCGTACGGCACTGTTTCGCCATTTCGGACGGATGTTGCACCTTGCACCGTGGATGTTGCACCCTGTAGATATCGATTATTCGGACGGCCATAACTTCTGGCTCGTTTAGATTTACGGGAGCCATAACCTTTCAAAACGAAGGCCTCGATGAGTTCTATGGCTTTGATAGCTTTCAACCGTCAACGGATAGATTAATGCCCAAAAAGGACAACCCGAATCTCAATCTGGTCACGTAAGTTTTTCACCCTTCGTTTTTCCAAAAAGTGGATTTTTACGGTAAAACGGGATAACCTTGGCTTGTCTTCGATTCACCATCGCTGGAGAGTGGTGCACCATGGTACTTTTCCGTTTCAAATCCATGCACGCATTTCTAAAAGTCGTACGGCACTGTTTCGCCATTTCGAACGGATGTTGCACCTTGCACCGTGGATGTTGCACCCTGTAGATATCGATTATTCGGACGGCCATAACTTCTGTCTCGTTTAGAGTTACGGGAGCTATAACCTGTCAAAAAAAAGGCCTCGATGAGTAATACGGCTTTGACAGCTTTCAACCGTCAACGGATAGATTAATGCCCAAAAAGGACAACCCGAATCTCAATCGGGTCACGTAAGTTTTTTACCCTTCGTTTTTTCGACACGTGGATTTTTACGGTAAAACGGGATAACCGTGGCTTGTCTTCGATTCACCATCGCTGAAGAGAGGTGCACCATGGTACTGTTCCGTTTCAAATCCATCCACGCATTTCTAAAAGTCGTACGGCACTGTTTCGCCATTTCGGAGGGATGTTGCACCTTGCACCGTGGATGTTGCATCCTGTGGATATCGATTATTCGGACAGCCATAACTTCTGGCTCGTTTAGAGTTACGGGAGCCATAACCTGTCAAAACGAAGGTCGCGATGAGTTTTACGGCTTTAAAAGCTTTCAGCCATAAACGGATAGATTAATGCCCAAAAAGGACAACCCGAATCTCAATCGGGTCACGTAAGTTTTTTACCATTCGTTTTTTCGAAACGTGGATTTTTACGGTAAAACGGGATAACCGTGGCTCGTCATTGATTCACCATCGCTGGAGAGTGGTGCACCATGGTACTGTTCCCTTTCAAATCCATGCACGCATTTTTAAAAGCCGTACGGCACTGTTTCGCCATTTCGGACGGATGTTGCACCTTGCACCGTGGATGTTGCACCCTGTAGATATCGATTATTCGGACGACCATAACTTCTGGCTCGTTTAGACTTACGGGAGCCATAACCTGTCAAAATGAAGGCATGGAGGAGTTCTAAGGCTTTGATAGCTTTCAGCCATCAACGGATAGATTAATGTCCAAAAAGGACAACCCAAATCTCAATAGGGTCACGTAAGTTTTTCACCCTTTGTTTTTTCGACACGTGGATTTTTACGGTAAAACGGGATAACCGTGGCTCGTCTTCGATTCACCATCGCTTGAGAGTGGTGCACCATGGTACTGTTCCATTTCAAATCCATGCACGCATTTTTAAAAGTCGTACGGCACTGTTTCGCCATTTCGGACGGATGTTGCACCTTGCACCGTGGATGTTGCACCCTGTAGATGTCGATTATTCGGACGGCCATAACTTCTGGCTCGTTTAGAGTTACGGGAGCCATAACCTTTCAAAACGAAGGTCGCGATGAGTTCTACGGCTTTGAAAGCTTTCAGCCATAAACGGATAGATTAATGCCCAAAAAGGACAACCCGAATCTCAATTGGGTCACGTAAGTTTTTTACCATTCGTTTTTTCGAAACGTTGATTTTTACGGTAAAACGGGATAACCGTGGCTCGTCATTGATTCACCATCGCTGGAGGGTGGTGCACCTTGGTACTGTTCCCTTTCAAATCCATGCACGCATTTTTAAAAGCCGTACGACACTGTTTCACCATTTCGGACGGATGTTGCACCTTGCACCGTGGATGTTGCACCCTGTAGATATCGATTATTCGGACGACCATAACTTCTGCCTCGTTTAGAGTTACGGGAGCCATAACCTGTCAAAATGAAGGCATGGATGAGTTCTAAGGCTTTGATAGCTTTCAGCCATCAACGGATAGATTAATGCCCAAAAAGGACAACCCAAATCTCAATCGGGTCACGTAAGTTTTTCACCCTTTGTTTTTTCGACACGTGGATTTTTACGGTAAAACGGGATAACCGTGGCTCGTCTTCGATTCACCATCGCTTGAGAGTGGTGCACCATGGTACTGTTCCGTTTCAAATCCATGCACGCATTTCTAAAAGTCGTATGACACTGTTTCGCCATTTTGGACGGTTGTTGCACCTTGCACCGTGGATGTTGCACCCTGTAGATGTCGATTATTCGGACGGCCATAACTTCTGGCTCGTTTAGAGTTACGGGAGCCGTAACCTTTCAAAACAAAGGCCTCGATGAGTTCTAGGGTTTTGACAGCTTTTAGCCGTCAACGGATAGATTAATGCCCAAAAAGGACAACCAGAATCTCAATCGGGTCACGTAAGTTTTTCACCCTTCTTTTTTTCGACATGTGGATTTTTACGGTAAAACTGGATTGCCGTGGCTCGTCTTCGATTCACCATCGCTGGAGAGTGGTGCACCATGGTACTGTTCCTTTTCAAATCCATGCACGCATTTCTAAAAGTCGTACGGCACTGTTTCCCCATTTCGGGCGGATGTTGCACCTTGCACCGTGGATGTTGCACCCTATAGATATCGATTATTCGGACGACCATAACTTCTGGCTCGTTTAGAGTTACGGGAGCCATAACCTGTCAAAACGAAGGCATCGATGAGTTCTACGGCTTTGACAGCTTTCAGCCATCAACGGATAGATTAATGCCCATAAAGGATAACCCGAATCTCAATCGGGTCACGTAAGTTTTTTACCCTTCGTTTTTTCGACACGTGGATTTTTACGGTAAAACGGGACTACCGTGGCTCGTCTTTGATTTACCATCACTGGAGAGTGGTGCACCATTGTACTGTTCCGTTTCAGTTCCATGCACGCATTTCTAAAAGACGTACGGCACTGTTTCGCCATTTCGGACGGATGTTGCACCTTGTACTGTGGATGTTGCACCCTGTAGATATCTATTATTCGGACGGCCATAACTTCTGGCTCGTTTAGAGTTACGGGAGCCATGACCTGTCAAAACGAAGGCCTCGATGAGTTGTACGGCTTTCATAGCTTGCAACCGTCAACGGATAGATTAATGCCCAAAAAGGACAACCCGAATCTCAATCGGGTCACGTAAGTTTTTTACCATTCGTTTTTTTCGAAAAGTGGATTTTTGCGGTAAAACGGGATAACCGTGGCTCGTCTTAGATTCACCATCACTGGAGAGTGGTGCACCATGGTACTGTTCCGTTTCAATTCCAAGCACGCATTTCTAAAAGTCGTACGGCACTGTTTCGCCATTTCGAACGGATGTTGCACCTTGCACCGTGGATATTGCACCCTGTAGATATCGATTATTCGGACGGCCATAACTTCTGTCTCGTTTAGAGTTACGGGAGCCATAACCTGTCAAAACAAAGGCCTCGATGAGTACTACGGCTTTGACAGCGTTCAGCCGTCAACGGATAGATTAATGCCCAAAAAGGACAACCCGAATCTCAATCGGGTCACGTAAGTTTTTTACCCTTCGTTTTTTCGAAACGTGGATTTTTACGGTAAAACGGGATAACCGTGGCTCATTTTCGATTCACCATCGCTGGAGAGTGGTGCACCAAGGTACTGTTCCGTTTCAAATCCATGCACGCATTTCTAAAAGTCGTACGACACTGTTTCGCCATTTCGGACGGATGTTGCACCTTGCACCGTGGATGTTGCACCCTGTAGATATCGATTATTCGAACGGCCACAACTTCTGGCTCGTTTAGAGTTACGGGAGCCATAACCTGTCAAAACGAAGGCCTCGATGAGTTCTACGGCTTTGACAGCTTTCAGCCATCAACTGATAGATTAATTCCCAAAAAGGACAACCCGAATCTCAATCGGGTCACGTAAGTTTTTCACCCTTCGTTTTTTCGACATGTGGATTTTTACGGTAAAATGGGATTACCGTGGCTCGTCATCGATTCACCATCGCTGGAGAGTGGTGCACCATGGTACTGTTCCGTTTCAAATCAATGCACGCATTTCTAAAAGTCGTACGGCACTGTTTCGCCATTACGGACGGATGTTGCACCTTGCACCGTGGATGTTGCACCCTCTAGATATCGATTATTCGGACGACCATAACTTCTGGCTCGTTTAGAGTTACGGGAGCCATAACCTTTCAAAATGAAGGCATTGATGAGTTCTATGGCTTTGACAGCTTTCAGCCGTCAACGGATAGATTAATGCCCAAAAAGGACAATCCGAATCTCAATCGGGTCACGTAAGTTTTTTACCCTTCGTTTTTTCGACACGTGGATTTTTACGGTAAAATGGGATTACCGTGGCTCGTCTTCGATTCACCATCGCTGGAGAGTGGTGCACCATGGTACTGTTCTGTTTCAAATCCAAGCACGTATTTCTAAAAGTCGTACGGCACTGTTTCGCCATTTCGGACGGATGTTGCACCTTGCACCGTGGATGTTGCACCCTGTAGATATCGATTATTCGGACGACCATAACTTCTGGCTCGTTTAGAGTTACGGGAGCCATAACCTGTCAAAACAAAGGCATCAATGAGTTCTACGGCTTTGACAGCTTTTTGCCGTCAACGGATAGATTAATGCCCAAAAAGGACAACCCGAATCTCAATCGGGTCACGTAAGTTTTTTACCCTTCGTTTTTTCGACACGTTGATTTTTACGGTAAAACGGGACTACCATGGCTCGTCTTCGATTTACCATCGCTGGAGAGTGGTGCACCCTTGTACTGTTCCGTTTCAAATCCATACATGCATTTCTAAAAGTCGTACGGCACTGTTTCGCCATTTCGGACTGATGTTGCACCTTGCACCGTGTATGTTGCACCGTGTAGATATCTATTATTCGGATGGTCATAACTTATGGCTCGTTTAGAGTTACGGGAGCCATAACCTGTCAAAACGAAGGCCTCGATGAGTTCTACGGCTTTGATAGCTTTCAGCAGTCAACGGATAGATTAATGCCCAAAAAGGACAACCCGAATCTCAATCGGGTCACGTAAGTTTTTTACCCTTCGTTTTTTCGACACGTGGATTTTTATGGTAAAACGGGATTACCGCGGCTCGTCTTCGATTCACCATCGCTGGAGAGTGGTGCACCACGGTACTGTTCCGTTTCAAATCCAAGCACGCATTTCTAAAAGTCGTACGGCACTGTTTCGCCATTTCGGACGGATGTTGCACCTTGCACCGTGTATGTTGCACCGTGTAGATATCTATTATTCGGACGGCCATAACTTATGTCTCGTTTAGAGTTACGGGAGCCATAACCTGTCAAAACGAAGGCCTCGATGAGTTCTACGGCTTTGACTGCTTTCAGCCGTCAACGGATAGACTAATGCCCAGAAAGGACAGCCCGAATCTCAATCGGGTCACGTAAGTTTTTCACCCTTCGTTTTTTCGACACGTGGATTTTTACGGTAAAACGGGATTACCGTGGCTTGTCTTCGATTCACCATCGCTGGAGAGTGGTGCACCATGGTACCGTTCCGTTTCAAATCCAAGCACGCATTTCTAAAAGTCTTACGGCACTGTTTCGCCATTTCGGACGGATGTTGCACCTTGCACCGTGGATGTTGCACCCTGTAGATATCGATTATTCGGATGACCATAACTTCTGGCTCGTTTAGAGTTACGGAAGACATAACCTGTCAAAACGAAGGCATCGATGAGTTCTACGGCTTTGACAGCTTTCAGCCATCAAAGGATAGATTAATGCCAAAAAGGACAACCCAAATCTCAATCGGGTCACGTAAGTTTTTCACCCTTCGTTTTTTCGACACGTAGATTTTTACGATAAAACGGTATAACCGTGGCTCGTCTTCGATTCACCATCGTTGGAGAGTGGTGCGCCATGGCAGTGTTCCATTTCAAATCCATGCATGCATTTCTAAAAGTCGTACGGCACTCTTTCGCCATTTCGGACGGATGTTGCACCTTGCACCGTGGATGTTGCACCCTGTAGATATCGATTATTCGGACGGCCATAACTTCTGGCCCGTTTAGAGTTACGGGAGCCATAACCTTTCAAAACGAAGGCCTCGATGAGTTCTATGGCTTTGACGGTTTTCAGCTGTCAATGGATAGATTAATGCCCAAAAAGGACAACCCGAATCTCAATCAGGTCACGTAAGTTTTTCACCCTTCGTTTTTTCGACACGTGGATTTTTACGGTAAAACGGGATTACCGTGGCTCGTCTTCGATTCACCATCGCTGGAGAGTGGTTCACCATGGTACTGTTCCGTTTCAAATCCATGCACGCATTTCTAAAAGTGGTACGGCACTGTTTCGCCATTTCGGACGGATGTTGCATCTTGCACCGTGGATGTTGCACCCTGTAGATATCGATTATTCGGACGGCCACAACTTCTGGCTCGTTTAGAGTTACGGGAGCCATAACCTGTCAAAACGAAGGCATCGATGAGTTCTACGGCTTTGAAAGCTTTCAGCCATCAACGGATAGATTAATGCCCAAAAAGGACAATCCGAATCTCAATCGGGTCACGTAAGTTTTTTACCCTTCGTTTTTTCGACACGTGGATTTTTACGGTAAAACGGGATTACTGTGGCTCGCCTTCGATTCACCATCGCTGGAGAGTGGTGCACCATGGTACTATTCCGTTTCAAAACCAAGCAAGCATTTCTAAAAGTCGTACGACACTGTTTCGCCATTTCGGACGGATGTTGCACCTTGCACCGTGGATGTTGCACCCTGTAGATATCGATTATTCGGACGGCCATAACTTCTGGCTCGTTTAGAGTTACGGGAGCCATAACCTGTCAAAATGAAGGCATCGATGAGTTCTACGGCTTTGACAGCTTTCAACCATCAACGAATAGATTAATGCCCAAAAAGGACAATCCGAATCTCAATCGGGTCACGTAAGTTTTTTACCATTCGTTTTTTCAAAACGTGGATTTTTACGGTAAAACGGGATAGCTGTGGCTCGTCTTCGATTCACCATCGCTGGAGAGTGGTGCACCATGGTACTTTGCGTTTCAAATCCATGCACGCATTTCTAAAAGTCGTACGACACTGTTTCGCCATTTCGGACGGATGTTGCACCTTGCACCGTGTATGTTGCACTGTGTAGATATCTATTATTTGGACGGCCATAACTTATGGCTCGTTTAGAGTTACAGGAGCCATAACCTGTCAAAACGAAGGCCTCGATGAGTTCTACGGCTTTGATAGCTTTCAGCCGTCAACGGATAGATTAATGCCCAAAAAGGACAATCCGAATCTCAATCGGGTCACGTAAGTTTTTTACCCTTCGTTTTTTCGACACGTGGATTTTTACGGTAAAACGGGATTACCGTGGCTCGTCTTCGATTCACCATCGCTGGAGAGTGGTGCACCGTGGTACTGTTCTGTTTCAAATCCAAGCACGTATTTATAAAAGTCGTACGGCACTGTTTCGCCATTTCGGACGGATGTTGCACCTTGCACCGTGGATGTTGCACCCTGTAGATATCGATTATTCGGACGACCATAACTTCTGGCTCGTTTAGAGTTACGGGAGCCATAACCTGTCAAAACAAAGGAATCAATGAGTTCTACGGCTTTGACAGCTTTTTGCCGTCAACGGATAGATTAATGCCCAAAAAGGACAACCCGAATCTCAATCGGGTCACGTAAGTTTTTTACCCTTCGTTTTTTCGACACGTTGATTTTTACGGTAAAACGGGACTACCATGGCTCGTCTTCGATTTACCATCGCTGGAGAGTGGTGCACCCTTGTACTGTTCCGTTTCAAATCCATACATGCATTTCTAAAAGTCGTACGGCACTGTTTCGCCATTTCGGACTGATGTTGCACCTTGCACCGTGTATGTTGCACCGTGTAGATATCTATTATTCGGATGGTCATAACTTATGGCTCGTTTAGAGTTACGGGAGCCATAACCTGTCAAAACGAAGGCCTCGATGAGTTCTACGGCTTCGATAGCTTTCAACAGTCAACGGATAGATTAATGCCCAAAAAGGACAACCCGAATCTCAATCGGGTCACGTAAGTTTTTTACCCTTCGTTTTTTCGACACGTGGATTTTTATGGTAAAACGGGATTACCGCGGCTCGTCTTCGATTCACCATTGCTGGAGAGTGGTGCACCACGGTACTGTTCCGTTTCAAATCCAAGCACGCATTTCTAAAAGTCGTACGGCACTGTTTCGCCATTTCGGACGGATGTTGCACCTTGCACCGTGTATGTTGCACCGTGTAGATATCTATTATTCGGACGGCCATAACTTATGTCTCGTTTAGAGTTACGGCAGCCATAACCTGTCAAAACGAAGGCCTCGATGAGTTCTACGGCTTTGACTGCTTTCAGCCGTCAACGGATAGACTAATGCCCAGAAAGGACAGCCCGAATCTCAATCGGGTCACGTAAGTTTTTCACCCTTCGTTTTTTCGACACGTGGATTTTTACGGTAAAACGGGATTACCGTGGCTTGTCTTCGATTCACCATCGCTGGAGAGTGGTGCACCATGGTACCGTTCCGTTTCAAATCCAAGCACGCATTTCTAAAAGTCTTACGGCACTGTTTTGCCATTTCGGACGGATGTTGCACCTTGCACCGTGGATGTTGCACCCTGTAGATATCGATTATTCGGATGACCATAACTTCTGGCTCGTTTAGAGTTACGGGAGACATAACCTGTCAAAACGAAGGCATCGATGAGTTCTACGGCTTTGACAGCTTTCAGCCATCAACGGATAGATTAATGCCAAAAAGGACAACCCAAATCTCAATCGGGTCACGTAAGTTTTTCACCCTTCGTTTTTTCGACACGTGGATTTTTACGATAAAACGGTATAACCGTGGCTCGTCTTCGATTCACCATCGCTGGAGAGTGGTGCGCCATGGCAGTGTTCCATTTCAAATCCATGCATGCATTTCTAAAAGTCGTACGGCACTCTTTCGCCATTTCGGACGGATGTTGCACCTTGCACCGTGGATGTTGCACCCTGTAGATATCGATTATTCGGACGGCCATAACTTCTGGCCCGTTTAGAGTTACGGGAGCCATAACCTTTCAAAACGAAGGCCTCGATGAGTTCTATGGCTTTGACGGTTTTCAGCTGTCAATGGATAGATTAATGCCCAAAAAGGACAACCCGAATCTCAATCAGGTCACGTAAGTTTTTCACCCTTCGTTTTTTCGACACGTGGATTTTTACGGTAAAACGGGATTACCGTGGCTCGTCTTCGATTCACCATCGCTGGAGAGTGGTTCACCATGGTACTGTTCCGTTTCAAATCCATGCACGCATTTCTAAAAGTCGTACGACACTGTTTCGCCATTTCGTACGGATGTTGCATCTTGCACCGTGGATGTTGCACCCTGTAGATATCGATTATTCGGACGGCCACAACTTCTGGCTCGTTTAGAGTTACGGGAGCCATAACCTGTCAAAACTAAGGCATCGATGAGTTCTACGGCTTTGAAAGCTTTCAGCCATCAACGGATAGATTAATGCCCAAAAAGGACAATCCGAATCTCAATCGGGTCACGTAAGTTTTTTACCCTTCGTTTTTTCGACACGTGGATTTTTACGGTAAAACGGGATTACTGTGGCTCGCCTTCGATTCACCATCGCTGGAGAGTGGTGCACCATGGTACTGTTCCGTTTCAAAACCAAGCAAGCATTTCTAAAAGTCGTACGACACTGTTTCGCCATTTCGGACGGATGTTGCACCTTGCACCGTGGATGTTGCACCCTGTAGATATCGATTATTCGGACGGCCATAACTTCTGTCTTGTTTAGAGTTACGGGAGCCATAACCTGTCAAAATGAAGGCATCGATGAGTTCTACGGCTTTGACAGCTTTCAACCATCAACGAATAGATTAATGCCCAAAAAGGACAACCCGAATCTCAATCGGGTCACGTAAGTTTTTTACCATTCGTTTTTTCAAAACGTGGATTTTTACGGTAAAACGGGATAGCTGTGGCTCGTCTTCGATTCACCATCGCTGGAGAGTGGTGCACCATGGTACTGTTGCGTTTCAAATCCATGCATGCATTTCTAAAAGTCGTACGACACTGTTTCGCCATTTCGGACGGATGTTGCACCTTGCACCGTGTATGTTGCACTGTGTAGATATCTATTATTTGGACGGCCATAACTTATGGCTCGTTTAGAGTTACAGGAGCCATAACCTGTCAAAACGAAGGCCTCGATGAGTTCTACGGCTTTGATAGCTTTCAGCCGTCAACGGATAGATTAATGCCCAAAAAGGACAATCCGAATCTCAATCGGGTCACGTAAGTTTTTTACCCTTCGTTTTTTCGACACGTGGATTTTTACGGTAAAACGGGATTACCGTGGCTCGTCTTCGATTCACCATCGCTGGAGAGTGGTGCACCATGGTACTGTTCTGTTTCAAATCCAAGCACGAATTTCTAAAAGTCGTACGGCACTGTTTCGCCATTTCGGACGGATGTTGCACCTTGCACCGTGGATGTTGCACCCTGTAGATATCGATTATTCGGACGACCATAACTTTTGGCTCGTTTAGAGTTACGGGAGCCATAACCTGTCAAAACAAAGGCATCAATGAGTTCTACGGCTTTGATAGCTTTTTGCCGTCAACGGATAGATTAATGCCCAAAAAGGACAACCCGAATCTCAATCGGGTCACGTAAGTTTTTTACCCTTCGTTTTTTCGACACGTTGATTTTTACGGTAAAACGGGACTACCATGGCTCGTCTTCGATTTACCATCGCTGGAGAGTGGTGCACCCTTGTACTGTTCCGTTTCAAATCCATACATGCATTTCTAAAAGTCGTACGGCACTGTTTCGCCATTTCGGACTGATGTTGCACCTTGCACCGTGTATGTTGCACCGTGTAGATATCTATTATTCGGATGGTCATAACTTATGGCTCGTTTAGAGTTACGGGAGCCATAACCTGTCAAAACGAAGGCCTCGATGAGTTCTACGGCTTTGATAGCTTTCAGCAGTCAACGGATAGATTAATGCCCAAAAAGGACAACCCGAATCTCAATCGGGTCACGTAAGTTTTTTACCCTTCGTTTTTTCGACACGTGGATTTTTATGGTAAAACGGGATTACCGCGGCTCGTCTTCGATTCACCATCGCTGGAGAGTGGTGCACCACGGTACTGTTCCGTTTCAAATCCAAGCACGCATTTCTAAAAGTCGTACGGCACTATTTCGCCATTTCGGACGGATGCTGCACCTTGCATCGTGGATGTTGCACCCTGTAGATATCGATTATTCGAACGACCATAACTTCTGTCTCGTTTAGAGTTACGGGAGCCATAACCTGTCAAAACGAAGGCATCGATGAGTTCTATGGGTTTGACAGCTTTCAGCCATCAACGGATAGATTAATGCCCAAAAAGGACAACCCGAATCTCAATCGGGTCACGTAAGTTTTTCACCATTCATTTTTTCGAAACGTGGATTTTTACGGTAAAACGAGATAACCGTGGCTCGTTTTCGATTCACCATCGCTGGAGAGTGGTGCACCATGGTACTGTTCCGTTTCAAATCCATGCACGCATTTCTAAAAGTCGTACGGCACTGTTTCACCATTTCGGACGGATGTTGCACCTTGCACCGTGGATGTTGCACCCTGTAGATGTCGATTATTCGGACAGCCATAACTTCTGGCTCGTTCAGAGTTACAGGAGCCATAACCCGTCAAAACGAAGGCCTCGATGAGTTCTACGGCTTTGACAGCTTTTAGCCGTCAACGGACATATTAATGCCCAAAAAGGACAACCCGAATCTCAATCGGGTCACGTAAGTTTTTCACCCATCATTTTTTCGACACGTGGATTTTTACGGTAAAACGGGATTACCGTGGCTCCCCTTCGATTCACCATCGCTGGAGAGTGGTGCACCATGGTACTGTTCCGTTTCAAATCCAAGCACGCATTTCTAAAAGTCGTACAACACTGTTTCGCCATTTCGGACGGAAGTTCCACCTTGCACCATGGATGTTGCACCCTGTAGATATCGATTATTCGGACGGCCATAACTTCTGTCTCGTTTAGAGTTACAGGAGCCATAACCTGTCAAAACGAAGGCATCGATGAGTTCTATGGCTTTGATAGCTTTCAGCCATCAACGGATAGATTAATGCCCCAAAAGGACAACTCGAATCTCAATCGGGTCACGTAAGTTTTTTACCATTCGTTTTTTCGAAACGTGGATTTTTACGGTAAAACGGGATAACCGTTGCTCGTCTTCGATTCACCATCGCTGGAGAGTGGTGCACCATGGTACTGTTCCGTTTCAAATCCATGCACGCATTTCTAAAAGTCGTACGACACTGTTTCGCCGTTTCGAACGGATGTTGCACCTTGCACCGTGGATGTTGCACCCTTTAGATATCGATTATTCGGACGACCATAACTTCTGTCTCGTTTAGAGTTACGGGAGCCATAACCTGTCGAAACAAAGGCCTCGATGAGTTCTACTGCTTTGACAGCTCTCAGCCATCAATGGATAGATTAATTCCCAAAAAGGACAACCCGAATCTCAATCGGGTCACGTAAGTTTTTCACCCATCGTTTTTTCGACACGTGAATTTTTACGGTAAAACAGGATTACCGTGGCTCGTCATCGATTCACCATCGCTGGAGAGTGGTGCACCTTGGTACTGTTCCATTTCAAATCCATGCACGCATTTCTAAAAGTCGTACGGCACTGTTTCGCCATTTCGGACAGATGTGGCACCTTCCACCGTGAATGTTGCACCCTATAGATATCGATTATTCGGATGACCATAACTTCTGGCTCGTTTAGAGTTACGGGAGGCATAACCTGTCAAAACGAAGGCATCGATGAGTTCTACCGATTTGACTGCTTTCAGCCGTCAACGGATAGATTAATGCCCAAAAAGGACAACCCGAATCTCAATCGGGTCACGTAAGTTTTTTACCCTTCGTTTTTTCGACACGTGGATTTTTACGGTAAAACGGGATTACCGTGGCTCGTCTTCGATTGACCATCGCTGGAGAGTGGTGCACCATTGTACTGTTCCGTTTCAAATCCATGCACGCATTTCTAAAAGTCTACGACACTGTTTCTCCATTTCGGACGGATGTTGCTCCTTGCACCGTGTATATTGCACCGTGTAGATATCTATTATTCGGATGGCCAAAACTTATGGCTCGTTTAGAGTTACGGGAGTCATAACCTGTCAAAACGAAGGCCTCGATGAGTTCTACGGCTTTGACAGCTTTCAGCCGTCAACGAATAGATTAATGCCCAAAAAGGATAACCCGAATCTCAATCGGGTCACGTAAGTTTTTTACCCTTCGTTTTTTCGACACGTGGATTTTTACGGTAAAACGGGATTACCGTGGCTCGTCTTCGATTTACCATCGCTGGAGAGTGGTGCACCATTGTACTGTTCCGTTTCAAATCCATGCACACATTTCTAAAAGTCGTACGGCACTGTTTCTCCATTTCGGACGGATGTTGCACTTTGCACCGTGTATGTTGGACCTTGTAGATATCGATTATTCGGACGGGCACAACTTCTGTCTCGTTTAGAGTTACGGGAGCCATAACCTGTCAAAACGAAGGCATCGATGAGTTCTACGGCTTTGACAGCTTTGAACCATCAACGGATAGATTAATGTCCAAAAAGGACAACCCGAACCTCAATCGGGTCACGTAAGTTTTTTACCATTCGTTTTTTCGAAACGTGGATTTTTACGGTAAAACGGGATAACTGTGGCTCGTCTTCGATTCACCATCGCTGGAGAGTGGTGCACCATGGTACTGTTCCGTTTAAAATCCATGCATGCATTTCTAAAAGTCGTACGGCACTGTTTCGCCATTTCGGACGGATGTTGCACCTTGCACCGTGGATGTTGCACCCTGTAGATATCGATTATTCGGACGGCCATAACTTCTGGCTCGTTTAGAGTTACGGGAGCCATAACCTTTCAAAACGAAGGCCTCGATGATTTCTACGGCTTTGACAGCTTTCAGCTGTCAACGGATAAATTAATGCCCAAAAAGGACAACCCGAATCTCAATCGGGTCACGTAAGTTTTTCACCCTTCGTTTTTTCGACACGTGGATTTTTACGGTAAAACGGGATTATCGTGGCTCGTCGTCGATTCACCATCGCTGGAGAGTGGTGCACCATGGTACTGTTCCGTTTGAAATCCATGCACGCATTTCTAAAAGTCGTACGGCACTGTTACGCCGTTTCGGACGGATGTTGCACCATGCACCGTGGATGTTGCACCCTGTAGATATCGATTATTCGGACGGCCATAACTTCTGGCTCGTTTAGAGTTACGGGAGCCATAACCTTTCAAAACGAAGGCCTCGATGAGTTCTACGGCTTTGACAGCTTTCAGCTGTCAACGGATAGATTAATGCCCAAAAAGGACAACCCGAATCTCAATCGGGTCACGTAAGTTTTTCACCCTTCGTTTTTTCGACACGTGGATTTTTACGGTAAAACGGGATTACCGTGGCTCGTCAACGATTCACCATCGCTGGAGAGTGGTGCACCATGGTACTGTTCCGTTTCAAATCCATGCACGCATTTCTAAAAGTCGTACGGCACTGTTTCACCATTTCGGACGGATGTTGCCCCTTGCACCGTGGATGTTGCACCCTGTAGATATCGATTATTCGGACGACCATAACTTCTGGCTCGTTTAGAGTTACGGGAGCCATAACCTGTCAAAACGAAGGCATCGATGAGTTCTACGGCTTTGACAGCTTTCATCCGTCAATGGATAGATTAATGCCCAAAAAGGACAACCCGAATCTCAATTGGGTCACGTAAGATTTTTACCCTTCGTTTTTTCGACACGTGGATTTTTACGGTAAAACGGGATTACCGTGGCTCTTCACGATTTACCGTCGCTGGAGAGTGGTGCACCATTGTACTGTTCCGTTTCAAATCCATGCATGCATTTCTAAAAGTCCTACGACACTGTTTCGCCATTTCGGACGGATGTTGCACCTTGCACGGTGTATGTTGCACCCGGACGGCCATAACTTCTGGCTCGTTTGGAGTTACGGGAGCCATAACCTGTCAAAACGAATGCCTCGATGAGTTCTACGGCTTTGATAGCTTTCATCCGTCAACGGATAGATTAATGCCCAAAAACGACAACCCGAATCTCAATCGGGTCACGTAAGTTTTTTACCCTTCGTTTTTTCGACACGTGGATTTTTACGGTAAAACGGGATTACCGTGGCTCGTCTTCAAATCACCATCGCTGGAGAGTGGTGCACCATGGTACTGTTCCGTTTCAAATCCAAGCACGCATTTCTAAAATTCGTACGGCACTGTTTCGTCATTTCGGACGGATGTTGCACCTTGCATCGTGGATGTTGCACCCTGTAGATATCGATTATTCGGACGGCCATAACTTCTGTCTCGTTTAGAGTTATGGAAGCCATAACCTGTTAAAACGAAGGCATCGATGAGTTCTACGGGTTTACCGCTTTCAGCCATCAACGGATAGATTAATGCCCAAAAAGGACAACCCGAATCTCAATCGGGTCACGTAAGTTTTTTACCCTTCGTTTTTTCGACACGTGGATTTTTGTGGTAAAACGGGATTACCGTGGTTCGTCGTCGATTCACCATCGCTGGAGAGTGGTGCACCATGGTACTGTTCCGTTTCAAATCCATGCACGCATTTCTAAAAGTCGTACGGCACTGTTTCGCCATTTCGGACGGATGTTGCACCTTGCACCGTGGATGTTGCACCCTATAGATATCGATTATTCGGACTGCCATAACTTCTGGCTCGTTTAGAGTTACGGGAGCTATAACCTTTCAAAACGAAGGCCTCGATGAGTTCTACGGCTTTGACAGCTTTCAGCTGTCAACGGATAAAATTAATGCCCAAAAAGGACAACCCGAATCTTAATCGGGTCACGTAAGTTTTTCACCCTTCGTTTTTTCGACACGTGGATTTTTACGGTAAAACGGGATTACCGTGGCTCGTCGTCGATTCACCATCGCTGGAGAGTGGTGCACCATGGTACTGTTCCGTTTGAAATCCATGCACGCATTTCTAAAAGTCGTACGGCACTGTTTCGCCATTTCGGACGGATGTTGCACCATGCACCGTGGATGTTGCACCCTGTAGATATCGATTATTCGGACTGCCATAACTTCTGGCTCGTTTAGAGTTACGGGAGCCATAACCTTTCAAAACGAAGGCCTCGATGAGTTCTACGGCTTTGACAGCTTTCAGCTGTCAACGGATAGATTAATGCCCAAAAAGAAAAACCCGAATCTCAATCGGGTCACGTAAGTTTTTCACCCTTCGTTTTTTAGACACGTGGATTTTTACGGTAAAACGGGATTACCGTGGCTCGTCAACGATTCACCATTGCTGGAGAGTGGTGCACCATGGTACTGTTCCGTTTCAAATCCATGCACGCATTTCTAAAAGTTGTACGGCACTGTTTCACCATTTCGGACGGATGTTGCCCCTTGCACCGTGGATGTTGCACCCTGTAGATATCGATTATTCGGACGACCATAACTTCTGGCTCGTTTAGAGTTACGGGAGCCATAACCTGTCAAAACGAAGGCATCGATGAGTTCTACGGCTTTGACAGCTTTCAGCCGTCAATGGATAGATTAATGCCCAAAAAGGACAATCCGAATCTCAATTGGGTCACGTAAGTTTTTTACCCTTCGTTTTTTCGACACGTGGATTTTTACGGTAAAACGGGATTACCGTGGCTCTTCACGATTTACCGTCGCTGGAGAGTGGTGCACCATTGTACTGTTCCGTTTCAAATCCATGCACGCATTTCTAAAAGACCTACGACACTGTTTCGCCATTTCGGACGGATGTTGTACCTTGCACGGTGTATGTTGCACCCGGACGGCCATAACTTCTGGCTCGTTTAGAGTTACGGGAGCCATAACCTGTCAAAACGAATGCCTCGATGAGTTCTACGGCTTTGATAGCTTTCATCCGTCAATGGATAGATTAATGCCCAAAAAGGACAACCCGAATCTCAATCGGGTCACGTAAGTGTTTTACCCTTCGTTTTTTTGACACGTTGATTTTTACGGTAAAACGGGATTACCGTGGCTCGTCTTCGATTCACCATCGCTGAAGAGTGGTGCACCATGGTACTGTTCCGTTTCAAATCCAAGCACGCATTTCTAAAATTCGTACGGCACTGTTTCGTCATTTCGGACGGATGTTGCACCTTGCATCGTGGATGTTGCACCCTGTAGATATCGATTATTCGGACGGCCATAACTTCTGGCTCGTTTAGAGTTACGGGAGCCATAACCTGTCAAAACGAAGGCCGCGATGAGTTCTACGGCTTTGACAGCTTTCAGCCATCATCGGATAGATTAATGCCCAAAAAGGACAACCTGAATCTCAATCGGGTCACGTAATTTTTTACCCTTCGTTTTTTCGACACGTGGATTTTTACAGTAAAACGGGATTACCGTGGCTCGTCTTCGATTCAACATCGCTGGAGAGTGGTGCACCATGGTACTGTTCCGTTTCAAATCCATGCACGCATTTCTAAAAGTCGTACGGCACTGTTTCGCCATTTCGGACGGATGTTGCACCTTGCACCGTGGATGTTGCACCCTGTAGATATCGATTATTCGGACGACCTTAACTTCTGGCTCGTTTAGACTTACGGGAGCCATAACCTGTCAAAACGAAGGCATCGATGAGTTCTACGGGTTTGACAGCTTTCAGCCGTCAACGGATAGATTAATGCCCAAAAAGGACAACCCGAATCTCAATCGGGTCACGTAAGTTTTTTACCCTTCGTTTTTTCGACACGTGGATTTTTACGGTAAAACGGGATTACCGTGGCTCGTCTTCGATTTTACCATCGCTGGAGAGTGGTGCACCATTGTACTGTTCCGTTTCAAATCCATGCACACATTTCTAAAAGTCGTACGGCACTGTTTCTCCATTTCGGACGGATGTTGCACTTTGCACCGTGTATGTTGGACCTTGTAGATATCTATTATTCGGACGGCCATAATTTCTGTCTCGTTTAGAGTTACGGGAGCCATAACCTGTCAAAACAAAGGCCTCGATAAGTTCTACGGCTTTGACAGCTTTCAGCCATCAACGGATAGATTAATTCCCAAAAAGGACAACCCGAACCTCAATCGGGTCACGTAAGTTTTTCACCCTTCGTTTTTTCGACACGTGGATTTTTACGGTAAAACGGGATTACCGTGGCTCGTCATCGATTCACCATCGCTGGAGAGTGGTGCACCTTGGTACTGTTCCGTTTCAAATCCATGCACGCATTTCTAAAAGTCGTACGGCACTGTTTCGCCATTTCGGACGGATGTTGCACCTTGCACCGTGTATGTTGCACCGTGTAGATATCTATTATTCGTACGGCCATAACTTATGGCTCGTTTAGAGTTACGGGAGCCATAACCTGTCAAAACGAAGGCCTCGATGAGTTCTACGGCTTTGAAACCTTTCAGCCGTCAACGGATAGATTAATGCCCAAAAAGGACAACCCGAATCTCAATCGGGTCACGTAAGTTTTTTACCCTTCGTTTTTTCGACACGTGGATTTTTACGGTAAAACGGGATTACCGTGGCTCGTCTTCGATTCACCATCGCTGGAGAGTGGTGCACCATGGCGTTCCGTTTCAAATCCAAGCATGCATTTCTAAAAGTCGTACGGCACTGTTTCGCCATTTCGGACGGATGTTGCACCTTGCACCGTGGATGTTGCACCCTGTAGATATCGATTATTCAGACGACCATAACTTCTGTCTCGTTTAGAGTTACGGGAGCCATAACCTGTCAAAAAGAAGGCATCGATGAGTTCTACGGCTTTGACAGCTTTCAGCCATCAACGGATAGGTTAATGCCCAAAAAGTACAAACCGAATCTCAATCGGGTCACGTAAGTTTTTTACCATTCGTTTTTTCGAAACGTGGTACGGTAAAACTGGATAACTGTGGCTCGTCTTCGATTCACCATCGCTGGAGAGTGGTGCACCATGGTACTGTTCCGTTTCAAATCCATGCACGCATTTCTAAAAGTCGTACGACACTGTTTCGCCATTTCGGACGGATGTGGCACCTTGCGCCGTGAATGTTGCACCCTGTAGATATCGATTATTCGGACGACCATAACTTCTGGCTCGTTTAGAGTTACGGGAGCCATAACCTTTCAAAACGAAGGCCTCGATGATTTCTACGGCTTTGACAGCTTTTAGCTGTCAACGGATAGATTAATGCCCAAAAAGAACAACCCGAATCTCAATCGGGTCACGTAAGATTTTCACCCTTAGTTTTTTCGACACGTGGATTTTTACGGTAAAACGGGATTACCGTGGCTCGTCATCGATTCACCATCGCTGGAGAGTGGTGCACCATGGTACTATTCCGTTTCAAATCCATGCACGCATTTCTAAAAGTCGTACGGCACTGTTTCACCATTTCGGACGGATGTTGTCCCTTGCACCGTGGATGTTGCAACCTATAGATATCGATTATTCGGACGACCATAACTTCTGACTCGTTTAGAGTTACGGGAGCCATCGCCTGTCAAAACGAAGGCATCGATGAGTTCTACGGCTTTGACAGCTTTCAGCCGTTAATGGATAGATTAATGCCTAAAAAGGACAACCCGAATCTCAATCGGGTCACGTAAATTTTTACCCTTCCTTTTTTCGACACGTGGATTTTTACGGTAAAACGGGATTACCGTGGCTCTTCACGATTTACCGTCGCTGGAGAGTGGTGCACCATTGTACTGTTCCGTTTCAAATCCATTCACGCATTTCTAAAAGTCCTACGGCACTGTTTCGCCATTTCGGACGGATGTTGCACCTTGCACCGTGTATGTTGCACCCTGTAGATATCTGTTATTCGGACGGCCATAACTTCTGGCTCGTTCAGAGTTACGGGAGCCATAACCTGTCAAAACGAAGGCCTCGATGAGTTCTACGGCTTTGACAATTTTCAGCAGTCAACGGATAGATTAATGCCCAAAAAGGACAACCCGAATCTCAATCGGGTCACGTAAGTTTTTCACCCTTCGTTTTTTCGACACGTGGATTTTTACGGTAAAACGGGATTATCGTGGCTCGTCTTCGATACACCATCGCTGGAGAGTGGTGCACCATGGTACTGTTCCGTTTCAAATCCAAGCACGCATTTCTAAAAGTCGTACGACACTGTTTCGCCATTTCGGACGGAAGTTGCACCTTGCACCGTGGATGTTGCACCCTGTAGATATCGATTATTCGGACGGCCATAACTTCTGTCTCGTTCAGAGTTACGGGAGCCATAACCTGTCAAAACGAAGGCATCGATGAGTTCTACGGCTTTGACAGCTTTCATCCATCAACGGATAGATTAATGCCCAAAAAGAACAACCTGAATCTCAATCGGGCCACGTAAGTTTTTTACCATTCGTTTTTTCGAAACGTGGATTTTTACGGTAAAACGGGATAACCGTGGCTCGTCTTCGATTCACCATCGCTGGAGAGTGGTGCACCATGGTACTGTTCCGTTTCAAATCCATGCACGCATTTCTAAAAGTCGTACGACACTGTTTTGCCATTTTGAACGGATGTTACACCTTGCACCGTGGATGTTGCACCATTTAGATATCGATTATTCGGACGGCCATAACTTCTGTCTCGTTTAGAGTTACGGGAGCCATAAGCTGTCAAAATAAAGGCCTCGATGAGTTCTACGGCTTTGACAGCTTTCAGCCATCAACGGATAGATTAATTGCCAAAAAGGACAACCCGAACCTCAATCGGGTCACGTAAGTTTTTCACCCTTCGTTTTTTCGACACGTGGATTTTTACTGTAAAACGGGATTACCGTGGCTCGTCATCGATTCACCATCGCTGGAGAGTGGTGCACCTTGGTACTGTTCCGTTTCAAATCCATGCACGCATTTCTAAAAGTCGTACGGCACTGTTTCGCCATTTCGGATGGATGTTGCACCTTGCACCGTGTATGTTGCACCGTGTAGATATCTATTATTCGGACGGCCATAACTTATGGCTCGTTAAGAGTTACGGGAGCCATAACCTGCCAAAACGAAGGCCTCGATGAGTTCTACGGCTTTGAAACCTTTCAGCCGTCAACGGATAGATTAATGCCCAAAAAGGACAACCCGAATCTCAATCGGGTCACGTAATTTTTTTACCCTTCGTTTTTTCGACACGTGGATTTTTACGGTAAAACGGGATTACCGTGGCTCGTCTTCGATTCACCATCGCTGGAGAGTGGTGCACCATGGTGTTCCGTTTCAAATCCAAGCATGCATTTCTAAAAGTCATACGGCACTGTTTCGCCATTTCGGACGGATGTTGCACCTTGCACCGTGGATGTTGCACCCTGTAGATATCGATTATTCAGACGGCCATAACTTCTGTCTCGTTTAGAGTTACGGGAGCCATAACCTGTCAAAACGAAGGCATCGATGAGTTCTACGGCTTTGACAGCTTTCAGCCGTCAACGGATAGATTAATGCCCAAAAACGACAACCCGAATCTCAATCGGGTCACGTAAGTTTTTTACCATTCGTTTTTTCGAAACGTGGATTTTTACGGTAAAACGGGATAACAGTGGCTCGTCTTCGATTCACCATCGCTGGAGAGTGGTGCACCATGGTACTGTTCCGTTTCAAATCCATGCACGGATTTCTAAAAGTCGTACGGCACTATTTCGCCATTTCGGACGGATGTTGCACCTTGCACCGTGAATGTTGCACCCTGTGGATATCGATTATTCGGACGGCCATAACTTCTGGCTCGTTTAGAGTTATGGGAGCCATAACCTTTCAAAACGAAGGCCTCGATGAGTTCTACGGCTTTGACAGCTTTCAGCTGTCAACGGATAGATTAATGCCCAAAAAGGATAACCCGAATCTTAATCGGGCCACGTAAGTTTTTCACCCTTCGTTTTTTCGACACGTGGATTTTTACGGTAAAACGGGATTACCGTGGCTCGTCGTCGATTCACCATCGCTGGAGAGTGGTGCACCATGGTACTGTTCCGTTTCAAATCCATGCACGTATTTCTAAAAGTCGTACGGCACTGTGTCACCATTTCGGACGGATGTTTGCCCCTTGCACCGTGGATGTTGCACCCTGTAGATATCGATTATTCGAACGACCATAACTTCTGGCTTGTTTAGAGTTACGGGAGCCATAACCTGTCAAAACGAAGGCATCGATGAGTTATACGGCTTTGAAAGCTTTCAGCCGTCAATGGATAGATTAATGCCCAAAAAGGACAACCCGAATCTCAATTGGGTCACGTAAGTTTTTTACCCTTCATTTTTTCGACACGTGGATTTTTACGGTAAAACGGGATTACCGTGGCTCGTCTTCGATTCACCATCGCTGGAGAGTGGTGCACCATGGTACTGTTCCGTTTCAAATCCATGCACGCATTTCTAAAAGTCGTACGGCACTGTTTCGCCATTTCGGACGGATGTTTCACCTTACACCGTGGATGTTGCATCCTGTATATATCGATTATTCGGACGACCATAACTTCTGGCTCGTTTAGAGTTACAGGAGCCATAACCTGTCAAAACGAAGGCATCGATGAGTTCTACGGCTTTGACAGCTTTCAACCGTCAACGGATAGATTAATGCCCAAAAAGGACAACCGAATCTCAATCGGGTCACGTAAGTTTTTTACCCTTCGTTTTTTCGACACGTGGATTTTTACGGTAAAACGGGATTACCGTGGCTCGTCTTTGATTCAACAACACTGGAGAGTGGTGCACCATGGTACTGTTCCGTTTCAAATCCATGCACGCATTTCTAAAAGTCGTACGGCACTGTTTCGCCATTTCGGACGGATGTTGCACCATGCACCGTGTATGTTGCACCGTGTAGATATCTATTATTCGGACGACCATAACTTATGGCTCGTTTAGAGTTACGGGAGCCATAACCTGTCAAAACGAAGGCCTCGATGAGTTCTACGGCTTTGACAGCTTTCAGCCGTCAACGGATAGATTAATGCCCAAAAAGGACAACCCGAATCTCAATCGGGTCACGTAAGTTTTTTACCCTTCGTTTTTTCGACACGTGGATTTTTACGGTAAAACGGGATTACCGTGGCTCGTCGTCGATTCACCATCGCTGGAGAGTGGTGCAGCATGGAACTGTTCTGTTTCAAATCCATGCATGCACATTTCTGAAAGTCCTACGGCACTGTTTCGCCATTTCGGACGGATGTTGCACCTTGCACCGTGGATGTTGCACACTGTAGATATCGATTATTCGGACGACCATAAATTCTGGCTCGTTTAGAGTTACGGGAGCCTTAACCTGTCAAAACGAAGGCATCGTTGAGTTGTACGGCTTTGACAGCTTTCAGCCGTCAACGGATAGATTAATGCCCAAAAAGGACAACCCGAATCTCAATCAGGTCACGTACGTTTTTTACGCTTCGTTTTTTCGACACGTGGATTTTTACGGTAAAACGGGATTACCGTGGCTCGTCACGATTTACCATCGCTGGAGAGTGGTGCACCATTGTACTGTTCCGTTTCAAATCCATGCACGCATTTCTAAAAGTCCTACGGCACTGTTTCGCCATTTCGGACGGATGTTGCCCCTTGCACCGTGGATGTTGCACCCTGTAGATATCGATTATTCGGACGACCATAACTTCTGGCTCGTTTAGAGTTACGGGAGCCATAACCTGTCAAAACGAAGGCATCGATGAGTTCTACGGCTTTGACAGCTTTCAGCCATCAATGGATAGATTAATGCCCAAAAAGAACAACCCGAATCTCAATCGGGTCACGTAAGTTTTTTACCATTCGTTTTTTCGAAACGTGGATTTTTACGGTAAAACGGGATAACCGTGGCTCGTCTTCGATTCACCATCGCTGGAGAGTGGTGCACCATGGTACTGTTCCGTTTCAAATCCATGCATGCATTTCTAAAAGTCGTACGACACTGTTTCGCCATTTCGAACGGATGTTACACCTTGCACCGTGGATGTAGCACCCTTTAGATATCGATTATTCGGACGGCCATAACTTTTGTCTCGTTTAGAGTTACTGGAGCCATAACCTGTCAAAACAAAGGCCTCGATAAGTTCTACGGCTTTGACAGCTTTCAGCCATTAACTGATAGATTAATTCCCAAAAAGGACAACCCGAACCTCAATCGGGTGACGTAAGTTTTTCACCCTTCGTTTTTTCGACACGTGGATTTTTACGGTAAAACGGGATTACCGTGGCTCGTCATCGATTCACCATCGCTGGAGAGTGGTGCACCTTGGTACTGTTCCGTTTCAAATCCATGCACGCATTTCTAAAAGTCGTACGGCACTGTTTCGCCATTTCGGACGGATGTTGCACCTTGCACCGTGTATGTTGCACCGTGTAGATATCTATTATTCGGACGGCCATAACTTATGGCTCGTTTAGAGTTACGGGAGCCATAACCTGTCAAAACGAAGGCCTCGATGAGTTCTACGGCTTTGAAACCTTTCAGCCGTCAACGGATAGATTAATGCCCAAAAAGGACAACCCGAATCTCAATCGGGTCACGTAAGTTTTTTACCCTTCGTTTTTTCGATACGTGGATTTTTACGGTAAAACGGGATTACCGTGGCTCGTCTTCGATTCACCATCGCTGGAGAGTGGTGCACCATGGTGTTCCGTTTCAAATCCAAGCATGCATTTCTACAAGTCGTACGGCACTGTTTCGCCATTTCGGACGGATGTTGCACCTTGCACCGTGGATGTTGCACCCTGTAGATATCGATTATTCAAACGGCCATAACTTCTGTCTCGTTTAGAGTTGCGAGAGCCATAACCTGTCAAAACGAAGGCATCGATGAGTTCTACGACTTTGACAGCTTTCAGCCATCAACGGATAGATTAGTGCCCAAAAAGGACAACCCGAATCTCAATCGGGTCACGTAAATTTTTTACCATTCGTTTTATCGAAACATGGATTTTTACGGTAAAACGGGATAACCGTGGCTCGTCTTCGATTCACTATCGCTGGAGAGTGGTGCACCATGGTACTGTTCCATTTCAAATCCATGCACGCATTTCTAAAAGTCGTACGGCACTGTTCCGCCATTTCGGACGGATGTTGCACCTTGCACCGTGGATGTTGCACCCTGTAGATATCGATTATTCGGACGGCCATAACTTCTGGCTCGTTTAGAGTTACGGCTGCCATTACCTGTCAAAACGAAGGCCTCGATGAGTTCTACGGCTTTGACAGATTTCAGCCGTCAACGGATAGATTAATGCCCAAAAAGGACAGCCCTAATCTCAATCGGGTCACGTAAGTTTTTCACCCTTCGTTTTTTCGACACGTGGATTTTTACGGTAAAACAGGATCACCGTGGCTCGTCGTCGATTCACCATCGCTGGAGAGTGGTGCACCATGGTACTGTTCCATTCCAAATCCATGCACGCATTTCTAAAAGTCGTACGTCACTGTTTCTCCATTTCGGACGGATGTTGCACCTTGCACCGTGGATGTTGCACCCTGTAGATATCGATTATTCGGACGACCATAAATTCTGGCTCGTTTAGAGTTACGGGAGCCATAACCTGTCAAAACGAAGGCATCGATGAGTTCTACGGCTTTGACAGCTTTCAGCCGTCAACGGATAGATTAATGCCCAAAAAGGACAACCCGAATCTCAATCGGTCACGTAAGTTTTTTACCCTTCGTTTTTTCGACACGTGGATTTTTGCGGTGAAACGGGATTACCGTGGCTCGTCACGATTTTCCATAACTGGAGAGTGGTGCACCATTGTACTGTTCCGTTTCAAATCCATGCACGCATTTCTAAAAGTCCTACGGCACTGTTTCGCCATTTCGGACGGATGTTGCACCTTGCACCGCGTATGTTGCACCCTGTAGATATCTATTATTCGGACGGCCATAACTTCTGGCTCGTTTAGAGTTACGGGAGCCATAACCTGTCAAAACGAAGGCCTCGATGAGTTCTACGGCTTTGACAGCTTTCATCCGTCAACGGATAGATCAATGCCCAAAAAGGACAACCCGAATCTCAATCGGGTCACGTAAGTTTTTCACCCTTCGTTTTTTCGACACGTGGATTTTTACGGTAAAACGGGATTACTGTGGCTTGCCTTCGATTCACCATCGCTGGAGAGTGGTGCACCATGGTACTGTTCCGTTTCAAATCCAAGCACGCATTTCTAAAAGTCGTACGGCACTGTTTCGCAATTTCGGACGGATGTTGCACCTTGCACCGTGGATGTTGCACCCTGTAGATATCGATAATTCGGACGGCCATAACTTCTGTCTCGTTTAGAGTTGCAGTAGCCATAACCAGTCAAAACGAAGGCATCGATAAGTTCTACGGCTTTGACAGCTTTCAGCCATCAATGGATAGATTAATGCCCAAAAAGGACAACCCGAATCTCAATCGGGTCACGTAAGTTTTTTACCATTCGTTTTTTCGAAACGTGGATTTTTACGGTGAAACGGGATAACTGTGGCTCGTCTTCGATTCACCATCGCTGGAGAGTGGTGCACCATGGTACTGTTCCCTTTCAAATCCATGCACGCATTTTTAAAAGCCGTACGGCACTGTTTCGCCATTTCGGACGGATGTTGCACCTTGCACCGTGGATGTTGCACCCTGTAGATATCGATTATTCGGACGGCCATAACTTCTGTCTCGTTTAGAGTTGCGGGAGCCGTAACCTATCAAAATGAAGGCATCGATGAGTTCTACGGCTTTGACTTCTTTCAACCATCAACGGATAGATTAATGCCCAAAAAGGACAACCCGATTCTCAATCGGGTCACGTAAGTTTTTTACCATTCGTTTTTTCGAAACGTGGATTTTTACGGTAAAACGGGATAACTGTGGCTCGTCTTCGATTCACCATCGCTGGAGAGTGGTGCACCATGGTACTGTTCCGTTTCAAATCCATGCACGCATTTCTAAAAGTCGTACGGCACTGTTTCGCCATTTCGGACGGATGTTGCACCTTGCACCGTGGATTTTGCACCCTGTAGATATCGATTATTCGGACGGCCAAAACTTCTGGCTCGTTTAGAGTTACGGGAGCCATAACCTTTCAAAACGAAAGCCTCGATGAGTTCTATGGCTTTGATAGCTTTCAGCTGTCAGCGGATAGATTAATGCCCAAAAAGGACAACCCGAATCTCAATCGGGTCACGTAAGTTTTTTACCCTTCGTTTTTTCGACACGTGGATTTTTACGGTAAAACGGGATTACTGTGGCTCGCCTTCGATTCACCATAGCTGGAGAGTGGTGCACCATGGTACTGTTCCATTTCAAATCCAAGCACGCATTTCTAAAAGTCGTACGACACTGTTTCGCCATTTAGGACGGATGTTGCACCTTGCACCGTGGATGTTGCACCCTGTAGATATCGATTATTCAGACGGCCATAACTTCTGTCTCGTTTAGAGTTGCGGGAGCCATAACCTGTCAAAATGAAGGCATCGATGAGTTCTACGGCTTTGACTTCTTTCAACCATCAACGGATAGATTAATGCCCAAAAAGGACAACCCGAATCTCAATCGGGTCACGTAAGTTTTTTACCATTCGTTTTTTCGAAACGTGGATTTTTACGGTAAAACGGGATAACTGTGGCTCGTCTTCGATTCACCATCGCTGGAGAGTGGTGCACCATGGTACTGTTCCGTTTCAAATCCATGCACGCGTTTCTAAAAGTCGTACGACACTGTTTCGCCATTTCGGACGGATGTTGCACCTTGCACCGTGGATTTTGCACCCTGTAGATATCGATTATTCGGACGGCCAAAACTTCTGGCTCGTTTAGAGTTACGGGAGCCATAACCTTTCAAAACGAAAGCCTCGATGAGTTCTACGGCTTTGATAGCTTTCAGCTGTCAGTGGATAGATTAATGCCCAAAAAGGACAACCCGAATCTCAATCGGGTCACGTAAGTTTTTCACCCTTCGTTTTTTCGACACGTGGATTTTTACGGTAAAACGGGATTACCGTGGCTCGTCGTCGATTCACCATCGCTGGAGAGTGGTGCAGCATGGAACTGTTCTGTTTCAAATCCATGCATGCACATTTGTGAAAGTCCTACGGCACTGTTTCGCCATTTCGGACGGATGTTGCACCTTGCACCGTGGATGTTGCACACTGTAGATATCGATTATTCGGACGACCATAAATTCTGGCTCGTTTAGAGTTACGGGAGCCTTAACCTGTCAAAACGAAGGCATCGTTGAGTTGTACGGCTTTGACAGCTTTCAGCCGTCAACGGATAGATTAATGCCCAAAAAGGACAACCCGAATCTCAATCAGGTCACGTACGTTTTTTACGCTTCGTTTTTTCGACACGTGGATTTTTACGGTAAAACGGGATTACCGTGGCTCGTCACGATTTACCATCGCTGGAGAGTGGTGCACCATTGTACTGTTCCGTTTCAAATCCATGCACGCATTTCTAAAAGTCCTACGGCACTGTTTCGCCATTTCGGACGGATGTTGCACATTGCACCGTGTATGTTGCACCCTGTAGATATCTATTATTCGGACGGCCATATCTTCTGGCTCGTTTAGAGTTACGGGAGCCATAACCTGTCAAAACGAAGGCATCGATGAGTTCTACGGCTTTGACAGCTTTCAACCGTCAACAGATAGATTAATGCCCAAAAAGGACAACCCGAATCTCAATCGGGTCACGTAAGTTTTTCACCCTTCTTTTTTCGACAAGTGGATTTTTACGGTAAAACTGGATTGTCGTGGCTCGTCTTCGATTCACCATCGCTGGAGAGTGGTACACCATGGTACTGTTCCATTTCAAATCCATGCACGCATTTCTAAAAGTCGTACGGCACTGTTTCGTCATTTCGGACGGATGTTGCACCATGCACCGTGTATGTTGCACCGTGTAGATATCTATTATTCGGACGACCATAACTTATGGCTCGTTTAGAGTTACGGGAGCCATAACCTGTCAAAACGAAGGCCTCGATGAGTTCTACGGCTTTGACACCTTTCAGCCGTCAACGGATAGATTGATGCCCAAAAAGGACAACCCGAATCTCAATCGGGTCACGTAAGTTTTTTGCCCTTCATTTTTTCGACACGTGGATTTTTACGGTAAAACGGTATTACCGTGGCTCGTCTTCGATTCACCATCGCTGGAGAGTGGTGCACCATGGTATTGTTCCGTTTCAAATCCAAGCACGCATTTCTAAAAGTCGTACAGCACTGTTTCGCCATTTCGGACGGATGTTGCACCTTGCACCGTGGATGTTGCACCCTGTAGATATCGATTATTCGGACGGCCATAACTTCTGTCTCGTTTAGAGTTACAGGAGCCATAACCTGTCAAAACGAAGGCATGGATGAGTTCTACGGCTTTGACAGCTTTCAGCCATCAACGGATAGACTAATGCCCAAAAAGGACAACCCAAATCTCAATCGGGTCACGTAAGTTTTTTACCATTCGTTTTTTCGATACGTGGATTTTTACGGTAAAACGGGATAACCGTGGCTCGTCTTCGATTCACCATCGCTGGAGAGTGGTGCACCATGGTACTGTTCCGTTTCAAATCCATGCATGCATTTCTGAAAGTCCTACGGCACTGTTTCACCATTTCGGACGGATGTTGCACCTTGCACCGTGGATGTTGCACCCTGTACATATCGATTATTCGGACGGCCATAACTTCTAGCTCGTTTAGACTTACGGGAGCCATAACCTTTCAAAACGAAGGCCTCGATGAGTTCTACGGCTTTGACAGCTTTCAGCCGTCAACGGATAGATTAATGCCCAAAAAGAACAACCCGAATCTCAATCGGGTCACGTAAGTTTTTCACCCTTCGTTTTTTCGACACGTGGATTTTTACGGTAAAACGGGATTACCGTGGCACGTCGTCGATTCACCATCGCTGGAGAGTGGTGCACCATGGTATTGTTCCGTTTCAAATCCATGCACGCATTTCTAAAAGTCGTACGGCACTGTTTCGCCATTTCGGACGGATGTTTCACCTTGCACCGTGGATGTTGCACCCTGTATATATCGATTATTCGGACGACCATAACTTCTGGCTCGTTTAGAGTTACGGGAGCCATAACCTGTCAAAACGAATGCATCGATGAGTTCAACGGCTTTGACAGCTTTCAACCGTCAACGGATAGATTAATGCCCAAAAAGGACAACCGAATCTCAATCGGGTCACGTAAGTTTTTTACCCTTCGTTTTTTCGACACGTGGATTTTTACGGTAAAACGGGATTACCGTGGCTCGTCTTTGATTCAACAAAACTGCAGAGTGGTGCACCATGGTACTGTTCCGTTTCAAATCCATGCACGCATTTCTAAAAGTCGTACGGCACTGTTTCGCCATTTCGGACGGATGTTGCACCTTGCACCGTGGATATTGCACCCTGTAGATATCGATTATTCGGACGGCCATAACTTCTGCCTCGTTTAGAGTTACGGGAGGCATAACATGTCAAAACGAAGGCCTCAATGAGTTCTGCGGCTTTGACAGCTTTCAGCCGTCAACGGATAGATTAATGCCCAAAAAGGACAACCCGAATCTCAATCGGGTCACGTAAGTTTTTCACCCTTCGTTTTTTCGTCACGTGGATTTTTACGGTAAAACGTGATTACCGTGGCTCGTCGTCGATTCACCATCGCTGGAGAGAGGTGCACCATGGTACTGTTCCGTTTCAAATCCATGCACGTATTTCTAAAAGTCGTACGGCACTGTTTCGCCATTTCGGACGGATGTTGCACCTTGCACCGTGGATGTAGCACTCTGTAGATATCGATTATTCGGACGACCATAACTTATGGCTCGTTTAGAGTTATGGGAGCCATAACCTGTCAAAACGAAGGCATCGATGAGTTCTATGGCTTTGAATGCTTTCAGCCGTCAACGGATAGATTAATGCCCAAAAAGGACAACCCGAATCTCAATCGGGTCACGTAAGTTTTTCACCCTTCGTTTTTTCCACACGTTGATTTTTATGGTGGAACGGGATTACCGTGGCTCGTAACGATTTACCATCGCTGGAGAGTGGTGCACCATTGTACTGTTCCGTTTCAAATCCATGCACGCATTTCTAAAAGTCCTACGGCACTGTTTCGCCATTTCGGACGGATGTTGCACCCTGCACCGTGTATGTTGCACCCTGTAGATATCTATTATTCGGACGACCATAACTTCTGGCTCGTTTAGAGTTACGGGAGCCATAACCTGTCAAAATGAAGGCCTCGATGATTTCTACGGCTTTCACAGTTTTCAGCCGTCAACGGATAGATTAATGTCCCAAAAGGACAACCCGAATCTCAATCGAGTCACGTAAGTTTTTTACCCTTCGTTTTTTCGACACGTGGATTTTTACGGTAAAACGGGATTACTGTGGCTCGCCTTCGATTCACCATAGCTGGAGAGTGGTGCACCATGGTACTGTTCCATTTCAAATCCAAGCACGCATTTCTAAAAGTCGTACGACACTGTTTCGCCATTTCGGACGGATGTTGCACCTTGCACCGTGGATGTTGCACCCTGTAG
The DNA here is from genome assembly GCA_030765085.1 of Allium cepa. NCBI lineage: Eukaryota > Viridiplantae > Streptophyta > Magnoliopsida > Asparagales > Amaryllidaceae > Allium > Allium cepa. Next base: position 40,041,979 of record CM060941.1, on the reverse strand, counting down.
ATATCGATTATTCGGACGGCCATAACTTCTGTCTCGTTTAGAGTTGCGGGAGCCATAACCTGTCAAAATGAAGGCATCGATGAGTTCTACGGCTTTGACTTCTTTCAACCATCAACGGATAGATTAATGCCCAAAAAGGACAACCCGAATCTCAATCGGGTCACGTAAGTTTTTTACCATTCGTTTTTTCGAAACGTGGATTTTTACGGTAAAACGGGATAACTGTGGCTCGTCTTCGATTCACCATCGCTGGAGAGTGGTGCACCATGGTACTGTTCTGTTTCAAATCCATGCACGCATTTCTAAAAGTTGTACGGCCCTGTTTCGCCATTTCAGACGGATGTTGCACCTTGCACCATGGATGTTGCACCCTGTAGATATCGATTATTCGAACGGCCATAACTTCTGGCTCGTTTAGAGTTACGGGAGCCATAACCTTTCAAAACGAAGGCCTCGATGATTTCTACGGCTTTGACAGCTTTCAGCCGTCAACGGATAGATTAATGCCCAAAAAGGACAACCCGAATCATAAATCGGGTCATGTAAGTTTTTCACCCTTTGTTTCTTCGACACGTGGATTTTTACGGTAAAACGGGATTACCGTGGCTCGTCGTCGATTCATCATCGCTGGAGAGTGGTGCACCATGGTACTGTTCCGTTTCAAATCCATGCACGCATTTCTAAAATTCGTACGGTGTTTGTGCCAAAATTGGTCACAAACCCCAAGGATTGTGAAAGCACTAGTGTATGAATATAAATCAGCAATACTCAAACACAAATCACAGATCTAAGCAGCAAAACAGGAATTATAAACAAGAACACACGATTTATAGTGGTTCGGCTATCTCCGGCCTACGTCCACTTCAAAGGTTTTCCTTTTTATTGATTATCCTTGCTGATTACAATCAATTACAGCGATTATAGTGAAGTAAATCGTTTAGAATAGTGATGGTTGCGAGTAGAATCAAATCCGGCAGAGTATGGACGTTCAATGGCGGAAGCTCCCTATTGGCTCTGGGGCTCTATTTATAGGCGTTGGAGGCCCAGATCTCGCTCAAACTTCGGGAGACTTCTTCTGGCACGTGAGTGGGCCCACGCGACCGAGCCCACCAAGTTTCGTCTCGATCTGTCATCGTTTCGAAGTGATTTCAAACCCATCAAGAAATGGTCCAATCGAGCTGAAACTTGGCGGGAGCAATCTTTATCTTGTATGTAAACTACTGTGAAAATTTCGTTGCATTTGGATCAGTAGATTGGAAGATATGATGGGTTAAAAATGGGGTTTATTGCATGGTTGTTTGGTTAGAAACCATGCTTTCGAACCGATGGTTTCGAATCCATAGTGGCACGTGTCTTCGTGTCGACGTGGAGCGCACACTTCGCTTCGATCCGGGTTTCGCTCCGAGTTGAATGCTTCGACTCCATATATCTCGGCGCCTTCGAACCGATGGAAGACACGTCATCATGGTTGGTTGACCCAGTGGGTTCGAACTAGACTTCGTGATGGGTTCGAACTGGACTTCGTGATGGGTTCGAACTGGACTTCGTGATGGGTTCGAACTGGACCTCTATGATGGGTTCGAACTGGACTTCGTGATGGGTTCGAATTGGACCTCTGTGATGGGTTCGAACTGGACTTCGTGATGGGTACGAACTGGACCTCGTGATGGGTTCGAACTGGACTTCGTGATGGGTTCGAACTGAACTTCGTGATGGGTTCGAACTGGACCTCTGTGATGGGTTCGAACTGGACTTCGCGATGGGTTCGAACTGGACCTCTGTGATGGGTTCGAACTGGACTTCGTGATGGGTTCGAACTGGACCTCTGTGATGGGTTCGAACTGGGCAACGTCCATTCCTCTTAACTCGAATCCATCATAAACTGAGCATACGACCTCGGATTGACTTGAAATTTGTGGTGCGGACTTCTATGATCTCTCTTGTCATGTCCTATCAATTGTGGCCCGATTCGGACTCGGAAAAACTGCAATGCATGGTCGACATTCAAGAATAATAATCATCGATTTTTAGTAAATTTTGGGTATCTCAACTTTGCCAAAAGTTGGGATAACATACGGCACTGTTTCTCCATTTCGGACGGATGTTGCACCTTGCACCGTGGATGTTGCACCCTGTAGATATCGATTATTCGGACGGCCATAACTTCTGGCTCGTTTAGACTTACGGGAGCCATAACCTTTCAAAACGAAGGCCTCGATGAGTTCTACGGCTTTGACAGCTTTCAGCTGTCAACGGATAGATTAATGCCCAAAAAGGACAACCCGAATCTCAATCGGGTCACGTAAGTTTTCACCCTTCGTTTTTTCGACACGTGGATTTTTACGGTAAAACGGGATTACGGTGGCTCGTCGTCAATTCACCATCGCTGGAGAGTGGTGCACCATGGTACTGTTCCGTTTCAAATCCATGCACGCATTTCTAAAAGTCGTACGGCACTGTTTCGCCATTTCGGACGGATGTTGCACCTTGCACCGTGGATGTTGCACCCTGTAGATATCTATTATTCGGACAACCATAACTTCTGGCTCGTTTAGAGTTACGGGAGCCATAACCTGTAAAAACGAAGGCATCGATGAGTTCTATGGCTTTGATAGCTTTCAGCCGTCAACGGATAGATTAATGCCCAAAAAGGACAACCCGAATCTCAATCGGGTCACGTAAGTTTTTAAACCCTTCGTCTTTTCGACACGTGGATTTTTACGGTAAAATGGGATTACCGTGGATCATCTTCGATTTACCATCGCTGGAGAGTGGTGCACCATTGTATTGTTCCGTTTCAAATCCATGCACGCATTTCTATAAGTCGTATGGCACTGTTTCGCCATTTCGGACGGATGTTTCACCTTGCACTATGTATGTTGCACCGTGTAGATATCTATTATTCGGACGGCCATAACTTATGGCTCGTTTAGAGTTACGGGAGCCATAACCTGTCAAAACGAAGGCCTCGATGAGTTCTAAGGCTTTGACACCTTTCAGCCGTCAACGGATAGATTAATGCCCAAAAAGGACAACCCGAATCTCAATCGGGTCACGTAAGTTTTTTACCCTTCGTTTTTTCGACACGTGGATGTTTACGGTAAAACGGGATTACCGTGGCTCGTCTTCGATTCACCATCGCTGGAGAGTGGTGCACCATGGTACTGTTCCGTTTCAAATCCAAGCACGCATTTCTAAAAGTCGTACGACACTGTTTCGCCATTTCGGACGGATGTTGCACCTTGCACCGTGGATGTTGCACCCTGTTGATATCGATTATTCGGACGGCCATAACTTCTGTCTCGTTTAGAGTTACGGGAGCCATAACCTGTCAAAACGAAGGCATCGATGAGTTCTACGGCTTTGACAGCTTTCAGCCATCAACGGATAGATTAATGCCCAAAAAGGACAACCCAAATCTCAATCGGGTCACGTAAGTTTTTAACCATTCGTTTTTTCGAAACGTGGATTTTTACGGTAAAGCGGGATAACCGTGGCTCGTCTTCGATTCACCATCGCTGGAGAGTGGTGCACCATGGTACTGTTCCGTTTCAAATCCATGCACGCATTTCTAAAAGTCGTACGGCACTGTTTCGCCATTTCGGACGGATGTTGCACCTTGCACCGTGTATGTTGCACCCTGTAGATATCGATTATTCGGACGGCCATAACTTCTGGCTCGTTTAGAGTTACGGGAGCCATAACCTTTCAAAACGAAGACCTCGATGAGTTCTACGGCTTTGACCGCTTTCAGCCGTCAACGGATAGATTAATGCCCAAAAAGGACAACCCGAATCTCAATCGGGTCACGTAAGTTTTTCGCCCTTCGTTTTTTCGACACGTGGATTTTTACGGTAAAACGGGATTACGGTGGCTCGTCGTCGATTGACCATCGCTGGAGAGTGATGCACCATGGGACTGTTCCGTTTCAAATCATTGCACGCATTTGTAAAAGTCGTACGGCACTGTTTCGCCATTTCGGATGGATGTTGCACCTTGCACCGTGTATGTTGCACCGTGTAGATATCTATTATTCGGACGACCATAACTTATGGCTCGTTTAGAGTTACGGGATCCATAACCTGTCAAAACGAAGGCATCGATGAGTTCTACGGCTTTGACAGCTTTCAGCCGTCAACGGATAGATTGATGCCCAAAAAGGACAACCGAATCTCAATCGGGTCACGTAAGTTTTTTACCCTTCGTTTTTTCGACACGTCGATTTTTACGGTAAAATGGGATTACCGTGGCTCGTCTTCGATTCACCATCACTGGAGAGTGGTGCACCTTGGTACTGTTCCGTTTTAAATCCATGCATGCATTTCTAAAAGTCGTACGGCACTGTTTCGCCATTTTGGACGGATGTTGCACCTTGCACCGTGGATGTTGCACCCTGTAGATATCGATTATTCGGACGACCATAATTTCTGGCTCGTTTAGAGCTACGGGAGCCATAACCTGTCAAAACGAAGGCATCGATGAGTTCTACGGCTTTGACAGCTTTCAGCCGTCAACGGATAGATTAATGCCCAAAAAGGACAACCGAATCTCAATCGGGTCACGTAAGTTTTTTACCCTTCTTTTTTCGACACGTGGATTTTTACGGTAAAACGGGATTACCGTGGCTCGTCTTCGATTCACCATCCCTGGAGAGTGGTGCACCATGGTACTGTTCCGTTTCAAATCCATGCACGCATTTCTAAAAGTCGTACGGCACTGTTTCTCCATTTCGGACGGATGTTGCACCTTGCACCTTGCACCGTGTATGTTGCACCGTGTAGATATTGTTATCCCGCCTTTTGGCAAGGCCGAGATACCAAGGAACAGACCAGAAAGAAACAGGATCATACATCTTTAGCTTTGAATGATCGTTGGGCAACTACAGATATCAACGAATTTTATCCGAGTCCGGATCGGGCTACAATTGGTAAGACACGTCAGGCAATGCTGTAGAAACCAACGTTCCAAATTTCGGGGAGATCCGAGTTCGTATACTCAAGATGTCGCAAAAAGAAAATAAGGAGGGTAGGCCTTATTTCGAATCCATACGAGAGACCCAGGCTCGAATCGATCAGAGTTCGAATCCCTCAGAGCTCGCATAGCTTCGAACCCAGGGGCGAGCCCTTGCCTCGAACCCGTCTCACATATATACGCTCGAATCCATCTATGTATGTCTCAGTTCGAATCCATCCAAAGAATGTAGGTTCGAATCCATCGAGGGCGCGCCTTGTTTCGAATCCATCAGAGTGTTCCTGTCTTCGAACCCATCAGAGTGCTCCTATCTTCGAATCCATCAAGCGAGAGTTCATCGAATCCAACATACTGAAGCTACTTCAAATCGATCTGCAGTAGCTAACAACGATCGATTCAAACAAATGCCAACATCATCGATTCGAAAGAAGATAACCCTCGAATCCAACACTTCGAATCCATCAAGTTGTAGCAGCTGAAGCCAAGGACTCGACCCTATCGATTCGAAGAACATGGATTCGAAGCACGCATATCAACTAAAAAATGCAATCTTGAATCGATCATAACTTGAGATCTACAAGTCCAAATGCTATGAAATTTTCACAGGAACTTGCACGTACATAGGAGAATGTCCATGCCAAGTTTCATCACGATTGGACACTTTTTTGATCGATTCAAACCAAGGGTCGAATTGATCCAAAAGTGGGCCCGGATCTCCAGAATTCGTCCATGTGGGCCCCCCACACGTGCCAGAAGTGGTCTTCCCGAATTTTAGAAGAAATATCAGCCTCCGGCACCTATAAATAGAGCCCCTGGTCATTCAGAAAGGGGATCGGAGAATTTCTAGAGAAAAAGCACGCCCGGACGCTGCCAGAATTGCTTCAAAGCACCACCTCTGCCTTTGACTTCGAATTTTTGCTTAAGAACTGCTGTACTTAGCCATATAAAAGTTGTATTCTCCAAATATCGAGCAATAAATAACAAAACTTCATAGTGGACGTAGGCAAATCGCCGAACCACTCTAAATTGTTGTCTTCTGTGCAATTTACTTTCTGTTGCTTGGAGTTTTTGTTAGATAATCCTCATTTTAATTTGTTTTCTACATTTATTATCTCTTCAAATACTTCCGAAGAGTGTTGTGCCCAATTTTGACACAAACACTTTGGTGCTTTCACTGAGAAAAAACAAAGTTTTTTCTCCTGCTCCTTGGATCTATCTTCGATACCGGATTGCATAAATCTAAGAGAGAGATCCAGACCTCATATTCAAATTCCTTCCATTCTACTCAGATTTGTTAAAAGTCTAGGAAAGAATTCAACGTTTCAAAATGGTGAGTACAAGAACCACTTCCAACATTAGTGATCAGGAAGGTCGGGATAGGCAAAATCCCACACAGCTACAATCCACTAACCAAGATGCTGTTGGGCATACGGATCAGTCAGGTCCGGTCACAAGGCAAGAGTTCCAAGCACTACTCCAAGAATTAACCCAAAGCAGACAACAGCTAACTGAGCAATTGCGCACTAATGCTGAGTTGACCAACCAATTAAATCGCCAAAAGTGAAGATCCAGAAGGGATCAAGCTCCTCGTTCTTCCACCGAAAGCTCCGCTTCCTCTAATTACAATACCAGATCTATCCGTCCCAGGCTAGACGGAAATCATACGCAAGCCGCTGACTGTCAACAGGCGGTAACCGTTGGGCAAATAAGGGTTGGCCCATCTACCAGCTTCCATACTGGACCCTCCTCCCGAGGAGGCACTATTCCTCAGTACACTGCAGACGATCGAGCTGCTACAGCCGCTGCAGCTGACATAGGAGTTGATGCTCGAGATCACTCCAATCAAAATTATCATCAGCAGGGACAGGCTCCAGATCCATATGTCCCAGAAGACATCGAGCCAAGGAGGCGAGATGAGGATCGTCGACAGCGTCCGATCCCACCTCGCACTATGGAACCCGACCATACTTTGCCTCACCACCCACATAATTTTCCAATACCAGACTTCTCAGCCATGGTACGACGAATGATTCACAAGAGTCAAGGCCTAACAAATGACGATTGGGGAATCTCCCGGAGTCATACCCCATTTACTGATGACATATTGTATGCTGAACCTCCTCGCCGATTCAGAATGCCAACCCTTCCCATGTATGAAGGAAATTCCGACCCAAATCAACATGTTCTGAAATATGAATGGTCAATGACTGCTGCAAGAGCTGATGACGCAGTAAAGTGCCGCAGTTTTCCTATTTCCTTATGGGGAATTGCGACAATGTGGTTCACCCGATTACCGCCACGATCTATTTCTTCGTTTGATCAGTTAGCTACTAAATTTGTTGAACAATTTCGCATGCATATTGCCCGACCTAAAGATGTTAATACCCTATCAAGTTTCACTCAAGCTCCCGGAGAAACACTTAGACGATATTTGGAGAGATTCAATGCTGCATACGCAGAGATCACCAACCCTAATGATAATTCCATTCTAATGGCCCTGACTAAAGGAATCAACCCTGATTCCGAATTTGGAAATTGGCTAGCCGGGAAACCTCCCGCATCGTTGGACCGTTTCTATTCCAAAGCTGCTCAATTCTTGAGGCGAGAGGATGCGAAACAGTCTAGGAAGCAGGACGACGCAAGGCCGAACAGTGAAGGGATTCAGAGTAATGTTGCGGTTAAACAGTCCGGAGAAAATTCGAGAAAAGTCGAATTGAATATCCAAAATAAACAGGCCCAGCGATCAAGAAACGGTGATAACCGAAGCAATAAGCAAGATCAGAATCGTGGTCCGAGACATAGGGCCGCAATGTTTGACAATTATACACCGCTTAACACGTCACTGGAAAACGTATACTTACAGACTTGTAATACTATGCAATACAAGAAGCCTGCTCCGAAGCCTTCATCGGAGAAGCAAATTCAGACAGGGAAGTTCTATAGGTTTCATGAAAGTTATGGGCATAATACCAATGAGTGTAGACATTTGCAAGACCTCATTGAAAAGTTGATCAGAGAAAGAAAGTTGGACCAGTTTGTTCGGACGTCGCAGTCTGGTGGAGCGGGCCCATCTAATCAAAATCGAACGTAGAATCAGGAAAGACAAGGTGAACCTGCTCGCACAGGCGGAAGGTTGGTTATCAATACGATAAATGGTGGTCCTCATCCGGCAGACAGAAGTTGGAGAGAAATGGAGTCATATGCTAGCTCAATCAGGCATGTAGACTTTGAATGCTACAGCAACTCGGAAGACGGAACACCGGCTAAGCAACAAAAGACAATGGCTGATGAAATCGTGTTTAGAAATCGAGATGCTGATAAAGTCGAAGCTCCCACAATTGACCCATTGTTTATATCCGCTCAAGTTGGTCCTGCTTGGATGAAGAGGATCCTGGTAGATAGCGGAAGTTCCGTAAATACATTATTTAAAAGAGCATATGATTTAATGAAAATGGAAGCTAAGGACTTAAAGCCTTGTCAATCACGAGTCCACGGCTTCAATGCGAGTGCAACAATACCAACTGGAATAGTTGAATTGCCAGTAGAGTTGGGAGCGGGAGAATGCCGAAGAGTTCGGATGTTGCAATTTGTTGTCATAGATATTCCTTCCCCGTACAATGCTTTTTTGGGCCGACCGGCCCTTGCCGAATTTAGGGCTGCTATTACCCCATGGTGTTTAACTCTGAAGTTCCCTACTGACCACGGAATAGGAGATGTACAAGGAGATCAGGCTGCTGGAAGAGCCTGTTATGTTGCTGAGCTGCGGGAGGCTCAGCGGAAAGAGAAAGGAAAAGGCGTAGAGGAATCTCTCTGCGTCCGTTTTACTGACGATTGACAATTAGCGCCTGGGCTCCAGCCTGGGCACCACAACCAATTCCAAAAGGATCTTGATCCAAGGGATAATGATAATAAAGAAGAATTTACGGAAAGTCAGGCTTCTCCGGCCGAGCTAACCATTGATGTCCCGATTGATGATGATCACGATGACTCGAGGATATTGAAGATTGGGTCTCAACTTGACCAAAAGACACAACAGGAATTGGTTGATTTTCTTCGGGCGAATCTTGACGTGTTCGCTTGGACACACTCTGATATGTGCGGAATCTCGCCTGACATCGCGAGCCACACCTTGAACATTGACCCGCGATATATCCCGGTCAAGCAGAAAAGGCATAGTATGGGTCCAGAGAGATCTGCTGCCCTGAAAGAAGAGGTCGATAAGTTGAAATCAAATGGGTTCATTAGAGACGCTTTATACCCAGAATGGGTGTCCAATCCCGTACTTGTCCGGAAACCGAATGGAAAATGGAGAACGTGTATCGATTACTCTGACCTGAATAAAGCCTGCCCGAAAGACAGCTTTCCACTCCCCCGAATCGATCAACTGGTAGATTCAACCGCTGTACATGAATTGTTATCTTTCATGGATGCTTACTCAGGTTACAACCAGATACCCATGCATGTACCGGATCAAGAACACACAAGCTTCATAACCGACTTGGGGTTGTACTGCTACAAAGTCATGCCTTTTGGATTAAAGAATGCTGGCGCGACCTATCAACGCTTAGTCAACCGAATGTTTGCCAATCAGATTGGAAAGACTATGGAGGTCTATGTAGATGACATGTTGGTGAAGTCACGGTACTCTGGCGATCATGTCAAGGACTTGGAATCAATGTTCGACATCCTCCGGAAATACGGAATGAAGCTTAATCCACTCAAGTGTCATTTCGGAGTCGCATCCGGAAAATTTCTTGGGTTCATTGTCAATGCCCGAGGAATAGAGACCAACCCCGAAAAGATTTGGGCAATCAGAAATCTCCAAACTCCGAAAACCATAAAGCAAGTTCAGAGTCTTAACAGGAAAGTGGCAGCACTGAGCAGGTTTATCTCAAAATCAACCGACAAATGCCTTCCATTTTTTGATTTAATTCGAAAGGGGAAACGAAACTTCGAATGGACCACGGAATGTGAGGGCGCATTTCAATCACTAATCCAGCATCTTTCCGTACCACCAATCCTCTCAAAGCCTGTAGATCATGAACAGTTATATCTTTACCTGGCAGTATCAGAGAATGCAATCAGTGCTGCATTAATTCGGGAGGAAGACCGAGTGCAAAAGCCGGTCTACTACGTGAGTAAACGATTAACCGGAGCCGAGAGAAATTATCCAAAGCTTGAAAAGTTGGCATATTGCCTAGTCATTGCCTCGAGGAAGCTCCGGCCATATTTCCAGGCTCATCCTATTACTGTGTACACCGATCAGCCGTTAAGACAGGTCCTTACGCGGCCTGAGATGTCTGGTAGGTTACTGAAGTGGAACATCGAACTGAGTCAATTCGACATCACTTATACTCCAAGGAGAGCCATTCACGGCCAAGTCCTAGCGGATTTTATAGCCGAATTCACTATTCCTGAAGACTTGCCCGAAACCAGCAAATCTCCCGAATACATCTGGAAGTTGTACACCGATGGTGCGTCAAACGATCGATGCTCAGGAGCTGGGATAATGCTTGAGACCCCCGAAGGACGATCCATATGTTATGCTTTAAAATTCGAGTACCGCGCAACCAACAATGAAGCCAAGTACGAACCTCTACTTACCGGACTAAAACTTGCCCGTGATCTGAAAATCATCGCTGTAGAAATTTACTGTGATTCCCAATTGATAGTGTGTCAAGTTCGAGGTGAATATCAGGCCAAAGATCGAAGACTGGCCGCTTATCTAATTCAAGTTCTAGGGATACTTGATCAATTCGATTACTATGCCATTTTCTACATACCCCGAGAGCACAATCAGAAAGCTGATTCATTGGCAAAGTTAGCAAGTACGGGTGAGGCTCAACAGTTGGGGGTTGTTCCGGTTGAAACCCTATCATCTCCGAGCATTGATCGAAGGGAGACAGATTTCACATTTGAGGCTACCTCCATCAAGGAGTCGTGGATGACTCCTTATCAAGATTATATCGAACGCGGTGTATTGTCCGAGCGGCGAAGAGAGAAAAGACAAGTTCTGCGAAAGGCCTCACGATTTGTTATTCAGAATGGAGTCATGTATCGGAGAGGATACTCTGTTCCTCTCCTCCGGTGTATCGCACAGGATGAAATCAAACGAGTGTTACACGATGTACACGAAGGAGAATGTGGTGATCACACTGGGGGGCAAGCACTAGCAAAGAAGATACTTCGATATGGGTATTATTGGCCTACTGTTAATCGCGATGCTGCAGACTACGCTAGAAAATGTGACAAATGCCAGAAACATGCTCGAATTCCAAGAGCCCCGCCTACTGGGATAACCCAAATGGTCAGTCCTTGGCCATTTGCGGTGTAGGGAATGGATATCATTGGCACATTGCCTCTGGCCAATGGTGGCGCGAAGTACGCCATCGTCGCAGTTGATTATTTCACCAAATGGGCTGAAGCTGAACCCCTTGCGACAATTACAACAAAGAAAGTAATCAACTTTGTAGTGCGTAACATCATCTGCCATTTTGGTCTCCCACATACTACCATCACCGATAACGAAACTCAATTCGACAGTGCTGAATTCAAAAATTTCTGTCAACGATTTCACATCCACAAGAAATTCTCTGTAGTAGCGCACCCACAAGCAAATGGTCAGGTTGAAGCTGTTAATAAAGTTATCAAGTCCATTCTAAAGAAGCGACTGGAAAAAGCTGGGGGCAAATGGGTCGACGAACTTCCTATGGCATTATGGGCCTATCGAACGACTCATAAAACTGCAACCGGTCATACCCCGTTTTCCTTATCTTATGGTTCTGAAGCCGTTATTCCGGTCGAAATGGAAGTGCATTCTCATCGTGTAACGTATTATGATCCGAAAACAAACGCCATATACTTGCTGAATCTTTGGATTTACTCGATGAAAAGCGCGAAGAGGCTGATTTGAGGGCAGCCGCATATCGTAATCAAGTCGCCCGACTGTACAACGCCAAGGCCCGTCCACGAACCTTCAAACTCGGCGATCTCGTACTCAAAAGAGTTTATCCGGTCCCTTCACACATGAAGCCAAATTGGGAAGGGCCGTATGTGATTTCACAAAAGCTCGGAGATAGCACGTTCAAATTATCAACAGTTGACGGTTTTACCTTGCCGAGAGCTTGGAATAGCGAAAGTCTTTGTCGCTACTACATATAAAAAAATTTACTCATTTACTTTCTGTCAATTTATTTCTTTGCATTTTATTCTAGCATTTTGAGACTTAAATTTGTAATAAGGCAACTGACTTTGCCGTATTTTCTCGTTTCAGCAATAAAATGCCATCTCTTCGAGCCAGAGCTGTGATTTACTGAATATGACGCACTATATTACAATGCACGAAGAGCTAAGTCCCATCACGAGGTGGGACTTATTCAAATAGGGAGTGATTGTGATGCGACCGGTCACTCACTAAGTGAAACCCGAGCTCGGGGGCAGAACACTACATCAACATTCACGGGGATTGATACACGACAATCCCTCCGCCAACTCCAACTTCCTTGAGTGTGAATTGGAGTATAAACTTCAACTCTCGGTTCCCGGAGTGCGAACCGGAGTACAAATCCACCGCTCCCAGAGTGTGAGCCGACTCCAACTTCCCAGAGCGCGAATTGGAGTATAAACATTAAACAATTCGTTCCCAGAGTGCGAACGGACTCCAACTTCCCAGAGCGCGAATTGGAGTATAAACATTAAATAATTCGTCCTCAGAGTGCGAACGGACTCCAACTTCCCAGAGCGCGAATTGGAGTATAAACATTAAATAATTCGTCCCCAGAGTGCGAACGGACTCCAACTTCCCAGAGCGCGAATTGGAGTATAAACATTAAATAATTCGTCCCCAGAGTGCGAACGAACTCCAACCTCCCAGAGCGCGAATTGGAGTATAAACATTAAACAAGTCGTTTCCAGAGCGCGAACAAACCCCGACTTCTCAGGGCGTGAGTTGGAATGTGAACGTCATTTCCACGTTCCTGGAATGCGGACCGTGTTACAAGCGTCAATAACCCTCGAGTTCCCGGAGTGCGAACCGGATTATCGATCTCAAATTGTCTTAAGTCCCCAGAATGCGGACACATGTTTAAAGTTTGCAGTAAACGCACTCGACCACAAAAATGCAAATGTCGTTCCCCGAGACTAGGGGGGCGAAAAAGCTAAGTGCTAATCACTGACCAAAGTAATACAACGTCCGAAGTTCGGTTATTCATCGATCACAACTCGCGACCAAGATTCTCAAACTCAGCAAATAAAAACAAACTCTACTTGACAGTGAAAACACCACAAGTACACCAAACTGTTAACTACAGATTATGTTAAGTCCCCGAAGTGTGGACATGTATACAAGGCTTATAGCATATGTGGGCATAAGCTAATCAATGCAATACTTAAGCAAATAAGAAAAGAGCTGTTTTCTATTTTATTAACAAACGAAAAAGGAGTTTGATTACATGATAAAACCAAAAACAACTCATAAAGTGGGTGCCGAATCCACACTCATACACGACCAACAAAAAGAGAAGTAAAAAGAAGTTCTACTTCGCAACTACATGACAAGACAAGAAGTTCAGTCCTTCTTCTTCCGTTGTCTCTTCTTTGGAGTTGTGCCACTAGACCCGCTACCCGGCTTCTTACGAGATTTCTTGTCCTTCTTTGAAGCATCCTCAGGGTCTAGCATGATATCTACGTCTTCCTCAGAGCTAGAAGGGACAGAGATCCTTTTTAAAGGGCGAACCGAAGGCGGAGGAGCCGTAGCGGGTGGCGAAGCTTCAACACTAGAAGTTATAACAGTGCCGGTGAGAGAAGTAACGATTGAAGGAGTTAGGCTTGGTGGAGCAACATCGCTTCCTGAACCACCAACTGCCGTCACCGTAGCCATTTCAGCGCTTATCTCAGCAAGAATTTCTTCTTCTCGGGTAGATCGAGCAGCACTGGAAACACTGGCGGTCGGCATAAATGAGCTAAAAGAAGAGGCAACACCACCCATTGTAAAGAAAGGATCAGGAAAAGGTTCACAAGGTTGCTTGAGAAGCTCCTCAATCATCTGAACATCAAACGACATCGAGCTCCCTTCTCCCATCTCGCTGGTAAAAACAGTGGTCGTGATGGCCTCAGTAACAACGGCTCCTAGCATTGGCTGTGAAACTTGTGGAATTGGAAGCGCTGGCGCATTGCTTTCAGTCAGTGATTAAACCGAAAAGAAGATGATTAGTCAAAAGATCAGCTACAAGTTCAAAATTCCAGAAACACTTAAGCAACATTTATAATACCTTGTTTGTTGCGGCTCGGTGATAGAACAGGTTCAGAAATGGTAGATGTACCGAGAGACAATTCCGGTCGATCCGGGTTATAAGTAGCGATAACCTGTGGACTAGCTGTAGTAACGACTCTAGATGAGGTTGGGGCATCAACTGGAACATTCTCACTGTCATGTGCGGCTCCAGAACCTTCACCTGTCTCTACATGATGAAACCCAAGTCTCTCCCTCTCAGCGGAGATCATCGCATCATGGAGGAGTTTCCTTTCCTCTTCACTCAATAAGCGAGATTCAAGTTCAAATTCGTCTACGGCGCCTTTAGGGAGAGATGCTCTTTTATTCGCCACCAGTTTTTTCCAAGCACTGAGCAGAAGCGTAGAATAATCTCTGAGCCATGAGAGATTCCTGTGCTCAAGTACATTAGCATTATAAGTGTCGAGAAGATCGTCAAATTCAGCTTCTACTCTGAATATCTCCGCTTGAACTCTCCCTTCTACCTCTGCTTCCACCGCTTCAACCTTAGCAACCGCCGCGTCTCGCTCAGCTCGGAGAAACACAGCTTGCTCACACGCTTCCTGTGCAGCTGCATTAGCGTCATCTTTTTCCTTGTTTAAACTGGCGAATTTAGCTTTTAACTCCTCAAGTTCCCTGACCGCCGCATCTCGCTCGGCCTCAACGTTTTTGTACCGATGGCCTAAATCCTCAACTAAAGTACAATGCGCTTGTTGCATTTTCGCCATCTCAGCTAATGTCTCATCGACCTTCTGTAGCGACTCCAGTTCAGCCTTGCGAGAAGATTCCGTTTCAGATTGAAGAACGTCAACAATACGGTTCTTCTGAGCCAAGTCTGCTTCCAAGTTCTCAATAACTTTGGCTCGTTCGAAGGCTACTTTTGAGGCTTTAACAGCCGCCCTGTACCATTCTTTATACTGAGCATAAAAATCCCGGGTATAGCTGAGGGCAGTGTGCACGGCCTCTTCGGGTATTCTCTTAAGGTTGGGTGGAAAGATATAGGTGTCAAAGCATATTTCTGGAAAGTCTTTTTTCAACTGAGCAATTCTAATAGCCCCTTCACCAGACGGTTCAAGAGGTGCTTCCTCTACGGTTACGGTCGTGGCCGTATCGGTCCTTGAGCGATGTGGACCGGGTTTAGAAATTTGTTGAGATGGTTGTTGCCGCGAAGTTTCGACTGCAGGTGCTTGGCCCCTGGATGACGGAGGAGAACGAGAGGGTGAACGATACCTTCGGTCCCTATCACAATGCTCCTGGCTAGAATAGTGTCGGGAATGGTCCCTATCACGATGCTCCTGCTCATAATACCTCCGCTCACGATCTCGGTCAGAATCCCTGCGGCGAGACTCATAGTAGGATGAAGAATGGTGTACTCGCCGAAGTTTATCAAGTGTAGAAGGACGATTCGACATGGCACCTGCAAAAAAGGAACAATTCGATTAAGTACCAAGAAAAAACACTGCAATGCGTGTGGAAGTCGTGAAGTGTTGTGAAAAGTGTATAAATGCGCAAACCCCCTAACCAACCAGAAGCGTCGATAACACTAACGGGTAAAGATTCGCTTATATCAAGCGCTCCCCGGAGCTCTTCCAACCCGGACCCGTGATGGAGAGATACGTAGTCCGGAATGGGAATATCGTCCAACCCAGTGAAAAGGTCTCCGGACTGACAGGGAGAGGCGCTGGAAACAGTAACCCCAGGTTGGGAACGGGTTACGACTACAGACTTCCATCTCTTAAGCTTAGGTACAGCAGCCTTGCCTTTCTGACCCTCTTCTATTCGGGAAAGGTCGGCTGCTATATCAGTGTTTGTGGGCATTCTTTCATCATCGCTCGTTTCTCTTATTGCAACGCCAGGTTTTCTCTTTGCCACTTTCTTCTTCTTCCTCGAGGCCGATTTCGCCAAACCTTCAATCACAATACTCTGGCCCATCTCAATCAAACCCAATGTCCTTGAGTTATCATCAGTCAATAGCAGATCTATGTGCCTTAAGTCATGGGGAACCCTTTGCAAGCTTTGAACGACACCCCTATAATGCCCACCAGTAGGTCTCGAAATGATGGCTGCAAGAGTGGAAGAGTATTAGTGTAAAGTATTAAAAGTGACCACTCAATAACGAATTATGATGCTTACGTCTGGATAACCATCTCCTGGCAAACCCTGGAGGGCAACGAACAAAAAACCACTCGTTCTTGAAATAACTAAGCCTGGTCCAGGCCCCAGTCACGACCTGACAGTTCCTGACCGCCTCCAGAAAAGTGAAAGACGGGCTATCACCCCTACTCTTAAAGTTGAAGATGTGCCTGATCTCGTTAGGTCTTGGCGGGCGAAAAAGGCAATACATAAATATGACGAAGACACTGTTTAGTAGTGCATGCCCGTTGGGATGAAGCTGTGAAGGAGCGATTCCTAAATACGACAGCATCTCTCTGATATATTGGTTAAAAGGAGGAAGAGATCCAGCCGCACAGGCATGGCGGTAGAAGGCAGTATATCCCTCAGGAGGGTTGTGTGGTCTATCGCTAGCACTGGGTAATAAAACATCGTCCAGAGATATGTTGTGTTTCGAACATATCCGGCCCAACAGAGACTCTGAGATATTGGATTGAACAGAATCAACCGGATCTTCGATAAATATGGCCTCCGGCAATTCATCCGGGGCCGGATCTACGACTTCATGAGGGATGTCCGGAATCTCAAGCGTTGGAAAGGGCGAGCTTTGTGCTTCTTGTTGTTGAGAACTCGAAGGCTCCATAATTAACTAACTCACCAGAAAGTGGTGTTAAAAACGTAAAAAACCCATGCATTCCCGCGGTGCAAAGTGTATGAGTATGTTGTGCAATGCAAGTGCTAAGCAAAAAATTTAAGCAGATTTTACAAGATGAAACGAGGTGTCCGAACTACGAAACTTTGGAATTTGAGAATGAAAACGACCGTCATCGCTGACCGTCACTTTCACGCCACCCAGAAGCTATTGGCCAATTCAAGTAATAAATTTTTTATATTTTGTTTAAGTCATGGTGCCATCAACGAGCTTCAACGGAGAGGTCAAGTTAGATTCGATTATGCAAGGCCGAAGCTCGTCGGGGTCAAGTATGCTAAAGTTCATTAAGCTCGACAAAAAGTTCAAACTTGAAATTGGTCATAGCTCAGAAGTTGGAGCCAATCGTAGAGTTAGAAGTTTCATATGTTCGAACGTTCGAATCGATCGACTCGAATCGATACGAGTAGAATCGAAGACGTTCGAATCCATGCGCCTCGAATCCAAGAAGGTCGACTCGATGCAGCTTTAGGGTGGAGAAGTACTTCGAATCCATGAGCTATGCATAACTTCGAATCGATCCACACTGAGCACCTTCGAATCGATCAGGGTATTATCACCTCGAATCGATCGGCACGGTCCTTCGAATCCATCGGTTCGAAATCTCGCAATCTTGATCGATTCGAACTAGCTATTCCTACATCGATTCGAAGTCTCGCCTTCTTGATCGGTTCGAACTACTTATGCCCTAATCGATGCGAAGCAAGGAAGGAAGATGACATCCAACATTGCCTACACTTCTCCCTGATAACACTCAGAATCAATACGACTTGAATGGTTTCGATCCCCAGATCCATCGAGTCAACCCATTTCAGACCTCGCTATCACTCATGGTTTTCGAATGAAAAGATTGAAATCGATGTCAAATTTTCAGTTTTCATCGTTTTATACTCGGATCGATCCTTTGACTTACCTGATTGGATTCGATTACAGGTAAAAAACTTGGAAAAATTGGATCGATTCGTGCAGAATGCAGTTGTATCTGGCGTTGGAGGATCGATTCGGAGATATAACCACAGTAAAAAGTGAAAAGTAAGAAGTTAAAAATGAAGACGGCCTTGGATATTTATATGGGTTCCACAGAAAACTCATGGCTTTTCGACTCCCGGTTGTGTTTACCTCCTACCGCCGGTCACTAGCCAAACCCATCGATTCGAACAAACGCTCGATAACCCATTGCACTCGAATCCATCACAGTGTAAAGTCGTGATTTCGAATCCATCGCGTGGCCGAATCCATACTCCACTTCGAACCCATTACCTTCCAATCTTTTACACAATCGAAACCATCACAGTTTAATCGATGCGAGGCACCATCGATTCGATGAAACACTGAGCATAGGTAAGACCATTGGTTCAAAAATACATGACTTCAAATCCATTAGGACAGCATCGTACTTGAATAAGGACTGAGTTGAAAAATCCTATCGATTCGAACAACCTATTCCATAACCAGCAATTCCATCAATTCGAAACCCTATCGGTTCGAACAAGCATGCTTCGAATCCATTTAGCACCGTCGATGAGAATGAATACAACACTTCGATATGAAAAGTTAACTGATCTACCTTTACACTGATTCAGGAGAGGATCGATACAAAAGGATGATCATAGATGGCTATAACAACAATACGTTAACCCTAATCCCAAATCGGTTCAGGAGAGGGCCGATGCAGAATTCAATAACAAATCAAACCGGCAACAACTTGCAACCACGCAATGCTAACCAAAGTCAAGGTGATACACGTATACGCATATGTTTGACTAACATTTGATCTTTATCATTCACAGGGATCAGACATCCATCTTGTCATGGTTTCAACGACGAACAACCGATCACAATCATACGACAGTTGATAACAGCAATAAAGAATACAGCTTTCAGTAGAGCATGTCCTAATTGTCCGGCGTTAGATTTTAGCTTTTCAAAGCACGTCATGTTTACACAAGACGTACTTTGGGGGGCAATTGTTATCCCGCCTTTTGGCAAGGCCGAGATACCAAGGAACGGACCAGAAAGAAACAGGATCATACATCTTCAGCTTTGAATGATCGTTGGGCAACTACAGATATCGACGAATTTTATCCGAGTCCGGATCGGGCTACAATTGGTAAGACACGTCAGGCAAAGCTGTAGAAACCAACGTTCCAAATTTCGAGGAGATCCGAGTTCGTATACTCAAGATGTCGCAAAAAGAAAATAAGGAGGGTAGGCCATATTTCGAATCCATACGAGAGACCCAGGCTCGAATCGATCAGAGTTCGAATCCCTCAGAGCACGCATAGCTTTGAACCCAGGGGCGAGCCCTTGCCTCGAGCCCGTCTCACATATATACGCTCGAATCCATCTATGTATGTCTCAGTACGAATCCATCCAAAGAATGTAGGTTCGAATCCATCTAGGGCGCGCCTTGTTTCGAATCCATCAGAGTGTTCCTGTCTTCGAACCCATCAGAGTGCTCCTGTCTTCGAATCCATCAAGCGAGAGTTCATCGAATCGAACATACTGAAGCAACTCCGAATCGATCTGCAGTAGCTAACAACGATCGATTCGAACAAATGCCAACATCATCGATTCGAAAGAAGATAACCCTCGAATCCAACACTTCGAATCCATCAAGTTGTAGCAGCTGAAGCCAAGGACTCGACCCTATCGATTCGAAGAACATGGATTCGAAGCACGCATATCAACTAAAAAATGCAATCTTGAATCGATCATAACTTGAGATCTACAAGTCCAAATGCTATGAAATTTTTACAGGAACTTGCACGTACATAGGAGAATGTCCATGCCAAGTTTCATCACGATTGGAAACTTTTTTGATCGATTCGAACAAAGGGTCGAATCGATCCAAAAGTGGGCCCGTATCTCCAGAATTCGTCCATGTGGGCCCCCCACACGTGCCAGAAGTGGTCTTCCCGAATTTTAGGAGAAATATCAGCCTCCGGCACCTATAAATAGAGCCCCTGGTCATTCAGAAAGGGGATCGCAGAATTTCTAGAGAAAAAGCACGCCCGGACGCTGCCAGAATTGCTTCAAAGCACCACCGCTGCCTTTGACTTCGAATTTTTGCTTAAGAACTGCTGTACTTAGCCATATAAAAGTTGTATTCTCCGAATATCGAGCAATAAAATAACAAAACTTCATAGTGGACGTAAGCAAATCGCCGAACCACTCTAAATTATTGTCTTCTGTGCAATTTACTTTCTGTTGCTTGGAGTTTTTGTTAGATAATCCTCATTTTAATTTGTTTTCTTCATTTATTATCTCTTCAAAAACTTCCGAAGAGTGTTGTGCCCAATTTTGACACAAACAGATATCTATTATTCGGACGGCCATAACTTATGGCTCGTTTAGAGTTACGGGAGCCATAACCTGTCAAAACGAAGGCCTCGATGAGTTCTACGGCTTTGACACCTTTCAGCCGTCAACGGATGGATTAATGCCCAAAAAGGACAACCCGAATCTCAATCGGGTCATGTAAGTTTTTTACCCATCGTTTTTCGACATGTGGATGTTTACGGTAAAACGGGATTACCGTGGCTCGTCTTCGATTCACCATCGCTGGAGTGGTGCACCATGGTACTGTTCCGTTTCAAATCCAAGCACGCATTTCTAAAAGTCGTACGGCACTGTTTCGCCATTTCGGACGGATGTTGCACCTTGCACCGTGGATGTTGCACCCTGTAGATATCGGTTATTCGGACGGCCATAACTTCTGTCTCGTTTAGAGTTACGGGAGCCATAACCTGTCAAAACGAAGGCATCGATGAGTTCTACGGCTTTGACAGCTTTCAGCCATCAACGGATAGAATAATGCCCAAAAAGGACAACCCAAATCTCAATCGGGTCACGTAAGTTTTTTACCATTTGTTTTTTCGAAACGAGGATTTTTACGGTAAAACGGAATAACCGTGGCTCGTCTTCGATTCACCATCGCTGGAGAGTGGTGCACCATGGTACTGTTCCGTTTCAAATCCATGCACGCATTTCTAAAAGTCGTATGGCACAGTTTCGCCATTTCGGACGGATGTTGCACGTTGCACCGTGGATGTTGCACCCTGTAGATATCGATTATTCAGATGGCCATAACTTCTGGCTCGTTTAGAGTTATGGGAGCCATAACCTTTCAAAACGAAGGCCTCGATGAGTTCTACGGTTTTGACAGCTTTCAGCCTTCAACGGATAGATTAATCCCAAAAAGGACAACCCGAATCTCAATCGGGTCACGTAAGTTTGTCACCCTTCGTTTTTTCGACACGTGGATTTTTACGGTAAAACGGGATTACCGTGGCTTGTCGTCGATTCACCATCGCTGGAGAGTGGTGCACCATGGTACTATTCCATTTCAAATCCATGCACGCATTTCTAAAAGTTGTACGGCACTGCTTCGCCATTTCGGACGGATGTTGCACTTTGCACCGTGGATGTTGCACCCTGTAGATATCGATTATTCGGACGACCATAACTTCTGGCTCGTTTAGAGTTACGGGAGCCATAACCTGTCAAAACGAAGGCAACGATGAGTTCTACGGCTTTGACAGCTTTCAGCCGTCAACGGATAGATTAATTCCCAAAAAGGACAACCGAATCTCAATCGGGTCACGTAAGTTTTTTACCCTTCGTTTTTTCGACACGTGGATTTTTATGGTAAAACGGGGTTACCGTGGCTCGTCTTCGACTCACATCACTGGAGAGTGGTGCACCATGGTACTGATCCATTTCAAATCCATGCACGCATTTCTAAAAGTCGTACGACACTGTTTCGCCATTTCGGACGGATGTTGCACCTTGCACCGTGTATGTTGCACCGTGTAGATATCTATTATTCGGACGGCCATAATTTATGGCTCGTTTAGAGTTACGGGAACCATAACCTGCCAAAACGAAGGCCTCGATGAGTTCTACGGCTTTGACACCTTTCAGCCGTCAACGGATAGATTAATGCCCAAAAAGGACAACCTGAATCTCAATCGGGTCAGGTAAGTTTTTTACCCTTCTTTTTTTCGACACGTGGATTTTTACGGTAAAACGGGATTGCCGTGGCTCGTCTTTGATTCACCATCACTAGAGAGTGGTGCACCATGGTACTGTTCCGTTTCAAATCCAAGCACGCATTTCTAAAATTCATACGGCACTGTTTCGCCATTTCCGATGGATGTTGCTCCATGCACGGTGGATGCTGCACCCTGTAGATATCGATTATTCGGACGGCCATAACTTCTGTCTCGTTTAGAGTTACGGGATCCATAACCTGTCAAAACGAAGGCATCGATGAGTTCTACGGCTTTGACAGCTTTCAGCCATCAACGGATAGATTAATGCCAAAAAAGGACAACCCGAATCTCAATCGGGTCACGTAAGTTTTTTACCCTTCGTTTTTTCGACACGTGGATTTTTACGGTAAAACGGGATTACCGTGGCTCGTCTTCGATTCACCATCGCTGGAGAGTGGTGCACCATGGTACTATTCCGTTTCATATCCAAGCATGCATTTCTAAAAGTCGTACGACACTGTTTCGCCATTTCGGACGGATGTTGCACCTTGCACCATTGATGTTGCACCATGTGGATATCGATTATTCGGACAGCCATAACTTATGTCTCGTTTAGAGTTACGGGAGCCATAACCTGTCAAAACGAAGGCATCGATGAGTTCTACGGCTTTGACAGCTTTCAGCCATCAACGGATAGATTAATGCCCGAAAAGGACAACCCGAATCTCAATCGGGTCACGTAAGTTTTTAACCATTCATTTTTTCGAAACGTGGATTTTTACGGTAAAACGGGATAACCGTGGCTCGTCTTCGATTCACCATCGCTGGAGAGTGCTGCACCATGGTACTGTTCCGTTTCAAATACAAGCATGCATTTCTAAAAGTCGTACGGCACTGTTTCGCCATTTCGGACGGATGTTGCACCTTGCACCGTGGATGTCGCACCCTATAGATATCGATTATTCGGACGGCCATAACTTCTGGCTCGTTTAGAGTTACGGGAGCCATAACATTTCAAAACGAAGGCCTCAATGAGTTCTACGGCTTTGATAGCTTTCAGCTGTCAACGGATAGATTAATGCCCAAAAAGGACAACCCGAATCTCAATCGGGTCACGTAAGTTTTTCACCCTTCGTTTTTTCGACACGTGGATTTTTACGGTAAAACGGGATTACCGTGGCTCATCATCGATTCACCATCGCTGGAGTGTGGTGCACCATGATACTGTTCCGTTTCAATTCCATGCATGCATTTCTAAAAGTCGTACGGCACTGTTTCGCCATTTCGGACGGATGTTGCACCTTGCACCGTGGATGTTGCACCCTGTAGATATCGATTATTCGGACGACCATAACTTCTGGCTCGTTTAGAGTTACGGGAGGCATAACCTGTCAAAACGAAGGCATCGATGAGTTCTACGGCTTTGACAGCTTTCAGCCGTCAACGGATAGATTAATGCCCAAAAAGGACAACCCGAATCTCAATCGGGTCACGTAAGTTTTTTACCCTTCGTTTTTTCGACACGTGGATTTTTACGGTAAAACGGGATTACCGTGGCTCGTCTTTGATTCACCATCGCTAGAGAGTGGTGCACCATGGTTTCCGTTTCAAATCCAAGCACGCGTTTCTAAAAGTCGTAAGGCACTGTTTCGCCATTTCGGACGGATGTTGCACCTTGCACCGTGGATGTTGCACCCTGTAGATATCGATTATTCGGACGGCCATAACTTCTGTCTCGTTTAGAGTTACGGGAGCCATAACCTGTCAAAACGAAGGCCTCGATGAGTTCTACGGCTTTGACACCTTTCAGCCGTCAACGGATAGATTAATGCCCAAAAAGAACAACCCGAATCTCAATCGGGTCACGTAAGTTTTTTACCATTCGTTTTTTCGAAACGTGGATATTTACGGTAAAACGGGATAACCGTGGCTCGTCTTCGATTCACCATCGCTGGAGAGTGGTGCACCATGGTACTGTTCCGTTTCAAATCCATGCACGCATTTCTAAAAGTCGTACGGCACTGTTTCGCCATTTTGGACGTATGTTGCACCTTGCACCGTGGATGTTGCACCCTGTAGATATCGATTATTTGGACGGCCATAACTTCTGGCTCGTTTAGAGTTACGGGAGCCATAACCTTTCAATACGAAGGCATTGATGAGTTCTACGGCTTTGACAGCTTTCAGCTGTCAACGGATAGATTAATGCCCAAAAAGGACAACCTGAATCTCAATCGGGTCACGTAAGTTTTTCACCCTTCGTTTTTTCGACACGTGGATTTTTACGGTAAAACGGGATTACCGTGACTCGTCGTCGATTCACAATCGCTGGAGAGTGGCGCACCATGGTACTGTTCCATTTCAAATCCATGCACGCATTTCTAAAAGTCGTACGGCACTGTTTCGCCATTTCTGACGAATGTTGCACCTTGCACCGTGGACGTTGCACCCTGTAGATATTGATTATTCGGACGACCATAACTTCTGGCTCGTTTAGAGTTACGGGAGCCATAACCTGTCGAAACGAAGGCATCTATGAGTTCTACGGCTTTGACAGCTTTCAGCCGTCAACGGATAGATTAATGCCCAAAAAGGACAACCCGAATCTCAATCGGGTCACGTAAGTTTTTTACCCTTCGTTGTTTCGACACGTGGATTTTTACGGTAAAACGGGATTTCCGTGGATCGTCTTCGATTTACCATCGCTGGAGAGTGGTGCACCATTGTACTGTTCCGTTTCAAATCCATGCACGCATTTCTAAAAGTCGTACGGTACTGTTTCGCCATTTCGGACGGATGTTGCACCTTGCACCGTGTATGTTGCACCCTGTAGATATCTATTATTCGGACGACCATAACTTCTGGCTCGTTTAGAGTTACGGGAGCCATAACCTGTCAAAACGAAGGCCTCGATGAGTTCTACGGCTTTGACAGCTTTAAGCCGTCAACGGATAGATTAATGCCCAAAAAGGACAACCCGAATCTCAATCGGGTCACGTAAGTTTTTCACCCTTTGTTTTTTCGACACGTGGATTTTTACGGTAAAACGGGAATACCTTGGCTCGTCTTCGATTCACCATCGTTGGAGAGTGATGCACCATGGTACTGTTCCGTTTCAAATCCAAGCACGCATTTCTAAAAGTCGTACGGCACTGTTTCGCCATTTCGGACGGATGTTGCACCTTGCACTGCGGATGTTGCACCTTGTAGATATCGATTATTTGGACAGCCATAACTTCTGTCTCGTTTAGAGCGGGTGCCATAACCTGTCAAAACGAAGGCATCGATGAGTTCTACAGCTTTGACAGCTTTCAGCCGTCAACGGATAGATTAATGCACAAAAAGGACAATCCGAATCTCAATCGGGTCACGTAAGTTTTTAACCATTCATTTTTTCGAAACGTGGATTTTTACGGTAAAACGGGATAACCGTGGCTCGTCTTCGATTCACCATCGCTGGAGAGTGGTGCACCATGGTACTGTTCCGTTTCAAATCCAAGCACGCATTTCTAAAAGTCGTACGGCACTGTTTCGCCATTCCGGACGAATGTTGCACCTTGCACCGTGGATATGGCACCCTGTAGATATCGATTATTCGGACGGCCATAACTTCTGGCTCGTTTAGAGTTACGGGAGCCATAACCTTTCAATACGAAGGCATCGATGAGTTCTACGGCTTTGACAGCTTTCAGCCGTCAACGGATAGATTAATGCCCAAAAAGGACAACCCGAATCTCAATCGGGTCACGTAAGTTTTTTACCCTTCGTTTTTTCGACACGTGGATTTTTAGGGTAAAACGGGATTACCGTGGCTCGTCTTTGATTCACCATCGCTGGAGAGTGGTGCACCATGGTACTGTTCCGTTTCAAATCCAAGCACGCATTTCTAAAAGTCGTACGGCACTGTTTCGCCATTTCGGACGGATGTTGCACCTTGCACCGTGGATATTGCACCCTGTAGATATCGATTATTCGGACGGCCATTACTTCTGTCTCGTTTAGAGTTACGGGAGCCATAACCTTTCGAAACGAGGGCATCGATGAGTTCTACGGCTTTGACAGCTTTCAGCCATCAACGCATAGATTAATGCCCAAAAAGGACAACCCGAATCTCAATCGGGTCACGTAATTTTTTTACCATTCGTTTTTTCGAAACGTGGATTTTTACGGTAAAACGGGATAACCGTGGCTCGTCTTCGATTCACCATCGCTGGAGAGTGGTGCACCATGGTACTTTTCCATTTCAAATCCATGCACGCATTTCTAAAAGTCGTACGGCACTGTTTCGCCATTTTGGACGTATGTTGCACCTTGCACCATGGATGTTGCACCCTGTAGACATCGATTATTTGGACGGCCATAACTTCTGGCTCGTTTAGAGTTACGGGAGCCATAACCTTTCAAAACGAAGACATTGATGAGTTCTACGGCTTTGACAGCTTTCAGCTGTCAACAGATAGATTAATGCCCAAAAAGGACAACCTGAATCTCAATCGGGTCACGTAAGTTTTTCACCCTTCGTTTTTTCGACACGTGGATTTTTACGGTAAAACGGGATTACCGTGACTCGTCGTCGATTCACCATCGCTGGAGAGTGGCGCACCATGGTACTGTTCCATTTCAAATCCATGCACGCATTTCTAAAAGTCGTACGGCACTGTTTCGCCATTTCGGACGAATGTTGCACCTTGCACCGTGGATGTTGCACCCTGTAGATATTGATTATTCGGACGACCATAACTTCTGGCTCGTTTAGAGTTAAGGGAGCCATAACCTGTCGAAACGAAGGCATCTATGAGTTCTACGGCTTTGACAGCTTTCAGCCGTCAACGGATAGATTAATGCCCAAAAAGGACAACCCGAATCTCAATCGGGTCACGTAAGTTTTTTACCCTTCGTTTTTTCGACACGTGGATTTTTACGGTAAAACGGGATTTCCGTGGATCGTCTTCGATTTACCATCGCTGGAGAGTGGTGCACCATTGTACTGTTCCGTTTCAAATCCATGCACGCATTTCTAAAAGTCGTACGGTACTGTTTCGCCATTTCGGACGGATGTTGCACCTTGCACCGTGTATGTTGCACCCTGTAGATATCTATTATTCGGACGACCATAACTTCTGGCTCGTTTAGAGTTACGGGAGCCATAACCTGTCAAAACGAAGGCCTCGATGAGTTCTACGGCTTTGACAGCTTTAAGCCGTCAACGGATAGATTAATGCCCAAAAAGGACAACCCGAATCCCAATCGGGTCACGTAAGTTTTTCACCCTTCGTTTTTTCGGCACGTGGATTTTTACGGTAAAACGGGAATACCTTGGCTCGTCTTCGATTCACCATCGTTGGAGAGTGATGCACCATGGTACTGTTCCGTTTCAAATCCAAGCACGCATTCTAAAAGTCTTACGGCACTGTTTCGCCATTTCGGACGGATGTTGCACCTTGCACTGCGGATGTTGCACCTTGTAGATATCGATTATTTGGACAGCGATAACTTCTGTCTCGTTTAGAGCGGGAGCCATAACCTGTCAAAACGAAGGCATCGATGAGTTCTACAGCTTTGACAGCTTTCAGCCTTCAACGGATAGATTAATGCACAAAAAGGACAATCCGAATCTCAATCGGGTCACGTAAGTTTTTAACCATTCATTTTTTCGAAACGTGGATTTTTACGGTAAAACGGGATAACCGTGGCTCGTCTTCGATTCACCATCGCTGGAGAGTGGTGCACCATGGTACTGTTCCGTTTCAAATCCAAGCACGCATTTCTAAAAGTCGTACGGCACTGTTTCGCCATTCCGGACGAATGTTGCACCTTGCACCGTGGATATTGCACCCTGTAGATATCGATTATTCGGACGGCCATAACTTCTGGCTCGTTTAGAGTTACAGGATCAATAACCTTTCAAAACGAAGGCCTCGATGAGTTCTACGGGTTTGATTGCTTTCAGCTGTCAACGGATAGATTAATGCCCAAAAAGGAGAACCCGAATCTCAATCGGGTCACGTAAGTTTTTCACCCTTCGTTTTTTCGACACGTGGATTTTTATGGTAAAACGGGATTACCGTGGCTCGTCATCGATTCACCATCGCTTGAGTGTGGTGCACCATGATACTATTCCGTTTCAATTCCATGCACTCATTTCTAAAAGTCATACGGCACTGTTTCGCCATTTCGGACGGATGTTGCACCTTGCACCGTGGATGTTGCACCCTGTAGATATCGATTATTCGGACGACCATAACTTCTGGCTCGTTTAGAGTTACGGGAGGCATAACCTGTCAAAACGAAGGCATCGATGAGTTCTACGGCTTTGACAGCTTTCAGCCGTCAACGGATAGATTAATGCCCAAAAAGGACAACCCGAATCTCAATCGGGTCACGTAAGTTTTTTACCCTTCGTTTTTTCGACACGTGGATTTTTAGGGTAAAACGGGATTACCGTGGCTCGTCTTTGATTCACCATCGCTGGAGAGTGGTGCACCATGGTACTGTTCCGTTTCAAATCCAAGCACGCATTTCTAAAAGTCGTACGGCACTGTTTCGCCATTTCGGACGGATGTTGCACCTTGCACCGTGGATATTGCACCCTGTAGATATCGATTATTCGGACGGCCATAACTTCTGTCTCGTTTAGAGTTACGGGAGCCATAACCTTTCGAAACGAAGGCATCGATGAGTTCTACGGCTTTGACAGCTTTCAGCCATCAACGGATAGATTAATGCTCAAAAAGGACAACCCGAATCTCAATCGGGTCACGTAAGTTTTTTACCATTCGTTTTTTCGAAACGTGGATTTTTACGGTAAAACGGGATTACCGTGGCTCGTCTTTGATTCACCATCACTAGAGAGTGGTGCACCATGGTACTGTTCCGTTTCAAATCCAAGCACGCATTTCTAAAAGTCGTACGGCACTGTTTCGCCATTTTCGACGGATGTTGCTCCTTGCACCGTGGATGTTGCAACCTGTAGATATCGATTATTCGGACGACCATAACTTCTGTCTCGTTTAGAGTTGCGGGAGCCATAACCTATCAAAACGAAGGCATCGATGAGTTCTACGGCTTTGACAGCTTTCACCCATCAACGGATAGATTAATGCCCAAAAAGGACAAGCCGAATCTCAATCGGGTCACGTAAGTTTTTTACCCTTCGTTTTTTCGACACGTGGATTTTTACGGTAAAACGGGATTACCGTGGCTCGTCTTCGATTCACCATCGCTGGAGAGTGGTGCACCATGGTACTGTTCCGTTTCAAATCCATGCACGCATTTCTAAAAGTCGTACGGCACTGTTTCGCCATTTCGGACGTATGTTGCACCTTGCACCGTGGATGTTGCACCCTGTAGATATCGATTATTCGGACTGCCATAACTTCTGGCTCGTTTAGAGTTACGGGAGCCATAACCTTTCAAAACGAAGGCATCGATGAGTTCTACGGCTTTGATAGCTTTCAGCCATCAACGGATAGATTAATGCCCAAAAAGGACAACCCGAATCTCAATCGGGTCACGTAAGTTTTTTACCATTCATTTTTTCGAAACGTGGATTTTTACGGTAAAACGGGATTACCGTGGCTCGTCTTTGATTCACCATCACTAGAGAGTGGTGCACCATGGTACTGTTCCGTTTCAAATCCAAGCACGCATTTCTAAAAGTCGTACGGCACTGTTTCGCCATTTTCGACGGATGTTGCTCATTGCACCGTGGATGTTGCAACCTGTAGATATCGATTATTCGGACGACCATAACTTATGTCTCGTTTAGAGTTACGGGAGGCATAACCTATCAAAACGAAGGCATCGATGAGTTCTATGGCTTTGACAGCTTTCACCCATCAACGGATAGATTAATGCCCAAAAAGGACAACCCGAATCTCAATCGGGTCACGTAAGTTTTTTACCCTTCGTTTTTTCGACACGTGGATTTTTACGGTAAAACGGGATTACCGTGGCTCGTCTTTGATTCACCATCACTAGAGAGTGGTGCACCATGGTACTGTTCCGTTTCAAATCCAAGCACGCATTTCTAAAAGTCGTACGGCACTGTTTCGCCATTTTCGACGGATGTTGCTCCTTGCACCGTGGATGTTGCAACCTGTAGATATCGATTATTCGGACGACCATAACTTCTGTCTCGTTTAGAGTTACGGGAGGCATAACCTATCAAAACGAAGGCATCGATGAGTTCTACGGCTTTGACAGCTTTCACCCATCAACGGATAGATTAATGCCCAAAAAGGACAACCCGAATCTCAATCGGGTCACGTAAGTTTTTTACCCTTCGTTTTTTCGACACGTGGATTTTTACGGTAAAACGGGATTACCGTGGCTCGTCTTCGATTCACCATCGCTGGAGAGTGGTGCACCATGGTACTGTTCCGTTTCATATCCAAGCATGCATTTCTAAAAGTCGTACGGCACTGTATCGCCATTTCGGACGGATGTCGCACCTTGCACCGTGGATGTTGCACCCTATAGATATCGATTATTCGGACAGCCATAACTTCTGGCTCGTTTAGAGTTACGGGAGCCATAACCTGTCAAAACGAAGGCATCGATGAGTTCTACGGCTTTGACAGCTTTCAGCCATCAACGGATAGATTAATGCCCGAAAAGGACAACCCGAATCTCAATCGGGTCACGTAAGTTTTTAACCATTCATTTTTTCGAAACGTGGATTTTTACGGTAAAACGGGATAACCGTGGCTCGTCTTCGATTCACCATCGCTGGAGAGTGGTGCACCATGGTACTGTTCCGTTTCAAATACAAGCACGCATTTCTAAAAGTCGTACGGCACTGTTTCGCCATTTCGGACGGATGTTGCACCTTGCACCGTGGATGTTGCACCCTGTAGATATCGATTATTCGGACGGCCATAACTTCTGGCTCGTTTAGAGTTACGGGAGCCATAACATTTCAAAACGAAGGCCTCAATGAGTTCTACGGCTTTGATAGCTTTCAGCTGTCAACGGATAGATTAATGCCCAAAAAGGACAACCCGAATCTCAATCGGGTCACGTAAGTTTTTCACCCTTCGTTTTTTCGACACGTGGATTTTTACGGTAAAACGGGATTACCGTGGCTCATCATCGATTCACCATCGCTGGAGTGTGGTGCACCATGATACTGTTCCGTTTCAATTCCATGCACGCATTTCTAAAAGTCGTACGGCACTGTTTCGCCATTTCGGACGGATGTTGCACCTTGCACCGTGGATGTTGCACCCTGTAGAAATCGATTATTCGGACGACCATAACTTCTGGCTCGTTTAGAGTTACGGGAGGCATAACCTGTTGTTTGCACAAAAAATGGACAAACACCTCTAAGTCGTGTTATTTAGTCGATTATATGTAATTTTCAATGATTTTAGATGAGTATGTAAATATGAGAAAAGTAGGGGCTGAAATGTAAAAGACGCACAGATTTATAGTGGTTCGGCCAGAATGTGCCTACGTCCACTTTTTATGTTATTATCTTCTTTCTTTTAGGTTACAAGTACAATGCGTTGTATACAAGTGTATGAAAGTAGTTTGAAAGTTCCTTCCTTGCTTGAGCTCTCAAACTTGTCTGCCATTGTTGTACCCCTGCCCCTCTATTTATAGAGTGAGGTAGGGGGCAGGGGTCTTGGAAGTATATAGCTGCTGGCGGGCCCGGGCTGAAGCAATCTGGACTGGCAATCATCTGGTTCGGCGGAGATCCATTCGGTGGTGAGGTATGGTTTTGGCTCGGTGGCGTTGGTCCGGCCATGCACGATTCGGTGTTGGTGGTCCGGTCGTGGAGTGGGATGGTGGTCCATTCGGCATCGAGGTAGGTAGTTGGTCCGGTGATGGCCATGGTCCGGTGATGGCCCTGGTTCGGCATGCATGGGAGAGGCCGAATGGAACATGGAGAAGGTTGGTCCGGTGGGGGTGAGAGCTGTGCTTTGCCGAATGAGATGATGCCGAATGAGGTGATGCCGAATGAGGTGATGGTTGAATGGAGGCTTGGGTCGAACGAGCTTCTTTATGGAGAATGTCGGATAGACTTCTAGGTTAGTATTGAGCTTCTTGGCTGTCGAACGAAGTGGAGGTTGCGAGCCCGGGTGAAATTGTGACTTCCTGGTCCCGAGATTTTCTGGGTGAGAATTCGCCCAACATTTGCCCCCCAAAGTGGGGCACGTGCTTGCATGTGTCGCGCTTTGTTTCCCTGTGGTAGAAAGGCTTGTTTCGTAATGCCATGGGCTGGATGTTCGTATCCTGTTAATGTCCTGCAAAGAAATTTTCAGTTTTAGCGTGATTTCGGATAACGACCGTTCATGATCGAAATATTCGAGTTGAAGTAGACTGTGCCGTTAAGGACGATAGAGTGAGCCCCGAAGGGGCTTGGCATCGTCGATGCCTGGTTTATGTTTGTGAAGATGGTTTATTGCCAGCTTCAGAGCATGCCTAGGGACCGTTCGCAACCCCGTACATGTGTAAGTAGCTTAGCCATTTCATAATAATTATCAAATATCCATATGACCGGTGGGCTTAAAAAGGCGTGTCAAAGTGTAAATTCCCATGACGATAGGGTTAATAACCATTCAGAGCGTGCCTATGGACCATTCGTGGTCGCATACACGTGTAAACGATTAATCCATGTTAGTGAGAGTTTTACGACTTATTCACCGTTATCATAATCTTATTTTATTAGTTAGTTCTGGAGTTCGGTACTTATCTGCATGAGGCGCTCTGTATGCCCCTAGTTCCTGGTTGTTGTTGGCAGAGAGAGAGTTCATTCGGCTTTGTGTTTGGTCCGGCTGTTCTCATCCGGCTTTTGGTTGGTCCGGTACCGAACTAACTGGTTCGGCCGTCCTGAGCTCGCCTATATATAGAGGCTACACCCCCCTTGGTTTTTCCTTACCGAATCAGAGAGCCGAATCAACTGTACTGCCGAACCAAATCTTCTGCCGAACCAAATTTCTACCGAATCAGGTACGTACTCTATTGCTGAATGCCTCTTATTGCCGAATGGCTCAGAATGCCGAATACACACGTTGGTTCTCAAATGCCGAATGAACATGGGACATAGGTGCCGAATGGGCTTTCGTCATTAGGGCCGAATGAATTTACTTGCACTGTACCACCGAACGAATTCGTATACCGGATGAACTCCTAATGCCGAATGGAATTCCCGAATGAGGCATATACCGAATGAGACTCGAAAATTTGAATCTTGAGCGAAATCTTAGGCTTTTATACGCTTGCTTTATATACTTGCTTGTTTGTGTTTCTATACTTCTTATTCTAATCTCAAGTCTTTCTTGTGCTGTAGAAAATGTCTCGCAAAGCGGAAACACGATCAGACAGAAAGAAGTCTAGAGGCACAGGAGAGCCTTCTTCTTCCTTGCCCCCAGTCCAACCAGGATCCGGGCAACACCGACCTATTCCAAGGTCTCTAGTGGACGGATATGGTCCACAGGAACTTTTGATCTCTCCCCCGGATTGCTTTCCTAGCTCCCTAAAGCAGGAGCAACTTGACGTCATATCCCGTTCCTTTGGGATAGATAGGGCCCTTATGCTGCTGCCGGGAGATGGAGTGATGCCATATAATCCTCCCGAGGGCTACTTCGCTTTTAGCAGATACCATTGTATGTGCGGTGCTATCCCCCCTATCAACGCTTGGATAATTAGCTTCACCACATATTTGAAGGTGGCTCCCTTCCAGCTTCAGCCTAATTCTTATGCCATCCTGGTGAGCCTTTTTGTTATCTTCCAGAGGAGGTACGGGCGTCCTCCTTCTAACCGGGAAATCCGATACTTGTACAACCTGAGAGGCTATAAGAAGGGGTCTCCGTACATTAGCCTGGAGGCGGCCGTACCCTTCAAACCAGTTCTGGACTTGTATTCCAAGTTCACCATGTTCAAGAAGGAGTGGTTCTTCGTCAAGGACGATGCTGTTTCTTTCCGCCTTTTCACTTCCGGCTGTAAGATTGATTTCATTTATATTTTTCATGTGTTTTGACTGTAGTGTTTTTTCTGACATGCTTCTATTTCTGGCTAGCGACAGGTGGTATTGCAGTCGTGGAGGACGATTCCTTAGTGCGAATGGCTGCTGAACTAAAGGCTATTCCGGCACGGGACCGGTCGGCCTCTTTCTTGATCAGGAACGCAACCCTCTTGGAGTATAATTTGATCTTACCGCGCCAGTCCGTGGTTAAGCAAAGGGATACGGCTGAGGAGAGGGCTGCTAAAGCTAAGGAGGGGGCTACGGTAAAGAGCGGTAAGAAGGAGCCTTTCGCAGCGCGTCCTGCGGTTGGGGGGAAGAAACTGAAGAAGTCCGATGGCCCTTCTCCAAGTACTTGCCCGACTGTCCCGGAGGAGGAAGGTGTGGAAGAGGAGGAAGGAGGCGAAGTTGGAGAAGGGTCGGAGGGTGGAGGAGATGGCGACGGTCAAGGTGGTAGTGGTGTTGCCGCTCTAACCTCTGAGCAAGACCTCGAACTGGATGAGGCTCTCCGTCGGGCCTTCGGGGAGTCGGAGGGAGAGTCGGAAACGGAGAAGGAAAAGGAGAAAGAAACGGAGAAGGCAAAGGAAACCGGCAAAGCTGTGGCTTCAGCTAGGGTGACTCCGGCGACGCAAGGTGAACTTTTGTCTTCTGCCGATTCCATTTTCGATAGAGACTTAGAAATTTTTTACGGTTCACTTCCGTCCTGGAATGAGATCCAGGACTTATTGCAGTTTCCCACTCCTCCGCCGGGTTTGTATAATAGATGTGTCTCCTCACTTTTCTTTCTTTTTAACTTAGCACATTTTTTGAATTGCGGATTATTGTATGTTCGTAACACTTGTTCTTTATTTCAGGGGCAGGCCCGGCAGTTAAAACGTCGGATGTTCGACATCGTCTTGAACAATTTAAGTCGAGGAGAGCTTCTGCGAAACCTTCTACTGATCGCACTGGGGACGTAGTCAAGTACCGCCCTCTTCTTGGGGTCATCGAAGAGGGCATTCAGAAAAGGAAGCGGAGCCGTTCCTTATTTGAGTCTTCTTCTGCTTCGCAGCTTCCTACTCTGCCTCCCCCTACTCAGCCTCCTCGTGATACTACGGAGGAGAGCACGGAGCCCTGCCCCCCTCCTCCTCCTTCCAAGAGTTCTACTGTCATTCATATAAGGCGTCCCGATGTGCCTCGCCCCGTGCCTCGTGACCCTTTTGCCGGTCATCCTGATTTAGACCCAAGTTTTCGGGACATTTCATTCGATGAGACCACGGGCGAGCACCTACTTCCCCGCAACCCCATGGTAAGAGTGCTGGACGAGGCCAAATCTTTAGATCTTGATTTACTTACTACACGGGTAGTCACCATGGGGGATGAGGCCAAGGCTAATATCGACCGGGTGGCCGTAGAGACCAAGAAGTTAATGGAGCATCATGCTAAGTTGGTCAAGGCCGGGGAAGAGATCGGGAGTGCTAACATTCGGTTGAGGTTAAAGGTTGCCGATCAGGCCAAGCAACTCGCCGACCAAGCCATCCAGATTTCCCAGCATGAGGAAGCCTCCAAGCGTCTGAAAGAGACCATGGAGAAGGCCAGTAGGGCGGAATTACGGAAGATGGAGGTCGCTTGCAGGGAACGGATTAACATAGCTATCGCAACGGTGGATGAGGTTCGAAATGCGGATCTCGAGCGGGTGGAGGAGTTGTCAGGGAGGCTCGAGGCTGCGGAGATGGCTCAGGCCGAGTTGAAGGAGGAGATGGAGGAGATGAGGAGGTCCCTCAAGTTGAAGGAAGAGGAAATGAGGAGGTCACTCCAGGCTGACTGCTTGAGATACCAATCAGAGAGGGACGTCGCCATCACCAAGTTGCAAGCTTCCGAGGCCCGGGTGAGGGAGTTTGAGGAAAACGAGGGGATGATGGATGAGATGTTGCAGGATATGTACTTCCACACTTGGAAGGAGGGCGGCTTGTCTTGGATGGATGATTACCCTTGGGTCATGGCCAAGGTGTATCTCCAGGCTTTAGAGGAGGCCAGGGTGAATGCGGGTAAGGAAGGCGGAGAGGCTTTCAACTTGAGTGCGGTCACTGCTCAGTTCTCAAAGGAGGAGCAAGCGGCGGTGAAGGAGGGGATGCGGCTACTCGCTGCAGAGGAAGCGGGCGTGCAGTTGGATGATGAGGATCAAGCGGCGGATGCTGGTGAGTTATTCTTTTCCCTTTCTTTTCTTTTCGTGTTTTCATAACTTGATCGTTCGTTTAATGAATTCCTCTTCTGATCTGGACAGGTGGGACTTCAGATCCACATGCTGGGGGCTCCGATCCTGCGGCTAAGTAGGCTGGGGGAGTTGGTGATGGAGTGTGGATGCATCTGCCATCTTTTTGTTTCTTTTTTATCACTGTTCATGTTAGTCTTTGATAT
Organism: Allium cepa; assembly: GCA_030765085.1. Classification (NCBI taxonomy): domain Eukaryota; kingdom Viridiplantae; phylum Streptophyta; class Magnoliopsida; order Asparagales; family Amaryllidaceae; genus Allium; species Allium cepa. The sequence goes on along the minus strand of CM060941.1, from coordinate 40,005,557 downwards.
GCAACTGTAATAAAATTATTTGCAAAGAATAACTTCGTGTGATCTTATAATATAAGCTGATTTTGTCATGTTTAAATGTTGTTGCTATCTTTATGTGCTGTGTGAGAAGTATAATTATGTATATGCCTGTGATTCCACTTGTGTTTGATGTTAAGTTTTTGCTTGAAATATAATTTCACGTTTTGCAATGTCAGTGTATGAATAAGTTATAGTTACGCATTTATGTACAAGAGAAGAGAGTACCGCCCTTTATGTTTTATTCGCAGGCGTTAGCTTTGAGTGTCTTGTGTAACTGTTCACGGGTATAGCCGAGCGCCCTGCTACCCAGCACGCAGGCTTAGAGCCTCATGAGTGAATGCTTCCTATTTGGTTTCCTGTACTTTAGAGTTTGTTATACAGGATAGGAGAAAAATATTTAAATGAAATGGAAATATAGTAAAAGTAAAACTTCCAGTCACGGAAGGCCGTCGATGTGCTTAAGTTCGTGGCAAACGGGTTTTGTAGTCACTTTCCCTAGCTGTGGGTCTTGGAGACATTTGTCACCCATCTTACGCCTCCGCGGGGAGTTTTCTTTTTTACCACAGCCGCACTTAAGACACATCGGAGCCGAGATCGCGCATGGTAACTACCCGAACCATTATGGTCCGTAATCGTGGGTATTATTCGATTTACCGTGGCCGGCTAGCGTGGGTGCCGTTGGCCGTGAACTACCCCTGGCTGGCCACACCTTATGTTGGGGCTTAAAGTAGGTTCACAGTTACCGACGAGCCGAACGCCGTAATGAGCTGCCATCGGCTATAGTCGGCCTTTATGATGACTTATAATCGGCTCATTACAGTTGGCTTTGAGGGCAGGCGCGCAATGAGTTAACCCGCAGCAGAGGGATGCTGGGGCAAAAGAGTCTCATTGGCGAGTGCATAGAATCGTAGCGTACCTGTTAGGCCTAGTCCAGATGAGGCCGCTGTGCGTCTTGAGTGGAGATGCCATAGAATTTTGTTCAACAGAAAGGGATAACGCTTAACAAGTAGCCAAGACATAAAGGAACAAGTTAAAAAGAGACAAGATTTTTTAAAGTGGTTCGGCACGAAAATGCCTACGTCCATTGATTCTCTTTGTTAATTCACTTCATATGGGCAGTACAAGTTAAGAAAAGTATCGACGGAGGTGTCGGATGTTCCATGCCCTGTGGAACACCTCTCCGTCCACTGTTGACAAAATGTAAGCTCCGTTGTGGAGATCTTTGTGAATTACATATGGTCCGTCCCAGATGGGGTCCAGTGCCCCGGGGCGCGGAAAGATTCGCCTGAGGACAAGATCTCCTTCTTGTAAGCTGCGATGCTTGACTTTGGAATTGTATAGTGCTGCCACTTTTTGTTTGTGAGCTGCTGCTTTGAGTGCTGCATCGTTTCTCCTTTCCTCAATCAGATCCAAAGACATGAGGAGGAGTTCTTTGTTTTCTTCTGGGTTGTAGTGGATCCTACGGTGGGAAGGCACAATAGTCTCAACTGGGAGCATTGCCTCCGATCCATATGCCAAAGAGAAAGGAGTATGTCCCGTTGATGTTCTGAAAGATGTGCGGTATGCCCATAGTGCCGTAGGAAGTTCGTCCACCCAAGCGCCTTTTGACTTTTCAAGTTTCTTCTTGATTAGGGTTTTGAGAATTTTGTTGGCAGCTTCAACTTGTCCGTTTGCCTGAGGGTAAGCTACTGATGAGAAGCTTTTATGAATTCCATGCTCTTGGCACCAGTCGGCAAATTCTTCGCTGTCAAATTGGAGTCCGTTGTCTGATACGATCTTGAGGGGGACTCCATACCTGCACAGAATGTTTTTGATCAAGAAGTTGATAACTTTTGCTGAAGATATTTTATTTAAAGGTTCCGCTTCCACCCATTTGGTGAAATAATCGACTGCCACTATAGCATATTTGGCTCCGCCTCGGCCCGTTGGCAGTTCGCCAATTAAGTCAATTCCCCATACAGCAAAGGGCCAAGGGCTGGTCATTTGAGTAATTTCGTTTGTGGGTAGTCGAGGGATCTTGGCGAACTTTTGACATCTGTCGCATTTCTTAACGAAGTCTAGGGCATCTTTGTTTAGTGTGGGCCAGTAATATCCATATCGGAGTATCTTTCTTGCCAAAGTCTGTCCTCCAGTGTGATCTCCGCATCCTCCCTGATGGATGTTTGTTAATATCTCCTTGGCTTCCCTTCCGGCGACGCATCTTAATAGGGGGCTAGAGAAGCCACGCCGGTAGAGGATGCCTTCTTGTATTGTGTAGTAGGGAACTTTCCTCAAGATCTTCTTGGCTTCGTCACGCCTGTCGGGTAGTATGCCATCTTGCAAATATTTCCGGATAGGAGTCATCCAGGTTCCTTCTTCGATTGCAGTTATCAGATTCGCTTGTTCGAAACTCGGGGCTAGCTGCCTTGAGATTGCTAGTGCTCCGGGAATGGTGCTGTCCTTCATACTAGCTTGCTTTGCAAGTTCATCTGCCTCTTGGTTTTCTTCTCGAGGAATGTGTTTGATTAGATAATGGTCCAATCGATCGAGCAGCAGTCTGGTTTTCTTTAGGTATGCTGTGAGCCGTTCTCCTCGAGTCTGGAATTCTCCTAGTACCTGGTTTACGATAAGCTGAGAATCACTATGAATACATAAGGAATTGATCCCAATTTCTAGGGCCAGTTCCAATCCCGCTATTACTGCTTCATATTCAGCATCGTTGTTAGTGGCCGTGAACTCCAATCTTAATGCATAGTACAACTTTCTTCCCCTGGGGGTGACGATCACAATACCTGCCCCCGAGCCTTGTTCGTTCGATGCTCCGTCTACAAAGAGGTTCCACTTGATGTTTTTTGCTACTTCGGATTGTTCCTTGCCTTCGTTGGTAGTGAATTCGGCAATGAAATCAGCCATGGCTTGTCCTTTGATAGCGGTGCGGGGATGGTAGGTGATATCATACTGACTTAGTTCGATGCACCATTTGAGGAGTCGCCCAGAAGTGTCAGGACGATGGAGCACTTGTCTTAGTGGTTGATCGGTTAGAACCCTGATGGAGTGAGACTGGAAGTAGTGTCGCAGTTTCCGTGACGCGATCAATAAACAATATGCTAACTTCTCAAGTTTAGGATATCTGGCTTCTGCCCCCGTAAATCTCTTGCTTACAAAGTAAACCGGGCGTTGTGTGCGGTCTTCTTCTCTTACCAAGGCGGCGCTTAGAGCATGAGATGATACAGCGAGGTATAGGTATAACACTTCACCTTCATTTGGAGTTGAGAGTACTGGTGGTCTCTGAAGGTGTTCGATTAGGTTGAGGAAGGCTTTTAAGCATTCGTCGGTCCACTCGAACCTCCCTTTGTCTTTCTTGAGTGCTTCGAAGAAAGGGACACACTTGTCAGTTGCCTTGGAAATGAATCTGCTTAGGGCGGCCACCTTCCCGTTTAGGCTCTGCATTTCTTTTCGAGTGGAAGGTATCCTTATTTCTTTTAAAGCCCGGACTTGTTCAGGGTTTGCTTCGATTCCTCTGGCGTGGACGATGAATCCTAAGAATTTTCCCGATGAAACTCCGAAGGAGCACTTTAGGGGATTCAGCTTCATTCCATACCGGCGAAGTACATGAAACATATCGTCCAGATGGCTTACATGGTCGTTGGCTTTCCTGGACTTTACCAACATGTCATCCACATATACTTCCATAGTTCGTCCTATCAGTCCTGCGAACATTTTGTTGACGAGGCGTTGATAGGTAGCTCCAGCATTTTTGAGTCCAAAAGGCATGACTTTGTAACAATATAATCCGCGGTCGGTGATGAAGCTAGTGTGGTCCTGATCGGGAGCGTGCATGGGGATCTGGTTATATCCGGAGTATGCATCCATAAAAGATAGGAGTTCGTGCCCAGCTGTGCTGTCTACGAGTTGGTCAATTCGGGGAAGTGGGAAGCAGTCTTTCGGGCAAGCGTCATTCAGATTGGAGAAGTCAATACATGTTTGCCACTTTCCATTGGCATTTTTTACTAGCACCGGGTTAGCGATCTATTCTGGGTAGATGGCTTCCCGTATGAAGCCATTAGCAAGTAGATTTTTTACTTCCTCATCAAGGGCTGCTGATCGCTCTGCCCCCATGCTCCTCTTTTTCTGCTTTACTGGTACCTTGGTGGGATCGATGTTCAACATGTGGCATGCTATGTCTGGGGAGATTCCTGTCATATCGGCATGGGTCCACGCAAATACATCTAAGTTGTGGCGGAGGAAGTCAATGAGTTGATCATTCAATCCCGTTTTCAGCTGAGATCCGATTTTTAATAGTCTACTTGAATCATGCTTATCTACCGATACGAATTCCATAGCCTCTGCAGGCTCGGCGGTAGCCTCCTCCTCTTTATCCCTGGGGTCTAGTTCATTGAAGGGATCGCTTGTGTATCGAAGAGGAGGGGCTCTCTTTAGTTGCTATGCCTCCAAGCTTTTCATGCAGAGAGTAGTCTCTGCATCTTTTCCTTTATTCTTTCTGCGGTTATTGCGAAGTTCAGTTACGTAGCAGTCTCGGGCAGCATCTTGATTTCCTTCTACTTCTCCTACTCCGTTGTCTGTTGGAAATTTCATTTTCAGGCACCAGGGGGCTAATACAATCTGAAAGTCAGACAAGGCTGGTCTTCCCAAGAAAGCGTTGTAAGCCGAGTGGTTTTCTATTAGTACGAACGTTTGTTTTCGCACAACGGAGCGGGGATGACTTCCTATTTCGACGAAGAGGTCAAGTTGCCCGAGAGGCATCTTTGCATCTCCAGTGAAACCGTGCAGTGGTTTGTCACAGGGGGATACATCCTTCATTGATAACTTCATTTTGTCGAAAGCATGTTTGAACAGGATATTAACGGAGCTTCTCGTGTCTATTAGAATCCGAAAAACTTTAGCTGGACCAAACCAGGCAGAGATGACCATGGGATCCATATGTGGGTACTGTCTTCCTTCCAAATCATGCCTACTGAATACAATGTCATTGTTTTCTTTTCGTTTCGGGTGGCGTTCCTCCGTAATGGAGTTAACATATCCTTCGGCATTTCTAAGCGACTTGCCGTACCTTTCCATCTCTGCCCAACTTCTGTCGGCGATGTGTGGTCCTCCTGAGATGGTAAGGACCACTATCTTCTCTTGACCAGAGCCACTGGTGTTGTGATTTTTGCGATTCCCTCCGCCTACTTCTGGGAGGGGTTGCTTTGAGTTCTCGTTGGCAGGAGTTGGAGTCCTGTTCTGACCTTTCACATAACGTTCCAGTCTTCTTCTTCTAATGTGTTCTTCGATCAAGTCCCGAAGATGGTGGCATTCATTGGTGTCATGTCCGTGGGATTCGTGGAAGCGACAGAACTTTCCGGACTTGAGTGCGTTATCTGATTCTTTCTTGTGCGGGGGGCGCTTGTATCTGAGTTCGCCCTGAGTGGCTAGGTAGATGTTTTCGATTGTTTCATTCAAAGGAGTGTAGGAGTCAAATCTTGGCCCTGGTCGATATTGGCGCTTCTCAACCTTTCTGCCTCCAGCATTGTCTCTAGATTCATTTCTTCGAGCGTCCTTAGCTGCAGTGGGAACCTTGTCCTGAACTATCTTGCCTTGTTGCCCTGACTGCCTCTCAGTAGCAGCGTCTTCAAGTCTCATATACTTTCCAGCTTCATGGAAGAAATCAGGCAAGGTAGCTGGTTTTTCCTTAGTTAATCTTCTGGCAAACTTGGTGTCTGGATGTACACCACTACAGAGGGCCATCAGAGTGAGTTTTTCATCGGCATCTTGAACTGCTGCCGCTGCGGCGTTGAACCGTGTTAGATATTGTTGCAGCGTCTCTCCGGATTTCTGTTTGACATTGGATAGAGAATAAGCATCCTTGGGTTGTTCCACATGGATGCGGAACTGGCTAATAAACCTTTCTTTTAACATCTCCCATGAGCTGATGGATCCTTGGGGTAGATGGCAGAACCAGGAGGTAGCTAGATCTGATAGGAATAGCGGAAAGCATTTACATAATACTCCTTCTGTTGCTCCACTCATGAGCATATGCTGGGTGTATCTCTGCAGGTGTACGATGGGGTCGGAAGTTCCTTTGTAAGGTTCCATGGTTGGCATTTTCCATTCCCGGGGAGTGATGGCAGTTTCGATATTTCGGGTAAAGGGACTGGTGACCCTAGCGCCTATTCCCCGGTCCCTTTGCTCCCGTTGGACACATTCTCTGAATAATCGTGCCATTCGTTCGTCAGAACTTGGAGCGGACAAAAATGAGCTCGGTTCTTCCCTGCGGGATCTATCTCGTCCGGATGCCCTGTAGGGATGGTACAGTCTATCACCTCTAGCATTATCCAGTGGTTGTCTTTGGCTGCTTGGATGCACGCTAGGACCAGCTACAGTTGCCCCCTGCCTCGATCTTCCCCTGTGGGGTTCTGTTTCGAGCACATCCATGGGGTCAACTTCGGGCTGGGTTCTAGCTCGGCTCCGTTCAGCGGGGTTTCTATGATTAGGTGGCATGACTGGCTCAGCTACATCCGACCCTCGCCTGGTGCCTCCCCCGCTAGGTTCGGTTCCAAGGGCTTCCTCGAGTCGGAATTCGGGCTGAGTCCGGGCGCGGCCCCTATCATCGTTTTTCCTGTTGGTAGCTTGTTCGAAGAGTGGAGACCTTTGTTGCCTCCGGGATCCTCCGGATTGGGATTCACCCCATGATTCCGTGTTGCGGTTGGACTCCTCAGCATCCCTTAAGCGTGACATGAGTTGGTCCACCAAAGTTTCTTGTTGGGATGTGAAGCGGTTAGTTACTTCAGCCACAACCCTGTCCAGATCTGCCCTAGTGATTGGTTGTTCCGTTGCGGGACCAGTTGGATTCTCCTGATTTTCATCTGGTACTGCTGTTGAAGTGGGCTGATCTGTGATTGCTGGATCTGGAAGGCTGCTAGTTGCGATGTTCTTTCCTTTGTTAACATCCCTTCTCTGCTTGGAAGGCATGATTTCTAAGCAACGAGTGATGTTGTTAGGAAAGAGGTTGAGTGGGAGAAGATGAAGCCTGAGTTCAGTTCTCAGTGAAAGCACCAAAAATGTTTGCACAAAAAATGGACAAACACCTCCAAGTCGTGTTATTTAGTCGATTATATGTAATTTTCAATGATTTTAGATGAGTATGTAAATATGAGAAAAGTAGGGGCTGAAATGTAAAAGACACACAGATTTATAGTGGTTCGGCCAGAATGTGCCTACGTCCACTTTTTATGTTATTATCTTCTTTCTTTCAGGTTACAAGTACAATGCGTTGTATACAAGTGTATGAAAGTAGTTTGAAAGTTCCTTCCTTGCTTGAGCTCTCAAACTTGTCTGCCATTGTTGTACCCCTGCCCCTCTATTTATAGAGTGAGGTAGGGGGCAGGGGTCTTGGAAGTATATAGCTGCTGGCGGGCCCGGGCTGAAGCAATCTGGACTGGCAATCATCTGGTTCGGCGGAGATCCATTCGGTGGTGAGGTATGGTTTTGGCTCGGTGGCGTTGGTCCGGCCATGCACGATTCGGTGTTGGTGGTCCGGTCGTGGAGTGGGATGGTGGTCCATTCGGCATCGAGGTAGGTAGTTGGTCCGGTGATGGCCATGGTCCGGTGATGGCCCTGGTTCGGCATGCATGGGAGAGGCCGAATGGAACATGGAGAAGGTTGGTCCGGTGGGGGTGAGAGCTGTGCTTTGCCGAATGAGATGATGCCGAATGAGGTGATGCCGAATGAGGTGATGGTTGAATGGAGGCTTGGGTCGAACGAGCTTCTTTATGGAGAATGTCGGATAGACTTCTAGGTTAGTATTGAGCTTCTTGGCTGTCGAACGAAGTGGAGGTTGCGAGCCCGGGTGAAATTGTGACTTCCTGGTCCCGAGATTTTCTGGGTGAGAATTCGCCCAACACCTGTCAAAACGAAGGCATCGATGAGTTCTACGGCTTTGACAGCTTTCAGCCGTCAACGGATAGATTAATGCCCAAAAAGGACAACCCGAATCTCAATCGGGTCACGTAAGTTTTTTACCCTTCGTTTTTTCGACACGTGGATTTTTACGGTAAAACGGGATTACCGTGGCTCGTCTTTGATTCACCATCGCTAGAGAGTGGTGCACCATGGTTTCCGTTTCAAATCCAAGCACGCGTTTCTAAAAGTCGTAAGGCACTGTTTCGCCATTTCGGACGGATGTTGCACCTTACACCGTGGATGTTGCACCCTGTAGATATCGATTATTCGGACGGCCATAACTTCTGTCTCGTTTAGAGTTACGGGAGCCATAACCTGTCAAAACGAAGGCCTCGATGATTTCTACGGCTTTGACACCTTTCAGCCGTCAACGGATAGATTAATGCCCAAAAAGAACAACCAGAATCTCAATCGGGTCACGTAAGTTTTTTACCATTCGTTTTTTCGAAACGTGGGTATTTACGGTAAAACGGGATAACCGTGGCTCGTCTTCGATTCACCATCGCTGGAGAGTGGTGCACCATGGTACTGTTCCGTTTCAAATCCATGCACGCATTTCTAAAAGTCGTACGGCACTGTTTCGCCATTTTGGACGTATGTTGCACCTTGCACCGTGGATGTTGCACCCTGTAGATATCGATTATTTGGACGGCCATAACTTCTGGCTCGTTTAGAGTTACGGGAGCCATAACCTTTCAAAACGAAGGCATTGATGAGTTCTACGGTTTTGACAGCTTTCAGCTGTCAACGGATAGATTAATGCCCAAAAAGGACAACCTGAATCTCAATCGGGTCACGTAAGTTTTTCACCCTTCGTTTTTTCGACACGTGGATTTTTACGGTAAAACGGGATTACCGTGACTCGTCGTCGATTCACCATCGCTGGAGAGTGGCGCACCATGGTACTGTTCCATTTCAAATCCATGCACGCATTTCTAAAAGTCGTACGGCACTGTTTCGCCATTTCGGACGAATGTTGCACCTTGCACCGTGGACGTTGCACCCTGTAGATATTGATTATTCGGACGACCATAACTTCTGGCTCGTTTAGAGTTACGGGAGCCATAACCTGTCGAAACGAAGGCATCTATGAGTTCTACGGCTTTGACAGCTTTCAGCCGTCAACGGATAGATTAATGCCCAAAAAGGACAACCCGAATCTCAATCGGGTCACGTAAGTTTTTGACCCTTCGTTTTTTCGACACGTGGATTTTTACGGTAAAACGGGATTTCCGTGGATCGTCTTCGATTTACCATCGCTGGAGAGTGGTGCACCATTGTACTGTTCCGTTTCAAATCCATGCACGCATTTCTAAAAGTCTTACGGTACTGTTTCGCCATTTCGGACGGATGTTGCACCTTGCACCGTGTATGTTGCACCCTGTAGATGTCTGTTATTCGGACGGCCATAACTTCTGGCTCGTTTAGAGTTACGGGAGCCATAACCCGTCAAAACGAAGGCCTCGATGAGTTCTACGGCTTTGACAGCTTTAAGCCGTCAACGGATAGATTAATGCCCAAAAAGGACAACCCGAATCTCAATCGGGTCACGTAAGTTTTTCACCCTTCGTTTTTTCGACACGTGGATTTTTACGGTAAAACGGGAATACCTTGGCTCGTCTTCGATTCACCGTCGTTGGAGAGTGATGCACCATGGTACTGTTCCGTTTCAAATCCAAGCACGCATTTCTAAAAGTCGTACGGCACTGTTTCGCCATTTCGGACGGATGTTGCACCTTGCACTGCGGATGTTGCACCTTGTAGATATCGATTATTTGGACAGCCATAACTTCTGTCTCGTTTAGAGCGGGAGCCATAACCTGTCAAAAGGAAGGCATCGATGAGTTCTACAGCTTTGACAGCTTTCAGCCGTCAACGGATAGATTAATGCACAAAAAGGACAATCCGAATCTCAATTGGGTCACGTAAGTTTTTAACCATTCATTTTTTCGAAACGTGGATTTTTACGGTAAAACGGGATAACCGTGGCTCGTCTTCGATTCACCATCGCTGGAGAGTGGTGCACCATGGTACTGTTCCGTTTCAAATCCAAGCACGCATTTCTAAAAGTCGTACGGCACTGTTTCGCCATTCCGGACGAATGTTGCACCTTGCACCGTGGATATTGCACCCTGTAGATATCGATTATTCGGACGGCCATAACTTCTGGCTCGTTTAGAGTTACAGGAGCAATAACCTTTCAAAACGAAAGCCTCGATGAGTTCTACGGGTTTGATTGCTTTCAGCTGTCAACGGATAGATTAATGCCCAAAAAGGATAACCCGAATCTCAATCGGGTCACGTAAGTTTTTCACCCTTCGTTTTTTCGACACGTGGATTTTTATGGTAAAACGGGATTACCGTGGCTCGTCATCGATTCACCATCGCTTGAGTGTGGTGCACCATGATACTGTTCCGTTTCAATTCCATGCACTCATTTCTAAAAGTCGTACGGCACTGTTTCGCCATTTCGGACGGATGTTGCACCTTGCACCGTGGATGTTGCACCCTGTAGATATCGATTATTCGGACGACCATAACTTCTGGCTCGTTTAGAGTTACGGGAGGCATAACCTGTCAAAACGAAGGCATCGATGAGTTCTACGGCTTTGACAGCTTTCAGCCGTCAACGGATAGATTAATGCCCAAAAAGGACAACCCGAATCTCAATCGGGTCACGTAAGTTTTTTACCCTTCGTTTTTTCGACACGTGGATTTTTAGGGTAAAACGGGATTACCGTGGCTCGTCTTTGATTCACCATCGCTGGAGAGTGGTGCACCATGGTACTGTTCCGTTTCAAATCCAAGCACGCATTTCTAAAAGTCGTACGGCACTGTTTCGCCATTTCGGACGGATGTTGCACCTTGCACCGTGGATATTGCACCCTGTAGATATCGATTATTCGGACGGCCATAACTTCTGTCTCGTTTAGAGTTACGGGAGCCATAACCTTTCAAAACGAAGGCATCGATGAGTTCTACGGCTTTGACAGCTTTCAGCCATCAACGGATAGATTAATGCCCAAAAAGGACAACCCGAATCTCAATCGGGTCACGTAAGTTTTTTACCATTCGTTTTTTCGAAACGTGGATTTTTACGGTAAAACGGGATTACCGTGGCTCGTCTTTGATTCACCATCACTAGAGAGTGGTGCACCATGGTACTGTTCCGTTTCAAATCCAAGCACGCATTTCTAAAAGTCGTACGGCACTGTTTCGCCATTTTCGACGGATGTTGCTCCTTGCACCGTGGATGTTGCAACCTGTAGATATCGATTATTCGGACGACCATAACTTCTGTCTCGTTTAGAGTTACGGGAGCCATAACCTATCAAAACGAAGGCATCGATGAGTTCTACGGCTTTGACAGCTTTCACCCATCAACGGATAGATTAATGCCCAAAAAGGACAACCCGAATCTCAATCGGGTCACGTAAGTTTTTTACCCTTCGTTTTTTCGACACGTGGATTTTTACGGTAAAACGGGATTACCGTGGCTCGTCTTCGATTCACCATCGCTGGAGAGTGGTGCACCATGGTACTGTTCTGTTTCAAATCCATGCACGCATTTCTAAAAATCGTATGGCACTGTTTCGCCATTTCGGACGTATGTTGCACCTTGCACCGTGGATGTTGCACCCTGTAGATATCGATTATTCGGACTGCCATAACTTCTGGCTCGTTTAGAGTTACGGGAGCCATAACCTTTCAAAACGAAGGCATCGATGAGTTCTACGGCTTTGACAGCTTTCAGCCATCAACGGATAGATTAATGCCCAAAAAGGACAACCCGAATCTCAATCGGGTCACGTAAGTTTTTTACCATTCATTTTTTCGAAACGTGGATTTTTATGGTAAAACGGGATTACCGTGGCTCGTCTTTGATTCACCATCACTAGAGAGTGGTGCACCATGGTACTGTTCCGTTTCAAATCCAAGCACACATTTCTAAAAGTCGTACGGCACTGTTTCGCCATTTTCGACGGATGTTGCTCCTTGCACCGTGGATGTTGCAACCTGTAGATATCGATTATTCGGACGACCATAACTTATGTCTCGTTTAGAGTTACGGGAGGCATAACCTATCAAAACGAAGGCATCGATGAGTTCTACGGCTTTGACAGCTTTCACCCATCAACGGATAGATTAATGCCCAAAAAGGACAACCCGAATCTCAATCGGGTCACGTAAGTTTTTTACCCTTCGTTTTTTCGACACATGGATTTTTACGGTAAAACGGGATTACCGTGGCTCGTCTTTGATTCACCATCACTAGAGAGTGGTGCACCATGGTACTGTTCCGTTTCAAATCCAAGCACGCATTTCTAAAAGTCGTACGGCACTGTTTCGCCATTTTCGACGGATGTTGCTCCTTGCACCGTGGATGTTGCAACCTGTAGATATCGATTATTCGGACGACCATAACTTCTGTCTCGTTTAGAGTTACGGGAGGCATAACCTATCAAAACGAAGGCATCGATGAGTTCTACGGCTTTGACAGCTTTCACCCATCAACGGATAGATTAATGCCCAAAAAGGACAACCCGAATCTCAATCGGGTCACGTAAGTTTTTTACCCTTCGTTTTTTCGACATGTGGATTTTTACGGTAAAACGGGATTACCGTGGCTCGTCTTCGATTCACCATCGCTGGAGAGTGGTGCACCATGGTACTGTTCCGTTTCATATCCAAGCACGCATTTCTAAAAGTCGTACGGCACTGTATCGCCATTTCGGACGGATGTCGCACCTTGCACCGTGGATGTTGCACCCTATAGATATCGATTATTCGGACAGCCATAACTTCTGTCTCGTTTAGAGTTACGGGAGCCATAACCTGTCAAAACGAAGGCATCAATGAGTTCTACGGTTTAACAGCTTTCAGCCATCAACGGATAGATTAATGCCCAAAAAGGGCAACCCGAATCTCAATCGGTTAACGTAAGTTTTTAACCATTCATTTTTTCGAAACGTGGATTTTTAAGGTAAAACGGGATAACCGTGGCTCGTCTTCGATTCACCATCGCTGGAGAGTGGTGCACCATGGTACTGTTCCGTTTCAAATCCATGCACTCATTTCTAAAAGTCGTACGTCACTGTTTTGCCATTTCGGACGGATGTTGCACCTTGCACCGTGGATGTTGCACCCTGTAGATATCGATTATTCGGACGGCCATAACTTCTGGCTCGTTTAGAGTTATGGGAGCCATAACCTTTCAAAACGAAGGCCTCGATGAGTTCTACGGCTTTGATTGCTTTCAGCTGTCAACGGATAGATTAATGCCCTAAAAGGACAACCCGAATCTCAATCGGGTCACGTATGTTTATCACCCTTCGTTTTTTCGACACGTGGATTTTTACGGTAAAACGTGATTACCGTGGCTCGTCATCGATTCACCATCGCTGGAGTGTGGTTCACCATGATACTGTTCTGTTTCAAATCCATGCACGCATTTCTAAAAGTCGTACGGCACTGTTTCGCCATTTCGGACGGATGTTGCACCTTGCATAGTGGATGTTGCACCCTGTAGATATCGATTATTCAGACGACCATAACTTCTGGCTCGTTTAGAGTTACGGGATCCATAACCTGTCAAAACGAAGGCATCGATGAGTTCTACGGCTTTGACACCTTTCAGCCGTCAACGGATAGATTAATGCCCAAAAAGGACAACCCGAATCTCAATCGGGTCACGTAAGTTTTTTACCCTTCGTTCTTTCGAAACGTGGATTTTTGCGGTAAAACGGGATAACCGTGGCTCGTCTTCGATTCACCATCGCTGGAGAGTGGTGCACCATGGTACTGTTCCATTTCAAATCCATGCACGCATTTCTAAAAGTCGTACGGCACTGTTTCGCCATTTCGGACGGATGTGGCACCTTGCACCGTGTATGTTGCACCGTGTAGATAACTATTATTCGGACGGCAATAATTTATGGCTCGTTTAGAGTTACGGGAGCCATAACCTGTCAAAACGAAGGCCTCGATGAGTTCTACGGCTTTGACAACTTTCATCCGTCAACGGATAGACTAATGCCCAAAAAGGACAACCCGAATCTCAATCGGGTCACATAAGTTTTTTACCCTTCGTTTTTTCGACACGTGGATTTTTACGGTAAAACGGGATTACCGTGGCTCGTCTTCGATTTACCATCGCTGGAGAGTGGTGCACCATTGTACTGTTCCGTTTCAAATCCATGCACGCATTTCTAAAAGTCGTACGGCACTGTTTCGCCATTTCGGACGGATGTGGCACCTTGCACCGTGTATGTTGCACCGTGTAGATATCTATTATTCAGACGGCCATTATTTATGGCTCGTTTAGAGATACGGGAGCCATAACCTGTCAAAACGAAGGCCTCGATTAGTTCTACGGCTTTGACACCTTTCAGCCGTCAACGGATAGATTAATGCCCAAAAAGGACAACCTGAATCTCAATCGGGTCACGTAAGTTTTTTACCCTTCGTTTTTTCGACACGTGGATTTTTACGGTAAAACGGGATTACCGTGGCTCGTCTTCGATTCACCATCGCTGGAGAGTGATGCACCATGGTAATGTTCCGTTTCAAATCCAAGCACGCATTTCTAAAAGTCGTACGGCACTGTTTCGCCATTGCGGACGGATGTTGCACCTTGCACCGTGGATGTTGCACCTTGTAGATATCGATTATTCGGACGGCCATAACTTCTATCTCGTTTAGAGTTACGGGAGCCATAACCTGTCAAAACGAAGGCATCGATGAGTTCTACGGATTTGACAGCTTTCAGCCATCAACAGATAGATTAATGCCCAAAAAGGACAACCCGAATCTCAATCGGGTCACGTAAGTTTTTTACCATTCGTTTTTTCGAAACGTGGATTTTTACGGTAAAACGGGATAACCGTGGCTCGTCATCGATTCACCATCGCTGGAGAGTGGTGCACCATGGTACTGTTCTGTTTTAAATCCATGCACGCATTTCTAAAAGTCGTACGGCACTGTTTCGCCATTTCGGACATATGTTGCACCTTGCACCGTGGATGTTGCACCCTGTAGATATCGATTATTCGGACGGCCATAACTTCTGGCTCGTTTAGAGTTACGGGAGCCATAACCTTTCAAAACGAAGGCATCGATGAGTTCTACGGCTTTGACAGCTTTCAGCTGTCAACGGATAGATTAATGCCCAAAAAGGACAACCTGAACCTCAATCGGGTCACGTAAGTTTTTCACCCTTCGTTTTTTCGACAGGTGGATTTTTACGGTAAAACGGGATTACCGTGGCTCGTCGTTGATTCACCATCGCTGGACAGTGGTGCACCATGGTACTGTTCCGTTTCAAATCCATGCACGCATTTCTAAAAGTCGTACGGCACTGTTTCGCCATTTCGGACGGATGTTGCACTTTGCACCGTGGATGTTGCACCCTGTAGATATCGATTATTCGGACGACCATAACTTCGGGCTCGTTTAGAGTTACGGGAGCCATAACCTGTCAAAACGAAGGCATCGATGAGTTCTACGGCTTTGACAGCTTTTAGCCGTCAACGGATAAATTAATGCCCAAAAAGGACAACCGAATCTCAATCGGGTCACGTAAGTTTTTTACCCTTCGTTTTTTCGACACGTGGATTTTTACGGTAAAACGGGATTACCGTGGCTTGTCTTCGATTCACATCCCTGGAGAGTGGTGCACCATGGTACTGTTCCATTTCAAATCCATGCACGCATTTCTAAAAGTCGTACGGCACTGTTTCGCCATTTCGGACGGATGTTGCACCTTGCACCATGTATGTTGCACCGTGTAGATATCTATTATTCGGACGGCCATAACTTATGGCTCGTTTAGACTTACGGGAGCCATAACCTGTCAAAACGAAGGCATCGATGAGTTCTACGGCTTTGACAGCTTTCAGCCGTCAACGGATAAATTAATGCCCAAAAAGGACAACCGAATCTCAATCGGGTCACGTAAGTTTTTTACCCTTCGTTTTTTCGACACGTGGATTTTTACGGTAAAACGGGATTACCGTGGCTCGTCTTCGATTCACCATCGCTGGAGAGTGGTGCACCATGGTACTGTTCCGTTTCAAATCCATGCACGCATTTCTAAAAGTCGTACGGCACTGTTTCGCCATTTCGGACGGATGTTGTACCTTGCACCGTGTATGTTGCACCGTGTAGATATCTATTATTCGGACGGCCATAACTTATGGCCCGTTTAGTGTTACGGGAGCCATAACCTGTCAAAACGAAGGCCTCGATGAGTTCTACGGTTTTGACACCTTTCAGCCGTCAACGGATAGATTAATGTCCAAAAATGACAACCCGAATCTCAATCGGGTCACGTAAGTTTTTTACCCTTCGTTTTTTCGACACGTGGATTTTTACGGTAAAACGGGATTACCGTGGCTCGTCTTTGATTCACCATCACTAGAGAGTGGTGCAGCATGGTACTGTTCCGTTTCAAATCCAAGCACGCATTTCTAAAAGTCGTACGGCACTGTTTCGCCATTTCCGACGGATGTTGCTCCTTGCACCGTGGATGTTGCACCCTGTAGATATCGATTATTCGGACGGCCATAACTTCTGTCTCGTTTAGAGTTACGGGAGCCATAACCTGGCAAAACGAAGGCATCGATGAGTTCTACGGCTTTGACAGCTTTCAGCCATCAACGGATAGATTAATGCCCAAAAAGGATAACCCGAATCTTAATCGGGTCACGTAAGTTTTTTACCCTTCGTTTTTTCGACACGTGGATTTTTACGCTAAAACGGGATTACCGTGGCTCGTCTTCGATTCACCATCGCTGGAGAGTGGTGCACCATGGTACTGTTCCGTTTCATATCCTAGCACGCATTTCTGAAAGTCGTATGACACTGTTTCGCCATTTCGGACGGATGTTGCACCTTGCACCGTGGATGTTGCACCCTGTAGATATCGATTATTCGGACAGCCGTAACTTCTGTCTCGTTTAAAGGTACGGGAGCCATAACCTGTCAAAACGAAGGCATCGATGAGTTCTACGGCTTTGAGAGTTCTCAGCCTTCAACGGATAGATTAATGCCCAAAGAGGACAACCCGAATCTCAATCGGGTCACTTAAGTTTTTAACCATTCATTTTTTCGAAATGTGGATTTTTACGGTAAAACGGGATAACCGTGGCTCGTCTTCGATTCACCATCGCTGGAGAGTGGTGCACCATGGTACTGCTCCGTTTCAAATCCATGCACGCATTTCTAAAAGTCGTACGGCACTGTTTCGCCATTTCGGACGGATGTTGCACCTTGCACCGTGGATGTTGCACCCTGTAGATATCGATTATTCGGACGGCCATAACTTCTGGCTCGTTTAGAGTTACGGGAGCCATAACCTTTGAAAACGAAGGCATCGATGAGTTCTACAGCTTTGACAGCTTTCATCCTTCAACGGATAGATTAATGTCCAATAAGGACAACCCGAATCTCAATCGGGTCACGTAAGTTTTTTACCCTTCATTTTCTCGAAATGTGGATTTTTACGGTAAAACGGGATAACCGTGGCTCGTCTTCGATTCACCATCGCTGGAGAGTGGTGCACCATGGTACTGCTCCGTTTCAAATCCATGCACGCATTTCTAAAAGTCGTACGGCACTGTTTCGCCATTTCGGACGGATGTTGCACCTTGCACCGTGGATGTTGCACCCTGTAGATATCGATTATTCGGACGACCATAACTTCTGGCTCGTTTAGAGTTACGGGAGCCATAACCTGTCAAAACGAAGGCGTCGATGAGTTCTACGTCTTTGACAGCATTCAGCCGTCAACGGATAGATTAATGCCCAAAAAGGGCAACCCGAATCTCAATCGGGTCACGTAAGTTTTTTACCCTTCGTTTTTTCGACACGTGGATTTTTACGGTAAAACGGGATTACCGTGGCTCGTCTTCGATTTACCATCGCTGGAGAGTGGTGCACCATTGTACTGTTCCGTTTCAAATCCATGCACGCATTTCTAAAAGTCGTACGGCACTGTTTCGCCATTTCGGACGGATGTTGCACCTTGCACCGTGTATGTTGCACCGTGTAGATATCAATTATTCGGACGGCCATTATTTATGGCTCGTTTAGAGTTACGGGAGCCATAATCTGTCAAAATGAAGGCCTCGATGAGTTCTACGGTTTTGACAGCTTTCAGCCATCAACGGATAGATTAATGCCCAAAAAGGACAACCCGAATCTCAATCGGGTCACGTAAATTTTTTACCCTTCGTTTTTTCGACACGTGGATTTTTACGGTAAAACGGGATTACCATGGCTCGTCTTCGATTTACCATCGCTGGAGAGTGGTGCACCATTGTAACGTTCCGTTTCAAATCCAAGCACGCATTTCAAAAAGTCGTACGGCACTGTTTCGCCATTTCGGACGGATGTTGCACCTTGCACCGTGGATGTCGCACCCTGTAGATATCTATTATTCGGACGACCATAACTTCTGGCTCGTTTAGAGTTACGGGAGCCATAACCTGTCAAAACAAAGGCCTCGATGTGTTCTACGGCTTTGACAGCTTTAAGCCGTCAACGGATAGATTAATGCCCAAAAAGGACAACCCGAATCTCAATCGGGTCACGTAAGTTTTTCACCCTTCGTTTTTTCGACACGTGGATTTTTACGGTAAAACGGGATTACCGTGGCTCGTCTTCGATTCACCATCGCTGGAGAGTGATGCACCATGGTACTGTTCCGTTTCAAATCCATGCACGCATTTCTAAAAGTCGTACGGCACTGTTTCACCGTTTCGGACGTATGTTGCACCTTGCACCATGGATGTTGCACCCTGTAGATATCGATTATTCGGACGGCCATAACTTCTGGCCCGTTTAGAGTTACGGGAGCCATAACCTTTCAAAATGAAGGCATCGATGAGTTCTACGGCTTTGACAGCTTTCAGCTGTCAACGGATAGATTAATGCCCAAAAAGGACAACCTGAATCTCAATCGGGTCACGTAAATTTTTCACCCTTCGTTTTTTCGACACGTGGATTTTTACGGTAAAACAGGATTACTGTGGCTCGTCGTCGATTCACCATCGCTGGAGAGTGGTGCACCATGGTACTGTTCCGTTTCAAATCCATGCACACATTTCTAAAAGTCGTACGGCACTTTTTCGCCATTTCGGACGGATGTTGCACTTTGCACCGTGGATGTTGCACCCTGTAGATATCGATTATTCGGTCGACCATAACTTCTGGCTCGTTTAGAGTAACGGGATCCATAACCTGTCAAAACGATGGCATCGATGAGTTCTACGGCTTTGACAGCTTTCAGCCGTCAACGGATAGATTAATGCCCAAAAAGGACAACCGAATCTCAATCGGGTCACGTAAGTTTTTTACCCTTCGTTTTTTCGACACGTGGATTTTTACGGTAAAACGGGATTACCGTGGCTTGCCTTCGATTCACATCCCTGGAGATGGTGCACCATGGTACTGTTCCGTTTCAAATCCATGCACGCATTTCTAAAAGTCGTACGGCACTGTTTCGCCATTTCGGACGGATGTTGCACCTTGCACCGTGTATGTTGCACCGTGTAGATATCTATTATTCGGACGGCCATAACTTATGGATCGTTTAGAGTTACGGGAGCCATAACCTATCAAAACGAAGGCCTCGATTAGTTCTACGGTTTTGACACCTTTCAGCCGTCAACGGATAGATTAATGCCCAAAAAAGACAACCCGAATCTCAATCGGGTCACGTAAGTTTTTTACCCTTCGTTTTTTCGACACGTGGATTTTTACGGTAAAATGGGATTACCGTGGCTCGTCTTTGATTCACCATCACTAGAGAGTGGTGCACCATGGTACTGTTCCGTTTCAAATCCAAGCACGCATTTCTAAAATTCGTACGGCACTGTTTCGCCATTTCCGACGGATGTTGCTCCTTGCACCGTGGATGTTGCACCCTGTAGATATCGATTATTCGGACGGCCATAACTTCTGTCTCGTTTAGAGTTACGGGAGCCATAACCTATCAAAACGAAGGCATCGATGAGTTCTACGGCTTTGACAGCTTTTAGCCATCAACGGATAGATTAATGCCCAAAAAGGACAGCCCGAATCTCAATCGGGTCACGTAAGTTTTTTACCCTTCGTTTTTTCGACACGTGGATTTTTACGGTAAAACGGGATTACCGTGGCTCGTCTTCGATTCACCATCGCTGGAGAGTGGTGCACCATGGTACTGTTCCATATCATATCCAAGCACGCATTTCTGAAAGTCGTACGGCACTGTTTCGCCATTTCGGACGGATGTTGCACCTTGCACCGTGGATGTTGCACCCTGTAGATATCGATTATTCGGACAGCCATAACTTCTGTCTCGTTTAGATTTACGGGAGCCATAACCTGTCAAAACGAAGGCATCGATGAGTTCTACGGCTTTGGCAGCTTTCAGCCATCAACGGATAGATTAATGCCCAAAAAGGACAACCCGAATCTCAATCGGGTCACGTAAGTTTTTAACCATTCATTTTTTCGAAACGTTGATTTTTACGGTAAAACGGGATAACGGTGGCTCGTCTTCGATTCACCATCGCTGGAGAGTGGTGCACCATGGTACTGTTCCGTTTCAAATCCATGCACGCATTTCTAAAAGTCGTACGGCACTGTTTCGCCTTTTCGGACGGATGTTGCACCTTGCACCGTGGATGTTGCACCCTGTAGATATCGATTATTCGGACGGCCATAACTTCTGGCTCGTTTAGAGTTGCGGGAGCCATAACCTTTCAAAACGAAGGCCTCGATGAGTTCTACGGCTTTGATTGCTTTCAGCTGTCAACGGATAGATTAATGCCCAAAAAGGACAACCCGAATCTCAATCGGGTCACGTAAGTTTTCCACCCTTCGTTTTTTCGACACGTGGATTTTTACGGTAAAACGGGATTACCGTGGCTCGTCATCGATTCACCATCGCTGGAGTGTGGTGCACCATGATACTGTTCCGTTTCAAATCTATGCACGCATTTCTAAAAGTCGTACGGCACTGTTTCGCCATTTCGGACGGATGTTGCACCTTGCACCGTGGATGTTGCACCCTGTAGATATCGATTATTCGGACGACCATAACTTCTGGCTCGTTTAGAGTTACGGGAGCCATAACCTATCAAAACGAAGGCATCGATGAGTTCTACGTCTTTGACAGCTTTCAACCGTCAATGGATAGATTAATGCCCAAAAAGGACAACCCGAATTTCAATCGGGTCACGTAAGTTTTTTACCCTTCGTTTTTTCGACACGTGGATTTTTACGGTAAAACGGGATTACCGTGGCTCGTCTTCGATTTACCATCACTGGAGAGTGGTGCACCATTGTACTGTTCCGTTTCAAATCCATGCATGCATTTCTAAAAGTCGTACGGCACTGTTTCGCCATTTCGGACGGATGTTGCACCTTGCACCGTGTATGTTGCACCGTGTAGATATCTATTATTCGGACGGCCATTATTTATGGCTCGTTTAGAGTTACGGGAGCCATAACCTGTCAAAACGAAGGCCTCGATGAGTTCTACGGCTTTGACACCTTTCAGCCATCAACGGATAGATTAATGCCCAAAAAGGACAACCCGAATCTCAATCGGGTCACGTAAGTTTTTTACCCTTCGTTTTTTCGACACGTGGATTTTTACGATAAAACGGGATTACCGTGGCTCGTCTTTGATTCACCATCGCTGGAGAGTGGTGCACCATGGTACTGTTCCGTTTCAAATCCAAGCACACATTTCTAAAAGTCGTACGGCACTGTTTCGCCTTTTCGGACGGATGTTGCACCTTGCATCGTGGATGTTGCACCGTGTAGATATCGATTATTCGGACGGCCATAACTTCTGTCTCGTTTAGAGTTACGGGAGCCATAACCTTTCAAAACGAAGGCATCGATGAGTTCTACGGATTTGACAGCTTTTAGCCATCAACGGATAGATTAATGCCCAAAAAGGACAACCCGAATCTCAATCGGGTCACGTAAGTTTTTTAACATTCGTTTTTTCGAAACGTGGATTTTTACGGTAAAACGGGATAACCGTGGCTCGTCTTCGATTCACCATCGCTGGAGAGTGGTGTACCATGGTACTGTTCCGTTTCAAATCCATGCACGCATTTCTAAAAGTCGTACGGCACTGTTTCGCCATTTCGGACGTATGTTGCACCTTGCACCGTGGATGTTGCACCCTGTATATATCGATTATTCGGACGGCCATAACTTCTGGCTCGTTTAGAGTTACGGGAGCCATAACCTTTCAAAACGAAGGCATCAATGAGTTCTACGGCTTTGATAGCTTTCAGCTGTCAACGGATAGATTAATGCCCAAAAAGGACAACCTGAATCTCAATCGGGTCACGTAAGTTTTTCACCCTTCGTTTTTTCGACACGTGGATTTTTACGATAAAACGGGATTACCGTGGCTCGTCGTCGATTCACCATCGCTGGAGAGTGGTGCACCATGATACTGTTCCGTTTCAAATCCATGCATGCATTTCTAAAAGTCGTAGGGCACTGTTTCTCCATTTCGGACGAATGTTGCACCTTGCACCGTGGACGTTGCACCCTGTAGGTATCGATTATTCGGACGACCATAACTTCTGACTCGTTTAGAGTTACAGGGGCCATAACCTATCAAAACGAAGGCGTTGATGAGTTCTACGGTTTTGACAGCTTTCAGCCGTCAACGGATAGATTAATGCCCAAAAAGGACAACCCGAATCTCAATCGGGTCACGTAAGTTTTTTACCCCTCGTTTTTCCGACATGTGGATTTTTACGGTAAAACGGGATTACCGTGGCTCGTCTTCGATTTACCATCGCTGGAGAGTGGTTCACCACTGCACTGTTCCGTTTCAAATCCACGCACGCATTTCTAAAAGTCGTACGGCACTGTTTCGACATTTCGGACGGATGTTGCACCTTGCACCGTGTATGTTGCACCCTGTAGATATCTATTATTCGGACGACCATAACTTCTGGCTCGTTTAGAGTTACGGGAGCCATAACCTGTCAAAACGAAGGCCTCGATGAGTTCTACGGCTTTGACAGCTTTAAGCCGTCAACGGATAGATTAAAGCCCAAAAAGGACAACCCAAATCTCAATCGGGTCACGTAAGTTTTTCACCCTTCATTTTTTCGACACGTGGATTTTTACGGTAAAACGGGATTACCGTGGCTCGTCTTCGATTCACCATCGCTGGAGAGTGATGCACCATGGTACTGTTCCGTTTCAAATCCAAGAACGCATTTCTAAAAGTCGTACGGCACTGTTTCGCCATTTCGGACGGATGTTGCACCTTGCACCGTGGATGTTGCACCCTGTAGATATCGATTATTCGGACGGCCATAACTTCTGTCTCGTTTAGAGTTACGGGAGCCATAACCTGTCAAAACGAAGGCATCGATGAGTTCTACGGCTTTGACGGCTTTCAGCCATCAACGGATAGATTAATGCCCAAAAAGGACAACCCGAATCTCAATCGGGTCACGTAAGTTTTTTAACATTCGTTTTTTCGAAACGTGGATTTTTAAGGTAGAACGGGATAACCGTGGCTCGTCTTCGATTCACCATCGCTGGAGAGTGGTGCACCATGGTACTGTTCCGTTTCAAATCCATGCACGAATTTCTAAAAGTCGTACGGCACTGTTTCGCCATTTCGGACGTATGTTGCACCTTGCACCGTGGATGTTGCACCCTGTAGATATCGATTATTCGGACGGCCATAACTTCTGGCTCGTTTAGAGTTACGGGAGCCGTAACCTTTCAAAACGAAGGCATCGATGAGTTCTACGGCTTTGACAGCTTTCAGCTGTCAACGGATAGATTAATGCCCAAAAAGGACAACCTGAATCTCAATCGGGTCCCGTAAGTTTTTCACCCTTCGTTTTTTCGACACGTGGATTTTTACGTAAAATGGGATTACCGTGGCTCGTCGTCGATTCACCATCGCTGGAGAGTGGTGCACCATGGTACTGTTCCGTTTCAAATCCATGCACGCATTTCTAAAAGTCGTAGGGCACTGTTTCGCCATTTCGGACGAATGTTGCACCTTGCACCGTGGACGTTGCACCCTGTAGATATCGATTATTCGGACGACCATAACTTCTGGCTCGTTTAGAGTTACGGGAGCCATAACCTGTCAAAACGAAGGCGTTGATGAGTTCTACGGTTTTGACAGCTTTCAGCCGTCAATGGATAGATTAATGCCCAAAAAGGACAACCCGAATCTCAATCGGGTCACGTAAGTTTTTTACCCTTCGTTTTTTCGACACGTGGATTTTTATGGTAAAACGGGATTATCGTGGCTCGTCTTCGATTTACCATCGCTGGAGAGTGGTGCACCACTGTACTGTTCCGTTTCAAATCCACGCACGCATTTCTAAAAGTCGTACGGCACTGTTTCGCCATTTCGGACGGATGTTGCACCTTGCACCGTGTATGTTGCACCCTGTAGATATCTATTATTCGGACGACCATAACTTCTGGCTCGTTTAGAGTTACGGGAGCCATAACCTGTCAAAACGAAGGCCTCGATGAGTTCTACGGCTATGACCGCTTTAAGCCGTCAACGGATAGATTAATGCCCAAAAAGGACAACCCAAATCTCAATCGGGTCACGTAAGTTTTTCACCCTTCATTTTTTCGACACGTGGATTTTTACGGTAAAACGGGATTACCGTGGCTCGTCTTCGATTCACCATCGCTGGAGAGTGATGCACCATGGTACTGTTCCGTTTCAAATCCAAGCACGCATTTCTATAAGTCGTACGGCACTGTTTCGCCATTTCGGACTGATGTTGCACCTTGCACCGTGGATGTTGCACCCTGTAGATATCGATTATTCGGACGACCATAACTTCTGGCTCGTTTAGAGTTACGGGAGCCATAACCTGTCAAAACGAAGGCATCGATGAGTTCTACGGCTATGACGGCTTTCAGCCATCAATGGATAGATTAATGCCCAAAAAGGACAACCCGAATCTCAATCGGGTCACGTAAGTTTTTCACCATTCATTTTTTCGAAACGTGGATTTTTACGGTAAAACGGGATAACCGTGGCTCGTCTTCGATTCACCATCACTGGAGAGTGGTGCACCATGGTACTGTTCCTTTTCAAATCCATGCACGCATTTCTAAAAGTCGTACGGCACTGTTTCGCCATTTCGGACGGATGTTGCACCTTGCACCGTGGATGTTGCACCCTGTAGATATCGATTATTCGGACGACCGTAACTTCTGGCTCGTTTAGAGTTACGGGAGCCATAACCTTTCAAAACGAAGGCCTCGATGAGTTCTACGGCTTTGACATCTTTCAGCTGTCAACAGATAGATTAATGCCCAAAAAGGACAACCGAAATCTCAATCGGGTCACGTAAGTTTTTCACCCTTCGTTTTTTCGACACGTGGATTTTTACGGTAAAACGGGATTACCGTGGCTCGTCATCGATCCACCATCGTGGAGAGTGGTGCACCATGGTACTGTTCCGTTTCAAATCCATGCGTGCATTTCTAAAAGTCGTAGGCACTGTTTCGCCATTTCGGACGGATGTTGCACCTTGCACCGTGGACGTTGCACCCTGTAGATATCAATTATTCGGACGACCATAACTTCTGGCTCGTTTAGAGTTACGGGAGCCATAACCTGTCAAAACGAAGGCATCGATGAGTTCTACGGCTTTGACAGCTTTCAGCCTTCAACGGATAGATTAATGCCCAAAAAGGACAACCCGAATCTCAATCGGGTCACGTAAGTTTTTCACCCTTCGTTTTTTCGACACGTGGATTTTTACGGTAAAACGGGATTACCGTGGCTCGTCTTCGATTCACCATCGCTGGAGAGTGGTGCACCATTGTACTGTTCCGTTTCAAATCCATGCACGCATTTATAAAAGTCGTATGGCACTGTTTTGCCATTTCGGACGGATGTTGCACCTTGCACCGTGGATGTTGCACCCTGTAGATATCGATTATTCGGACGACTATAACTTCTGGCTCGTTTAGAGTTACGGGAGCCATAACCTGTCAAAACGAAGGCATCGATGAGTTCTACGGCTTTGACAGCTTTCAGCCATCAACGGATAGATTAATGCCCAAAAAGGACAACCCGAATCTCAATCGGGTCACGTAAGTTTTTAACCATTCATTTTTTCGAAACATGGATTTTTACTGTAAAACGGGACACCCGTGGCTCGTTTTCGATTCACCATCGCTGGAGAGTGGTGCACCATGGTACTGTTCCATTTCAAATCCATGCACGTATTTCTAAAAGTCGTACGGCACTGTTTCGCCATTTCGGACAGATGTTGCACCTTGCACCGTGGATGTTGCACCCTGTAGATATCGATTATTCGGATGGCCATAACTTCTGGCTCGTTTAGAGTTACGGGAGCCATAACCTTTCAAAACGTACGCCTCGATGAGTTCTACGGCTTTGACAGCTTTCAGCTATAAACGGATAGATTAATTCCCAAAAAGGACAACCAGAATCTCAATCGGTTCACGTAAGTTTTTCACCCTTCGTTTTTTCGACACGTGGATTTTTACGGTAAAACGGGATTACCATGGCTCGTCATCGATTCACCATCGCTGGAGAATGGTGCACCATGGTACTGTTCCGTTTCAAATCCATGCACGCATTTCTAAAAGTCGTACGGCACTGTTTCGCCATTTCGGACGGATGTTGCACATTGCACCGTGGATGTTGCACCCTGTAGATATCGACTATTCGAACGACCATAACTTATGGCTCGTTTAAAGTAACGAGAGCCATAACCTGTCAAAACGAAGGCATCGATGAGTTCTACGGCTTTGATAGCTTTCAACCGTCAACGGATAGATTAATGCCCAAAAAGGACAGCCCGAATCTCAACCGGGTCACGTAAGTTTTATACCCTTCGTTTTTTCGACACGTGGATTTTTATGGTAAAACGGGATTACCGTGGCTCGTCTTCGATTTACCATCGCTGGAGAGTGGTGCACCATTGTACTGTTCCGTTTCAAATCCATGCACGCATTTCTAAAAGTCGTACGTCACTTGTGACGACCGCCCATGACTCCCGCACCAAAACAAGGAAATAATGCGCTGAAAGGCGTGCCAGGCAGCCATGGACGATAGTCAGGGTAAAACAAAACAAAAGAATCTCTATCGTACAACTCACAGCGCATGGATAAAATACAATAGAGAAATATAATATAGTGAAGCTCCATAGAACAGAACATCATCATATAAGCATCACAGTAGTTTTATACAATCATCTACTCAAATCCATACATGAAAGCCTCACTACAAATCACTCAACCAAATACAGCAGCGGATACCCAGTACATATAGTAAGAAAACTAATATGCAAAGCCTCCTGCTCGTCTTCGTCATCTTCAGCGTAGAACTCCTAGCACAGCACCTGTCACCTGCTACCTAGTCTGCCCATCCCAAACATGGATGAACAGCCCAAGGTAATAAGAGGAGACATAAAACCTTGAGTCAGACAAAGTCTTAGTGAGCAGTAAATCAACTATCAAGCATACCAAAAGAGCATAAAGGATAAAAGGAATAGGAACCAAACCATCCCACTCCACCTCTTTCTACAGTGATAGCCCCAGACATACACTAAGGAGAAGCAAGCATAACAACATAGACAATTAAGGTAAAGCGAATACCACTCGAGTCAAGGACGATGTTTTCCAAATACAAACCCCCAAGGCCTAAACCAAGATCAGATAAGCACCCAGAAAACACCGCTCTTGAAGCCGAATGATAATACAACCAAACATCCATGACTCTGGCTATCACTGTCATCCTTGCCTCGATTTCACCGTTAGTTGAATGACCATCTGTCAAGGGCTAATGGTAACCCCGGTTCTAACCATAACTCCGCACACTGCCTTGTGCCTAGGACTTATCTACTTTGCCCAGAGTACTCAACTACCTACCTGTAGTCTTTTGGGTGTCCCGACTACCTTCCTGTAGTCGTTATGGGCGCCCCATGTACTCTTGCTTTTGAGCATGCTAGAACCTTCAACAACGACGAGATCCAAGCCTCCTAGCCATCCTTCTTGACGACTATCCTCATACAAGCTCAAGCTACCTCTTGAACAATCCATTATCAACCAACTTGAACTACTCTTCAAGTTATCAACATGCTTGGAATGATCCCTGCTTGGATTAAGCCAAGACTCACATCATACTTCGCTTCATCGCATCAAAGCAAAGTCTCGACTCAACAACATGGTTTGCCTCATCAAATCATGGCAAAGTCCCATCTCAACATCATCCAATCTATACATATGAGCTTCAACATCCGCTACATATGCCTTAAGCAGCTTTCACCATTCAAGAGCCTTCTTCCATAGCTTTTGAATCCTCTTTCATCATCTTGTTCCAAATCAACTACTAGCTAACTTGGAAACAATCAAATCAATCATACATTCAAATAATCAATCATTCAAACAAGATCTATTAAGCAATTTAAGCAGTATCAACTATAATGGGAATTTCGTAAATAAACGAGCAAAAGTCCAACATATGTGAAATCATGGTTTTTAGCATAGATCTATCAATTATAAAACATGGGATTTTGTCTCTAATGCTTATTAAACAAACTTGCATAAGTAAACATCTTCAAAAACCATGGATCTAGACTTAGATCTAAGAAAAATGCATGAAATCTCTAACTTTAACACCCAAACATGCCACCAATCCAATATACTCCTTTGGATCCGCGTGAGAGATAACTACCACTCACCAAATCACCCAAACACTACAAAAACTACACACTTCAGATCTGGACAGCGAAGATCAAGGTTTGATCCGGCAATATCTCGCTCCAATCGATGAATTCTAGCTCGAACGGATGAAGATCTTCAACTTTGGCACTTGGATCTTCGATCTCGATCTTCGATCTTGGATGGATGTTAGAATTAGATTGGAATAGAGAAAAGAAGGTGAAGAAATGTTGTAGTCGAGTCTTCAAAATGGCAGCACTTCGTCGCTTCAAAAACCGGTGCCAAAAAGTGAGCCAAACCCCTCTATTTATAGGCTGGATCAACCATGAGTCGTCGTCCCTATGAGTCGTCCACGACTCATCATGAGTCGTTGCCGACTTATCAGCCCTTACCGACTCAACATAACACTGCCTACTTACCATGAGTCGTTCACGACTCATTGCCATGACGACCTACCCCAGCCGACTCAACTGCACAGCCTTCCGACTCAAGCCAACGACTCAATACACCAAGGCACAAGGTCATACGACTCAAACCCAAACCGACTCAACACCTACCGACTCACGACTCAAGACCAGTGCCGACTCAACATAAGTCGGTCACGACCTAAAAGCCTCCGACCTAAGACACTGCCGCGTTTTCCCCAAGTCCTAAGTCGTACGACGACTCAACAATACACACTCACGACTCAACTATGATGCCGACTCACGACTCATCAGGCCCTACGACTCAAAACCCTGCCGACTCATTACCCACGACCTAAGCCTAAACCCCTTAAGTCGCTACACCCTTAACCCGTTAACTCCTTAACTCGGCAAACCCTACGAGTCGTAACTCGTTGACTCGGCCACACTTCTTATCTCGGCCCTCTATGAGTCGGTCATCCTATGAGTCGCCTAACTTCTTGAGTCGGTCCATCCTTATCTCGGCCAACACTTTAAACCGCTACCCCTCCTTGAGTCTGTCCCCTATGAGTCGGTCACGACTCATCACTTGTACCCGGGTTAACTTCTAAACGACTCAAGCTAGAAGCAACACAAACAACACTATCGACCTGCAAATTCTACGATTTATCGACTCGTAAAATACGGGTCGTTACATTCTCTCCCCCTTAGGAATTTCGCCCTCGAAATTCCAAGCAAACAACAGCAATCACAATTATTCCGCATGCCTACCATCCATAGCAATCAACAAACCATGCATCCAATTCTAACCTAGCATGCAGAATTCTATGACTTAGAACAAGCTACAAATTCATGAGATGTCACGACACTTTAGGGCCATACCTCGAAGAGTCCGGGATGAGCTGCCTTCATCCTCTCTTCCTCCTCCCATGTACAGTCGTTAACATCATCACTCCATTGTACCTTGAGCAACGTAATCGTCTTCCTCCTAAGCTGTTTCGTATCGGTTTCAACAATACGAAGCGGCTTACGAGGTCTCGAAACAACAGGATCAACCTCCAAGTCTTCACAGCTATCAGCAGAAACCACCGTAGTTGGGTCGTGCACATACTTCCGTAGATAAGATACATGAAAAACATTGTGCACACCCGCCATCTTTTCCGGTAACTCCAATCTATAAGCGAGCTTTCCAATTCGCTCGATAATCGGAAATGGTCCAACAAATCTCGGAGTCAATTTCCCTTTCTTCCCGAATCTAACAACATTCTTCAATGGGGAAATCTTCACAAAAACCATATTACCCACGTCGAATTCCAAATCCTTTCGACGATTATCTGCATAACTTTTCTGACGATCTTGGGCTGCCTTCATTCTTTGCCGAATGTTCTCTATACGATCCGGAGTCTGTCGAATCATCTCTGGCCCAAGTATCAGCTTTTCTCCAGTTTCCAACCAACATGTCGGAGAGTTACACGGTCTTCCATACAATGCCTCATATGGTGCCATACCAATACTCGACTGATAACTGTTGTTATAAGCAAACTCCACCAAATGAAGGTGATCTTCCCATGACCCTCCGAAGTCCAAAACACATGCTCTAAGAAGATCTTCCAAAACTCGGTTGACTCTCTCAGTCTGACCATCTGTTTGAGGGTGATAAGCTGTACTCAAACACAACTCGGTTCCCAAAACTTCCTGGAAGCTCTTCCAAAATCCACTAGTGAACAACGGATCTCGATCGCTTACTATACTCTTCGGAACACCATGGAATCGAACAATCCACTTCACATATAGCTCAGCCAACTTCGATGCAGTCCTAGTCGATCGAACAGGAATGAACCTTGCACTCTTGGTCAAACGATCTACTGTGACCCAAATCCCTTCATTTCCTGCCCTAGTTCTAGGTAGACCATCGATAAAATCCATCGACACTTGCTCCCACTTCCATGCAGGAACCTCTAATGGCTGAAGTAATCCACTGGGCTTCTTCTGCTCAGCTTTCACCAACTGGCAATTCATACACTTGGAAATAAAATTTCCAACATCCTTCTTCATACCTTCCCAGTAGTAGGTTCTCTTCATATCCCGATACATCTTATTTCCACCTGGATGAATTGTCAACTTCGAGTGATGACTCTCCCTCAGAACTTCATCTCTCAATCCATCTACATCGGGAACAACTAGTCGCCCTTGCTTTCGAAGCCAACCCTCTCGATCGACTTCAAATCCTTTATCCTTTTCTGGATCCAATCCGGATTCCAAATCACGGATAATCTTGATAAGCTTATCATCTCTTCTTTGGCTCTCGCCAATTCTTTCCACAAGAGTAGGCCTTATCGATAAGTTTGCCAACATCTCAGGTTCCAATTCACACCTTGGCCTGAAGTCAAACTCAGCCAAATACTCGAGACTCTTCCACTCTGAAAACATGGCTCCCAATCCTGCATGTCTTCGACTTAACGCATCAGCCACTGCGTTACCTTTCCCCGGAGTATTGGCTATACCAAAATCATAAGATGCTAGGAACTCTAGCCACCGTTGCTGTCGAAGATTTAAATCCTTTTGGGAGAACAGATACTTCAACGACTTATGATCTGTAAACAACTCAAATCTAACTCCCAATAGATAGTGTCTCCACATCTTCAAAGCAAACACAATCGCCGCTAACTCCAAATCATGAGTCGGATAATTCCTTTCATGCGGCTTCAGTTGTCGACTTGCATACGCAACAACTTTATCCTTCTGCATTAGCACCGCTCCTAGTCCAGTGCCACATGCATCGGTGTAAACCACCATCTCATCATTCCCACTTGGAATAGTCAAAACAGGAGCACTCGTCAGTCGCTCTTTC
The DNA here is from genome assembly GCA_030765085.1 of Allium cepa. NCBI lineage: Eukaryota > Viridiplantae > Streptophyta > Magnoliopsida > Asparagales > Amaryllidaceae > Allium > Allium cepa. Next base: position 39,973,622 of record CM060941.1, on the reverse strand, counting down.
AGGATTATGAAAGCTTGTTCACACTTATCATTCCATCTGAACACTTGATTCTTCTTCGTCAATCCTGTCAACGGTGCAGCTATCTTGGAAAAGTCTTTGATAAACCGACGATAATATCCTGCTAATCCAAGAAAACTTCTCACATCAGATGCATTCTTAGGCCTAACCCAATCCTGGATCGCTGCCACCTTAGCGGGATCAACCGCTATTCCATTTCCAGAAATAACATGACCTAAGAACCTCACTTCATTCTTCCAGAAGTGACACTTCGAAAACTTAGCCTTCAGCTGATGTTTCCGTAAGATTCCTAAAACAATCCTCAAGTGCGTCTTGTGCTCTTCCTCAGTTCTGGAATAAACCAAAATATCATCCACGAACACAAGCACGAACTTATTCAACTGATCTCTGAACACTCTATTCATAAGATCCACAAAATATGCTGGCGCGTTAGTCAATCCAAACGGCATTACCAGCCACTCATAAAACCCGGATGGTGTCCTGAAAGCAGTCTTCGGCACACTATCCTTCGCCACTCTCAACTGGTGAAATCCCGTTGCTAAATCCATCTGAGAAAACACCTTAGCCTCGTGAAGCTGATCAAACAAGTCATCTATTCTCGGCAATGGATACTTGTTCTTCCTAGTCACCTTATTCAGCTCACGATAATCAACACACAACCTCAACGATCCATCCGTTTTGGTTGCGAACACAACGGGCGCACCCCATTCGGACACACTTCTCCGAATGAATCCTTTCCGCAAAAGGTCATCAACTTGCACCTTCAGCTCTTGCTGCTCCCTCGGTGCCATTCGCCTAAGAGGCATCACAACAGGTCTGGCTCCCTCAATTAGATCGATACGAAACTCGATCTCCCTATGCGGCGGTAACCCTTTGACTTCCTCAAAGACATCACCAAACTCATTCACAATAGGCACTGATGACAGTCCATCCCGTGGAACAACCAGCGAATACATGAAGCTCATGAAGACGCCTTCCTCATGCTTACATCGTATCACAACCTTTCGCCCTTCCACATTTCCGACTGTCACCTCAAGCCTCTCACAATCAATCCTAGCCGCATACTTCCTAAGCCAGTCCATACCCAAAATAATTCCGAACCCCGCAAAGTTCAGAACAAAGCAATCACAAACAAACGAGCAATCATGACTCGACACAACTAGACCACGGCATATCATACACAAACATGACGAACCCCCCACTGGATTAGTCACAACCAATGGCCTATCAACAATATCCGGTTTCAAACCTAACCGGCCTACCAAATCATCACAAACAAAAGAATGCGACGCTCCAGTATCAAACAACACTCTAACTGGAACACCACAAATAGAAAGAGTACCTTGAACCACCACACTCTTCCCCTTCTCCTCAGCAGTAGGAGCTTTCGAAGACGATGGAACAGCCCCCAAAGCATAGGCTTGCACAACCTGCCTATCTTTCCTCGGTTCTGGACAGTCCTTCTTGATATGTCCCAGCTTATCACAGTTGTAACACTTTCCCGGCACCTTGGGATTCTTACAATCTTTGTAAAGATGGCCCTTCTGCTGGCAGTTATAGCAAGTCATTTCGCTCTTCGGCTTCTTCTGGCCATCCTTACCCTTCTGTTGCTGTTGTTTCCTCTTCTTATTGCCACTCTGCTGTGGTTTAGATCCTTCCCTGGTTACAGAAACGACAGAACTTTCCCTAGGAAACAAACTCTCATGCCTAAGAGCTTTTTCCACAAGCTTCTCAAATGGATCGTCCAGATGATCCACTAACTGCCTCCCAAGATAAGCATCCAGACCAGTCACAAACTTTTCATTCTTCTGGTAGGGAGAATCAATATACGATCTGGCATACTTAGACAAAGCTTCAAACTCCGAAATATACTCAAGAACAGGCCTTCCCCCTTTCTTGAGCTCCACAAACCTCTTAAACAAGACAGATTTCTGGGAAGTAGAGATGAACTTAGCTTCAAATCTAACTTGGAATTGCTCCCAAGTAATCTCTTCTTCTGGGGTATCTATAGTGATAGAATTCCACCAATCAACAGCTCTTCCCTGAAGCTGTCTCGATGCAAGCTTCCTCTTAGTTGCATCCTCAATCCCTAAGTCACCAAAGATTCTTTTGCAAGCATCAATCCATCTCTGCACCTCAATAGTCGACTCCGTCCCCAAGAAAACTTTCCCTCCAAGAGCAGTATAATCCTTGCAAAGCTTGGCAAAATCCACCGGTCTCGGAGCTTGGACTTGAACTCCCACATCCACAGATGATCCTGAAGCTGGTATTCTCCTCATGATTGAAGTCATCATGGCCTCAAACATAGGAGCATAATCAACAGCTTCCCTAGCATCACGGCTACCCCTCGCAGCTTGTCTCTCACTTCGACTCATCCTTAATATCTGTAAATAAGAATGATTAGAACACCTTAAGAAACAACTGCATAAGGAGTTCAAACCCTTCTAAACTACTATATTATATATAGTAATCATCCATCAAATTACAATTACGTCTCTCTTACGTAGTTACATCAGCGAGCGTTGGCTAAAATCGATTAACCAAAGCTCTGATACCAAATGTGACGACCGCCCATGACTCCCGCACCAAAACAAGGAAATAATGCGCTGAAAGGCGTGCCAGGCAGCCATGGACGATAGTCAGGGTAAAACAAAACAAAAGAATCTCTATCGTACAACTCACAGCGCATGGATAAAATACAATAGAGAAATATAATATAGTGAAGCTCCATAGAACAGAACATCATCATATAAGCATCACAGTAGTTTTATACAATCATCTACTCAAATCCATACATGAAAGCCTCACTACAAATCACTCAACCAAATACAGCAGCGGATACCCAGTACATATAGTAAGAAAACTAATATGCAAAGCCTCCTGCTCGTCTTCGTCATCTTCAGCGTAGAACTCCTAGCACAGCACCTGTCACCTGCTACCTAGTCTGCCCATCCCAAACATGGATGAACAGCCCAAGGTAATAAGAGGAGACATAAAACCTTGAGTCAGACAAAGTCTTAGTGAGCAGTAAATCAACTATCAAGCATACCAAAAGAGCATAAAGGATAAAAGGAATAGGAACCAAACCATCCCACTCCACCTCTTTCTACAGTGATAGCCCCAGACATACACTAAGGAGAAGCAAGCATAACAACATAGACAATTAAGGTAAAGCGAATACCACTCGAGTCAAGGACGATGTTTTCCAAATACAAACCCCCAAGGCCTAAACCAAGATCAGATAAGCACCCAGAAAACACCGCTCTTGAAGCCGAATGATAATACAACCAAACATCCATGACTCTGGCTATCACTGTCATCCTTGCCTCGATTTCACCGTTAGTTGAATGACCATCTGTCAAGGGCTAATGGTAACCCCGGTTCTAACCATAACTCCGCACACTGCCTTGTGCCTAGGACTTATCTACTTTGCCCAGAGTACTCAACTACCTACCTGTAGTCTTTTGGGTGTCCCGACTACCTTCCTGTAGTCGTTATGGGCGCCCCATGTACTCTTGCTTTTGAGCATGCTAGAACCTTCAACAACGACGAGATCCAAGCCTCCTAGCCATCCTTCTTGACGACTATCCTCATACAAGCTCAAGCTACCTCTTGAACAATCCATTATCAACCAACTTGAACTACTCTTCAAGTTATCAACATGCTTGGAATGATCCCTGCTTGGATTAAGCCAAGACTCACATCATACTTCGCTTCATCGCATCAAAGCAAAGTCTCGACTCAACAACATGGTTTGCCTCATCAAATCATGGCAAAGTCCCATCTCAACATCATCCAATCTATACATATGAGCTTCAACATCCGCTACATATGCCTTAAGCAGCTTTCACCATTCAAGAGCCTTCTTCCATAGCTTTTGAATCCTCTTTCATCATCTTGTTCCAAATCAACTACTAGCTAACTTGGAAACAATCAAATCAATCATACATTCAAATAATCAATCATTCAAACAAGATCTATTAAGCAATTTAAGCAGTATCAACTATAATGGGAATTTCGTAAATAAACGAGCAAAAGTCCAACATATGTGAAATCATGGTTTTTAGCATAGATCTATCAATTATAAAACATGGGATTTTGTCTCTAATGCTTATTAAACAAACTTGCATAAGTAAACATCTTCAAAAACCATGGATCTAGACTTAGATCTAAGAAAAATGCATGAAATCTCTAACTTTAACACCCAAACATGCCACCAATCCAATATACTCCTTTGGATCCGCGTGAGAGATAACTACCACTCACCAAATCACCCAAACACTACAAAAACTACACACTTCAGATCTGGACAGCGAAGATCAAGGTTTGATCCGGCAATATCTCGCTCCAATCGATGAATTCTAGCTCGAACGGATGAAGATCTTCAACTTTGGCACTTGGATCTTCGATCTCGATCTTCGATCTTGGATGGATGTTAGAATTAGATTGGAATAGAGAAAAGAAGGTGAAGAAATGTTGTAGTCGAGTCTTCAAAATGGCAGCACTTCGTCGCTTCAAAAACCGGTGCCAAAAAGTGAGCCAAACCCCTCTATTTATAGGCTGGATCAACCATGAGTCGTCGTCCCTATGAGTCGTCCACGACTCATCATGAGTCGTTGCCGACTTATCAGCCCTTACCGACTCAACATAACACTGCCTACTTACCATGAGTCGTTCACGACTCATTGCCATGACGACCTACCCCAGCCGACTCAACTGCACAGCCTTCCGACTCAAGCCAACGACTCAATACACCAAGGCACAAGGTCATACGACTCAAACCCAAACCGACTCAACACCTACCGACTCACGACTCAAGACCAGTGCCGACTCAACATAAGTCGGTCACGACCTAAAAGCCTCCGACCTAAGACACTGCCGCGTTTTCCCCAAGTCCTAAGTCGTACGACGACTCAACAATACACACTCACGACTCAACTATGATGCCGACTCACGACTCATCAGGCCCTACGACTCAAAACCCTGCCGACTCATTACCCACGACCTAAGCCTAAACCCCTTAAGTCGCTACACCCTTAACCCGTTAACTCCTTAACTCGGCAAACCCTATGAGTCGTAACTCGTTGACTCGGCCACACTTCTTATCTCGGCCCTCTATGAGTCGGTCATCCTATGAGTCGCCTAACTTCTTGAGTCGGTCCATCCTTATCTCGGCCAACACTTTAAACCGCTACCCCTCCTTGAGTCTGTCCCCTATGAGTCGGTCACGACTCATCACTTGTACCCGGGTTAACTTCTAAACGACTCAAGCTAGAAGCAACACAAACAACACTATCGACCTGCAAATTCTACGATTTATCGACTCGTAAAATACGGGTCGTTACATCACTGTTTCGCCATTTCGGACGGATGTTGCACCTTGCACCGTGTATGTTGCACCGTGTAGATATGTATTATTCGGACGGCCATAACTTATGGCTCGTTTAGAGTTACGGGAGCCATAACCTGTCAAAACGAAGGCCTCGATGAGTTCTACGGCTTTGACACCTTTCAGCCGTCAACGGATAGATTAATGCCCAAAAAGAACAACCCGAATCTCAATCGGGTCACTTAAGTTTTTTACCCTTCGTTTTTTCGACTTGTGGATTTTTACAGTAAAACGGGATAACCGTGGCTCGTCTTCGATTCACCATCGCTGGAGAGTGGTGCACCATGATGCTGTTCCATTTCAAATCCAAGCACGCATTTTCAAAACTCGTACGGCACTGTTTCGCCATTTCGGACGGATGTTGCACCTTGCACCATGGATGTTGCACCCTGTAGATATCGATTGTTCGGACGGCAATAACTTCTGTCTCGTTTAGAGTTACGGGAGCCATAACCTTTCAAAACGAAGGCATCGATGAGTTCTACGGCTTTGACAGCTTTCAACCATCAACGGATAGATTAATGCCCAAAAAGGGCAGCCCGAATCTCAATCGGGTCACGTAAGTTTATTGCCATTCGTTTTTTCGTAACGTGGATTTTTACGGTAAAACGGGATAAGCGTGGCTCGTCTTCGATTCACCATCGCTGGAGAGTGGTGCACCATGGGACTGTTCCGTTTCAAATCCACGCACGCATTTCTAAAAGTCGTACGGCACTGTTTCGCCATATCGGACGTATGTTGCACCTTGCACCGTGGATGTTGCACCCTGTAGATATCGATTATTCGGACGGCCATAGCTTCTGGCTCGTTTAGAGTTACGGGAGCCATAACCTTTCAAAACAAAGGCATCGATGAGCTCTACGGCTTTGACAGCTTTCAGCTATCAACGGATAGATTAATGCCCAAAAAGGACAACCTGAATCTCAATCGGGTCACGTAAGTTTTTCACCCTTCGTTTTTTCGACACGTGGATTTTTACGGTAAAACGGGATTACCGTGGCTCATCGTCGATTCACCATCGCTGGAGAGTGGTGCACCATGGTACTGTTCCGTTTCAAATCCATGCACGCATTTCTAAAAGTTGTACGGCACTGTTTCGCCATTTCAGACGAATGTTGCAACTTGCACCGTGGATGTTGCACCCTGTACATATCGATTATTCGGACGACCATAACTTCTGGCTCGTTTAGAGTTACGGGAGCCATAACCTGTCAAAACAAAGGCATCGATGAGTTCTACGGCTTTGACTGCTTTCAGCTGTCAACGGATAGATTAATGCCCAAAAAGGACAACCCGAATCTCAATCGGGTCACGTAAGTTTTTTACCCTTCGTTTTTTCGACACGTGGATTTTTACGGTAAAACGGGATTATCGTGGCTCGTCTTCGATTTACCATCGCTGGAGAGTGGTGCACCATTGTACTGTTCCGTTTCAAATCCATGCACGCATTTCTAAAAGTCGTACGGCACTGTTTCGCCATTTCGGACGGATGTTGCACCTTGCACCGTGTATGTTGCACCCTGTAGATATCCATTATTCGGACGACCATAACTTCTGGCTCGTTTAGAGCTACGGGAGCCATAACCTGTCAAAACGAAGGCCTCGATGAGTTCTACGGCTTTGACAGCTTTAAGCCATCAACGGATAGATTAATGCCCAAAAAGGACAACCCGAATCTCAATCGGGTCACGTAAGTTTTTCACCCTTTGTTTTTTCGACACGTGGATTTTTACGGTAAAATGGGATTACCGTGGCTCGTCTTCGATTCACCATCGCTGGAGAGTGATGCACCATGGTACTGTTCCATTTCAAATCCAAGCATGCATTTCTAAAAGTCGTACGACACTGTTTCGCCATTTCGGACGGATGTTGCAACTTGCACCGTGGATGTTGCACCCTGTAGATATCGATTATTTGGACGGCCATAACTTCAGTCGTGTTTTGAGTTACGGGAGCCATGACCTGTCAAAACGAAGGCCTCGACGTGTTCTACGGCTTTGACAGCTTTCAGCCGTCAACGGATAGATTAATTCCCAAAAAGTACAACCTGAATCTCAATCTGGTCACGTAGGTTTTTTACCCTTCGTTTTTTCGACACGTGGATTTTTACGGTAAAACGGGATTACCGTGGCTCGTCTTCGATTTTCCATCGCTGGAGAGTGGTGCACCATTGTACTGTTCCGTTTCAAATCCATGCACGCATTTCTAAAAGTCGTATGGCACTGTTTCGTCATTTCGGACAGATGTTGCACCTTGCACTGTGTATGTTGCACCGTGTAGATATCTATTATTCGGACGGCCATAACTTCTGGCTCGTTTAGAGTTACGGGAGCCATAACCTGTCAAAACGAAGGCCTCGATGAGTTCTACGGCTTTGACAGCTTTCAGCCATCAACGGATAGATTAATGCCCAAAAAGGACAACACGAATCTCAATAGGGTCACGTAAGTTTTTACCCTTCGTTTTTTCGACACGTGGATTTTTACGGTAAAACGGGATTACCGTGGCTCGTCTTCGACTCACCATCGCTGGAGAGTGGTGCACCATGGTACTGTTCCATTTCAAATCCAAGCACGCATTTCTAAAAGTCGTACGGCACTGTTTCGCCATTTCGGACGGATGTTGCACCTTGCACCATGGATGTTGCACCCTATAGATATCGATTATTCGGACGGCCATAACTTCTGTCTCGTTTAGAGTTACGGGAGCCATAACCTGTCAAAACGAAGGAATCGATGAGTTCTATGGCTTTGACAGCTTTCAGCCATCAACGGATAGATTAATGCCCAAAAAGGACAGCCCGAATCTCAATCGGGTCACGTAAGTTTTTAACCATTTGTTTTTTCGAAACGTGGATTTTTACGGTAAAACGGGATAACCGTGGCTCTTCTTCGATTCTCCATCGCTGGAGAGTGGTGCACCATGTTACTGTTCCGTTTCAAATCCATGCACGCATTTCTAAAAGTCGTGCGGCACTGTTTCGCCATTTCGGATGGATGTTGCACCTTGCACCGTGGATGTTGCACCCTGCAGATATCGATTATTCGGACGGCCATAACTTCTGGCTCATTTAGAGTTACAGGAGCCATAACCTTTCAAAACGAAGGCCTCGATGAGTTCTACGGCTTTGATAGCTTTCAGCTGTCAACGGATAGAATAATGCCCAAAAAGGACAACCCGAATCTCAATCGGGTCACGTAAGTTTTTCACCCTTCGTTTTTTCGACACGTGGATTTTTACGGTAAAACGGGATTGCCGTGGCTCATCATCGATTAACCATCGCTGGAAAATGGTGCACCATGGTACTATTCCGTTACAAATCCATGCACGCATTTCTAAAAGTCGTACGTCACTGTTTCGCCATTTCGGACGGATATTGCACCTTCTACCGTGGATGTTGCACCCTGTAGATATCGATTATTCGGACGACCATAACTTCTGGCTCGTTTAGAGTTACGGGAGCCATAACCTGTCAAAACGAAGGCATCGATGAGTTCTACGGCTTTGACAGCTTTCAGCCGTCAACGGATAGATTAATGCCCAAAAAGGACAACCCGAATCTCAATCGGGTCACGTAAGTTTTTACCCTTCGTTTTTTCGACACGTGGATTTTTACGGTAAAACGGGATTACCGTGGCTCGTCTTCGATTCACCATCGCTGGAGGGTGGTGCACCATGGTACTGTTCCGTTTCAAATCCAAGCATGCATTTCTAAAAGTCGTACGGCACTGTTTCGCCATTTCGGACGGATGTTACACCTTGCACCGTGGATGTTGCACCCTGTAGATATCGATTATTCGGACGCCCATAACTTCTGGCTCGTTTAGAGTTACGGGAGCCATAACCTTTCAAAACAAAGGCCTCGTTGAGTTCTACGGCTTTTACAGCTTTCAGCTGTCAACAGATAGATTAATGCCCAAAAAGGACAACCCGAATCTCAATCGGGTCACGTAAGTTTTTCACCCTTCGTTTTTTCGACACGTGGATTTTTACGGTAAAACGGGATTACCGTGGCTCGTCATCGATTCACCATCGCTGGAGAGTGGTGCACCATAGTACTATTTCGTTTCAAATCCACGCATGCATTTCTAAAAGTCGTACGACACTTCGCCATTTCAGACGGATGTTGCACCTTGCACCGTGGATGTTGCACCCTGTAGATATCGATTATTCGGACGACCATAACTTCTGGCTCGTTTAGAGTTACGGGAGCCATAACTGGTCAAAACGAAGGCATCGATGAGTTCTACGGCTTTGACAGCTTTTAGCCGTCAACGGATAGATTAATGCCCATAAAGGACAACCCGAATCTCAATCAGGTCACGTAAGTTTTTTACCCTTCGTTTTTTTAACACGTGGATTTTTACGGTAAAACGGGATTACCCTGGCTTGTCTTCGATTTACCATCGCTAGAGAGTGGTGCACCACTGTACTGTTCCGTTTAAAATCCATGCACGCATTTCTAAAAGTCATACGGCACTGTTTCGCCATTTCGGACGGATGTTGCACCTTGCACCGTGTATGTTGCACCCTGTAGATATCTATTATTCGGACGGCCATAACTTCTGGCTCGTTTAGAGTTACGGGAGCCATAACCTATCAAAACGAAGGCCTCGATGAGTTCTACGGCTTTGATAGCTTTAAGCCGTCAACGGATAGATTTATGCCCAAAAAGGACAACCCGAATCTCAATCGGGTCACGTAAGTTTTTCACCCTTCGTTTTTTCGACACGTGGATTTTTACGATAAAACGGGATTACCGTGGCTCGTCTTCGATTCACCATCGCTGGAGAGTGATGCACCATGGTACTGTTCCATTTCAAATCCAAGCACGCATTTCTAAAAGTCGTACGGCACAGTTTCGCCATTTCGGACGGATGTTGCACCTTGCACCGTGGATGTTGCACCCTGTAGATATCGATCATTCGGACGGCCATAACTTCTGTCTCGTTTTGAGTTACGGGAGCCATAACCTGTCAAAACGAAGGACTCGATGAGTTCTACGGCTTCAACAGCTTTCAGCCGTCAACGGATAGATTAATGCCCAAAAAGGACAACCCGAATATCAATCGGGTCACGTAAGTTTTTTACCCTTCGTTTTTTCGACACGTTGATTTTTACGGTAAAACGGGATTACCGTGGCTCGTCTTCGATTCACCATCGCTGGAGAGTGGTGCACCATGGTACTGTTCCGTTTCAAATCCAAGCACGCATTTCTAAAAGTCGTACGGCACTGTTTCGCCATTTCGGACGGATGTTGCACCTTGCACCGTTCATGTTGCACCCTGTAGATATTGATTATTCGGACGGCCATAACTTCTGTATCGTTTAGAGTTACGGGAGCCATAACCTGTCAAAACGAAGGCATCGATGAGTTCTACGGCTTTGATCGCTTTCAGCCATCAACGGATAGATTAATGCCCAAAAAGGACAATCCGAATCTCAATCGGGTCACGTAAGTTTTTAACCATTCGTTTTTTCGACACGTGGATTTTTACGGTAAAACGGGATAACCGTGGCTCGTCTTCGATTCACCATCGCTGGAGAGTGGTGCACCATGGTACTGTTCCGTTTCAAATCCCTGCACGCATTTCTAAAAGTCGTACGGCACTGTGTTGCCATTTCGGACGGATGTTGCACCTTGCACCGTGGATGTTGCACCCTATAGATATCGATTATTCGGACGGCCATAACTTCTGGCTTGTTTAGAGTTATGGGTGCCATAACCTTTCAAAACGAAGGCCTCGATGAGTTCTACGGCTTTGACAGCTTTCAGCTGTCAACGGATAGATTAATGCCCAAAAAGGACAACCCGAATCTCAATCGGGTCACGTAAGTTTTTCACCCTTCGTTTTTCGACACGTGGATTTTTACGGTAAAAAGGGATTACCGTGGCTCGTCATCGATTCACCATCGCTGGAGTGTGGTGCACCATGGTACTGTTCCGTTTCAAATCCATGCACGCATTTGTAAAAGTCGTACGGCACTGTTTCGCCATTTCGGACGGATGTTGCACCTTGCACCGTGGATGTTGCACCCTGTAGATATCGATTATTCGGACGACCATAACTTCTGCCTCGTTTGGAGTTACGGGAGCCATAACCTGTCAAAACGAAGGCATCGATGAGTTCTACGGCTTTGACAGCTTTCAGCCGTCAACGGATAGATTAATGCCCAAAAAGGACAACCCGAATCTCAATCAGGTCACGTAAGTTTTTTACCCTTCGTTTTTTCGACACGTGGATTTTTACGGTAAAATGGGCTTATCGTGGCTCGTCTTCGATGTACCATCGCTGAAGAGTGGTGCACCATTGTACTATTCCGTTCCAAATCCATGCACGCATTTCTAAAAGTCGTACGGCACTGTTTCGCCATTTCGGACGGATGTTGCACCTTGCACCGTGGATGTTGCTCCCTGTAGATATCAATTATTCGGACGGCCATAACTTCTGTCTCGTTTAGAGTTACGGAAGCCATAACCTGTCAAAACGAAGGCATCGATGAGTTCTACGGCTTTGACAGCTTTCAGCCATCAACGGAAAGATTAATGCCCAAAAAGGACAACCCGAATCTCAATCGGGTCACGTAAGTTTTTTACCATTCGTTTTTTCGAAACTTGGATTTTTACGGTAAAACGGGATAACCGTGGCTCGTCTTTGATTCACCATCGCTGGAGAGTGGTGCACCATAGTACTGTTCCGTTTCAAATCCATGCACGCATTTCTAAAAGTCGTACGGCACTGTTTCGCCATTTCGGACGGATGTTGCACCTTGAACCGTGGATGTTGCACCCTGTAGATATTGATTATTCGGACGGCCATAACTTCTGGCTCGTTTAGAGTTACGGGAGCCATAACCTTTCAAAACGAAGGCCTCGATGAGTTCTACGGCTTTGACAGCTTTCAGCTTTCAACGGATAGATTAATGCCCAAAATGGACAACCCGAATCTCCATCGGGTCACGTAAGTTTTTCACCCTTCGTTTTTTCGACACGTGGATTTTTATGGTAAAACGGGATTACCCTGGCTCGTCGTCGATTCACCATCGCTGGAGAGTGGTGCACCATGGTACTGTTCCGTTTCAAATCCATGCACGCATTTCTAAAAGTCGTACGGCACTGTTTCGCCATTTCGGACGGATGTTGCACCTTGCACCGTTGATGTTGCACCCTGTAGATATCGATTATTCGGACGACCATGACTTCTGGGTCGTTTAGAGTTACAGGAGCCATAACCTGTCAAAATGAAGGCATCGATGAGTTCTACGGCTTTGACATCTTTTAGCCGTCAACGGATAGATTAATGCCCAAAAAGGACAACCCGAATCTCAATCGGGTCACGTAAGTTTTTTACCCCTCGTTTTTTCGACACGTGGATTTTTACGGTAAAACGGGATTACCGTGGCTTGTCTTCGATTCTCCATCGCTGGAGAGTGGTGCATCATGGTACTGTTCCGTTTCGAATCCATGCACGCATTTCTAAAAGTCGTACGGCACTGTTTCGCCATTTCGAACGGATGTTGCACCTTGCATCGTGGATGTTGCACCCTATAGATATCGATTATTCTGACGGCCGTAACTTCTGTCTCGTTTAGAGTTACGGGGGCCATAACTTGTCAAAACAAAGGCCTCGATGAGTTCTATGGCTTTGACAGCTTTCAGCCGTCAACGGATAGATTAATGCCCAAAAAGGACAACCCGAATCTCAATCGGGTCACGTAAGTTTTTTACCATTCATTTTTTCAAAACGTGGATTTTTACGGTAAAATGGGATAACCGTGGCACTTCTTCGATTCACCATCGCTGGAGAGTGGTGCACCATCGTACTATTCCGTTTCAAATCCATTCACGCATTTCTAAAAGTCGTAAGGCACTGTTTCGCCATTTTGGACAGATGTTGCACCTTGCACCGTGGATGTTGCACCCTGTAGATATCGATTATTCGGACGACCATAACTTCTGGCTCGTTTAGAGTTATGGGAGCCATAGCCTGTCAAAACGAGGGCCGCGATGAGTTTTACGACTTTGACAGCTTTCAGCCATAAACGGATAGATTAATGCCCAAAAAGGACAACCCGAATCTCAATCGGGTCACGTAAGTTTTTACCCTTCGTTTTTTCGACACGTGGATTTTTACGGTAAAACGGGATTACCGTGGCTCGTCTTCGATTCACCATCGCTGGAGAGTGGTGAACCATGGTACCATTCCGTTTCGAATCCATGTACGCATTTCTAAAAGTCGTACGGCATTGTTTCGCCATTTCGGACGGATGTTGAACCTTGCACCGTGGATGTTGCACCCTGTAGATATCGATTATTCGGACAGCCATAACTTCTGGCTCGTTTAGAGTTACGGGAGCCATAACCTGTTAAAACGAAGTCCTCGATGAGTACTACGGCTATGACAGCTTTCAGCCGTCAACGGATAGATTAATGCCCAAAAAGGACAACCCGAATCTCAATCGGGTCACGTAAGTTTTTCGACCCGTGGATTTTTGGACACGTGGATTTTTACGGTAAAACGGGATAACCGTGGCTCGTCTTCGATTCACCATCACTGGAGAGTGGTGCACCATGGTACTGTTCCTTTTCAAATCCAAGCACGCATTTCTAAAAGTCGTACGGCACTGTTTCGCCATTTCGGACGGATGTTGCACCTTGCACCGTGGATATTGCACCCTATAGATATCGATTATTCGGACGGCCATAACTTCTGTCTCGCTTAGAGTTACGGGAGCCATAACCTGTCAAAACGAAGGCCTCGATGAGTTGTATGGCTTTGACGGCTTTCAGCCGTCAACGGATAGACTAATGCCCAAAAAGGACAACCCGAATCTCAATCGAGTCACGTAAGTTTTTCACCCTTCGTTTTTTCGACACGTGGATTGTTTCGGTAAAACGGGATTACCATGGCTCGTCTTCGGTTCACCATCACTGGAGAGTGGTGCATCATGGTACTGTTCCGTTTCGAATCCATGCACGCTTTTCTAAAAGTCGTTCGGCACTGTTTCGCCATTTCGAACGGATGTTGCACCTTGCACCGTGGATGTTGCACCCGGTAGATATCGATTATTCGGACGGCCATAACTTCTGTCTCGTTTAGAGTTACGGGAGCCATAACCTGTCAAAACAAAGGCCTCGATGAGTTCTACGGCTTTGACAGCTTTCAGCCATAAACGGATAGATTAATGCCCAAAAAGGACAACCCGAATCTCAATCGGGTCACGTAAGTTTTTGACCATTCGTTTTTTCGAAACGTGGATTTTTACGGTAAAACGGGATAACCGTGGCTCGTCTTCGATTCACCATCGCTGGAGAGTGGTGCACCATGGCACTGTTCCGTTTCAAATCCAAGCACTCATTTCTAAAAGTCGTACGACACTGTTTCGCCATTTCGGACGGATGTTGCACCTTGCACCGTGGATGTTGCACCCTGTAGATATCGATTATTCGGACGGCCATAACTTCTGGATCGTTTAGAGTTACGGGAGCCATAGCCTGTCAAAACGAAGGCCATGATGAGTTGTATGGCTTTGATTACTTTCAGCCATAAACGGATAGATTAATGCCCAAAAAGGACAACCCGAATCTCAATCGGGTCACGTAAGTTTTTTACCCTTCGTTTTTTCGACACGTGGATTTTTACGGTAAAACGGGATTACTGTGGCTCGTCTTCGATTCACCATCGCTGGAGAGTGGTGCACCATGGTACTGTTCCGTTTCGAATCCATGCACGCATTTCTAAAAGTCGTACGGCACTGTTTCGACATTTTGGACGGATGTTGCACCTTGCACCGTGGATGTTGCACCCTGTAGATATTGATTATTCGGACGGCCATAACTTCTGGCTCGTTTAGAGTTACGGGAGCCATATCCTGTCAAAACAATGGCCTCGATGAGTTCTATGTCTTTGACAGCTTTCAGCCGTCAATGGGTAGATTAATGCCCAAAAAGGACAACCCGAATCTCAATCGGGTCACGTAAGTTTTTCACCCTTCGTTTTTTCGACACGTGGATTTTTACGGTAAAACGGGATTACCGTGGCTCGTCTTCGATTCACCATCGCTGGAGAGTGGTGCACCATGGTACTGTTCTGTTTCAAATCCATTCATGCATTTCTAAAAGTCGTACGGCACTGTTTCGCCATTTCGGACGGATGTTGCACCTTGCACCGTGGATGTTGCACCCTGTAGATATCGATTATTCGGACGGCCATAACTTCTGGCTCGTTTAGAGTTACGGGAGCCATAGCCTGTCAAAACGAGGGCATCGATGAGTTCTACGGCTTTGATAGCTTTCAGCCATCAACGGATAGATTAATGCCCAAAAAGGACAACCCGAATCTCAATCGGGCCACGTAAGTTTTTCACCCTTCGTTTTTTCGACACGTGGACTTTTACGGTAAAACGGGATTACCGTGGCTCGTCTTTGATTCACCATTGCTGGAGAGTGGTGCACCATGGTACTGTTCCATTTCAAATCCATGCATGCATTTCTAAAAGTCGTACGGCACTGTTTCGCCATTTCGGATGGATATTGCACCTTGCACCGTGGATGCTGCACCCTGTAGATATCGATTATTCGGACGACCATAATTTCTGGCTCGTTTAGAGTTACGAGGGCCATAACCTGTCAAAACGAAGGTCGCGATGAGTTCTACGTCATTGACATCTTTCAGCCGTAAACGGATAGATTAATGCCCAAAAAGGACAACCCGAATCTCAATCGGGTCACGTAGGTTTTTTACCCTTCGTTTTTTCGACACGTGGATGTTTACGGTAAAACGGGATTACCGTGGCTAGTCTTCGATTCACCATCGCTGGAGAGTGGTGCACTATGGTATTGTTCCGTTTCAAATCCATGCACGCATTTCTAAAAGTCGTATGGCACTGTTTCTCCATTTCGGACGGATGTTGCACCTTGCACCGTGGATGTTGCACCCTGGAGATATCGATTATTCGGACGGCCATAACTTATGGCTCGTTTAGAGCTACGGGAGCCATAACCTGTCAAAACGAAGGCCTCGATGAGTTCTATGGATTTGATGGCTTTTAGCCATGAACGGATAGATTAATGCCCAAAAAGGACAACCCAAATCTCAATCGGGTCACGTAAGTTTTTTACTATTCGTTTTTTCGAAACGTGGATTTTTACGGTAAAACGGGATAACCGTGGCTCGTCTTTGATTCACCATCGATGGAGAGTGGTGCACCATGGTACTGTTCCATTTCAAATCCATGTACGCATTTCTAAAAGTCGTACGTCACTGTTTCGCCATTTCGGACGGATGTTGCACCTTGCACCGTGGATGTTGCACCCTGTAGATATCGATTATTCGGACGGCCATAATTTCTGGCTCGTTTAGAGTTACGGGAGCCATAACCTTTCAAAACGAAGACCTCGATTAGTTCTACGGCTTTGACAGCTTTTAGCCGTCAACGGATAGATTAATGCCCAAAAAGGACAACCCGAATCTCAATCGGGTCACGTAAGTTTTTCACCCTTCGTTTTTTCGACACGTGGATTTTTACGGTAAAACGGGATTACCGTGGCTCGTCTTCGATTCACCATCTCTGGAGAGTGGTGCACCGTGGTACTGTTCCGTTTCAAATCCATGCACGCATTTCTAAAAGTCGTACGGCACTGTTTCGCCATTTCGGACGGATGTTGCACCTTGCACCGTGGATGTTGCACCCTGTAGATATTGATTATTCGGACGGCCATAACTTCTGTATCGTTTAGAGTTACGAGAGTCATAACCTGTCAAAACGAAGGCCTCGATGAGTTCTATGTCTTTGACAGCTTTCAGCCGTCAACGGATAGATTAATGCCCAAAAAGGACACCCCGAATCTCAATCGGGTCACGTAAGCTTTTCACCCTTCGTTTTTTCGACACGTGGATTTTAACGGTAAAACGGGATTACCGTGGCTCGTCTTTGATTCACCATCGCTGGAGAGTGGTGTACCATGGTACTTTTCCGTTTCAAATCCATGCATGCATTTCTAAAAGTCGTACGGCACTGTTTCGCCATTTCGTATGGATGTTGCACCTTGCACAGTGGATGTTGCACCCTGTAGATGTCGATTATTCGGATGACCATAAGTTCTGACTCGTTTAGATTTACGGGAGCCATAACTGTCAAAACGAAGGCATTGATGAGTTCTACGGCTTTGACAGCTTTCAGCCACCAACGGATAGATTAATGCCCAAAAAGGACAACCCGAATCTCAATCGGGTAACGTAAGTTTTTCACCCTTCGTACCAAACTGGAGGTTAATGTTCAGAGAGAGAATTGTTCTAGACTCCCAAAACTTCTGGAAAAATCTGATGATCTCAATTCAGCAATGGAATTTCAAAGCGCTAAGACCAACCTGGACTTGGCCATTAAAAAAGAATTCCTAGACACCAAACAAAAGGCAAAATGTGATTGGTTGATGATGGGAGATGAGGCTTCTTCATTTTTCTATGCGAAGATGTCAAGTAGAAGAAGCAATAAATGCTTAACTAGAATCGAAATAGATGGAAAAGAGATTTTGGAAGACAAGTTTGCAGAGTCAGCCATAGATTAGTATAAAGGGGTCTTTAACCGCCCTTTTGAGGAGAAGTTTCCAGAATTCATTTGCAAAACGATTATTTCTGAGTACGGAGGTAATTTTTGAATGACAGTATTTCTCTGGATGAAATTAAATTTGCATTGTGGAATATAAAAGATACTACATCTCCAGGCCCAGATGGTTTTAATTCAAACATTTTCAAAATTCATTGGAATACTTCGAAAGATCTAATCCACAAAGCCTTGAATGATGTTTTTCATAAGGGTCTAATTATTAAGGAATGGAACCATACTTTTCTGCATATGATTCCAAAAAAAGCAAACTCCACCAGAATCCAAGATTTTAGACCCATTGCCTGTTGCAACACCTTGTACAAGGTTTTCACAAAACTACTATGCAACAGACATGTTCCATTCCTGGATCAGTTGGTGTCCCCTAATCAAACGACATTTGTTAAAAACAGGACTATATGGGATGGAATTCTTTTTGCACATGAAATTATCAGGGGTCTTGGAAGGAAGGAAAATAAATATATGTGCATTAAAGTCGATTTAAAGAAAGCATATGACTCAGTAAATCGATCTTTTGTTATTCACATGTTTAGAAGCTTGGGTTTCCCGGATAAATGGGCAAAAATCATTGAGAACATCATAACGTCTCCTGTGTTTTCCATTATCGTAAATGGGGAATCGCACGGTTACTTCAAGAGTTCCAACGGCCTCAGGCAAGGTGACCCAATTTCCCCGATCCTTTTTACGTTGGTGATGGAGTACTTCTCGCTTTTGATGGACGAGAAAGTACGAGATGGTTCAATTACTCCTATTCCAGATTTTGATAATAAATTGACCCATCTTATCTACGCTGATGACATACTCATTTTCACTAAAGCCAATACACAGACGGCAACAGCGATTAGGGATGTTTTCAAAAATATGAGGAAAGTGTCGGGACTGGAGTTAAGTTGTGAAAAATCCAATGTTTTCTTTGGCAAAGGTGTGAAGCACTGCTCTGACATTAGCGATACCCTTAACATCCAACAAGCTGACCTCCCAGTAAGGTATTTGGGCATCCCCCTGTCGAATGCTAACTTGAGGGATAAAGATTGTACCACTTTAATTGAAAAGATTAAAATTAGACTGAGGGATGGGAAACAAGAATGCTTAGCTTAGCCGGTAGACTTGAACTCATCAAGTCTACAATTTACCAAATAATGCAGTTTTGGATGCAATGTTTTCGACTCCCAGTCTCCACTGTTCAAAAAATAAAGCATTTGATTCTTAACTTTTTATGGAAAAGCCGTAGCAGTAAGATACCCTGGGAAATTCTGTGCCGACAGAAAGAAGAGGGAGGAATGGGATTGAGAAATCTCGAAGAGATGAATCGAGCGTTATATATTAAGGTTATATGGAAAATAATTAACGTAGAAGGTATTTGGGCGAATTTCATGCATAAAAAGTACATTGCGCATAAAAGTTTTTGGGAAATTTCTCAGAGAATGGATGACTCGGGAGTGTGGAAATACATTTTGGGAAGTAGACATGATGCTCTGAAATGTCTTTCCCTTAACATTGTAGACGGTAAAACCACCTCCCTGTGGTATGACCCTTGGTTGAATGGAAGCTTTATTATGGATCATATTGGTAGAGAGGCGGCTTTTAGAACTAGTACAGAAAACATGTCCCTTTGCAAGATTATAGAAAATGGTGAGTGGAGATGGGATACGGTTAGTTTCTTATTCCAGTTACACTCAGAAATTGAAGGAGTAGTGATCCATAAGGATAGGAAGAGGGACTATTGGACTTGGGAGGGCACTAAGGATGGACTTTATCAATTTAAAAAGGTTTGGAATTCGGTGAGAACCAATTACGAATTTAAAAACTGGTCGCCCTTAGTTTGGAACAAAATTCACGTCCCAAAAATGGCAGTTTTCCTTTTTAAAGTTATTAATGATTTTTTACTCACTAAGGAAAGACTACTGCAGAAGCATATAATCGTGGACCCTACTTGTGTTTTGTGCAATAAACACATTGAAACAATAGACCATCTTTTTTTTCAATGCGATTACACTGGTAAGATTTGGATGTGGAGTAGTAAAAAAATTTCAACTTCTCCAAGTAGTTTGCTCTCGTTTACTTTGAAAAATGATTTACAGAAAATAGTCTCATTGTTTAGAGGTAAAAATTTAAGCTCGGATTTGTTACAACTTTCGTTGTCCGCTTATGTTTGGCATATATGGAGAGAACGTAATAACAGAATCTTTCAGAATCAGTACATTGATCATTCGCAGTTATGCAAACAGATTTTCCAGACTATAAGCATCAGAATGACTAAGTCTAAACATATCAGGCACATCACTGGCATGAATGATATAATAGCAAAGAGATGGGGTTATACCTCCCAACGCTGAATTGGGGCTGCATCTTTATTATCATATGTAACCTCCTCCTGCTCGATCAAAGTAATGCTGTTTCTAGGCTGAGATTTTTTTCTGAGCACCTGCATTATTTACATTTTCCTCACTCCCTCTCATTTAAGTTACATTACAATTAATAAATCAACAATACTAATTGAACTAGTTTTGTAAGTGCTTCAAATTGCAGGTCCCAAAGATCGCTGAAGACAAGAAAATTACAACATTAGTCTCTTTTTATTGAAATATCAGTTACAAAACTACTGTTTGGGTGTGGAGACTTAGCTTTTGATATCATTCTTTAGAGGTGCTTCATCTATAGAAACATTTCGCTTTCAACCCAGTTGCAATAACTTTGGAAATTCGAGACAGCTGTCAGGAAACAACGTTCTTAGCCGAGACTCGAAGTGGAGTCTACTTGCTGCAGTTCTGTTTGATAAGTAAATTAAGATGACTAATTTCTCGATTAAGGGTTAAAGACATCATTTTTAAAAAAAAGATGCGAAGACTTATCTTGCTCGGATCTCTAGGGATCTTTGCGATGGATTTAGCAGAAACTTCGGAGATCGTTTTAACTTAGAAGTCAGTTATTTTGACTTCTAATTTTCGATGGGAACCTCAAATAATGAAAGCAAGCTATTAGTTACTATAACGAAGCTAAAAGATTATCCTTTCTGAGAGAAAGAGGCTTACCAGCCAATTTAGTGAAGGCTATGCAAGACTACAGTGCAGAATAGACAGGATCTAGCAGTAGCTGAAAGGAAGACGAGAAGACTTAAGTTTCTTCTTTAGCGCCGCCATTAAAGTAATAAAGTGTGGAGCTTTGGATATTTTCTTTTATTAATGAGAAGCGGTAGTAAGTTAGGTTATACATTGCCTGTTTTGATCGAGAGTTGTCTCGAATCTTCAGGCATGTGGGCCGAAAGAATGAAGATGGCCTTACTTTATGGGCTTGTTCAGTATCAGATGTCGAATATTTTCAGATAAAATCTTGTGCACTGTATTGTATTGCCTTTGATTAGGCTCTTGTAAATACTTTACTTTCATAATAGAAAAGTTTGAACCAGTTTCCAAAAAAAAATAAAGTTTTTCACCCTTCGTTTTTTCGACACGTGGATTTTTACGGTAAAACGAGATTAACGTGGCTTGTCTTCGATTCACCATCGCAGGAGAGTGGTGCACCATGATACTGTTCCTTTTCAAATCCTTGCACGCATTTCTAAAAGTCATACGGCACTATTTCGCCATTTCGGACGGATGTTGCACCTTGCACCGTGGATGTTGCACCCTTTAGATATCGATTATTATGACGGCCATAACTTCTGGCTCGTTTAGAGTTACGGGAGCCATAACCTTTCAAAACGAAGGCCTCGATGAGTTCTACGGCTTTGATAGCTTTCAGCCGTCAACGGATAGATTAATGCCCAAAAAGGACAACCCGAATCTCAATCGGGTCACGTAAGTTTTTTACCCTTCGTTTTATCGAAATGTGGACTTTTACGGTAAAACGGGATTACCGTGGCTCGTCTTTGATTCACCATCGCTGGAGAGTGGTGCACCATGGTACTGTTCCGTTTCAAATCCATGCACGCATTTCTAAAAGTCGTACGGCACTGTTTCGCATTTCGGACGAATGTTGCACCTTGCACCGTGGATGTTGCACCCCGTAGATATCGATTATTCGGACGGCCATAATTTCTGGCTCGTTTAGAGTTACGGGAGCCATAACCTGTCAAAACGAAGGCCGCGATGAGTTCTACGGCGTTAAAATCTTTCAGCTGTAAACGGATAGATTAATGCCCAAAAAGGACAACCCGAATCTCAATCGGGTCACGTAAGTTTTTTACCCTTCGTTTTTTCGACACGTGGATTTTTACGCTAAAACGGGATTACCATGGCTAATCTTCGGTTCACCATCGCTGGAGAGTGGTGCACTATGGTACTGTTCCATTTCAAATCCATGCACGCATTTCTAAAAGTCGTACGACACTGTTTCGCCATTTCGGACGGATGTTGCACCTTGCACCGTGGATGTTGCACCCTAGAGATATCGATTATTCGGACGGCCATAACTTCTGACTCGTTTAGAGTTACGACAGCCATAACCTGTCAAAACGAAGGCCGCGATGAGTTCTACGGCGTTGACAGCTTTCAGCCGTAAACGGATAGATTAATGCCCAAAAAGGACAACCCGAATCTCAATCGGGTCACGTAAGTTTTTTACCCTTCGTTTTTTCGACACGTGGATTTTTACGGTAAAACGGGATTACCGTGGCTCGTCTTCGATTCACCATCGCTGGAGAGTGGTGCACCCTGGTACTGTTCTGTTTCAAATCCAAACACGCATTTCTAAAAGTCGTACGGTACTGTTTCGCCATTTCGGACAGATGTTGCACCTTGCACCGTGGATGTTGCACCCTGTAGATATCGATTATTCGAACGGCCATAACTTCTGTCTCGTTTAGAGTTACGAGGGCCATAACCTGCCAAAACGAAGGCCTCAATGAGTTCTATGGCTTTGACAGCTTTCAGTCGTCAACGGATAGATTAATGTCCAAAAAGGACAACCCGAATCTCAATCGGGTCACGTAAGTTTTTTACCATTCATTTTTTCGAAACGTGGATTTTTACGGCAAAACGAGATAACTGTGGCTCGTCTTCGATTCACCATCGTCGGAGAGTGGTGCACCATGGTACTGTTCCATTTCAAATCCATGCATGCATTTCTAAAAGTCGTACGGCACTGTTTCGCCATTTCGGACGGATGTTGCACTTTGCACCGTGGATGTTGCACCCTGTAGATATCGATTATTCAGACGGCCATAACTTCTGGCTCGTTTAGAGTTACGGGAGCCATAACCTGTCAAAACGAAGGCCGCGATGAGTTCTACGGCTTTGACAGCTTTCAGCCATAAACGGATAGGTTAATGCCTAAAAACGACAACCCGAATCTCAATCGGGTCACGTAAGTTTTTTACCCTTCGTTTTTTCGACACGTAGATTTTTACGGTTAAACGGGATTACCGTGGCTCGTCTTCGATTCACAATCGCTGGAGAGTGGTGCACCATGGTACTGTTCCTTTTTAAATCCATGCACGCATTTCTAAAAGTCGTACGTCACTGTTTCGCCATTTCGGACGGATGTTGCACCTTGCACCGTGGATGTTGCACCCTGTAGATATCGATTATTCGGACGGCCATAACTTCTGGCTCGTTTAGAGTTACAGGAGCCATCACCTGTCAAATCGAAGGAGTCGATGAGTTCTATGGCTTTGACAGCTTTCAGTCGTCAATGGATAGATTAATGCCCAAAAAGGACAACCCGAATCTCAATCGGGTAACGTTAGTTTTTCACCCTTCGTTTTTTTGACACGTGGATTTTTACGATAAAACGGGATTACCGTGGCTCGTCTTCGATTCACCATCGCTGGAGAGTGGTGCACCATGGTACTGTTCCGTTTCAAATCCATGCACGCATTTCTAAAAGTCGTACGACACTGTTTCGCCATTTCGAACGGATGTTGCACCTTACACCGTGGATGTTGCACCCTGTAGATATCGATTATTCGGACGACCATAACTTCTGGCTCGTTTAGAGATACGGGAGCCATAACCTGTCTAAACGAAGGCATCGATTAGTTCTACGGCATTGGCAGCTTTCAGCCGTCAACGGATAGATTAGTGCCCAAAAAGGACAACCCGAATCTCAATCGGGTCACGTAAGTTTTTTACCCTTCGTTTTTTCGACACGTGGATTTTTTCGGTAAAACGGGATTACCGTGGCTCGTCTTCGATTCACCATCGCTAGAGAGTGGTGCACCATGGTACAGTTCTGTTTCAAATCCGCGCACGCATTTCTAAAAGTCGTACGGCACTGTTTCGCCATTTTGGACGGATGTAGCACCTTGCACCGTGGATGTTGCACCCTATAGATATCGATTATTCGGACGACCATAACTTCTGGCTCGTTTAGAGTTACGGGAGGCATAACCTGTCAAATCGAAGGCCTCGATGAGTTCTATGGCTTTGACAGCTTTCAGCCATCAACGGATAGATTAATGCCCAAAAAGGACAACATGAATCTCAATCGGGTCACGTAAGTTTTTTACCGTTCATTTTTTCGAAACGTGGATTTTTACGGTAAAACGGGATAACCGTGGCTCGTCTTCGATTCACCATCGCTGGAGAGTGGTGCACCATGGTACTGTTCGATTTCAAATCCATGCAAGCACTTCTAAAAGTCGTACGGCACTGTTTCGCCATTTCGGACGGATGTTTCACCTTGCACCGTGGAAGTTGCACCCTGTAGATATCGATTATTCGGACGGCCATAACTTCTGGCTCGTTTAGAGTTACGGGAGCCATAACCTGTCAAAACGAAGGCCGCGATGAGTTCTACGGATTTGACAGCTTTCAGCCATAAACCGATAGATTAATGCCCAAAAAGGACAACCCGAATCTCAATCGGGTCATGTAAGTTTTTTACCCTTCGTTTTTTCGACACGTGGATTTTTACGGTAAAACGGGATTACCGTGGCTCATCTTCGATTCACCAACACTGGAGAGTGGTGCACCATGGTACTGTTCCGTTTCAAATCCATGCACGCATTTCTAAAAGTCGTACGCCACTATTTCGCCATTTCGGACGGATGTTGCACCTTGCACTGTGGATGTTGCACCTTGTAGATATCGATTATTCGGACGGCTATAACTTCTGGCTCGTTTAGAGTTACGGGAGACATAACCTGTCAAATCTAAGGACTCGATGAGTTCTACGGCTTTGACAGCTATTAGCCGTCAACGGATAGATTAATGCCCAAAAAGGACAACCTGAATCTCAATCAGGTCACGTTAGTTTTTTACCCTTCGTTTTTTCGACACGTTGATTTTTACGGTTAAACGGGATTACCGTGGCTCGTCTTCAATTCACAATCACTGAAGAGTGGTGCACCATGGTACTATTCCATTTCAAATCCATGCACGCATTTGTACAAGTCATACGGCACTGTTTCGCCATTTCGGACGGATGTTGCAACGTGCACCGTAGATGTTGCACCCTGTAGATATTGATTATTCGGACGGCCATAACTTCTGGCTCGTTTAGAGCTACGGGTGGAATAACCTGTCAAATCGAAGGCCTCGATGAGTTCTACGGCTTTGACATCTTTCAGCCGTCAACGGATAGATTATTGCCCAAAAAGGACAACCCGAATCTCAATCCGGTCACGTAAGTTTTTTACCCTTCGTTTTTTCGACACGTTGATTTTTACGGTAAAATGGGATTACCGTGGCTCGTCTTCGATTCACAATCACTGGAGAGTGGTGCACCATGGTACTATTCCGTTTCAAATCCACGCACGCATTTGTAAAAGTCGTATGGCACTGTTTCGCCATTTCGGACGGATGTTGCACCTTGTACTGTGGATGTTGCACCCTATAGATATCGATTATTCGGACGACCATAACTTTGGGCTCGTTTACAGTTACGGGAGGCATAACCTGTCAAATCGAAGGCCTCGCTGAGTTCTGCGGCTTTGATAGCTTTCAGCCGTCAACGGATAGATTAATGGCCAAAAAGGACAACCCGAATCTCAATCGGGCCACGTAAGTTTTTTACCCTTCGTTTTTTCGACACGTGGATTTTTACGGTAAAACGGGATTACCGTGGCTCGTCTTCGATTCACCATCGCTGGAGAGTGGTGCACCATGGTACTCTTCCGTTTCAAATCCATGCACGCATTTCTAAAAGTCGTACGACACTGTTTGGCCATTTCGGACGGATGTTGCACCTTGTACCGTGGATGTTGCACCCTGTAGATATCGATTATTCGGACGGCCATAACTTCTGGCTCGTTTAGAGTTACAGGAGCCATAACCTGTCAAAACGAAGGCCTAGACGAGTTATACGGCTTTGACAGCTTTCAGCCGCAAACGGATAGATTAATGCCCAAAAAGGACAACCCGAATCTCAATCGGGTCACGTAAGTTTTCTACCCTTCGTTTTTTCGACACGTGGATTTTTACAGTAAAACGGGATTACCGTGGCTCGTCTTTGGTTCACCATCGCTGGAGAGTGGTGCAACATGGTAATGTTCCATTTCAAATCCAAGCACGCATTTCTAAAAGTCGTACGACACTGTTTCGCCATTTCGAACGGATGTTGCACCTTGCACCGTGGATGTTGACCCTTTAGATATCGATTATTCGGACGGCCATAACTTCTAGCTCGTTTAGAGTTAAGGAGCCATAACCTGTCAAAATGAAGGCCACGATGAGTTCTACCGCTTTGGCAGCTTTCAGCCGTAAACGGATAGATTAATGCCCAAAAAGGACAACCTGAATCTCAATCGGGTCACGTAAGTTTTTTACCCTTCGTTTTTTCGACACGTGGATTTTTAGGGTAAAACGGGATTACCGTGGCTCGTCTTCGATTCACCATCGCTGGAGAGTGGTGCACAATGGTACTGTTCCGTTTCAAATCAATGCACGCATTTCTAAAGGTCGTACGGCACAGTTTCGCCATTTCGGACGGATGTTGCACCTTGCACCGTGGATGTTGCACCCGTTATATATCGATTATTCGAACGGCCATAACTTCCGGCTCGTTTAGAGTTACGGGAGCCATAATCTGTCAAAACGAATGCCGCGATGAGTTCTACGGCTTTGACAGCTTTCAGCCATCAACGGATAGATTAATGCCCAAAAAGGACAACCCGAATCTCAATCAGGTCACGTTAGTTTTGTACCCTTCGTTTTTTCGACACGTGGATTTTTACGGTAAAACGGGATTACCGTGGCTCGTCTTCGATTCACCATCGCTGGTGAGTGGTGCACCATGGTACTGTTCCGTTTCAAATCCATGCACGTATTTCTAAAAGTCGTACGACACTGTTTCGCCATTTCGGACGGATGTTGCACCTTGCACCGTGGATGTTGCACCTTGCACCGTGGATGTTGCACCCTTTAGATATCGACTATTCGGACGGCCATAACTTCTGGTTCGTTTAGAGTTACGGGAGCCATAACCTGTCAAAACAAAGGCCTCGATGAGTTCTACGGCTTTGACCGCTTTCGGCCGTCAACGGATAGATTAATGCCCAAAAAGGACAACCCGAATCTCAATCGGGTCACGTAAGGTTTTTACCCTTCGTTTTTTCGACACGTGCATTTTTACGGTAAAACGGGATTACCGCGGCTCGTCTTCGTTTCACCATCCCTGGAGAATGGTGCACCATGGCACTATTCCGTTTCAAATCCATGCACGCATTTCTAAAAGTCGTACGGCACTGTTTCGCTATTTCAGACGGATGTTGCACCTTGCACAGTGGATGTTGCACCCTGTAGATATCGATTATTCGGACGGCCATAACTTCTGGCTCGTTTAGAGTTACGGGATCCATAACTTGTCAAAACGAAGGCCGCAATGAGTTCTACGGCTTTGATAGCTTTCATCCATAAACGGATAGATTAATGCCCAAAAGGACCACCCGAATCTCAATCGGGTCACGTATGTTTTTTACCATTCGTTTTTTCGACACGTGGATTTTTACGGTAAAACGGGATTACCGTGGCTCGTCTTCGATTCACCATCGCTGGAGAGTGGTGCACCATGGTACTGTTCCATTTCAAATCCTTGCACGCATTTCTAAAAGTCGTACGGCACCGTTTCGCCATTTCGGACGGATGTTGCACCTTGCACCGTGGATGTTGCACCCTAGAGATATCGATTATTCGGACGGCCATAACTTCTGACTCGTTTAGAGTTACGGCAGCCATAACCTGTCAAAACGAAGGCCGCGATGAGTTCTACGGCTTTGATAGCTTTTAGCCGTAAACGGATAGATTAATGCCCAAAAAGGACAATCCGAATCTCAATCGGGTCACGTAAGTTTTTTACCCTTCGTTTTTTCGACACGTGGATTTTTACGGTAAAACGGGATTACCGTGGCTCGTCTTCGATTCACCATCGCTGGAGAGTGGTGCACCATGGTACTGTTCCATTTCAAATCCTTGCACGCATTTCTAAAAGTCGTACGACACTGTTTCGCCATTTCGGACGGATGTTGCACATTGCACCGTGGATGTTGCACCCTGTAGATATCGATTATTCGGACGGCCATAACTTCTAGCTCGTTTAGAGTTACGGGAGCAATAACCTGTCAAAACGAAGGCCGCGATGAGTTCTACGGCTTTGACAGCTTTCAGCCGTAAACGGATAGATTAATGCCCAAAAAGGATAACCCGAATCTCAATCGGGTCACGTAAGTTTTTTACCCTTCGTTTTTTCGACACGTGCATTTTTACGGTAAAACGGGATTACCGTGGCTCGTCTTCGATTCACCATCGCTGGAGAGTGGTGCACCATGGTACTGTTCCGTTTCAAATCCATGCACGCATTTCTAAAAGTCGTACGGCACTGTTTCGCTATTTCGGACGGATGTTGCACCTTGCACAGTGGATGTTGCACCCTGTAGATATCGATTATTCGGACGGCCATAACTTCTGGCTCGTTTAGAGTTACGGGATCCATAACTTGTCAAAATGAAGGCCGCAATGAGTTCTACGGCTTTGACAGCTTTCATCCATAAACGGATAGATTAATGCCCAAAAGGACCACCCGAATCTCAATCGGGTCACGTATGTTTTTTACCATTCGTTTTTTCGACACGTGGATTTTTACGGTAAGACGGGATTACCGTGGCTCGTCTTCGATTCACCATCACTGGAGAGTGGTGCACCATGGTACTGTTCCATTTCAAATCCTTGCACGCATTTCTAAAAGTCGTACGGCACCGTTTCGCCATTTCGGACGGATGTTGCACCTTGCACCGTGGATGTTGCACCCTGTAGATATTGATTATTCGGACAATCATAACTTCTGGCTCGTTTAGAGTTATGGGAGCCATAACCTGTCAAAACGAAGGTCGCGATGAGTTCTACGGCTTTGACAGCTTTTAGCCGTAAACGGATAGATTAATGCCCAAAAAGGACAACCCGAATCTCAATCGGGTCACGTAAGTTTTTTACCCTTCGTTTTTTCGACACGTGGATTTTTACGGTAAAACGGGATTACCGTGGCTCGTCTTCGATTCACCATCGCTGGAGAGTGGTGCACCATGGTACTGTTCCATTTCAAATCCTTGCACGCATTTCTAAAAGTCGTAGGCACCGTTTCGCCATTTCGGACGGATGTTGCACATTGCATTGTGGATGTTGCACCCTGTAGATATCGATTATTCGGACGGCCATAACTTCTAGCTCGTTTAGAGTTACGGGAGCAATAACCTGTCAAAACGAAGGCCGCGATGAGTTCTACGGCTTTGACAGCTTTTAGCCGTAAACGGATAGATTAATGCCCAAAAAGGACAACCTGAATCTCTATCGAGTCACGTAAGTTTTTTACCCTTCGTTTTTTCGACACGTGGATTTTTACGGTAAAACGGGATTACCGTGGCTCGTCTTCGATTCACTATCGCTGGAGAGTGGTGCACCATGGTACTGTTCCGTTTCAAATCCATGCACGCATTTCAAAAAGTCGTACGGCACTGTTTCGCTATTTCGGACAGATGTTGCACCTTGCACCGTGGATGTTGCACCCTATAGATATCGATTATTTGGACGGCCATAACTTCTGGCTCGTTTAGAGTTACGGGAGCCATAACCTATCAAAACGAAGGCCGAGATGAGTTCTACGGCTTTGACAGCTTTCAGCGGTAAACGTATAGATTAGTGCCCAAAAGGGACAACCTGAATCTCAATCGGGTCACGTAAGTTTTTTACCCTTCGTTTTTTCGACACGTGGATTTTTACGGTAAAACGGGATTACCGTGGCTCGTCTTCGATTCACCATCGATGGAGAGTGGTGCACCATGGTACTATTTCATTTCAAATCTATGCACGCATTTCTAAAAGTCGTACGGCACTGTTTCGTCATTTCGGACGGATGTTGCACCTTGCACCGTGGATGTTGTACCCTATAGATATCGATTATTCGGACGGCCATAACTTCTGCCTCGTTTAGAGTTACGGGAGCCATAACCTGTCAAAACGAAGGCCGCAATGATTTCTATGGCTTTGACAGCTTTCAGCTATCAACGGATAGATTAATACCCAAAAAGGACAACCTGAATCTCAATCGGGTCACGTAAGTTTTTTACCCTTCATTTTTTCGACACGTGCATTTTTACGGTAAAACGGGATTACCGTGGCTCGTCTTCGTTTCACCATCGCTGGAGAATGGTGCACCATGGTACTATTCCGTTTCAAATCCATGCACGCATTACTAAAAGTCGTATGGCACTGTTTCGCCATTTCGGACGGATGTTGCACCTTGCACCGTGGATGTTGCACCCTATAGATATCGATTATTCGGACGGCCATAACTTCTGGGTCGTTTAGAGTTACGGGAGCCATAACCTGTCAAAACGAAGGCCGCGATGATTTCTATGGCTTTGACAGCTTTCAGCTGTCAACGGATAGATTAATGCCCAAAAAGGACAACCCGAATCTCAATCGGGTCACGTAAGTTTTTTACCCTTCGTTTTTTCGACACGTGGATTTTTACGGTAAAACGGGATTACCGTGGCTCGTCTTCGATTCACCATCGCTAGAGAGTGGTTCACCATGGTAATGTTCCGTTTCAAATCCATGCACGCATTTCTAAAAGTCGTACGACACTGTTTCACAATTACGGACGGATGTTGCACCTTGCACCGTGGATGTTGCACCCTGTAGATATCGATTATTCGGACGACCATAACTTCTGGCTCGTTTAGAGTTACGGGAGCCATAACCTGTCAAAACGAAGGCCTCGATGAGTTCTACGGCTTTGACGGCTTTCAGCCATCAACGTATAGATTAATGACCAAAAAGGACAACCCGAATCTCAATCGGGTCACGTAAGTTTTTTACCCTTCGTTTTTTCGTACACGTGGATTTTTACGTTAAAACGAGATTACCGTGGCTCGTCTTCGATTCACCATCGCTGGAGAGTGGTGCACCATGGTACTGTTCCGTTTCAAATCCATGCATGCATTTCTAAAAGTCGTTGGGCACTATATCGCCATTTCGGACGGATGTTGCACCTTGCACCGTGGTTGTTGCACCTTGTAGATATTGATTATTCGGACGGCCATAACTTCTGGCTCGTTTAGAGTTACGGGAGCCATAACCTGTCAAAACGAAGGCCGCGATGAGTTCTACGGCTTTGACAGCTTTCAGCCGTAGACAGATAGATTAATGCCCAAAAAGGACAACCCGAATCTCAATCGGGTCACGTAAGTTTTTTACCTTTCGTTTTTTCGACACGTGGATTTTTACGGTAAAACGGGATTACCGTGGCTCGTCTTCGATTCACCATCGCTGGAGAGTGGTGCACCATGGTACTGTTCCATTTCAAATCCTTGCACGCATTTCTAAAAGTCGTACGGCACCGTTTCGCCATTTCGGACTGATGTTGCACCTTGCACCGTGGATGTTGCACCCTGTAGATATCGATTATTCGGACGGCCATAACTTCTGGCTCGTTTAGAGTTACGGGAGCCATATCCTGTCAAAACGAAGGCCGCGATGAGTTTTACAGCTTTGACAGCTTTCAGCCGTAAACGGATAGATTAATTCCCAAAAAGGACAACCCGAATCTCTATTGAGTCATGTAAGTTTTTTACCCTTCGTTTTGTCGACACGTGCATTTTTACGGTAAAACGGGATTACCGTGGCTCGTCTTCGATTCACCATCGCTGGAGAGTGGTGCACCATGGTACTGTTCCGTTACAAATCCATGCACGCATTTCTAAATGTTGTACGGCACTGTTTCGCCATTTCGGAAGGAAGTTGCACCTTGTACCGTGGATGTTGCACCCTGTAGATATCGATTATTGGGACGGCCATAACTTCTGGCTCGTTTAGAGTTACGGGAGCCATAACCTGTCAAAATGAAGGCCGCGATGATTTCTACAGTTTTGACAGCTTTTAGCCGTAAACGGATAGATTAGTGCCTAAAATGGACAACCCGAATCTCTATCGGGTCACGTAAGTTTTTTACCCTTCGTTTTTTCGACACGTGGATTTTTACGGTAAAACGGGATTACCGTGGCTCGTCTTCGATTCACCATCGCTGGAGAGTGGTGCACCATGGTACTGTTCCGTTTCAAATTCTTGCATGCATTTCTAAAACTCGTACGGCACCGTTTCGCCATTTCGGACGGATGTTGCACCTTGCACCGTGGATGTTGCACCCTGTAGATATCGATTATTCGGACGGCCATAACTTCTGGCTCGTTTAGAGTTACGGGAGGCATAACCTGTCAAAACGAAGGCCGTGATGAGTTCTACGGCTTTGACAGCTTTCAGCCGTAAAAGGATAGATTAGTGCCCAAAAAGGACAACACGAATCTCAATCGAGTCACGTAAGTTTTTTACCCTTCGTTTTTTCGACACATGGATTTTTACGGTAAAACGGGATTAACGTGGCTCGTCTTCGATTCACAATCGCTGGAGAGTGGTGCACCATGGTACTATTCCATTTCAAATCCATGCACGCATTTCAAAAAGTCGTACGGCACTGTTTCGCTATTTCGGACGGATGTTGCACCTTGCACCGTGGATGTTGCACCCTGTAGATATCGATTATTCAGACGGCCATAACTTCTGGCTTGTTTTGAGTAACGGGAGCCATAACCTGTAAAAACGAAGGCCGCGATGAGTTCTACGGCTTTGACAACTTTCAGCCGTAAACGGATAGACTAGTGCCCAAAGGGGACAACCCGAATCTCAATCGGGTCACGTAAGTTTTTTACCCTTCGTTTTTTCGACACGTGGATTTTTACGGTAAAACGGGATTACCGTGGCTCGTCTTCGATTCACCATCGCTGGAAAGTGGTGCACCATGGTACTGTTCCATTTCAAATCCATGCATGCATTTCTAAAAGTCGTACGGCACTGTTTCGCCATTTCGGACGGATGTTGCACCTTGCACCGTGGATGTTGCACCCTTTAGATATCGATTATTCGGACGGCCATAACTTCTGGCTCGTTTAGAGTTACGGGAGCCATAACCTATCAAAACGAAGGCATCGTTGAGTTCTACGGCTTTGACAGCTTTCAGCCATCAACAGATAGATTAATGCCCAAAAAGGACAACCCGAATCTAAATCGGGTCACGTAAGTTTTTTACCCTTCGTTTTTTCGACACGTGCATTTTTACGGTAAAACGGGATTACCGTGGCTCGTCTTCGTTTCACCATCCCTGGAGAATGGTGCACCATGGTACTATTCCGTTTCAAATCCATGCACGCATTTCTAAAAGTCGTACGGCACTTTTCGCCATTTCGGACGGATGTTGCACCTTGCACCGTGGATGTTGCACCCTATAGATATCGATTATTCGGACGGCCATAACTTCTGGCTCGTTTAGAGTTACGGGAGCCATAACCCTTCTAAAACAAAGGCCGCGATGATTTCTAGGGCTTTGAAAGCTTTTAGCCGTCAACGGATAGATTAATGCCAAAAAGGATAACCCGAATCTCAATCGGGTCACGTAAGTTTTTTACTCTTCGTTTTTTCGACACGTGGATTTTTACGGTAAAACGGGATTACCGTAGCTCGTCTTCAATTCACCATTGTTGGAGAGTGGTGAACCATGGTACTGTTCCGTTTCAAATCCAAGCACGCATTTCTAAAAGTCGTACGACACTGTTTCGCCATTTCGGACGGATGTTGCCACGTGCACCGAGTATGTTGCACCCTCTAGATATCGATTATTCGGACGACCATAACTTCTGGCTCGTCTAGAGTTACGGGAGCCATAACCTGTCTAAACGAAGGCATCGATGAGTTCTACGGCTTTGACAGCTTTCAGCCGTCAACGGATAGATTAATGCCCAAAAAGGACAACCCGAATCTCAATCGGGTCACGTAAGTTTTTTACCCTTCGTTTTTTCGACACGTGGATTTTTGCAGTAAAACGGGATTACCGTGGCTCGTCTTCGATTCACCATCGCTGGAGAGTGGTGCACCATGGTACTGTTCTATTTCAAATCCTTGCACGCATTTCTAAAAGTCGTACGACACCGTTTCGCCATTTCGGACGGATGTTGCACCTTGCACCGTGGATGTTGCACCCTGTAGATATCGATTATTCGGACGGCCATAACTTCTGGCTCGTTTAGAGTTACGGGAGCCATAACCTGTCAAAACGAAGGCCGCGATGAGTTCTACGTCTTTGATGGCTTTTAGCCGTAAACGGATAGATTAATGCCCAAAAAGAACAACCCGAATCTCAATCGAGTCACGTAAGTTTTTTACCCTTCGTTTTTTCGACACGTGGAATTTTATGGTAAAACGGGATTACCGTGGCTCGTCTTCGATTCACCATCACTGGAGAGTGGTGCACCATGGTACTTTTCCGTTTCAAATCCACGCACGCATTTCAAAAAGTCGTACGACACTGTTTTGCTATTCCGGACGGATGTTACACCTTGCACCGTGGATGTTGCACCCTGTAGATAACGATTATTCGGACGGCCATAACTTCTGGCTCGTTTAGAGTTACGGGAGCCATAACCTGTCAAAACGAAGCCCTCGATGAGTTCTATGGCTTTGACAGCTTTCAGCCATCAACGGATAGATTAATGAACAAAAAGGACAACCCGAATATCAATCGGGTCACGTAAGTTTTTTACCCTTCGTTTTTTCGTACACGTGGATTTTTACGGTAAAATGGGATTACCGTGGCTCGTCTTCGATTCACCATCGCTGGAGAGTGGTGCACCATGGTACTGTTCCGTTTCAAATCCATGCACGCATTTCTAAAAGTCGTACGACACTGTTTCGTCATTTCGGACGGATGTTGCACCTTGCACAGTGGATGTTGCACCCTGTAGATATCGATTATTCGGACGACCATAACTTCTGGCTCATTTAAAGTTACGAGAGCCATATCCTGTCAAAACGAAGGCCTCGATGAGTTCTACGGCTTTGACAGCTTTCAGCCATCAACGGATAGATTAATGACCAAAAAGGACTACCCGAATCTCAATCGGGTCACGTAAGTTTTTTACCCTTCGTTTTTTCGTACATGTGGATTTTTACGGTAAAACGGGATTACCGTGGCTCGTCTTCGATTCACCATCGCTGGAGAGTGGTGCACCATGGTGTTCCGTTTCAAATCCATGCATGCCTTTCTAAAAGTCGTACGGCACTGTTTCGCCATTTCGGACGGATGTTGCAACGTGCACCGTGTATGTCGCACCCTGTAGATATCGATTATTCGGACGACCATAACTTCTGCCTCGTTTAGAGTTACCGAAGCCATAACCTGTCAAAACGAAGGCCTCGATGAGTTCTACGGCTTTGACAGCTTTCAGCCGTCAACGGATAGATTAGTGCCCAAAAAGGACAACCCGAATCTCAATCGGGTCACGTAAGTTTTTTACCCTTCGTCTTTTCGACACGTGGATTTTTACGGTTAAACGGGATTACCGTGGCTCGTCTTCGATTCACCATCGCTGTAGAGTGGTGCATCATGGTACTGTTCAATTTCAAATCCTTGCACGCATTTCTAAAAGTCGTACGGCACCGTTTCGCCATTTCGGACGGATGTTGCACCTTGCACCGTGGATGTTGCACCCTGTAGATATCGATTATTCGGACGGCCATAACTTCTGGCTCGTTTGGAGTTATGGGAGCCATAACTTGTCAAAACGAAGGCCGCGATGAGTTCTACGGCTTTGACAGCTTTCAGCCGTAAACGGATAGATTAATGCCCAAAAAGGACAACCCGAATCTC
Organism: Allium cepa; assembly: GCA_030765085.1. Lineage (NCBI taxonomy): Eukaryota > Viridiplantae > Streptophyta > Magnoliopsida > Asparagales > Amaryllidaceae > Allium > Allium cepa. Next base: position 39,937,465 of record CM060941.1, on the reverse strand, counting down.
AATCGAGTCACGTAAGTTTTTTACCCTTCGTTTTTTCGACACGTGGATTTTTACGGTAAAACGGGATTACCGTGGCTCGTCTTCGATTTACCATCGCTGGAGAGTGGTGCACCATGGTACTTTTCCGTTTCAAATCCATGCACACATTTCAAAAAGTCGTACGGCACTGTTTTGCTATTCCGGACGGATGTTGCACCTTGCACCGTGGATGTTGCACCCTGTAGATATCGATTATTCGGACGACCATAACTTCTGGCTCGTTAAGAGTTACGGGAGCCATAACCTGTCAAAACGAAGGCCTCGATGAGTTATATGGCTTTGACCGCTTTCAGCCATCAACGGATAGATTAATGACCAAAAAGGACAACCCGAATATCAATCGGGTCACGCAAGTTTTTTACCCTTCGTTTTTTCGTACACGTGGATTTTTACGGTAAAACGGGATTACCGTGGCTCGTCTTCGATTCACCATCGCTGGAGAGTGGTGCACCATGGTACTGTTCTGTTTCAAATCCATGCACGCATTTCTAAAAGTCGTACGACACTGTTTCGCCATTTCGGACGGGTGTTGCACCTTGCGCAGTGGATGTTGCACCCTGTAGATATCGATTATTCGGACGACCATAACTTCTGGCTCGTTTAGAGTTACGGGAGCCATATCCTGTCAAAATGAAGGCCTCGATGAGTTCTACGGCTTTGACAGCTTTCACGCATCAACGGATAGATTAATGACCAAAAAGGACAACCCGAATCTCAATCGGGTCACGTAAGTTTTTTACCCTTCGTTTTTTCGTACACGTGGATTTTTACGGTAAAACGGGATTACCGTGGCTCGTCTTCGATTCACCATCGCTGGAGAGTGGTGCACCATGGTACTGTTCCATTCCAAATCCATGCATGCATTTCTAAAAGTCGTACAGCACCGTTTCGCCATTTCGGACGGAAGTTGCACCTTGCACCGTGGTTGTTGCACCCTGTAGATATTGATTATTCGGACGGCCATAACTTTTGGTTCGTTTAGAGTTACGGGAGCCATAACCTGTCAAAACGAAGGTTGCGATGAGTTCTACGGGTTTGACAGTTTTCAGCCGTAAACGGATAGATTAATGCCCAAAAAGGACAACCCGAATCTCAATCGGGTCACGTAAGTTTTTTACCCTTCGTTTTTTCGACACGTGGATTTTTACGGTAAAACGGGATTACCGTGGCTCGTCTTCGATTCACCATCGCTGGAGAGTGGTGCACCATGGTACTGTTCCGTTTCAAATCCACGCACGCATTTCAAAAAGTCGTACGACACTGTTTCGCTATTTCGGACGGATGTTGCACCTTGCACCGTGGATGTTGCACCCTGTAGATATCGATTATTCGGACGACCATAACTTCTGGCTCGTTTAGAGTTACGGGAGCCATAACCTGTCAAAACGAAGGCCGCGATGAGTTCTACGGCTTTGACAGCTTTCGGCCGTAAACGGATAGATTAATGCCTAAAAAGGACAACCCGAATCTCAATCGGGTCACGTAAGTTTTTTACCCTTCGTTTTTTCGACACGTGGATTTTTACGGTAAAACGGGATTACCGTGGCTCGTCTTCGATTCACCATTGTTGGAGAGTGTGCACCATGGTACTGTTCCATTTCAAATCCATGCACGCATTTCTAAAAGTCATACGACACTGTTTCGCCATTTCGGACGGACGTTGCACCTTGCACCGTGGATGTTGCACCCTTTAGATATCGATTATTCGGACAGCCATAACTTCTGGCTCGTTTAGAGTTACGGGAGCCATAACCTATCAAAATGAAGGCCTCGATGAGTTCTACGGCTTTGACAGCTTTCAGCCGTCAACAGATATATTAATGCCCAAAAAGGACAACCCGAATCTCAATCGGGTCATATAAGTTTTTTACCCTTCGTTTTTTCGAAACGTGCATTTTTACGGTAAAACGGGATTACCGTGGCTCGTCTTCGTTTCACCATCACTGGAGAATGGTGCACCATGGTACTATTCCGTTTCAAATCCATGCATGCATTTCTAAAAGTCATACGGCACTGTTTCGCCATTTCGGACGGATGTTGCACCTTGCACAGTGGATGTTGCACCCTGTAGATATCGATTATTCGGACGACCATGATTTCTGGCTCGTTTAAAGTTACGGGAGCCATAACCTGTCAAAACAAAGGCCTCGATGAGCTCAACGGCTTTGACAGCTTTCAGCCGTCAACGGATAGATTAATGCCCAAAAAGGAAAACCCGAATCTCAATCGGGTCACGTAAGTTTTTTACCCTTCGTTTTTTCGACACGTGGATTTTTACGGTAAAACGGGATTACCGTGGCTCGTCTTCGATTCACCATCGTTGAAGAGTGGTGCACCATGGTACTGTTCTGTTTCAAATCCAAGCACGCATTTCTAAAAGTCGTACGACACTGTTTCGCCATTTCGGACGGATGTTGCACCGTGTATGTTGCACCCTGTAGATATCGATTATTCGGACGACCATAACTTCTGGTTCGTTTAGAGTTACGGGAGCCATAACCTGTCAAAACGAAGGCCTCTATGAGTTCTACGGCTTTGACAACTTTCTGCCGTCAACGGATAGATTAATGACCAAAAAGGACAACCCGAATCTCAATCGCGTCACGTAAGTTTTTTACCCTTCGTTTTCTCGACACGTGGATTTTTACGGTAAAACGGGATTACCGTGGCTCGTCTTCGATTCACCATCGCTGGAGAGTGGTGCGCCATGGTACTTTTCCGTTTCAAATCCATGCAGGCATTTCAAAAAGTCGTACGACACTGTTTCGCTATACCGGTCGGATGTTGCACCTTGCACCGTGGATGTTGCACCCTGTAGATATCGATTATTCGGACGGCCATAACTTCTGGCTCGTTTAGAGTTACGGGAGCCATAACCTGTCAAAACGAAGGCCTCGATGAGTTCTACGGCTTTGACTGCTTTCAACCATCAACGGATAGATTAATGACCAAAAAGGACAACCCGAATATCAATCGGGTCACGTAAGTTTTTTACCCTTCGTTTTTTCGTACACATGGATTTTTACGGTAAAACGGGATTACCGTGGATCGTCTTCGATTCACCATCGCTGGAGAGTGGTGCACCATGGTACTGTTCCGTTTCAAATCCATGCACGCATTTCTAAAAGTCGTACGACACTGTTTCGCCATTTCGGACGGATGTTGCACCTTGCACCGTGGATGTTGCACCCTGTAGATATCGATTATTCGGACGACAATAACTTCTGGCTCGTTTAGAGTTATGGGAGCCATAACCTGTCAAAACGAAGCTCGCGATGAGTTCTACGGCTTTGACAAGTTTCAGCCGTAAACGGATAGATTAATGCCCAAAAAGGACAACCCGAATCTCAATCGGGTCACGTAAGTTTTTTACCCTTCGTTTTTTCGACACGCGGATTTTTACGGTAAAACGGGATTACCGTGGCTCGTCTTCGATTCACCATCGTTGGAGAGTGGTGCACCATGGTACTATTCCATTTCAAATCAAAGCACGCATTTCTAAAAGTCGTTAGACACTGTTTCGCCATTTCGGACGGATGTTGCAACGTGCACCGTGTATGTTGCACCCTGTAGATATCGATTATTCGGATGAGCATAACTTCTGGTTCGTTTAGAGTTACGGAAGCCATAACCTGTCAAAACGAAGGCCTCTATGAGTTCTATGGCTTTGATAGCTTTCGGCCGTCAACGGATAGATTAATGCCCAAAAAGGACAACCTGAATCTCAATCGGGTCACGTAAGTTTTTTACCCTTCGTTTTTTCGACACGTGGATTTTTACGGTAAAACGGGATTACCAAGGCTCGTCTTCGATTCACCATCGCTGGAGAGTGGTGCACCATGGTGCTGTTCTATTTCAAATCCTTGCACGCATTTCTAAAAGTCGTACGGCACCGTTTCGCCATTTCGGACGGATGTTGCACCTTGCACGTGGATGTTGCACCCTGTAGATATCGATTATTCGGACGGCCTTAACTTCTGGCTCGTTTAGAGTTACCAGAGCCATAACCTGTCAAAACGAAGGCCACGATGAGTTCTACGGCTATGACAGCTTTCAGCCATAAATGGATAGATTAATGCCCAAAAAGGACAACCCGAATCTCAATCGAGTCACGTAAGTTTTTTACCCTTCGTTTTTTCGACACGTGGATTTTTACGGTAAAATGGGATTACCGTGGCTCGTCTTCGATTCACCATCGCTGGAGAGTGGTGCACCATGGTACTTTTCCATTTCAAATCCATGCACTCATTTCAAAAAGTCGTACGGCACTGTTTCGCTATTCCGGACGGATGTTGCACCTTGCACCGTGGATGTTGCACCCTGTAGATATCGATTATTCGGACGGCCATAACTTCTGGCTCGTTTAGAGTTATGGGGGCCATAACTTGTCAAAACGAAGGCCTCGATGAGTTCTACGGCTTTGACAGCTTTCAACCATCAACGGATAGATTAATGACCAAAAAGGACAACCCGAATATCAATCGGGTCACGTAAGTTTTTTACCCTTCGTTTTTTCGTACACGTGGAATTTTACGGTAAAACGGGATTACTGTGGCTCGTCTTCGATTCACCATCGCTGGAGAGTGGTGCACCATGGTACTGTTCCGTTTCAAATCCATGCACGCATTTCCAAAAGTCGTACGACACTGTTTCGCCATTTCGGACGGATGTTGCACCTTGCACAGTGGATGTTGCACCCTGTGGATATCGATTATTCGGACGACCATAACTTCTGGCTCGTTTAGAGTTACGGGAGCCATATCCTATCAAAATGAAGGCCACGATGAGTTCTACGGCTTTGACAACTTTCAAGCATCAACGGATAGATTATTGACCAAAAAGGACAACCCGAATCTCAATCGGGTCACGTAAGTTTTTTACCCTTCGTTTTTTCGTACACGTGGATTTTTACGGTAAAACGGGATTACCGTGGCTCGTCTTCGATTCACCATCGCTGGAGAGTGGTGCACCATGGTACTGTTCCGTTTCAAATCCATGCATGCATTTCTAAAAGTTGTACGGCACTGTTTCGCCATTTCGGACGGAAGTTGCACCTTGCACCGTGGTTGTTGCACCCTGTAGATATTGATTATTCGGACGGCCATAACTTCTGGCTCGTTTAGAGTTACGGGAGCCATAACCTGTCAAAACGAAGGTCGCGATGAGTTCTACGGATTTGAAAGTTTTCAACCGTAAACGGATAGATTAATGCCCAAAAAGGACAACCCGAATCTCAATCGGGTCACGTAAGTTTTTTGCCCTTTGTTTTTTCGTACACGTGGATTTTTACGGTAAAACGGGATTACCGTGGCTCGTCTTCGATTCACCATCGCTGGAGAGTGGTGCACCATGGTACTATTCAATTTCAAATCCTTGCACGCATTTCTAAAAGTCGTACGGCACCGTTTCGCCATTTCGGATGGATGTTGCACCTTGCACCGTGGATGTTGCACCCTGTGGATATCGATTATTCGGACGGCCATAACTTCTGGTTCGTTTAGAGTTACGGGAGCCATAACCTGTCAAAACGAAGGTCGCGATGAGTTCTACGGCTTTGACAGCTTTCAGCCGTAAACGGATAGATTAATGCCCAAAAAGCACAACCCGAATCTCTATCGAGTCACGTAAGTTTTTTACCCTTCGTTTTTTCGACACGTGGATTTTTACGGTAAAACGGGATTACCGTGGCTCGTCTTCGATTCACAATCGCTGGAGAGTGGTGCACCATGGTACTGTTCCATTTCAAATCCATGCACGCATTTCAAAAAGTCGTACGGCACTGTTTCGCTATTTCGGACGGTTGTTGCACCTTGCACCGTGGATGTTGCACCCTGTAGATATCGATTATTCAGACGGCCATAACTTCTGGCTCGTTTAGAGTTATGGGAGCCATAACCTGTCAAAACGAAGGCCGCGATGAGTTCTACGACTTTGACAGCTTTCAGCCGTAAACGGATAGATTAGTGCCCAAAAGGGACAACCTGAATCTCAATCGAGTCACGTAAGTTTTTTGCCCTTTGTTTTTTCGTACACGTCGATTTTTACGGTAAAACGGGATTACCGTGGCTCGTCTTCGATTCACCATCGCTGGAGAGTGGTGCACCATGGTACTATTCCGTTTCAAATCCATGCACGCATTTCAAAAAGTCGTACGACACTGTTTCGCCATTTCGGACGGATGTTGCACCTTGCAGCGTGGATGTTGCACCCTGTAGATATCGATTATTCGGACGGCCATAACTTCTGGCTTGTTTAGAGTTACGGGAGCCGTTACCTGTCAAAACGAAGGCCGCGATGAGTTCTACGGCTTTGACAACTTTCAGCCGTAAACGGATAGATTAGTGCCCAAAAGGGACAACCCGAATCTCGATCGGGTCACGTAAGTTTTTTACCCTTCGTTTTTTCGACACATGGATTTTTACGGTAAAACGGGATTACCGTGGCTCGTCTTCGATTCACCATCGCTGGAGAGTGGTGCACCATGGTACTGTTCCGTTTCAAATCCAAGCACGCATTTCTAAAAGTCGTACGACACTGTTTCGCCATTTCGGACGGATGTTGCAACGTGCACCGTGTATGTTGCACCCTGTAGATATCGATTATTCGGACGGCAATAATTTCTGTCTCGTTTAGAGTTATGGGAGCCATAACCTGTCAAAATGAAGGCCTCGATGAGTTCTACGGCTTTGACAGCTTTCAGCCGTCAATGGATAGATTAATGCCCAAAAAGGACAACCCGAATCTCAATCGGGTCACGTAAGTTTTTTACCATTTGTTTTTTCGATACGTGGATTTTTACTGTAAAACGGGATAACCGTGGCTCGTTTTCGATTCACCATCGCTGGAGAGTGGTGCACCATGGTACTGTTCCGTTTCAAATCCATGCACACATTTCTAAAAGTCGTACGGCACTGTTTCGCCATTTCGAACGGATGTTGCACCTTGCACCGTGGATGTTGCACCCTGTAGATATCGATTATTCGGATGGCCATAACTTCTGGCTCGTTTAGAGTTACGCGAGCCATAACCTGTCAAAACAAAGGCCGCGATGAGTTCTACGGCATTGACAGCTTTCAGCCGTCAACGGATAGATTAATGCCCAAAAAGGACAACCCGAATCTCAATCGGGTCACGTAAGTTTTTTATCCTTCGTTTTTTCGACACGTGGATTTTTACGGTAAAACGGGATTACCGTGGCTCCTCTTCGATTCACCATCGCTGGAGAGTGGTGCACCATGGTACTATTCCGTTTCAAATCCAAGCACGCATTTCTAAGAGTGGTACGACACTGTTTCGCCATTTCGGACGGATGTTGCACCGTGCACTGTGCATGTTGCACCCTGTAGATATTGACTATTCGGACGACCATAACTTCTGGCTCGTTTAGAGTTACGGGAATCATAACCTGTCAAAACGAAGACCTTGATGAGTTCTACGGCTTTGACAGCTTTCAGCCGTCAACGGATAGATTAATGCCCAAAAAGAACAACCCGAATCTCAATCGGGTCACGTATGTTTTTTACCCTTCGTTTTTTCGAAACGTGGATTTTTATGGTAAAACGAGATTACCGTGGCTCGTCTTCGATTCACCATCGCTGGAGAGTGGTGCACCGAGGTACTGTTCCGTTTCAAATCCATGCACGCATTTCTAAAAGCCGTACGGCACTGTTTCGCCATTTCGGACGGATGTTGCACCTTACACCGTGGATGTTGCACCCTTCAGATGTCGATTATTCGGACGGCCATAACTTCTGGCTCGTTTAGAGTTACGGGAGCCATAACCTGTCAAAATGAAGGTCTCGATGAGTTCTACGGCTTTGACAGCTTTCAGCCGTCAATGGATTGATTAATGCCCAAAAAGGACAACCCGAATCTCAATCCGGTCACGTAAGTTTTTTACCCTTCGTTTTTTTGACACGTGGATTTTTATGGTAAAACGGGATTACCGTGGCTCATCTTCGTTTCACCATCCCTGGAGAGTGGTGCACCATGGTACTATTCCGTTTCAAATCCATGCACGCATTTCAAAAAGTCGTACGACACTGTTTCGCCATTTCAGACGGATGTTGCACCTTGCACAGTGGATGTTGCACCCTGTAGATATCGATTATTCGAACGGCCATAACTTCAGGCTCGTTTAGAGTTACGGGAGCCATAACCTGTAAAAACGAAGGCCTCGATGAGTTCTACGCCTTTGACAGCTTTCAGCCTTCAAGGATAGATTAATGCCCCAAAAGGACAACCCGAATCTTAATCGGGTCACGTAAGTTTTTTACCTTTCGTTTTTTCGACACGTGGATTTTTACGGTAAAACGGGATTACCGTGGCTCGTCTTCGATTCACCATCATTGGAGAGTAGTGCACCGTGGTACTGTTATGTTTCAAATCCAAGCACGCATTTCTAAAAGTCGTACGACACTGTTTCGCCATTTCGGACGGATGTTGCAACATGCACCGTGTATGTTGCACCCTGTAGATATAGATTATTCGGACGACCATAACTTCTAGCTCGTTTAGAGTTACGGGAGCCATAACCTATCAAAACGAAGTCCTCGATGAGTTCTACGGCTTTGACGGCTTTCAGCCGTCAACGGATAGATTAATGCCCAAAAAGGACAACCTGAATCTCAATCGGGTCACGTAAGTTTTTTACCCTTTGTTTTTTTCGAAACGTGAATTTTTACGCTAAAACGAGATTATCGTGGCTCGTCTTCGATTCACCATCGCTGGAGAGTGGCGCACTATGGTATTGTTCCGTTTCAAATCCATGCACGCATTTCTAAAAGTCGTACGACACTGTTTCGCCATTTCGGACGGATGTTGCACCTTGCACCGTGGATGTTGCACCCTGTAGATATCGATTATTCGGACGGCCATAACTTCTGGCTCGTTTAGAGTTACGGAAGCCATAACCTATCAAAACGAAGGTCGCGATGAGTTCTACGGCTTTGACAGCTTTCAGCCGTAAACGGATAGATTAATGCCCAAAAAGGACAACCCGAATCTCAATCGAGTCACGTAAGTTTTTTACCCTTCGTTTTTCCGACACGTGGATTTTTACGGTAAAACGGGATTACCGTGGATCGTCTTCGATTCACCATCGTTGGAGAGTGGTGCACCATGGTACTGTTCCGTTTCAAATCCACGCACGCAATTCTAAAAGTCGTACGACACTGTTTCGCCATTTCAGACGGATGTTGCACCTTGCACCGTGGATGTTGCACCCTTTAGATATCGATTATTCGGACGGCCATAACTTCTGGCTCGTTTAGTGTTATGGGAGCCATAACCTGTCAAAACGAAGGCCTCGACGAGTTCTACGGCTTTGACAGCTTTCAGCCATCAACGGATAGATTAATGCCTAAAAAGGACAACCCGAATCTCAATCGGGTCATGTAAGTTTTTTACCCTTCGTTTTTTCGACACGTGGATTTTTACGGTAAAACGGGATTACCGTGGCTCATCTTCGATTCACCATCGCTGGAGAGTGGTGCACCATGGCACTATTCCGTTTCAAATCCAAGCACTCATTTCTAAAAGTCGTACGGCACTGTTTCGCCATTTCGGACGGATGTTACACCTTGCACCGTGGATGTTGCGCCCTATAGATATCGATTATTCGGACGGCCATAACTTTTGTCTCGTTTAGAGTTATGGGAGCCATAACCTGTCAAAACGAAGGCCTCGATGAGTTCTACGGGTTTGACAGCTTTCAGCCGTCAATGGATAGATTAATGCCCAAAAAGGACAACCAGAATCTCAATCGGGTCACGTAAGTTTTTTACCATTTGTTTTTTCGATACGTGGATTTTTACTGTAAAACGGGATAACCGTGGCTCGTCTTCGATTCACCATCGTTGGAGAGTGGTGCACCTTGGTACTGTTCCGTTTCAAATCCATGCACGCATTTCTAAAAGTCGTACGGCACTGTTTCACCATTTCGGACGGATGTTGCACCTTGCACCGTGGATGTTGCACCCTGTAGATATCGATTATTCGGACGGCCATAACTTATGGCTCGTTTAGAGTTACGGGAGCCATAACCTGTCAAAACGAAGGCCGCGATGAGTTCTACGGCTTTGACCGCTTTCAGCCATCAACGGATAGATTAATGCCCAAAAAGGACAACCCGAATCTCAAATGGGTCACGTAAGTTTTTTACCCTTCGTTTTTTCGACACGTGGAATTTTACGGTAAAACGGGATTACCGTGGCTCATCTTCGTTTCACCATCGCTGGAGAGTGGTGCACCATGGTACTGTTCCGTTTCAAATCCATGGACGCATTTCTAAAAGTCGTACGGCACTGTTTCGCCATTTCGGACGGATGTTGCACCTTGCACCGTGGATGTTGCACCCTGTAGATAACGATTATTCGGACGGCCATAACATCTGGCTCATTTAGAGTTACGGGAGCCATAACCTGTCAAAATGAAGGCCGCGATGAGTTCTACGGCTTTGACAGCTTTCAGCCATCATCGGATAGATTAATGCCCAAAAAGGACAACCCGAATCTCAATCGGGTCACGTAAGTTTTTTATCCTTCGTTTTTTCGACACATGGATTTTTGCGGTAAAACGGGATTACCGTGGCTCGTCTTCGATTCAACATTGCTGGAGAGTGGTGCACCATGGTACTCTTCCGTTTCAAATCCATGCACGCATTTCTAAAAGTCGTACGGCACTGTTTCGCCATTTCGGACGGATGTTGCACCTTGCACCGTGGATGTTGCACCCTGTAGATATCGATTATTCGGACGGCCAAAACTTCTGGCTCGTTTAGAGTTACGGGAGCCATAACCTGTCAAAACGAAGGCCTCGATGAGTTCTGCAGCTTTGACAGCTTTCAGCCGTCAACGGATAGATTAATGCCCAAAAAGGACAACCCAAATCTCAATCGGGTCACTTAAGTTTTTTACCCTTCGTTTTTCCGACACGTGGATTTTTACGGTAAAACGGGATTACCGTGGCTCGTCTTCGATTCACCATCGCTGGAGAGTGGTGCACCATGGTACTATTCCATTTCAAATATATGCACACAATTCTAAAAGTTGTACGACACTATTTCGCCATTTCGAACGGATGTTACACCTTGCACTGTGGATGTTGCACCCTATAGATATCGATTATTCGGACGACCATAACTTCTGGCTCGGTTAGAGTTACAAGAGCCATAATCTGTCAAAATGAAGGCCTCGATGATTTCTATGGCTTTGACAGCTTTCAGCCGTCAACGGATACGTTAATGCCCAAAAAGGACAACCCGAATCTCAATCGGGTCACGTTAGTTTTTTACCCTTCGTTTTTTCGACACGTGGATTTTTACGGTAAAACGGGATTACCGTGGCTCGTCTTCGATTACCATCGCTGGAGAGTGGTGCATCATGGTACTGTTCCATTTCAAATCCAAGCACGCATTTCTAAAAGTCGTACGACACTGTTTCGCCATTTCGGACGAATGTTGCACCGTGCACCGTGGATGTTGCACCCTGTAGATATCGATTATTCGGACGACCATTACTTCTGGCTCGTTTAGAGTTACGGGAGCCATAACCTGTCAAAACGAAGGCCTCGATGAGTTCTACAGGTCTGATAGCTTTCAGCCGTCAACGGATAGATCAATGCCCAAAAAGGACAACCCGAATCTGAATCGGGTCACGTATGTTTTTTACCCTTCGTTTTTTCGAAACGTGGATTTTTACGGTAAAACGAGATTATCGTGGCTCGTCTTCGATTCACCATCGCTGGAGAGTGGTGCACCATGGCACAGTTCCGTTTCAAATCCAAGCACGCAATTCTAAAAGTTGTACGGCACTGTTTCGCCATTTCGGACGGATGTTGCACCTTGCACCGTGGATGTTGCGCCCTATAGATATCTATTATTCGGACGACCATAACTTCTGTCTCGTTTAGATTTATGGGAGCCATAACCTGTCAAAACGAAGGCCTCGATGAGTTCTATGGCTTTGACAGCTTTCAACCGTCAACGGATAGATTAATGCCCAAAAAGGACAACCCGAATCTCAATCGGGTCACGTAAGTTTTTTACCATTTGTTTTTTCGATACGTGGATTTTTACTGTAAAACGGGATAATCGTGGCTCGTCTTTGATTCACCATTGCTGGAGAGTGGTGCACTATGGTACTGTTCCGTTTCAAATCCATGCACGCATTTCTAAAAGTCGTACGGCACTGTTTCGCCATTTCAGACGGATGTTGCACCTTGCACTGTGGATGCTGCACCCTGTAGATATCGATTATTCAGAAGGCCATAACTTCTAGCTCGTTTAGAGTTACGGGAGCCATAACCTGTCAAAACGAAGGACGCGATGAGTTCTACGGCTTTGACAGCTTTCAGCCATCAACGGATAGATTAATGCCCAAAAAGGACAACCCGAATCTCAATTGGGTCACGTAAGTTTTTTACCCTTCGTTTTTTCGACACGTGGAATTTTACGGTAAAACGGGATTACCACGGCTCGTCTTCGATTCACCATCGCTGGAGAGTGGTGCACTATGGTACTGTTCCGTTTCAAATCCATGCACGCATTTCTAAAAGTCGTACGACACTGTTTCGCCATTTCGGACGGATGTTGCACCTTGCACCGTGGATGTTGCACCCTGTAGATATCGATTATTCGGAAGGCCATAACTTCTGGCTCGTTTAGAGTTACGGGAGCCATAACCTGTAAAAACGAAGGCCTCGATGAGTTCTATAGCTCTGACAGCTTTCAGCCGTCAACGGATAGATCAATGCCCAAAAAGGTCAACCGGAATCTCAATCGGGTCACGTAAGTTTTTTACCCTTCGTTTTTTCGACACATGGATTTTTACGGTAAAAGGGGATTACCGTGGCTCGTCTTTGATTAAACATCGCTGGAGAGTGGTGCACCATGGTACTGTTACGTTTCAAATCCATGCACGCATTTCTAAAAGTCGTACGGCACTGTTTCGCCATTTCGGACGGATGTTGCACCTTGCACCGTGGATGTTGCACCTTGCACCGTGGATGTTGCACCCTGTAGATATCGATTATTCGGACGGCCAAAAATTCTGGCTCGTTTAGAGTTACGGGAGCCATAACCTGTCAAAACGAAGGCCTCGATGAGTTCTACAGCTTTGACAGCTTTCAACTGTCAACGGATAGATTAATGCCCAAAAAGGACAACCCGAATCTCAATCGGGTCACGTAAGTTTTTTGCCCTTCGTTTTTTCGACATGTGGATTTTTACGGTAAAACGGGATTACCGTGGCTCGTTTTCGATTCACCATCGCTGGAGAGTGGTGCACCATGGTACTATTCCGTTTCAAATCCATGCACACATTTCTAAAAGTCGTACGGCACTATTTCGCCATTTCGAACGGATGTTGCACCTTGCACCGTGGATGTTGCACCCTATAGATATCGATTATTCGGACGACCATTACTTCTGCCTCGTTTACAGTTACGGGAGCCATAACCTGTCAAAACGAAGGCCTCGATGAGTTTTACAGCTTTGACAGCTTTCAGCCGTCAACGGATAGATCAATGCCCAAAAAGGACAACCCGAATCTGAAACGGGTCACGTATGTTTTTACCCTTCATTTTTTCGAAATGTGGATTTTTACGGTAAAACGAGATTACCGTGGCTCGTCTTCGATTCACCATCGCTGGAGAGTGGTGCAGCATGGCACTGTTCCGTTTCAAATCCATGCACGCATTTCTAAAAGTCGTACGGCACTGTTTCGCCATTTCGGACGGATGTTGCACCTTGCACCGTGGATGTTGTACCCTGTAGATATCGATTATTCGGACGGCCATAACTTCTGGCTCGTTTAGAGTTACGGGAGCCATAACCTGTCAAAACGAAGGCCGCGATGAGTTCTACGGCTTTGACAGCTTTCAGCCATCAACGGATAGATTAATGCCTAAAAAGGACAACCCGAATCTCAATCGGGACACTTAAGTTTTTTACCCTTCGTTTTTTCGACACGTGGATTTTTACGGTAAAACGGGATTACCGTGGCTCGTCTTCGATTCACCATCGCTGGAGAGTGGTGCACCATGGTACTGTTTCGTTTCAAATCCATGCACGCATTTCTAAAAGTCATACGATGCTGTTTCGCCATTTCGGACGGATGTTGCACCTTGCACCGTGGATGTTGCACCCTGTAGATATCGATTATTCGGACGGCCATAACTTCTAGCTCGTTTTGAGTTACGGGAGCCATAACCTGTCAAAACGAAGGCCTCGATGAGTTCTACGGCTTTGACAGCTTTCAGCAATCAACGGATAGATTAATGCCCACAAAGGACAACCCGAATCTCAATCGGGTCACGTGAGTTTTTTACCCTTCGTTTTTTCGTACACGTGAATTTTTACGGTAAAACGGGATTGCCGTGGCTCGTCTTCGATTCACCATCGCTGGAGAGTGGTGCACCACGGTACTGTTCCATTTCAGATCCATGCAAGCATTTCTAAAAGTCGTACGGCACTGTTTCGCCATATCGGACGGATGTTGCACCTTGCACCATGGATGTTGCAACCTGTAGATATCGATTATTCGGACGGCCATAATTTCTGGCTCGTTTAGAGTTTCGGGAGCCATAACCTGTCAAAACGAAGGTCGCGATGAATCTTACGGATTTGACAGCTTTCAGCCGTAAACGGATAGATTAATGCCCAAAAAGGACAAACCGAATCTCAATCGGGTCACGTAAGTTTTTTACCCTTCGTTTTTTCGACACGTGGATTTTTACGGTAAAACGGGATTACCGTGGCTCATCTTCGATTCACCATCGCTGGAGAGTGGTGCACCATGGTACAGTTCCGTTTCAAATCCATGCACGCATTTCTAAAAGTCATACGACACTGTTTCGCCATTTCGGACGGATGTTGCACCTTGCGCCGTGGATGTTGCACCCTGTAGATATCGATTATTCGGACGGCCATAACTTCTGGCTCGTTTAGAGTTACGGGAGCCATAACCTGTCAAAACGAAGGCCGCGATGAGTTCTACGGCTTTGACAGCTTTCAGCCATCATCGGATGGATTAATACCCAAAAAGGACAACCTGAATCTCAATCGGGTCACGTAATTTTTTACCCTTCGTTTTTTCGACACGTGGATTTTTACGGTGAAACGGGATTACCGTGGCTCGTCTTCGATTCAACATCGCTGGAGAGTGGTGCACCATGGTACTGTTCCATTTCAAATCCATGCACGCATTTCTAAAAGTCGTACGGCGCTGTTTCGCCATTTCGGACGGATGTTGCACCTTGCACCGTGGATGTTGTACACTATAGATATCGATTATTCGGACGGCCAAAACTTCTGGCTCGTTTAGAGTTACGGGAGCCATAACCTGTCAAAACAAAGGCCTCGATGAGTTATGCAGCTTTGACAGCTTTCAGCCGTCAACGGATAGATTAATGCCCAAAAAGGACAACCCGAATCTCAATCGGGTCACGTAAGTTTTTTACCCTTCGTTTTTTCGACACGTGGATTTTTACGGTAAAACGGGATTACCGTGGCTCATCTTCGATTCACCATCGCTGGAGAGTGGTGCACCATGGTACAGTTCCGTTTCAAATCCATGCACGCATTTCTAAAAGTCATACGACACTGTTTCGCCATTTCGGACGGATGTTGCACCTTGCGCCGTGGATGTTGCACCCTGTAGATATCGATTATTCGGACGGCCATAACTTCTGGCTCGTTTAGAGTTACGGGAGCCATAACCTGTCAAAACGAAGGCCGCGATGAGTTCTACGGCTTTGACAGCTTTCAGCCATCATCGGATGGATTAATACCCAAAAAGGACAACCTGAATCTCAATCGGGTCACGTAATTTTTTACCCTTCGTTTTTTCGACACGTGGATTTTTACGGTGAAACGGGATTACCGTGGCTCGTCTTCGATTCAACATCGCTGGAGAGTGGTGCACCATGGTACTGTTCCATTTCAAATCCATGCACGCATTTCTAAAAGTCGTACGGCGCTGTTTCGCCATTTCGGACGGATGTTGCACCTTGCACCGTGGATGTTGTACACTATAGATATCGATTATTCGGACGGCCAAAACTTCTGGCTCGTTTAGAGTTACGGGAGCCATAACCTGTCAAAACAAAGGCCTCGATGAGTTATGCAGCTTTGACAGCTTTCAGCCGTCAACGGATAGATTAATGCCCAAAAAGGACAACCCGAATCTCAATCGGGTCACGTAAGTTTTTTACCCTTCGTTTTTTCGACACGTGGATTTTTACGGTAAAACGGGATTACCGTGGCTCGTCTTCGATTCACCATTGCTGGAGAGTGGTACACCATGGTACTATTCCGTTTCAAATCCATGCACACATTTCTAAAAGTCGTACGGCACTATTTCGCCATTTCGGACGGATGTTGCACCTTGCACTGTGGATGTTGCACCCTATAGATATCGATTATTCGGACGGCCATAACTTCTGGCTCGGTTAGAGTTACGGGAGCCATAATCTGTCAAAACGAAGGCCTCGATGATTTTTACGGCTTTGACAGCTTTCAGCCATCAACGGATAGGTTAATGCCCAAAAAGGACAACCCGAATCTCAATCGTGTCACGTTAGGTTTTTACCCTTCGTTTTTTCGACACGTGGATTTTTACGGTAAAACGGGATTACCGTGGCTCGTCTTCGATTACCATCGCTGGAGAGTGGTGCATCATGGTACTGTTCCATTTAAAATCCAAGCACGCATTTCGAAAAGTCGTACGACACTGTTTCGCCATTTCGGACGGATGTTGCACCGTGCACCGTGGATGTTGCACCCTGTAGATATCGATTATTCGGACGACCATTACTTCTGGCTCGTTTAGAGTTACGGGAGCCATAACCTGTCAAAACGAAGGCCTCGATGAGTTCTACAGCTTTGACAACTTTCAGCCGTCAACGGATAGATCAATGCCCAAAAAGGACAACCCGAATCTGAATCGGGTCACGTATGTTTTTTACCCTTCTTTTTTCGAAACGTGGATTTTTACGGTAAAACGTGATTACCATGGCTCGTCTTCGATTCACCATCGCTAGAGAGTGGTGCACCATGGCACTGTTCCGTTTCAAATCCATGCACGCATTTTTAAAAGTCGTACGGCACTGTTTCGCCATTTCGGACGGATGTTGCACCTTGCACCGTGGATGTTGCGCCCTATAGATATCGATTATTCGGACGGCCATAACTTCTGGCTCGTTTAGAGTTACGGGAGCCATAACCTGTCAAAATGAAGGCCGCGATGAGTTCTACGGCTTTGATAGCTTTCAGCCATCATCGGATAGATTAATGCCCAAAAAGGACAACCCGAATCTCAATCGGGTCACGTAAGTTTTTTACCCTTCGTTTTTTCGACACATGGATTTTTACGGTAAAACGGGATTACCGTGGCTCGTCTTCGATTCAACATCACTGGAGAGTGGTGCACCATGGTACTGTTCCGTTTCAAATCCATGCACGCATTTCTAAAACTCGTACGGCACTGTTTCGCCATTTCGGACGAATGTTGCACCTTGCACCGTGGATGTTGCACCCTGTAGATATCGATTATTCGGACGGCCAAAACTTCTGGCTCGTTTAGAGTTACGGGAGCCATAACCTATCAAAACGAAGGCCTCGATGAGTTCTGCAGCTTTGAAAGCTTTCAGCCGTCAACGGATAGATTAATGCCCAAAAAGGACAACCCGAATTTCAATCGGGTCACGTAAGTTTTTTACCCTTCGTTTTTTCGACACGTGGATTTTTACGGTAAAATGGGATTACCGTGGCTCGTCTTCGATTACCATCGCTGGAGAGTGGTGCATCATGGTACTGTTCCATTTCAAATCCAAGCACGCATGTCTAAAAGTCGTACGACACTGTTTCGCCATTTCGGACGGATGTTGCACCGTGCACCGTGGATGTTGCACCCTGTAGATATCGATTATTCGGACGACCATTAATTCTGGCTCGTTTAGATTTACGGGAGCCATAACCTGTCAAAACGAAGGCCTCGATGATTTCTACAGATTTGACAGCTTTCAGCCGTCAACGGATAGATCAATGCCCAAAAAGGACAACCCGAATCTGAATCGCGTCACGTATGTTTTTTACCCTTCGTTTTTTCGAAACGTGGATTTTTACGGTAAAACGAGATTACCGTGGCTCGTCTTCGATTCACCATCGCTGGAGAGTGGTGCACCATGGCACTGTTCCGTTTCAAATCCATGCACACATTTCTAAAAGTCCTACGGCACTGTTTTGCCATTTCGGACGGATGTTGCACCTTGCACCGTGGATGTTGCACCCTGTAGATATCGATTATTCGGACGGCCATAACTTCTGGCTCGTTTAGAGTTACGGGAGCCATAACCTGTCAAAACGAAGGCCGCGATGATTCCTACGGCTTTGACAGCTTTCAGCCATCAACGGATAGATTAATGCCCAAAAAGGACAACCCGAATCTCAAATGGGTCACGTATGTTTTTTACCCTTCGTTTTTTCGACACGTGGAATTTTACGGTAAAACGGGATTACCGTGGCTCGTCTTCGATTCACCATCGCTGGAAAGTTGTGCACCATGGTACTGTTCCGTTTCAAATCCATGCACGCATTTCTAAAAGTCATACGATGCTGTTTCGCCATTTCGGACGGATGTTGCACCTTGCACCGTGGATGTTGCACCCTGTAGATATCGATTATTCGGAACGCCATAACTTCTAGCTCGTTTTGAGTTACGGGAGCCATAACCTGTCAAAACGAAGGCCTCGATGAGTTCTACGGCTTTGACAGCTTTCAGCAATCATCGGATAGATTAATGCCCACAAAGGACAACCCGAATCTCAATCGGGTCACGTGAGTTTTTTACCCTTCGTTTTTTCGTACACGTGAATTTTTACGGTAAAACGGGATTGTCGTGGCTCGTCTTCGATTCACCAGCGCTGGAGAGTGGTGCACCGCGGTACTGTTCCATTTCAGATCCATGCACGCATTTCTAAAAGTCGTACGGCACTGTTTCGCCATATCGGACGGATGTTGCACCTTGCACCATGGATGTTGCACCTTGCACCATGCATGTTGCACCCTGTAGATATTGATTATTCGGACGGCCATAATTTCTGGCTCGTTTAGAGTTTCGGAAGCCATAACCTGTCAAAACGAAGGTCGCGATGAATCTTACGGATTTGACAGCTTTCAGCCGTAAACGGATAGATTAATGCCCAAAAAGGACAAACCGAATCTCAATCGGGTCACGTAAGTTTTTTACCCTTCGTTTTTTCGACACGTGGATTTTTACGGTAAAACGGGATTACCGTGGCTCGTCTTCGATTCACCATCGCTGGAGAGTGGTGCATCATGGTACTGTTCCGTTTCAAATCCATGCACGCATTTCTAAAAGTCATATGACACTGTTTCGCCATTTCGGACGGATGTTGCACCTTGCGCCGTGGATGTTGCACCCTGTAGATATCGATTATTCGGACGGCCATAACTTCTGGATCGTTTAGAGTTACGGGAGCCATAACCTGTCAAAACGAAGGCCGCGATGATTTCTACGGCTTTGACAGCATTCAGCCATCATCGGATAGATTAATGCCCAAAAAGGACAACATGAATCTCAATCGGGTCACGTAATTTTTTACCCTTCGTTTTTTGGACACGTGGATTTTTACGGTAAAACGGGATTACCGTGGCTCGTCTTCGATTCAACATCGCTGGAGAGTGGTGCACCATGGTACTGTTCCGTTTCAAATCCATGCACGCATTTCTAAAAGTCGTACGGCACTGTTTCGCCATTTCGGACGGATGTTGCACCTTGCACCGTGGATGTTGTACCCTATAGATATCGATTATTCGGACGGCCAAAACTTCTGGCTCGTTTAGAGTTACGGGAGCCATAACTTGTCAAAACAAAGGCCTCAATGAGTTATGCAGCTTCGACAGCTTTCAGCCGTCAACGGATAGATTAATGCCCAAAAAGGACAACCCGAATCTCAATCGGGTCACGTAAGTTTTTTACCCTTCGTTTTTTCGACACGTGGATTTTTACGGTAAAACGGGATTACCGAGGCTCGTCTTCGATTCACCATCGCTGGAGAGTGGTGCACCATGGTACTTTTCCGTTTCAAATCCATGCACGCATTTCTAAAAGTCGTACGGCACTGTTTCGCCATTTTGGACGTGTGTTGCACCTTGCACTGTGGATGTTGCACCCTATAGATATCGATTATTCGGACGGCCATAACTTCTGGCTCGGTTAGAGTTACGGGAGCCATAATCTGTCAAAACGAAGGCCTCGATGATTTTTACGGCTTTGACAGCTTTCAGCCATCAACGGATAGGTTAATGCCCAAAAAGGACAACCCGAATCTCTATCGTGTTACGTTAGGTTTTTACCCTTCGTTTTTTCGACACGTGGATTTTTACGGTAAAACGGGATTACCGTGGCTCGTCTTCGTTACCATCGCTGGAGAGTGGTGCATCATGGTACTGTTCCATTTCAAATCCAAGCACGCATTTCGAAAAGTCGTACGACACTGTTTCGCCATTTCGGACGGATGTTGCACCGTGCACCGTTGATGTTGCACCCTGTAGATATCGATTATTCGGACGACCATTACTTCTGGCTCGTTTAGAGTTACAGGAGCCATAAACTGTCAAAACGAAGGCCTCGATGAGTTCTACAGCTTTGACAACTTTCAGCCGTCAACGGATAGATCAATGCCCAAAAAGGACAACCCGAATCTGAATCGGGTCACGTATGTTTTTTACCCTTCTTTTTTCGAAACGTGGATTTATACGGTAAAACGTGATTACCATGGCTCGTCTTCGATTCACCATCGCTGGAGAGTGGTGCACCATGGCACTGTTCTGTTTCAAATCCATGCACGCATTTTTAAAAGTCGTACGGCACTGTTTCGCCATTTCGGACGGATGTTGCACCTTGCACCGTGTATGTTGCGCCCTATAGATATCGATTATTCGGACGGCCATAACTTCTATCCCGTTTAGATTTATGGGAGCCATAACCTGTCAAAACGAAGGCCTCGATGAGTTCTACGGCTTTGACAGCTTTCAGCCGTCAACGGATAGATTAATGCCCAAAAAGGACAACCCGAATCTCAATTGGGTCACGTAAATTTTTTACCATTTGTTTTTTCGATACGTGGATTTTTACTGTAAAACGGGATAACCCTGGCTCGTCTTCGATTCACCATCGCTAGAGAGTGGTAAACCATGGTACTGTTCCGTTTCAAATCCATGCACGCATTTCTAAAAGTGGTACGACAATGTTTCGCCATTTCGGACGGATGTTGCACCTTGCACCGTGGATGTTGCACCCTGTAGATAACGATTATTCGGACGACCATAACTTCTGGCTCGTTTAGAGTTACGGGAGCCATGACCTGTCAAAACGAAGGCCGTGATGAGTTTTACGGCTTTGACAGCTTTCAGCCATCAACGGATAGATTAATGCCCAAAAAGGACAACCCGAATCTCAATTGGGTCACGTAAGTTTTTTACCCTTCGTTTTTTCGACACGTGGAATTTTACGGTAAAATGGGATTACCGTGGCTCGTCTTCGATTCACCATCGCTGGAGAGTGGTGCACCATGGTACTGTTCCATTTCAAATCCATACACGCATTTCTAAAAGTCGTACGACACTGTTTCGCCATTTCGGACGGATGTTGCACCTTGCACCGTGGATGTTGCACCCCGTAGATATCGATTATCCGGACGACCATAACTTCTGGCTCGTTTAGAGTTACGGGAGCCATAACCTGTCAAAATGAAGGCCGCGATGAGTTCTACGGCTTTGATAGCTTTCAGCCATCATCGGATAGATTAATGCCCAAAAAGGACAACCCGAATCTCAATCGGGTCACGTAAGTTTTTTACCCTTCGTTTTTTCGACACGTGGATTTTTACGGTAAAACGGGATTACCGTGGCTCGTCTTCGATTCAACATCGCTGGAGAGTGGTGCACCATGGTACTGTTCCATTTCAAATCCATGCATGCATTTCTAAAAGTCGTACGGCACGTTTCGCCATTTCGGACGGATGTTGCACCTTGCACCGTGGATGTTGCACCCTGTAGATATCGATTATTCGGACGGCCAAAACTTCTGGCTCGTTTAGAGTTACGGGAGCCATAACCTATCAAAACGAAGGCCTCGATGAGTTCTGCAGCTTTGACAGCTTTCAGCTGTCAACGGATAGATTAATGCCCAAAAAGGACAACCCGAATCTCAATCGGGTCACTTAAGTTTTTTACCCTTCGTTTTTTCGACACGTGGATTTTTACGGTAAAACGGGATTACCGTGGCTCGTCTTCGATCACCATCGCTGGAGAGTGGTGCACCATGGTACTATTCCGTTTCAAATCCATGCACACATTTCAAAAGTCGTACGGCACTATTTCGCCATTTCGGACGGATGTTGCACCTTGCACTGTGGATGTTGCACCCTATAGATATCGATTATTCGGACGGCCATAACTTCTGGCTCGGTTAGAGTTACGGGAGCCATAATCTGTCAAAACGAAGGCCTCGATGATTTTTACGGCTTTGACAGCTTTCAGCCATCAACGGATAGGTTAATGCCCAAAAAGGACAACCCGAATCTCAATCGGGTCAAGTTAGGTTTTTACCCTTCGTTTTTTCGACACGTGGATTTTTACGGTAAAACGGGATTACCGTGGCTCGTCTTCGATTACCATCGCTGGAGAGTGGTGCATCATGGTATTGTTCCATTTCAAATCCAAGCACGCATTTCTAAAAGTCGTACGACACTGTTTCGCCATTTCGGACGGATGTTGCACCGTGCACCGTGGATGTTGCACCCTGTAGATATCGATTATTCGGACGACCATTACTTCTGGCTCGTTTAGAGTTACGGGCGCCATAACCTGTCAAAACGAAGGCCTCAATGAGTTCTACAGTTTTGACAGCTTTCAGCCGTCAACGGATAGATCAATGCCCAAAAAGGACAACCCGAATCTGAATCGGGTCACGTATGTTTTTTACCCTTCGTTTTTTCGAAACGTGGATTTTTACGGTAAAACGAGATTACCGTGGCTCGTCTTCGATTCACCATCGCTGGAGAGTGGTGCACGATGGCACTGTTCCGTTTCAAATCCATGCACGCATTTCTAAAAGTCGTACGACACTGTTTCGCCATTTCGGACGGATGTTGCACCTTGCACCGTGGATGTTGCACCCTGTAGATATCGATTATTCGGACGGTCATAACTTCTGTCTCGTTTAGAGTTACGGGAGCCATAACTTGTCAAAACGAAGGCCTCGATGAGTTCTATGGCTTTGATAGCTTTCAGCCATCATCGGATAGATTAATGCCCAAAAAGGATAACCCGAATCTCAATCGGGTCACGTAAGTTTTTTACCCTTCGTTTTTTCGACACATGGATTTTTACGGTAAAACGGGATTACCGTGGCTCATCTTCGATTCAACATCGCTGGAGAGTGGTGCACCATGGTACTGTTCCGTTTCAAATCCATGCACGCATTTCTAAAAGTCGTACGGCACTGTTTCGCCATTTCCGACGGATGTTGCACCTTGCACTGTGGATGTTGTACCCTATAGATATCGATTATTCGGACGGCCATAACTTCTGGCTCGGTTAGAGTTACGGGAGCCATAATCTGTCAAAACGAAGGCCTCGATGATTTTTACGGCTTTGACAGCTTTCAGCCATCAACGGATAGGTTAATGCTCAAAAAGGACAACCCGAATCTCAATCGGGTCACGTTAGGTTTTTACCCTTCGTTTTTTCGACACGTGGATTTTT
This sequence comes from Allium cepa, assembly GCA_030765085.1. Taxonomy (NCBI): domain Eukaryota; kingdom Viridiplantae; phylum Streptophyta; class Magnoliopsida; order Asparagales; family Amaryllidaceae; genus Allium; species Allium cepa. The sequence continues at coordinate 39,913,635 of CM060941.1, read as the reverse complement.
ACGGTAAAACGGGATTACCGTGGCTCGTCTTCGATTACCATCGCTGGAGAGTGGTGCATCATGGTATTGTTCCATTTCAAATCCAAGCACGCATTTCTAAAAGTCGTACGACACTGTTTCGCCATTTCGGACGGATGTTGCACCGTGGATGTTGCACCCTTTAGATATCGATTATTCGGACGACCATTACTTTTGGCTCGTTTATAGTTACGGGTGCCATAACCTGTCAAAACGAAGGCCTCGATGAGTTCTACAGCTTTGACAGCTTTCAGCCGTCAACGGATAGATCAATGCCCAAAAAGGACAACCCGAACCTGAATCGGGTCACGTATGTTTTTTACCCTTCGTTTTTTCGAAATGTGGATTTTTACGGTAAAACGAGATTACCGTGGCTCGTCTTCGATTCACCATCGCTGGAGAGTGGTGCACCATGGCACTGTTCCCGTTCAAATCCATGCACGCATTTCTAAAAGTCGTACGGCACTGTTTCGCCATTTCGGACGGATGTTACACCTTGCACCGTGGATGTTGCACCCTGTAGATGTTGATTATTCGGACGGCCATAACTTCTGGCTCGTTTAGAGTTACGGGAGCCATAACCTGTCAAAACGAAGGCCTCGATGAGTTCTATGGCTTTGATAGCTTTCAGCCATCAACGGATAGATTAATGCCCAAAAAGGACAACCCGAATCTCAATCGGGTGACGTGAGTTTTTTACCCTTTGTTTTTTCGTACACGTGGATTTTTATGGTAAAACGGGATTGCCGTGGCTCGTCTTCGATTCACCATCGCTAGAGAGTGGTTCACCATGGTACTATTCCGTTTTAAATCCATGCACACATATCTAAAAGTCGTACGGCACTATTTCTCCATTTTGGACGGATGTTGCACCTTGCACTGTGGATGTTGCACCCTATAGATATCGATTATTCGGACGACCATAACTTCTGGCTCGTTTTGAGTTACGGGAGCCATAATATGTCAAAACGAAGGCCTCGATGATTTCTACGGCTTTGACAGCTTTCAGCCCTCAACGGATAGGTTAATGCCCAAAAAGGACAACCCGAATCTCAATCGGGTCACGTTAGTTTTTTACCCTTCGTTTTTTCGACACGTGGATTTTTACGGTAAAACGGGATTGTCGTGGCTCGTCTTCGATTACCATCGCTGGAGAGTGGTGCATCATGGTACTGTTCCATTTCAAATCCAAGCATGCATTTCTAAAAGTCGTACGACACTGTTTCGCCATTTCGGACGGATGTTGCACCGTGCACCGTGGATGTTGCACCCTGTAGATATCGATTATTCGGACGACCATTACTTCTGGCTCGTTTATAGTTACGGGAGCCATAACATGTCAAAACGAAGGCCTCGATGAGTTCTACAGCTTTGACAGCTTTCAGCCATCAACGGATAGATCAATGCCCAAAAAGGACAACCCGAATCTGAATCGGGTCACGTATGTTTTTTACCCTTCGTTTTTTCGAAACGTGGATTTTTACGGTAAAACGAGATTACCGTGGCTCGTCTTCGATTCACCATCGCTGGAGAGTGGTGCACCATGGCACTGTTCTGTTTCAAATCCATGCACGCATTTCTACAAGTCGTACGGCACTGTTTCGCCATTTCGGACGGATGTTGCACCTTGCACCGTGGATGTTGCGCCCTATAGATATCGATTATTCGGATGGCCATAACTTCTGTCTCGTTTAGAGTTATGGGAGCCATAACCTGTCAAAACGAAGGCCTCGATGAGTTCTACGGCTTTGACAGCTTTCAGCCGTCAACGGATAGATTAATGGCCAAAAAGGACAACCTGAATCTCAATCGGGTCACGTAAGTTTTTTACCATTTGTTTTTTTGATACGTGGATTTTTACTGTAAAACGGGATAACCGTGGCACGTCTTCGATTCACCATCGCTAGAGAGTGGTGCACCATGGTACTATTCCGTTTCAAATCCATGCACGCATTTCTAAAAGTCGTACGACACTGTTTCGCCATTTCGGACGGATGTTGCACCTTGCACCGTGGATGTTGCACCCTGTAGATATCGATTATTCGGACGGCCATAAATTCTGGCTCGTTTAGAGTTACGGGAGCCATAACCTTCCAAAACGAAGGCCGCGTTGAGTTCTACGGCTTTGACAGCTTCTAGCCATCAACGGATAGATTAATGCCCAAAAAGGACAACCCGAATCTCAATTGGGTCACGTAAGTTTTTTACCCTTCGTTTTTTCGACACGTGGAATTTTACGGTAAAACGGGATTACCGTGGCTCGTCTTCGATTCACCATCGCTGGAGAGTGGTGCACCATGGTACTATTTCGTTTCAAATCCATGCACGCATTTCTAAAAGTCGTACGACACTGTTTCGCCATTTCGGACGGATGTTGTACCTTGCACCGTGGATGTTGCACCCTGTAGATATCGATTATTCGGACGGCTATAACTTCGGGCTCGTTTAGAGTTACGGGAGCCATATCCTGTCAAAATGAAGGCCGCGATGAGTTCTACGGCATTGATAGCTTTCAGCCATCATCGGATAGATTAATGCCCAAAAAGGACAACCCGAATCTCAATCGGGTCACGTAAGTTTTTTACCCTTCGTTTTTTCGACACATGGATTTTTATGGTAAAACGGGATTACCGTGGCTCGTCTTCTTTGCAACATCGCTGGAGAGTGGTGCACCATGGTACTGTTCCATTTCAATTCCATGCACGCATTTCTAAAATTCGTATGGCACTGTTTCGCAATTTCGGACGGATGTTGCACCTTACACCGTGGATGTTGCACCCTGTAGATATCGATTATTCGGACGGCTATAACTTCTGGCTCGTTTAGAGTTACGGGAGCCATATCCTGTCAAAATGAAGGCCGCGATGAGTTCTACGGCATTGACAGCTTTCAGCCATCATCGGATAGATTAATGCCCAAAAAGGACAACCCGAATCTCAATCGGGTCACGTAAGTTTTTTACCCTTCGTTTTTTCGACACATGGATTTTTATGGTAAAACGGGATTACCGTGGCTCGTCTTCTTTGCAACATCGCTGGAGAGTGGTGCACCATGGTACTGTTCCATTTCAATTCCATGCACGCATTTCTAAAATTCGTACGGCACTGTTTCGCAATTTCGGACGGATGTTGCACCTTGCACCGTGGATGTTGCACCCTGTAGATATCGATTATTCGGACGGCTAAAACTTCTGGCTCGTTTAGAGTTACGGGAGCCATAACCTGTCAAAACGAAGGCCTCGATGAGTTCTGCAGCTTTGATAGCTTTCAGCCATCAACGGATAGATTAATGCCCAAAAAGGACAACCCGAATCTCAATCGGGCCACGTAAGTTTTTTACCCTTCGTTTTTTCGACACGTGGATTTTTACGGTTAAACGGGATTATCGTGGCTCATCTTCGATTCACCATCGCTGGAGAGTGGTGCACCATGGTACTATTCCATTTCAAATCCATGCACACATTTCTAAAAGTCGTACGACACTATTTCTCCATTTTGGACGGATATTGCACCTTGCACTGTGGATGTTGCACCCTATAGATATCGATTATTCGGACGACCATAACTTCTGGCTCGGTTAGAGTTACGGGAGCCATAATCTTTCAAAACGAAGGCCTCAATGATTTCTACGGCTTTGACAGCTTTCAGCCTTCAGCTTGTCTCTCACTTCGACTCATCCTTAATATCTACAAAAAGGAATGATTTAGAACACCTTAAGAAACAACTGCATAAGGAGTTCAAATCCTTCTAAGCTACTATATTATATATAGTAATCATCCATCAAAATACAATTACGTCTCTCATACGTAGTTACGTCAGCGAGCGTTGGCTAAAATCGATTAACCAAAGCTTTGATACCAAATGTGACGACCGCCCATGACTCCCGCACCAAAACAAGGAGAAATGTGCGCTGAAGGGCGTACCAGGCAGCCATGGACGATAGTTAGGGTAAAAATAAAACAGCAAACTCTATCGTACAACTCACAGCGCATGGACAAAATACAATAGAGAAATATAATATAGTGAAGCTCCATAGAACAGGACATCATCATATAAGCATCATAATAGTTTTACACAAACATTTGAATCATCCATACATCAAAGCCTCACTACATAACACTCAATCAAATACAGCAGCAGAATATCCAGTACATATAATAAGAAATAATATGCAAAAGCGTCCTGCTCGTCTTCGTTGTCATCAGCGTAAACCTCCATGAACAGCACCTGTCACCTACTACCTAGTCTGCCCATCCCAACATGGATGAACAGCCCAAGGTAATAAGAGGAGATATAAAACCTTGAGTCAGACAAAGTCTTTGTGAGCAGTAAATCAATTATCAAACATACCAAAAGAGTATAAGGGATAAAAGGAATAGGAACCAAACCATCCCACTCCACCTCTTTCTACAGTGATAGCTCCCAGACACACATTAAGGAGAAGCAAGCATAACATAGCAGGCAATTAAAGTAAAGCAATAATCACTCGAGTCAAGGTCGATGTTTTCCAAATACAAACCCCCAAGGCCTAAACCAAGATCAGATAAGCACCCAGAAAACACCGTTCTTGAGACCGAATGATGATACAACCAAACGTCCAAACATCCATGACTCTGGCTATCACTGTTAACCTTGCTTCGAAATCACCGTTAATTGAATGACCGACTCCTTCCTGAGCCATCTATCAAGGGCTAATGGTAACCCCGGTTCTAGACATAACTCCGCACGTCATCATGGCCCGTGCCTAGTAATTTTCGCAACTACCCAGAGTACTCGACCACCTACCTGTAGTCTTTAGGGTGTCCAGACCACCTACGTGTAGTCTTTAGGGCAACCCTTGTACTCTTGCTTTGAGTCTGCTAGAACCTTCAACAACGATGAAATCCAAGCCTTCTAGTCATCCTCCTTGACAACTATTCTCAACCTAGCCCAAACTACCTCTTGAGCCATCCATTATCAATCAACTCGAACTACCTTTCAAGTTATCAACATGCTTGGAGTAATCCTTCTCGATTATACCAAGGTTACATCATATCATGCCTCGCCTCATCTTCATCTTAGCAAAGGCTTATCTTAACATCATGGTTTGCCTCATCGCATCATGGCAAAATTCCATCTCAACATCATCCAATCCATACATATGAACTTCAACATCCACTACATATGCCTTAAGCAACTTTCACCATTCAAGAGCCTCTTCCGTAGCTTATGAATTGTCTTTGACCATACTTGTCCAAATCTATCAACTAGATAACTCATTCACAACAATCAAACAAGGAAAACATTAATCCAAACAAATAAGTAGTCAATCAAGATCTAAATTGGCATTTATAACTAAAATGGCAATTTCGTAAATAAATGAGAATAGATCTATCATGTTATCCCAACTTTTGGCAAAGTTGAGATATCCAGAATTTACTGAAAATCAATGATTACTATTCATGAATATCAACCATGCATTGCAGGATAACCATGGATATCGATGAATTTTGTCCGAGTCCAAAACGGGCCACGGTTGATAGGGCACGACAAGAAAGATCATAGAAGTCTGCATCTCAAATTTCAAGTCAATCCGAGGTGGTATGCTCAAGTTATGGTGGATTCAAGTTAAGAGGAATGGGCATTGTCAGGTTCGAACCCATTACCTTTCCTATGTTCGAACCCATCCCCCTTGACCAAGCTCGAAACCAAGAAATGAGGCCGCGCCTCGAATCCATAAGCCTATGCCCCAGTTCGAATCGATGGTGTTCGAACCCATCATTTCGAACCCATCTAGTTCGAAACCACCCGCTTTCGAACCAATAAGCACTGCCACGCCACACCCGAAACCCTCGGCCTCGACTCCACTTCGAACCCAACTACTTCGAACCCATCACAGAGCCCTGCTTCGAACCCTTCCGTGAGCCATGCCTCGAACCCATCCATCTTCGAACCCATCCTGTGTAGCTCCATTCGAACCCACTGGGTCAATCCACGTGTCTCCCATCGGTTCGAAATCACCAAGATACACGGAGTCGAAGCGGTCAACACGGAGAGAAGTCCGGATCGATTCGAAACTTGCGCTCCACGTCACCACAAAGTCGCGTGCCACACTGGGTTCGAAACCATCGTTTCGAGTAACAGGGGTTCGAAACAAGCAGCCTTGCCATGAAGTCTATTTCGAACCCTTCATATCTCCTAACCTGTTGATCCAAATGCCATGAAATTTTCACAGATGCTTGCATACATGATGAAGAATGTCCACGCCAAATTTCACCTCGATTGGATGAATTCTTGATCGGTTCGAATGGATTTCGAACCGATGCCAAAGTGGGCCCAAACTTCCTGAGACCGTACGTGTGGGCCCCCTCACGTGCCAGAAGTGGTCTCCCGAGTTTTCAGCGAGATACCAGCAGCCTACGCCTATAAATAGACTCCCAGGTCATTCAGAAAAGGGACGGGATTCTCTTTGGCAAGATCAAGACTCTGAAGCTCCAAGACTCCACCAAGGCTCTACTTGGCACTCAACAACCACCGTTGTATTCGAATTCCAGAACTATAATTCATTGTAATCCGCTGTAATCGATTGTAATCAGCGAAGAACATCAATAAAAGGAAAAACCTTTGAAGTGGACGTAGGCCGGAGATAGCCGAACCACTATAAATCGTGTGTTCTTGTTTACATTTACCATTTTGCTACTTAGATCTGTGATTTGTGTTTGGATATCGTTGATTTATATTCCAACACTGGTGCTTTCACATTCATCGGGGTTTGTGACCAATTTTGGCGCAAACACTTTGGTGCTTTCACTGAGAGGAACCAGCACCCGCTACATCAGATTCAGAATTCGGATTCAAAAGTTTGAAGAAACTCCAATTCAGATACAATGACTCGACAAACAAGACAGAGAATTGATAGAAGCCAACAAGGAGGAAGCCAAGAGGCATCCTCCGGATCAGGAGAAGGACAAGCTTCCGTCTACATCACCAGAGACGAGATGGAGGCTATGGCTAATTCATTGCGCGAAAGCATAATGAAGAGTCAACAGGAGATGCTGCAGAATTTCCTCGAGCAGATGAAGGCGGCAAATATGCAAAACCTTGGACCAACTACAACAGCCACGAGTACGGGACAAGGAATAAGGATTGCAGATGCAAATGAAGGACAGGCTCAAGGCCAGAATACAGGGATTGAAGGTGGTCAACAAGGCCTTGGGGGCAGACCCTCAGGGTCCGATACTGGAAGACCAACAGACGGAGCACAACAGACAGGAGCCAATGCATACGCCAACGAGCCACCAGAAGAGTACGTACCGGAATTCCCTTCAAGGCTCGGGGGGCAGGACAGAAACTTGACAAGGGGGCAACCCCTAGACGGAGATGAGAGAATGATAGGCCTAATGCGACGAATCATGAGAGGAGGATTGCCTAGCGGAGGCCTAGAAGAAGTTAGTCGGAGTCCATTCACTCCAAACATCCGAAACGCAAGGAACCCTCCAAAGTTCAAATTACCAGCGCTAGATCCCTATGACGGAAGGTCAGACCCGACCATGCACATCACAAGGTATATCAGGCACATGGAGGTGCTGGGGGCATCCGAGGAAGTGATGGCACGATGCTTCCCTCTATATTTGACAGATTTAGCTTCACTATGGTTCAGACAACTAGAGACTGGATCAATTGGAACATGGAGCGAGCTCGTTGATTGCTTCATGAGACAGTTCAGGGTCCACGTGACGCGACCCAAGAGTGTGATGACTTTAGCAACAATCAAGCAGAGGACCGGAGAGTCCATAAAAGATTTTCTACTCAGATTCAACGTGACAGTGACTTCTGTGGATCGCCCGGATCCATCAATGATTTTGATGGCGGCGGTGGCAGGAGTCGCGGAAGGCACCAAGTTTAAAGATTCTCTAACTAAAGATCCACCGCAGGATCTTGGAGAATTCTTTCATAAAGCTGAAAAGTTCATTCGGTTAGAAGAATCACGAGTCGAGAGTCGTGAAATAAATGCCGCGCAAAGCGAAGGGACCTCAAGAGAACAGTCCAGAGCGGACAAGGGAAAAAGGAGACAGGATGACAGACATGATGGTCCTGATAAACGGAAGAAACCCCGAGAACCAAGATTCAGGCAATACACCGATCTGAATACAAGCCTAGAAAGAGTCTTCACTGAAACCAGGGGGCAACTTCACTATCGAAAGCCACCTGTAAGGGATCCCACCGAGCGGGAGCGCAGGACTGGAAAATATTGCCTATTCCATGAGCTGGATGGGCACACCACAGATGAATGCCGTCACCTGAAGGATGAGGTGGAAGAGCATGCCAGAGGTGGTAGATTGCCGCAGTATGTCAGAGAACGGACAGCGGCAGCGAGACCTGAACAACTACCGCCTCCACCTTGCAGGAACGATCCTGGATCGGGATCACGACTCGTCATCAACTGATCAAAGATGGCGAGGGCCAAGTCCAGGATTTGGACTTCGGCCGAATAATTTTATTTAAATTTATTTTCAGAATAAACGGTCACTCCACTTACACATGTACGGGAACCGGAGAAATCCCTAGGCATGCTCTGAGATGGAGATAAACCGCTACGCCCGGAGAGGCAATCTTTAGTTTTTCTCTGATGTTTGAGATTGAACATCTGGAACTTGAATTTTAATAAATAAATTAGAACTTCTTGCAATAAACCTTTTGACCGGAGAGTCAAAGGATGAACATTACATATAAACATGATCGCTTTATGACCCTACCCGGAGAGACGGGGTCCGGAGTGCAAGAAGTGAGTTGCTTCGCCGGAGAGCGACAGGATCGACTCACTTGAGCGCTGTTTCCCCTTCACCGGAGAGTGACAGGATGGGATCCAGCAAGAGCCCGGAGAGGCTATGATCGGCCCCGAACGACCATGACATCGCTTAATGTTCAGATACACTGAACCGGAGTGCAAGAAGTGGGTTGCTTCGCCGGAGAGCGACAGGATCAACTCACTTAAGCGCTGTTTCCCCTTCACCGGAGAGTGACAGGATGGGATCCAGCAAGAGCCCGGAGAGGCTATGATCGGTCCCGAACGACCATGATATCGCTATACGTCCTAACTGGGACCAGAGTGCAAGGGATAGAAGGCAATGCCGGAGAGCAATAGGATCTTTCTGTTCAATCACTAAGTCTGGAATGGACTTAGTAAGGGTTCAGAGCAGCCAGTAGTGGTCCGGAGAGACCATGAAACTTCATTCTCAACTCCTACGGGAAGAACGAACATTGATTTGGCTTCGAACAGCTACAAACTTGATTGATAATGCCACAGCTATGAATGAAACATGAATTTATCACACTTGATATAAGACCATTCAAAACATACCTTTTACAAAAAGGCATGTTTTGGGGGGCAAAATGTTATCCCAACTTTTGGCAAAGTTGAGATATCCAGAATTTACTGAAAATCAATGATTACTATTCATGAATATCAACCATGCATTGCAGGATAACCATGGATATCGATGAATTTTGTCCGAGTCCAAAACGGGCCACAGTTGATAGGGCACGACAAGAAAGATCATAGAAGTCTGCATCTCAAATTTCAAGTCAATCCGAGGTGGTATGCTCAAGTTATGGTGGATTCAAGTTAAGAGGAATGGGCATTGTCAGGTTCGAACCCATTACCTTTCCTATGTTCGAACCCATCCCCCTTGACCAAGCTCGAAACCAAGAAATGAGGCCGCGCCTCGAATCCATAAGCCTATGCCCCAGTTCGAATCGATGGTGTTCGAACCCATCATTTCGAACCCATCTAGTTCGAAACCACCCGCTTTCGAACCAATAAGCACTGCCACGCCACACCCGAAACCCTCGGCCTCGACTCCACTTCGAACCCAACTACTTCGAACCCATCACAGAGCCCTGCTTCGAACCCTTCCGTGAGCCATGCCTCGAACCCATCCATCTTCGAACCCATCCTGTGTAGCTCCATTCGAACCCACTGGGTCAATCCACGTGTCTCCCATCGGTTCGAAATCACCAAGATACACGGAGTCGAAGCGGTCAACACGGAGAGAAGTCCGGATCGATTCGAAACTTGCGCTCCACGTCACCACAAAGTCGCGTGCCACACTGGGTTCGAAACCATCGTTTCGAGTAACAGGGGTTCGAAACAAGCAGCCTTGCCGTGAAGTCTATTTCGAACCCTTCATATCTCCTAACCTGTTGATCCAAATGCCATGAAATTTTCACAGATGCTTGCATACATGATGAAGAATGTCCACGCCAAATTTCACCTCGATTGGATGAATTCTTGATCGGTTCGAATGGATTTCGAACCGATGCCAAAGTGGGCCCAAACTTCCTGAGACCGTACGTGTGGGCCCCCTCACGTGCCAGAAGTGGTCTCCCGAGTTTTCAGCGAGATACCAGCAGCCTACGCCTATAAATAGACTCCCAGGTCATTCAGAAAAGGGACGGGATTCTCTTTGGCAAGATCAAGACTTTGAAGCTCCAAGACTCCACCAAGGCTCTACTTGGCACTCAACAACCACCGTTGTATTCGAATTCCAGAACTATAATTCATTGTAATCCGCTGTAATCGATTGTAATCAGCGAAGAACATCAATAAAAGGAAAAACCTTTGAAGTGGACGTAGGCCGGAGATAGCCGAACCACTATAAATCGTGTGTTCTTGTTTACATTTACCATTTTGCTACTTAGATCTGTGATTTGTGTTTGGATATCGTTGATTTATATTCCAACACTGGTGCTTTCACATTCATCGGGGTTTGTGACCAATTTTGGCGCAAACATATCATACATGAATCATGGGTTTTTAGCATAGATCTAACAAATATAAATCATGGGTTTTGTCCCTACAACTTGATGAATGAACTTGCAAAAGTAAACATCTTCATAAGTAATGGATCTATACTTAGATCTAACGAAAAATGCATAAAAATCACTATCTACAACACTCCAACAAACCACCAAACCAATATACTCCTTTAGGTCCGCGTGAGAGATAACCACCACTCACCGAATCACCCAAACACTTCAAAAACTATCAACTTCAGATCTGGACAGCGAGGATTCAAGCTTGATTCGTCGAAATCCTGCTTGAAACGATGAAATCTAGCTTGGTTGGATGAAGATCTTCAACTTTGGCTCTTGGATCTTCGATCTTGATCTTCGATCTTGGATGGATGTTAGAACTAAATTGAAATGGAGAAAAGGAGATGAAGAAATGTTGTAGTCGAGCTCTCAAAATGGCAGCACTTCGTTGCTTTAAAATCCGGTGCCAAAAAGTGAGCCAAACCCCTCTATTTATAGGCTGAAATCCCCCATGAGTCGTCCGCCCCTATGAGTCGTCCACGACTCATGACTCACGACTCAAGCCACTACGACCCACGACTCAACGCAGCTCAAGGCAAATATGACACAACACACACACACGGCACATCATGCACATGACTCAACAACCCCTACGACTCATCACCTAGCCTAAGTTCCAACGACTTACGACTCAAGACCCTGCCGACTCAGCTACCCACGACCTAAGCCTTAACCCCTTAAGCCGCTAACCCATGAGTCGGCATCCCTTATGAGTCAGCCAACTACTAAATCGGCGATCTCCTTGGCTCGGCCATGCCTTAAGCCGGTCACTCTATATGAGTCGGTCAACACCTATGGGTCGGTCTTCTATGAGTCGGCCATCTTCTTAACCCACTAACTCGGCAACTCACTAACTCGGCCAAACCTATAGGTCGCTACCTCTATGAGTCGGTCAGATTCTCAACTCGGTCCACTAGTTAACTCGTTAATGACTCAACACTTAACACACGAGTTAACTTCCTATACGACTCAGGCTAGAGACAACATAAACAATACTAACGACCTGTACATTCTACGATTTATCGACACGTAAAATACGGGTCGTTACACTCGTTTAGAGTTACGGGAGCCATAACCAGTCAAAATGAAGGCATAGATGAGTTTTAAGGCTTTGCCAGCTTTCAGCCATCAACGGACAGATTAATGCCCAAAAAGGACAACCCGAATCTCAATCGGGCCACGTAAGTTTTTTACCCTTCGTTTTTTCGACACGTGAATTTTTACGGTAAAACGGGATTACCGTGGCTCGTCTTCGATTCACCATCGTTGGAGAGTGGTGCACCATGGTACACTTCCGTTTCAAATCCATGCACGCATTTCTAAAAGTCGTACGACACTGTTTCGCCATTTCGGACGGATGTTGCACCTTGCACAGTGGATGTTGCACCCTGTAGATATCGATTATTCGGACGGCCATAACTTCTGGCTCGTTTAGAGTTGCGGGAGACATAACCAGTCAAAATGAAGGCCTCGATGAGTTCTATGGTTTTGACAGCTTCCAGCCGTCAGCGGATAGATTAATGCCCAAAAAGGACAACCCGCATCTCAATCGCGTCACGTAAGGTTTTTACCCTTCGTTTTTTCGACACGTGGATTTTTACGGTAAAATGGGATTACCGTGGCTCGTCTTCGATTCACCATTGCAGGAGAGTGGCGCACCATGGTACTGTTCCGTTTCAAATCCAAGCACGCATTTCTAAAAGTCGTACGACATTGTTTTGCCATTTCGGACGGATGTTGCACCGTGCACCGTGGATGTTGCACCCTGTAGATATCGATTATTCGAACGCCCATAAATTCTGCCTCGTTTAGAGTTACGGGAGCGATAACCTGTCAAAACGAAGGCCTCGATGAGTTCTACGGCTTTGACTGCTTTCAGCCGTCAACGGATAGATTAATGCCCAAAAAGGACAACCTGAATCTCAATCGGGTCACGTATGTTTTTTACCCTTCGTTTTTTCGAAACGTGGAATTTTACGGTAAAACGAGATTACCGTGGCTCGTCTTCGATTCAACATCGCTAGAGAGTGGTGCACCATGCCACTGTTCCGTTTCAAATCCATGCACATATTTCTAAAAGTCGTACGGCACTGTTTCGCCATTTTGGACGGATGTTGCACCTTGCACCGTGGATGTTGCACCCTGTAGATATCGACTATTCGGACGGCCATAACTACTGGCTCGTTTAGAGTTACGGGAGCCATAACCTGTCAAAACGAAGGCCCCAATGAGTTCTACGGCTTTGACAGCTTTCAGCCATAAACGGATAGATTAATGACCAAAAAGGACAACCCGAATCTCAATCGGGTCACGTAAGTTTTTTACCCTTTGTTTTTTCGACACGTGGATTTTTACGGTAAAACGGGATTACCGTGGCTCGTTTTCGATTCACCTTCGCTGGAGTGTGGTGCACCATGGTACTGTTCAGTTTCAAATCCATGCACGCATTTCTAAAAGTCGTACGGCACTGTTTCGCCATTTCGGACGGATGTTGCACCTTGCACCGTGGATGTTGCACCCAGTAGATATCGATTATTCGGACGGCGATAACTTCTGGCTCGTTTAGAGTTACGGGAGCCATAACCTGTGAAGACGAAGGCCGCGATGAGTTCTACGGCTTTGATAGCTTTAAGCCGTAAACGGATAGATTAGTGCCCAAAAGGGACAACCCGAATCTCAATCGGGCCACCTAAGTTTTTTACCCTTCGTTTTTCGACACGTTGAATTTTACGGTAAAACGGGATTACCGTGGCTCGTCTTTGATTCACCATCGCTAGAGAGTGGTGCACCATGGTACTGTTCCGTTTCAAATCCATGCACGCATTTCTAAAAGTCGTATGGCACTGTTTTGCCATTTCGGACGGATGTTGCACCTTGCACCGTGGATGTTGCACCCTGTAGATATCTATTATTCGGACGGCCGTAACTTCTGGCTCGTTTAGAGTTACGGGAGCCATAACCTGTCAAAATGAAGGCCGCGATGAGTTCTATGGCTTTGACGGCTTTCAGCCGTCAACGGATAGATTAATGCCCAAAAAGGACAACCCGAATCTCAATCGGGTCACGTAAGTTTTTTACCCTTCGTTCTTTCGACACGTGGATTTTTACAGTAAAACGGGATTACCGTGGCTCTTCTTCGATTCACCATCGCTGGAGAGTGGTGCACCATGGTACTTTTCCGTTCCAAATCCATGCACGCATTTCTAAAAGTCGTATGACACTGTTTCGCCATTTCGGACGGATGTTGCACCTCGCACCGTGGATGTTGTACCTTGTAGATATCTATTATTCGGACGGCCATAACTTCTGGCTCGTTTCGAGTTACGGGAGCCATAACCTGTCAAAACGAAGGCCGCGATGAGTTATACGGTTTTGACAGCTTTCAGCCGTCAACGGATAGATTAATGCCCAAAAAGGACAACCCGAATCTCAATCGGGTCACGTAAGTTTTTTACCCTTCGTTTTTTCGACATGTGGATTTTTACGGTAAAACGGGATTACCGTGGCTCGTCTTCGATTCACCATCGCTGGAGAGTGGTGCACCATGGTACTGTTTTGTTTCAAATCCATGCACGCATTTCTAAAAGTCGTACGACGCTGTTTCGCCATTTCGAACGGATGTTGCACCTTGCACCGTGGATTTTGCACCCTGTAGGTATCGATTATTCGGACGGCCATAACTTCTGGCTCGTTTAGAGTTACGGGAGCCATAACCTGTCAAAACGAAGGCCTCGATGAGTTCTACGGCTTTGACAGCATTCATCCGTCAACGGATAGATTAATGCCCTAAAAGGACAACCCGAATCTCAATCGGGTCACGTAAGTTTTTTACCTTTCGTTTTTTCGTACACGTGGATTTTTACGGTAAAACGGGATTACCGTGGCTCCTCTTCGATTCACCATCGCTGGAGAGTGGTGCACGTTGGTACTGTTCCGTTTCAAATCCATGCACGCATTTGTAAAAGTCGTACGACACTGTTTTGCCATTTCGGACGGATGTTGCACCTTGCACCGTGGATGTTGCACCCTGTAGATATCGATTATTCGGACGGCCATAAATTCTGGCTCGTTTAGAGTTACGGGAGCCATAACTTGTCAAAACGAAGGACGCGATGAGTTATGCAGCTTTGACAGCTTTCAGCCGTCAACGGATAGATTAATGCCCAAAAAGGACAACCCAAATCTCAATCGGGTCACGTAAGTTTTTTACCCTTCGTTTTTTCGACACGTGGATTTTTATGGTAAAACGGGATTACCGAGTCTCGTCTTCGATTCACCATCGCTGGAGAGTGGTGCCCCATGGTACTGTTCCGTTTCAAATCAATGCACGCATTTCTAAAAGTCGTACGGCACTGTTTCAATCTTCACTTTCACTTTGAAATCTGAATAATTCAAAATAATTTCGGACGGATGTTGCACCTTGCACCGTGGATGTTGCACCCTGTAGATATTGATTATTCGGACGGCCATAACTTCTGGCTCGTTTAGAGTTACGGGAGCCATAAGCTGTCAAAACGAAGGCCTCGATGAGTTCTATGGCTTTGATAGCTTTCAGCCGTCAATGGATAGATTAATGCCCAAAAAAGACAACCCGAATCTCAATCGGGTCACGTAAGTTTTTTACCCTTCGTTTTTTCGACACGTGGATTTTTACGGTAAAACGGGATTACCGTGGCTCGTCTTCGATTCACCATCGCTGGAGAGTGGTGCACTGTGGTACTGTTCCGTTTCAAATCCAAGCACACATTTCTAAAAGCCGTACGACACTGTTTCGCCATTTCGGACGGATGTTGCACCGTGCACCGTGGATGTTGCACCCTTTAGATATCGATTATTCGGACGACCATAACTTCTGGCTCATTTAGAGTTACGGGAGCCATAACCTGTCAAAACGAAGGCCTTGATGAGTTCTACGGCTTTGACAGCTTTCAGCCGTCAATGGATAGATTAATGCCCAAAAAGGACAACCCGAATCTCAATCGGGTCACGTAAGTTTTTTACCCTTCGTTTTTTCGACACGTGGATTTTTACGGTAAAACGGGATTACCGTGGCTCATCTTCTATTCACCATCGCTGGAGAGTGGTGCACCATGGTACTATTCCGTTTCAAATCCATGCACGCATTTCTAAAAGTCGTACGGCACTGTTTCGCCATTTCGGACGGATGTTGCACCGTGCACCGTGGATGTTGCACCCTGTAGATATCGATTATTCGGACGACCATAACTTCTGCCTCGTTTAGAGTTACGGGAGCCATAAGCTGTCAAAACGAAGGCCTCGATGAGTTCTACGGCTTTGACAGCTTACGGCCATCAACGGATAGATTAATGCCAAAAAAGGACAACCCGAATCTCAATCGGGTCATGTATGTTTTTTGCCCTTCGTTTTTTCGAAACGTGGATTTTTAAGGTAAAACGAGATTACCATGGCTCGTCTTCGATTCACCATCGCTGAAGAGTGGTGCACCATGGTACTGTTCCGTTTCAAATCCATGCACGCATTTCTAAAAGTCGTATGGCACTGTTTCGCCATTTCGGACGGATGTTGCACCTTGCACCGTGGATGTTGCACCCTGTAGATATCTATTATTCGGACGGCTATAACTTCTGGCTCGTTTAGATTTACGGGAGGCATAACCTGTCAAAACGAATGCCGCGATGAGTTCTACGGCTTTGACAGCTTTCATCCGTCAACGGATAGATTAATGCCCAAAAAGGACAACCCGAATCTCAATCGGGTCACGTAAGTTTTTTACCCTTCGTTTTTTCGACACGTGGATTTTTACGGTAAAACGGGATTACCGAGGCTCGTCTTCGATTCACCATCGCTGGAGAGTGGTGCACCATGGTACTGTTTCGTTTCAAATCCATGCACGCATTTCTAAAAGTCGTACGACGCTGTTTCGCCATTTCGGACGGATGTTGCATCTTGCACCGTGGATGTTGCACCCTGTAGGTATCGATTATTTAAACGGCCATAACTTCTGGCTCGTTTAGAGTTACGGGAGCCATAACCTGTCTAAACAAAGGCCTCGATGAGTTCTACGGCTTTGACAGCTTTCAGCCGTCAACGGATAGATTAATGCCCAAAAAGGACAACCCGAATCTCAATCGGGTCACGTAAGTTTTTTACCCTTCGTTTTTTCGTACATGTGGATTTTTATGGTAAAACGGGATTACCGTGGCTCGTCTTCGATTCACCATCGCTGGAGAGTGGTGCACCATGGTACTGTTCCATTTCAAATCCATGCACGCATTTGTAAAAGTCGTACAGCACTGTTTCGCCATTACGGACGGATGTTGCACCTTGCACCGTGGATGTTGCACCCTGTAGATATCGATTATTCGGACGGCCATAACTTCTGGCTCGTTTTGAGTTACGGGAGCCATAACCAGTCAAAACGAAGGCCGCGATGAGTTCGGCGGCTTTGACAGCTTTCAGCCGTTAACGGATAGATTAATGCCCAAAAAGGACAACCCAAATCTCTAACGGGTCACGTAAGTTTTTTACCCTTCATTTTTTCGACACGTGGATTTTTATGGTAAAATGGGATTACCGAGGCTCGTCTTCGATTCACCATCGCTGGAGAGTGTTGCACCATGGTACTGTTTCGTTTCAAATCCATGCACGCATTTCTAAAAGCCGCGATGAGTTCTAAGGCTTTGACAGCTTTCAGCCATAAATAGATAGATTAATGCCCAAAAAGGACAACCCGAATCTCAATCGGGTCACGTAAGTTTTTTGCCCTTCGTTTTTTCGACACGTGGATTTTTATGGTAAAACGGGATTACCGTGGCTCGTCTTTGTTTCAAATCCATGCACGCATTTCTAAAAGTCGTACAGCACTGTTTCGCCATTTCGGACGGATGTTGCATCTGCACCGTGGATGTTGCACCCTGTAGATATCGATTATTCGGACGGCCATAACTTCTGGCTCGTTTAGAGTTACGGGAGCCATAACCTGTCAAAAAGAAGGCCGCGATGAGTTCTACGGCTTTGACAGCTTTCATCCGTAAACGGATAGATTAGTGCCCAAAAGGGACAACCCGAATCTCAATCGGGTCACGTAAGTTTTTTACCCTTCATTTTTTCGACACGTGGATTTTTACGGTAAAACGGGATTACCGTTGCTCGTCTTCGATTCACCATCACTGGAGTGTGGTGCACCATGCTACCGTTCCGTTTCAAATCCATGCATGCATTTTAAAAGTCGTACGGCACTGTTTCGCCATTTCAGACGGATGTTGCATCTGCACCGTGGATGTTGCACCCTGTAGATATCGATTATTCGGACGGCCATAACTTCTGGCTCGTTTAGAGTTACGGGAGCCATAACCTGTCAAAACGAAGGCCACGATGTGTTCTACGGCTTTGACAGCTTTCATCCATAAACGGATAGATTGGTGCCCAAAAGGGACAATCCGAATCTCAATCGGGCCACGTAAGTTTTTTACCCTTCGTTTTTTCGACACGTGGATTTTTACGGTAAAACGGGATTACCGTGGCTCGTCTTCGATTCACCATTATGGAGAGTGGTGCACCATGGTATTCCGTTTCAAATCCATGCACGCATTTCTAAAAGTCGTACGGCACTGTTTTGCCATTTCGGATGGATGTTGCACCTTGCATAGTGGATGTTGCACCCTGTAGATATCGATTATTCGGACGGCCATAACTTCTGGCTCGTTTAGAGTTACGGGAGCCATAACCTATCAAAACAAAGGCCTCGATGAGTTCTATGGCTTTGACAGCTTTTAGCCGTCAACGGATAGATTAATGCCCAAAAAGGACAACCCGAATCTCAATCGGATCACGTAAGTTTTTTACCCTTCGTTTTTTTGACACGTGGATTTTTACGGTAAAACGGGATTACCGTGGCTCGTCTTCGATTCACCATCGCTGGAGTGTGGTGCACCATGGTACCTTTCCATTTCAAATCCATGCACGCGTTTCTAAAAGTCGCACGGCACTGTTTCGCCATTTCGGACGGATGTTGCATCTGCACCGTGGATGTTGCACCCTGTAGATATCGATTATTCGGACGACCATAACTTCTGGCTCGTTTAGAGTTACGGGAGCCATAACCTGTCAAAACGAAGGCCGCGATGATATCTACGGCTTTGACAGCTTTCATCCGTAAACGGATAGATTAGTGCCCAAAAGGGACAACCCGAATCTCAATCGGGTCACGTAAGTTTTTTACCCTTCGTTTTTTCGACACGTGGATTTTTAGGGTAAAACGGGATTATCGTGGCTCGTCTTCGATTCACCATCGCTGGAGAGTGGTGCACCATGGTATTCCGTTTCAAATCCATGCACACATTTCTAAAAGTCGTAAGGCACTGTTTCGCCATTTCGGACGGATGTTGCACCTTGCACGGTGGATGTTGCACCCTGTAGATATCAATTATTCGGACGGCCATAACTTCTGGCTCGTTTAGAGTTACGCGAGCCAAAACCTGTCAAAACGAAGGCCTCGATGAGTTCTACGGTTTTGACAGCTTTCAGCCGTCAACGTATAGATTAATGCCTAAAAAGGACAACCCGAATCTCAATCGGGTCTTGTAAGTTTTTTACCCTTCGTTTTTTAGACACGTGGATTTTTACGGAAAAACGGGATTACCGTGGCTCGTCTTTGATTCACCATCGCTGGAGAGTGGTGCACCATGGTACTGTTCCAGTTCAAATCCATGCACGCATTTCTAAAAGTCGTACGGCACCGTTTCTCCATTTCGGATGGATGTTCCACCGTGCACCGTGGATGTTGCACCCTGTAGATATCGATTATTCGAACGGCCATAACTTCTGGCTCGTTTACAGTTACGCGACCCATAACCTGTCAAAACGAAGGCCTCGATGAGTTCTTCGGCTTTGACAGCTTTCAGCCGTCAACGTATAGATTAATGCCCAAAAAGGACAACCCGAATCTCAATCGGGTCTCGTAAGTTTTTTACCCTTCGTTATTTAGACACGTGGATTTTTACAGTAAAACAGGATTACCGTGGCTCGTCTTCGATTCACCATCTCTGGAGAGTGGTGCACCATGGTACTGTTCCGTTTCAAATCCATGCACGCATTTCTAAAAGTCGTACGACACTGTTTCGCCATTTCGGACGGATGTTGCACCGTGCATCGTGGATGTTGTGTAACGACCCGTATTTTATGTGACGATAATCGTAGAACATTTATCACTAGGTCGTTAGTATTGTTCAGGGTTTAACCCTATTAGTGCTTAGGTCGTGTAGAGGATAGCTCGAGTAAGGTTGGCCATGTTGTTGTTTAGGTCGTATGAAGGATAGGTTGGGATGAGCGACCTATAGAAGTTGAGCGACCTAAGGGATGGACCAACCTAAGGTAGAAGAGCGACTTAACAGGGTTAGCGCATTAAGGCTTAGCTTAGGTCGTGATGGAGTTAGGCCGGTTTAGGTAGATTAGCGACCTATAGGGTATGGCGACCTAAGGAAGTTGGTGAGTTAAGATATGGCCGACCTAAGAGGGTAAGCGAGTTAGTGGGTTAGCGGCTTAGGGGGTGACCGACCTATATGTGTGAGCGACCTATAGGTATTGACCGGTTTATGGAGTTACCGACCTAAAGAGAGTTGGTCGTTGAGCGACCTAAGGGAAGTGTTAGGTCGCTGGGTAGTTGTGTGGTGCAGTTAGGTCGTTAGACGACCTAAGGAAGGTTAGGTCGGACCTAGTTAAGTCGCTAGGTCGTGTAAGTCTTTAGGTCGGTAGGCTTTTAGGTCGCATAGGAATTAGGTCGGCCGAGTGTTGATTCGTATGGCTCTGGGATTGGTTAGGCCGTTAGGTCGTTGGAGTGTATAGGTCGGCAGCGACCTATGTTAGGTCGGGGTTTTTAGGTCGGCAACGACCTAAGTCTGGGCGACCTAAGGGTGATTTCAGCCTATAAATAGAGGGGTTTGGCTCACTTTTTGGCACCGGTTTTTGAAGCGACGAAGTGCTGCCATTTTTAGAGCTCGACTACAACATTTCTTTATCTTCTTTTCTCCACTCCAATCTAGTTCTAACATCTATACAAGATCGAAGATCAAAGAGCCAAAGTTGAAGATCTTCATCCGACGAAGCTAGATTTCACCATTTCAAGCGAGATTTCAACAAATCGAGCTTGAACCCTTGCTATCCAGATCTGAAGTTGATAGTTTTTGAAGTGTTTGGGTGATTTGGTGAGTGGTGGTTACCTCTCACGCGGACCCAACGGAGTATATTGGATTGGTGGTTTGTTGGAGTGTTGTAGATAGTGATTTCATACATTTTCCTTAGATCCAAGTGTAGATCCATTACTTATGAAGATGTTTACTTATGCAAGTTCATTCATCAAGTTGTAGGGAGTTCATTCATCAAGTTGTAGGGACAAAACCCATGATTTATATTTGTTGGATCTATGCTAGAAACCCATGATTCATGTACGTTATATCTATGCTCATTTATTTACGAAATTGCCATTGTAGTATAAATGCCTACTTAGACCATATTTGATTACTTGATTGCTTAAGCTAATGATTGATTTGATTGATTGCTATGTATTTTAGTTGATTGATAGTTAGATCTAGGCAAGATGGTCGAAGATGATTCAAAAGCTAAGTGGAAAGGCTCTTGAATGGTGAAAGCTGCTTGTGGCATATGAAGCGGATGTTGAAGCTCATATGTATGGATTAGATGATGTTGAGATGGGACTTTTCCATGATGCAATGAGGCAGGCCATGATGTTGAGATGAGACTTTGCTATGATGCGATAAAGCGAAGCATGATGTGAGATAGCCTTGGTTTAATCCAGACGGGATCATCCCAAGCATGTTGATAACTCGATGATGCGATGCGTGTTGGTTGATAATGGTTAGCTTGAGAGGCGCTTGAGCTAGTATGGAAATAGTCGTCGAGGAGGATGACTAGAAGGCTGAGATCTCATCGTTGTTGAAGGTTCTAGCATGCTCAAAGCAAGAGTACGTTGGAACGGGCTGCGACGACGTTCCAAGCACGGGCTGCGACGACGTGCTAGTACTCTGGGTAGTTGCGAAAATTCCTAGGTACGGGCTGCGACGACGTGCGGAGTTATGTCTAGAACCGGGGTTACCATTAGCCCTTGACAGATGGTCGTTCAACTAACGGTGAAATCAAGGCAATGATAACAGTGATAGCCAGAGTCATGGATGTTTGGACGTTTGATTGTATCATCATTCGGTCTCAAGAGCGGTGTTTTCTGGGTGCTTATCTGATCTTGGTTTAGGCCTTGGGGTTTGTATTTGGAAAACATCGACCTTGACTCGAGTGATTATTGCTTTACTTTAATTGCTTGCTATGTTATGCTTGCTTCTCCTTAATGTGTGTCTGGGGGCTATCACTGTAGAAACAGGCGGAGTGGGATGGTTTGGTCCCTATTCCTTTATCCCTTATACTCTTTTGGTATGTTTGATAGTTGATTTACTGCTCACTAAGACTTTGTCTGACTCAAGGTTTTATGTCTCCTCTTATTACCTTGGGCTGTTCATCCTTGTTGGGATGGGCAGACTAGGTAGCAGGTGACAGGTGCTGTTCTTGGAGATCTACGCTGATGATGACGAAGACGAGCAGGAGGCTTTTGCATGTTATTTCATATTATATGTACTGGGTGTTCCGCTGCTGTATTTGTTTGAGTGTTATGTAGTGAGGCTTTGATGTATGGATGATTCATATGTTTGTATAAAACTATTATGATGCTTATATGATGATGTCCTGTTCTATAGAGCTTCACTATATTATATTTCTCTATTGTATTTATCCATGCGCTGTGAGTTGTACGATAGATTCTGCGATGTTTATTCTACCTTGACGGTCAACCATGGCTGTCTGGCACACCTTCAGCGCACCATTCTCTTGTTTCCGTGCAGGAGTCATGGGCGGTCGTCACATTTGGTATCAGAGCTTTGGTTAATCGATTTTAGCCAACGCTCGCTGACGTAATTACGTATGAGAGATGTAATTGTATTTTGATGGACGATTACTATATATAATATAGTAGTTTAGAAGGATTTGAACTCCTCATGCAGTTGTTTTTCAAGGTGTTCTAAATCATTCCTTTTTGTAGATATTAAGGATGAGCCGAAGTGAGAGACAAGCTGCGAGGGAAAGCCGTGCTGCTAGGGAAGCTGTTGATTATGCTCCTATGTTTGAGGCCATGATGACTTCGATCATGAGGAGGATACCAGCTTCAGGACCGTCAGTAGATGTGGGAGTTCAAGTTCAGGCTCCAAGACCAGTGGATTTTGCTAAGCTTTGCAAGGACTATACTTCTCTTGGAGGAAACGTTTTCTTGGGAACGGAATCGACCATTGAAGTGCAGAGATGGATAGATGCTTGTAGAAGGATTTTTGGTGACTTGGGAATTGAGGATGCAACTAAGAGGAAGCTCGCATCAAGGCAACTTCAAGGGAGAGCTTCGGATTGGTGGAATTCTATCACCATTGATACTCCGGAGGAGGAGATTTCTTGGGAGCAATTCCAAGTTAGACTTGAAGCTAAGTTCATCTCTACGGCTCAGAAATCTGTTCTGTTTAAGAAGTTTGTGGAGCTCAAGCAAGGTGGGAGACCAGTTCTTGAGTTTGTTTCTGAGTTTGAAGCTTTGTCCAAGTATGCTCGATCGTATATTGGTTCTCCCTATCAGAAGAATGAGAAGTTTGTGACCGGTTTGGACACTTATCTTGGAAGGCAGTTGGTGGATCATTTGGACGATCCGTTTGAGAAGATTGTGGAAAAAGCCCTCAGGCATGAGTGTTTGTTTCCTAGGGAAAGTTCTGTTGTCGCTGTAACCAAGGAAGGATCTAAGCCACAGCAGAGTGGAAACAAGAAGAGGAAGCAGCAGCAACAGAAAGGTAAGGATAGCCAGAAGAAGCCAATGGGCGAAGTGACTTGCTACAATTGCTAGCAGAAGGGTCATCTCTCCAAGGATTGTAGGAATCCAAGGGCGTCGGCGAAATGCCACAATTGTGATAAGCCAGGGCATTTCAGGAGGGATTGTCCGAAACCAAGGAGGGATAGGCAGATTGTGCAAGCTTATGCTATGGGAGCTGTACCGTCGTCTTCGAAAGCTCCTACTGCTGAAGAGAAGGGGAAGAGTGTGGTGGTTCAAGGTACTCTTTCCATTTGTGGTGTTCCAGTTAGAGTGTTGTTTGATACTGGGGCGTCACATTCCTTTGTTTGTAATAAGTTGGTAGACCGGTTAGGTTTGGAACCGGAAATTGTTGATAGACCATTGGTAGTGACTAATCCAGTTGGGGGTTCGTCTTGTTTTTGTATGCTATGCCATGGTCTAGTTGTGTCGAGTCATGATTGCTCGTTTGTTTGTGATTGCTTTGTTCTGAACTTTGCGGGGTTCGGAATTATTTTGGGTATGGACTGGCTTAGGAAGTATGCGGCAAGGATTGATTGTGAGAGGCTGGAGGTGACAGTCGGGAATGTGGAAGGGCGAAAGGTTGTGATACGATGTAAGCATGAAGAAGGCGTATTCATGAGCTTCATGTATTCGCTGGTTGTTCCACGGGATGGACTGTCATCGGTGCCTATTGTGAATGGATTTGAGGATGTCTTTGACGAGGTCAAAGGATTACCGCCGCATAGGGAGATCGAGTTTTGTATCGATCTAGTTGAGGGAGCCAGACCTGTTGTGATGCCTCTTAGGCGGATGGCGCCTAGGGAGCAGCAAGAGTTGAAGGTGCAAGTTGATGACCTTTTACAGAAAGGATTCATTCGGCGTAGTGTGTCCGAATGGGGTGCACCAGTTGTGTTCGCAACCAAAGCGGATGGATCGTTGAGGTTGTGTGTGGATTATCGTGAGCTGAATAAGGTGACTAAGAAGAACAAGTACACATTGCCGAGAATAGATGACTTGTTTGATCAGCTTCACGAAGCTAAGGTGTTTTCTCAGATGGATTTGGCAACGGGATTTCACCAGTTGAGAGTGGCTAAGGATAGTGTGCCTAAGACTGCTTTTAGGACACCATACGGTTTCTATGAGTGGCTGGTAATGCCGTTTGGATTGACTAACGTACCAGCATATTTTGTGGATCTTATGAATAGAGTATTCAGAGATCAGTTGAACAAGTTCGTACTTGTATTCGTGGATGATATTCTGATTTATTCCAGAACTGAAGAAGAGCACAAGACGCACTTGCGTATTGTTTTGGAAATCTTACGGAAACATCAGCTGAAGGCTAAGTTTTCGAAGTGTCACTTCTGGAAGAGTGAAGTGAGATTCTTAGGCCATGTTATTTCTGGAAATTGAATAGCGGTTGATCCCGCTAAGGTGGCAGCAATCCAGGATTGGGTTAGACCTAAGAATGCATTTGATGTAAGAAGCTTTCTTGGATTAGCAGGATATTATCGTCGGTTTATCAAAGACTTTTCCAAGATAGCTGCACCGTTAACAGGATTGACGAAGAAGAACCAAGTGTTCAGATGGGATGATAAGTGTGAGCAAGCTTTCGTAATCCTAAAAGAGCGACTAACAAGTGCTCCTGTTTTGACTATTCCAAGTGGGAATGATGAGATGGTGGTTTACACCGATGCATGTGGTACTGGACTTGGAGCAGTGCTAATGCAAAAGGATAGAGTTGTTGCGTATGCAAGTCGACAACTAAAGCCGCATGAAAGGAATTACCCGACTCATGATTTGGAGTTGGCGGCGATTGTGTTTGCTCTGAAGATGTGGAGACATTATCTATTGGGAATTCGATTCGAGTTGTTTACGGATCATAAGTCGTTGAAGTATCTTTTCTCCCAAAAGGATTTGAATCTTCGGCAGCAACGGTGGCTAGAGTTTTTGGCATCATATGATTTTGGTATAGCTTATACTCCGGGAAAAGGTAACGCAGTAGCTGATGCGTTGAGTCGAAGACATGCCGGATTGGGAGTCATGTTTTCGGAATGGAAGAGTCTCGAGTATTTGGCTGGATTTGATTTCAGGTCCAGATGTGAATTGGAACCTGAGATGTTGACAAACTTATCGATAAGGCCTACTCTGGTGGAGAGAATTGGCGAGAGCCAAAAGCGAGACGATAAGCTTGTCAAGATTATCCGAGATTTGGAATCTGGATTGGACCCAGAAAAGGATAAAGATTCGAAAACGATCGAGAGGGTTGGCTTCGGAAGCAAGGACGACTAGTTGTTCCCGATGTAGATGGATTGAGAGATGAAGTTCTTAGAGAAAGTCATCACTCGAAGTTGACAATTCATCCAGGTGGAAATAAGATGTATCGGGATATGAAGAGAACCTATTATTGGGAAGGCATGAAGAAGGATGTTGGAAATTTTATTTCTAAGTGTATGAACTGCCAGTTGGTGAAACCTGAGCAGAAGAAGCCCAGTGGATTACTTCAGCCATTAGAGGTTCCTACATGGAAGTGGGAGCAAGTGTCGATGGATTTTATCGATGGCCTACCTAGAACCAGGGCAGGGAATGAAGGGATTTGGGTCATCGTAGATCGTTTGACTAAGAGTGCAAGGTTCATTCCTGTTCGATCAACTAGGACTGCATCGAAGTTGGCTGAGTTGTATGTTAAGTGGATTGTTCGATTCCATGGTGTTCCGAAGAGTATAGTGAGCGATCGAGACCCATTGTTCACTAGTGGATTTTGGAAGAGCTTCCAGGAAGTTTTGGGAACTAAGTTGTGTTTGATTACAGCTTACCACCCTCAAACAGATGGTCAGACTGAGAGAGTCAACCGAGTTTTGGAAGATCTTCTCAGAGCCTGTGTTTTGGATTTCGGAGGATCATGGGAAGATCACCTTCATTTGGTGGAATTTGCATATAACAATAGTTATCAGTCGAGTATTGGTATGGCACCATTTGAGGCATTGTATGGAAGACCGTGTAACTCTCCGACATGTTGGTTGGAAACTGGAGAAAAACTGATACTTGGGCCAGAGATGATTCGACAGACTTCGGATTGTATCGGGATCATTCGGCAACGAATGAAGGCAGCCCAAGATCATCAGAAAAGTTATGCCAATAATCGTCGTAAGGATTTGGAATTCGACGTAGGTGATATGATTTTTGTGAAGATTTCTCCTCTGAAGAATGTTATTCGATTCGGGAAGAAAGGAAAGTTAACTCCGAGATTTGTTGGACCATTCCCGATTATCGAGCGAATTGGAAAGCTCGCTTATAGATTGGAGTTACCGGAAAAGATGGCGGGTGTGCACAATGTTTTTCATGTATCTTATCTACGGAAGTATGTGCATGACTCGAATACGGTGGTTTCTGCTGATAGCTGTGAAGATTTAGAAGTTGATACAGTTGTTTCGAGACCTCGTAAGCCGCTTCGTGTTGTTGAAACTGACACGAAACAGCTTAGGAGGAAGACGATTACGTTACTCAAGATACAATGGAGTGATGATGTTAACGACTGTACGTGGGAGGAGGAAGAGAGGATGAAGGCAGCTCATCCTGAACTCTTCGAGGTATGGCCCTAAGGTGTCGTGACATCTCATGAATTTGTAACTTGTTCTAGTCTTAGAATTCTGAATGCTAGGCTAGTAATTGGATGCATGGTTTGTTGATTGCTATGGATGGTAGGCATGCAGAATAGTTTTGGTTGCTCTTGTTTGTTTGGAATTTCGGGGGCGAAATTCCTAAGGGGGAGAGAATGTAACGACCCGTATTTTATGTGACGATAATCGTAGAACATTTATCACTAGGTCGTTAGTATTGTTCAGGGTTTAACCCTATTAGTGCTTAGGTCGTGTAGAGGTTAGCTCGAGTAAGGTTGGCCCACGTTGTTGTTTAGGTCGTATGAAGGATAGGTTGGAATGAGCGACCTATAGAAGTTGAGCGACCTAAGGGATGGACCAACCTAAGGTAGAAGAGCGACATAACATGGTTAGCGAGTTAAGGCTTAGCTTAGGTCGTGATGGAGTTAGGCCGGTTTAGGTAGATTAGCGACCTATAGGGTATGGCGACCTAAGGAAGTTGGTGAGTTAAGATATGGCCGACCTAAGAGGGTAAGCGAGTTAGTGGGTTAGCGGCTTAGGGGGTGACCGACCTATAGGAGTGAGCGACCTATAGGTATTGACCGGTTTAAGGAGTTACCGACCTAAAGAGAGTAGGTCGTTGAGCGACCTAAGGGAAGTGTTAGGTCGCTGGGTAGTTGTGTGGTGCAGTTAGGTCGTTAGACGACCTAAGGAAGGTTAGGTCGGACCTAGTTAAGTCGCTAGGTCGTGTAAGTCTTTAGGTCGGTAGGCTGTTAGGTCGCATAGGAATTAGGTCGGCCGAGTGTTGATTCGTATGGCTCTGGGATTGGTTAGGCCGTTAGGTCGTTGGAGTGTATAGGTCGGCAGCGACCTATGTTAGGTCGGGGTTTTTAGGTCGGCAACGACCTAAGTCTGGGCGACCTAAGGGTGATTTCAGCCTATAAATAGAGGGGTTTGGCTCACTTTTTGGCACCGGTTTTTGAAGCGACGAAGTGCTGCCATTTCTAGAGCTCGACTACAACATTTCTTTATCTTCTTTTCTCCACTCCAATCTAGTTCTAACATCTATACAAGATCGAAGATCGAAGAGCCAAAGTTGAAGATCTTCATCCGACGAAGCTAGATTTCACCATTTCAAGCGAGATTTCAACAAATCGAGCTGAACCCTTGCTGTCCAGATCTGAAGTTGATAGTTTTTGAAGTGTTTGGGTGATTTGGTGAGTGGTGGTTTTCTCTCACGCGGACCCAACGGAGTATATTGGATTGGTGGTTTGTTGGAGTGTTGTAGATAGTGATTTCATACATTTTCCTTAGATCCAAGTGTAGATCCATTACTTATGAAGATGTTTACTTATGCAAGTTCATTCATCAAGTTGTAGGGACAAAACCCATGATTTATATTTGTTGGATCTATGCTAGAAACCCATGATTCATGTATGTTATATCTATGCTCATTTATTTACGAAATTGCCATTGTAGTTATAAATGCCTACTTAGACCATATTTGATTACTTGATTGCTTAAGCTATGATTGATTGCTATGTATGTTAGTTGATTGATAGTTAGATCTAGACAAGATGGTCGAAGATGATTCAAAAGCTAAGTGGAAAGGCTCTTGAATGGTGAAAGCTGCTTGTGGCATATGAAGCGGATGTTGAAGCTCATATGTATGGATTAGATGATGTTGAGATGGGACTTTGCCATGATGCGATGAGGCAGGCCATGATGTTGAGATGAGACTTTGCTATGATGCGATAAAGCAAAGCATGATGTGAGATAGCCTTGGTTTAATCCAGACGGGATCATCCCAAGCATGTTGATAACTCGATGATGCGATGCGAGTTGGTTGATAATGGTTAGCTTGAGAGGCGCTTGAGCTAGTATGGAAATAGTCGTCGAGGAGGATGACTAGGAGGCTGAGATCTCATCGTTGTTGAAGGTTCTAGCATGCTCAAAGCAAGAGTACGTTGGAACGGGCTGCGACGACGTTCCAAGCACGGGCTGCGACGACGTGCTAGTACTCTGGGTAATTGCGAAAATTCCTAGGCACGGGCTGCGACGACGTGCGGAGTTATGTCTAGAACCGGGGTTACCATTAGCCCTTGACAGATGGTCGTTCAACTAACGGTGAAATCAAGGCAATGATAACGGTGATAGCCAGAGTCATGGATGTTTGGACGTTTGATTGTATCATCATTCGGTCTCAAGAGCGGTGTTTTCTGGGTGCTTATCTGATCTTGGTTTATGCCTTGGGGGTTTGTATTTGGAAAACATCGACCTTGACTCGAGTGATTATTGCTTTACTTTAGTTGCTTGCTATGTTATGCTTGCTTCTCCTTAATGTGTGTCTGGGGGCTATCACTGTAGAAAGAGGCGGAGTGGGATGGTTTGGTCCCTATTCCTTTATCCCTTATACTCTTTTGGTATGTTTGATAGTTGATTTACTGCTCACTAAGACTTTGTCTGACTCAAGGTTTTATGTCTCCTCTTATTACCTTGGGCTGTTCATCCTTGTTGGGATGGGCAGACTAGGTAGCAGGTGACAGGTGCTGTTCTTGGAGATCTACGCTGATGATGACGAAGACGAGCATGAGGCTTTTGCATGTTATTTCATATTATATGTACTGGGTGTTCCGCTGCTGTATTTGTTTGAGTGTTATGTTGTGAGGCTTTGATGTATGGATGATTCATATGTTTGTATAAAACTGTTATGATGCTTATATGATGATGTCCTGTTCTATAGAGCTTCACTATATTATATTTTTCTATTGTATTTATCCATGCGCTGTGAGTTGTACGATAGATTTTGCGATGTTTATTCTACCTTGACGGTCAACCATGGCTGCTTGGCACACCTTCAGCGCACCATTCTCTTGTTTCCGTGCAGGAGTCATGGGCGGTCGTCACATGTTGCACCCTGTAGATATCGTTTATTCGGACGGCCATAACTTCTGGCTCGTTTAGAGTTCCGCGAGCCATAGCCTGTCAAAACGAAGGCCTCGATGAGTTCTACGGCTTTGACAGCTTTCAGCCGTCAACGTATAGATTAATGCCGAAAAAGGACAACCCTAATCTCAATCGGGTCTCGTAAGTTTTTTACCCTTTGTTTTTTAGACACGTGGATTTTTACGGAAAAACGGGATTACCGTGGCTGGTCTTCGATTCACCATCGCTGGAGAGTGGTGCACCATGGTACTGTTCCGTTTCAAATCCATGCATGCATTTCTAAAAGTCGTACGGCACTGTTTCGCCATTTCGGACGGATGTTGCACCTTGCACCGTGTATGTTGCACCCTTTAGATATCGATTTTTCGGACGGCCATAACTTCTTGCTCGTTTAGAGTTACGGGAGTCATAACCTGTAAAAACGAAGGCCTCGATGAGTTCTACGGCTTTGACAGCTTTCAGCCATCAACGGATAGATTAATGCCCAAAAAGGACAACCTTAATCTCAATCGGGTCACGTATGTTTTTTACCCTTCGTTTTTTCGAAACGTGGATTTTTACGGTAAAACGAGATTACCATGGCTCGTATTTGATTCACCATCGTTGGAGAGTGCTGCACCATGGTACTGTTCCGTTTCTAATCCATGCACGCATTTCTAAAAGTCATACGGCACTGTTTCGCCATTTCGGACGGATGTTGCACCTTGCGCCGTGGATGTTGCACCCTGTAGATATCGATTATTCGGAAGGCCATAACTTTTGGCTTATTTAGAGTTACGGGAGCCATAACTTGTCAAAACGAAGGCCGCGATGAGTTTTACGACTTTGGTAGCTTTCAGCCGTCAATGGATAGATTAATGCCGAAAAAGGACAACCCGAATCTCAATCGGGTCTTGTAAGTTTTTTACCCTTCGTTTTTTCGACACGTGGATTTTTACGGTAAAACGGGATTACCGTGGTTGGTCTTCGATTTACCATCGCTGGAGAGTGGTGCACCATGGTACTGTTCCATTTCAAAAACATGCACGCATTTCTAAAAGTCGTACGACACTGTTTTGGCATTTCGGACGGATATTGCACCTTGCACCGTGGATGTTGCACCCTGTAGATATCGATTATTCGGACGGCCATAACTTCTGGCTCGTTTAGAGTTACGGGAGCCATAACCTATCAAAACAAAGGCCTTGATGATTTCTTCGGCTTTGACAGCTTTCAGCCGTCAATGGATAGATAAATGCCCAAAAAGGACAGCCCGAATCTCAATCGGGTCTCGTAAGTTTTTTACCCTTCGTTTTTTCGACACGTGGATTTTTATGGAAAAATGGGATTACCGTGGCTGGTCCTCTATTCACCATCGCTGGAGAGTGGTGCACCATGGTACGGTTCCGTTTCAAATCCAAGCATGCATTTCTAAAAGTCGTAGGACACTGTTTCGCCATTTCGGACGGCCATAACTTCTGACTTGTTTAGAGTTACGGGAGCTATAACCTGTAAAAACGAACCCTTGATGAGTTCTACGGTTTTGACAGCTTTCAGCCGTCAACGGATAGACCAATGCCCAAAAGGGACAACCCGAATCTCAATCGGGTCTCGTAAGTTTTTTACCCTTCGTTTTTTCGACACGTGGATTTTTATGGTAAAACGGGATTACCGTGGCTAGTCTTCGATTCACCATCGCTGGAGAGTGGTGCACCATGGTACTGTTCCGTTTCAAATCCAAGCATGCATTTCTAAAAGTAGTACGGCACTGTTTCGCCATTTCGGACGGATGTTGCACCTTGCTCCGTGGATGTTGCACCCTTTAGATATCGATTATTCGGACGGCCATAACTTCTGGCTTGTTTAGAGTTACGGGAGCCATATCCTGTCAAAACCAAGGCCTCGATGAGTTCTTCGGCTTTGACAGCTTTCAGCCGTCAATGGATAGATTAATGCCGAAAAAAGACAACCCGAATCTCAATCGGATCACGTAAGTTTTTTACCCTTCGTTTTTTCGACACGTGGATTTTTACGGTAAAACGGGATTACCGTGGCTCGTCTTCGATTCACCATCGCTGGAGAGTGGTGCACTGTGGTACTGTTCTGTTTCAAATCCAAGCACACATTTCCAAAAGTCGTACGACACTGTTTCTCCATTTCGGACGGATGTTGCACCGTGGATGTTGCACCCTGTAGATATCGATTATTCGGACGACCATAACTTCTGGCTCGTTTAGAGTTACGGGAGCCACAACCTGTCAAAACGAAGGCCTCGATGAGTTCTACGGCTTTGACAGCCTTCAACCGTCAACGGATAGATTAATGCCCAAAAAGGACAACCCGAATCTCAATCGGGTCACGTAAGTTTTTTACCCTTCGTTTTTTCGACACGTGGATTTTTACGGTAAAACGGGAGTACCGTGGCTTGCCTTCAATTCACCATCGCTGGAGAGTGGTGCACCATTGTACTATTCCATTTCCAATCCATGCATGCATTTCTAAAAGTCGTACGGCACTGTTTCGCCATTTCGGACGGATGTTGCACCTTTCACCGTGGATGTTGCACCCTATGGATACCGATTATTCGGACGGCCATAACTTCTGGCTTGTTTAGAGTTACGGGAGCCATAACCTATCAAAACCAAGGCCGCGATGAGTTCTACGGCTTTGACAGCTTTCAGCCGTAAACGGATAGATTAATGGCCAAAAAGGACAACCCGAATCTCAATCGGGTCACGTAAGTTTTTTACACTTTATTTTTATGGTAAAACGGGATTACCGTGGCTCGTCTTCGATTCACCATCACTGGAGACTGGTGCACCATGGTACCGTTCCGTTTCAAATCGAAGCACGCATTTCTAAAAGTCGTACGACACTGTTTCGCAATTTCGGACGGATGTTGCACCTTGCACCGTGGATGTTGCACCCTGTAGATATCGATTATTCGGACGACCATAACTTCTGGCTTGTTTAGAGTTATGGGAGCCATAACCTGTCAAAACGAAGGCATCGATGAGTTCTACAGCTTTGACAGCTTTCAGCCATCAACGGATAGATTAATGCCCAAAAAGGACAACCCGAATCTCAATCGGGTCACGTATGTTTTTACCCTTCGTTTTTTCGACACGTGGATTTTTACGGTAAAATGGGATTACCATGGCTCGTCTTCGATTCACCATCGCTGGAGAGTGGGGAACCATGGTACTGTTCCGTTTCAAATCCATGCATGCATTTCTAAAAGTCGTACGGCACTGTCTCGCCATTTCGGACGGATGTTGCACCGTGCACCGTGGATGTTGCACCCTGTAGATATCGATTATTCGTACGGCCATAACTTCTGGCTTGTTTAGAGTTACGGGAGCCATAACCTGTCAAAACGAAGGCCTCGATGAGTTCTACGGCTTTGACAGCTTTCAGCCGTCAACGGATAGATTAATGCCCAAAAAGGACAACCCGAATCTCAATCGGGTCACGTATGTTTTTTACCCTTCGTTTTTTCGAAACGTGGATTTTTAAGGTAAAACGAGATTACCATGGCTCGTCTTCGATTCACCATCGCTGGAGAGTGGTGCACCATGGTATTGTTCCGTTTCAGATCCATGCACGCATTTCTAAAAGTCGTACGACACTGTTTCGCCATTTCGGACGGATGTTGCACCTTGCACCGTGGATGTTGCACCCTGTAGATATCGATTATTCGGACGGCCATAACTTATGGCTTGTTTAGAGTTACGGGAGCCATAACCTGTCAAAACCAAGGCCGCGATGAGTTCTACGGTTTTGACAGCTTTCATCCGTAAACGGATAGATTAATATCCAAAAAGGACAACCCGAATCTCAATCGGGTCACGTAAGTTTTTTACCTTTCGTTTTTTCGACACGTGGATTTTTACGGTAAAACGGGATTACTGTGGCTCGTCTTCGATTCACCATCGCTGGAGAGTGGTGCACCATGGTACTGTTCCGTTTCAAATCCATGCACGCATTTCTAAAAGTCATACGGCACTGTTTCGCCATTTCGGACGGATGTTGCACCTTGCACCGTGGATGTTGCACCCTTTAGATATCGATTATTCGGACGGCCATAACTTCTGGCTCGTTTGGAGTTACGGGAGCCATAACCTGTCAAAACGAAGGCCTCGATGAGTTCTACGGTTTTGACAGCTTTCAGCCGTCATTGGATAGATTAATGCCCAAAAAGGACAACCCGAATCTCAATCGGGTAACGTAAGTTTTTTCCCCTTCGTTTTTTCGACACGTTGATTTTTACGGTAAAACGGGATTACCGTGGCTCGTCTTCGATTCACCATCGCTGGAGAGTGGTGCGCCATGGTACTATTCTGTTTCAAATCCATGCACGCATTTCTAAAAGTCGTACGGCACTGTTTCGCCATTTTGGACGGATGTTGCACCTTGCACAATGGATGTTGCACCCTGTAGATATCGATTATTCGGACGGCCATAACTTCTGGCTCGTTTAGAGTTACGGGAGCCATAACCTATCAAAACGAAGGCCTCGATGAGTTCTACGGCTTTGACATCTTTCAGCCATCAACGGATAGATTAATGCCCAAAAAGGACAACCCGAATCTCAATCGGGTCACGTAAGTTTTTTACCCTTCGTTTTTTCGACACGTGGATTTTTACGGTAAAACGGGATTACCGTGGCTCGTATTTGATTCACCATCGCTGGATGTGGTGCACCATGGTACTGTTCCATTTAAAATCCATGCACGCATTTCTAAAAGTCGTACGGCACTGTTTCGCCATTTCGGACGGATGTTGCACATTGCACCGTGGATGTTGCACCCTTTAGATATCGATTATTCGGACGGCCATAACTTCTGGCTCGTTTAGAGCTACGGAAGACATAACCTGTCAAAACGAAGGCCTCGATGAGTTCTATGGCTTTGACAGCTTTCAGCCGTCAATGGGTAGATTAATGCCCAAAAAGGACAACACGAATCTCAATCGGGTCACGTTAGTTTTTTACCCTTCGTTTTTTCGACACGTGGATTTTTACGGTAAAATCGGATTACTATGGCTTGTCTTCGATTCACCATTGCTGGAGAGTGGTGTACCATGGTACTGTTTCGTTTCAAATCCATGCACGCATTTCTAAAAGTCGTACGGCACTGTTTCGCCATTTCGGACGGATGTTGCACCTTGCACCGTGGATGTCGCACGCTGTAGATATCGATTATTCCGACGGCCATAACTTCTGGCTTGTTTAGAGTTACGGGAGCCATAACCTGTCAAAACCAAGGCCGCGATGAGTTCTACGGTTTTGACAGCTTTCAGCCGTCAACGGATAGATTAATGCCCAAAAAGGACAACCCGAATCTCAATCGGGTCACATATGTTTTTTACCCTTCGTTTTTTCGAAACGTGGATTTTTAAGGTAAAACGAGATTACCATGGCTCGTCTTTGATTCACCATCGCCGGAGAGTGGTGCACCATGGTACTGTTCCGTTTCAGATCCATGCGCGCATTTCTAAAAGTCGTACGACACTGTTTTGCTATTTCGGTCGGATGTTGCACCTTGCACCGTGGATGTTGCACCCTGTAGATATCGATTATTCAGACGGCCATTACTTCTGGCTTGTTTAGAGTTACGGGAGCCATAACCTGTCAAAACCAAGGCCGCGATGAGTTCTACGGCTTTGACAGCTTTCAGCCGTAAACGGATAGATTAATACCCAAAAAGGACAACCCGAATCTTAATCGGGTCACGTAAGTTTTTTACCCTTCGTTTTTTCGACACATGGATTTTTACGGTAAAACGGGATTATCGTGGCTCGTCTTCGATTCACCATCGCTGGAGAGTGGTGCACCATGGTACTGTTCCGTTTCAAATCCACGCACGCATTTCTAAAAGTCGTACGACACTTTTTCGGCATTTCAGACGGATTTTGCACCTTGCACCGTGGATGTTGCACCCTTTAGATATAGATTATTCGGACGGCCATAACTTCTGGGTCGTTTAGAATAACGGGAGCCATAACCTGTCAAAACGAAGGCCTCGATGAGTTCTACGGCTTTGACAGCTTTCAGCCGTCATTGGATAGATTAATGCCCAAAAAGGACAACCCGAATCTCAATCGGGTCACGTAAGTTTTTTACCCTTCGTTTTTTCGACACGTAGATTTTTACGGTAAAACGGGATTACCGTGGCTCGTCTTCGATCCACCATCGCTGGAGAGTGGTGCGCTAGGGAACTATTCCGTTTCAAATCCATGCATGCATTTCTAAAAGTCGTACGGCACTGTTTCGCCATTTCGGACGGATGTTGCACCTTGCACAATGGATGTTGCACCCTGTAGATATCGATTATTCGGACGGCCATAACTTCTGGATCATTTAGAATTACGGGAGCCATAACCTATCAAAACGAAGGCCTCGATGAGCTCTACAGCTTTGACAGCTTTCAGCCATCAACGGATAGATTAATGCCCAAAAAGGCAAGCCGAATCTCAATCGGGTCACGTAAGTTTTTTACCCTTCGTTTTTTCGACACGTGGATTTTTACGGTAAAACGGGATTACCGTGGCTCGTCTTCGATTCACCATCTCCCGAGTGTGGTGCACCATGGTACTGTTCCGTTTCAAATCCATGCACACATTTCTAAAAGTCGTACGACACTGTTTCGCCATTTCGGACGGATGTTGCACATTGCACCGTGGATGTTGCACCCTTTAGATATCGATTATTCGGACGGCCATAACTTCTGGCTCGTTTAGAGTTACGGAAGACATAACCTGTCAAAACGAAAGCCTCGTTGTGTTCTATGGCTTTGACAGCTTTCAGCCGTCAACGGATAGATTAATGCCCAAAAAGGACAACCCGAATCTCAATCGGGTCACGTTAGTTTTTTACCCTTCGTTTTTTCGACACGTGGATTTTTACGGTAAAACGGGATTACTGTGGCTTGTCTTCGATTCACCATCGCTGGAGAGTGGTGCACCACGGTACTGTTCCGTTTCAAATCCATGCATGCATTTCTAAAAGTCGTACGGCACTGTTTCGCCATTTCGGACGGATGTTGCACCTTGCACCGTGGATGTTGCACGCTGTAGATATCGATTATTCCAACGGCCATAACTTCTGGCTCGTTTAGAGTTGCGGGAGCCATAACCTGTCAAAATGATGGCCGCGATGAGTTCTACGGCTTTGACAGCGTTCAGCCGTAAACGGATAGATTAGTGCCCAAAAAGGACAACCCGAATCTCAATCGGGTCACGTAAGTTTTTTACCCTTCGTTTTTCCGACACGTGTATTTTTACGGTAAAACGGGATTACCGTGGCTCGTCTTCGATTCACCATCGCTGGAGAGTGGTGCACCATGGTACTGTTCCGTTTCAAATCCACGCACGCATTTCTAAAAGTCATACGGCACTATTTCGCCATTTCGGACGGATGTTGCACCTTGCACCGAGGATGTTGCACCCTGTAGATATCGATTACTCGGACGGCCATAACTTCTGGCTCGTTTAGATTTATGCGAGCTATAACCTGTCAAAACGAAGGCCTCGATGAGTTCTACGGCTTTGACAGCTTTCAGCCGTCAACGGATAGATTAATGCCCAAAAAGGACAGCCCGAATCTCAATCGGGTCATGTAAGTTTTTTACCCTTTGTTTTTTCGACACGTGGATTTTTACGGTAAAACGGGATTACCATGGCTCGCCTTCGATTCACCATCGCTGAAGAGTGGTTCACCATGGAAATATTCCGTTTCAAATCCATGCGCGCATTTCTAAAAGTCATACGGTACTGTTTCTCCATTTCGGACGGATGTTGCACCTTGCACAATGGATGTTGCACCCTGTAGATATCGATTATTCGGACGGCCATAACTTCTGGCTCGTTTAGAGTTACGGGAGCCATAAACTGTCAAAACGAAGGCCTCGATGAGTTCTACGGTTTGACAGCTTTTAGCCATCAACGGATAGATTAATGCCCAAAAAGGACAACCCGAATCTCAATCGGGTCACGTAAGTTTTTTACCCTTCGTTTTTTCGACACGTGGATTTTTACGGTAAAACGGGATTACCGTGGCTCGTCTTCAATTCACCATCGCTGGAGAGTGGTGCACCATGGTACTATTCCGTTTCAAATTCTTGCGCGCATTTCTAAAAGTCGTACGACACTGTTTCGCCATTTCGGACGGATGTTGCACCTTTCACAGTGGATGTTGCACCCAGTACATATCGATTATTCGGACGGCCATAACTTCTGGCTCGTTTAGAGTTACGGGAGCCATAACCTATCAAAACGAAGGCCTCGATGAGTTCTACGGCTTTGATGGCTTTCAGCCATCAACGGATAGATTAAAGCCCAAAAAGGACAACCCGAATCTCAATCGGGTCACGTAAGTTTTTTAACCTTCATTTTTTCGACACGTGGATTTTTACGGTAAAACGGGATTACCGTGGCTCGTCTTCGATTCACCATCGCTGGAGAGTGGTGCACCATTGTACTGTTCCATTTCAAATCCAAGAACGCATTTCTAAAAGTCGTACGACACTGTTTTGCCCTTTCGGACGGATTTTGCACCGTGCACCGTGGATGTTGCACCCTGTAGATATCGATTATTCGGACGACCATAACTTCTGGCTCGTTTAGAGTTACGGGAGTCATAACCTGTCAAAACGAAGGCCTCGATGAGTTCTACGGCTTTGACAGCTTTCAGCCGTCAACGGATAGATTAATGCCCAAAAAGGACAACCCGAATCTCAATCGGGTCACATATGTTTTTTACCCTTCGTTTTTTCGAAACTTGGATTTTTACGGTAAAACGAGATTAGCATGGCTCGTCTTCGATTCACCATCGTAGGAGAGTGGTGCGCCATGGTACTACTCCGTTTTAGATCAATGCACGCATTTCTAAAAGTCGTACGGCACTGTTTCGCCATATCGGACGGATGTTGCACCTTGCACCGTGGATGTTGCACCCTGTAGATATCGATTATTCGGACGGCCATAACTTCTGGCTTGTTTAAAGTTACGGGAGCCATAACCTGTCAAAACCAAGGTCGCGATGAGTTCTACGGCTTTGACATCTTTCAGCCGTAAACGGA
This sequence comes from Allium cepa, assembly GCA_030765085.1. NCBI lineage: Eukaryota > Viridiplantae > Streptophyta > Magnoliopsida > Asparagales > Amaryllidaceae > Allium > Allium cepa. The sequence goes on along the minus strand of CM060941.1, from coordinate 39,874,298 downwards.
TAGATTAATGCCCAAAAAGGACAACTCGAATCTCAATCGGGTCACGTAAGTTTTTTACCCTTCGTTTTTTCGACACGTTGATTTTTACGGTAAAACGGGATTACCGTGGCTCGTCTTCGATTCGCCATCGCTGGAGAGTGGTGCACCATTGTACTGTTCCATTTCAAATCCAAGAACGCATTTCTAAAAGTCGTACGACATTGTTTCGCCATTTCGGACGGATTTTGCACCGTGCACCGTGGATGTTGCACCCTGTAGATATCGATTATTCGGACGGCCATAACTTCAGGCTCGTTTAGAGTTACAGGAGCCATAACCTGTCAAAACGAAGGCCTCGATGAGTTCTACGGCATTGACAGCTTTCAGCCGTCAACGGATAGATCAATGCCCAAAAAGGACAACCCGAATCTCTATCGGGTCACGTATGTTTTTTACCCTTCGTTTTTTCGACACGTGGATTTTTACGGTAAAACGGGATTACCGTGGCTCGTCTTCGACTCACCATCGCTAGAGAGTAGTGCACCATGGTACTATTCCGTTTCAAATCCGTGCGCGCATTTCTAAAAGTCGTACGGCACTGTTTCGCCATTTCGGACGGATGTTGCACCCTTTAGATATCGATTATTCGGACGGCCATAACTTCTGGCTTGTTTAGAGTTACGGGAGCCATAACCTTTCAAAACCAAGGCCGCGATGAGTTCTATGGCTTTGACAGCTTTCAGCCGTAAATGGATAGATTAATGCCCAAAAAGGACAACCCGAATCTCAATCGAGTCACGTAAGTTTTTTACCCTTCGTTTTTCCGACACGTGGATTTTTACGGTAAAACGGGATTACCGTGGATCGTCTTCGATTCACCATCGTTGGAGAGTGGTGCACCATGGTACTGTTCCGTTTCAAATCCATGCACGCAATTCTAAAAGTCGTACGACACTGTTTCGCCATTTCGGACGGATGTTGCGCCTTGCACCGTGGATGTTGCACCCTGTGGATATCGATTATTCGGACGACCACAACTTCTGGCTTGTTTAGAGTTACGGGAGCCATAACCTGTCAAAACGAAGGCCTCGATGAGTTCTACGGCTTTGACAGCTTTCAGCCGTAAACGGATAGATTAATGCCCAAAAAGGACAACCCGAATCTCAATCGGGTCACGTAAGTTTTTTACCCTTCGTTTTTTCGACATGTGGATTTTTACGGTAAAACGGGATTACCGTGGCTCGTCTCCGATTCACCATCGCTGAAGAGTGGTGCACCATGTGACTGTTCCGTTTCAAATCCATGCACGCATTTCTAAAAGTCGTACGGCACCGTCTCGCCATTTTGGACGGATGTTGCACCTTGCACCGTGGATGTTGCACCCTTTAGCTATCAATTGTTCGGACGGCCATAACTTCTGGCTTGTTTAGAGTTACGGGAGCCATAACCTGTCAAAACCAAGGCCGCGATGAGTTCTACGGCTTTGACAGCTTTCAGCCGTAAACGGATAGATTAATGCCCAAAAAGGACAGCCCGAATCTCAATCAGGTCACGTAAGTTTTTTACCCTTCGTTTTTTCGACACGTGGATTTTTACAATAAAATGGGATTACCGTGGCTCGTCTTCGATTCTCCGTCGCTGGAGAGTGGTGCACCATGGTACTATTCCGTTTCAAATCCATGCACGCATTTCTAAAAGTCGTACGGCACTGTTTCGCCATTTCGGACGGATGTTGCACCGTGCACCGTGGACAGCCCGAATCTCAATCGGGTCACGTATGTTTTTACCCTTCGTTTTTTCGACACGTGGATTTTTACGGTAAAATGGGATTACCATGGCTCGTCTTCGATTCACCATCGCTGGAGAGTGGGGAACCATGGTACTGTTCCGTTTCAAATCCATGCATGCATTTCTAAAAGTCGTACGGCACTGTCTCGCCATTTCGGACGGATGTTGCACCGTGCACCGTGGATGTTGCACCATGTAGATATCGATTATTCGTACGGCCATAACTTCTGGCTTGTTTAGAGTTACGGGAGCCATAACCTGTCAAAACGAAGGCCTCGATGAGTTCTACGGCTTTGACAGCTTTCAGCCGTCAACGGATAGATTAATGCCCAAAAAGGACAACCCGAATCTCTATCGGGTCACGTATGTTTTTTACCCTTCGTTTTTTCGAAACGTGGATTTTTACGGTAAAACGAGATTACCATGGCTCGTCTTCGATTCACCATCGCTGGAGAGTGGTGCACCATGGTACTGTTCTATTTCAGATCCATACACGCATTTCTAAAAGTCGTACGGCACTGTTTCGCAATTTCGGACGGATGTTGCACCTTGCACCGTGGATGTTGCACCCTGTGGATATCGATTATTCGGACGGCCATAACTTCTGGCTTATTTAGAGTTATGGCAGCCATAACCTGTCAAAACCAAGGCCGCGATGAGTTCTACGGCTTTGACAGCTTTCAGCCGTAAACAGATAGATTAATGCCCAAAAAGGACAACCCGAATCTCAATCGGGTCACTTTAGTTTTTTACCCTTCGTTTTTTCGACACGTGCATTTTTACGGTAAAACGGGATTACCGTGGCACGTCTTCGATTCACCATTGCTGGAGAGTGGTGCACCATGGTACTGTTCCGTTTCAAATTCATGCACGCATTTCTAGAAGTCGTACGGCACTGTTTCGCCATTTCGGACGGATGTTGCACCTTGCACCGTGGATGTTGCACCCTTTACATATCGATTATTCAGACGGCCATAACTTCTGGCTTGTTTAGAGTTACGGGAGCCATAACCTGTCAAAACCAAGGCCGCGATGAGTTCTACGGCTTTGACAGCTTTTAGCCGTAAACGGAAAGATTAATGCCCAAAAAAGACAACCCGAATCTCAATCGGGTCACGTAAGTTTTTTACCCTTCGTTTTTTCGACACGTGGATTTTTACGGTAAAACGGGATTACCGTGGCTCGTCTTCGATTCACCATCGCTGGAGAGTGGTGCACCATGGTACTGTTCCGTTTCAAATCTATGCACGCATTTCTAAAAGTCGTACGGCACTGTTTCGCCATTTCGGACGGATTTTGCACCTTGCACCGTGGATGTTGCACCCAGTAGATATCGAATATTCGGACGGCCATAACTTCTGCCTCGTTTAGAGTTACGGGAGACATAACATGTCAAAACGAAGGCCTCGATGAGTTCTATGGTTTTGACAGCTTTCAGCGGTCAACGGATAGATTAATGCCCAAAAAGGACAACCCGAATCTCAATCGGGCCACGTATGTTTTTTACCCTTCGTTTTTTCGAAACGTGGATTTTTACGGTAAAACGAGATTACCATGGCTCGTCTTCGATTCACCATCGCTGGAGAGTGGTGCACCATGGTACTGTTCCATTTCAGATCTATACACGCATTTCTAAAAGTCACACGGCACTGTTTCGCCATTTCGGACGGATGTTGCACCTTGCACCGTGGATGTTGCACCCTGTGGATATCGATTATTCGGACGGCCATAACTTCTGGCTTGTTTAGAGTTACGGGAGCCATAACCTGTCAAAACCAAGGCCTCGATGAGTTCTACGGCTTTGACAGCTTTCAGCCGTTAACGGATAGATTAATGACCAAAAAGGACAACCCGAATCTCAATCGGGTCACGTAAGTTTTTTACACTTCGTTTTTTCGACACGTGGATTTTTACGGTAAAACGGGATTACCGTGGCTCGTCTCCGATTCACCATCGCTGGAAAGTGGTGCACTATGGTACTGTTCCGTATCAAATGCATGCACGCATTTCTAAAAGTCGTACGGCACTGTTTCGCCATTTCGGACGGATGTTGCACCTTGCACCATGGATGTTGCACCCTTTAGATATCGATTATTCGGACGGCCATAACTTCTGGCTTGTTTAGAGTCACCGGAGCCATAACCTGTCAAAACAAAGGTCGCGATGAGTTCTACAGCTTTGATAGCTTTCAGCCGTCAACGGATAGATTAATGCCCAAAAAGGACAACCCAAATCTCAATCGGGTCACGTAAGTTTTTTACCCTTCGTTTTTTCGACACGTGGATTTTTACGGTAAAACGGGATTACCGTGGCTCGTCTCCGATTCACCATCGCTGGAGAGTGGTGCACCATGGTACTGTTCCATTTCAAATCCATGCACGCATTTCTAAAAGTCATACGGCACTGTTTCGCCATTTCGGACGGATTTTGCACCTTGCACCGTGGATGTTGCACCCTGTAGATATCGATTATTCGGACGGGCATAACTTCTGGCTCGTTTAGAGTTACGGGAGACATAACATGTCAAAACGAAGGCCTCGATGAGTTCTATGGCTTTGACAGCTTTCATCCGTCAACGGATAGATTAATGCCCAAAAAGGACAACCCGAATCTCAATCGGGTCATGTATGTTTTTCACCCTTCGTTTTTTCGAAACGTGGATTTTTACGGTAAACCGAGATTACCGTGGCTCGTCTTCGATTCACCATCGCTGGAGAGTAGTGCACCATGGTACTGTTCCGTTTCAAATCCCTGCCCGCATTTCTAAAAGTCGTACGGCACTGTTTCTCCATTTCGGACAGATGTTGCACCTTGCACCGTGGATGTTGACCCTGTAGATATCGATTATTCGGACGGCCATAACTTCTGGCTCGTTTAAAGTTACGGGAGGCATAACCTGTCAAAACGAAGGCCGCGATGAGTTCTACATCTTTGACAGCTTTCAGCCATCAACAGATAGACTAATGCCCAAAAAGGACAACCTGAATCTCAATCGGGTCACGTAAGTTTTTTACCCTTTGTTTTTTCGACACGTGGATTTTTACGGTAAAAAGGGATTACCGAGGCTCGTCTTCGATTCACCATCGCTGGAGAGAGGTGCACCATGGCACTGTTCCGTTTCAAATCCATGCACGCATTTCTAAAAGTCGTACGGCACTGTTTCGCCATTCGGACGGATGTTGCACCATGCACCGTCGACGTTGCACCCTCTAAATATCGATTATTCCGACGACCATAACTTCTGGCTCGTTTAGAGTTACGGGAGCCATAACCTGTCAAAACGAAGGCCTCGATGTGTTCTACGGCTTTGACAGCTTTCAGCCGTCAACGGATAGATTAATGCCCAAAAAGGACAATCCGAATCTTAATCGGGTCACGTAAGTTTTTTACCCTTCGTTTTTTCGACACATGGATTTTTACGGTAAAACGGGATTACCGTGGCTCGTCTTCGATTCACCATCGCTGGAGAGTGGTGCAACATGGTACTTTTCCGTTTCAAATCCAAGCACGCATTTCTAAAAGTCGTATGACACTGTTTCGCCATTTTGGACGGATGTTGCACCGTGCACCGTGGATGTTGCACCATGTAGATATCGATTATTCGGACGACCATAACTTCTGGCTCGTTTAGAGTTACGGGAGCCATAACCTGTCAAACGAAGGCCTCGATGAGTTCTACGGCTTTGACAGCTTTTAGCCATCAACGGATAGATTAATGCCCAAAAAGGACAACCCGAATCTCAATCGGGTCAAGTATGTTTTTTACCCTTCGTTTTTTCGAAACGTGGATTTTTACGGTAAAACGGGATTACCATGGATCGTCTTTGATTCACCATCGCTGGAGAGTGGTGCACCATGGTACTGTTCTGTTTCAAATCCATGCATGCATTTCTAAAAGTCGTACGACACTGTTTCGCCATTTCGGACGGATGTTGCTCCTTGCACCCTGGATGTTGCACCCTTTAGATATCGATTATTCGAACGGCCATAACTTTTGGCTTGTTTAGAGTTACGGGAGCCATAACCTGTAAAAACCAAGGCCGTGATGATTTCTACATCTTTGACAGCTTTCAGTCGTAAACGGATAGATTAATGCCCAAAAAGGCAACCCGAATCTCAATCGGGTCACGTAAGTTTTTTACCCTTCGTTTTTTCGACACGTGGATTTTTACGGTAAAACGGGATTACCGTGGCTCGTCTTCGATTCACCATCGTTGGAGAGTGGTGCACCGTGGTACTGTTCCGTTTCAAATCCATGCACGCATTTCTAAAGTCGTACGGCACCATTTCGCCATTTCGAACGGATGTTGCACCTTGCACCGTGGATGTTGCACCCTTTAGATATCGATTATTCGGATGGCCATAATTTCTAGCTCGCTTAGATTTACGGAGCCATAACCTGTCAAAACGAAGCCCTCGATGAGTTCCACGGCTTTGACAGCTTTCAGCCGTCAATGGATAGATTAATGCCCAAAAAGGACAACCCGAATCTCAATCGGGTCACGTAAGTTTTTTACCCTTCGTTTTTTCGACACGTGGATTTTTACGGTAAAACGGGATTACCGTGGCTCGTCTTCGATTCACCATCGCTGGAGAGTGGTGCACCATTGTACTAATCCAATTGAAATCCATGCACGCATTTCTAAAAGTCGTACGGCACTGTTTCCCCATTTTGGACGGATGTTGCACCTTGCACCGTGGATGTTGCACCCTGTAGATATCGATTATTCGGACGGCCATAACTTCTGGCTCGTTTAGAGTTACGGGAGCCATAACCTGCAAAACGAAGGCCGCGATGAGTTCTACGGCTTTGACAGCTTTCAGCCGTAAACGGATAGATTAGTGCCCAAAAAGGACAACCTGAATCTCAATCGGGTTACGTAAGATTTTAACCCTTCGTTTTTTCGACACGTGGATTTTTACGGTAAAACGGGATTACTGTGGCTCGTCTTCGATTCACCATCGCTGGCGAGTGGTGCACCATGGTACTGTTCCGTTTCAAATCCTAGCACGCATTTCTAAAAGTCGTACGACACTGTTTCGCCATTTTGGAAGGATGTTGCACCGTGCACCGTGGATGTTGCACCCTGTAGATATCGATTATTCGGACGACCATAACTTCTGGCTCGTTTAGAGTTACGGGAGCCATAACCTGTCAAAACGAAGGCCTCGATGAGTTCTACGGCTTTGACAGCTTTCAGCCGTGAACGGGTAGATTAATGCCCAAAAAGGACAACCCGAATCTCAATCGGGTCACGTATGTTTTTTACCCTTCGTTTTTTCGAAACGAGGATTTTTACGGTAAAACGAGATTACCATGGCTCATCTTTGATTCACCATCGCTGGAGAGTGGTGCACCATGGTACTGTTCCATTTCAAATCCATGCACGCATTTATAAAAGTCGTACGGCACTGTTTCGCCATTTCGGACGGATGTCTCACCGTGCACCGTGAATATTGCACCCTGTAGATATTGATTATTCGGACGGCCATTACTTCTGGCTCGTTTAGAGTTACGCGAGCCATAACCTGTCAAAACGAGGCCTCGATGAGTTCTACGGCTTTGTCAGCTTTCAGCCGTCAACGTATAGATTAATGCCCAAAAAGGACAACCCGAATCTCAATCGGGTCTCGTAAGTTTTTTACCCTTCGTTTTTTCGACACGTGAATTTTTACGGAAAAACGGGATTACCGTGGCTAGTCTTCAATTCACCATCGCTGGAGAGTGGTGCACCATGGTACTATTCCGTTTGAAATCCATGCACGCATTTCTAAAAGTCGTACGACACCGTTTCACCATTTCGAACGGATGTTGCACCTTGCACCGTGGATGTTGCACCCTGTAGATATCGATTATTCGGACGGCCATAACTTCTGGCTCGTTTAGAATTACAGGAGCAATAACCTGTCAAAACGAAGGCCTCGATAAGTTCTACGGCTTTGGCAGCTTTCAGCCGTCAACGGATAGATTAATGACCAAAAAGGACAACCCGAATCTCAATCGGGTCTTGTAAGTTTTTTACCCTTCGTTTTTTCGACACGTGGATTTTTACGGTAAAACGGGATTACCATGGCCGGTCATCGATTTACCATCGCTGGAGAGTGGGGCACCATTGTACTGTTCCATTTCAAATCCATGCACGCATTTCTAAAAGTTGTACGTCACTCTTTCTCCATTTAGGACGGATGTTGCACCGTGGATGTTGCACCCTGTAAATATCGATTATTCGGACGGCCATAACTTTTGGCTTGTTTAGAGTTACGGGAGCCATAACCTGTCAAAACGAAGGCCTCGATGATTTCTACGGCTTTGACAGTTTTCAGCCATCAACGGATAGATAAATGCCCAAAAAGGACAACCCGAATCTCAATCGGGTCTCGTAAGTTTTTTACCCTTCGTTTTTTCGAGACGTGGATTTTTATGGTAAAACGGGATTACCGTGAATGGTCTTCGATTCACCATCGCTGGAGAGTGGTGCACCTTGGTACGGTTCCATTTCAAATCCGAGCATGCATTTCTAAATGTCGTACGACACTGTTTCGCCATTTCGTACGGATGTTGCACCTTGCACCGTGGATGTTGCACCCTGTAGATATCGATTATTCGGATGGCCATAACTTCTGGCTCGTTTAGAGTTACGGGAGCCATAACCTGTCAAAACGAAGGCCTTGATGAGTTCTACGACTTTGACAGTTTTCAGCCGTCAACGGATAGATCAATGCCCAAAAAGGACAACCCGAATATCAATCGGGTCTCGCAAATTTTTTACCCTTCGTTTTTTCGACACGTGAATTTTTATGGTAAAACGGGATTACCATGGCTGGTCTTCGATTCACCATCGCTGGAGAGTGGTGCACCATGGTACTGTTCCGTTTCAAATCCAAGCATGCATTTCTAAAAGTCGTACGACACTGTTTCGCCATTTCGGACAGATGTTGCACCTTGCACCGTGGATGTTGCACCTTGTAGATATCGATTATTCGGACGGCCATAACTTCTGCCTCGTTTAGAGTTACGGGAGCCATAACTTGTCAAAACGAAGGCCTCAATAAGTTCTATGGCTTTGATAGCAATCCATCCGTCAACGGATAGATTAATGCCCGAAAAGGACAACCCGAATCTCAATCGGGTCTCGTAAGTTTTTTACCGTTCGTTTTTTCGACACGTGGATTTTTACGGTAAAACGGGATTACCGTGGCTGGTCTTCGATTTACCATCGCTGAAGAGTAGTGCACCATGGTACTGTTCCGTTTCAATTCCATGCATGCATTTCTAAAAATCGTACGACACTGTTTCGCCATTTCAGACGGATGTTGCACCTTGCACCGTGGATGTTGCACCCTGTAGATATCGATTATTCGGACGCCCATAACTTCTGGCTCGTTTAGAGTTATGGGAGCCATAACCTGTCAAAACGAAGGCCTTGATGAGTTCTACGGCTTTGATAGCTTTAAGCCGCCAACGGATAGATTAATGCCCAAAAAGTACAACCCGAATCTCAATCGGGTCTCGTAAGTTTTTTACTGTTCGTTTTTTCGACACGTGGATATTTAAGGTAAAACGGGATTACCGTGGTTCGTCTTCGATTTACCATCATTGGAGAGTGGTGCACTATGGTACTATTCCGTTTCAAATCCAAGCACGTATTTCTAAAAGTCGTACGGCACTGTTTCGCCATTTCGGACGGATGTTGCACCTTGCACCGTGGATGTTGCACCCTGTAGATATCGATTATTCGGACGCCCATAACTTCTGGCTCGTTTAGAGTTACGGGAGCCATAACCTGTCAAAACGAAGGCCTCGATGAGTTCTACGGCTTTGATAGCTTTAAGCCGCCAACGGATAGATTAATGCCCGAAAAGGAAAATCTGAATCTCAATCGGGCCTCACAAGTTTTTTACCCTTCATTTTTTCGACACGTAGATTTTTACGGTAAAACGGGATTACCGTGGCTCGTCTTCGATTCACCATCACTGGAGAGTGGTGCACCATGGTATTGTTCAGTTTCAAATCCATGCACGCAATTCTAAAAGTCGTACGGCACTGTTTCGCCATTTCGGAAGGATGTTGCACCTTGCACCGTGGATGTTGCACCCTGTAGATATCGATTATTCGGACAGCCATAACTTCTGGCTCGTTTAGAGTTACGGGAGCCATAAGCTGTCAAAACGAAGGCCTCGATGAGTTCTACGGCTTTGACATCTTTCAGCCGTCAACGGATAGATTAATGCCCAAAAAGGATAATCCGAATCTCAATCGGGTCTCGTAAGTTTTTTACCCGTCGTTTTTTCGACACGTGGATTTTTACGGTAAAACGGGATTACCGTGGCTGGTCTTCGATTTACCATTGCTGGAGAGTGGTGCACCATGGTATTGTTCCATTTCAAATCCATGCACGCATTTCTAAAAGTCGTACGGCACTGTTTCGCCATTTCCGACGGATGTTGCACCTTGCACCGCGGATGTTGCACCCTGTAGATATCGATTATTCGGACGGCCATAACTTCTAGCTCGTTTAGAATTACGGGGGCCATAACCTGTCAAAACGAAGGCCTCGATGAGTTCTACGGCTTAGCTAACTTTCAGCCATCAACGGATAGATTAATGCCCAAAAAGGATAGCCCGAATCTCAATTGTGTCTCGTAAGTTTTTTACCCTTCGTTTTTTCGACACGTGGATTTTTACGGTAAAACAGGATTACCGTGGCTGGTCTTCGATTCACCATTGCTGGAGAGTGGTGAAACATGGTACTGTTCCGTTTCAAATCTATGCACGCATTTCTAAAAGTCGTACGACACTGTTTCGCCATTTCGGACGGATGTTGCACCTTGCACCGTGGATGTTGCACCCTTTAGATATCGATTATTCGGACGGCCATAACTTCTGGCTCGTTTAGAGTTACGGGAGCCATAACCTGTCAAAACGAAGGCCTTGATGAGTTCTCCGGTTTTGACAGCTTTCAGCCGCCAACGGATAGATTAATGCCCAAAAAGGACAACCCGAATCTCAATCGGGTCTCGTAAGTTTTTTACCCTTCGTTTTTTCGACACGTGGATTTTTACGGTAAAACGGGATCACCGTGGCTCGTCTTCGATTCACCATCGCTGGAGAGTGGCGCACCATGGTACTGTTCCGTTTCAAATCCATGCACTCATTTCTAAAAATCGTCCGGCACTGTTTCGCCATTTCGGACGGATGTTGCACCTTGCACCGTGGATGTTGCACCCTGTAGATATCGATTATTCGGAAGGCCATAACTTCTGCCTCGTTTAGAGTTACGGGAGCCATAACCTGTCAAAACGAAGGCATCGATGAGTTCTACGGCTTTGAGAGCTTTCAGCCGTCAACGGATAGATTAATGCCCAAAAAGGACAACCCGAATCTCAATCGGGTCTCGTAAGTTTTTTACCCTTCGTTTTTTCGACACGTGGATTTTTACGGTAAAACGAGATTATCGTGGCTCGTCTTCGATTCACCATCGCTTGAGAGTGGTGCACCATGGTCTGTTCCGTTTCAAATCCATGCTCTCATTTCTAAAAATCGTCCGGCACTGTTTCTCCATTTCGGACGGATGTTGCACCTTGCACCGTCGATGTTGCACTCTGTAGATATCGATTATTCGGACGGCCATAACTTCTGGCTCGTTTAGAGTTACGGGAGCCATAACCTGTCAAAACGAAGGCATCGATGAGTTCTACGGCTTTGAGAGCTTTCAGCCGTCAACGGATAGATTAATGCCCAAAAAGGACAACCCGAATCTCAATCGGGTCTCGTAAGTTTTTTACCCTTCGTTTTTTCGACACGTGGATTTTTACGGTAAAACGGGATCACCTTGGCTCGTCTTCGATTCACCATCGCTGGAGAGTGGTGCACCATGGTACTGTTCCGTTTCAAATCCATGCACTCATTTCTAAAAATCGTACGGCACTGTTTCACCATTTCGAACGGATGTCGCACCTTGCACCGTGGATGTTGCACCTTGTAGATATCGTTTATTCGGACGGCCATAACTTCTGCCTCGTTTAGATTTACGCGAGCCATAACCTGTCAAAACGAAGGCCTCGATGAGTTCTACGGCTTAGCTAGCTTTCAGCCATCAACAGATAGATTAATGCGCAAAAAGGACAGCCCGAATCTCAATTGGGTCTCGTAAGTTTTTTACACTTCGTTTTTTCGACACGTGGATTTTTACGGTAAAACAGGATTACCGTGGCTGGTCTTCGAATCACCATCGCTGGAGAGTGGTGAAACATGGTACTGTTCCGTTTCAAATCGATGCACGCATTTCTAAGTGTCGTACGACACTGTTTCGCCATTCGGACGGATGTTGCACCTTGCACCGTGGATGTTGCACCCTATAGATATCGATTATTCAGACGGCCATAACTTCTGGCTCGTTTAGAGTTACAGGAGCCATAACCTATCAAAACGAAGGCCTCGATAAGTTCTACGGCTTTGACAGCTTTCAACCATCAACGGATAAATTAATGCCCAAAAAGGACAACCCGAATCTCAATCGGGTCTCGTAAGTTTTTTACCCTTCGTTTTTTCGCCACGTGGATTTTTATGGTAAAACGGGATTACCGTGGCTGGTCTTCGATTTACCTTCGCTGGAGAGTGGTGCACCACGGTACTGTTCCGTTTCAAATCCATGCACGTATTTCTAAAAGTCGTACGACACTGTTTCGCCATTTCGGACGGATGTTGCACCTTGCACCGTGGATGTTGCACCCTATAGATATCGATTATTCGCACGGCCACAACTTCTGCCTCGTTTAGAGTTACGGGAGCCATAACCTGCCAAAACGAAGGCCTTGATGAGTTCTAGGATTTGACAGCTTTCAGCCGTCAGCGGATAGATTAATGCCCAAAAAGGACAACCCGAATCTCAACGGGTCTCGTAAGTTTTTTACCCTTCGTTTTTTCGACACGTGGATTTTTACGGTAAAACGGGATTACAGTGGCTGGTCTTCCATTCACCATCGCTGGAGAGTGGTGCACCATGGTACTGTTCCGTTTCAAATCCAAGCACGCATTTCTAAAAGTCGTACAGCACTGTTTCGCCATTTCGGATGGATGTTGTACCTTGCACTGTTGATGTTGCACCCTGTAGATAACGATTATTCGGACGGCCATAACTTCTGCCTCGTTTAGAGTTACGGGAGCCATAACCTGTCAAAACGAAGGCCTTGATGAGTTCTAGGCTTTGACAGCTTTCAGCCGTCAACGGATAGATTAATGCCCAAAAAGGACAACCCGAATCTCAATTGGGTCTGGTAAGTTTTTTACCCTTCGTTTTTTCGACACGTGGATTTTTATGGTAAAACGGGATTACCGTGGTTGGTCTTCGATTCACCATCGCTGGAGAGTGGTGCACCATGGTACTGTTCCATTTCAAATCCAAGAACGCATTTCTTAAAGTCGTACGGCAATGTTTCGCCATTTCGGACGGATGTTGCACCGTGGATGTTGCACCCTGTATATATGTCGATTATTCGGACGGCCGTAACTTGTGGCTCATTTAGAGTTACGGGAGCCATATACTGTCAAAACGAACGCCTCGATAAGTTCTACGGCTTTGAAAGCTTTCAGCCGTAAACGGATAGATTAATGCCTAAAAAGGACAACCCGAATCTCAATCGGGTTTCGTAAGTTTTTTACCCTTCGTTTTTTCGACACGTGGATTTTTACTGTAAAACGGGATTATCGTGGCTGGTCTTCGATTTACCATCGCTGGAGAGTTGTGCACCATGGTATTGTTCCGTTTCAAATCCATGCACGCATTTCTAAAAACACTGTTTTGCCATTTCGGACGGATGTTGCACCTTGCACCGCGGATGTTGCACCCTGTAGATATCGATTACTCGGACGGCCATAACTTCTGGCTCGTTTAGAGTTACGGGAGCCATAACCTTTCAAAACAAAGGCATCGATGAGTTCTACGGCTTTGACAGCTTTCAGCCGCCAACGGATAGATTAATGCCCAAAAGGGACAACCCGAATCTCAATCGGGTCTCGTAAGTTTTTTGCCCTTCGTTTTTTCGACACGTGGATTTTTACGGTAAAATGGGATTACCGTGGCTCGTCTTCGATTTACCATCGTTGGAGCGTGGTGCACCATGGTACTGTTCCGTTTCAAATCCAAGCACGCATTTCTAAAAGTCGTACGACACTGTTTCGCCATTTCAGACGGATGTTGCACCTTGCACCATGGATGTTGCACCCTATAGATATCGATTATTCAGACGGCCATAATTTCTGGCTCGTTTAGAGTTACGGGAGCCATAACCTGTCAAAACGAAGGCCTCAATGAGTTCTACGGCTTTGGCTGCTTTCAGCCGTCAACGGATAGATTATGCCCAAAAAGGACAACCCGAATCTGAATCGGGTCTCGCAAATTTTTTTCGACACGTGGATTTTTACGGTAAAACGGGATTACCGTGGCTCGTCTTCGATTCACCATCGTTGGAGAGTGGTGCACCATGGTACTGTTCCATTTCAAATCCATGCATGCAATTCTAAAAGTCGTACGGCACTGTTTCTCCGTTTCGGACGGATGTTGCACCTTGCACCGTGGATGTTGCACCCTGTAGATATCGATTATTCGGACGGCCATAACTTCTGGCTCGTTTAGAGTTACGGGAGCCATAACCTGTCAAAACGAAAGCCTCGATGAGTTTTACGGTTTTGACCGCTTTCAGCCGTCAACGGATAGATTAATGCCCGAAAAGGACATCCCGAATCTCAATCGGGTCTCGTAAGTTTTTTACTCTTCGTTTTTTCGACACGTGGATTTTTATGGTAAAACGGGATTACCGTGGCTCGTCTTCGATTCATCATCGCTGGAGAGTGGTGCACCATGGTACTGTTCCGTTTCAAATCCATGCACGCATTTTTAAAAGCCATACGGTACTGTTTTGCCATTTCGAACGGATGTTGCACCCTGTAGATATCGATTATTTAGACGGCCATAACTTCTGCTCGTTTAGAGTTACGCGAGCCATAACCTGTCAAAACGAAGGCCTCGATGAGTTCTACGGCTTTGATAGCTTTCAACCGTCAACGGATACATTAATGCCCAAAAAGGACAACCCGAATCTCAATCGGGTCTTGTAAGTTTTTTACCCGTCCTTTTTTCGACACGTGGATTTTTACGGTAAAACGGGATTACCGTGGCTGGTCTTCGATTTACCATCGCTGGAGAGTGGTGCACCGTGGTACTGTTCCGTTTCAAATCCATGCACGCATTTCTTAAAGTCGTACGGCACTGTTTCGCCATTTCGGACGGATGTTGCACCTTGCACCGCGGATGTTGCACCCTGTAGATGTCGATTATTCGGACGGCCATAACTTCTGGCTGGTTTAGAGTTACGGGAGCCATAACCTGTCAAAATGAAGGCGTTGATGATTTCTACGGCTTTGATAGCTTTCAGCCACCAACGGATAGATTAATGCCCAAAAAGGACAACCGGAATCTCAATCGGGTCTCGTAAGTTTTTTACCCTTCGTTTTTTCGACACGTGGATTTTTACGGTAAAACGGAATCACCGTGACTCGTGTTCGATTCACCATCGCTGGAGAGTGGTGCACCACGGTACTTTTCCGTGTCAAATCCATGCATGCATTTCTAAAAGTCATACGGCACTGTTTCGCCATTTCGGACGGATGTTGCACCTTGCACTGTGGATGTTGCACCCTATAGATATCGATTATTCGGACCGCCATAGCTTCTGGCTCATTTAGAGTTACGGGAGCCATAACCTGTCAAAACGAAGGCCTCGATGAGTACTATGGCTTTGATTGCTTTCAGCCGTCAACGGATAGATTAATGCCCAAAAAGGACAACCCGAATCTCAATCGGGTCTCGTAAGTTTTTTACCCTTCGTTTTTTCGACACGTGGATTTTTAAGGTAAAACGGGATTACCGTGGCTCGTCTTCGATTCACCATCGCTGGAGAGTGGTGCACCATGGTACTGTTCCGTTTCAAATCCATGCACGCATTTCTAAAAGTCATACGGCACTATTTCGCCATTTCGGACGGATGTTGCACCTTGCACCGAGGATGTTGCACCCTGTAGATATCGATTATTCGAATGGCCATAACTTCTGGCTCGTTTAGATTTACGCGAGCCATAACCTATCAAAACGAAGGGCTCGATGAGTTCTACGGCTTAGCCAGCTTTCAGCCGTCAACGGATAGATTAATGCCCAAAAAGGACAGCCCGAATCTCAATCGGGTCTCGTAAGTTTTTTACCCTTCGTTTTTTCGACACGTGGATTTTTATGGTAAAACAGGATTACCGTGGCTGATCTTCGATTCACCATCGCTGGAGAGTGGTGCACCATGGTACTGTTCCGTTTCAAATCCATGCACACATTTCTAAAAGTCGTACGGCACTGTTTCGCCATTTCGGACGGACGTTGCACCTTGCACTGTGGATGTTGCACCCTGTAGATATTGATTATTCGGACGGCCATAACTTCTGCCTCGTTTAGAGTTACAGGTGCCATAACCTGTCAAAATGAAGGCCTCGATAAGTTCTACGACTTTGACCGCTTTCAGCAGTCAACGGATAGATTAATGCCCAAAAAGGACAATCCGAATCTCAATCGGGTCTCGTAAGTTTTTTACCCTTCGTTTTTTCGACACGTGGATTTTTATGGTAAAACGGGATTACCGTGGCTGGTCTTCGACATACCTTCGCTGGAGAGTGGTGCACCATGGTACTGTTCCGTTTCAAATCCATGCACGTATTTCTAAAAGTCGTACGGCACTGTTTCGTCATTTCGGACGGATGTTGCACCTTGCACCGTGGATGTTGCACCCTGTAGATATCAATTATTCGGACGGCCATAACTTCTACCTCGTTTAGAATTACGGGAGCCATAACCTGTCAAAACGAAGGCGTCGATGAGTTCTAGGCTTTGACAGCTTTCAGCCGTCAATGGATAGATTAATGCCCAAAAAGGACAACTCGAATCTCAATCGGGTCTCGTAAGTTTTTTACCCTTCGTTTTTTCGACACGTGGATTTTTACGGTAAAACGGGAATACCGTGGCTAGTCTTCGATTTACCATCGCTGGAGAGTGGTGCACCAAGGGTTTTTTCCGTTTCAAATCCATGCACGCATTTCTAAAAGTCGTACGGCACTGTTTCGCCATTTCGGACGGATGTTTCACCTTGCATAGTGGATGTTGCACCCTGTAGATATCGATTATTCGGACGACCATAACTTCTGGCTCGTTTAGAGTTACGGGAGCCATAACCTATCAAAACGAAGGCCTCGATGAGTTCTACGGCTTTGACAGCTTTCAGCCATCAGCGGATAGATTAATGCCCAAAAAGGACAACCCGAATCTCAATCGGGTCACGTAAGTTTTTTACCCTTTGTTTTTTCGACACGTGGATTTTTATGGTAAAACGGGATCACCGTGGCTTGTCTTCGATTCACCATTGATGGAGAGTGGTGCACCATGGTACTGTTCCGTTTTAAATCCATGCATGCATTTCTTAAAGTCGTACGGCACTGTTTCGCCGTTTCGGACGGATATTGCACCTTGCACGATGGATGTTGCACCCTGTAGATATAGATTATTCGGACGGCCATAACTTCTGGCTCGTTTAGAGTTACTGGAGCCATAACCTATCAAAACGAAGGCCTCGATGAGTTCTACGGCTTTGACAGCTTTCAGCCGTCAACGGATAGATTAATGCCCAAAAAGGCCAACCCGAATCTCAATCGGGTCTCATAAGTTTTTTACCCTTTGTTTTTTCGACACGTGGATTTTTACGGTAAACGAGATTACCGTGGCTCGTCTTCGATTGACCATCGCTAGAGAGTGGTGCACCATGGTACTTGTTTGCACAAAAAATGAACAAACACCTCCAATCCGTATTATTTAGTTTATTATATGTTATTTTCAAGGTTTTAGGTCACTTATGCAAATATGTAAAAAGCAAGGACTAAAATGTAAAAGACACGCAGATTTATAGTGGTTCGGCCAGAACGTGCCTACGTCCACTTTATATGTTATTCTCTCCTTTCTTTCAGATTACAAGTACAAAGCTTTAAGTACAAGTATAAGAAATTTGTTTGAAAGTTCCTTCCTTGCTTGAGCTCTCAAACTTGTCTGCCATTGTTGTACCCCTGCCCCTCTATTTATAGAGTGAGGTTAGGGGCAGGGGTCTTGGATGTATATAGCTGCTGATGGGCCCGGGCTGAAGCAATTTGGCCTTGCAGCGTTCTGGTTCGGCGAAGCTTGGTTCGGTCGTGGTTAGCGAAGGTTGGACCGGTGGAGCCTTGGTTCGGTGGTTGTTGGTGGGAGAGGCCTTGTTCCGGTAATGGTATGGTCCGGTGGAGGCTGATTCGGCCGTAGTTGGTTCGGTAGCGTGGAGAGAAGGTGGTTCGGGTGTAGTTGGTTCGACAGTGGAAGGCTAGGAGATGCCTCGTCCGGTATCGAATGGTTTGGTGATGGTGGGTCTTGGTCCGGTGGTGGAAGCTGGTTCGGCATTCCTGGGAGATAGGAAGGGGAGTTGGCTCGGTGGGTCATGGCTCGGCAGAGGTTGGATGGGCTGGTTCGGTAGATAGGAGGTATACTTGGTTTGGCTAGGTAAGGGAGAAACCGTGGTTCGACATGGAAGCTAATGCCTCTTGGTCTCGCGATCCCATGGGTGAGAATTCGCCCAACAGTACTGTTCCGTTTCAAATCCATGCATGCATTTCTAAAAGTCATACGACACAGTTTCGCCATTTCGGACGGATGTTGCATCTTGCACCGTGGATGTTGCACCCTGTAGATATCGATTATTCGGACGACCATAACTTCTGGCTCGTTTAGAGTTACGGGAGCCATAACCTGTCAAAACGAAGGCCTCGACGAGTTCTACGGCTTTGATGGCTTTCAGCCGTCAACGGATAGATTAATGCACATAAAGGAGAACCCGAATCTCAATCGGGTCTCGTAAGTTTTTTACGCTTCATTTTTTCGACACGTGGATTTTTACGGTAAAACGGGATTACCGTGGCTGGTCTTCGATTCACCATCGCTGGAGAGTGGTGCACCATGGTACTGTTCGGTTTCAAATCCATGCACACATTTCTAAAAGTCGTACGACACTGTTTCGTTATTTCGGACGGATGTTGCACCTTGCACCGCGGATGTTGCACACTGTAGATATCAATTATTCGGACGACCATAACTTCTGGCTCGTTTAGAGTTACGGGAGCCATAACCTGTCAAAACGAAGGCCTTGATGAGTTCTACGGCTTTGATAGCTTTCAACCGTCAACGGATAGATTAATGCCCAAAAAGGACAACCCGAATTTCAATCGGGTCTTGTAAGTTTTTTACCCTTCGTTTTTTCGACACGTGGATTTTTACGGTAAAACGGGATTACCGTGGCTCATCTTCGATTTACCATCGTTGGAGAGTGGTGTACCATGGTACGGTTCCGTTTCAAATCCAAGCACACATTTCTAAAAGTCGTACGGCACTGTTTCGCCATTTCGGACGGATGTTGCACCTTGCACCGTGGATGTTGCACCTTGTAGATATCGATTATTGGAACGGCCATAATTTCTGGCTCGTTTAGATTTACGGGAGCCATAACCTGTCAAAACGAAGGCCTTGATGAGTTCTATGGCTTTGACTGCTTTCAGCCGTCAACGGATAGATTAGTGCCCAAAAAGGACAACCCGAATCTCAACCGGGTCTCGCAAGTTTTTTACCCTTCATTTTTTCGACACGTGGATTTTTACGGTAAAACGGGATTACCGTGGCTCATCTTCGATTCACCATCGCTGGAGAGTGGTGCACCATGGTACTGTTCCGTTTCAAATCCATGCACGCAATTGTAAAAGTCGTACGACACTGTTTCGCCATTTCGGACGGATGTTGCACCTTGCACCGTGGATGTTGCACCCTGTAGATATCGATTATTCGGACGGCCATAACTTCTGGCTCGTTTAGAGTTACACGAGCCATAACCTGTCAAAACGAAGGCCTCGATGAGTTCTACGGCTTTGCCAGCTTTAAGCCCTCAACGGATAGATTAATGCCCAAAAAGGACAGTCCGAATCTCAATCTGGTCTCGTAAGTTTTTTACCCTTCGTTTTTTCGACACGTGGATTTTTACGGTAAAACGGGATTACCGTGGCTGGTCTTCGATTCACCATCGCTGGAGAGTGGTGCACCATGGTACTGTTCCGTTTCAAATCAACGCACGCATTTCAAAAAGTCGTACGACACTGTTTCGCCATTTCGGACGGATGTTGCACCTTGCACCGTAGATGTTGCACCCTGTAGATATCGATTGTTCGGACGGCCATAACTTCTGGCTCGTTTAGAGTTACATGAGCTATAACCTGTCAAAACGAAGGCCTCGATAAGTTCTACGGCTTTGAAGGCTTTCATCCATCAACGTATAGATTAATGCCCAAAAAGGACAACCCGAATCTCAATCGGGTCTCGTAAGTTTTTTACCCTTTGTTTTTTCGACACGTGGATTTTTACGATAAAACTGGATTACCGTGGCTGGTCTTCGATTTACCTTCGCTGGAGAGTGGTGCACCATGGTACTGTTCCATTTCAAATCTATGCACGCAATTCCGAAATTCGTACGGCACTGTTTCGCCATTTCGGACGGATGTTGCACCTTGCACCATGGATATTGCACCCTGTAGATATCGATTATTCGGACGGCCATAACTTCTGGCTCGTTTAGGGTTACGGGAGCCATAACCTATCAAAATGAAGGCCTTGATGAGTTCTATGGCTTTGACAGCTTTTAGCCGTCAACGGATAGATTAATGAACAAAAAGGACAACCCGAATCTCAATCGGGTTTCGTAAGTTTTTTACCCTTCGTTTTTTAGACGTGGATTTTTACGATAAAACGGGATTACCGTGGCTGGTCTTCGATTCACCGTCGTTGGAGAGTGGTGCACCATGGTACTCTTCCATTTCAAATCGAAGCATGCATTTCTAAAAGTCGTCCGGCACTGTTTCGCCATTTCGGACGGATGTTGCACCTTGCACCGTGGGTGTTGCACCCTGTTGATATCGATTATTCGGACGGCCATAACTTCTGGCTCGTTTAGAGTTACGGGAGCCATAACCTGTCAAAACAAAGGCCTCGATAAGTTCTACGGCTTTGACAGCTTTCAGCCGTCAACGGATAGATTAACGCCCAAAAAGGACAACCTGAATCTCAATCGGGTCTCGTAAGTTTTTTACCCTTCGTTTTTTCGACACGTGGATTTTTATGGTAAAACGGGATTACCGTGGCTGGTCTTCGATTCACCATCGCTGGAGAGTGGTGCACCATGGTACTGTTCCGTTTCAAATCGAAGAACGCATTTCTAAAAGTCGTACGGCACTGTTTCGCCATTTCGGACGGATGTTGCACCTTGCACCGCGGATGTTGCACCCTGTAGATATCGATTATTCGGACGTCCATAACTTCTGGCTCGTTTAGAGTTACGGGAGCCATGTCCTGTCAAAACGAAGGCCTAGATGAGTTCTACGGCTTTGACCGCTTTCAGCCGTCAACGGATAGATTAATGCCCAAAAAGGACAACCCGAATCTCAGTCGGGTCTCGTTAGTTTCTTACCCTTCGTTTTTTCAACACGTGGATTTTTACGGTAAACCGGGATTACCGTGGCTCGTCTTCGATTTACCATCGTTGGAGAGTGGTGCACCATGGTACTGTTCCGTTTCAAATCCAAGCACACATTTGTAAAAGTCGTACGGCACTGTTTCGCCATTTCGGACGGATGTTGCACCTTGCACCGTGGATGTTGCACCCTGTAGATATCGATTATTCGGATGGCCATAATTTCTGGCTCGTTTAGAATTACTGGAGCCATAACCTGTCAAAACGAAGGCCTCTATGAGTTCTACGGCTTTGACTGCTTTTAGCCATCAACGGATAGATTAATGCCCATAAAGGACAACCCGAATCTCAATCGGGTCTCCTAAGTTTTTTACCCTTCATTTTTTCGACACATGGATTTTTATGGTAAAACGGGATTACCGTGGCTGGTCTTCGATTCACCATCGCCGGAGAGTGGTGCACCATGGTACTGTTCCGTTTCAAATCGAAGCACGCATTTCTAAAAGTCGCCAGACACTGTTTCGCCATTTCAGACGGATGTTGCACCTTGCACCGTGGGTTTGGCACCCTGTTGATATCGATTATTCGGACGGCCATAACTTCTGGCTCGTTTAGAATTACGGAAGCCATAACCTGTCAAAACGAAGGCCTCGATGAGTTCTACGGCTTTGACAGCTTTCAGCCGTCAACGGATAGATTAATGCCCAAAAAGGACAACCCGAATCTCAATCGCGTCTCGTAAGTTTTTTACCCTTCGTTTTTTCGACACGTGGTTTTTTACGGTAAAACGGGATGTTATCCCGCCTTTTGGCAAGGCCGAGATACCAAGGAACTGACTAGAAAGAAACAGGATCATACATCTTCAGCTTTGAATGATCGTTGGGCAACTGCAAATATCGACAAGTTTTATCCGAGTCCGGAACGGGTTACAATTGATAAGACACATCAAGCAAAGCTGTAGAAACCAACGTTCCAAATTTCGAGAAAATCCGAGTTTGTATACTCAAGATGTCGCAAAAAGAAAATAAGGAGGGAAGGCCTTATTTCGAATCCATATGAGAGACCCAGGCTCGAATCGATCAGAGTTCGAATCCATCAAAACACGCATAGCTTCAAACCCAGGAGCGAGCCCTTGCCTCGAACCCATCTCACATATCTACGTTCGAATCCATCTATGTATGTCTCAGTTCGACTCCATCCAAAGAATGTAGGTTCGAATCCATCGAGGGCGCGCCTTGTTTCGAATCCATCAGAGTGTTCCTGTCTTCGAATCCATCAGAGTGCTCCTGTCTTCGAATCCATCAGAGTGCTCTTGTCTTCGAATCCATCAAGCGAGAGTTCTTCGAATCCAACATACCGAAGCAACTTCGAATCGATCTGCAGTAGCTAACAACGATCGATCCGAACAAGTGCCAACATCATCGATTCAAAAGAAGATAACCCTCGAATCCAACACATCGAATCCATCAAGTCGTAGCAGCTGAAGCCAAGGACTCGACCTCATCGATTCGAAGAACATGGATTCGAAGCACGCATATCAACTAAAAATGCAATCTTGAATCGATCATAACTTGAGATCTACAAGTCCAAATGCTATGAAATTTTCACAGGAGCTTGCACGTACAAAGAAGAAGGTCCATGCCAAGTTTCATCACGATTGGACACTTTTTTGATCGATTCGAACCAAGGGTCGAATCGATCCAAAAGTGGGCCCGGATCTCCAGAATTCGGCCATGTGGGCCCCCACACATGCCAGAAGTGGTCTTCCCAAGTTTTAGGAGAAATATCAGCCTCCAGCACCTATAAATAGAGCCCCTGGTCATTCAGAAAGGGGATCGGAGAATTTTAGAGATAAAGCACGTCTAGACGCTGCCAGAATTGCTTAAGAGCACCACCGCTGCCTTTGATTTTGAATTTTGGCTTACTACTTGCTGTACTTTGACATTAAAGAGTTGTATTCTCCGAATATCAAGCAATAAAGTAACAAAACTTCACAGTGGACGTAGGCAAATCGCCGAACAACTCTAAATCGTTGTCTCTTGTGCAATTTACTTCCTGCTATTTGGAGTTTTTGTTAGATATTCCACGTTTTAATTTACTCTCTTCATTTATTATCTCTTCAAAAACTTTCGACGAGTGTTGTGCCCAATTTTGACACAAACACTTTGGTGCTTTCACTGAGAAGGAACCTAGTTTTTTCTCCTGCTCCTTGGATCTATCTTCGATACCGGATTGCATAAATCTAAGAGAGAGATCCAGACCTCATATCCAAAATCCTTCCATTCTACTCAGATTTGTTAAAAGTCTAGGAAAGAATTCAACGTTTCAAAATGGTGAGTACAAGAACCACTTCTAACATTGGTGATAAAGAAAGTCGGGATAGGCAAAATCCCGCACAGCTACAGTCTACTAATCAAGATGCTGCTGGGCATTCGGATCAGTCAGGTCCGGTCATAAGGCAAGAGTTTCAGGCGCTGCTCCAGGAACTAACCCAAAGCCGACAACAGCTAACTGAGCAGTTGCGCGCTAACGCTGAGTTAACCAATCAACTGAATCGCCCAAAGCGAAGAAGATCCAAAAGGGATTGTTCACCTCGTTCTTCCACCGAAAGCTCCGCTTCATCTGACTACAATAACAGATTTATCCGTCCAGGCTAGACGGAAACCATGCGCAAGCTGCTGACAATCAACAGGCGTTAACCGTTGGGCAAATTAGGGTTGGCCCATCTACCAACTTCCATACTGGACCCTCCTCCCGAGGAGGCACTATTCCACAATACACTACAGATGATCGAGCTGCTACAGCCGGTGCAGTTAACATAGGAGTTGATGCTCGAGATCACTCCAATCAAAATTATCATCATCAGGGACAGGCTCCAGATACATATGTCCCAGAAGACATCGAGCCAAGGAGGCGAGATGAGGATCGTTGACAACGCCCGATCCCACCTCGCACTATGGAACCCGACCATACTTTGGCTCACCACCCACAGAATTTTCCAATACCATACTTCTCAGCCATGGTACGACGAATGATTCGCGAGAGTCAAGGACTAACAAATGATGATTGGGGAATCTCCCGGAGTCATACCCCATTTACTGATGTCATATTGTATGCTGAACCTCCTCGGCGATTCAGAATGCCAACCCTTCCCATGTATGAAGGAAATTCTGACCCAAATCAACATATTCTGAAATATGAATGGTCGATGACTGCTGCAAGAGCTGATGACGTAGTAAAGTGCCGCAGTTTTCCCATTTCCTTAGGGGGAATTGCGACAATGTGGTTTACACGATTACCGCCACGATCTATTTCTTCGTTTGACCAGTTAGCTACTAAATTTGTTGAACAATTTCGCATGCATATTGCCCGACCTAAAGATGTTAATACCCTATCAAGTGTCACTCAAGCTCCCGGAGAAACACTTAGACGATATTTGGAGAGATTCAATGCTGCATGCGTAGAGATCACCAACCCCAATGATAATTCCATTCTAATGGCTTTGACTAAAGGAGTCGACCCTGATTCCGAGTTTGGAAATTGGTTAGCCGGAAAACCTCCCACATCGTTGGACCGTTTCTATTCCAAAGCCGCTCAATTCTTGAGGCGAGAGGATGAGAAACAGTCTAGGAAGCAAGACGATGCAAGGCCCAGCAGTGAAGGGATTCTGAGTAATGTTGCGGTTAGACAATCCGGAGAAAGTTCAGGAAAAGTTGAATTGAATATCCAAAATAAACAGACTCAACGATCGAGAAACGGTGATAACCGAAACAAGAAGCAAGACCAGAATCGTGGTCCGAGACGTAGGGCCGCAATGTTTGACAGTTATACACCGCTTAACACGTCACTGGAAAACGTATACTTACAGACTTGTAATACTATGCAATACAAGAAGCCTGCTCCGAAGCCTTCGTCGGAGAGGCAGATTCAGACAGGGAAGTTCTGTAGGTTTCATGAAAGTTATGGGCATAATACCAATGAGTGTAGACATTTGCAAGACCTCATTGAAAAGTTGATCAGAGAAAGAAAGTTGGATCAGTTTGTTCGGGCGCCGCAGTCTGGTGGAGCGGGCCCATCTAATCAAAATCGAACGCAGAATCAGGAAAGACAAGGTGAACCTGCTTGCACGGGCGGAAGGTTGGTGATCAATACAATAAGTGGTGGCCCTCATCCGGCAGACAGAAATTGTAGAGAAATGGAGTCATATGCTAGCTCAATCAGGCATGTAGACTTTGAATGCTATAGCAACTCGGAAGACGGAACACCGGCTAAACAACAAAAGACAATGGCTGATGAAATCGTGTTTAGAAATCGAGATGCCGATAAAGTCGAAGCTCCCACAATTGACCCATTGGTTATATCCGCTCAAGTTGGTCCTGCTTGGATGAAGAGGATCTTGGTAGACAGCGGATGTTCCGTAAATATATTATTTAAAAGAGCATATGATTTAATGAAAATGGAAGCTAAGGAATTAAAGCCTTGTCAATCACGAGTCCACGGCTTCAATGGGAGTGCAACAATACCAACTGGAATAGTTGAATTGCCAGTAGATTTGGGAGTGGGAGAGTGCCGAAGAGTTCGGATGTTGCAATTTCTCTACAATGCTTTTTTGGGCCGACCGGCCCTTGCTGAATTTAGGGCTGCTATTGCCCCATGGTGTTTAACTCTGAAGTTCCCTACTGACCACGGGATAGGAGTTGTACAAGGAGATCAAGCTGCTGGAAGAGCCTGTTATGTTGCTGAGCTGCGGGAGGCGCAGCGAAAAGAGAAAGGAAAGGGCGTAGAGGAATCTCTCTGCTTCCGTTTTACTGACGATTGACAATTAGCGCCTGGGCCTTGGCCTGGGCCCCACAACCAATTCCAAAAGGATCTTGATCCAAGGGACAACGATAATAAAGAAGAATCTATGGAAAGTCAGGCTTCTCTGGCCGAGCTAACCATTGATGTCCCGATTGACGATGATCACAATGACTCGAGAATGTTGAAGATTGGGTCTCAGCTTAACCAAAAGACACAACAGGAATTGGTTGATTTTCTCCGGGCGAATCTTGACGTGTTCGCCTAGACACACTCTGATATGTGTGGAATCTCGCCTGACATCGCGAGCCACACCTTGAACATTGACCCGCGGTATATCCCAGTCAAGCAGAAAAGACGTGGTATGGATCCAGAGAGATCTGCCGCCCTGAAAGAAGAGGTCAATAAGTTGAAATCAAATGGGTTCATTAGAGACGCTTTATACCCAGAATGGGTGTCCTATCCCGTACTTGTCCGGAAACCAAACGGAAAATGGAGAACGTGTATCAATTACTCCGACCTGAATAAAGCCTGCCTGAAAGACAGCTTTCCACTTCCCTGGATCGATCAACTGGTAGATTCAACCGCCGGACATGAATTGTTATCCCTTATGGATGCTTACTCAGGTTACAACCAGATACCCATCCATGTACCGGACCAAGAACACACAAGCTTCGTAACCGACTTGGGGTTGTACTGCTACAAGGTCATGCCTTTTGGATTAAAGAATGCTGGCGCAACTTATCAACGCTTAGTCAACCGAATGTTTGCCGATCAGATTGGAAAGACTATGGAGGTCTATGTATATGACATGTTGGTGAAGTCACGATACTCTGGTGATCATGTCAAAGACTTGGAATCAATGTTCGATATCCTCTGGAAATATGGGATGAAGCTTAATCCACTAAAGTGTCATTTCGGAGTCGCATCCGGAAAATTCCTTGGGTTTATTGTCAATGCCCGAGGAATAGAGGCCAACCCCGAAAAGATCTGGGCTATCAAAAATCTCCAAACTCCAAAAACCGTAAAGCAAGTTCAGAGTCTTAAGCACTGAGCAGGTTTATCTCAAAATCGACCGACAAATGCATTCCCTTTTTCGATTTGATTCGAAAGGGGAAACGAAATTTCGAATGGACTGTAGAATGTGGGGGAGAATTTCAATCGCTAATCCAACATCTTTCTGTACCACCAATCCTTTCAAAGCCTGTAGATCACGAACAGTTATATCTTTACCTGGCAGTATCAGAGAATGCAATCAATGCTGCATTAATTCGGGAGGAAGACCAAGTGCAAAAGCCGGTCTACTACATGAGTAAACGATTGACCGGAGCCGAGAGAAATTATCCAAAGCTTGAAAAGTTGGCATATTGCCTAGTCATTGCCTCGAGGAAGCTCCGTCCATATTTCCAGGCTCATCCTATTACTGTGTACACCGATCAGCCGTTACGACAGGTCCTTACGCGGCCTGAGACGTCTGGTAGGTTGCTAAAATGGAACATCGAAATGAGTCAATTCGACATCACTTATACTCCAAGGAGAGCCATTCACGGCCAAGTCCTAGCAGATTTTATAGCCGAATTCACTATCCCTGAAGACTTGCCCGAGACCAGCAAATCTCCTGAATACATCTGGAAGTTGTACACCGATGGTGCGTCAAACGATCGGTGCTCAGGAGCTGGGGTAGTGCTTAAAACCCCCGAGGGACGATCCATATGTTATGCTTTAAAGTTCGAGTTCCGTGCAACCAACAATGAAGCCGAGTACGAAGCCCTACTTACCGGGCTAAAGCTTGCCCGTGATCTGAAAATCATTGCTGTAGAGATCTACTGCGATTCCCAGTTGGTAGTATGCCAAGTTCGAGGAGAATATCAGGCCAAAGACCGAAGATTAGCTGCTTATCTAACTCGGGTTCTGGAGATTCTTAACCAATTCGATTACTATGCCATTTTCTACAAACCCCGAGAGCACAATCAAAAAGCTGATTCATTGGCAAAGTTAGCAAGTACGGGTGAGGCTCAACAGTTGGGGGTTGTTCCGGTTGAAACCCTATCCTCTCCGAGCATTGATCAAAGGGAGACTGATTTCACATTTGAAGCTACCTCCAATAAGGAGTCGTGGATGACCCCTTATCGAGATTGTATCAAACGTGGTGTATTGCCCGAGCAACGAAGCGAGAAAAGACAAGTTCTACGAAAGGCCTCACGATTTGTTATTCAAAATGGAGTCATGTACCGGAGAGGATACTCTGTTCCTCTCCTCTGGTGTATCGCGCACGATGAAGTCAGACGAGTGTTACGTGATGTACATGAAGGAGAATGTGGCGATCACACTGGGGGGCAAGCGCTCGCAAAGAAAATACTTCGATATGGGTATTATTGGCCTACTGTTAATCGCGATGCTGCAGACTATGCTAGGAAGTGTGACAAATGTCAAAAACACGCTCGAATTCCTAGAGCTCCTCCTACTGAGATAACCCAAATGGTCAGTCCTTGGCCATTCGTGATATGGGGAATAGATATCATCGGCACATTGCCTCTGGCCAAAGGTGGTGCGAAGTATGCCATCGTCGCAGTTGATTATTTCACCAAATGGGCTGAAGCTGAACCCCTTGCGACAATTACAACAAAGAAAGTAATCAACTTTGTAGTGCGTAACATCATCTGCCGTTTTGGTCTCCCACATACTATCATCACCGATAACGGAACTCAATTCGACAGTGCTGAATTCAAGAATTTCTGTCAACGATTCCACATCCATAAGAAATTCTCCGCAGTAGCGCACCCTCAAGCAAATGGTCAGGTAGAAGCCGTTAATAAAGTTATCAAGTCCATTCTAAAGAAGCGACTGGAAAAGGCTAGGGGCAAATGGGTCGACGAACTTCCTATGGCACTATGGGCCTATCGAACGACTCATAAAACTACAACCGGTCATACCCCGTTTTCTCTATCTTATGATTCTGAAGCCGTTACTCCGGTCGAAATGGAAGTGCATTCTCATCGTGTAACGTATTACGATCCAAAACAAATGCCATATTACTTGCTGAATCTTTGGATTTACTCGATGAGAAGAGCGAAGAGGCTGATTTGAGGGCAGCCGCATATCGAAATCGAGTCGCCCGACTGTACAATGCCAAGGTCCGTCCGCGAACCTTCGAACTCGGCGATCTCGTACTCAAAAGGGTTTATCCGGTCCCTTCACACATGAAGCCAAATTGGGAAGGGCCGTATGTGATTTCACAAAAGCTCGGAGATGGCACGTTCAAATTATCAACAGTTGACGGTTTTACCTTGCCGAGAGCTTGGAATAGCGAAAGTCTTCGTCGCTACTACATATGAAAAACTTTACTTATTTATTTTCTGTCAATTTATTCCTTTGCATTTTATTCTAGAATTTCGAGATTTAAATTTGTAATAAGGCAACTGACTTTGCCATATTTTCTCGTTTCAGCAATAAAATGCCATCTCTTCGAGCCAGAGATGTGATTTACTGAATATGACATACAATATCACAATGCACGGAGAGCTAACTTCCATCACGCGGTGGGAATTATTCAAATAGGGAGTGACTGTGATACGACCGGCCACTCGCTAAGTGAAACCCGAGCTCGGGGGCAGAACACTACATCAACATTCACAGGGATTGATACACGACAATCCCTCCTCCAACTCCAAATTCCCAGAGTGAGAATTGGAGCATAAACTTCAACTTTCGGTTCCCGGAACGCGAACCGGAGTATAAATCCATCGCTCCCGGAGTGTGAGCCAACTCCATATTCCCAGAGTGTGAATTGGAGCATAAACTTCAACTCTCGGTTCCCGGAGTGCGAACCGAAGTATAAATCCATCGCTCTCGGAGTGTGAGCCAACTCCAAATTCCCAGAGTGTGAATTGGAGCATAAACTTCAACTCTCGGTTCCCGGAGCGTAAACCGAAGTATAAATCCATCGCTCCCGGAGTGTGAGCCAACTCCAAATTCGCAGAGTGTGAATTGGAGCATAAACTTCGACTCTCGGTTCCCGGAGCATGAACCGGAGTATAAATCCTTCGCTCCCGGAGTGTGAGCCAACTCCAAATCCCCAGAATGTGAATTGGAGTATAAACTTCAACTCTCGGTTCCCGGTGCGCGAACCAGAGTATAAGTCTGAATTCCCGGAGCGCGAATTGGAATATAAAACTCTATCTCTAAATTCCCAGAGTGTGAACTGGAGTATAAACATTAAGTACAAGTTCCCGGAGAGCGAACTAAGTCATAAACACTGATAATTAATAAGTTCCCGGAATATGAGCCGAACTGTTAATTACAAATTATGTTAAGTCCCCGAAGTGTGGACATGTATTCAAGGCTTATGGCATATGCGAACACGAACTAATCAATGTGATACTTGAGTAAAAAAAGAAAAGAGCTGTTTTTCATGTTATCAACAAACAAAAAAGGAGTTTGATTACATGATAAAACTAAAGACATTTCATAAAGTGGGTGCCGAATCCACACTTATACACGGCCTACAAAAGGAGAAGTAGAAAGAATTGCCCTTTCACAGCTACAAGGAAAAACAAGAAGTTCACTCTTTCTTCTTCCGAGGTTTCTTCTTCGGGGTTGAGCCACTAGACCCACTACACGGCTTTTTGCGAGATTTCTTGTCTTTCTTTGGAGCATCCTCAGGATCTGGCATGATATCCACGTCTTCCTCAGAGCTGGAAGGGATAGAGATCCTTTTGTGAGGACGAACCGGAGGCGGGGAAGCCGTAACAGGTGGCGAAGCTTCGACGCTAGAAGTTATAGCTGTGCCGGTGAGAGAAGTAACCATTGAAGGAGTTAAGCTTGGTGGAGCAACATCACCTCCGGAACCACCAACCGTCGTCACCGTAGCCATTTCGGCGCTTATCTCGGCAAGAATTTTTTCTTCTCGGGAAGATCGAGCAGCGCTGGAAACACTGACGGTCGGCATAAACGAGCTAAAAGTTGGGGCAACTCCACCCATTGCAAAGGAAGGATCAGAAAAAGGTTCACAGGGTTGCTTGAGAAGCTCCTCAATCATCTGAACATCAAATGACATTGAACTCCCCTCCCCCATCTCGCTGGTTACGGCAGTGGTTGTGATGGCCTCAGTAACGACGGCTCCTTACATTGGCTACGAAGTTTGTGGTATTGGAAGTACTGGCGCATCACTTTCAGTCACTGGTCAAAAAGAAATGAGAATAATTAGTCAAATGATCGGCTCCAAGTTCAAAATTCCAGAAACACTTAAGCAACATTTAGAATACCTTCTTTGCCACGGCTCGGTGATGGGACGAGTACAGAAACGGTAGTTGAACCGAGAGACAGTTCCGGTCGATCTGGTTTATAAGCAGGGATAACATGTGGACCGACTGTAGTGGTGACTCCAGATGAGGTTGGGGCATCAACTGAAACATTCTCACTATAATGTGCAGCTCCAGAACCCTCACCAGTCTCCACATGGTGAAAGCCAAGTCTCTCTCTCTCTCAGAGGAGATCATCGCATCATGGAGAAGTTTCCTTTCCTCTTCGCTCAACAAGCGAGATTCAAGTTCAAATTCATCTACGACGCCTTCAGGGAGAGATGCTCTTTTGTTCGCCACTAATTTTTTCCAAGCACTGAGTAGAAGCGTAGAATAATCTCCGAGCCACGAGAGATTCCTGTGCTCAAGTACATTAGCATTATAAGTGTCGAGAAGATCATCAAACTCGGCTTCTACTCTGAATATCTCTGCTTGAACTCTCCCTTCTACCTCTTCCTCCACCGCTTCAACTCTAGCAACCACCGCGTCTCGCTCAGCTCGGAGAGACATAGCTTTATCGCACGCTTCCTGTGCGGCCGTATTAGCGTCATCTTTTTCCTTGTTTAAGTTGGCGAATTTAGCCTTTAGCTCCTCCAGTTCTCTGACCGCCGCATCTCGCTCGGCCTCAACGTTTTTGTACCGATGGCCTAAATCCTCAACTAAGGTACAATGCGCTTGTTGCATTTTCGCCATCTCGGCTAGTGTCTCGTCGACCTTCTGTAGCGACTCCAGTTCAGCCTTGCGAGAAGATTTCGCTTCGGATTGAAGTACGTCAACAATACGGTTCTTCTGAGCCAAGTCTGCTTCCAAGTTCTCAATAACTTTGGCTCGTTTGAAGGCTACTTTCGAGGCTTTAACAGCCGCCCTGTACCATTCTTTATACTGAGCATAAAAATCCCGGGTATAGCTGAGGGCGGTGTGCACGGCCTCTTTGGGGATTCTTTTAAGATTGGGTGGAAAGATATAGGCGTCAAAGCATATTTCTGGAAAGTCTTTTTTCAACTGAGCAATTCTAATAGCCCCTTCACCAGACGGTTCAAGAGGTGCCTCCTCCACGGTTACGGTCGTGGCCGTATCGGTCCTTGAACGATGTGGACCGGGTTTAGAAATTTGTTGAGATGGTTGTTGCCGCGAAGTTTCGACTGCAGGTGCTTGGCCCCTGGATGACGGAGGAGAACGAGAGGGTGAATGAAACCTTCGGTCCCTATCAGAATGCTCCTGGCTAGAATAGTGTCGGGAATGGTCCCTATCACGATGCTCCTGCTCATAATACCTCCGCTCACGATCCCGGTCAGAATCCCTGCGGTGAGACTCGTAGTAGGATGAAGAATGGTGTACCCGCCGAAGTTTATCAAGTGTAGAAGGACGATTCGACATGGCACCTGTAAAAAAGGAACAATTCGATTAAGTACCAAGAAAAAACACTGCAATGCGTGTGGAAGTCGTGAAGTGTTGTGAAAAGTGTATAAATGCGCAAACCCCCCGACCAACCAGAAGCGTCGATTACACTAACGGGTGAAGATTCGCTTATATCAAGCGCTCCCCGGAGCTCTTTCAACCCGGACACGTGGTGGAGAGATACGTAGTCCGGAATGGTAATATCGTCCAACCCTGTGAAAAGGTCTCCGGACTGACAAGGAGAGGCGTTGGAAACAGTAACCCCAGGTTGGGAACGGGTTACGACTACAGACTTCCATCTCTTAAACTTAGGTACAGCAGCCTTGCCTTTCTGACCCTCTTCTACTCGGGAAAGGTCGGCTGCTATATCAGTGTCTGTGGGAGTTCTTTCATCATCGCTCATTTCTCTTATTACAACGCCAGGTTTTCTCTTTGCCACTTTCTTCTTCTTCCTCGAGGCCGATTTCGCCAAACCTTCAATCACAATACTCTGGCCCATCTCAATCAAACCCAATGTTCTTAAGTTATCATCAGTCAATAGCAAATCTATGTGCCTTAAGTCATGGGGAACCCTTTGCAAGCTTTGAACGACACCCCTATAATGCCCACCAATAGGTCTCGAAATGATGGCTGCAAGAGTGGCAGAGTATTAGTGTAAAGTATTAAAAGTGACCATTCAATAACGAATTATGATGCTTACGTCTGGATAACCATCTCCTGGCAAACCCTGGGGGGCATCAACAAAAAACCACTCGTTCTTGAAATAACTAAGCCTGGTCCAGGCCACAGTCACGACCTGACAGTTCCTTACCGCCTCTAGAAAAGTGAAAGACGGGCTATCACCCCTACTCTTAAAGTTGAAGATGTGCCTGATCTCGTTAGGTCTTGGCGGGCGAAAAAGGCAATCCATAAATATGACGAAGACGCTGTTCAGTAGTGCATGCCCGTTGGGATGAAGCTGTGAAGGAGCGATTCCTAAATACGACAGCATCTCTCTGATATATTGGTTAAAAGGAGGAAGAGATCCAGCCGCACAGGCATGACGGTAGAAGGTAGTATATCCTTCAGGTGGGTTGTGTGGTCTGTCACTAGCACTAGGTAATAAAACATCGTCCAGGGATATGTTATGTTTCGAACATATCCGGTCCAAAAGAGACTCCGAGATATTGGACTGAACAGAATCGACGGGATCTTCGATAAATATGGCCTCCGGCAATTCATCCGGGGCCGGATCTACGACTTCAGGAGGGATGTCCGGAATCTCAAGCGCTGGAAGAGGCGAGCTTTGTGCTTCTGGTTGTTGAGAACTCGAAGACTCCATAATTAACTAACTCACCAGAAAGCGGCGTTAAATACATAAAAAACCCATGCATTCCCCCGGTGCAAAGTGTATGAGTATGTCGTGCGGTGCAAGTGCTATGCAAAAATTTAAGCAGATTTTACAAGATGAAACGAGATGTCCAAACGACGAAACTTTGGAATTTGAGAATGAAAACGACTGTCATCGCTGACCGTCACTTTCACGCCACCCAGATGCTACTGACCAATCCAAGTATAAATTCGTTATATTTTGTTTAAGTCATGGTGCCATCGACGAGCTCTAAAGGGAAGGTCAAGTAAAAGTTCGATTATGCAAGGCCGAAGCTCGTCCGAGTCAAGTATATTAAAAATTCAGTAAGTTCGTCAAAGTTCAGCTTGAAATTGGTCGTAGTTCAGATACTGAAGCAAATCAGAAGAGTGGAAGTCCCAGGAGCAAGAAGGTTCGAATCGATCGACTCGAATCGGAACGAGTCGAATCGATGAACTTCGAATCGGTATGCCCAACTCCATGTAGTTCGACTCGATGAGACTCTGGGAACAAAGGAGCAGTTCGAATCCATGAAGCCCTACATACATCGAATCGATCAAAGTTGGACTCTTTCGAATCGATCACCATATCATTACTTCGAATCGATCCATGTAAAGCTCCTTCGAATCGATCAGAATGTCGCTATTTCGAATCGATCGCCGCGACCCTTTTATTTCCTTTGCAACCATCGATTCGAAGCTATGAATTCAATATCAACTCAAATTGCTCATTCTCGGATCGATGTGAAACAATGAGAGACAACATTTTGATCGATGCGACTCGAATGACCTCACTCCTCAGTTCCATTGAGTCGAACCACATTGTCCAGATCCCACCACTCCTCGCAATTTTAAAAAAGGAAAGGTTAAATCGATGTCAAAAAACTTCCAGTTCCATCATTCCTCACTCGGCTTGATTCACCAATTACCTGACTTGGTAAAATCACGAGGAAAAGCCTAAAGAATTCGATCAATTCATGGAAAAGGCGCTTGTCTTAAGCTCTGGAAGATCGATTCGAAGAAGAAGCTACAGCAACAGTAAAAAGTGAAAAGTTAAAAAAGAGTCCGGCCTCACGTATTTATATGGATCCCAGGGGAGAAACGGGACGATTCGTCTCCCGGTCAAAATGACCGACCCCAAAAGGTCACATGCTATCGATTCGAACAAGCCACGATTCGAATCCATCACGTTCGAATCCACCGAGTGCGAACCCACTGCGTTCGAATCCATCACAGCGTAGAGCCATTGCTTCGAATCCATTGCCTTCCTGTCTTTGCACAATCGAATCCATCCCAACTTAGT
The DNA here is from genome assembly GCA_030765085.1 of Allium cepa. Lineage (NCBI taxonomy): Eukaryota > Viridiplantae > Streptophyta > Magnoliopsida > Asparagales > Amaryllidaceae > Allium > Allium cepa. The sequence goes on along the minus strand of CM060941.1, from coordinate 39,838,769 downwards.
CGATGCGAGGCATCATCGGTTCGAGGTAGCACTGAGCCGATGCCAGACAATCGATTCGAACGAGCGTGACTTCGAATCCATCAAGACAACATCGATGCGAAGCGTCATCGATACGAAGCACATAAACAATGGCTAAATTGAAAAATCCTATTGATTCGAAGTACCTATTCCATAACCATCAATTCCATCGATTCGAAATCCTATCGGTTCGAACAAACATGCTTCGAATCCATTAGACACCATCGATGAGAACGAATGCAGTGCTTCGATATGAAAAATTACTGGTCTACCTTTTACACCGATTCAGGAGAGGATCGATACAAAAGGATGATCATAGATGGCTATAACAACAATACGTTAATCCTAATCCCAAATTGGTTCAGGAGAGGGCCGATACAGAATTCGATAACAAACCAAACTGGCAACAACTTGCAATCACGCAACGCTAACCAAAGTCAAGGTGATACATGTATGCGCATATGTTTGACTAACATTTGATCTTTATCATTCACAGGGATCAGACATCCATCTTGTCATGGTTTCAACGACGAACAACCGATCACAATCATACGACAGTTGATAACAGCAATATAGGATACAGCTTTCAGCAGAGCATGTCCCAATTGTTCAGCGTTAGATTGTAGCCTTTCAAAGCACGTCATGTGTACACAAGACGTACTTTGGGGGGCAAATGTTATCCCGCCTTTTGGCAAGGCCGAGATACCAAGGAACTGACTAGAAAGAAACAGGATCATACATCTTCAGCTTTGAATGATCGTTGGGCAACTACAAATATCGACAAGTTTTATCCGAGTCCGTATCGGGCTACAATTGATAAGACACATCAAGCAAAGCTGTAGAAACCAACGTTCCAAATTTCGGGAAAATCCGAGTTCGTATACTCATGATGTCGCAAAAAGAAAATAAGGAGGGAAGGCCTTATTTCGAATCGATACGAGAGACCCAGGCTCGAATCGATCAGAGTTCGAATCCATCAAGGCACGCGTAGCTTCGAACCCAGGAGCGAGCCCTTGCCTCGAACCCATCTCACATATCTACATTCGAATCCATCTATGTATTTCTCAGTTCGACTCCATCCAAAGAATGTAGGTTCGAATCCATCGAGGGCGCGCCTTGTTTCGAATCCATCGGAGTGTTCCTGTCTTCGAATCCATCAGAGTGCTCCTGTCTTCGAATCCATCAGAGTGCTCCTGTCTTCGAATCCATCAAGCGAGAGTTCTTCGAATCCAACATACTGAAGCAACTTCGAATCGATCTACAGTAGCTAACAACGATCGATCCGAACAAGTGCCAACATCATCGATTCAAAAGAAGATAACCCTCGAATCCAACACATCGAATCCATCAAGTCGTAGCAACTGAAGCCAAGGACTCGACCCCATCGATTCGAAGAACATGGATTCGAAGCACGCATATCAACTAAAAATGCAATCTTGAATCGATCATAACTTGAGATCTACAAGTCCAAATTCTATGAAATTTTCACAGGAGCTTGCACGTACATAGAAGAATGTCCATGCCAAGTTTCATCACGATTGGACACTTTTTTGATCGATTCGAACCAAGGGTCGAATCGATCCAAAAGTTGGCCCGGATCTCCAGAATTCGGCCATGTGGGCCCCCACACGTGCCAGAAGTGGTCTTCCAAAATTTTAGGAGAAATATCAGCCTCCAGCACCTATAAATAGAGCCCCTGGTCATTCAGAATGGGGATCGGAGAATTTTAGAGATAAAGCACGTCTAGACGCTGCCAGAATTGCTTCAGAGCACCACCGCTGCCTTTGATTTCGAATTTTGGCTTACTACTTGTTGTACTTTGACATTAAAGAGTTGTATTCTCCGAATATCATGCAATAAAGTAACAAAACTTCACAGTGGACGTAGGCAAATCGCCGAACCACTCTAAATCGTTGTCTCTTGTGCAATTTACTTCCTGCTATTTGGAGTTTTTGTTAGATATTCCACGTGTTAATTTACTCTCTTCATTTATTATCTCTTCAAAAACTTCCGACGAGTGTTGTGCCCAATTTTGACACAAACACGGGATTACCGTGGCTGCTCTTCGATTTACCATCACTGGAGAGTGGTGCACCATGGTACTGTTCCGTTTCAAATCCATGCACGCATTTCTAAAAGTCGTACGGTACTGTTTCGCCATTTCGGACGGATGTTGCACCTTGCACCGTGGATGTTGCACCCTGTAGATATCGATTATTTGGAAGACCATAACTTCTGGCTCGTTTAGAGTTACGGGAGCCATAACTTGTCAAAACGAAGGCCTTGATGAGTTCTACGGCTTTGACAGCTTTCAACCGTCAACGGGTAGATTAATGCCCAAAAAGGACAACCCGAATCTCAATCGGGTCTCGTAATTTTTTTACGGTTCGTTTTTTCGACACGTGGATTTATACGGTAAAACGGGATTACCGTGGCTCGTCTTCGATTTACCATCGCTGGAGAGTGGTGCACCATGGTACTGTTCCGTTTCAAATCCAAGCACGCATTTGTAAATGTCGTACGGCACTGTTTCGCCATTTCGGACGGATGTTGCACCTTGCACCGTGGATGTTGCACCCTGTAGATATCGATTATTCGGACGGCCATAATTTCTGGCTCGTTTAGAATTACGGGAGCCATAACCTGTCAAAACGAAGGCCTCGATGAGTTCTACGGCATTGACTGCTTACAGCCATCAACGGATAGATTAATGCTTAAAAATGACAACCCGAATCTCAATCGGGTCTCGCAAGTATTTTTACGCTTCGTTTTTTCGACACGTGGATTTTTACTGTTGAACGGGATTACCGTGGCTCGTCTTCGATTCACCATCGCTGGAGAGTGGTGCACCATGGCACTGTTCCGTTTCAAATCCATGCACGCAATTCTAAAAGTCGTACGGCACTGTTTCGCCATTTCGGACGGATGTTGCACCTTGCACCGTGGATGTTGCTCCCTGTAGATATCGATTATTCGGACGGCCATAACTTCTGGCTCGTTTAAAGTCACGCGAGCCATAACATGTCAAAATGAAGGCCTCGATGAGTTCTACGGCTTTTCCAGCTTTCAACCATCAACGGATAGATTAATGCCCAAAAAGGACAGCCCGAATCTCAATCGGGTCTCGTAAGTTTTTTACCCTTTGTTTTTTCGACACGTGGATTTTTACGGTAAAACGGGATTACCGTGGCTGGTCTTCGATTCACCATCACTGGAGAGTGGTGCACCATGATACTGTTCCATTTCAAATCCATTTTCTTCGATTCACCATCACTGGAGAGTGGCTGGTCTTCAACTGTAAAGTTCGATTCTTTCTCTCAACTACCCTATTTTGTTGTGGAGTACGTGGTGCCGAGAACTCATGTTTGATTCCGTTTTCATCACAGAAAGTTTCAAATTCATAATTTTCAAATTCTCCACCATGATCACTTCTTAACGAAACAATAGAGACTTCTTTTTCATTTTGCACAAATTTTGCGAATCTTGTGAAGTATGAAAAAGTTTCTGATTTTTTAGCCAAGAAATATACCCATGTATATCTTGAGTAATCATCAACTAACACAAAATAATATTTCTTACCTCCTAAGCTAGCAATGTCATTAGGTCCAAATAGATCCATATGAATTAGTTCAAGAACTCTAGAAGTGCTTACATTGTTTTTGGCATGAAACGATGATTTTTTAAGTTTTCCCAAAGTACATGCTTTACAAATGTTTTCAGTTTCAAACTCATGTGATGGCAACCCTCTTACCAAACTTTTCTTTTTTAATTTGTTTAATAAGTTCATACTAGCATGCCCTAAACGTCTATGCCATAAATTCACTTCTATATCCTTAGCTACCAAACATTTAGAGAGGATGAGATCACCAAAAGATAGAGAATATATATTACCTTTCCTTTTTCCTGAAAATAAGATTTCTTTTGATGATTTGTCAACAATTTTGCACAAGTCAGAATCAAAGATAACATTCATACCTTTATCACATAGTTGGCTGATTGATATCAAATTGTGGTGCAGATTTTCAACATATAGAACGTCATTCAGGGTAAATGTATTGTTACCTACTTTACCTTTACCGACAATTTTACACTTGTCATTGTTCCCCATTGTGACTCTGCCACCTTTGTACTTTTCTAGGCTAAGGAACTTCGATTTATCGCCTGTCATGTGCCTGGAACAGCCAGAATCCAAGTACCATTGCTGTTGTTCCTTAGCCTGCCAGCATACCTACACGAGAAGAGAGTTTAGTGACCTATTTGTTTTTATAGGTCCATGATTGTTAGTGGCAAAATATTTAGAATGATAATTTTGTGGATACCCAAAACTATTTATAATTGTTCCCTTCGGCACCCAAATTTGTTTAACTTTGAGAGATTTTATATTTGTGCCTTTTGGAACCCAAATCGGTATAGTTTTCATATGTTTGGGTCTATACCAACAATTATTGTGATTGTGTCCAAATTTTCTACAAATTGTGCACATAGAATTAACTTGATTAATATTGCTTTCAACAATTTTTGAATTATTATATCCAAGTCCTTGTCTACACATATTAACAGTTTGCTTTCCTAATAGCATATTCAACGATTTTTCACTTTTTGAAAATTTATCTAAGGTTGTTGACAGTTGTTGGACTTGTGTTTTGAGAGATTCATTTTCGTTTAACAACTGTGTACACTTTTTAATAGAAATCTCTCTCCTAGTATTTTCATTTTCTTTTAAAATCAAAATTTCATTTTCAAGTGATTTTATATTGATTTCCGATTTTTTAATTTCTTCTTCGAATGTTGGACACTTATCACACTTAGGGATTCTACATTGATAGTTCTTAACTAATTGATCAAGTTGTTTATTTCATTCTATCAAAGTATCCTTTTGAGATTCAAGTTTAGCATATTTTTCCCTAAGTCGTTCGTAACTGCCATTTACTTCATGGAAATAAATTAGTAATTCAGAATGAGTGAGTTTTGATACCTCGCTTGGCTCGTCGTCATCACTGTCTGTAACTTCACCATGAAGGCACATGTTTGCTTTTTCACTCTCACTCTCGGTGTTGTCACTTTCATCTTCGTCAGTTTCATCCCAAGTAGCCGCAAAGCTTTTCTTCTTTAGTTTCTTTCCTTGATTTGATCGTTTTTGAGGACATTGTGGCTTGATATGGCCGGGTTTGTTGCATTTGTAACAGATAATTTTCTGTTCTTCTGGGTTGTCTAGTGCTTTGCCTATTCTGCTTTTCAATTCATGATTTCGAGCTGGATTTCCGTATTTGCGATTCCACCTTTTGAATTTCTTTATTAGTAGTGCCAGCTCTGCTGCTCCATCATCATCATCATCATTATCATCATCACTTTCAGTTGTTCCTTTGAGAGCTATTGATTTCTTTCGAGTATCTCCACCTTCACGCTCTTCCTTGAATTTCATTTCTAGCTCATAAGTGGTGAGATTTCCGATGAGTTCTTCGACTTTGAGTTTTTTTAAATCTTTCGATTCTTGAATGGCAGTTACTTTTGCTTCAATGCTTCATGGAAGGACTCTGAGGATTTTCCGGACTATTTCCAGTTCGGTGTATGTTTTTCCGAGAGCTTTTGATTTGTATACGATATTGGAAAGTCGTCCGTACATCTCTTTGACATATTCTTCTCTCGCCATTGTAAAGTTCTCGTATTCGCTGCTTAGCATGGCAAGGCGAGATTCTTTGACTTGAGATGTTCCTTCGTGAGTCACTTCTAGTATGTGCCATATTTCCTGCGCAGTTAGACAACGTGAGACACGATTAAATTCAAATTGATCTAATGAACAGATAATAGAATTCATAGCTTTGGCATTAGTATTCTGTAATTTATTTTCTAGTTCCGTCCATTGTTCCTTTGGCTTCTCTATTTCCTGATTATCTACAGTTATAGTTGGTATTTTATAACCTGTCTCAACAATATCCCAAGCGTCAATGGTTTTCAAAAAAAAATTCATCCTATTTTTCCAAAAAGCATATTCACCATTGAACATTGGTGGTCTAACTATGGATTGACCATCTGCAAAAGCATTATTAAAACAAGCCATTTTAAAAATTCAAATTTTTTTAAAAACAAAAAAAACTGATTTTTTCAAAAAAAATTTAAAACAAATGTTGACTTCTATTCCTAGCTCTGATACCACTTGTAGGATCGATTTCACCCTAGAGGGGGGGTGAATAGGGTGATAGTGTTAATTATAAAAATTAATTGCAGAAGCTAATAAATTAATATTAACACAGATCACAGAATATTACCAGCACAGAAATAAATAGCAGAATAACAAAATGCAGACAGAACAATACAGAATTTACCCAGCTTCGGCAAAACCCTGCCTACGTGCTGCCCCCAAGGTTTCTACTAGAAATTAGAAAGTCCCTCGCTTACACACGTAAACTCGCTATACCCGCTATTGACTATCCTAACTCTACGCTCAAAACCCTGGCCACAACTCAACAACCGAGTTGTGAATTCCCAAACTACACACCGTAGTTTGACTCCTAGTCACACAACTAGAAAATTAGCAGTTTGAAATTTAGATACAAATTTAAAAACGATTTCAAAATAACAAAAAAAAACAAAGCCCTATAACTAAAACCCCTTTTTATATCAAAACCCTATAAATATAAATATAAACAAAGCCGGCCCTTCTTTTCTTTATTAGTTGACCCGATACTTCTCAAATGGCGGCTTTGCTTCTGAATTAGGGCTTGTGAAAAATTTGGGGCTATTGTTCCTCTTGCTCTGGAAATTTGGGCTTGAAGTCGCCGGCTTAAATTCGATTGATCCAGTGATGTTTTGCGTGTTGCCTTGATCGATTGATTCCTCGTTCCTTACGCGGCTGCTTCGGTGATCAAATTCTCTCCTTGAATCGGTATTATTTGTTTTATTTGCTTTATTGATTTTTGCTTTCTGGAATTCGATACCATTGCCGATGATGATTTTGGGTATTTATAGGAGTTCCACCTCCTTGAATTGCGTTCGTATAATCATGTTTGAATTTGTCATTTTCGTTTCTCTGCCGCTTGATTATGCTTGGTCGTTCGAGATTGATTCTGACCTTTTCATATGCGTATACTTTCCTTGCTTGGTTGACACGGCTTGGATTTGTGACTTGGTCAGTTTTCTTTGCTACCATGGTTTTGAATTTTACTTGTTCAATGTTGACTTCGGCTTGGTCTTTTGATGTTTATATGATTTATGGCTTGTTCATATGAGTATATATTTTTATTACCTGTAAATCACGGTGTTGATGATTTTTGTGAATTTTTTTTACTGCTTGCTTCGGTCTTGGCTTTGATTCATTTCGTGATGACCACGGCTTGACTTTCTGAAAGATGCGTACTTGAATTCGTCTTGCTCACCATGTTGCATACTTAATGTTGTCACTGTGTTCGACATGGTCTTTGTAGTACTTGGTTACTGGTCGAGTTCATTTGTACATTTGTTCACCTGCACTCTTCGTTTGGTCTACTTGCATTGTTTCTGGCTTCATCTGTAGTCTTGTTCATTGATGGTTTTGGTCGTTGTATTTGCTGGGTACACAGTCTTGACCTGTTGCAGTCCTGTAGTTGCATTCATTGGTCATTTAGCCTTATACCTGTAGTTGTACTGCATTGTGTATATTCATAATACATGTATTGCTGTTGGCTTCGGGTAACTTCGACACTTTCATCTCGAGCTTGTGTAATTTGAACCTGGTTTGGTGTGCATTGTGCCTTGTACTTGCAGTTTGGTCCATTGAGTTGTTGCAATTGAGTTCAAGTTTCTCTGTAACTTCGCTTTTTGCCTTGCATTGACCATGGCTTTTCTTGGTGGTGCATTTTGTTGCGGCCTGTACATGTATTACTAGCTCCGGTTCATCTTTGTTGCTTCACCACAGTTTGCATTTGCCATACTTGTGTTGCCTGTTATCAACTGGCCTTGATTATGTTTTGATTCAAAACTTCTGTTCACCTGCATGTATTGTTGGTTCATTGTGATATTTGTTCATTTGTGTTTCACTGGTAGCACTTGAGTTGTTGCAGTTGATTTAGTTGTTCCCTGTACTTGCGCACTGTTGTGTCTAGTTCTTTTCATTCATGTTGCAACTCAAATGTTTCACTCTGATATATATATGCATTTGCCACTGAGCTTGATTCATGCAGTCTTCATTAGCTCGTGTGCTTCCAGTGTTGCCATTGTGTCAAGTATGGTTTCATGCCTTGTGATTATCTGGTAGTAGCTGTTGTATCACTTGGTGTCTTGAACATTGTTTTGATGCCTGATACATATTACTTGACCATCGTTGCTGCATTGTTAACAGTGCTTTTGTTTGATTTGTGCACACGAGTTGGCGGGGCAGTGCACACGTGTACAAATGTATGTGTGTGTACTGCAGCCACTTATGTATACCTGTCCCTGTAATATCTATGTGCACGACTTTGTGATGAAATCAAGTGTGAATGATGACGAACAACCCAAATAACTGAGGCAAATCATATTTTCAAAAATTGTATTTCATTTTATATTGCAAAAATATTTCTTTTTCAATTTTACTGCGTTAGTGAATATTTTTGCAGATTGCTCAGATGCTGGATTCAAACTGGAATGCAGTTGAAGATAAAAATACGAGTGTGAGTGATATGTAGTGAGGATAACTGTAAATGTGAAATGTGATGTGATTGTAATCAAAGTTGTATAGTTATAGTGAGAGATTGAAATTTTGCTATTCAAAATTGTAATAAATATTTGTTTGAATAAAATTTCAGTTTGAATTCAAATTCTGTGTCATTTAGTTTTATTCAGCAAATATTTATTTATTTTATGAAAAATAAATAGTACATTAACAAATACATTTAAACGAATGTATATATGTTTATTATCATGAAACAAAAATCATATAAGCGCAAAGCGCATATTCAATAATCTCCCCCTTTTGATGATGACAAACATATATTTAAGATTTTGAATATGTTAAATGTATTTGACCATTGATATATCCTAATTGCTCCCCCTATTTAAATGCTTCCTTTCTACACAAAAATCCCCCTACATATATGCATACAAATAAAAATATGCAAATGAGTCTAGATGCAAATAGAAAATTATTTGACCCTATTTGACCCTTGCTTGATTTTATTTGACAAAATCTTAACTTTTCTCTCCCCCTTTTGTTATCAGCAAAAGAATAATAGTGTTAGGAAAATAGAGATAAAGTAATTGATATTAATCCAACATTAAAACTCAATTGAATATAAATATTATATTTCAAAAAAAATCAAACAAAAATCATAAATATTTTGTTAGGCGCATATTCCACTTTTAGAATGATAGGAATGATATCATCATATAAAACTATACAGTTGTGTCTATTTGTGGTATATTTATATCAGGAATTTGAATATCTACTAACCATGCATAACCGTTAGGACTTTTAAATGAGATTAGTAGTATTCCAATTTTATTTTTTTAAAAAATGAATTCAAGTATCTTCTAACCACGCATAACCGTGAGGACTTTTAAATGGGTTTAGAATCAACTTGTTTATTTAAAAAATCAACTTTTGATATGCGTTCCATACATGCATAACCGTGAGGACTTTTAAATGAGCATGGAAGCACATAACAAATTCCAAGTAATTCACCCATGCATAACCGTGAGGACTTTTAAATGAGAGTGAATACATTGGTATTTATTTATTTATTTTATTTTTTTTTAAAATGTGAAAATGAAAAAACGAACGATTCCTGTTTAAAATACCACACATCGACAAATTATATAGAATTTTGATGAGTGATGGTCGTTAGAAATATGATAGAAATCGAGATGGTCATGGAATTTTTTACCAACAAAAAAATTTTATGATTCTTGTTTAATTTGAAAAAAAATTACTAATTATACCGTCTCGAGTAGTAATATATGATAAATATCAATACTCATCAATTTTTCAATCACTATTTATTTCTTCGATGATTTGTAGGGAGAAAAAAAATGTTAAATATTCAGCAAATTTCTAAAACACCTAGACTGAGTCGTAGTTTACAAAAACTATTTTCTGGTAGGGGTTTTGTAAAGATGTCTGCCAATTGAGAATCAGTTGGAATAAAATTTATGCAGATACTTTCTTTGGAAATATGATCTCTAATAAAATGATGTCTTACATCTATATATTTTGTTCGCGAGTGATGTACAGGATTATTTGTGAGATCAATTGCGCTTTTGCTATCACACATTAGTGGTACACGTTTAAAATTTAGGCCATAGTCATGCAAAGTTTGTATCATCCATAAGATTTGAGCAGAGCAACCGATCAAAGCAATATACTCTGCCTCTGTTGTGGATAATGCAATACAATTTTGTTTTCTACTCGACCATGCAACTAATGAATGTCCTAACATAAAACATGCTCCACTAGTACTTTTTCTATCAACCAAATTTCCAGCATAATCAGCATCTGAAAAACCTTTCAATTCAAAATTATCGTTTGATGGATACCAAAGACCAAATCGTGGGGTGTGCAACAAATATCTTATAATTCTTTTAACAGCTTTTAAATGAGATTCTTTTAGATTAGATTGAAAACGCGCACATAAGCAGACAGAAAACATGATGTCAGGTCTAGAGGCGGTAAGATAAAGGAGTGATCCAATCATACCTCTGTACTGCTTTTGATCAACTGTCTTACCCTTTTCATCCGTGTCAAGTTTAAGTGTTGTACTCATGGGAGTTCTTGCTGGTTTAGCATCTTTCAATCCAAATTTGTTGACAAGTTCCCTAATATATTTTGTTTGAGAAATGAATGTGCCTTTATTGCTTTGTTGGATTTGAAATCCTAAAAAGAATTTTAACTCTCCAACCAAGCTCATTTCAAATTTTTCCTGCATGACTTTTTCAAATTTCTCATACAATAACTTGTTAGTAGCACCATAAATGATGTCATCAACATATATTTGAACAATCAAAAGATCATCGTTTTCATGCAACAGAAATAGTGTGTTATCTACACATCCCTTTTTGAACCCATTTTCAAGGAGATAAGAAGTAAGACATTCATACCAAGCTCTGGGAGCTTGTTTTAATCCATATAATGCCTTCTTTAGTTTGTATACATGGTTTGGGTATTCATGACTTTCAAAACCTTCTGGTTGTTCAACAAACACATCTTCTTTTAAAATTCCGTTAAGAAAAGCACTCTTAATGTCCATTTGTCTTAGTTTAAATCCTTTGTAACAAGCAAAAGCTAACAATATTCTAATTGATTCTAGTCTAGCTACAGGCGCAAAAGTTTCATCAAAGTCAACTCCTTCAATTTGATTGTATCCTTTAGCAACTATTCTAGCTTTATTTCTAATTATATTTCCAGATTCATCATATTTATTTTTAAAAATCCATTTTGTTCCTATAACTGGATAATCCTTAGGTCTAGGTGCTAGACTCCAAACATTATTTCGTTCAAACTGATTTAGCTCTTCTTGCATGGCCATGAACCAGTTTTCATCATTAAGGGCTGAATCTATGTTATTTGGTTCTATTTCTGAAATAAATCCACTATATAAGAACAAATCACATAGATTTTTAAAGGATGAACGAGTTTGTATACCTGCTATAGGGTTTCCAATTACCAATTCTGGTGGATGGTCTATTTTGTATTTCAGCTTTTCTGGATCCAGATTTCTTCGGACTTCTTGAGTTGTGGTAGTTTCTCTAGCATCAGCAGTTTCTTTTTATTTTTCGAGCTCATCTTTTTCTTTTTCCTCTTCAACGTTGCTTTTGGATGTATCCTGATCGTCAATGCCTTCATCAAATTTCACATTGATTGACTCTATGATTGTTTTAGTCTTTTTGTTGTAGACTCTATAAGCTTTGCTTCTCGAAGAGTAACCCATGAAGATGCCATCAACAGCCTTTGCTTCAAATTTTCCTAACTGATCACCTGTATTAAGAATATAGCAAGGACATCCAAACACTTTGAAGTAAGCGATGTTTGGTTTTTTGTTGAACCATAGCTCATAGGGGGTTTTGTTAAGAATCGGTCTAATGATAACTCTATTCATTACATAACATGCTGTATTTACTGCTTCTACCCAGAGATGCAGAGGTAGTTCATATTCATTTAACATAGACCTAGCCAATTCTTGTAAAGTTCGATTCTTTCTCTCAACTACCCCATTTTGTTGTGGAGTACTTGGTGCCGAGAACTCATGTTTGATTCCGTTTTCATCATAGAAAGTTTCAAATTCATAATTTTCAAATTCTCCACCATGATCACTTCTTAACGAAAAATAGAGACTTCTTTTTCATTTTGCACAAATTTTGCGAATCTTGTGAAGTATGAAAAAGTTTCTGATTTTTTAGCCTAGAAATATACCCATGTATATCTTGAGTAATCATCAACTAACACAAAACAATATTTCTTACCTCCTAAGCTAGCAATGTCATTAGGTCCAAATAGATCCATATGAACTAGTTCAAGAACTCTAGAAGTGCTCACATTGTTTTTGGCATGAAACGATGATTTTTTAAGTCTTCCCAAAGTACATGCTTTACAAATGTTTTCAGTTTCAAACTCATGTGATGGCAACCCTCTTACCAAACTTTTCTTTTTTAATTTGTGTAATAAGTTCATACTAGCATGCCCTAAACGTCAATGCCATAAATTCACTTCTATATCCGTAGCTACCAAACATTTAGAGAGGATGAGATCATCAAAAGATAGAGAATATATATTACCTTTCCTTTTTCCTGAAAATAAGATTTCTTTTGATGATTTGTCAACAATTTTGCACAAGTCAGAATCAAAGATAACATTCATACCTATATCACATAGCTGGCTGATTGATATCAAATTGTGGTGCAGATTTTCAACATATAGAACGTCATTCAAGGTAAATGTATTGTTACCTACTTTACCTTTACCGACAATTTTACACTTGTCATTGTTCCCCATTGTGACTCTGCCACCTTTGTACTTTTCTAGGCTAAGGAACTTCGATATATCGCCTGTCATGTGCCTGGAACAGCCAGAATCCAAGTACCATTGCTGTTGTTCCTTAGCCTGCCAGCATACCTACACGAGAAGAGAGTTTAGTGACCTATTTGTTTTTATAGGTCCATGATTGTTAGTGGCAAAATATTTAGAATGATAATTTTGTGGATACCCAAAACAATTTATAATTGTTCCCTTCGGCACCCAAATTTGTTTAACTTTGAGAGATTTTATATTTGTGCCTTTTGGAACCCAAATCGGTATAGTTTTCATATGTTTGGGTCTATACCAACAATTATTGTGATTGTGTCCAAATTTTCTACAAATTGTGCACATAGAATTAACTTGATTAATATTGCTTTCAACAATTTTTGAATTATTATATCCAAGTACTTGTCTACCCATATTAACAGTTTACTTTCCTAATAGCATATTCAACGATTTTTTGCTTTTTGAAAATTTATCTAAGGTTGCTGACAGTTGTTGGACTTGTGTTTTGAGAGATTCATTTTCGTTTAACAACTGTGTGCACTTTTTAATAGATATCTCTCTCCTAGTATTTTCTTTTAAAATCAAAATTTCATTTTCAAGTGATTTTATATTGATTTCCGATTTTTTAATTTCTTCTTCGAATGTTGGACACTTATCACACTTAGGGATTCTACATTGATAGTTCTTAACTAATTGATCAAGTTGTTTATTGCATTCTATCAAAGTATCCTTTTGAGATTCAAGTTTAGCATATTTTTCCCTAAGTCGTTCATAACTGCCATTTACTTCATGGAAATAAATTAGTAATTCAGAATGAGTGAGTTTTGATACCTCGCTTGGCTCGTCGTCATCACTATCTGTAACTTCACCATGAAGGCACATGTTTGCTTTTTCACTCTCACTCTCGGTGTTATCACTTTCATCTTCGTCAGTTTCATCCCAAGTAGCCGCAAAGCTTTTCTTCTTTAGTTTCTTTCCTTGATTTGATCGTTTTTGAGGACATTGTGGCTTGATATGGCCGGGTTTGTTGCATTTGTAACAGATAATTTTCTGTTCTTCTGGGTTGTCTAGTGCTTTGCCTATTCTGCTTTTCAATTCATGATTTCGAGCTGGATTTCCGTATTTGCGGTTCCACCTTTTGAATTTCTTTATTAGTAGTGCCAGCTCTGCTGCTCCATCATCATCATCATCATCATTATCATCATCACTTTCAGTTGTTCCTTTGAGAGCTATTGATTTCTTTCGAGTATCTCCACCTTCACGCTCTTCCTTGAATTTCATTTCTAGCTCATAAGTGGTGAGATTTCCGATGAGTTCTTCGACTTTGAGTCGTTTTAAATCTTTCGATTCTTGAATGGCAGTTACTTTTGCTTCAAAGCTTCGTGGAAGGACTCTGAGGATTTTCCGGACTATTTCCAATTCGGTGTATGTTTTTCCGAGAGCTTTTGATTTGTATACGATATTGGAAAGTCGTCCGTACATCTCTTTGACATATTCTTCTCTCGCCATTGTAAAGTTCTCGTATTCGCTGCTTAGCATGGCAAGGCGAGATTCTTTGACTTGAGATGTTCCTTCGTGAGTCACTTCTAGTATGTGCCATATTTCCTGCGCAGTTAGACAATGTGAGACACGATTAAATTCAAATTGATCTAATGAACGGATAATAGAATTCATAGCTTTGGCATTAGTATTCTGTAATTTATTTTCTAGTTCCGTCCATTGTTCCTTTGGTTTCTCTATTTCCTGATTATCTACAGTTATAGTTGGTATTTTATAACCTGTCTCAACAATATCCCAAGCGTCAATGGTTTTCAAAAAAAATTTCATCCTATTTTTCCAAAAAGCATATTCACCATTAAACATTGGTGGTCTAACTATGGATTGACCTTCTGCAAAATCATTATTAAAAGAAGCCATTTTAAAAATTCAAATTTTTTTAAAAACAAAAAAAACTGATTTTTTCAAAAAAAATTTAAAACAAATGTTGACTTCTATTCCTAGCTCTGATACCACTTGTAGGATCGATTTCACCCTAGAGGGGGGGTGAATAGGGTGATAGTGTTAATTATAAAAATTAATTGCAGAAGCTAATAAATTAATATTAACACAGATCACAGAATATTACCAGCACAGAAATAAATAGCAGAATAATAAAATGCAGACAGAACAACACAGAATTTACCCAGCTTCGGCAAAACCCTGCCTACGTGCTGCCCCCAAGGTTTCTACTAGAAATTAGAAAGTCCCTCGCTTACACACGTAAACTCGCTATACCCGCTATTGACTATCCTAACTCTACGCTCAAAACCCTGGCCACAACTCAACAACCGAGTTGTGAATTCCCAAACTACACACCGTAGTTTGACTCCTAGTCACACGACTAGAAAATTAGCAGTTTGAAATTTAGATACAAATTTAAAAACAATTTCAAAATAACAAAAAAAAACAAAGCCCTATAACTAAAACCCGTTTTTATATCAAAACCCTATAAATATAAATATAAACAATGCCGGCCCTTCTTTTCTTTATTAGTTGACCCGATACTTCTCAAATGGCGGCTTTGCTTTTGAATTAGGGCTTGTGAAAAATTTGGGGCTTTCGTTCCTCTTGCTCTGGAAATTTGGGCTTGAAGTCGCCGGCTTAAATTCGATTGATCCAGTGATGTTTTGCGTGTTGCTTTGATCGATTGATTCCTCGTTCCTTACGCGGCAGCTTCGTTGATCAAATTCTCTCCTTGAATCGGTATTATTTGTTTTATTTGCTTTATTGATTTTTGCTTTCTGGAATTCGATACCCTTGCCGATGATGATTTTGGGTATTTATAGGAGTTCCACCTCCTTGAATTGCGTTCGTATAATCATGTTTGAATTTGTCATTTTGGTTTCTCTGCCGCTTGATTATGCTTGGTCGTTCGAGATTGATTCTGACCTTTTCATATGCGTATACTTTCCTTGCTTGGTTGACACGGCTTGGATTTGTGACTTGGTCAGTTTTCTTTGCTACCATGGTTTTGAATTTTACTTGTTCAACGTTGACTTCGGCTTGGTCTTTTGATGTTGATATGATTTATGGCTTGTTCATATGAGTATATATTTTTATTACCGGTAAATCACGGTGTTGATGATTTTCGTGAATTTTTTTTACTGCTTGCTTCGGTCTTGGCTTTGATTCATTTCGTGATGACCACGGCTTGACTTTCTGAAAGATGCGTACTTGAATTCGTCTTGCTCACCATGTTGCATACTTAATGTTGTCACTGTGTTCGACATGGTCTTTTTAGTACTTGGTTACTGGTCGAGTTCATTTGTACATTTGTTCACCTGCACTCTTCGTTTGGTCTGCTTGCATTGTTTCTGGCTTCATCTGTAGTCTTGTTCATTGATGGTTTTGGTCGTTGTATTTGCTGGGCACACAGTCTTGACCTGTTGCAGTCCTGTAGTTGCATTCATTGGTCATTTAGCCTTATACCTGTAGTTGTACTGCGTTGTGTATATTCATAATACATGTATTGCTGTTGGCTTAGGGTAACTTCGACACTTTCATCTCGAGCTTGTGTAATTTGAACCTGGTTTGGTGTGCATTGTTCCTTGTACTTGCAGTTTGGTCCATTGAGTTGTTGCAATTGAGTTCAAGTTTCTCTGTAACTTCGCTTTTTGCCTTGCATTGACCATGGCTTTTCTTGGTGGTGCATTTTGTTGCGGCCTGTACATGTATTACTAGCTCTGGTTCATCTTTGTTGCTTCACCACAGTTTGCATTTGCCACACTTGTGTTCCCTGTTATCAACTGGCCTTGATTATGTTTTGATTCAAAACTTCTGTTCACCTGCATGTATTGTTGGTTCATTGTGATATTTGTTCATTTGTGTTTCACTGGTAGCACTTGACTTGTTGCAGTTGATTTAGTTGTTCCCTGTACTTGTGCACTGTTGTGTCTAGTTCTTTTCATTCATGTTGCAACTCAAATGTTTCACTCTGATATATATATATGCATTTGCCACTGAGCTTGATTCATGCAGTCTTCATTAGCTCGTGTGCTTCCAGTGTTGCCACTGTGTCAAGTATGGTTTCATGCCTTGTAGTTATCTGGTAGTAGCTGTTGTATCACTTGGTGTCTTGAACATTGTTTTTATGCCTGATACATATTACTTGACCATCGTTGCTGCATTGTTAACAGTGCTTTTGTTTGATTTGTGCACACGAGTTGGCGGGGCAGTGCACACGGGTACAAATGTATGTGTGTGTACTGCAGCCACTTATGTATACCTGTCCCTGTAATATCTATGTGCACGACTTTGTGATGAAATCAAGTGTGATTGATGACGAATAACCCAAATAACTGAGGCAAATCATATTTTCAAAAATCGTATTTCATTTTATATTGCAAAAATATTTCTTTTTCAATTTTACCGCGTTATTAAATATTTTTGCAGATTGCTCAGATGCTGGATTCAAACTGGAATGCAGTTGAAGATAAAAATACGAGTGTGAGTGATATGTAGTGAGGTTAACTGTAAATGTGAAATGTGATGTGATTGTAATCAAAGTTGTATAGTTATAGTGAGAGATTGAAATTTTACTATTCAAAATTGTAATAAATATTTGTTTGAATAAAATTTCTGTTTGAATTCAAATTCTGTGTCATTTAATTTTATTCAGCAAATATTTATTTATTTTATGAAAAATAAAATAGTACATTAACAAATACATTTAAACGAATGTATATATGTTTATTATCATCAAACAAAAATCATATAAGCGCAAAGCGCATATTCAAGATTACCGTGGCTGGTCTTCGATTTACCATCGCTGGAGAGTGGTGCACCATGGTACTGTTCCATTTCAAATCCATGCACGCATTTCTAAAAGTCGTACGACACTGTTTCGCCATTTCGGACGGATGTTGCACCGTGCACCGTGGATGTTGCACCCTGTAGATATCGATTATTCGGACGCCCATAACTTCTGGCTCGTTTAGAGTTACGGGAGCCATAACCTGTTAAAACGAAGGCCTTGATGAGTTCTACGGCTTTGACAGCTTTCATCCGTCAACGGATAGATTAATACCCAAAAAGGACAACCCGAATCTCAATCGGGTCTCATAAGTTTTTTACCCTTCGTTTTTTCGACACGTGGATTTTTATAGTAAAACGGGATTACCGTGGCTCGTCTTCGATTTACCGTCGTTGGAGAGTGGTGCACCATGGTACTGTTCCGTTTCAAATCCAAGCATGCATTTGTAAAAGTCATACGGCACTGTTTCGCCATTTCGTACGGATGTTGCACCTTGCACCGTGGATGTTGCACCCTGTAGATATCGATTATTCGGACGGCCATAATTTCTGGTTCGTTTAGAATTACGGGAGCCATAACCTGTCAAAACAAAGGCCTCGATGAGTTCTACGGCATTGACTACTTACAGCCATCAACGGATAGATTAATGCTTAAAAAGGACAACCTGAATCTCAATCGGGTCTCGTAAGTTTTTTACCCTTCGTTTTTTCGACAGATGGATTTTTATGGTAAAATGGGATTACCGTGGCTCGTCTTCGATTCACCATCGCTGGAGAGTGGTGCACCATGGTCATTTCAAATCCATGCACGCAATTATAAAAGTCGTACGGCACTGTTTCGCCATTTCGGACGGATGTTGCACCTTGCACCGTGGATGTTGCACCCTGTAGATATCGATTATTCGGAGGGCCATAATTTCTGGCTTGTTTAGAATTACGGGAGCCATAACCTGTCAAAACGAAGGCCTCGATGAGTTCTACGGCTTTGACTGCTTTCAGCCGTCAACGGATAGATTAATGCCCAAAAAGGACAACCCGAATCTCAATCGGGTCTCGCATGTTTTTTACCCTTCGTTTTTTCGACACGTGGATTTTTACGGTAAAACGGGATTACCGCGGCTCGTCTTCAATTCACCATCGCTGGAGAGTGGTGCACCATGGTACTGTTCCGTTTAAAATCCATGCACGCAATTCTAAAAGTCGTAAGGCACTGTTTCGCCATTTCGGACGGATGTTGCACCTTGCACCGGGGATGTTGCACCCTGTAGATATCGATTATTCGGACGGCCATAACTTCTGGCTCGTTTAGATTTACGAGAGCCACAACCTGTCAAAACGAAGGCCTGGATGAGTTCTACGGTTTTGCCAGCTTTCAGCCATCAATGGACAGATTAGTGCCCAAAAAGGACAGCCCGAATGTCAATCGGGTCTCGTAAGTTTTTTACCCTTCGTTTTTTCGACACGTGGATTTTTACGGTAAAACGGGATTACCGTGGCTGGTCTTCGATTCACTATCGCTGTAGAGTGGTGCACCATGGTACTATTCCGTTTCAAATCAATGCACGCATTTCTAAAAGTCGTACGACACTGTTTCGCCATTTTGGACGGATGTTGCACCTTGCACCGTGGATGTTGCACCCTGTAGATATCGATTGTTCGGACGGCCATAACTTCTGGCTCGTTTAGAGTTACAGGAGACATAACCTGTTAAAACGAAGGCCTCGATAAGTTCTACGGCTTTGACGGCTTTCAGCCATCAACGGATAGATTAATTTCCGAAAAGGACAACCCGAATCTCAATCGGGTCTCGTAAGTTTTTTACCCTTCGTTTTTTCGACACGTGAATTTTTACGGTAAAACGAGATTACCGTGGCTGGTCTTCGATTTACCTTTGCTGGAGAGTGGTGCACCATGGTACTGTTCCGTTTCAAATCCATGCATGCATTTCTGAAAGTCGTACGGCGCTGTTTCGCCATTTCGGACGGATGTTGCACCTTGCACCGTGGATGTTGCACCATATAGATATCGATTATTCGGACGGCCATAACTTCTGGCTCGTTTAGAGTTACGGAAGAAATAACCTGTCAAAACGAAGGCCTGGATTAGTTCTACGGCTTTGACAGCTTTCAGCCGTCAACGGATAGATTAATGCCCAAAAAGGACAACCCGAATCTCAATCGGGTCTCGTAAGTTTTTTACCCTTCGTTTTTTTCGACACGTGGATTTTTACGGTAAAACGGGATTACCGTGGCTGGTCTTCGATTTACCTTCGCTGGAGAGTGGTGCACCAAGGTACTGTTCCGTTTCAAATCCATGCACGCATTTCTAAAAGTCGTACAGCACTGTTTCGCCATTTCGGATGGATGTTGCACCCTTTAGATAACGATTATTCGGACGGCCATAACTTCTGGCTCGTTTACAGTTACGGGAGCAATAACCTGTCAAAACGAAGGCCTTGATTAGTTCTACGGCTTAGACAGCTTTCAGCCATCAACGGATAGATTAATGCCCAAAAAGGACAACCCGAATCTCAATCGGGTCTCGTAAGTTTTTTACCCTTCGTTTTTTTCGACATGTGGATTTTTACGGTAAAATGGGATTACCGTGGCTCGTCTTCGATTCACCATCGCTGGAGAGTGGTGCACCATGGTACTGTTCCGTTTCAAATCCAAGCATGCATTTCTAAAAATCATACGGCACCGTTTCGCCATTTCGGACGGATGTTGCACCTTGCACCGTGGATGTTGCACCTTGTAGATATCGATTATTCGGACGGCCATAACTTCTGCCTCGTTTCAAATCCATGCATGCATTTCTAAAAGTCATATGACACAGTTTCGCCATTTCGGACGGATGTTGCATCTTGCACGTGGATGTTGCACCCTGTAGATATCGATTATTCGGACGGCCATAACTTCTGGCTCGTTTAGAATTACGGGAGCCATAACCTGTCAAAACAAAGGCCTCGATGTGTTATACAGCTTTGCCAGCTTTCAGCCGTCAACGGATAGATTAATGCCAAAAAGGACAGCCCGAATCTCAATCGGGTCTCGTAAGTTTTTTACCCTTCGTTTTTTTGACACGTAGATTTTTACGGTAAAACGGGATTACCATGGCTGGTCTTCAATTCACCATCACTGGAGAGTGGTGCACCATGGTACTGTTCCGTCTCAAATCCATGCACACATTTCTAAAAGTCGTACGACACTGTTTCGCCATTTCGGACGGATGTTGCACCTTGCACCGTGGATGTTGAACCCTGTAGATATCGACTATTCGGACGGCCATAACTTCTGGCTCGTTTAGAGTTACGGGAGCCATAACCTGTTAAAACGAAGGTCTCGATAAGTTCTACGTCTTTGACGGCTTTCAGCCGTCAACGGATAGATTAATGCCCAAAAATGACAACCCGAATCTCAATCGGCTCTCGTAAGTTTTTTACCCTTCGTTTTTTCGACACGTGGATTTTTACGGCAAAACGGGATTACCGTGGCTGGTCTTTGATTTACCTTCGCTGGAGAGTGGTGCATCATGGTACTGTGCCGTTTCAAATCCATGCACGCATTTCTAAAAGTCGTACGGCACTGTTTCGCCATTTCGGACGGATGTTGCACCTTGCACCGTGGATGTTGCACCATATAGATATCGATTATTCGGACGGCCATAACTTCTGGCTCGTTTAGAGTTACGGGAGAAATAACCTGTCAAAACGAAGGCCTTGATTAGTTCTACGGCTTTGACCGCTTTTAGCAGTCAACGGAAAGATTAATGCCCAAAAAGGACAACCCGAATCTCAGTCGGGTCTCGTAAGTTTTTTACCCTTCGTTTTTTTCGACATGTGGATCTTTACGGTAAAACGGGATTACCGTGGCTCGTCTTCAATTTACCATCATTGGAGAGTGGTGCATCATGGTACTGTTCCGTATCAAATCCAAGCACACATTTGTAAAAGTCGTACGGCACTGTTTCGCCATTTCGGACGGATGTTGCACCTTGCACCGTGGATGTTGCACCCTGTAGATATCGATTATTCGGATGGCCATAACTTCTAGCTCGTTTAGAATTACGGGAGCCATAACCTGTCAAAACGAAGGCCTCGATGAGTTATACGGTTTTGCCAGCTTTCAGCCGTCAACGGATAGATTAATGCCCAAAAAGGACAGCCCGAATCTCAATCGGGTCTCGTAAGTTTTTTAACCTTCGTTTTTTCGACACGTGGATTTTTACGGTAAAACGGGATTACCGTGGCTCTTCTTCGATTCACCATCGCTGTAGAGTGGTGCACCATGGTACTGTTCCGTTTCAAATCCATGAACGCAATTCTAAAAGTCGTACGACACTGTTTCGCCACTTCGGACGGATGTTGCACCTTGCACCGTGGATGTTGCACCCTGTAGATATCGATTATTCGGACGGCCATAACTTCTGGCTCGTTTAGAATTACGGGAGCCTTAACTTGTCAAAACGAAGGCCTCGATGAGTTCTACAGCTTTACCAGCTTTCGGCCCTCAACGGATTGATTAATGCCCAAAAAGAACAGCCCGAATCTCAATCGGGTCTCGTAAATTTTTTACCCTTCGTTTTTTCGACACGTGGATTTTTACGGCAAAACGGGATTACCGTGGCTGGTCTTCGATTTACCTTCGCTGGAGAGTGGTGCATCATGGCACTGTTCCGTTTCAAATCCATGCACACATTTCTAAAAGTCGTACGGCACTGTTTCGCCATTTCGGACGGATGCTGCACCTTGCACCGTGGATGTTGCACCATATAGATATCGATTATTCGGACGGCCATAACTTCTGGCTCGTTTAGAGTTACGGGAGAAATAACCTGTCAAAACGAAGGCCTTTGATTAGTTCTACGGCTTTGACCGCTTTCAGCCATCAACGGATAGATTAATGCCCAAAAAGGACAACCCGAATCTCAATTGGGTCTCGTAAGTTTTTTACCCTTCGTTTTTTTTCGACATGTGGATCTTTACGGTAAAACGGGATTACCGTGGCTCGTCTTCGACTTACCATCATTGGAGAGTGGTGCATCATGGTACTGTTCTATATCAAATCCAAGTACACATTTGTAAAAGTCGTACGACACTGTTTCGCCGTTTCGGACGGATGTTGCACCTTGCACCGTGGATGTTGCACCCTGTCGATATCAATTATTCGGACGGCCATAACATCTGGCTCGTTTGGAGTTACGGGAGCCTGTCAAAACGACGGCCTCAATATGTTCTACGGATTTGACAGCTTACAGCCGTCAACGGATAGATTAATGCCCAAAAAGGACAACCCGAATCTCAATCGGCTCTCGTAAGTTTTTTACCCTTCGTTTTTTCGACACGTGGATTTTTATGGTAAAACGGGATTACCGTGGCTGGTCTTCGATTTACCTTCGCTGGAGAGTGGTGCACCAAGGTACTGTTCCGTTTCAAATCCATGCACGCATTTCTAAAAGTCGTACGGCACTGTTTCTCAATTTCGGATGGATGTTGCACCTTGCACCGGGATGTTGCACCCTGTAGATATCGATTATTCGGACGGCCATAACTTCTGGCTCATTTAGAATTACGGAAGCAATAACCTGTCAAAACGAAGGCCTTGATTAGTTCTACGGCTTTGACAGCTTTAAGCCGTCAACGGATAGATTAATGCCCAAAAAGGACAACCCGAATCTCAATCGGGTCTCGTAAGTTTTTTACCCTTCGTTTTTTTCGACATGTGGATTTTTACGTTAAAACGGGATTACCGTGGCTCGTCTTCGATTTACCATCGTTGGAGAGTGGTGCATCATGGTACTGTTCCGTATCAAATCCAAGCACACATTTGTAAAAGTCGTACGGCACTGTTTCGCCATTTCGGACGGATGTTGCACCATGCACCGTGGATGTTGCCCCCTATAGATATCGATTATTCGGACGGCCATAATTTCTCGCTCGTTTAGAATTACGGGAGCCATAACTTGTCAAAACGAAGGCCTAGATGAGTTCTACGTCGTTGACTGATTTCAGCCATCAACGGATATATTAATGCCCAAAAAGGACAACCCGAATCTCAATCGGGTCTCGCAAGTTTTTTACCCTTCGTTTTTTCGACACGTGGAATTTTACAGTAAAACGGGAATACCGTGGCTCGTCTTCGATTCACTATCGCTGGAGAGTGGTGCACCATGGTACTGTTCGTTTCAAATCCATGCACGCATTTCTAAAAGTCGTACGGGACTGTTTCGCCATTTCGGACGGATGTGGCACCTTGCACCGTGGATGTTGCACCCTATAGATATCGATTATTCGGATGGTCATAACTTCTGGCTCGTTTAGAGTTACGGGAGCCATAACCTGTCAAAACGAAGGCTTGATGAGTTCTACGGCTTTGACAGCTTTCAGCCGTCAACGGATAGATTAATGCCCAAAAAGGACAACCCGAATCTCAATTGGGTCTTGCAAGTTTTTTACCCTTCGTTTTTTCGACACTTGGATTTTTACGGTAAAACGGGATTACCGTGGTTGGTCTTCGATTCACCATCGCTGGAGAGTGGTGCACCATGGTACTATTCCCTTTCAAATCCATGCACGCATTTCTAAAAGCCGTACGACACTGTTTCACCATTTCGGACGGATGTTGCACCTTGCACCGTGGATGTTGCACCCTGTAGATATCGATTATTCGGACGGCAATAACTTCTGGATCGTTTAGAGTTACGGGAGCCATAACCTGTCAAAACGAAGGCCTCGATAAATTCTACGGCTTTGACGGCTTTCAGCCATCAACGGATAGATTAATGCCCAAAAAGGGCAACCCGAATTTTAATCGGCTCTCGTAAGTTTTTTTCCCTTCGTTTTTTCGACACGTGGATTTTTACGGTAAAACTGGATTACCGTGGCTGGTCTTCGATTTACCTTCGCTGGAGAGTGGTGCACCAAGGTACTGTTCCGTTTCAAATCCATGCACGCATTTCTAAAAGTCGTACGGCACTGTTTCGCCATTTAGGACGGATGTTGCACCTTGCACCGTGGATGTTGCACCCTGTCGATATCGATTATTCGGACGGCCATAACTTCTGGCTCGTTTAGAGTTACGGGAGCCATAATCTGTCAAAACGAAGGCCTTGATGAGTTCTACGACTTTGACAGCTTTCAGCCATCAACGGATAGATTAATGCCCAAAAAGCGCAACCCGAATCTCAATCGGGTCTTGCAAGTTTATTACCCTTCGTTTTTTTTTACACGTGGATTTTTACGGTAAAACGGGATTACCGTGGCTCGTCTTCGATTCACCATCGCTGGAGAGTGGTGCACCATGATACTGTTCCGTTTCAAATCCGTGCACGCAATTCTAAAAGTCGTACGGCACTGTTTTGCCATTTCGGACGGATGTTGCACCTTGCACCGTGGATGTTGCACCATGTAGATATCGATTATTCGAACGACCATAACTTCTGGCTCGTTTAGAGTTACGGGAGCCATAACCTGTCAAAACGAAGGCCTCGATGAGTTTTACGGCTTTGACAGCTTTCAGCTGTCAATGGATAGATTAATGCCCAAAAAGGACAACCCGAATCTCAATCGGGTCTCGTAAGTTTTTTACCCTTCGTTTTTTCGACACGTGGATTTTTACGGTAAAACGGGTTTACCGTGGCTGGTGTTTGTGTCAAAATTGGGCACAACACTCTTCGGGAGTCGTTGAAAAGATAATAGTCAAGAATGTAAGTTCAAAACAGATATTATCTAACAAAAACTCCAATCAACAGTAAAGTAAATGCGTAGATAAGCAATTTATAGTGGTTCGGCGTGTTGCCTACGTCCACTGTGAAGTATTTTGACGTTTTATTGATTCTCTTTCAATGATTACAAGTAGTTGCAGTGATCAACAGCAAGTTACAACTGGAAATTCGAAATCAACGGTAAAATTGTGATGTAGGATGATGGAGATCTTGATCCGGCAGAGTCTGGACGCTTGAGTGTCGAAAGATCCCTTTTCTGTTGGCTCTAGGGCTCTATTTATAGGCGTAGGCTACTGATATTTTGCTGAAAACTCGGGAGACCACTTCTGGCACGTGAGGGGGCCCACATTCACGTTCTCAGGAAGTTTGGGCCCACTTTTGCATCGGTTCGAACTCCAGTCGAACCGATCAAGAATTCATCCAATCGAGGTGAAATTTGGCGTGGACACTCTTCGACATGATTGCAAGCTTCTGTGAAAATTTCGTTGCATTTGGATCAGTGGATTGGAAGATATGATGGGTTCGAAATGGGGTTCATTGCATGGCTGTTTGGTTCGAAACCATGCTTTTGAACCGATGGTTTCGAATCCATCATGGCACGCGTCTTCGTGGTGACGTGGAGCGCAAACTTCGAATCGATCCGGTCTTCACTCCGAGTTGACCGCCTCGACTCCATATATCTCGACGAATTTGAACCGATGGAAGACACGTCATCATGGTTGGTTGACCCAGTGGATTCGAATGAGGCTACACAGGATGGGTTCGAACTTGGCGTCATGGATGGGTTCGAACATGACTTCATGGATGGGTTCGAACGAGGTTCCATGTTTGGGTTCGAGCAATGTCCAATGATGGACTCGAACAAGGATTCTTGTTTGGAGTCGAACAAGGCTTTGTGGTGGGTTCGAAGCATGGTTTCTGTGATGGATACGAGCTGTGTCACTTCTCCATGGATACGAGGCCCATCGGTTCGAACACGATGGATTCGAAACTTATGAATTTGAAAGCGATCTTTTCGAACCGTTGGTTAATGATGGGTTCGAAACCTAAGCCTCCCCCTTCAAATTGAATCGATCAAAACTCGAGCGTATGAACTCGGATTGACTTGAAACTTGAGATGTTGACTCCTATGGTCTTTCTTGCCATGTCCTATCAATTGTAGCTCGATCTGGACTTGGACAAAATTCAGTGGTATCCATAGCGAGACGAAGTATGACCGGTCTCTGATACGAACTGTTCTCCGTTTCTGATCGATCTTTTTGTATCGCGGCTTTGCCAAAAACTGGATAACATTTTGCCCCCCAAAGTACGTCTTGTGGGAACATGACGTGCTTTGAACAGCTGCAATTTCTCTGAACAATCATTGCTCTCTTTTTTGTTGAAACTTGTATGTTGTATTGTTGTAACCTTGTGTTGATATGATTGATTGTTGTATAATAGTGCTTAGCCATTGCCTGTTGCATTTGTAATAGGATGGGTGTTTGATCCATATAAATGTTTAAAATTGATTGTTAGTTCGACATATATGCATATATGTTAGTTTGACCCTTGTAAACGTCGCGCGTCCATGAGTCGTGTTAGTTTTGTTTGCTATTGACTTCGTATTGATTCTCTCCTGAACCGATTTTGAAATTTGAATTGAGACAACGCTTGATGGTTGTTTTGGAAGGTTCCTTCGTATCGATCCTCTCCTGAATCGATGCAGAAGGTTGAAGAAACGACTCTGCGTTGCGTGAATGTGACATTTCAAACAGATATGTTGGAGCATCGATGGGTTCGAAATCTATATTCGTATGGATGGAGTATACTTGTGTTGTGATGGGTTCAAAACTGACATTCGAACCAGTATGGAAGGATGGATACGAACTAGTTGATTTGCACAAGAGCTTTTCGAACCGATGGTTTCGAAAGGAGGTTTCGTACCGAACTACGCTTCGACTGGTTGCGACCGGTCAAGATTACCGGAAGAGCAATCGTCTCGGTTGCTCCCAACGCGCCATATAAATAGCAGAGGGTTCGCCATTTTTCACTTTTTACCTTTTTACTCTTGCCTTGTTTTACTGTGCGCTGCATCGTTTCGAAACTCCATAGAAGAAGGCACTGTGTTTTGTATTCGAACCATTCAAGATCCAAGTTTTTAATTCCTCGAACCTATCACCCAAACTAGGTAATTAACCTCGAATCCACATGGCAAAGCTACCTCGAACCTATCATTCCTTCATCGATCGGCCTTTCTAGGGATTTGGTAAAACTAGATCTGACTTCTGGAGGAATTTCGAATCGATTCAGAGACTCGTGTACGAATCGAAGGGGGGCATCATCATTCTCTTTCAGATTTCGAATCGATCCTTGTGATTTCCCTTGGAGGGGGCGCAGTTCGCACCAAGTTGACTATGATGTTGGGTCGTATCGGTGCAAAACGATCGATACGAAAAGCAGCCATTGGTTGGTTCGAAGCTCTCAACTTCGCATCGATACGAAACATTCCTTTACGACCGATACGAAAGGTATCGATTCGAACTCGATTGATGTTAAGTTGAGGTTTTCCTGATCGGTACGAACTAATTGACCAAGGACCGATTCGAAGTTATCCCCCACTGATCGATTCGAGCTCGGCGTTTTTATGGATTTGAAGTGTGCCCCTCTGCATCGATTCGAAGTCACCCTTCATTGATCGATTCGAGCTTGGCACTTGACTATCGATTAGAAGCTCGCTCCTTTGGATCGATTCGAAGTGGTACGATGATGGGTTCGAACAAGTTACTTGTGATCGGTTCGAAACTCCATATAGTGGATATCAAAGTTTGATATTTTCTAAGCATAATTCCGTCGAGCTTCACTCCTGCATATTTGGACATGTTAAACTGCATACTTGACCACCTTTCGAAGCTCGTCGACGGAACAATAACAATTTCTATTCGAATCAATTTTCCTTATGTGAAGGGTTTAGCGATGACGGTCAGCGATGACGGTCATTACAACTGGGCTTTGTAGCTTTGTCGTTTGCGTGTTTTCTTTAATTCTGTGATATTCATCCAAGTAATGCACAGCACCGCACAACACACATTCATACACTATACACTGGGGAATTCACGGGTCTCTTGTCATCTAATGATTGTTTCTCATAAGTTAGCTAGCTATGGAACCGTCAAGTTCAAAGCAGCAGGAGATTCAAGGTACAGCCTCTCCGAGACTAGAGGTTCCGGACATTGATCCTGAGATCGTCGGTCCAGCCCCGGACGAATTGCCTAATGCGTCGTTCATTGCAAATCCATCGGATTCCGTTCCATCCAATATCTCTGAAGATATGTTGGGAAGAATATGCTTGAGGCACGGCCTGTCACTGGATGATGTGTTACTGCCGGGGCCGAATGATGGACCGCACAATCCACCAAAAGGGTATACTGCATTCAACCGCCACGCGTGTGCGGCCGGGACACTTCCTCCGTTCAACGAGTATATAAGGGAAGTATTGTCGTTTTTGAGGATCGCCCCATCTCAGCTGCACCCGAACGGATATGCGTCGATCAATAGCTTGTTCATTGCATTTATAGAATATCTCCATCGACCACCACTCCCGATTGAGATCAGATACTTGTTCAATGTCAAAACTCGGGGTGATTATCCTTCCTTCACATTTTTGGAAGCGGTGAGGAAATACCAAGTGGTTACTGGGTCCTGGACCAGGTTGAGCTACTATAGGATGGAATGGTTCTATGTCAGGTGTCCTCCGGGGTTTTCCCGGCGATGGTTAGTCAGACGTGAGTGTAGCTGAGTTATCAAGTAAATACTGAGGCAATTGCTGTGAAAGCGAAACTTATGTTTTTTCTCTTTTTTACAGCGGCGATTCAGCGACCTGAGGGCGAGCACTTTAGGGAGATGGTGCGAGTGCTTCGAGAAGTCCCGAGTGGAGATAGGGATATTGAGCTGCTCTTGAGGGATAGGAATCTCCGAACTTACGGATTGATTGAATGAGGGCAGAGCATACTGTTTGAGAGGGCATTAAAGGCCGTTTTGAAAAAATGAGTCAAGCACAAGAAGCCTAAAGTTATTATAGCCGAGGAGGCTGATTCTGAAAGAACTCACACTAACGACGAGCCGTTGTTGGAGCCTACAGACGTGGCTCAAGATGTTGAAGAGCAAAGAAAAGGCAAGGCAGCCGTCGTCACGTCAACTAAGAAGGAGAGATGGAAGTCGGTTGTCACGGCCTGATCCTCCCCCAGAGTTAGAATTTCCGAGATGTCTCCTCCGCGAACCGAAAGTCTTTACGAAGGGCTTACCGACCTTCCAATCCTGGATGATGTGTCTTTTCACCGTAGCGCCGGGTTGGAGGAGTTTCATCGTACTCTTGAATTGAGCGAGCCTTTTATTACTAGCTCAGTCGACACTTCTGGTTGGTCGGGGGAAATGCATATTCATACACATTTCACAACACTACATAGTCCCGAGTCTTAGGTCATCGGTTTCGAGAAACCACTAACTCTATTCTCATTTTGCTTTGCAGATATTATGACTGGACGTGGTTCGATGCTAGGGAGCCTACGACATGCTCGCAGATCTTCCTCATATTACGATTCACAACGGAGAGAAGGAGATAGGAGTTACGTTCGCAGGTACTCCGGGTACTCTAGCCAAGAATGGAGAGATAGGGATTACAGACATCGGTCTCGATCACGCACCCCTCCTCCAAGAGCTCCTATTCAGCCTCCTGTCCATGTTCCTCGTCCTTATGATTCCTCGTACTACCAGTCGACCTCTCAATCTTCTAGGCATGAACCTCGCCATCCCAGATCTGAGGCAATGCCTCCAGTAGTTGCGGAACAACCTCCTGCTGAAATTTCGGGAGAAGGAGCAATCAGGATTGCTCAGCTGAAGAAGGACTTTCTGAATATTTGCTTCGACAACTATATCTTTCCTCTTCACTTGAAAAGAATTCCGCCGAAGGCCGAACAGACGGCGCACGATTATGTGCACGATTTTTATGCCCAATACAGGGCGTGGTACAAGGCGGCTGAGAAAGCGTCGTCACTGGCCTTTGAGCGTGGGGCCACCATTGAGAAAATGCAGGCTGAGTTGGCCCAAAAGAGCCGTATTATCGATGTGCTAAACACTAAGGCTGGGTCTTCTCGGAAATCCAAAATGGAGGCTATCAAAAAAGCCGATGAAACCCAAGCAACAATGGACAGGATGAAACGTGAGCATTATGCCACGGTAGAGGTCATGGGCCATCGAAACACCATGGTTAATGCCGAGAGGGACGCAGCCCTAAAGGAGTTGAACGAGCTTAAGTCAAAGTTCGCCGAAATCGCCAAGGATAGGGATGATGCGAACAATGCAGCCCAGGAGGCGTGTGAACAAGCCGTGACTCTCCGGACTGAACGGGATGCGGCAGTAGCCAAGGTCCAGGCGGTTGAAATGGAGGTTGAAGAGAAATTTCGTCAAGCGGAGGCCAGGCTGGAGGCTGATATTGAAGATTTGCTTATCACTTGCAATGCCAACGTGTTGAGACATCGAAATTTGGCCTGGCTCCAAGATTACCCGGTGCACCTCCGCAATGCTTGGGATCGATTGGTTGAGGAAGAAGAGGAAGCACACCCGGACGAATCGGTCGACCGATTTGAACTTGAAAACCGGTTGTTGACTGATGATGAGAAGAAGGTTCTCCACGATGCTATTATTTCTCAAGAAAAGGAGATGATCGGTGGTCGACCTCTGGAGGTTGGAGAAGGGTCAAGTATCGAGCATCATGCTACTATTATTGAAGTCACCGCTCCACCTTCGGTAGTACCTGTATCTGTGGTCGGTACATAACTTGTTCCTGCTTATGACCCGAAACAGCCGCGGTTATCTCCTATTCGGGAGCATGCTTCTGAGGCCGCTCAGTCGTTCGCAAGTCAAACTGGGAAGGTATTCCGAACTTACCTCAAGTGTTTTCCGAATAGGGAGTTTGTTCTGAAGCAGTTACTGATAACTTCTTCTTATCTTTGTTTAGTGACTGGAGCTACTTCGATTGCCGCGACCCAAGAATCAAGCAAAGGGGATAAGGCCATCACCACCGAGACTACTGTTGTGACTACAGTATCAACCGAGGCGGCGCAGGGGAGGTCCCTATCTCTTGACGAACAAATGGTGAGTGAGCTGCTTGGCCAACAGGGTGGCTCTTTCACTGACTTGCCATTTATCATTAGTGACCTTCCGCCGACCTCCAGCTCTTCAATGCAGACTACGGATGCCCCCAGCCAGGTCCAGACGATTCGTGATGAAGAGATCCTGGCCGAGATTCAAGCTAAATTAGAAGCTGCGGGGCAAAGTGGTAGTGTTGGCGGTGGCACGGCGGCGCAGAGCCCAGCACCTGCGAGGATAGTATCGTCGGGTGGCACTATCCCATCTTCCGTTGCGGGTCCAGTCCCTCCTACTCCTCCGGCGGGGAGCCTTCATTTAGATTCAAGTTCTGAGGAGCACGTAGATATTATGCCCCCGGCCGAAGAGCAACCACCAGTGAGGAGGTCGTCCAAACGAAGGATTTCCGTTCCTAGCGATTCTGATGACGAACCGCTGATAAGGAAGCCAAGAAAGAAAGAGTAACTCGGCCTCCCAAGTAGATATTTTGGTAGATAGGAACTTGTTTTCGTTTTTTGTTAGTAGGTCGTGTATAGATGCAGGTTCGGCCCATGCTAGTAGGCATTCTTTTTTGGAAGAACTTATTTGCGTGTAAGTTCTTGTCTTCAGTTAGTTGAAATAAAATTTAGTTTCTTTGTTTCAACTCTCATTTCTTTTGTGCTTAAGTGTTTGTAGCGTTATGTTTTCAGTCCGGTGTACTTGTGGTGTTTTTTACCGTCAAGTAGAGTTTGTTTTTATTTTCCAAGTCTACGAATCTTGGTCGCAAGTTGTAATCGATGAATAATCGAACTTCAGACATTGTATCACTTTGATTAGCGATTAACACTTAACTTTTTCGCCCCCTAGTCTCGGGGAATAGCATTTGTGTTTTGGTGGTCGAGTGCGTTATTGCAAACTTTGAGCGCATGTCCACATTCCGGGGACTAAGGATAATTTGTAATCGATAACTTGGTTCGCACTATGGGAATTTGAGAGTTATCGATGTTTGTAGTATGGTTCGCGTTCCGGGAACCTAGAATTGATGTTTACACTCCACTTCACGCTCTGGGAATCTGGAGTTAGCGTGGATGCTTCGGTTCGCGCTCCGGGAACCTGTAATTTATGTTTATACTCCAATTCATGCTTTGGGGGCTCGAGGTTAGCACGGATGCTTCGGTTCGCGCTCCGGGAACCTGTAATTTATGTTTATACTCCAATTCATGCTTTGGGAACTCGGAGTTAGCACGGATGCTTCGGTTCGCGCTTTGGGAACCTAGAATAGACGTTTATACTCCAGTTCACACTCTGGGAAGTCGGAGTCAGCCGATAGATGGCCAGTCACACCTATTTGGGATTTTTAGGAATTCGTTCACACTCTGGGAACGATGGATTTGATGTTTATACTCCAATTCACAATCTGGGAAGTTGGAGTCCGTTCGCACTCCGGGAACGAATTTTTGAATGTTTATACTCCAATTCACGCTCTGGGAAGTTGGAGTCCGTTCGCACTCTGGGAACGAATTATTGAATGTTTATACTCCAATTCGCGCTCTGGGAAGTTAGAGTCCGTTCGCGCTCTGAGAACGAATTATTGAATGTTTATACTCCAATTCGCGCTCTGGGAAGTTGGAGTCCGTTCACGCTCTGGGAACGAGTTATGGAATGTTTATACTCCAATTCGCGTTGTGGGAAGTTGGAGTCCGTTCACGCTCTGGGAAAGAGTTATGGAATGTTTATACTCCAATTCGCGCTGTAGGAAGTTGGAGTCCGTTCGCGCTCCGGGAACGAATTGTTTAATGTTTATACTCCAATTCACGCTCTGGGAAGTTGGAGTCCGTTCACGCTCTGGGAACGAGTTATGAAATGTTTATACTCCAATTCGCGCTGTGGGAAGTTGGAGTCCGTTCATGCTCTGGGAACGAGTTATGGAATGTTTATACTCCAATTCGCGCAGTGGGAAGTTGGAGTCCGTTCGCGCTTTGGGAACGAATTGTTAGATGGTTTGTCGTGTGTTGGTCCAGTTCAGCCTTTGTCGTGGCGGCTTGCCCCCGAGCTGGGATTTCACTTAGTGAGTGGCCGGTCGTATCGCAGTCACTCGCTATTTGAATAAATTCCATTATTTGATGGAACTTAGCTCTTCGTGTGTCGTGATTGTTGAGCGTTGTATTCGGTGAATCACAGCTTTAGCTTGAAGAGATAGCATTTTATTTGCTGAAATAAGAAAATGTGGCAAAGTCAGTGCCTTATTACAAATTCAAATTTCAGAACGTAAAAGAAACTGCAAAGTATTCATAGATTGAAGGAACCTGTCATGTGTGACAGTGACGAGGTTCTTCGTCGTTCCAGGCTCATGAGTAAGTAGGCCCGCCGCTGATGGCCTTTATCACCAATCTTCCATGGGGACAAGTCGAGTCCTCCTGCCTCGATCGATTGGGTTCATTGATTGGATTGGATGGGCTCGCTTCTCTGGGCTGTGGTGTCCGCAGAAACTGTTCCAGCTTCCTTTCTCTGACCAGTTTTTCAACAAGATCCTGTAAGTGACGACACTCGTTCATATTGTGCCCGTAGCCTTCATGGAACCTGCAAAATTTTCCCGTCTGGATTTGTCTCTCTGACGACGGTCTTGGAGCAGGTTTTTCATATTGAATTGTATTACGGGTCTGCAAATACAAGTCCTCCAGTGAAGTATTCAAAGGGGTATAACTGTCGAACATCGGATTTTTGCGTTGCGGGCCACGATTTTGATCTTGTTTTTTAAGTTAATTCACGCTCTCTCTTCGCCGAGCTTGTTTATTTTTAATGTTCAACTGAACTTTTACGGAGCTCTCACCGGACTGTTTTATTGCAACATTGCTTTGGGTCCCTTCCGCATTTGGCCCTGCGTCAGTTTGCTTCCTAGACTGTTTCGCGTCTTCCTGTCTCAGGAATTGAGCTGCTTTGGCATGGAAACGGTCCAATGATGCAGGTGGTTTCCCAGCTAGCCAATTGCCGAATTCGGAATCGGGGTCGATCCCCTTAGTCAGCGCCATAAGGATGGAGTTATCGTTTGGATTACTAATCTCCGCGCATGCAGTATGGAATCTTTCTTAGTAGTGTCTGAGTGTCTCTCCGGGAGCTTGTGTGACACTAGATAGAGTGTTGACATCTTTCGGCCTTGCGACGTGCATGCGGAATTGCTCAACGAATTTTGTAGCTAACTGATCGAAGGAAGAGATGGATCGAGGTGGTAGTCGGGTGAACCACATGGTAGCGATGCCCCTCAAGGATATGGGGAAACTATGACACTTCACTGCATCGTCAGCTCTGGCAGCAGTCATCGACCATTCATATTTCAAAATATGTTGGTTGGGGTCGGAGTTTCCCTCGTACATGGGTAGAGAGGGCATTCGGAATCGCCGTGGGGGTTCAGCATTAAGAATATCGTCCGTAAAGGGAGTGTGACTTCGGGAAACTCCCCAATCGTCATTTGTGAATCCCTGACTCTCACGGATCATCTGACGTATCATAGTTGAAAGATCCGGCATTTGTGCCGGAGTATGATCACGTTCCATACTTCGGGCTTGAACCGGATATCGCCGACGGTCCAAGTCTCGCCTTCTTGGCTCATAGTCCTCTGGGACGTACGGTTCAGGAGTACGACCGCTATGACGACGGTCCAGGTCTGACTGATCTTGAGCGTCGATCCATGGTTCGACCGCAACGTTAGTGGTGCGGTATTCTGCGGCGTGGTGAGGAACGGCACCTCCTCGGGAGGAGGGTCCGGTTTGGAAACTGGCTGACGGACCAACTCTTATTTGTCCAACGGTCAATGTCGGTTGGTTTCCAACGGGTGGCATACGACTCCCATCTAACCGGGGTCGTGGAGGCCGGGTATGATAATCAGAAGATGAAGAACTTTCGCGGGAGGAGCGAGAAGCATGATCTCTCATGGATCTCTTTCGTTTCTGGCGATCCAGCTTGTTGATTAGCTCAGCGTTAGCGCGTAGCTGTTCTTCTAGTTGTCGCCGACTCTGGGTCAGCTCTTGGAGCAGCAATTGCAACTCTTATCGGGTGACCGGTCCCGACGGTTCCGATTGCCCAGCGGCATCTTGATTAGATGAAGGTAGAGGGGCAGGATTCTGTCTATCCTGTTCTTCTTGATTGTCAGCGTTTGAGGTGGTTCTTGTGCTAACCATAATGAGAGTTGAATTCCTTTCCTAGACTTTATGCAAATCTGAATAGAAGGGAAGGAAGTCGGATTCAATGATCTGGATCTCTCTCTTAGATTTATTCAATCCGGTATCGATGACAGATCCAACAAGCAGGAGAAAAGCTGGGTTCTCTTAATGAAAGCACCAAAGTGTTTGTGTCAAAATTGGGCACAACACTCTTCGGGAGTCGTTGAAGAGATAGTAGTCAAGAATGTAAGTTCAAAACAGTTATTATCTAACAAAAACTCCAATCAACAGTAAAGTAAATGCATAGACAAGCAATTTATAGTGGTTCGGCGTGTTGCCTACGTCCACTGTGAATATTTTGACGTTTTATTGATTCTCTTTCAATGATTACAAGTTGTTGCAGTGATCAACAGCAAGTTACAACTGGAAATTCAAAATCAACAGTAAAATTGTGATGTAGGATGATGGAGATCTTGATCCGGCAGAGTCTGGACGCTTGAGTGTCGAAAGATCCCTTTTCTATTGGCTTTGGGGCTCAATTTATATGCGTAGGCTGCTGATATTTCGCTGAAAACTCGAGAGACCACTTCTGGCATGTGAGGGGGCCCACACGCACGGTCTCAGGAAGTTTGGGCCCACTTTGGCATCGGTTCGAACTCCATTCGAACCGATCAAGAATTCATCCAATCGAGGTGAAATTTGGCGTGGACACTCTTCGACATGATTGTAAGCTTCTGTGAAAATTTTGTTGCATTTGCATCAGTGAATTGGAAGATATGATGGGTTCGAAATGGGGTTCATTGCATGGCTGTTTGGTTCGAAACCATGCTTTCGAACCGATGGTTTCGAATATCATGGCACGCGTCTTCGTGGTGACGTGGAGCGCAAACTTCGAATCGATCCGGTCTTCACTCCGAGTTGACCACCTCTACTCCATATATCTCGGCGAATTTGAACCGATGGAAGACACGTCATCATGGTTGGTTAACCCAGTGGATTCGAATGAGGCTACACAGGATGGGTTCGAACTTGGTATCATGGATGGGTTCGAACATGACTTCATGGATGGGTTCGAACGAGGGTACCATGTTTGGGTTCGAGCAATGTCCAATGATGGACTCGAACGAGGATTCTTGTTTGGAGTCGAACAAGGCTTTGTGGTGGGTTCGAAGCATGGCTTCTGTGATGGATATGAGCGGTGTCACTTCTCCATGGATACAAGGCCCATCAGTTCGAACACGATGGATTCGAAACTTATGGATTCGAAAGCGATCGTTTCGAACCGTTGGTCAACGATGGGTTCGAAACCTAAGCCTCCCCCTTCAAATTGAATCGATCAAAACTCGAGCGTATGAACTCGGATTGACTTGAAACTTGAGATGTTGACTCCTATGGTCTTTCTTGCCGTGTCCTATCAATTGTAGCTCGATCTGGACTTGAACAAAATTCAATGATATCCATAGCGAGACGAAGTATGACCGGTCTTTGAGACGAATTGTTCTCCGTTTCTGATCGATCTTTTGGTATTGCGGCTTTGCCGAAAAGCGGGATAACAGCTGGTCTTCGATTTACCATCGCTGGAGAGTGGTGCACCATGGTACTGTTCCATTTCAAATCTATGCACGCATTTCTAAAAGTCGTACGACACTGTTTCGCTATTTCGAACGGATGTTACACCTTGCACAGTGGATGTTGCACCCTGTAGATATCGATTATTCGGATGTCCATAAATTCTAGCTCGTTTAGAGTTACGGGAGCCATAACCTGTCAAAACGAAGGCCTTGATGAGTTCTACATCTTTGACAGCTTTCAGCCGTCAACGGATAGATTAATTCCCAAAAAGGACAACCCGAATCTCAATCGGGTCTCGTAAGTTTTTTACCCTTTGTTTTATCGACACGTGGATTTTTACGGTAAAACGGGACTACCGTGGCTCGTCTTCGATTTACCATAGTTGGAGAGTGGTGCACCATGGTACTGTTCCGTTTCAAATCCAAGCATGCATTTGTAAAAATCGTACGGCACTGTTTCGCCATTTCGGACGGATGTTGCACTTTGCACCGTGGATGTTGCACCCTGTAGATATCGATTATTCGGACGGCCATAATTTCTGGCTCGTTTAGAATAACGGGATCCATAACCTGTCAAAACGAAGGCCTCGATGAGTTCTACGGCTTTGATTGCTTTCAGCCATCAACGGATAGATTAATGCCCAAAAAGGACAACCCGAATCTCAATCGGGTATCGCAAGTTTTTTACCCTTCGTTTTTTCGACACGTGGATTTTTACGGTAAAACGGGATTACCGTGGCTCGTCTTCGATTCACCGTCGCTGGAGAGTGGTGCACCATGGTACTGTTCTGTTTCATATCCACGCACGCAATTCTAAAAGTCGTACGACACTATTTCGCCATTTCGGACGGTTGTTGCACCTTGCACCGTGGATGTTGCACCCTGTAGATATCGATTATTCGGACGGCCATAACTTCTGGCTCGTTTAGAATTATGGGAGCCATAACCTGTCAAAACAAAGGCCTCGGTGAGTTCTACGGCTTTGCCAGCTTTCAGCCGTCAACGGATAGATTAATGCCCAAAAAGGACAGCCCGAATCTCAATCGGGTCTCGTATGTTTTTTACCCTTCGTTTTTTCCACACGTGGATTTTTACTGTAAAATGGGATTACCGTGGCTGGTCTTAAATTCACCATCGCTGGAGAGTGGTGCACCATGGTACTGTTCCATTACAAATCCGTGCACGCATTTCTAAAAGTCGTACGACACTGTTTCTCCATTTCGGACGGATGTTGCACCTTGCACCGTGGATGTTGCACCCTGTAGATGTCGATTATTCGGACGGCCATAATTTCTGGCTCGTTTAGAGTTACGGGAGCCATAACCTGTCAAAACGAAGGCCTCGATAAGTTCTACGGCTTTGATGGCTTTCAGCTGTCAACGGATAGATTAATGCCCAAAAAGGACAACCCGAATCTCAATCGGGTCTCGTAAGTTTTTTCCCTTCGTTTTTTCGACACGTGGATTTTTACGGTAAAACAGGATTACCGTGGCTGGTCTTCGATTTGCCTTCGCTGGATAGTGGTGCACCATGGTACTGTTCCGTTTTAAATCCATGCACGCATTTCTAAAAGTCGTACGGGACTGTTTCGCCATTTCGGACGGATGTGGCACCTTGCACCGTGGATGTTGCACCCTGTAGATATCGATTATTCGGATGGTCATAACTTCTGGCTCGTTTAGAGTTACGGGAGCCATAACCTGTCAAAACGAAGGCTTGATGAGTTCTACGGCTTTGACAGCTTTCAGCCGTCAATGGATAGATTAATGCCCAAAAAGGACAACCCGAATCTCAATCGGGTCTTGCAAGTTTTTTACCCTTCGTTTTTTCGACACGTGGATTTTTACGGTAAAACGGGATTACCGTGGCTCGTCTTCGATTCCCCATCGCTGGAGAGTGGTGCACCACGGTACTGTTCCGTTTCAAATCCATGCACGCAATTCTAAAAGTCGTACGACACTGTTTCGCCATTTCAGATGGATGTTGCACCTTGCACCGTGGATGTTGCACCCTGTAGATATCGGTTATTCGGACGGCCATAACTTCTGGCTCGTTTAGAGTTACGGGAGCCATAACCCGTCAAAACGAAGGCCTTGATGATTTCTACAGTTTTGACAGCTTTCAGCCGTCAACGAATAGATTAATGCCCAAAAAGGACAACCCGAATCTCAATCGGGTCTCGTATGTTGTTTACCCTTTGTTTTTTCGACACGTGGATTTTTATGGTAAATCGGGATTACCGTGGCTGGTCTTCGATTCACCATCGCTGGAGAGTGGTGTACCATGATACTGTTCCATTTCAAATCCAAGCACACATTTCTAAAAGTCGTACGGCACTCTTTCGCCATTTCGGACGGATGTTGCACCTTGCACCGTGGATGTTGCACCCTGTAGATATTGATTATTCGGACGGCCGTAACTTCTGGCTCGTTTAGAGTTACGGGAGACATAACCTGTAAAAACGAAGGTCTCGATGATTTCTACGGCTTTGACAGCTTTCAGCCATCAACGGATAGATTAATGCCCAAAAAGGACAACCCGGATCTCAATCGGGTCTCGTAAGTTTTTTACCCATCGTTTTTTCGACACGTGGATTTTTACGGTAAAACGGGATTACCGTGGTTTGTCTTCGATTCACCATCGCTAGAGATTGGTGCACCATGGTACTGTTCCATTTCAAATCCATGCACGCATTTCTAAATGCCATACGGCACTGTTTCGCCATTTCAGACGGATGTTGCACCCTGTACATATCGATTATTCAGACAGCCATAACTTCTGGCTCATTTAGTGTTACGCAAGCCATAACCTGTCAAAACGAAGGCCTCGATGAGTTCTACGGCTTTGACAGCTTTCAGCCGTCAATGGATAGATTAATTCCCAAAAAGGACAACCCGAATCTCAATCGGGTCTCGTAAGTTTTTTACCCTTCGTTTTTTCGACACGTGGATTTTTACGGTAAAACGGGATTAGCGTGGCTGGTCTTCGATTTACCATCGTTGGAGAGTGGTGCACCATGGCATTCTTCCGTTTCAAATCCATGCATGCATTTCTAAAAGTCGTACGACACCGTTTCTCCATTTCGGACGGATGTTGCACCTTGCACCATGGATATTGCACCCTATAGATATCGATTATTCGGACGGCCATAACTTCTGGCTCGTTTAGAGTTACGGAAGCCATAACCTATCAAAACGAAGGCCTTGATGAGTTCTACGGCTTTGACTGCTTTCAGCCGCCAACGGATAGATTAATGCCCAAAAAGGACAACCCGAATCTCAATCGGGTCTCGTAAGATTTTCACACTTCGTTTTTCCGACACGTGGATTTTTACGGTAAAACGGGATCACCGTGGCTGGTCTTTGAAACGGAACAGTACCATGGTGCATCACTCTCCAGCAATGGTGAATCGAAGAAGAGCCACGGTAATCCCGTTTTACCGTAAAAATCCACGTGTCGAAAAAACGAAGGGTAAAAAACTTGTGAGACCCGATTGAGATTCGGGTTGTCCTTTATCAGCATTAATCTATCCGTTGACGGCTGAAAGCAGTCAAAGCCATAGAACTTATCGAGGCCTTCGTTTTGACAGGCAATGGCTCCTGTAACTCTAAATGAGCCAGAAGTTATGGCCGTTCGAATAATCGATATCTACAGGGTGCAACATCCACGGTGCAAGGTGCAACATCCATCCGAAATGGAGAAACAGTGTCGTACGACTTTTAGAAATGCGTGCATGGATTTGAAACGGAACAGTACCTTGGTGCACCACTCTCTAGCGATGGTGAATCGAAGACCAGCCACGGCATTCCCGTTTTACCGTAAAAATCCACGTATCGAAAAAACGAAGGGTAAAAAACTTACGAGACCCGATTGAGATTCGGGCTGTCCCTTTTGGGCATTAATCTATCCGTTGATGGCTGAAAGCCGGCAACGCCGTAGAACTCGTCGAGGCCTTCGTTTTGACAGGTTTTGGCTCACGTAATTCAAAATGAGCCAGAAGTTATGGCCTTCCGAATAATCGATATCTACAGGATGCAACATCCACGGTGCAAAGTGCAACATCCGTCCTGTTAACCCGCCTTTTTACCAGGCCATAGACATGCGGGTTTAACTTAATCGGTTGCACGTTCGTCAAGGCTGATGTACGATGGATTCAGTCGACTGGATAAATGGATGACGCAACGTGCATAGGAGATGGAAATATGACTGGATAAAGATGGATCAACTATAGTTTGGGTTTAGGAAATATGGTTCGTCATTGGCAATCATTCGGCATGGTAGGTCGACCGGCATGATGGATCGTTCGGCATACGAGTTCTTTCGGCACGTTGGATCGTTCGGCATTGGTAGGTCGCTCGGCATCAGAGATCGTTCGGCATGGTAGGTCGTTCGGCATGATGGATCGTTCGGCATCAGGGATCGATCGGCATTAGATGTATCACTCGGCATTTGTACTCGGCATTGAAGTACGTCCAGCATTCCTTCACTCGGCATCCTCCACTCGGCATTTGTACTCGGCATTGAAGTACGTCCGGCATTCTTTCACTCGGCATCTTCCACGCGGCATTTTAACTCAGCATTAAAGTGCGCTCGGCACACCTCACCCCAGCATCGATCGACATGCATCACTCAAATGCCTCGACCGGCATTGTTCTATCAGACTTTGTTCGGCATGCATCACTTAAATGCCTTGACCGACATTATTCTATCAGACTTCGTTCGGCATTCTTCCTCCAGACGCTTCGTTCGGCATGGAACGGGTCGGCATTGATGGCTCGGCATTACATGGCTCGGCATATGTGGACCGGCCACAAACTCGGTGGGCCTGAATCGCGCAAAGGCCCAACAACTCAGGATTTTCCTATAAATACAGCATGTGGGGGTTCAGAAAATGGATCCTGATTCCCTCACCTGCTCTCTAACTTTCTATCCCCTAAGGCTAAGGCTAGCCTATCACTTTGTAACTGTAATCGATTGTTACAGCAATAAAAAAAGAAATTACTGGAGTGGACGTAGGCCAGAGTTAGCCGAACCACTATAAATTCGGTGTCTTTACCGCTTTCATTTTAATTTCGGTTATTCTCCATATTAAATATCCTCTACATACATCCTACCCGTGAACTGTGATTTTTGTTTGGTACTTTCACTTGGATTTGGGTGTTAGTGACAAATTTTGGCTCTAACATTTTGGTGCTTTCACTGAGAATTGAACTCAGGAATTTTGGAGTTAGAAACTTGGATTTAAAAGAGCAATGGCTAGACCATCAGAAAGGAAACAAGTAATGGAAAGGAGCAATCAGGAAGGAAGTCAAGACGCTTCCTCTGGAGATGGAGCAGGTGGAGCATCCATTTACATCACTAGAGAGGAAATGGAGGTGATGATGAAAAGACAAGAGGAGATGATGCAGACTCTTCTCAGAAATTTTGCACAAACAGAAAATGCAGAAGCTCAGATCCGTGGAGCTGGATCAGAAGCACTCAACCAGCAAGCAGAGGGAATTGCTCGGTAGGGGGCAACCCCCAATCAGCAAACAGCTATCAATCCAGATGGATCTAGACTTGGGGGCATACCACCAGGAAATGTTGGACCAACCCATGGAGGGATACCAGACGATGTTGCGCAACCCGACACCAACAGGAGTGCAGGAGTGCGAGATGAGGAGTACGTGCCAGAATTCCCTCATAAACTCGGGGGGGCAGAACGGAGGCGATGGACAAGGATTACATCTTCGGGGCAGCGACAGACTAGCGGAGATGGTTAGACGGGTATGAGAGGTGGATTGGTAAATAGAGACTTGGAGGATGTAAATAGGAGTCCCTTTACTCCTACTATCAGGCAAGCTGGGAACCCACCCGAATTTAAGCTACCAAATTTGGAAATGTATAATGGGAAGGCGGATCCAACGGTTCATCTGACGAAATACATAAGGCACATGGAGGTACTGGGGCATCGGATGAGGTCATGGCTCGATGCTTCTCATTGTATTTGACAGATATC
The DNA here is from genome assembly GCA_030765085.1 of Allium cepa. Taxonomy (NCBI): domain Eukaryota; kingdom Viridiplantae; phylum Streptophyta; class Magnoliopsida; order Asparagales; family Amaryllidaceae; genus Allium; species Allium cepa. The sequence continues at coordinate 39,795,446 of CM060941.1, read as the reverse complement.
GCAGCTATGTGGTTTAGACAGCTGGAGAATGGTTCTATCGACACATGGACGGAGCTAATTGTGAGGTTTATGAGACAGTTTCGGGTCCACATAGTTAGACCCAAGAACGTGATGAATCTGACATCTATGAAACAATGGAAAGGGGAATCGCTCCGGGACTTCTTAACCAGATTCAACGCAGTAGTAGCCTCAGTGGATCGACCCGATCCGTCAATGGTTTGATGGCAGCCGTCTAGGGAATCGCGGATAACTCGGATTTCAAAATATCATTGGAACGGGACCCACAGACGGATCTCGGGAGTTCTATCATGAGGCAGAAAGGTTCTTGAGACAAGAGGATGCGCAGGCCAAGAGAGTAGGGAGAGAGGCTGAAGCTTATGCAGTGAGGGGTGGTGGTTCATCCAGGGAGGATCTAAGTAGAGATGATAAAGGAAAAAAGGAAAACGAATGGAAATGGTGGCACTTCGAAGAAACCTCGGAGGGAGTTAAAGTTTTCTTCTTACACAGATTTAACTGAGACTCTAGAAAGGATTTACTTGGACACTCGAGGGCGGCTCCAATACTGAAGGCCAGCAAAGAGAGAGCCTTCAGAAAACGAGCGGACATCGGGAAAGCATTGCCTATTCCATGAGCTGGATGGGCACAACACAAACGACTGTAGGCATTTGAGGGATATCATTGAGGAGCATGTCAGGAATCGAACTATGGCAGGGGAGCAAGAGCAGCCACCACCTACCTCTAGCAATGGCGGCATTGGGTCTGGTCAACGCCGGTTTACTATCAACTAAACAGGTTCATGGTTTTAAATAAGTAATAGAACTTAAAGTAATACGGCTAGGTCACTTACACACGTACGGGATTGAGGACGGTCCCTAGGCGTGCTCTGAGATGACTGAAAACCGTACTACTTGAGTCTATGAAATTCTGCTTTTTTTCTAGTTTTCTGCAAACTTTGGTTCTCTCTTTCGTATTTCGGACATTTACTTTTCTTTGGTATGGTTTTGGAGTTTGGATTGAACTCTCGATTTGGTTGGTTTTTTCTTGGTTTCCCATTCTGGTTTGGATGTTTGATTTTTGATGTGGATTTCTGGTTTTATATTTGGTTTTGGATCAATGTAATAAACAGTTCAGGTTTTATAATTACTGTCCCGACCGGAGAGACGGGGCAATGGTCACAAGTTACGTGTCCCTTCGCCGGAGAGCGAAGAAATGTACTCGGGCAGAATATAAAAAGTCCTTGACCGGAGAGTCGAGGCCGGAGAATATAAAAAGTCCTTGACCGGAGAGTCGAGGCCGGAGAATATCAAAATCCTTAGCCGGATTGCTGAGGCCGGTGAATATCAAAGTCCTTGACCAAAGAGTCGAGGCCGGATAATATAAAAAGTCCTTGACCGGGGAGTCGAGGCCAGAGAATATCAAAATCCTTAACCGGATTGCTGAGGCCGGTGAATATCAAAGTCTTTGACCGGAGAGACGAGGCCGGAGAACATGCAAGCCCGTGATGGAAAAGTCAAGGCTGGAACAGGATAACACGACCAGGCGAGGTCTACAAAATCAAGATTAAGCCCGGAGAGGTCGTGGATTTGATGATATGGTTACAAAAAGGATGTGGAGTTTGGATATCAGATTTGAGGCTATTCAAAACACACCTTCCAATAGCAAGGCATGTATTGGGGGGGCAAGTGTTAACCCGCCTTTTTACCAGGCCATGGACATGCGGGTTTAACTTAATCGGTTGCACGTTCGTCAAGGCTGGTGTACGATGGATTCAATCGACTGGATGGATGGATGACGCAACGTGCTTAGGAGATGAAATATGACTGGATAAAGATGGATCAACTATAGTTTGGGTCTAGGAAATATGGTTCGGCATTGGCAATCATTCGGCATGGTAGGTCGACTGGCACGATGGACCGTTTGGCATACGAGTTCGCTCGGCACGTTGGATCGTTCGGCATTGGTAGGTCGCTCGGCATCAGGGATCGTTCGGCATGGTAGGTCGTTCGGCAGGATGGATCGTTCGGCATCAGGGATCGATCGGCATTAGATGTATCACTCGGCATTTGTACTCGGCATTGAAGTACGTCCGGCATTCCTTCATTCGGCATCCTCCACTCGGCATTTGTACTCGGCATTGAAGTACGTCCGGCATTCTTTCACTCGGCATCTTCCACTCGGCATTTGAACTCAGCATTAAAGTGCGCTCGGCACACCTCACCCCAGCATCGATCGGCATGCATCACTCAAATGCCTCGCCCGGCATTATTCTATCAGACTTTGTTCGGCATGCATCGCTCAAATGCCTCGACCGACATTATTCTATCAGACTTCGTTCGGCATTCTTCCTCCAGACGCTTCGTTCGGCATGGAACGGGTCGGCATTGATGGCTCGGCATTACATGGCTCAGCATATGTGGACCGGCCACAAACTCGGTGGGCCTGAATCGCGCAAAGGCCCAACAACTCAGGATTTGCCTATAAATACAGCATGTGGGGGTTCAAAAAATGGATCCTGATTCTCTCTCCTGCTCTCTAACTTTCTATCCCCCAAGGCTAAGGTTAGCCTATCACTTTGTAACTGTAGTCGATTGTTACAGCAATAAAAAAAAGAAATTACTAGAGTGGACGTAGGCCAGAGTTAGCCGAACCACTATAAATTCCATGTCTTTACCGCTTTCATTTTAATTTCTGTTATTCTTCATATAAAATATCATCTACATACATCCAACCCGTGAACTGTGATTGTTGTTTGGTACTTTCACTTAGATTTGGGTGTTAGTGACCAATTTTGGCGCTAACACTTCCGAAAGGGCGAAACAGTGTCGTACGACTTTTAGAATTGCGTGCATGGATTTGAAACGGAACAGTACCATGGTGCACCACTCTCTAGCGATGGTGAATCGAAGACGAGCCACGGTAATCCCGTTTTACCGTAAAAATCCACGTGTCGAAAAAACGAAGGGTAAAAATCTTGCGAGACCCGATTGAGATTCGGGCTGTCCTTTTTGGGCATTAATCTATCCGTTGATGGCTGAATGCTGTCAAAGCCGTAGAACTTATCGAGGCCTTCGTTTTGACAGGTTATGGCTCCCGTAACTCTAAACGAGCCAGAAGTTATGGCCGTCCGAATAATCGATATCTACAGGGTGCAACATCCACGGTGCAAGGTGCAACATCCGTCCGAAATGGCGAAATAGTGCCGTGCGAATTTTAAAAACGCGTTCTTGAATTTGAAACAAAACAGTACCATGGTGCATCACTCTTTAGCGATGGTGAATCGAAGACCAGCCACGGTAATCCCGTTTGACCATAAAAATCCACGTGTCGAAAAAAACAAAGGGTAAAAAACATACGAGACCCGATTGAGATTCGGGTTGTCCTTTTTGGGCATTAATCAATCCGTTGATGGCTGAAAGTAGTCAAAGCCGTAGAACTCATCGAGGCCTTCGTTTTGACATGTTATGGCTCCCGTAACTCTAAACGAGCCAGAAATTATGGCCGTCCGAATAATCGATATCTACAGGGTGCAACTTCCACGGTGCAAGGTGCAACATCCGTCCGAAATGGCGAAACAGTGCCTTACGACTTTTAGAAATGCGTGCTTGGATTTGAAACGGAACAGTTTACGAGACCCGATTGAGATTCGGGTTGTCCTTTTTGGGCATTAATCTATCCGTTGACTGCTGAAAGCTGTCAAAGCCGTAGAACTCATCCAGGCCTTCGTTTTGACAGGTTATGGCTCCCGTAACTCTAAACGAACCAGAAGCTATGGCCGTCCGAATAATCGATATCTACAGGGTGCAACATCCACGGTGCAAGGTGCAACATCCGTCCGAAATGGCGAAACTGTGCCGTATGACTTTTAGAAATGCGTGCACGGATTTGAAACGGAACACTACCATGGTGCACCACTCTCCAGCGATGTTGAATCGAAGACGAGCCACGGTAATCCCGTTTTACCATAAAAATCCACGTGTCGAAAAAATGAAGGGTAAAAAACTTACGAGACCCGATTGAGATTTGGGTTGTCCTTTTTGGGCATTAATCTATCCGTTGAAGGCTGAAATCTGTCAAAGCCGTAGAACTCATCGATGCATTCATTTTGACAGGTTATGGCTCCCATAACTCTAAACGAGCCAGAAGTTATGGCCGTCCGAATAATCGATATATACAGGGTGCAACATCCACGGTGCAAGGTGCAACATCCGTCCGAAATGGCGAAACAGTGCCGTACGACTTTTAAAAATGCGTGCATGGATTTGAAACGGAACAGTACCATGGTGCATCACTCTCCAGCGATGGGGAATCGAAGAGCAGCCACGGTAATCCCGTTTTACCGTAAAAATCCACGTGTCGAAAAAATGAAGGGTTAAAAACTTACGAGATCCGATTGAGATTCGGGCTGTCCTATTTGGGCATTAATCTATCCATTGACGGTTGAAAGCTGGCAAAACCGTAGAAATCATGGAGGCCTTCTTTTTGACAGGTTATGGCTCGCGTAACTCTAAACGAGCCAGAAGTTATGGCCGTCCGAATAATCGATATCTACATGGTGCAACATCCACGGTGCAAGGTGCAACATCCGTCCGAAATGGCGAAACAGCGCCGTACGACTTTTAGAATTGCGTGCATTGATTTGAAACGGAACAGTACCACGTTGCACCACTCTCCAGCGATGGTGAATCGAAGACGAGCCATGGTAATCCCGTATTACCGCAGAAATCCACGTGTCGAAAAAACGAAGGGTAAAAATCTCGCGAGACCCGATTGAGATTCAGGTTGCCCTTTTTGGGCATTAATCTATCCGTTGATGGCTGAAAGCTGGCAAAGCCGTAGAACTCATCTAGGCCTTCGTTTTGACAGGTTATGGCTCGCGTAAGTCTAAACGAGCCAGAAGTTATGGCCGTCCGAATAATCGATATCTACAGGGTGCAACATCCACGGTGCAAGTTGCAACATCCGTCCGAAATGGCAAAATAGTGTCGTACGGCTTTTAGAATTGCGTGCATGGATTTGAAACGGAACAGTACCATGGTGCACCACTCTCCAGCGATGGTGAATCGAAGACGAGCCACGGTAATCCCGTTTTACCGTAAAAATCCACGTGTCGAAAAAACGAAGGGTAAAAATCTTGCGAGACCCGATTGAGATTCGGGTTGTCCTTTTTGGGCATTAATCTATCCGTTGATGGCTGAAAACAGTCAAAGCCGTAGAACTCATCGAGGCCTTCGTTTTGACAGGTTATGCCTCCCATAATTCTAAACGAGCCAAAAATTATGGTCGTCCGAATAATCGATATCTACAGGGTGCAACATCCACGGTGCAAGGTGCAACGTCCGTCCGAAATGGCGAAACAGTGCCGTACAACTTTTATAAATGCGTGCATGGATTTGAAACGGAACAATACCATGGTGCACCACTCTCCAACGATGGTAAATCGAAGACCAACCATGGTAATCCCGTTTTACCGTAAAAATCAACGTGTCGAAAAAACGAAGGGTAAAAAACTTACGAGACCCGATTGAGATTCGGGTTGCCCTTTTTGGGCATTAATCTATCCGTTGATGGCTGAATGCTGTCAAAGCCGTAGAACTTATCGAGGCCTTCGTTTTGACAGGTTATGGCTCCCGTAACTCTAAACGAGCCAGAAGTTATGGCCGTCCGAATAATCGATATCTACAGGGTGCAACATCCACGGTGCAAGGTGCAACATCCGTCCGAAATGGCGAAACAGTGCCGTACGACTTTTAGAAATGCGTGATTGTATTTGAAATGGAACAGTACCATGGTGCACAACTCTCCAGCGATGGTGAATCGAAGACCAGCCACGGTAATCCCGTTTTACCATAAAAATCCCTGTGTCGAAAAAACGAAGGGTAAAAAACTTACGAGACCCGATTGAGATTCGGGTTGTCCTTTTTGGGCATTAATCTATCCGTTGACGGCTGAAAGCTGTCAAAGCTGTAGAACTCATCAAGGCCTTCATTTTGACAGGTTACGCTCCCGTAACTCTAAACAAGCCAGAAGTTATGGCCGTCCGAATAATCGATATCTACAGGGTGCAATATCCACGGTGCAAGGTGCAACATCCGTCCGAAATGGCGAAACAGTGCCGTACGACTTTCAGAAATGCATGCATGGATTTGAAACGGAACAGTACCATGGTGCACCGCTCTCCAGCGAAGTTAAATCGAAGATCAGACACGGTAATCCCGTTTTACCGTAAAAATCCACGTGTCGAAAAAACGAAAGGTAAAAAACTTACGAGACCCGATTGAGATTCGGGTTGTCCTTTTTGGGCATTAATCTATCCGTTGATGGCTGAAAGCCGTCAAAGCCGTATAACTTAACGAGGCCTTCATTTTGACAGGTTATGGCTTCTGTCACTCTAAACGAGCCAGAATTTATGGCTGTCCGAATAATCGAAATCTACAGGGTGCAACATCCACGGTGCAAGGTGCAACATCCGTCCGAAATGGCGAAACAGTGCCGTACGACTTTTAGAATTGCGTGCATGGAATTGAAACGGAACAGTACCATGGTGCACCACTCTCCAGCGATGGTGAATCGAAGATGAGCCACGGTAATCCCATTTTACCGTAAAAATCCACGTGTCGAAAAAACGAAGGGCAAAAATCTTGCGAGACACGATTGAGATTCGGGTTGTCCTTTTTGGGCATTAATCTATCCGTTGATGGCTGAAAGCTGTCAAAGCCGTAGAACACATCGAGGCCTTCGTTTTGACAGGTTATGCCTTCCGTAATTCTAAACGAGCCAGAAATTATGGCCGTCCGAATAATCGATATCTACAGGGTGCAACATCCACGGTGCAAGGTGCAACATCCGTCCAAAATGGCGAAACAGTGCCGTACAACTTTTAGAAATGCGTACATGGATTTGAAACGGAACAATACCATGGTGCACCACTCTCCAACGATGGTAAATCGAAGACCAACCACGGTAATCCCGTTTTACCGTAAAAATCCAAGTGTCGAAAAAACGAAGGGAAAAAAACTAACGAGACCCGATTGAGATTCGGGTTGTCCTTTTTGGGCATTAATCTATCCGTTGATGGTTGAATGCTGTCAAAGCCGTAGAACTTATCGAGGCCTTCGTTTTGACAAGTTATGGATCCCGTAACTCTAAACGAGCCAGAAGTTATGGCCGTCCGAATAATCGATATCTATAGGGTGCAACATCCACGGTGCAAGGTGCAACATCCGTCCGAAATGGCGAAATAGTGCCGTGCGAATTTTAAAAACGCGTGCTTGGATTTGAAACGGAACAGTACCATGGTGCATCACTCTCCAGCGATGGTGAATCGAAGACCATCCACGGTAATCCCTTTTTACCATAAAAATCCACGTGTCGAAAAAAACAAAGGGTAAAAAACATACGAGACCCGATTGAGATTCGGGTTGTCCTTTTTGGGCATTAATCAATCCGTTGACGGCTGAAAGTAGTCAAAGCCGTAGAACTCATCGAGGCCTTCATTTTGACAGGTTATGGCTCCCGTAACTCTAAACGAGCCAGAAATTATGGCCGTCCGAATAATCGATATCTACCGGGTGCAACTTCCACGGTGCAAGGTGCAACATCCGTCCGAAATGGCGAAACAGTGCCTTACGACTTTTAGAAATGCGTGCTTGGATTTGAAACGGAACAGTACCAATGTGTACCACTCTCCAACGATGGTTAATCGAAGACGAGCCACGGTAATCCTGTTTTACCGTAAAAATCCATGTGTCGAAAAAACGAAGGGTAAAAAACTTACGAGACCCGATTGAGATTCGGGTTGTCCTTTTTGGGCATTAATCTATCCGTTGACTGCTGAAAGCTGTCAAAGCCGTAGAACTCATCCAGGCCTTCGTTTTGACAGGTTATGGCTCCCGTAACTCTAAACGAGCCAGAAGCTATGGCCGTCCGAATAATCGATATCTACAGGGTGCAACATCCACGGTGCAAGGTGCAACATCCGTCCGAAATGGCGAAACTGTGCCGTATGACTTTTAGAAATGCGTGCACGGATTTGAAACGGAACACTACCATGGTGCACCACTCTCCAGCGATGTTGAATCGAAGACGAGCCACGGTAATCCCGTTTTACCATAAAAATCCACGTGTCGAAAAAACGAAGGGTAAAAAACTTACGAGACCCGATTGAGATTTGGGTTGTCCTTTTTGGGCATTAATCTATCCGTTGAAGGCTGAAATCTGTCAAAGCCGTAGAACTCATCGATGCATTCATTTTGACAGGTTATGGCTCCCATAACTCTAAACGAGCCAGAAGTTATGGCCGTCCGAATAATCGATATATACAGGGTGCAACATCCACGGTGCAAGGTGCAACATCCGTCCGAAATGGCGAAACAGTGCCGTATGACTTTTAGAAATGCGTGCATGGATTTGAAACGGAACATTACCATGGTGCACCACTCTCCAGCGATGTTGAATCGAAGACGAGCCACGGTAATCCCGTTTTACCATAAAAATCCACGTGTCGAAAAAATGAAGGGTAAAAAACTTACGAGACCCGATTGAGATTTGGGTTGTCCTTTTTGGGCATTAATCTATCCGTTGATGGCTGAAAGCTGTCAATGCCGTAGAACTTATCGAGGCCTTCATTATGACAGGTTTTGGCTCCCGTAACTCTAAACGAGCCAGAATTTATGGCCGTCCGAATAATCGATATCTACAGGGTGCAACATCCACGGTACAAGGTGCAACATCCGTCCGAAATGGCGAAACAGTGCCGTACGACATTTAGAAATGCGTGCATGGATTTGAAACGGAACAATACCATGGTGCACCACTCTCCAGCGATGGTAAATCGAAGACCAGCCACGGTAATCCCGTTTTACCGTAAAAATCCACGTTTCGAAAAAACGAAGGGTAAAAAAACTTACGAGACCCGATTGAGATTCGGGTTGTCCTTTTTGGGCATTAATCTATCCGTTGATAGCTGAAAGCTGTCAATGCCGTAGAACTTATCGAGGCCTTCATTATGACAGGTTATGGCTCCCGTAACTCTAAACGAGCCAGAATTTATGGCCGTCCGAATAATCGATATCTACAGGGTGCAACATCCACGGTACAAGGTGCAACATCCGTCCGAAATGGCGAAACAGTGCCGTACGACTTTTAGAAATGCGTGCTTGGATTTGAAACGGAACAGTACCATGGTGCACCACTTTCCAGCGATGGCGAATCGAAGACCAGCCACGGTAATCCCGTTTTACCATAAAATCTACGTGTCGAAAAAATGAAGGGTAAAAAACTTACGAGACCCGATTGAGATTCGGGTTGTCCTTTTTGGGCATTAATCTATCCGTTAACCGCTGAAAGCTATCAAAGCCGTAGAACTCATCAAGGCCTTCGTTTTGACAAGTTATGGCTCTTGTAACTCTAAACGAGCCAGAACTTATGGCCGTCCGAATAATCGATATCCAAAGGGTGCAACATCCACGGTGCAAGGTGCAACATCCGTCCGAAATGGCGAAACAGTGCCATACGACTTTTAGAAATACGTGCATGGATTTGAAATGGAACAGTACCATGGTGCACCACTCTCCAGCGAAGGTAAATCGAAGACCAGCCACGGTAATCCCGTTTTGCCGTAAAAATCCACATGTCGAAAAAACGAAGCGTAAAAAACTTACGAGACCCGATTGAGATTCGAATTATCCTTTTTGGGCATTAATCTATCCGTTGATGGCTGAAAGATGTCAAAGCCGTAGAACTTATCGAGGCCTTCGTTTTGACAGGTTATGGCTCCCGTAACTCTAAACAAGCCAGAAGTTATGGCCGTCCGAATAATCGATATCTACAGGGTGCAACATCCACGGTGCAAGGTGCAACATCCGTCCGAAATGGAGAAACAGTGTCGTACGACTTTGAGAAATGCGTGCATGGATTTGAAACGGAACAGTACCATGGTGCACCACTCTCCAGCGAAGGTAAATCGAAGACCAGCCACGGTAATCCTGTTTTACCGTAAAAATCCACGTGTCGATAAAACGAAGGGTAAAAAACTTACGAGACCCGATTGAGATTCGGGTTGTCCTTTTTGGGCATTAATCTATCCGTTGAGTGCTGAAAGCTGTCAAAGCCGTATAACTCATCCAGGCCTTCGTTTTGACAGGTTATGGCTCCCGTAACTCTAAACGAGCCAGAAGTTATGGCCGTCCGAATAATCGATATCTACAGGGTGCAACATCCACGGTGCACAGTGCAACGTCCGCCCGAAATGGCGAAACAGTGTCGTACGACTTTTAGAAATGCGTGCATGAATTTGAAACGGAACAGTAACATGGTGCACCACTCTCTAGTGATGGTGAATCGAAGAACAGCCACGGTAATCCCGTTTTACGGTAAAAATCCACGTGTCGAAAAAACGAAGGGTTAAAAACTTACGAGACCCAATTGAGATTTGGGTTGTCCTTTTTGGGCATTAATCTATCCGTTGAAGGTTGAAAGCTGTCAAAGCCGTAGAACTCATCGAGGCATTCGTTTTGACAGGTTATGGCTCCCGTAACTCTAAACGAGCCAGAAGTTATGGCCGTCCGAATAATCGATATCTATAGGGTGCAACATCCACGGTGCAAGGTGCAACATCCGTCCGAAATGGCGAAACAGTGTCGTACGACTTTTAGAAATGCATGCATGGATTTGAAAAGGAACAGTACCATGGTGCACCACTCTCCATCGATGGTGAATCGAAGACCAGCCACGGTGATCCCGTTTTACCGTAAAAATCCATGTGTCGAAAAAACGGAGGGTAAAAAACATACGGGACCCGATTGAGATTCGAGTAGTCCTTTTTGGGCATTAATCTATCCGTTGATGGCTGAAAGCTGTCAAAGCCGTAGAACTCATCAAGGCCTTCGTTTTGACAGGTTATGGCTCCCGTAACTCTAAACGAGCCAGAAGTTATGGCCGTCCGAATAATCGATATCTACAGGGTGCAACATACACGGTGCAAGGTGCAACATCCGTCCGAAATGGCGAAACAGTGCCTTACGACTTTTAGAAATGCGTGCTTGGATTTGAAATGGAACAGTACCAATGTGTACCACTCTCCAACGATGGTAAATCGAAGATGAGCCACGGCAATCCTGTTTTACCGTAAAAATCCACGTGTCGATAAAACGAAGGGTAAAAAACTTACGAGACCCGATTGAGATTCGGGTTGTCCTTTTTGGACATTAATCTATCCGTTGACGGCTGAAAGCCGTCAAAGCCGTAGAACTTATCGAGGCCTTCGTTTTGACAGGTTATGGCTTCCGTAACTCTAAACGAGCCAGAAGTTATGGCCGTCCGAATAATCGATATCTACAGGGTGCAACATCCACGGTGCAAGGTGCAACATCCGTCCAAAATGGCGAAACAGTGCCGTACGACTTTTAGAAATGCATGTTTGGATTTGAAACGGAACAGTACCATGGTGCACCACTCTCCAGCGATGGTGAATCGAAGACCAGCCACGGTAATCCCGTTTTACCGTAAAGATCCACGTGTCGAAAAAACGAAGGGTAAAAAACTTACGAGACCCGATTGAGATTCGGGTTGTCCTTTTTGGGCATTAATCTATCCGTTGACCGCTGAAAGCTGTCAAAGCCGTATAACTCATAAAGGCCTTCGTTTTGACAGGTTATGGCTCCCGTAACTCTAAACGAGCCAGAAGTTTTGGCCGTCCGAATAATCGATAACCAATGGGTGCAACATCCGCGGTGCAAGGTGCAACATTCGTCCGAAATGGCGAAACAGTGTTGTACGACTTTTAGAAATGTGTACATGGATTTGAAACGGAACAGTACCATGGTGCACCACTCTCCAGCAATGGTAAATCGAATACCAGCCACGGTAATCCCGTTTAACCGTAAAAATCCACGTGTCGAAAAAACGAAGGGTGAAAAACTTACGAGACCCGATTGAGATTCGGGTTGTCCTTTTTGGGCATTAATCTATCCGTTGAAGGCTGAAAGCTGTCAAATCTGTAGAACTCATCGAGGCCTTCGTTTTGACAGGTTATGGCTCCCTAACTCTAAACGAGCCAGAAGTTATGCCGTCCGAATAATCGATATCTACAGGGTGCAACATCCGCGGTGCAAGGTGCGACATCCGTCCGAAATAGCGAAACAGTGTCGTACGACTTTGAGAAATGCATGCATGGATTTGAAACGGAACAGTACCATGGTGCACCACTCTCCAGCGATGGTGAATCGAAGACCAGCCACGGCAATCCCGTTTTACCGTAAAAATCCACGTGTCGAAAAAACGAAGGGTTAAAATCTTACGAGACCCGATTGAGATTCGGGCTGTCCTTTTTGGGCATTAATCTATTCGTTGACGGCTGAAAGCTGGCAAAGCCGTAGAACTCATCGAGGCCTTCGTTCTGATAGGTTATGGCTCCCGTAACTCTAAACGAGCCAGAAGTTATGGCCGTCCGAATAATCGATATCTACAGGGTGCAACATCCACGGTGCAAGGTGCAACATCCGTCCGAAATGGAGAAACAGTGCCGTACGACTTTAAAAATGCATGCATGGATTTGAAATGGAACAGTACCATGGTGCACCACTCTCCAGCGATGGTGAATCGAAGATGAGCCGCGGTAATCCCGTTTTACCGTAAAAATCCACGTGTCGAAAAAACGAAGGGTAAAAAACTTACGGGACCCGATTGAGATTCGGGTTGTCCTTTTTGGGCATTAATCTATCCGTTGACGGCTGAAAGCTATCAAAGCCGTAGAACTCATCGAAGCCTTCGTTTTGACAGGTTATGGCTCCCGTAACTCTAAACGAGCCAGAAATTATGGCCGTTCGAATAATCGATATCTATAGGGTGCAACATCCACGGTGCAAGGTGCAACATCCGTCCGAAATGGCGAAACAGTGTCGTACGACTTTTAGAAATGCGTGCTTGGATTTGAAACGGAACAGTACCATGGTGCACCACTCTCCAGCGATGGTGAATCGAAGACCAGCCACGGTAATCCCGTTTTACCATAAAATCCACGTGTCGAAAAAACGAAGGGTAAAAAACTTACGAGACCCGATTGAGATTCGGGTTGTCCTTTTTGGGCATTAATCTATCCGTTGACCGCTGAAAGCTATCAAAACCGTAGAACTCATCAAGGCGTTCGTTTTGACAGGTTATGGCTCCCGTAACCCTAAACGAGCCAGAAGTTATGGCCGTCCGAATAATCGATATCCAAAGGGTGCAACATCCACGGTGCAAGGTGCAACATCCGTCCGAAATGGCGAAACAGTGCCATACGAGTTTTAGAAATACGTGCATGGATTTGAAACGGAATACTACCATGGTGCACCACTCTCCAGCGAAGGTAAATCGAAGACCAGCCACGGTAATCCCGTTTTACCGTAAAAATCCACGTGTCGAAAAAACGAAGGGTAAAAAACTTACGAGACCCGATTGAGATTCAGATTGTCCTTTTTGGGAAGGACATTAATCTATCCGTTGACTGCTGAAAGCTGTCAAAGCCGTAGAACTCATCGAGGCCTTTGTTTTGACAGGTTATGGCTCCCGTAACTCTAAACGAGCCAGAAGTTATGGCCGTCCGAATAATCGATATCTACATGGTGCAACATCCGCGGTGCAAGGTGCAACATCCGTCCGAAATGGCGAAACGGTGTCGTACGACTTTTAGAAATGTGTGCATGGATTTGAAACGGAACAGCACAATGGTGCACCATTCTCCAGCGATGGTGAATCGAAGACCAGCCACGGTAATCCCGTTTTACCGTAAAAGTCCACGTGTCGAAAAAACGAAGGGTAAAAAACTTACGAGACCCGATTGAGATTCGGGTTGTCCTTTTTGGGCATTAATCTGTCCGTTGACGGCTGAAAGCAGTCAAAGCCGTAGAACATATCGAGGCCTTCGTTTTGACAGGTTGTGGCTCCTGTAACTCCAAACGAGCCAGAAGTTATGGCCGTCCGAATAATCGATATCTACAGGGTGCAACATCCACGGTGCAAGGTGCAACATCCGTCCGAAATGGCGAAACAGTGTCGTACGACTTTGAGAAATGCGTGCATGGATCTGAACGGAACAATGCCATGGTGCACCACTCTCCAGCGATGGTGAATCGAAGACCAGCCATGGTAATCCCGTTTTACCGTAAAAATCCACGTGTCGAAAAAACGAAGGGTAAAAAACTTACGAGACCCGATTGAGATTCGGGTTGTCCTTTTTGGGCATTAATCTATCCATTGACGGCTGAAAGCAGTCAAAGCCGTAGAACATATCGAGGCCTACGTTTTGACAGGTTATGGCTCCCATAACTCTAAACGAGCCAGAAGTTATGGCCATCCGAATAATCGATATCTACAGGGTGCAACATCCGCGGTGCAAGGTGCAACATCCGTTTGAAATGGCGAAACAGTGTCGTACGACTTTTAGAAATGCGTGCATGGATTTGAAACGGAACAATACCATGGTGCACCACTCTCCAGCGATGGTAAATCGAAGACTAGCCCCGATAATCCCGTTTTACCGTAAAAATCCACCTGTCGAAAAAACGAAGGTTAAAAAACTTACGAGACCCGATTGAGATTCGGGTTGTCCTTTTTGGGCATTAATCTATCCGTTAACGGCTGAAAGCTGTAACAAGCCGCATATTTATCGATTTTATATTTAAATATTTTATCGTTCGTCGGATTTTGGTCCGAAAAGCTACTTTTTGCATACGGTCGAATTAGGACTCGAGACCACCTCCATTGAGTTCAAAATGCCGTTTGCGACCTTTTTGAGTATAAGCTTCGATATGTTTGGAGAAAGTTGAATTTTTCTACTTTTTGCTTTGGGCTTTGGTTTGGGCTGAACCCACTTACTAATTCAGTCCCAACCCACTCCAACTCTTCATTATTTCATTTCTAATTCCTAACTCTTCAAGCTTTCAACAATGGTGGAAGAGAAAAAGAATTAAAACTCCAAGCCCTAGTTCCATAGCAAAATCCAAGTTCTAGCTCCAAAGTTCATGAGAACCCATTGGTAAGCATCTCCTCCTTCTTCTCCAACTCATTCTCTCTTTGATTTCAGAAATTTCCTAAACCTAATTTAGGTAATGTTTCTCTTTTAAGCTTAGATTCAAGCTTGTTGAGTTGGAATTAAAGAGTGCTTGTTCTTGCCATTGCCTCATAGCATCTTCTTCATTCGTTTGGGTTCAAATGTGAGATTTTTAATCTCACATCTATGCTTATATTTATCTTCGAATGTTAGGTATGAATTCCTAACACTTATTCATGTGCATTTGATTTTGATTTGGATTGCTTTTGTGAATATTCAAATTTTTAGTGTTTTGAGTTCAATTCATTAAAAATCCTAACTTTGATGTTTGAACATGTTTTTGGTGATGCATCGAGGAGCTTATAGGGCCGGGTAGTCGATTGACATAAACCCTTAGCGCCGTTGCTCGTGCGATTGCAAATTGGTCGGGATATTCACCTCCATTGAAATAGGGTAGGGAGTGCAAGTATACAGGTTCGGCCGACCGACCCCCTGGTCCGGTCGACCGACCTGCTTCTAAGTGCATAAGCACTTTCTGTTTTAGGGTCCAGTCAACCGACTACAGGGGTTCGGCCGACCGACCTGCTTCCCGAGGATTTTTGTGGACCAGGGTCCGGTCGACCGACCCCCTGGTCCGGTCGACCGACCCCCTGGTCCGGTCGACCGACCTGATGATTTTTGCCAGATTAGCCTATTTTGCTAATCCGTTTGAATATCCAACTTTAATCGATTCGTGTGGTCTCCCTTTTGTTGTTGTCATTTATTATCGACTTTGATGACCTTTTCTTTGGGAATTTTAGATATATCCACTTTGATGGATTTTATATCGATTTCTTTGGATTTTATTCACGTCTTCGAATGTGAATTTTTATGCCCGATTGTTTCTACAATCTTCTTTGTGATTTGTCACTTTAAAAATATAAAGGTTTTCTATACTAGTAGTAAATATCAAAACTCTTTCCTCAAATGATTTCAACACTATTTTATTACAAAGCTCGTTTTCTCAAACTGATTTCTAATCTATTAGTATATACAAACCTTTACCTCACTCGTATGAGAAATCTAATTAAACGACTTAGTAAAACGAGTGGTATGAAACACTTGCGTTTACTTCGTCGGTTAATTCTTGGACTTGTTCGATTGAATCTCTTGTGACAATTTTCTAGTGAAGATCTACAATTTGTTCGTAAATATTTAAGTTAAGCTAGTGGTTATGGGACATGAAACTAAGCTCATATATTTACTAGCTTATTGTAATTGACACTTCTCTTTGATCATGACGATCATCTTTGTGGTTTAGACTAGCAATGTGCGATGTCTCTTTGTCTATGTGGAGGACTGTTCCTCATTTGATTGATTTTCGTCTCATTTTATACATGGGTCGTACCTTTCTAGGTGCGTCAATGTTTTATTATGCATGGGGTGTACATTTCTAGGTGCATCGATGTTTATTTACTTCGTGGAGCAATCGGCTCAATAAGTCGGGACATGCGGCTTATCTTTCTAGGTGCGTCGATGTTCGTCTATGCATGGGGCGTATCTTTCTAGGTGCGTCGATGTTCGACTTAGCATGGGGTGTATCTTTCTAGGTGCATCGATGTTAGACATTACATGAGGTGTATCTTTCTAGGTGCATCGATGTTTATTTATTTGTGCATGGGGCGTATCTTTCTAGGTGCGTCGATGCTAGAACATGGGGTGTATCTTTCTAGGTGCATCGATGTTTATTTATTTGTGCATGGGGCGTATCTTTCTAGGTGCGTCGATGCTAGAGCATGGGGCGTATCTTTCTAGGTGCATCGATGTTTGTTTATTTGTGCATGGGGCGTATCTTTCTAGGTGCGTCGATGCTAGAGCATGGGGCGTATCTTTCTAGGTGCGTCGATGTTCGACTGTTCATGGGGCATGTCTTTTTAGGTGTGTCGATGTCCAGTTTTTGGGATTGGCCATCCTTTTTATTGTGATTTGGTTCATCGGATGTCCCGTTGTACGACGTCGTTGTTCCTTTTTATTGTGATTTCTGGATTTCATGTGTTGATTTCTGGAATTTGTGTTTCACCAACTTTTACGATTGGCATGGATATATATATGTCATTTATTGTGGCTTGGTGAATGAAATTAGGAGTATGACATTCCTTTTTATCTTGAGTAGATTATTGTGATATTGATTAATCTCTTGTTGATTTTCAATTACTTATTTATCACAGCTTGGCATTGTGATTATTATATGTTTATGTCATATCTCTTATTATATATCACTTCATCTGATATTTATAGCTAAACTGATCCGTTTATTATTTTCTTCTTAAATAATACTCGGGTCAGACTGAGATTTCACAGGTGCTTCCTCATGGCTTCCTATCCGGAACCATCTTCTGACTTTTGGCTAACTACTCTAGTTTAGTAGTTTTTGATGTATACATTTGAGATACAGACTCTATGATGTATACTTATTCTTTTGTCTAGCACTTGTATCTATTCCTTTGTATTATTGTGGATCCTTTTGACCACTACTCTGATGTGCACTTTCATGTGTAATATTCATATCTATTTCCGCCTTTGTGATATGAATTATCTATGACTGATTTGTGTTATGTTTATTTCTATATTTGTTTCCGAAGATATTATAGCCACTGTGCAGTAGCTTTGAGTTTGTGTCGGTATGTCGGATTTCCTCTTGATAAAGATATGCATGTTATACTATCTGACATATCGGTGCTCGCGCAAAGCAATTACACGGATGGTCGCTCCTCAACAACCTTATTCTCCGTGCTAGTTGACAGCATTACTCCCTAGTGTTCTTGGCTAGCGTGGGTATAGAGGCGGGGTGTCACAAAAGCTGTCAAAGCCGTAGAACTTATCGAGGCCTTCGTTTTGACAGGTTATGGCTCCCGTAACTCTAAACAAGCCAGAAGTTATGGCCGTCCGAATAATTGATATCTACAGGGTGCAACATCCACGGTGCAAGGTGCAACATCCGTCCGAAATGGCGAAACAGTGTCGTACGACTTTGAGAAATGCGTGCATGGATTTGAAATGGAACAGTACCATGGTGCATCACTCTCCAGCGAAGGTAAATCGAAGACCAGCCCCGGTAATCCCGTTTTACCGTAAAAATCCATGTGTCGAAAAAACGAAGGGTAAAAAACTTACGAGACCCGATTGAGATTCGGGTTGTCCTTTTTGGGCATTAATCAATTCGTTGACCGCTGAAAGCTATCAAAGCAGTAGAACTTATCGAGGCCTTCGTTTTGACAGGTTATGGCTCCTGTAACTCTAAACGAGCCAGAAGTTATGGCCGTCCGAATAATCGATATCTAAAGGATGCAACATCCACGGTGCAAGGTGCAACATCCGTCCGAAATGGCGAAACAGTGTCGTACGACTTTGAGAAATGCGTGCATGGATTTGAAACGGTACAGTACCATGTTGCACCACTCTCCAGCGAAGGTAAATCGAAGACAAGCCACGGTAATCCCGTTTTACCGTAACAATCCACGTGCCGAAAAAACGAACGGTAAAAAACTTACGAGACCCTATTGAGATTCGGGTTGTCCTTTTTGGTCATTAATCTATCCGTTGAATGCTGAAAGCTATCAAAGCCGTATAACTCATCCAGGCCTTCGTTTTGACAGATTATGGCTTCCGTAACTCTAAACGAGCCAGAAGTTATGCCGTCCGAATAATCAATATCTACAAGGTGCAACATCCGCGGTGCAAGGTGCAACATCCGTCCGAAATGGCGAAACAGTGTCGTACGACTTTTAGAAATGCGTGCATGGATTTGAAACGGAATAGTACCATGGTGCACCACTCTCCAGTGATGGTGAATCGAAGACCAGCCACGGTAATCCCGTTTTACCGTAAAAATCCACGTGTCGAAAAAACAAAGGGTTAAAAACTTACGAGACCCGATTGAGATTTGGGTTGTCCTTTTTGGGCATTAATCTATCCGTTGAAGCCTGAAAGCTGTCAAAGCCGTAGAACTCATCGAGGCATTCATTTTGACAAGTTATGTCTCCCGTAACTCTAAACGAGCCAGAAGTTATGGCCGTCCGAATAATCGATATCTACAGGGTGCAACATCCACGGTGCAAGGTGCAACATCCGTCCGAAATGGCGAAACAGTGCTGTACGACTTTTAGAAATGCATGCATGGATTTGAAACGGAACAGTACCATGGTGCACCACTCTCCAGTGATGGTGAATCGAAGACCAGCCACGGTGATCCCGGTTTACCGTAAAAATCCACATGTCGAGAAAACGAAGGGTAAAAAACATACGAGACCCGATTGATATTCGAGTAGTCCTTTTTGGGCATTAATCTATCCGTTGGTGGCTGAAAGCTATCAAAGCCGTAGAACTCATCAAGGCCTTCGTTTTGACAGGTTGTGGCTCCCATAACTCTAAACGAGCCAGAAGTTATGGCCATCCGAATAATCGATATCTACAGGGTGCAACATCCGCGGTGCAAGGTGCAACATCCGTCTGAAATGGCGAAACAATGTCGTACGACATTTAGAAATGCGTGCATGGATTTGAAACGAAACAGTACCATGGTGCACCACTCTCCAACGATGGTGAATCGAAGACCAGCCACGGCAATCCCGTTTTACCGTAAAAATCCACGGGTCGAAAAAACGAAGGGTTAAAAACTTACGAGACCCGATAGAGATTCGGGCTGTCCTTTTTGGGCATTAATCTATCCGTTGACGGCTGAAAGCTGGCAAAGCCGTAGAACTCATCGAGGCCTTCATTTTGACAGGTTATGGCTCCCGTAATTCTAAACGAGCCAGAAGTTATGGCCGTCCGAATAATCGATATCTACAGGGTGCAACATCCACGGTGCAAGGTGCAACATCCGTCCGAAATGGAGAAACAGTGCCGTACGACTTTTAGAAATGCGTGCATGGATTTGAAACGGAACAGTACCATGGTGTACCACTCTCCAGCGATGGTGACTCGAAGATGAGCCGCAGTAATCCCGTTTTACCGTAAAGATCCACCTGTCGAAAAAACGAAGGGTAAAAAACTTACGAGACCCGATTGAGATTCGGGTTGTCCTTTTTGGGCATTAATCTATCCGTTGACGGCTGAAAGCTATCAAAGCCATAGAACTCATCGAAGCCTTCTTTTTGACAGGTTATGGCTCCCGTAACTCTAAACGAGCCAGAAGTTATGGCCGTCCGAATAATCGATATATGTAGGGTGCAACATCCACGGTGCAAGGTGCAACATCCGTCCGAAATGGCGAAACAGTGCCGTACGACTTTTAGAAATGCGTGCTTGGATTTGAAATGGAACAGTACCATGGTGCACCACTCTCAAGCGATGGTGAATCGAAGACTAGCCACGGTAATCCCGTTTTACCATAAAAATCCACGTGTCGGAAAAACGAAGGGTAAAAAACTTACGAGACCCGATTCAGATTCGGATTGTCCTTTTTGGGCATTAATCTATCCGTTGATAGCTGAAAGCTGTAACAACCCATATATTTATCGATTTTATATTTAAATATTTTATTTAAATATTTTATCGTTCGTCGGATTTTGGTCCGAAAAGCTACTTTTTGCATACGGTCGAATTAGGACTCGAGACCACCCCCATTGAGTTCAAAATGCCGTTTGCAACCTTTTTGAGTATAAGCTTCGATATGTTTGGAGAAAGTTGAATTTTGCTACCTTTTGCTTTGGGCTTTGGTTTGGGCTGAACCCACTTACTAATTCAGTCCCAACCCACTCCAACTCTTCATTATTTCATTTCCAATTCCTAACTCTTCAAGCTTTCAACAACGGTGGAAGAGAAAAAGAATTAAAACTCCAAGCCCTAGTTCCATAGCAAAATCCAAGTTCTAGCTCCAAAGTTCATGAGAACCCATTGGTAAGCATCTCCTGCTTCTTCTCCAACTCATTCTCTCTTTGATTTTAGAAATTTCCTAAACCTAATTTAGGGAATGTTTCTCTTTTAAGCTTAGATTCAAGCTTGTTGAGTTGGAATTAAAGAGTGCTTGTTCTTGCCATTGCTTCATAGCATCTTCTTCATTCGTTTGGGTTCAAAGGTGAGATTTTTAATCTCACATCTATGCTTATATTTATCTTCGAATGTTAGGTATGAATTCCTAACACTTATTCATGTGCATTTGATTTTGATTTGGATTGCTTTGTGAGTATTCCAATTTTTAGTGTTTTGAGTTCAATTCATTAAAAATCCTAACTTTGATGTTTGAACATGTTTTTGGTGATGCATCGAGGAGCTTATAGGGCCGGGTAGTCGATTGACATAAACCCTTAGCGCCGTTGCTCGTGCGATTGCAAATTGGTTAAGATTTGCACCTCCATTGAAATAGGGTAGGAAGTGCAAGTATACAGGTTCGGCCAACCGACCCCCTGGTCCGGTCGATCGACCTGCTTCTAAGTGCATAAGCACTTTCTATTTTATGGTCCGGTCGACCGACTACAGGTGTTCGGCCGACCGACCTGCTTCCCGAGGATTTTTGTGGAACAGGGTCCGGTCGACCGACCTGATGATTTTTGCCAGATTAGCCTATTTTGCTAATCCGTTTGAATATCCAACTTTAATCGATTCGTGTGGTCTCCCTTTTTTTGTTGTCATTTATTATCGACTTTGATGAACTTTTCTTTGGGAATTTTAGATATATCCAGTTTGATGGATTTTATATCGATTTCTTTGGATTTTATTCACGTCTTCGAATGTGAATTTTTATGCCCGATTGTTTCTACAATCTTCTTTGTGATTTGTCACTTTAAAAATATAAAGGTTTTCTATACTAGTAGTAAATATCAAAACTCTTTCCTCAAATGATTTCAACACTATTTTATTACAAAGCTCGTTTTCTCAAACCGATTTCTAATCTATTAGTATATACAAACCTTTACCTCACTCGTATGAGAAATCTAATTAAACGACTTAGTAAAACGAGTGGTTTGAAACGCTTGCGTTTATTTCGTCGGTTAATTCTTGGACTTGTTCGATTGAATCTCTTGTGACAATTTTCTAGTGGAGATCTACAATTTGTTCGTAAATATTTAAGTTAAGCTAGTGGTTATGGGACATGAAGCTAAGCTCGTATATTTACTAGCTTATTGTAATTGACACTTCTCTTTGATCATGACGATCATCTTTGTGGTTTAGACTAGCAATGTGCGATGTCTCTTTGTCTATGTGGAGGACTGTTCCTCATTTTATTGAGTTTCGTCTCATTTTATAAATGGGTCGTACCTTTCTAGGTGCGTCAATGTTTTATTATGCATGGGTTGTACCTTTCTAGGTGCATCGATGTTTATTTACTTCGTGGAGCAATCGGCTCAATAAGTCGGGACATGGGGCGTATCTTTCTAGGTGCGTCGATGTTCGTCTATGCATGGGGCGTATCTTTCTAGGTGCGTCGATGTTCGACTTAGCATGGGGTGTATCTTTCTAGGTGCATCGATGTTAGACATTACATGGGGTGTATCTTTCTAGGTGCATCGATGTTTATTTATTTGTGCATGGGGCGTATCTTTCTAGGTGCGTCGATGCTAGAACATGTGGTGTATCTTTCTAGGTGCATCGATGTTTATTTATTTGTGCATGGGGCGTATCTTTCTAGGTGCGTCGATGCTAGAGCATGGGGTGTATCTTTATAGGTGCATCGATGTTTGTTTATTTGTGCATGGGGCGTATCTTTCTAGGTGCGTCGATGCTAAAGCATGGGGCGTATCTTTCTAGGTGCGTCGATGTTCGACTGTTCATGGGGCATATCTTTTTAGGTGTGTCGATGTCCAGTTTTTGGGATTGGCCATCCTTTTTATTGTGATTTGGTTCATCGGATGTCCCGTTGTACGACGTCGTTGTTCCTTTTTATTGTGATTTCTGGATTTCGTGTGTTGATTTCTGGAATTTGTGTTTCACCAACTTTTACGATTGGCATGGATATATATATGTCATTTATTGTGGCTTGGTGAATGAAATTAGGAGTATGACATTCCTTTTTATCTTGAGTAGATTATTGTGATATTGATTAATCTCTTGTTGATTTTCAATTACTTATTTATCACAGCTTGGCATTGTGATTATTATATGTTTATGTCATATCTCTTATTATATATCACTTCATCTGATATTTATAGCTAAACTGATCCGTTTATTATTTTCTTCTTAAATAATACTCCGGTCAGACTGAGATTTCACAGGTGCTTCCTCATGGCTTCCTATCCGGAACCATCTTCTGACTTTTGGCTAACTACTCTAGTTTAGTAGTTTTTGATGTATACATTTGAGATACAGACTCTATGATGTATACTTATTCTTTTGTCTAGCACTTGTATCTATTCCTTTGTATTATTGTGGATCCTTTTGACCACTACTCTGATGTGCACTTTCATGTGTAATATTCATATCTATTTCCGCCTTTGTGATATGAATTATCTGTGACTGATTTGTGTTATGTTTATTTCTATATTTGTTTCCGAAGATATTATAGCCACTGTGTAGTAGCTTTGAGTTTGTGTCGGTATGTCGGATTTCCTCTTGATAAAGATATGCATGTTATACTATCTGACATATCGGTGCTCGCGCAAAGCAATTAATCTATCCGTTGGTGGCTGAAAGCTATCAAAGCCGTAGAACTCATCGAGGCCTTCGTTTTGACAGGTTATGGCTCCCGTAAATCTAAACGAGCCAGAAGTTATGGCCGTCCGAATAATCGATATCTACAGGGTGTAACATCCACAGTGCAAGGTGCAACATCCGTCCGAAATGGCGAAACAGTGTCGTACGACTTTGAGAAATGCGTGCATGGATTTGAAACGGAACAGTACCATGGTGCACCACTCTCTAGCGATGGTGAATCGAAGACCAGCCACGGTAATCCCGTTTTACCGTAAAAATCCACGTGTCGAAAAAACGAAGGGTAAAAACCTTACGAGACCCAAATTAGATTCGGGTTGTCCTTTTTGGGCATTAATCTATCCGTTGACGGCTGAAAGCTGGGTAAGCCGTAGAACTCATCAAGGCCTTCGTTTTGAAAGGTTATGGCTCGCGTAAATCTAAACGAGCCAGAAGTTATGGCCGTCCGAATAATCGATATCTACTGGGGCAACATCCATGGTGCAAGGTGCAACATCCGTCCGAAATGGCGAAACAGTGTCGTACGACTTTTAGAAACACGTGCATGGAATTGAAACGGAACAGTACCATGGTGCACCACTCTCCAGCGATGGTGAATCGAAGATGAGCCGCGGTAATCCCGTTTTACGGTAAAAATCCACGTGTCAAAAAAACTAAGGGTAAAAATCTTACGAGACCCGATTGAGATTTGGGTTGTCCTTTTTGGGCATTAATCTATCCGTTGATGGCTGAAAGCTGTCAAAGCCGTAAAACTCATCGAGGCAATCGTTTTGACAGGTTATAGCTCCCGTAACTCTAAACGAGCCAGAAGTTATGGTTGTCCGAATAATCGATATCTACAGGGTGCAACATCCACGGTGGAAGGTGCAACATCCGTCCGAAATGGCGAAACAGTGCCGTACTTCTTTTAGAACTGCATGCATGGATTTGAAATGGAACAGTACCATGGTGCACCACTTTCCAGCAATGGTGAATCGAAGACCAGCCACGGTGATCCCGTTTTACCGTAAAAATCCACGTGTCGAAAAAACGAAAGGTAAAAAACTTACGAGACCCGATTGAGATTCGGGTAGTCCTTTTTGGGCATTAATCTATCCGTTGGTGGCTGAAAGCTGTCAAAGCCGTATGACTCATCAAGGCCTTTGTTTTGACAGTTTATGGCTCCCGTAACTCTAAAGGAGCCAGAAGTTATGGCCATCCGAATAATCGATATCTACAGGGTGCAACATCCACGGTGCAAGGTGCAACATCCGTCTCAAATGGCGAAACAGTGTCGTACGACTTTTAGAAATGCGTGCATGCATTTGAAATGGAACAATACCAAGGTGCACCACTCTCCAGCGATGGTAAATCGAAGACCCGCTACGGTAATCCCGTTTTACCGTAAAAATCCACGTGTCGAAAAAACAAGGGGTAAAAAACTTACGAGACCCGTTCGAGATTCGGGTTGTCCTTTTTGGGCATTAATCTATCCGTTGACGGCTGAAAGCTGTCAAAGCCGTAGAACTTATCGAGTCCTTCGTTTTGAAAGGTTATGGCTCTCGTAACTCTAAACGAGCGAGAAGTTATGGCCGTCCAAATAATCGATATCTACAGTGTGCAACATCCACGGTGCAAGGTGCAACATCCGTCCGAAATGGCGAAACAGTGTCGTACGACTTTGAGAAATGCGTGCATGGATTTGAAACGAAACAGTACCATGGTGCACCACTCTCCAGCGAAGGTAAATCGAAGACCAGCCATGGTAATCCCGTTTTACCGTAAAAATCCACGTGTCGAAAAAACGAAGGGTAAAAAACTTACGAGACCCGATTGAGATTCGGATTGTCCTTTTTGGGCATTAATCTATCCGTTGATGCCTGAAAGCTGTCAAAGCCGTAGAACTTATCGAGGCCTTCGTTTTGACAGGTTATGGCTCTTGTAACTTTAAACGAGCCAGAAGTTATGGCCGTTCGAATAATCGATGTCTACAGGGTGCTACATCCACGGTGCAAGGTGCAACATCCGTCCGAAATGGCGAAACAGTGTCGTACGACTTTGAGAAATGCGTGCATGGATTTGAAACAGAACAGTACCATGGTGCACCACTCTCCAACGATGGTGAATTGAAGACCAGCCACGGTAATCCCGTTTTACCGTAAAAATCCACGTGTCGAAAAAACGAAGGGTAAAAAACTTACGAGACCCGAATTAGATTCTGGCTGTCCTTTTTGGGCATTAATCTATCCGTTGATGGCTGAAAGCTGGGTAAGCCGTAGAACTCATCGGGGTATTCATTTTGAAAGGTTATGGCTTGCGTAAATCTAAACGAGCCAGAAGTTATGGCCGTCCGAATAATCGATATCTACTGGGGCAACATCCACAGTGCAAGGTGCAACATCCGTACGAAATGGCGAAATGGTGCCATACGACTTTTAGAAATGCGTGCATGGATTTGAAACGGAATAGTACTATGGTGCACCACACTCCAGCGATGGTGAATCGAGGACGAGCCGTGGTAATCCCGTTTTACCGTAAAAATCCACATGTCGAAAAAACGAAGGGTAAAAAACATACGAGACCCGATTGAGATTCGGGTTGTCCTTTTTGGGAATTAATCTATTTGTTGATGGCTGAAAGCTGTCAAAGCCGTAGAACTTATCGAGGCCTTCGTTTTGACAGGTTATGTCTCCCGTAACTCTAAACGAGCCAGAAGTTATGGCCGTCCGAATAATCGATATCTACAGGGTGCAACATCCACGGTGAAAGGTGCAACATCCGTCCGAAATGGCGAAACAGTGTCGTACGACTTTGAGAAATGTGTGCATGGATTTGAAACGGAACAGTACCTTGGTGTACCACTCTCCAGCGGAGGTAAATCGAAGACCAGCCACGATAATCCCATTTTACCGTAAAAATCCACGTGTCGAAAAAACGAAGGGTAAAAAACTTACGAGACCTGATTGAGATCCGGATTGTCCTTTTTGGGCATTAATCTATCCGTTGACGGCTGAAAGCTGTCAAAGCCGTAGAACTTATCGAGGCCTTCATTTTGACAGGTTATGGCTCCCGTAACTCTAAACGAGCCAGAAGTTATGGCCGTCCGAATAAACGATATCTACAGGTTGCAACATCCACGGTGCAAGGTGCAACATCCGTCCGAAATGGCGAAACAGTGCCGTATGGCTTTTAGAAATGCGTGCATGGATTTGAAACGGAACAGTACCATGGTGCACCACTCTCCAGCGATGGTGAATCGAAGACGAGCCACGGTAATCCCTTTTTACCGTAAAAATCCATGTGTCGAAAAAACGAAGGGTAAAAAACTTACGAGACCCGATTGAGATTCGGGTTGTCCTTTTCGGGCATTAATCTATCCGTTGACGACTGAAAGCTGTCAAAGCCGTAAAAATCATCGAGGCATTCGTTTTGACAGGTTATGACTCCCGTAACTCTAAACGAGCCAGAAGTTATGGCCGTCCGAATAATCGATATCTACAGAGTGCAACATCCGCGGTGCAAGGTGCAACATCCGTCCGAAATGGCGAAACAGTGCCGTATGACTTTTAGAAATGCGTGCATGGATTTGAAACGGAACAATACCATGGTGCATCACTCTCCAGCGATGGTAAATCGAAGAACAGCCACGGTAATCCCGTTTTACCGTAAAAATCCACGTGTCGAAAAAACGGGTAAAAAACTTACGAGACCCGATTGAGATTCGGGTTGTCCTTTTTGGGCATTAATCTATCCGTTGACGGTTGAAAGCTGTTGTTGGGCGAATTCTCACCCAGAAGATCTCGAGACCAAGAAGCCACAGTTTCACTCGGGTCCGCAATCTCCACTTCATTCAGCACGACCAGCCACCTTCTCATTCGGCAATGCAAGACCAAGTCCATTCGGCATGGATAACCTCCTTCTCATTCGGCCTCCTTCCCATTCGGCCTCCTTCTCGTTCGGCAATACAAGCCCGAACCCATTCGGCATAACCAGCTATCCACCGAGCCAACTCTCCACAACCGGTCCAAGCAAGCACCGAACCACCTCACCACCGGTCCACACCTATCACCGGTCCACACTCACTGCCGGTCCACATCCACACCGCTACCACCGGTCCACACCTACCACCGGTCCAAGCTCCATGCCGAATGAGACCTCGTCGAACCAGACAACTGCCAGTCCAGACTGCTTCAGCCCGGGCCCACCAGCAGCCATATACATCCAAGACCCATGCCCCCTACCTCACTCTATAAATAGAGGGGCAGGGGTACAACAATGGCAGACAAGTTTGAGAGCTCAAGCACGGAAGGAACTTTCAAACTACTTTCATATACTTGTACACAAAGCATTGTATTTGTAATCTGAAAGAAAGAAGATAATAACATATAAAGTGGACGTAGGCACGTTCTGGCCGAACCACTATAAATCTGTGTGTCTTTTACGTTTCAGCCCCTGCTTTTTTTCATATTTACATAACTCATCTAAATCATTAAGAATCACATAAAACCAATTAAATCTCACGACTTGGAGGTGTTTGCCCACTTTTCGCGCAAACATTTTTGGTGCTTTCATTGAGAACTTCGAACTCGAAGATTCAGCTTCCCTCATTCAACCTTCTTTCCCAATAGCACCCTTCATTGCCTAGGAAACATGATTTCCAGGCCAAGAAAAGACGCCAACAAGGGAAAGAACGCTGCAACTAGCAGCGTTCCAAATCCAGTGGATCCAGATCAAGAGAACCATCCCACTACAGCAGCAGTGCCACATGAAGATCTGGCAATTCCAACAGCCCTTGCCGCGGAACAACCGACAGTAATCACTAGAGCAGACCTAGACAGAGTTGTGGTGGAAGTGACTAACCGCTTCGCATCCCAACAAGAAGCTTTGGTGAACCAACTCATGCCACGCTTGAGAGATGTCGAAGAATCCAACCGCAACACTGAATCATGGGATGAATCTCAATCTGGAGGATCTCGGAGACAGCAAAGGTCTTCCCTCTTCGAGGAAGCCATCATCAGGAACAACAATGATAGGGGCCGCGCCCGGACTCAGCCCGAACTCCGACTCGATGAAGCGCTTGGAACCGAACCCAGTGGGGGAGGCGCCAGGCGAGGGTCGGATGTAGCTGAGCCAGTCATGCCACCTAATCATAGAAACCCCGTTGAACGAAGCCGAGCTAGAACCCAGCCCGAAGTTGACCCCATGGAAATGCTCGAAACAGAACCCCGCAGGGGAAGATCAAGGCTGGGGGCAACTGTAGCTGGTCCTAGCATGCATCCGAGCAGCCAGAGGCAACCAATTGATAACGTCAGAAGTGATAGACTATACCATCCCTACAGGTCATGTGGACGAGATCGATCCCGCAGGGAAGAACCAAGTTCATTTCTATCCGCTCCAAATTCTGATGAAAGAATGGCACGACTATTCAGAGAATGCGTCCAACAGGAGCAAAGGGACCGAGAAATAGGCGCTAGGGTCACCAGCCCCTTTACCCGCAATATCGAAACTGCCATTACCCTCCGGGAATGGAAAATGCCAACCATGGAACCTTACAAGGGAACTTCCGACCCCATCGTACACTTACAAAGATACACCCAGCATATTCTCATGAGCGGAGCAACAGAAGGGGTGCTGTGTAAATGCTTTCCACAATTCCTAGCAGATCTAGCTACCTCCTGGTTCTGCCATCTACCCCAAGGATCTATCAGCTCATGGGAGATATTGAAAAAAAGGTTCATTAGCCAGTTCCGCATCCATGTAGAACAACCCAAGGATGCTTATTCTCTATCCAATGTCAAACAGAAATCCGGAGAGACACTGCAACAATATCTAACTCGGTTCAACGCCGCAGCGGCCGCAGTCCAAGATGCCAATGAGAAACTCACCCTAATGGCCCTCTGTAGCGGTGTACACCCAGATACCAAGTTCGCAAGAAGACTAACTAAGGAAAAACCAGCTACTTTACCTGATTTCTTCCATGAAGCTGGAAAGTATATGAGACTTGAAGACGCCGCCAGTGAGAGGCAGTCAGGGCAACAAGGTAAGACAACTCGGACAAGGTTCCCGCTGCAGCCAAGGACACTCGAAGAAATGAATCTAGAGACAATGCTTGGGGCAGGAAGGTTGAAAAACGCCAACATCGACCAGGACCGAGATTTGACTCCTACACTCCTTTGAATGAAACAATCGAAAACATCTTTCTAGCCACTCAGGGCGAACTCGGATACAAGCGCCCCCCGCACAAGAAAGAATCTAATAACGCACTCAAGTCTGGAAAGTTCTGCCGCTTCCACGAATCGCACGGACATGACACCAATGAATGCCACCATCTTCGGGACTTGATCGAAAAACACATCAGAAGAAGAAGGCTGGAACGCTATGTGAAAGGTCAGAACAGGACTCCAACTCCAGCCAATGAGAACCCAAAGCGACCCGCCCTAGAAGTAGGCGGAGGGAATCGCAACACCAGTGGCTCTAGTCAAGAGAAGATAGTGGTCCATACCATCTCGGGAGGACCACACATCGCCGACAGAAGCTGGGCGGAGATGGAAAGATACGGCAAGTCACTTAGAAATGCTGAAGGCTATGTTAACTTCATTATGGAAGAACACCATCCGAAATGGAAAGAGAGTGACGACATCGTATTCAGTAGGCGTGATTTAGAAGGAAGACAGTATCCGCATATGGATCCCATGGTCATCTCTGCCTGGTTCGGTCCAGCTAAAGTTTTCCGAATTCTAATAGACACAGGAAGCTCCGTAAATATCCTATTCAAGCATGCTTTCGATAAAATGAAGCTGTCAATGAAGGATGTGTCTCCCTGCAACAAACCCCTGCACGGTTTCACTGGAGATGCGAAAATACCCCTCGGGCAACTTGACCTCTTCGTTGAAATAGGAAGTCATCCCCGCTCCGTTGTGCGAAAACAAACGTTCGTACTAATAGAAAACCACTCGGCCTACAACGCCTTCTTGGGAAGACCAGCCTTGTCTGACTTCCAAATTGTCCTAGCCCCGTGGTGCCTAAAGATGAAATTCCCAACAGATAACGGAATAGGAGAAGTTGAAGGAGATCAAGACGCCGCTTGAGATTGCTATGTAACTGAACTTCGCAATAACCATAGAAAGAATAAAGGAAAAGATGCAGAGACTACTCTCTGCATGAAAAGCTTGGAAGCATAGCAACTAAAGAAAGCCCCTCCTCTTCGGTACACCAGCGATCCTTTCAATGAACTAGACCCCAGGGATAAGGAGGAGGAGGCTACCGCTGAGCCTGCGGAGGCCATGGAATTCGTATCTGTAGACAAACATGATTCAAGTAGACTATTAAAAATAGGATCTCAGCTAAAAACAGAATTGAAGGATAAACTCATTGACTTTCTCCGCCACAACTTAGATGTATTTGCATGGAGACATGCCGATATGACGGGAATCTCCCCAGACATAGCATGCCACATGCTGAACGTCGATCCCACCAAGGTACCGATAAAGCATAAAAAGAGAAGCATGGGAGCAGAACTATCAGCAACCCTCGATAAGGAAGTAAAGAACCTACTTGCTAATGACTTCATACGAGAAGCCATCTACCCAGAATGGATCGCTAACCCAGTACTAGTAAAGAAAGCTAATGGGAAGTGGCGAACATGCATTGATTTCTCCAACTTAAATGACGCTTGCCCGAAAGACTGCTTCCCGCTCCCCCGAATCGATCAGCTTGTGGACAGCACTGCCGGGCACGAACTTTTATCTTTTATGGATGCATACTCCGGATACAACCAGATTCCCATGCACGCTCCCGATCAAGACCACACTAGCTTTATCACTGACCGGGGATTATATTGTTACAAAGTCATGCCTTTTGGACTCAAAAATGCCGGAGCTACCTATCAGCGCCTCGTCAACAAGATGTTCGCGGAATTAATAGGACGAACTATGGAAGTATATGTGGATGACATGTTGGTAAAGTCCAGAAGAGCCGACGATCATGTAAGCCACCTGAGCGAGATGTTTCAGGTACTTCGCCAATATGGAATGAAGCTGAATCCTCTAAAGTGCTCCTTCGGAGTGTCATCGGGAAAATTCTTAGGATTCATCGTCCATGCCAAAGGAATTGAAGTAAACCCTGAAAAAATCCGGGCTCTAAAAGAAATAAGGATACCTTCCACTCGAAAAGAAATGCAGAGCCTAAACGGAAAGGTGGTCGCCCTATGCAGATTCATTTCCAAAGCAACTGACAAGTGCGTCCCTTTCTTCGAAGCTCTCAAGAAAGACAAAGGAAAATTCGAGTGGACCGATGAATGCTTAAAAGCTCGAACACCTTCAGAAACCACCAGTACTCTCGACTCCAAACGAAGGCGAAGAGCTATACCTATGCCTCGCTGTATCATCTCATGCTCTAAGCGCTGCCCTGGTATGAGAAGAAGACCGCACACAACGCCCGGTGTACTTTATAAGTAAGAGATTTACAGGGGCAGAAGCCAGATATCCTAAACTTGAGAAATTGGCATATTGTTTATTGATTGCGTCACGAAAACTGCGACACTACTTCCAATCTCACTCCATCAGAGTTCTAACCGATCAGCCACTAAGACAGGTGCTCCATCGTCCCGACACTTCTGGACGACTCCTCAAATGGTGCATTGAACTAAGTCAATATGACGTCACCTACCATCCTCGCACCGCTATCAAGGGGCAAGCCATGGCCGATTTCATTGCCAAATTCACTACCAACGAAGGCAAGGATCAGTTTGAAATAGCAAAAAACATCAAGTGGAACCTCTTTGTAGATGGAGCATCAAACGAACAAGGCTCGGGGGCAGGTATTGTGATAATCACCCCCAGGGGAAGAAAGCTGTACTATGCATTAAGGTTGGAATTCGCGGCCACTAACAACGATGCGGAGTATGAGGCAGTAATAGCGGGATTGGAGCTTGCCTTAGAAATTGGAGTCAATTCTTTATGTCTTCATAGTGATTCTCAACTTATCGTAAACCAAGTACTAGGAGAATTCCAGACACGAGGAGAACGACTCACAGCATATCTAAAGAAAACCAAACTGCTGCTCGACCAATTGGACCATTATCTAATCAAACACATTCCTCGAGAAGATAACCAAGAGGCCGATGAACTAGCAAAGCAAGCTAGTATGAAGAATAGCACCATTTCCGGAGCACTAGCCATCTCAAGGCAGCTAGCCCCAAGTTTCGAACAAGTGAATCTGATAACTGCAATTGAAGAAGCAACTTGGATGACTCCTATCCGAAAATATTTGCAGGACGGCACACTACCAGACAAACGTGATGAAGTCAGGAGAATTTTTAGGAAAGCTCCTCACTACACAATACAAGAAGGCATCCTCTATCGGCGTGGCTTCTCTAGCCCCTTATTCAGATGCGTCGCTGGAAGGGAAGCCAAGGAAATCTTATTCAACATCCATCAAGGAAGTTGCGGAGATCACACTGGAGGGAAGACTCTGGCGAAAAAGATACTCCGATATGGATATTACTGGCCCACACTAAACAAAGACGCCTTAGACTTCGTCAAGAGATGCGACAGATGTCAGAAATTTGCCAAGATTCCTCGACTACCCACAAATGAGATTACTCAAATGACCAGCCCTTGGCCCTTTGCTGTATGGGGAATTGATTTAATTGGCGAACTACCAACGGGCAGGGGCGGAGCCAAATATGCTATAGTGGCAGTCGATTATTTCACCAAATGGGTGGAAGCGGAACCCCTAAATAAAATATCTTCAGCAAAAGTTATCAACTTTTTGATCAGAAATATTCTGTGCAGGTACGGAGTACCACTCAAGATCGTATCAGACAACGGACTCCAATTTGACAGCGAAGAATTCGCCGACTGGTGCCAAGAGCATGGAATTCATAAAAGCTTCTCATCAGTAGCTTATCCTCAGGCAAACGGACAAGTCGAAGCTGTCAACAAAATTCTCAAAACCCTAATCAAGAAGAAACTTGAAAAGTCAAAAGGCGCTTGGGTGGACGAACTTCCCACGGCACTTTGGGCCTACCGCACATCTTTCAGAACATCAACGGGACATACTCCTTTCTCTTTGGCATACGGATCGGAGGCAATGCTCCCTGTTGAGACTATTGTTCCTTCCCACCGTAGGATCCACTACAATCCAGAAGAAAACGAAGAACTCCTCCTCATGTCTTTGGATCTGATTGAGGAAAGGAGAAACGATGCAGCACCCAAAGCAGCAGCTCACAAACAAAAAGTGGCAGCACTATACAACTCCAAAGTCAAGCATCGCATCTTAAAAGAAGGAGATCTTGTCCTCAGGCGAATCTTTCCGCGCCCCGGGGCACTGGACCCCATCTGGGACGGACCATATGTAATTCATAAAGATCTCCACAACGGAGCTTATATTTTGTCAACAGTGGACGGAGAGGTGTTCCAGAGGGCATGGAACATCCGACACCTCCGTCGATACTTTTCTTAACTTGTACTGCCCATATGAAGTGAATTAACAAAGAGAATCAGTGGGCGTAGGCGTTTTCATGCCGAACCACTTTAAAAATCTTGTCTCATTTTAACTTGTTCCTTTAAATCTTGGCTTCTTGTTAAGCTTTATCCTTTTCTGTTGAACAAAATCTTATGGCATCTCCACTCAAGACGCACCACGGCCTCATCTGGACAAGGCCTAACAGGTACGCTACGATTCTATGCACTCGCCAATGAGACTCTTTTGCTCCAGCATCCCTCTGCTGCGGGTTAAGTCATTGCTCGCGCCTGCCCTCAAAGCCAACTGTAATGAGCCGATTATAAGTCATCATAAAGGCCGACTATAGCCGATGGCAGCTCCTTACGGCGTTCGGCTCGCCGGCAACTGTGAACCTACTTTAAGCCCCAACATAAGGTGTGGCCAGCCAGGGGTAGTTCACGGCCAACGGCACCCGCGCTAGCCGGCCACGGTAAATCGAATAATACCCACGATTACGGACCATAATGGTTCGGGTAGTTACCGTGCACGATCTCGGCTCCGATGTGTCTTAAGTGCGGCTGTGGTAAAAAAGAAAACTCCCCGCGGAGGCATAAGATGGGTGACAAATGTCTCCAAGACCCACAGCTAGGAAAAGTGACTACAAAACCCGTTTGCCACGAACTTAAGCACATCGACGGCCTTCCGTGACTGGAAGTTTTACTTTTTCTATATTTCCATTTCATTTAAATACTTTTCTCCTATCCTGTATAAAAACTCTAAAGTACAGGAAATCAAATAGAGAGCATTCACTCATGAGAATCTAAGCCTGCGTACTGGGTGGCAAGGTACTCAGATATATCCATGGTCAATTACACAAGAAGCTCGAAGCCACTGCCGGCAAATAAAACATGAAGGGCGGTACTCTCTTCTCTTGTACATAAATACATAACTATAGCTTATTCATATGTCACACTAACATTGCAAAACATGAAATTATATTTCAAGCAAAGGCTTAACGTCCAACACAACTAAAATCACAGGCATATACTGTTATCCCGCTTTTTGGCAAAGCCGTGATACCAAAAGATTGGTCGAAAACGAAAGACAGTTCGTCTCAGAGATTGGTTATACTTCACTTTGCTATGGATATCGATGAATTTTGTCCGAGTCCGGATCAAGCCACAATTGATAGGACATGACAAGAAAGGTCGTAGGAGTCGTCATTTCAAATTTCAAGTCAATCCGAGTTCGTATGCTCAAGATAGGATGGATTCAAAGTGAGAAAGGTGGTCACTATCTGTTTCGAACCCATCGCACTGGAGTACTTCGAACCCATCACCTTCGAAACCATCTCCTTCGAACCCACATAGTTTGAACCAATCCACGCGCTTGCCTTCGAAACCGTGAAGTTCGAACCCAAGCCACGTTCGAACCCATCAGCTAGTACCTGCTTCGACTCCATCGCCTTCGACTCCACCACAATGGCCTACCTTCGAATCCATGGCGCCGCTCAGCTTCGCATCCTTACTTCGAATCCATGCAAGCCCTTAATTCGAACCCATCGAGCGACCCAGTTCGAACCGATCGAGTTCGAACCCATAGGGATTCCTTGATTCGAATCGGTCACGTTCGAAGCCAGGAATACTCCTTAGTTCGAATCCACCGAGTCAGTTGGTTTGGATGACGCGTTCGCCGTAGTTCACGGAGTAGAAGCGGTCCATTCGGAGATAAGTTAGGATCGATTCGAGAGATACGCGCCACGTCACTGCAAACCCACGTGAACTCATGGGTTCGAAATCATGGGTTCGAAATCATGGGTTCGAACGACACAGCCAACCAAGAAAACCCCATTTCGAACCGAGCATATCTCCTCAACCACAAATCCAAATGCAACCAAATTTTCACAGTAGCTTCCATATGAGGTAAAGATTGTCCCTGCCAAGTTTCAGCTCGATTGGACCAATTCTTGATGGGTTCGAAATCACTTCGAACCGATGTCAGATCGAGACGAAACTTGGTGGGATCGATCGCGTGGGCCCACTCACGTGCCAG
The DNA here is from genome assembly GCA_030765085.1 of Allium cepa. NCBI lineage: Eukaryota > Viridiplantae > Streptophyta > Magnoliopsida > Asparagales > Amaryllidaceae > Allium > Allium cepa. The sequence goes on along the minus strand of CM060941.1, from coordinate 39,759,313 downwards.
AAGAAGTCTCACGAAGTTTCAGCCAGATCTGGGCCTCCAACGCCTATAAATAGCACCCTGAAGCCTTCAGAAAGGGGGGAGCTTCCGAGAACTTCTGCCATTGAACGCTGAGACTCTGCCGGATTAACGTCTATTGATCAGAATCACTGTTGTATTCAGATTTCAAAGCTATTATCTACTGTAATCCATTGTAATCGATTGAATCGAGCAAAGCAATAAAGAGAAATCCTTCAAAGTGGACGTAGGCACGAATGCCGAACCACTATAAACGCTGTGTTTGTGATTATTGTTTGTGAATTATTGTGATTTATTACCTAGAGCTGAATTTCATATTGATTGTTGCTGAGTTCTGTGTTGATTATTATCAAGTTGAATACGCAAACGGGTGCTTTCGTGATATTGGGTGTTTGTGGCCAATTTTGGTGCAAACATTTTGGTGCTTTCACTAAGAAACTGAACTCAGGAGTTCTACCAGTTGATAATTGATGTTATCCCGCTTTTTGGCAAAGCCGCGATACCAAAAGAGCGATTGAAAAGGAAGGACCGTCCACCTCAGAGGTTGATCGTATTTTCTTTCGCCATGGATATCATGGAATTTTATCCGAGTCCAGAATGAGCTAAAATTGATGGGACACTGCAGGAAAGGCCACAGGAGTCAGCATTTCAAATTTCAAGTCAATCCGAGTTCGTATGCTCAAGTTATGATCGGTTCAACTTGGAGGGAACACACTGGTTTCGAACCCACCATGATGAGTGTCTTCGAACCCATCACCATGCACCATTCGAAACCATCACTTCGAACCCATCAAGTTCGAAACCATCACCTTCGAAACCCTCGGGATGCCTCGACCTCGAACCCATCAGAGAGTAGCTGATTCGAATCCATACTCGGCTGCCTCAATTCGAAACCATCGGACATGCATGCTTCGAACCCATCCATAAGCTTCGTTCGAACCCATCCCTGAAGTTATGTTCGAACCCATCCTGTGTTGCCTTATTCGAACCCATCCTGTGTTGCCTTATTCGAACCCATCCTGTGTTGCCTTTTTCGAACCCACTGGGTCAACCAACGTGTCTTCCATCAGTTCGAAATCGCCGAGATATACGGAGTCGAAGCGGTCAACACGGAGCGAAGTCCGGATCGATTCGAAACTTGCGCTCCACGTCACCACGAAGTCGCGTGCCATGATGGATTCGAAACCATCGTTTCGAAACCATGGGTTCGAACCAAACAGCTGTGCCGTGAACTCTATTTCGAACCCATCATATCTCCCAATCTACTGATCCAAATGTCATGAAAATTTCACAGATGCTAGCATACATGTTGAAGAATGTCCTCGCCAAATTTCACCTCGATTGGATGGATTCTTAATCGGTTCGAATGGAGTTCGAACCGATGCCAAAGTGCGCCCAAACTTCCCGAGACCGTACGTGTGGGCCCCCTCACGTGCCAGAAGTGGTCTCCCGAGTTTTCAGCAAGATACCAGCAGCCTACGCCTATAAATAGAGCTCCATAGCCAACAGAAAGGGGACCTTCGGGATTTTTTCACTCTCAAGCGCCCAGACTCTGTCGGATTGCTATCTCCATCATAAATTCACTACTGATTTCGAATTTCCAGTTGTAATTTGTTGTTGATCGCTGTAACCACTTGTAAACATTGAAAGAGAATCAATAAAATATCAAAAATCTTCACAGTGGACGTAGGCAACACGCCGAACCACTATAAATCGCTTGTCTACGCATTTTCTTTACTGTTGATTGGAGTTTTTGTTAGATAATATTCATATTCAGTTCATACTTTTGACTGTTATCTCTTCAACGACTCCCGAAGAGTGTTGTGACCAATTTTGGTGCAAACACTTTGGTGCTTTCACTGAGAAAACCCAGCTTTTCTCCTGCTCGTTGGATCTGTCATCGATACCGGATTGAACAAATCTAAGAGAGAGATCCAGATCTTTGAATTCAAATTCCTTCCATTCTATTCAGATTTGCAAAAGTCTAGGGAAAGGAATCTTACTGTTCATAATGGTGAGCACCAGAACCACTTCTAACCTTGGTAACCAGGAAGACCGGGATAGACCAGATCCCGAGCAGCTACCGTCTACCCAGGACGTCGCCGGGCCCACGGAGTCATCAGGACCGGTGACAAGGCAAGAGTTTCAAACGTTGCTCTAGGAGCTGACCCAGAGTCGGCAGCAGCTGACGGAACAACTACGCGCTAACGCTGAATTAACCCGCCAGCTACACAGTCATAAGCGTAGGCGATCAAGGAGGGATTACGCATCCCAGTCCTCCACGGAGAGTTCGGCTTCCACTGATTATCATCGCAGACCTTCGCGACCCCGAATGGACGGGAATTATGCACAGGCTACTAGAGACATTCCGGCATTGGCGGTTGGGCAAATGCGAGTCGGCCCATCTGCTAGCTTCCACACAGGGCCTTCCTCCCGGGGAGGCGCTGCTCCTCAACACACTATCGACAACCGTCCTGCAACCATCGCTACGGAGCCTGGGGCGGACATCCGTACTTTGTCAGATCAGAACCATCACCGACAACGGCAAACTCCTGAGCCGTATGTACCAGAGAATGTCGAACCAAGGAGGCGAGATCCGGACCGTCGACAGCATCCGGTCCAGTCCCGCATTGTGGAACCCGACCACACCTTGGTTCAACATGCCCAGAACGCAGCTGTAACAGATATTCCAGAAATGATCAGGCAGATGATCCGTGAAAGTCAGGGATTTACTAACGACGACTGGGGAATCTCCCGGAGTCACACCCCATTCACAGACGAGATTCTGTATGCCGAACCCCCTCGGCGATTTAGAATGCCCGCGTTACCAATGCACGAGGGGAACTCAGACCCCAATCAACACACATTGAAGTATGAATGGTCCATGAGCGCCGCTAGAGCAGACGATGCGGTCAAGTGTAGGAGTTTTCCTATCTCTTTGGGAGATATTGCTACAATGTGGTTCACGCGATTGCCACCCCATTCTATCTCTTCGTTCAATCAGTTGGCCAGAAAATTCGTAGAACAGTTTCGCATGCATGTTGCAAGGCCTAAGGACGTCAACACTTTATCTAGCGTTACCCAAGCTCCAGGAGAAACTCTTAGACACTATTTGGAAAGATTCCATAAGGCTTGTGTGGAAATCACTAACCCCAATGATAACTCGATTCTGATGGCGTTGATGAAAGGGATTGACCCTGACTCGGATTTTGGAAATTGGTTAGCAGGAAAACCTCCTGCGTCGTTGGACCGCTTCTACTCCAAAGCCACTCAGTTCTTGAGGCGCGAGGACGCGAAGCAGTCTAGGAAACAGGATGATGCAGGCCCTAGTGGAGAGGGGATTCAAAGTAATGTGGCTGTTAAACAATCAGGAGAGAGTTCCGGGAAAGTGCAGCTAAATATCCAGAACAAGCAATCACAACCCAAGAATAATGGGAATCAGAACAGAAGGCGGGATCAGAACCGTGGGCCGAGGCGTAGGGCCCCTATGTTCGACAATTATACTCCGCTGAATACATCGCTGGAGAATGTGTATCTACAAACTTGCAACGCCATGCAATACAAGAAGCCTACTCCGAAGCCGTCGTCGGAGAAACAGATTCAAACAGGCAAGTTTTGTAGATTTCATGACAGTTACGGCCACAACACCAACGAGTGCAGACACTTGCAGGATTTAATTGAGAAGTTGATCAGGGAAAGAAAATTGGATCAATTTGTACGGGCGCCGCAGTCTGGCGGTGCGGGTCCGTCGAACCAGAACAATCGGCAAAATCAGCCAAGGCAAGAAGAACCCGCCCGAACAGGCGGAAGGCTAGTGATAAACACCGTTAGTGGTGGTCCTCATCCGGCAGGTACGAGTTGGAAAGAGATGGAGTCATATGCTAGCTCGGTTAGGCATATGAATTTCGAATGTTGCAGTAGTTACGACGAAGGGGCTCCGGCAAAACAACAAAAGACGATGGCAGATGACATCGTGTTCCGGAACCGTGATGCAGACAAGGTCGAAGCCCCGACCATTGACCCACTTGTTATATCCGCCCAGGTTGGTCCTGCTTGGATGAATAGGATATTGGTGGATAGTGGGAGTTCAGTCAATATTTTGTTCAAGAGAGCTTACGATCAGATGAAAATGGAAGCCAAAGATCTGAAGCCCTGTCAGTCCAGGATTCACGGCTTCGATGGAAGTGCTAATATACCCACAGGGGTTGTGGAGTTACCCGTGGAGTTGGGGATCGGTGAGTGCAGAAGAGTACGCATCGTGCAATTTGTTGTTTTGGACATACATTCACCGTACAACGCATTCCTGGGCCGACCAGCCCTTGCTGAATTTCGGGCAGCGATCACCCCGTGGTGTTTGACTTTGAAATTTCCAACTGATTGTGGTATCGGTGTGATTCATGGAGATCAGGCTGCTGGAAGAGCCTGTTATGTTGCGGAGCTGCGAGAGGCGCAGCGAAGGGAGAAAGGTAAGGGCGTAGAGGAATCTCTTTGCGTCCGTTCTGCCGATGATTGACAATTGGTGCTCGGGCCTCGGCCCGGGCACCCCAACCAATTCCATAAAGACCTTGACCCAAGGGACGGCGACAGCAATGAAAAATCTACAGAAAGTCAGGCTTCTCCGGCTGAGCTAACTATCAATGTCCCGATCGAAGATGATGGCGATGATTCGAGAATGTTAAAAGTTGGGTCTCAATTGAGCCAGGGGGCACAACAGGAATTGGTTGAATTCCTCCGGGCGAATCTTAATGTGTTCGCCTGGACGCATTCTGACATGTGTGGGATCTCGCCGGAGATCGCGAGCCACACTTTGAACATTGACCCGCGGTATATCCCTGTCAAACCGAAAAGGCGTGGTATGGATCCAGAGAGATCTGCCGCCCTTAAGGAGGAGGTGGATAAGTTGAAAACGAACGGGTTCATTAGAGATGCTTTGTACCCGGAGTGGGTGTCAAACCCGGTACTTGTCCGGAAACCAAATGGGAAATGGAGAACGTGTATCGATTACTCCGATTTGAACAAGGCCTGCCCGAAGGACAGTTTTCCACTTCCTCGAATCGATCAGCTTGTTGATTCAACCGCCGGACACGAATTGTTATCCTTTATGGACGCTTACTCGGGCTACAATCAAATACCCATGCATGTGCCCGACCAAGAACATACGAGCTTTGTGACTGACCTGGGACTATATTGCTACAAAGTCATGCCTTTTGGGTTAAAAAATGCCGGCGCAACCTATCAACGTTTGGTTAACCGGATGTTTTCTGATCAGATTGGGAAGACCATGGAAGTTTACGTAGATGAAATGTTAGTAAAGTCACGACATTCTTTTGATCATTTAAAGGACTTAGGATCAATGTTTGATATCCTCCGGAGATATGGGATGAAGCTCAATCCGCTGAAATGCCATTTTGGAGTTGCGTCCGGAAAATTCCTTGTGTTCATCGTCAACGCTCGAGGGATAGAGGCTAACCCCGAGAAGATTTGGGCCATCAGAAATCTTCAAACTCCAAGGACAACAAAGCAAGTTCAGAGCCTTAATGGGAAAGTCGCTGCATTGAGTAGGTTCATCTCGAAGTCAACTGACAAATGCATCCCCTTCTTCGATCTGATCCGAAAAGGGAAACGAAACTTCGAATGGACCGCAGAATGTGAAGGTGCGTTTCAGTCATTGGTTCAACATCTTTCTACACCGCCAATTCTTTCGAAGCCTATTGATCACGAGCAATTATATCTTTACTTGGCGGTATCTGAAAGCGCAATCAGTGCGGCATTAATCCGGGAGGAAGATCGAGTGCAAAAACCGGTATATTACGTGAGTAAGCGGTTGACCGGAGCCGAGAGGAACTATCCAAAGCTGGAAAAGTTGGCATATTGTCTAGTTGTTGCCTCGAGAAAGCTCCGTCCATATTTCCAGGCTCATCCTATCACCGTGTACACCGACCAACCGTTACGACAGGTCCTCACGCGGCCTGAGACGTCTGGTAGGTTATTGAAATGGAATATTGAATTGAGCCAGTTTGACATTGCTTATACTCCAAGAAGGGCCATACATGGTCAAGTTTTGGCAGACTTCGTTGCTGAATTCACTATATCCAAGGAATTACCTGAGAGTAGCGAACCCCCTACACACTTATGGAAGTTATATACTGACGGCGCCTCCAATGAACGGTGTTCGGGAGCAGGGATAGTGCTTCAAACTCCTGAAGGCCGATCTATATGCTACGCCCTGAAGTTCGAGTTCCGTGCAACTAATAACGAGGCTGAATATGAAGCTTTACTCACTGGGTTGAAGTTGGCCCACGACCTGAGAATTGCCGCTGTGGAGGTGTATTGTGACTCCCAATTAATCGTATGCCAAGTCCGAGGTGAATATCAAGCTTAGGATCGGAGACTAGCGGCTTATTTATCTAAAGTCAGGGAAATTCTTGATCATTTCGATTACTATGCCATTTTCTATATTCCTCGGGAGCACAATCAGAAGGCCGACTCGTTGGCGAAGTTGGCAAGTACGGGCGAAGCCCAACAGTTGGGGCTTGTTCCTGTTGAAACCCTATCTTCCCCGAGCATCGATCAAAATGAGGTCAACCATGCATTCGAGGCTACCACCGATAGGGAGTCATGGATGACCCCCTATCGAGACTATATTGAACATGGGACGCTGCCTGAGTGCAGAAGTGAGAAGAGGCTGGTCCTTCGAAAGGCCTCACGGTTTATCATCCAAAATGGAGTTATGTACAGAAGGGGATACTCTGTCCCTCTACTCCGATGTATCGCGCACGACGAAATCAAACGAGTGTTACACGATGTCCACGAGGGAGAATGTGGCGATCACATTGGGGGGCAGACACTCGCCAAGAAGGTACTCCGATACGGATATTACTGGCCTACCGTTAATCGAGACGCATCAGACTACGCCAAAAAATGCGACAAATGCCAGAAATATGCTTGGATTCCTAGAGCCTCACCCACCGAGATAACCCAAATGGTTAGCCCCTGGCCGTTCGCAGTATGGGGGATCGATATAATTGGAGCGTTGCCTCTAGCCAAAGGTGGCGCGAAATACGCCATCGTCGTGGTTGATTACTTCACTAAATGGGCCAAAGCGGAGCCTCTTGCAACGATCACAATGAAGAAAGTGATCAACTTCGTGGTGCGCAACATCATCTGCCGATTCGGTCTACCTCATACTATCATCACAGATAATGGAGCTCAATTCGACAGTACCGAGTTCAAAAATTTCTGCCAACGGTTTCGCATAAATAAGAAGTTTTCCGCAGTGGCACACCCTCAAGCAAACGGTCAGGTCGAAGCTGTTAATAAAGTTATAAAGTCTATACTGAAGAAACGACTGGAAAAGGCCGGAGGCAAGTGGGTCGACGAACTCCCTATGGCATTATGGGCCTATAGAACAACTCACAAAACTGCAACTGGTCACACTCCGTTTTCTCTGTCATATGGCTCAGAGGCCGTTATTCCAGTCGAATTGGAAGTGCGCTCTCATCGTGCGACGTATTATGATCCGAAGACCAATGCTACATTGCTCGCTCAATCTCTGGATTTACTGGATGAGAGGCGTGAAGAGGCGGATTTGAGGGCAGCCGCATATCGGAGTCGAGTCGCCCGACTGTATAATGCTAAGGTCCGTCCGCGAACCTTCGAACTTGGCGACCTCGTACTCAAAAGGGTTTATCCGGTCCCTTCGCATATGAAGCCAAATTGGGAAGGGCCGTATGTTATCTCACAAAAGCTCGGAGATGGCACGTTCAAATTATCAACGGTTGACGGTTTTGTCTTACCAAGAGCTTGGAATAGCGAAAGTCTTCGTCGCTACTACATTTGAAAACTTTACTCGTTTATTTTATGTCAATTTATTTCTTTGCATTTTATTCTAGCATTTCGAGATTTAGATTTGTGATAAGGCAACTGATCTTGCCATATTTTCTCGTTTCAGCAATAAAATGCCGTCTCTTCAAGCAAAAGCTGTGATTTACTGAATATGTCATACAACATCACAACGCACGGAGAGCTAAGTTCCATCGCGCGGTGGAATTTATTCAAATAGGGAGTGACTATGATAAGACCAGTCACTCGCTAAGTGAAACCCGAGCTCGGGGATAGAACAATACATTAACATTCACAGGGATTGATACACGACAATCCCTCCTCCAACTCCGACTTCCCAGAGTGAGAATTGGAGTAAAAACATCAACTCTCGGTTCCCGGAGCATGAACCGGAGTACAAATTCACTGCTCCCAAAGTGAGAGCCGACTCCAACTTCCCACAGCGTGAATTGGAGTATACACATCCCATAATTCGTTCCCAGAGTGCGAACGGACTCCAACTTCCCACGGCGTGAATTGGAGTATAAACATCCCATAATTCGTTCCCAGAGTGCGAACGGACTCCAACTTCCCACAGCGCGGATTGGAGTATAAACATTCCATAATTCGTTCCCAGAGCGCGAACGGACTCCAACTTCCCAGAGCGTGAATTGGAGTATAAACATTCCGTAATTCGTTCCTAGAGTGCGAACGGACTCCAACTTCCCAGAGTGTGAATTGGAGTATAAACATCAAATCCATCGTTCCCGGAGTGCGAACAAATTCCTCAAAAGCTCAAATAAGTGTGACTGACCATCTATCGGCTAACTCCAACTTCCCAGAGTGTGAATCGGAGTATAAACGTCTATTCCAGGTTCCCGGAGTGCGAACCAACCCATCAATGCGAACCGAAGCATCCATGCTAACTCCAGATTCCCAAAGCGTGAGTCAGAGTACAAACAACAATTCCAGGTTCCCGGAGCGTGAACCATGTTACAAACAATCGATAGTTCTCCAAACTCCTGGAGTGCAAAGCAGATTATCGATCTCAAATTATCCTAAGTCCCTAGAATGCGGATGTGTGCTTAAGATTTGCAACAAGTGCAATCGACTGCCAAAAATATAAGTGTTGTTCCCCGAGACTGGGGGGCACGAAAGCTAAGTGTCAATCGCTCACCGAAGTGATACAACGTCCGAAGTTCAACTCATTCATCAATCGCAACTTGTGACCAAGATTCTCAGGCGTGGCAAATGAAACGAGCTCTACTTAAACGGTAAAAACGCCACAAGAACTCCGGACCGAGGGCAAGACACTGCAAGTACTTAAGCACAAATAAAACAAGAGTTGAAACAAAGAAACTAAAGTTTATTTCGACTAACTAAAAGTGAGGGCTTACATGTGAAAAAGTTTTCCGAAAAACAATCCCTACTAGCAGGAGCCGAACCTGCATCTATACACGGCTTACTAATAAGAAACAAAAACGAGTACTTATCCACCAAAACATCTACTTGTAAAGCCGGTCTACTTCTTCTTCTTTTTCGTCTTCCTTATTAGTGGTTCTTCATCAGAATCACTAGCGACCGAAATTCTTTTTGAGTGCCTCCTCTTCGGCGGTGACTCTTCGGCTGGGGGCATGATATCGATGTCCTCCTCAGAGCTCGAATCTACAGGGAGGCTTCCCGCCGGAGGAGTAGGGGGGATTGGATCTATGACGGAAGATAGGATAGTGCCACCCGACGACGCTACCCTAGCAGACGCTGGACTATGCGCCGTCGTGCTGCCACCGGCGCTACCACAGTGCCCCGCAGCTTCTATTTCAGCGCTGATTTCAGCCAAAATTTCCTCTTCTCGAGTCGCTTGGGCTTGGCTGGGTGCATCCACAGCTTGCATCAAAGAGCTTGAGGTCGGCGGGGGATCACTGATGATGATAAACGGTAAGTCCGTGGAGAAACCGCCCGGCTCACCGAGCAGCTCGCTCACCATCTGTTCCTCGAGAGATAAACCACTCCCCTGTGCCGCCTCGGTCGGTATCGCAGCTACAGCAGTGGTCTCGGTGGCGATGGCCTTAACCTTTTGGCTTGGTTCTTGAGCTGTAACTGTCGGCGCAACCTCCGTCACTAGGCAAAAACAATAAGTTATTAGTAGCTCCTTCAAAACAAACTCTTTATTTAGAAAACACTTGAGATAATTTCGAAATACCTTCCCCAGTTTGACTCGCAGACGGCTGAACGACCTCAGAAGTGTGCTCATGGATAGGAGATAAGTGCGGCCGCTCCGGGTCGTAAGCAGGAACAGGTGGCAAGCTGACCGCAGACGCAGGCACTGACAAAGGCGATGTGGTGACTTCAGTGACATCCGCATGGTGCTCAACACCCGATCCCTCTCCAACTTCCAGGGAACGACCACCCACCATCTCCTTCTCATGAGCAATGAGAGCATCGTGAAGGACCTTCTTTTCATCCTCAGTCAATAGCCGGTTCTCGAGATCGAATCGGTCAACCGATTCGCCCGTATGCGCTTCCTCCTCTTCCTCGACCAATCGTTCCCTAGCACTGCGAAGGTGAACAGGATAATCTTGAAGCCAGGCTAAATTTCGGTGTTTTAACACGTTGGTGTTATAAGTTATAAGCAGATCTTCGATATCGGCCTCTAGCCTGGCCTCTGCTTGTTGAACTCTCTCCTCCACCTCTGTCTCGACCGCTTGAACTTTCGCCACCGCAGCATCCCTTTCGGTGCGAAGAATCACAGCTTGTTCACACGCCTCCTGAGCTGCGCTATTCGCATCATCCCTTTCCTTGGCGATTTCGGCGAATTTTGACTTAAGCTCGTTCAACTCCTTCAGGGCTGCGTCCCTCTCTGCAGTAACCAATGTGTTTCGATGACCCATGTCCTCAACCGTGGCGCAGTGTTCGCGTTTCATCCTATCCATGATTGCCTGGGCTTCATCGGCTTTTTTAGTGGCCTCTATTTTAGATTTACGGGATGATTCAGCCTCAGTATTCAGCACTTGTATGATGCGATCTTTTTGTGCTAACTCGGCTTGCAATTTTTCAATGGTGGCCGCTCGTTCGAAGGCCAGCGCCGATGCTTTTTCAGCTGCCTTATACCACACCTTATACTGTGCGTAGAAGTCGTGCACATAATCAAGCGCCCACCGCTCGGCCTCCGGTGGGATTCTTTTCAAGTTCGGGGGAAAGACATAATTGTCGAAGCAGATATTCGGGAATTGTCTCTTCAGCTGTGCAAGCCTAATCGCTCCTTCTCCCGTGATTTCAGTAGGAGGTTCCTCCGCAACTGTCGGCGCCGACACCTCAGATCTAGAAGCTTGAGAAACTGACACATGTCAAGAAGAATCACGAGGGACGCGAACGGGAGGATGTACGACATCTCTGGAAGGAGGAGGGGTGCGCGATCGCGATCGCGATCGACGCCTATGGCCCCTGTCCGAATCGTATCTCTCATGACTAGAATATCTGGAACGTCCCTGGTCATAATGCCCAGGGCGTCCCTGATCATAATCTCTATCCCCCTCTCGCCTGCGCGAATCATAATAAGAAGACTTGCGGGCATGTCGAAGACTCCCAAGCATTGAACCTCGTTTAGACATAGTATCTGCAAAGCAAAGTAAAATCGAATTAGTCACTCTTCGAATCAGGTAGTTTACAGTCAAAGGTTATGCAGTGTCGTGAAGTGTGTATGAATATGCATTCCCCCCGACCAACCAGAAATGTCGACCTCGCTGGTAATAAGAGGCTCGCTCAATTCTAGATTACGATGGAACTCCTCTAACCCGACATCATGTTGAAAAGACACATCTTCCGGGATTGGAAGGTCGGTAAGCCCTTCGTAGAGACTTTCAGTATGCGGAGGAGACATCTCAGAAATTCTAACTCCGGAAGAGGGCCGGGCAATGACAACCGATTTCCGTCTCCCCCTCTTAGTTGACTTAACCATGGCAGCCTTGCCTTTTCTCTGCTCCGCGACATCCGAAGCTACATCCGTAGGCTCAGTCAGCGGCTCATCATCGGTATGAGTTCTCTCAGAATCAGCCTCCTCGGCTATGGCAACTTCGGGCTTCTTGCGTTTGACTCGTCTCTTAGGAACGATCTTTAGTGCTACCTCAAATCTTATACTCTGCCTTCGTTCAATCAGCCCATAAGTCCGTAGATTTCTATCGGTCAAAAGCAACTCGATGTCCCTATCTTCACTCGGGACTTCTCGGAGTACTCGCACCATCTCCTTAAACTCTTCACCTTCGGGTCGCGGGATCGTTGCTGTAAAAAGAAAAAATTAATATAAGTTCCACTTCGGCAGCATTTGTCGTAGTAACTATTTAAGAACTCGGTTATACTCACGTCTGAATAACCATCGTCGGGCAAATCCTGGAGGACATCTGACATAAAACCATTCTGTCCTATAATAACTCAACCTGGTCCAAGACCCGGTAACCACTTGGCAATTTCTCACCGCTTCCAGAAATGTGAAAGAAGGATAATCACCCCGAGTTTTGAAGTTGAACAAGTATCTTATTTCGATTGGGAGTGGCGGTCGATGGAGACATTCCATAAATACAATGAACAAGCTATTGATCGACGCATATCCGTTCGGATGCAGCTGAGATGGGGCGATCCTCAAAAACGACAATACTTCTCTTATATACTCGTTGAACGGGGGAAGTGTCCCGGCCGCGCACGCGTGGCGGTTAAACGCTGTATACCCTTCCGGCGGATTATGTGGTCTGTCGTTCGGCCCCGGCAGTAACGCATCATCCAATGACAAGCCGTGCCTCAAACATATTCTCCCCAACATGTCTTCAGAGATATTCGATGGAACGGAATCCGATGGATTGGCAATGAACGATGCGTCAGGAAGTTCGTCCGGAGCCGGACCGATGATCTCAGGACCTATATCCGGAACTTCTAGCCTCGGAGAGGCTGCACCTTGAATCTCCTGCTGCTGTGAACTTGAAGGTTCCATAACTAGCTAACTCATGAGAAACCATCGTTAGACGACAAAGAACCCGTGTGTTCCCCAGTGTAAAGTGTATGCATGTGTGTGGTACCGTGCCATGCATTACTTGAACAAATGTTGCAGAGTTAAAGTGAACATTCAAACGATAAAGCTACGAAGTTCAGCTATAATGACCGTCATCGCTGACCGTCATCACTAAATAGTTTATATGATGGAAGTCGGTTCGAATAGAAGTTGTTATAGTTCCATCGACGAGGTTCAAAAGGCAATCAAATATGCAGTTCAATATCCAAGTCCAAATATGCAGGAATGAAGCTCGTCGGAGTTGTGCTTGAAAAATTTCAAATTTTGGAATCCATCATATAGGGTTCGAAATCATCACAGAGGCTTCGTTCGAACCCAACCGAACACCTCTTCCTTCGAACCCATCCAAACTTCGTTCGAACCCATGCGTTCGAAACCATCATGGCAGTGCTTCGAAACCATGCGTTCGAACCCATCCTGACATCGTTTCGAAACCATGCATTCAGGCGCGCTTCGAAACGATGGCCAAATGACAAATTCGAACCGATACAGAAACCCTTAACTTGACATCGGTCGCGTTCGAAACGATCCACTTCGAATCGGTACGAGGTTGTAGACTTCGAAACGATAGCCTATGGGTTCGAATCTATCGATTCGAAAGGATCCCTCGAATCCCCCAATCGGTGCGAACTACGCATCCCAACAAGGATATTCCAAGGATCGATTCGAAATCCAATGGATACGCACCACCGTCATCGCTTCGAACTCGAGCCCACACATCGATTCGAATCCCTCCCAAACCAGATCTGGTTTTGCCAATCTCGAAGCTATGCAATCGATGAAGAGAAATGGGTTTGAAATAACTTCGTCGCTTGAATCCGAAGCTAATTACCTAGTTTAAGCAATGGATTCGAGAGATTTAAGTCTTAAATCTTGATGGATTTGAAAACGCGACGCAGTGTTTTCTCCTTAGAAGCTTCGAAGCGATGAAGAGTGCAGTGAAAAAGTAAAAAGTGAAAAAGTGGCAGGTCCACTGCTATTTATATGGAGGGTTGATGATGACCGGGACGATTCGAGTTCCGGTGAAGTTGACCGATTGCAACAGGTCAGAATGCAGAGTCGTTTCGAAACCAATGTTCGAACCCATACGCTTGAGGCTCCATCGTGTGAAGCACACGGACCACTGCCGTGAACAATGGTTTCGTACCCATCCAAATCATCGATTCGAAGATCATTTTCGAAACCACAGAAACGAACTACTAATTCGAAACCATCCTTTCACATCGGTTCGAATGACAATTTCGAACCCATCACCACACAAGTATACTCCATACTTTCAGACCGTTTCGAATGTCAATTTCGAATCCATCAATGCTCCAATGCATCGATTCGAAATCTCATATTCACACAACCCATCATTGCACGGGCATACCGCGTCCATACAAACATGAATTTCGAACCCATCAACGCTCAAGTGCATCGGTTCGAAACATTACACTTGCGCAATACAAATTCTATTTCTTCAACCTTCAATATCGGTTCAGGAGAGGATCGATACGGAGGAAATTTCCACAACAACCACCAAGCGTTGTCTCAATTCAAATTTCAAAATCGGTTCAGGAGAGAATCGATACGAAATTTTGCAGCAAACCAAACTGGCAACGACTCGTGGACGCACGACGTTAACAAGGTCCAAATTAACATATGTGCATACATGTCGGGCTAACATTCGATTTTGAATATTCACAGGGATCAAACACTATTCCCGTTACAAATGCGACAGCCAACGGCTAAGCACTATTATACAGCAATCAATCATATCAACGCAAGGTTACGGCAATACAGCATACGAGTTTCAACAAAAAAGAGAGCAATGATAGTTCAGATAGAAATGGCAGCTATTCAAAGCACGTCATGTTCCTACAAGACGTACTTTGGGGGGCAAAATGTTATCCCGCTTTTTGGCAAAGCCGCGATACCAAAAGAGCGATTGAAAAGGAAGGACCGTCCACCTCAGAGGTTGATCATATTTTCTTTCGCCATGGACATCACGGAATTTTATCCGAGTCCAGAATGAGCTACAATTGATGGGACACTGCAGGAAAGGCCACAGGAGTTAGCATTTCAAATTTCAAGTCAATCCGAGTTCGTATGCTCAAGTTATGATCGGTTCAACTTGGAGGGAACACACTAGTTTCGAACCCACCATGATGAGTGTCTTCGAACCCATCACCATGCACCATTCGAAACCATCACTTCGAACCCATCAAGTTCGAAACCATCACCTTCGAAACCCTCGGGATGCCTCGACCTCGAACCCATCAGAGAGTAGCTGATTCGAATCCATACTCGGCTGCCTCAATTCGAAACCATCGGACATGCATGCTTCGAACCCATCCATAAGCTTCGTTCGAACCCATCCCTGAAGTTATGTTCGAACCCATCCTGTGTTGCCTTATTCGAACCCATCCTGTGTTGCCTTATTCGAACCCATCCTGTGTTGCCTTTTTCGAACCCACTGGGTCAACCAACGTGTCTTCCATCAGTTCGAAATCACCGAGATATACGGAGTCGAAGCGGTCAACACGGAGCGAAGTCCGGATCGATTCGAAACTTGCCCTCCACGTCACCACGAAGTCGCGTGCCATGATGGATTCGAAACCATCGTTTCGAAACCATGGGTTTGAACCAAACAGCCGTGCCGTGAACTCTATTTCGAACCCATCATATCTCCCAATCTACTGATCCAAATGTCATGAAAATTTCACAGATGCTAGCATACATGTTGAAGAATGTCCTCGCCAAATTTCACCTCGATTGGATGGATTCTTGATCGGTTCGAATGGAGTTCGAACCGATGCTAAAGTGGGCCCAAACTTCCCGAGACCGTACGTGTGGGCCCCCTCACGTGCCAGAAGTGGTCTCCCGAGTTTTCAGCAAGATACCAGCAGCCTACGCCTATAAATAGAGCTCCATAGCCAACAGAAAGGGGACCTTCGGGATTTTTTCACTCTCAAGCGCCCAGACTCTGTCGGATTGCTATCTCCATCATAAATTCGCTACTGATTTCGAATTTCCAGTTGTAATTTGATGTTGATCGCTGTAACCACTTGTAAACATTGAAAGAGAATCAATAAAATATCAAAAAACTTCATAGTGGACGTAGGCAACACGCCGAACCACTATAAATCGCTTGTCTACGCATTTTCTTTACTGTTGATTGGAGTTTTTGTTAGATAATATTCATATTCAGTTCATACTTTTGACTGTTATCTCTTCAACGACTCCCGAAGAGTGTTGTGACCAATTTTGGTGCAAACAATTGATTCAGAGAAAAATTGAAAGTTTAGACTTGAGAAGTTATGACGAGACAATCGAGTAGAAGGCCAAGGCCAGAGAGAAGTGAACAGCAAGGAAGTCAGGAAGCTTCCTCAGGAGCGAATCAACCATCGATCTATATCACTAGGGACGAGATGGAGACGATGATGAAGAAGCAAGAGGAATTGATCCAGAGTTTGTTTCAACAGATAGGACAGCTTGGAGCGCAGAATAGAGGAGCCAATGGAGTCCAGAACGAAACAGGACCATCCGGCGTCGCTCCCGGATTAGGGGGCACACCCATGGAGAACGTTGGCCCAATTTCGGAGGGAGAAAGAGGAGTATCTGCGCAACCTGGAGACAGCAGAGGAATGAACGCTCAGTCAAGGGGGAAGATCTCAGAATTCCCTCGTGAACTCGGGGGGCAGGATGAAAGTAACGAACGAAGGTTACATCTTGGAGACACCGACAAGTTGGCAGAGATGGTTAGGCGAGCGATGAGAGGCGGTTTGGTGAACAAAGACCTAGAGGATGTTAATAGGAGTCCTTTCACTCCGGCAATCAGACGAGCTCGAAACCCACCAGATTTCAAATTACCATCGTTGGATATGTATGACGGGAGAACGGACCCCACGGTCCATCTGACAAAATATATGAGGCATATGGAAGTGCTGGGGGCATCAGAGGAGGTCATGGCCCGGTGCTTTCCACTGTATTTGGCGGATATTGCGGCATTATGGTTCAGGCAATTGGATAGCGGATCCATCGGAACATGGAATGATTTAACTGAGAGATTTATGAGGCAATTCAGGGTTCACATTACAAGACCTAAGAATGTGATGACACTGGCAACTTTGAAACAGAAGGCTGGAGAAACATTGAGAAGTTTCCTGACACGGTTCAATGCGGCGGCAGCTTCCGTGGATAGACCAGATCCATCCATGGTTATGATGGCGGCTGTGTCCGGAATAGCAGACGGAACGGAATTCAAAAATTCATTAACTAAGGATCCACCCGTAGATCTGGGAGAATTCTACCACGAGGCGGAAAAGTTTTTACGATTAGAGGATGCGAATGCGGAAAGAGAAGAGGGAGATGGGATAGAAGTTTATGCACTCAAAGATGAAAAGCCCCCTAGAAGGGACTCGGACAAGGATAAAGGTAAAAGAAGGATTGAGAATGACAGAGACAGATCAAAGCGGCAACGGAGGGAGCCGCGATTCACTACCTACACTGAGTTGAGCGAGAGCTTGGAACGAATTTATCAGGATACCAAAGAGCAGATTCCGTATCGAAGGCCGATGCGAAGGGACCCTACCTCTGACAAAAGGAAATCAGATAAGTTCTGTGTATTCCATGAATTAAATGGTCATAACACTAACGATTGTAGGCACCTGAAGGACGAGGTGGAAGGGCATATCAGGAACGGTATGCTCCTTCAATATGTAAGGAGGCGAGCTCCTGTGGCGGAACCAGAACGACCACCGTCCACATCGGCTAGGGGCGATCCTGAATCAAGGCACTGTTTGGTTATCAATTGAGTAAGATAACGATGAACAAGTTGTAAGCTTCCACTAACGCAATCAAATCATTTACACATGTGCGAGATCGCGAACGATCTCCAGGCATGCTCTGGATGATCATTGACCGTTTCGTAGTGGGAACTTACACTTTGACATCCATGCTTTGCTTTCATGTTATTTCAATTTGAACATTTAGACTCTGTTTGTTTGGACATTGTTTTTGAAACTCATCCGTGTAATAGATATTTGATTCTGATAACTCTGGAATGGCTAAGCTACTTACACATGTACGGGGTCGCGAACGATCCTTAGGCATTCTCTGAGATGGCGATGAACCGCCCTGACAAACGATCCGGGATCTCACCCGAACGTGACCCTGGCATCGATAACATCAAGCCCTCCCGGGCACCCTTTATTGCCTCGAACGGCACCCGGCCTCGAACGGTCACAGTTCGCCTCGAACGGCACTCGACTTCGAACAGTCACAACTCACCACGCCTCAATTGGCTTGATCGCGAACGGTCATCACTTGAGGTCCAACACCCGACCGCGAACGGTCACAAATCCGCCTCGAACGGCACACGATCGCGAACGATCACTCTCTGCCTTGAACGGCACCGACCGCGAACGGTCATGATTCACTAATTATAAAATCCGACCTCGAACGGTCACCATTCGCCTTGAACGGCACTTGGTCGCGAACGATCATCAATTGCCGCGAACGGAATCGACCGCGAACGGTCCCATTCAATTCTTTGCCATAAATAGCATCCACCGCGAACGGTCCTATTCTCATCATTTGCCGCGAACGATCCTATTCCATCCTATGCCGCGAACGGCACGGACCGCGAACGGTCCCAATTCACCTCAAACAGCATATGATCCCGAACGATCGATGCATGGATTTATACGCTCGACCGCGCACGGTCGCACTTCACCTCGAATGACTCGATCACGAACGATCGTCATTTGAAGTTAAGCGCTCGACCATGAACGGCCGCGCTTCGTCCCAAATGGCTTGATCCCGAACGATCGTCATTTGAGGCCATATGAAACTGTCAAATTCTTTACAGGTCGATGACAGGATAAGAACATCCAACTCAAAGCATTACAAAACACACCTTCCTTCCGCAAGGCATGTTTTGGGGGGCAAAATGTTATCCCGCTTTTTGGCAAAGCCGTGATACCAAAAGATTGGTCGAAAACGAAAGACAGTTCGTCTCAGAGATTGGTTATACTTCACTTTGCTATGGATATCGATGAATTTTGTCCGAGTCCGGATCAAGCCACAATTGATAGGACATGACAAGAAAGGTCGTAGGAGTCGTCATTTCAAATTTCAAGTCAATCCGAGTTCGTATGCTCAAGATAGGATGGATTCAAAGTGAGAAAGGTGGTCACTATCTGTTTCGAACCCATCGCACTGGAGTACTTCGAACCCATCACCTTCGAAACCATCTCCTTCGAACCCACATTGTTCGAACCCATCCACGTGCTTGCCTTCGAAACCGTGAAGTTCGAACCCAAGCCACGTTCGAACCCATCAGCTAGTACCTGCTTCGACTCCATCGCCTTCGACTCCACCACAATGGCCTACCTTCGAATCCATGGCGCCGCTCAGCTTCGCATCCTTACTTCGAATCCATGCAAGCCCTTAATTCGAACCCATCGAGCGACCCAGTTCGAACCGATCGAGTTCGAACCCATAGGGATTCCTTGATTCGAATCGGTCACGTTCGAAGCCAGGAATACT
This sequence comes from Allium cepa, assembly GCA_030765085.1. Taxonomy (NCBI): domain Eukaryota; kingdom Viridiplantae; phylum Streptophyta; class Magnoliopsida; order Asparagales; family Amaryllidaceae; genus Allium; species Allium cepa. The sequence continues at coordinate 39,739,887 of CM060941.1, read as the reverse complement.
CCTTAGTTCGAATCCACCGAGTCAGTTGGTTTGGATGACGTGTTCGCCGTAGTTCACAGAGTAGAAGCGGTCCATTCGGAGATAAGTTAGGATCGATTCGAGAGATACGCGCACGTCACTGCAAACCCACGTGAACTCATGGGTTCGAAATCATGGGTTCGAAATCATGGGTTCGAACGACACAGCCAACCAAGAAAACCCCATTTCGAACCGAGCATATCTCCTCAACCACAAATCCAAATACAACCAAATTTTCACAGTAGCTTCCATATGAGGTAAAGATTGTCCCTGCCAAGTTTTAGCTCGATTGGACCAATTCTTGATGGGTTCGAAATCACTTCGAACCGATGTCAGATCGAGACGAAACTTGGTGGGATCGGTCGCGTGGGCCCACTCACGTGCCAGAAGAAGTCTCACGAAGTTTCAGCCAGATCTGGGCCTCCAACGCCTATAAATAGCACCCTGAAGCCTTTAGAAAGGGGGGAGCTTCCGAGAACTTCTGCCATTGAACGCTGAGACTCTGCCGGATTAACGTCTATTGATCAGAATCACTGTTGTATTCAGATTTCAAAGCTATTATCTACTGTAATCCATTGTAATCGATTGAATCGAGCAAAGCAATAAAGAGAAATCCTTCAAAGTGGACGTAGGCACGAACGCCGAACCACTATAAACCCTGTGTTTGTGATTGTTGTTAGTGAATTATTGTGATTTATTACCTAGAGCTGAATTTCATATTGATTGTTGCTGAGTTCTGTGTTGATTATTATCAATTTGAATACGCAAACGGGTGCTTTCGTGATATTGGGTGTTTGTGACCAATTTTGGCGCAAACATATACATAGTTATACTTCTCATACAGCACATCAAAATGACAACAACGTTTAAACATGACAAAATCAGCTTATATTATAAAATCAAACCAAGTTATTCTCTGCAAATAATATTATTACAGTCACATCAATATTTTGGACTAACGTAAACAACAGTAAAAAGAAATAAAAAGCGGCCGAATCCGGACAAGTAACCAGCTGCGTCCACACTCCATCACCAACTTCCCAAGCCTACTTGGCCGCCGGGCCGGAACCCCCAGCATGTTGATCGGAAGTTCCACCTGTCCAATTCAGAAGAGGAATCCATTAAACAAACGATAAACGATCAAGTTATGGAAACCCAGAAAGAAAAGGAAAAGAGAAGAATAACTCACCAGCGTCCGCCGCTTGATCCTCATCCTCCAGTTGCACACCCGCTTCCTCTGCAGCAAGCAACCGCATCCCCTCCTTCACCGCCGCTTGCTCCTCTTTCGAGAACTGAGCAGTGACCACATCCAGGCTAAAAGCCACTCCACCTTCCTTACCCGCATTGACCCTGGCCTCCTCTAAAGCCCGAAGATATATCTTGGCCATGACCCGGGGATAGTCATCCATCCAAGACAAGCTGCCCTCCTTCCAAGTGCGGAAGTACATGTCCTGCAGCATTTCGTCCATCATCCCCTCATTCTCCTCGAACTCCCTCACCCAGGCCTCGGAAGCCTACAACTTGGCGACAGCGACATCGCTCTCTGATCGGTATCTCAAGCAGTCAGCCTGGAGAGACCTCCTCATCTCCTCCATCTCCTCCTTTAGCTTGACTTGAGCCATCTCCGCGGCCTCAAGCCTTCCGGACAACTCCTCTACCTGCTCGAGATCCGCATTCCGAACCTCATCCACTATCGCAATGGCCATGTCGATCCGCTCCTTACAGGCGGCCTCCATCTTCCGTAATTCTGCCCTGCTAGCCTTTTCCATGGTCTCTTTCAGCCGCCTGGAGGCTTCCTCGTGCTGAGAAATCTGAACGGCCTGACCGCCAAGCTGTTCGGCCTGATCGGCAACCTTCAGCCGCAACCGAATATTAGCACTCCCAATCTCCTCCCCGGCCTTGACCAATTGAGCATGATACTTCATTAACTTCTTGGTCTCTTCAGCCACCCGATCGATATTAGCTTTGGCTTCGTCTCCCACGGTAACGACCCGAGTGGTAAGCAGATCAAGATCTAGGGACTTAGCCTCGTCTAACACTCGTACCATGGGGTTGCGGGGAAGGAGGTGCTCACCGGTGGCCTCATCAAATGAAATATCCCGAGAGCTTGGATCTAAATCAGGATGACCGGCAAAGGGGTCACGAGGCACATCAGAACGCCTTATACGGATAACAGTGGGATTCTTAGAAGGAGGTGGAGGGGGGATAAACTCCGTGCTCTACTCCGTGGTATCACGAGGAGGCTGAACAGGAAACTGCGGACCAGGGGAAGGCTCAAATAAAGAACGACTCCTCTTCTTTTTCTGAATGCTCTCTTCGCTGACCCCAAGAAGAGGACGGTATTTGACCACGTCCCCAGTACGACCAGTGGGAGGCTTCGCAGAAGCTCTCATCAACTTGAATTGTTCGAGGTGGTGTCGAACGTCTGACATTTTAACCACCTGGCCTGCCCCTGGAATAAAGAACAAGTGTTACGAACATACAATGGCCCACAATTCAGGAAACATGTTAAGTAAAAAGAAAGAAAAGTAAGAAGGCACGTCTATTATACAAACCCTGCGGAGGAGTGGGGTACTGCAATAAGTCCTGAATCTCATTCCAGGACGGAAGTGAACCATAAAATATTTCTAAGTCCTTATCGAAAACGGAATCGACAGAGGACAAAAGTTCACCTTGCACCGCCGAAGTCACCATGGCTGAGGAACCCCTGGGGGATAGATCGGCACCAGCCCCGACCTTGCCTGTCTCCTTCGCCTTCTCCGCTCCCGATTCCCCGAAGGCCTGGCGGAGGGCCTCATCCAGCTCAGAGTCTTGCCCAGAAGTTAAGGCTCCAGCACCACTACCACCCTGACCATCTCCATCTCCTCCGCCCTCCGACTCTCCTTCCATATCGCCTCCTTCGCCCTCTTCCACACCTTCCTCCTCCGGAATGATCGGGCAAGTACTAGGAGAGTGGCCCTCCGACTCTTTAAGCTTCTTGCCTCCCGCGACGGGATGCTGTGCAAAGGGTTTCCTCTTGCCACTCTCCACCGTGGCCCCCTCCTTAGCTTTAGCAGCCTTCTCCTCAGCCGTGTCCCTCTGCTTAACCACGGACCGGTGCGGCTGGATCAAATTGTACTCCAGGAGGGTAGCGTTCCTGATCAGGAATGAAGCCGACCTGTCCCGCGCGGAAATGGCCTTTATTCCAGCAGCCATCCGCGCCAAAGAGTCATCTTCCACGACAGCAATGCCACCTGTCGCTAGCAAGAAATAGAAGCATGTCAGAAGAAGCACTACAGTCAGAACATGGAAAATATAAATGAAATTCATCTTATAGCCGGAAGTGAAAAGGCGGAAAGAAACAAAATCGTCCTTGATAAAAAACCATTCCTTCTTGAACATGGTGAACTTTGAATATAAGTCCAAGACCGGTTTGAAGGGCACGGCCGCTTCCAGACTAATATTCGGAGACCCCTTCTTGTAGCCTCTCAGGTTATACAAATATCGAATTTCCCGGTTAGAAGGAGGGCGCCCGTACCTCCTCTGGAAGATGACGAAAAGGCTTACCAGAATGGCATAAGAGTTCGGCTGAAGCTGGAATGGAGCCACTTTCAAATATGTGGTAAAGCTGACTATCCAGGCATTGATAGGAGGGATAGCACCACACATGCAATGGTACCTGCTGTAAGCAAAGTAACCTTCGGGGGGATTATACGGCATCACTCCATCTCCCGGCAGCAGCATAAGAGCCCTGTCTATCCCAAATGAACGAGATATGACATCAAGTTGCTCCTCCTTTAGGGAGCTAGGAAAGCAATCGGGAGGGGAGACCAGAAGTTCCTGTGGACCATATCCGTCCACTAACGACCTCGGAACAGGTCGATGCTGCCCGGATCCTGGTTGGGCTGGGGGCACGGAGGAAGACTCGCCTCCATCCTTGGATTTCCGTCTGTCTGATCGTGTTTCCGCCTTGCGAGACATTTATCTGCATACACAAAAGTGAAAAGACAGGTTGTTAGAACAAGGAGTACAGAGATGTAAGCGAAAAAGAATGCATAAGTCCAGAGTTCCACTCAAAGTCCAAATACAAGAGTTCATTCGGTATACATGTCATTCGGCACTAAGAGTTCATTCGGTATACATCCATTCGGCACTGAGGCCTAAGGCCCATTCGGTAAAACGAAGACCTTCGTATGTATTCGGCAAATTAGGCCCATTCGGTAGTAAGTCCATTCGGCAATAAGTGTATACCTGATTCGATAGGCAAGTTGGTTCGGCACGAAATGGCTCGGCTTTCGTTTGATTCGGCAAGAGTGTTGGCTCGGTATAGTGTTGGTTCGGCACTTGATGATTCGGTAAGGAAACAACTAAGGGGGTGTAGCTCTATATATAGGCGCGCTCAGATCTGCCGAACCATCTGGTCCGGCTACCGGACCAACATATACCGGACCAACCATATGCCGAATGAAAACATCCATCCGGACCAACTAAACACCGAATGACGTTGTCTCCACCAGCGAAAGTCAGAAGAAGGGGGCACGCAGGGCGCCTCACTCAGATAAGTACCGAACTCCAGAGCTTACTAATAAAATAAAGAATATGATAACAATGAATAAGTCGTAAATCTCTCACTAACATGGGTTAATCATTTACACGTGTACGCAACCACGAATGGTCCATAGGCACGCTCTGAATGGCTATTAACCCTATCGTCGTGAGAATTTACACTTTGGCATCCCTTTTTAAGCTCATCGGTTAAACGGATATTTGATTCTGATAATTTGGAAATGGCTAAGCTGCTTACACATGTACGGGGTCGAGAGCAACCCTTGGGCATGCTCTGAGCTGGCGATAAACCAAACGATCCAGGGGCCCACTCTAACGCGAACCTGGCATCGATGATGCTAAGCCCCCTCGGAGCTCACTCTCTCGTCCCGAACGACACAGTTCACTTCATCTCGAATATTTTGATCACGAACGGTCGTTATTTGAAATCACACTAAAACTGTAAATTCCTTTGCAGGACATCAGCAGGATACGAACATCCAGCCCATGGCGTTACAAAACAAACCTTCCTACCACGAGGAAACAAAGCGCGACACATGAAAGCACGTGCCCCACTTTGGGGGGCAAAATGTTGGGCGAATTCTCACCAAGAAGATCTCGAGACCAAGAAGCCACAGTTTCACTCGGGTCCGCAATCTCCACTTCATTCAGCACGAACAACCACCTTCTCATTCGGCAATGCAAGACCAAGTCCATTCGGCTTGGATAGCCACCTTCTCATTCGGCCTCCTTCCTATTCGGCCTCCTTCTCGTTCGGCAATACAAGCCCGAACCCATACGGCATAACCAGCTATCCACCGAGCCAACTCTCCACAACCGGTCCAAGCAAGCACCGAACCACCTCACCACCGGTCCACACCTATCACCGGTCCACACTCACTGCCGGTCCACATCCACACCGCTACCACCGGTCTACACCTACCACCAGTCCAAGCTCCATGCCAAATGAGACCTCGTCGAACCAGACAACTGCCAGTCCAGACTGCTTCAGCCCGGGCCCACCAACAGCCATATACATCCAAGACCCCTGCCCCTACCTCACTCTATAAATAGAGGGGCAGGGGTACAAAAATGGCAGACAAGTTTGAGAGCTCAAGCACGGAAGGAACTTTCAAACTACTTTCATATACTTGTACACAAAGCATCGTACTTGTAATTTGAAAGAAAGAAGATAATAACGTATAAAGTGGACGTAGGCACGTTCTGGCCGAACCACTATAAATCTGTGTGTCTTTTACGTTTCAGCCCCTGCCTTTTTTCATATTTACACAACTCATCTAAATCATTAAGAATCACATAAAACCAATTAAATCTCACGACTTGGAGGTGTTTTCCCACTTTTCGCGCAAACAGCTATCAAAGCCGTAGAACTTATCGGGTCCTTCGTTTTGACAGGTTATGGATCCCGTAACTCTAAACGAGCCAGAAGTTATGGCCGTCTGAATAATCGATATCTGCAGGGTGCAACATCCACGGTGCAAGGTGCAACATCCGTCCGAAATGGCGAAACGGTGCCGTACGACTTTTAGAAATGCGTGCATGGATTTGAAACGGAACAGTACCATGGTGCACCACTCTCCAGCGATGGTGAATCGAAGACGAGCGACGATAATCCGGTTTTACGGTAAAAATCAACGTGTCGAAAAAACGAAGGGTAAAAAACTTACGAGACCCGATTGAGATTCGGTCTGTCCTTTTTGGACATTAATCTATGCGTTGACGGCTGAAAGCGCGCAAAGCCGTAGAACTCATCAAGGCCTTCGTTTTGACAGGTTATGGCTCGCGTAACTCTAAACGAGCCAGAAGTTATGTCCGTCCGAATAATCGATATCTACAGGGTGCAACATCCACGGTGCAGGGTGCAACATCCGTCCGAAATGGCGAAACACTGCCGTATGACTTTTAGAAATACGTGCATGGATTTGAAACGGAACAGTACCATGGTGCACAACTCTCCAGCGAAAGTAAATCGAAAACCAGCCACGGTAATCCCGCTTTACCGTAAAAATCCACGTGTCGAAAAAACGAAGGGTAAAAAACTTACGAGACCCGGTTGAGATTCGGATTGTCCTTTTGGGCATTAATCTATCCGTTGACGGCTAAAAGCCGTCAAAGCCGTAGAACTCATCGAGGCCTTCGTTATGACAGGTTATGGCTCCCATAACTCTAAACGAGCCGGAAGTTATGGCCGTCCGAATAATCGTTATCTACAGGGAGCAACATCCACGGTGCAAGGTGCAACATCCGTCCGAAATGGCGAAACAGTGTGTACGACTTTTAGAAATGCGTGCATGGATTTGAAACGGAACAGTACCATGGTGCACCACTCTCCAGCGATGGTGAATCAAAGACGAGCCACGGTAATCCCGTTTTACCGTAAAAATCCAAGTGTCGAAAAAACGAAGGGTAAAAAACTTACGAGACCCGATTGAGATTCGGGTTGTCCTTTTGGGCATTAATCTATCCGTTGATGGCTGAAAGATGTCAAAGTCGTAGAGCACATCGAGGCCTTCGTTTTGACAGGTTATGGCTCCCGTAACTCTAAACGAGCCAGAAGTTATGGCCGTCCGAATAATCGATATCTACAGGGTGCAACATCCACGGTGCAAGGGGCAACATCCGTCCGAAATGGCGAAACAGTGCCGTACGACTTTTAGAATTGCGTGCATGGATTTGAAACGGAACAGTACCATGGTGCACCACTCTCCAGCGATGGTGAATCGAAGACGAGCCACGGTAATCACGTTTTACCGTAAAAATCCACGTGTCGAAAAAACGAAGGGTAAAAAAATTGCAAGACCCGATTGAGATTCGGGTTGTCCTTTTTGGGCATTAATTTATCCGTTGACGGCTGAAAGCCGACAAAGCCGTAGAACTCATCGAGGCCTTCGTTATGACAGGTTATGGCTCCCGTAACTCTAAACGAGCCAGAAGTTATGGCCGTCCGAATAATCGTTATCTACAGGGTGCAACATCCACGGTGCAAGGTGCAACATCCGTTCGAAATGGCGAAACAGTGCCGTACGACTTTTAGAAATGCGTGCATGGATTTAAAACGGAACAGTACCATGGTGCACCACTCTCCAGCGATGGTAAATCGAAGACGAGCCACGGTAATCCCGTTTTACCGTAAAAACCCACGTGTCGAAAAAACGAAGGGTATAAAATTTACGAGACCCGATTGAGATTCGGGTTGTCCTTTTTGGGCATTAATCAATCCATTGGTGGCTGAAAGCTGTCAAAGCCGTAGAACTCATCGAGGCCTTCGTTTTGACAGGTTATGGCTCCCGTAACTCTAAACGAGCCAGAAGTTATGGCCGTCCGAATAATCGATATCTACAGGGTGCAACATCCACGGTGCAAGGTGCAACATCCGTCCGAAATGGCAAAACAGTGCCGTACGACTTTTAGAAATGCGTGCATGGATTTGAAACGGAACAGTACCTTGGTGCACAACTCTCCAGCGATGGTGAATCGAAGACGAGCCATGGTAATCCCGTTTTACCGTAAAAATCCAAGTGTCGAAAAAACGAAGGGTAAAAAACTTACGAGACCCGATTGAGATTCGGGATGTCCTTTTTGGGCATTAATCTATCCGTTGACGGATGAAAGCTGTCAAAGCCGTAGAACACATCGAGGCCATCGTTTTGACAGGTTATGGTTCCCGTAACTCTAAACGAGCCAGAAGTTATGGCCGTCCGAATAATCAATATCTACAGGGTGCAACATCCACGGTGCAAGGTGCAACATCCGTCCGAAATGGCGAAACAGTGCCGTGCGACTTTTAGAATTGCGTGCATGGATTTGAAACGGAACAGTACCTTGGTGCACAACTCTCCAGCGATGGTGAATCGAAGACGAGCCACGGTAATCCCGTTTTACCGTAAAAATCCAAGTGTCGAAAAAACGAAGGGTAAAAAACTTACGAGACCCGATTGAGATTCGGGATGTCCTTTTTGGGCATTAATCTATCCGTTGACGGCTGAAAGCTGTCAAAGCCGTAGAGCACATCGAGGCCTTCGTTTTGACAGGTTATGGCTCCCGTAAATCCAAACGAGCCAGAAGTTATGGCCATCCGAATAATCAATATCTACAGGGTGCAACATCCACGGTGCAAGGTGCAACATCTGTCCGAAATGGCGAAACAGTGCCGTACGACTTTTAGAATTGCGTGCATGGATTTGAAACGGAACAGTACCATGGTGCACCACTCTCCAGCGATGGTGAATCGAAGACGAGCCACGGTAATCACGTTTTACCGTAAAAATCCACGTGTCGAAAAAACGAAGGGTAAAAAACTTACGAGACCCGATTGAGATTCGGTTTGTCCTTTTTGGGCATTAATCTATCCATTGACGGCTGAAAGCCGTCAAAGCCGTAGAACTCATCGAGGCCTTCGTTATGACAGGTTATGGCTCCCGTAACTCTAAACGAGCCAGAAGTTATGGCCGTCCGAATAATCGTTATCTACAGGGTGCAACATCCACGGTGCAAGGTGCAACATCCGTCCGAAATGGCGAAACAGTGCCGTACGACTTTTAGAAATGCGTGCATGGATTTGAAACGGAACAGTACCATGGTGCACCACTCTCCAGCGATGGTGAATCGAAGACGATCCACGGTAATCCCGTTTTACCGTAAAAATCCACGTGTCGAAAAAACGAAGGGTAAAAAACTTACGAGACCCGATTGAGATTCGGGTTGTCCTTTTTGGGCATTAATCTATCCATTGACGGTTGAAAGCTGTCAAAGCCGTAGAACACATCGAGGCCTTCGTTTTGACAGGTTATGGCTCCCGTAACTCTAAACGAGCCAGAAGTTATGGCCGTCCGAATAATCAATATCTACAGGGTGCAACATCCACGGTGCAAGGTGCAACATCCGTCCGAAATGGCGAAACAGTGCCGTACGACTTTTAGAATTGCGTGCATGGATTTGAAACGGAATAGTACCAAGTTGCACCACTCTCCAGCGTTGGTGAATCGAAGACGAGCCACGATAATCCCGTTTTAGCGTAAAAATCCACGTGTCGAAAAAACGATGGGTAAAAAACTTGCGAGACCCGATTGAGATTCGGGTTGTCCTTTTTGGGCATTAATCTATCCGTTGATGGATGAAAGCTGTCAAAGCCGTAGAACACATCGAGGCCATCGTTTTGACAGGTTATGGCTCCCGTAACTCTAAACAAGCCAGAAGTTATGGCCGTCCGAATAATCAATACCTACAGGGTGCAACATCCACGGTGCAAGGTGCAACATCCGTCCGAAATGGAGAAACAGTGCCGTGCGACTTTTAGAATTGCATGCGTGGATTTGAAATGGACCATCGTGCACCACTCTCCGGCGATGGTGAATCGAAGACGAGCCACGGTAATCCCGTTTTACCGTAAAAATCCACGTGTCGAAAAAACGAAGGGTAAAAAACTTACGAGACCCGATTGAGATTCGGGTTGTCCTTTTTGGGCATTAATCTATCCGTTGACGGCTGAAAGCTGTCAAAGCCGTAGAACACATCGAGGCCTTCGTTTTGACAGGTTATGGCTCCCGTAACTCTAAACGAGCCAGAAGTTATGGCCGTCCGAATAATCAATATCTACAGGGTGCAACATCCACGGTGCAAGGTGCAACATCCGTCCGAAATGGCGAAACAGTGTCGTACGACTTTTAGAATTGCGTGCATGGATTTGAAACGGAACAGTACCATGGTGCACCACTCTCCAGCGATGGTGAATCGAAGACGAGCCACGGTAACCCGTTTTACCGTAAAAATCCACGTGTCGAAAAAACAATGGGTAAAAAACTTGCGAGACCCGATTGAGATTCGGGTTGTCCTTTTTAGGCATTAATCTATCCGTTGACGGATGAAAGCTGTCAAAGCCGTAGAACACATCGAGGCCATCGTTTTGACAGGTTATGGCTCCCGTAACTCTAAACGAGCCAGAAGTTATGGCCGTCCGAATAATCAATATCTACAGGGTGCAACATCCACGGTGCAAGGTGCAACATCCGTCCGAAATGGCGAAACAGTGCCGTGCGACTTTTAGAATTGCGTGCGTGGATTTGAAATGGACCATCGTGCACCACTCTCCGGCGATGGTGAATCGAAGACGAGCCACGGTAATCCCGTTTTACCGTAAAAATCCACGTGTCGAAAAAACGAAGGGTAAAAAACTTACGAGACCCGATTGAGATTCGGGTTGTCCTTTTTGGGCACTAATCTATCCGTTGACGGCTGAAAGCTGTCAAAGCCGTAGAAAACATCGAGGCCTTCGTTTTGACAGGTTATGGCTCCCGTAACTCTAAGCGAGCCAGAAGTTATGGCCGTCCGAATAATCAATATCTACAGGGTGCAACATCCACGGTGCAAGGTGGAACATCCGTCCGAAATGGCGAAACAGTGCCGTGCGACTTTTAGAATTGCGTGCGTGGATTTGAAACGGAACAGTACCATGGTGCACCACTCTCCAGCGATGGTGAATCGAAGACGAGCGTGGATTTGAAACGGAACAGTACCATGGTGCACCACTCTCCAGCGATGGTGAATCGAAGACGAGCCACGGTAATCCCGTTTTAGCGTAAAAATCCAAGTGTCGAAAAAACGAAGGGTAAAAAACTTATGAGACCCGATTGAGATTCGGGTTGTCCTTTTTGGTCATTAATCTATCCGTTGACGGCTGAAAGCGGTCAAAGCCGTAGAACACATCGAGGCCTTCGTTTTGACAGGTTATGGCTCCCGTAACTCTAAACGAGCCAGAAGTTATGGCCGTCCGAATAATCAATATCTACAGGGTGCAACATCCACGGTGCAAGGTGCAACATCCGTCCTAAATGGCGAAACAGTGCCGTACGACTTTTAGAATTGCGTGCATGGATTCGAAACGGAACAGTACCATGGTGCACCACTCTCCAGCGATGGTGAATCGAAGACGAGCCACGATAATCCCGTTTTAGCGTAAAAATCCACGTGTCGAAAAAACGAAGGGTAAAAAACTTGCGAGACTCGATTGAGATTCGGGTTGTCCTTTTTGGGCATTAATCTATCCGTTGACGGATGAAAGCTGTCAAAGCCGTAGAACACATCGAGGCCATCGTTTTGACAGGTTATGGCTCCCGTAACTCTAAACGAGCCAGAAGTTATGGCCGTCCGAATAATCAATATCTACAGGGTGCAACATCCACGGTGCAAGGTGCAACATCCGTCCGAAATGGCGAAACAGTGCCGTGCGACTTTTAGAATTGCGTGCGTGGATTTGAAATGGACCATCGTGCACCACTCTCCGGCGATGGTGAATCGAAGACGAGCCACGGTAATCCCGTTTTACCGTAAAAATCCACGTGTCGAAAAAACGAAGGGCAAAAAACTTACGAGACCCGATTGAGATTCGGGTTGTCCTTTTTGGGCACTAATCTATCCGTTGACGGCTGAAAGCTGTCAAAGCCGTAGAAAACATCGAGGCCTTCGTTTTGACAGGTTATGGCTCCCGTAACTCTAAGCGAGCCAGAAGTTATGGCCGTCCGAATAATCAATATCTACAGGGTGCAACATCCACGGTGCAAGGTGCAACATCCGTCCGAAATGGCGAAACAGTGCCGTGCGACTTTTAGAATTGCGTGCGTGGATTTGAAATGGACCATCGTGCACCACTCTCCGGCGATGGTGAATCGAAGACGAGCCACGGTAATCCCGTTTTACCGTAAAAATCCACGTGTCGAAAAAACGAAGGGCAAAAAACTTACGAGACCCGATTGAGATTCGGGTTGTCCTTTTTGGGCACTAATCTATCCGTTGACGCTGAAAGCTGTCAAAGCCGTAGAAAACATCGAGGCCTTCGTTTTGACAGGTTATGGCTCCCGTAACTCTAAGCGAGCCAGAAGTTATGGCCGTCCGAATAATCAATATCTACAGGGTGCAACATCCACGGTGCAAGGTGGAACATCCGTCCGAAATGGCGAAACAGTGCCGTGCGACTTTTAGAATTGCGTGCGTGGATTTGAAACGGAACAGTACCATGGTGCACCACTCTCCAGCGATGGTGAATCGAAGACGAGCGTGGATTTGAAACGGAACAGTACCATGGTGCACCACTCTCCAGCGATGGTGAATCGAAGACGAGCCACGGTAATCCCGTTTTAGCGTAAAAATCCAAGTGTCGAAAAAACGAAGGGTAAAAAACTTATGAGACCCGATTGAGATTCGGGTTGTCCTTTTTGGTCATTAATCTATCCGTTGACGGCTGAAAGCGGTCAAAGCCGTAGAACACATCGAGGCCTTCGTTTTGACAGGTTATGGCTCCCGTAACTCTAAACGAGCCAGAAGTTATGGCCGTCCGAATAATCAATATCTACAGGGTGCAACATCCACGGTGCAAGGTGCAACATCCGTCCTAAATGGCGAAACAGTGCCGTACGACTTTTAGAATTGCGTGCATGGATTCGAAACGGAACAGTACCATGGTGCACCACTCTCCAGCGATGGTGAATCGAAGACGAGCCACGGTAATCCCGTTTTAGCGTAAAAATCCACGTGTCGAAAAAACGAAGGGTAAAAAACTTGCGAGACTCGATTGAGATTCGGGTTGTCCTTTTTGGGCATTAATCTATCCGTTGACGGATGAAAGCTGTCAAAGCCGTAGAACACATCGAGGCCATCGTTTTGACAGGTTATGGCTCCCGTAACTCTAAACGAGCCAGAAGTTATGGCCGTCCGAATAATCAATATCTACAGGGTGCAACATCCACGGTGCAAGGTGCAACATCCGTCCGAAATGGCGAAACAGTGCCGTGCGACTTTTAGAATTGCGTGCGTGGATTTGAAATGGACCATCGTGCACCACTCTCCGGCGATGGTGAATCGAAGACGAGCCACGGTAATCCCGTTTTACCGTAAAAATCCACGTGTCGAAAAAACGAAGGGCAAAAAACTTACGAGACCCGATTGAGATTCGGGTTGTCCTTTTTGGGCACTAATCTATCCGTTGACGGCTGAAAGCTGTCAAAGCCGTAGAACACATCGAGGCCTTCGTTTTGACAGGTTATGGCTCCCGTAACTCAAAGCGAGCCAGAAGTTATGGCCGTCCGAATAATCAATATCTACAGGGTGCAACATCCACGGTGCAAGGTGCAACATCCGTCCGAAATGGCGAAACAGTGCCGTGCGACTTTTAGAATTGCGTGCGTGGATTTGAAACGGAACAGTACCATGGTGCACCACTCTCCAGCGATGGTGAATCGAAGACGAGCGTGGATTTGAAACGGAACAGTACCATGGTGCACCACTCTCCAGCGATGGTGAATCGAAGACGAGCCACGGTAATCCCGTTTTAGCGTAAAAATCCAAGTGTCGAAAAAATGAAGGGTAAAAAACTTACGAGACCCGATTGAGATTCGGGTTGTCCTTTTTGGTCATTAATCTATCCGTTGACGGCTGAAAGCGGTCAAAGCCGTAGAACACATCGAGGCCTTCGTTTTGACAGGTTATGGCTCCCGTAACTCTAAACGAGCCAGAAGTTATGGCCGTCCGAATAATCAATATCTACAGGGTGCAACATCCACGGTGCAAGGTGCAACATCCGTCCTAAATGGCGAAACAGTGCCGTACGACTTTTAGAATTGCGTGCATGGATTTGAAACGGAACAGTACCATGGTGCACCACTCTCCAGCGATGGTGAATCGAAGACGAGCCACGGTAATCCCGTTTTAGCGTAAAAATCCACGTGTCGAAAAAACGAAGGGTAAAAAACTTGCGAGACCCGATTGAGATTCGGGTTGTCCTTTTTGGGCATTAATCTATCCGTTGACGGCTGAAAGCTGTCAAAGCCGTAGAACTCATCAAGGCCTTCGTTTTGACAGGGTATGGCTCCCGTAACTCTAAACGAGCCAGAAGTTATGGCCGTCCGAATAATCGATATCTACAGGGTGCAACATCTACGGTGCAAGGTGCAACATCCGTCCGTAATGGCGAAAAAGTGCCGTATGACTTTTAGAAATGTGTGCATGGATTTAAAATGGAATAGTACCATGGTGCACCACTCTCCGGCGAAGGTAAATCGAAGACCAGCCACGGTAATCCCGTTTTACCGTAAAAATCCACGTGTCGAAAAAACGAAGGGTAAAAAACTTACGAGACCCGATTGAGATTCGGGTTGTCCTTTTTGGGCATTAATCTATCCATTGACGGCTAAAAGCCATCAAAGCCGTAGAACTTATCGAGGCCTTCATTTTGACAGGTTATGGCTCCTGTAACTCTAAATGAGCCAGAAGTTATGGCTGTCCGAATAATCGATATCTACAGGGTGCAACATCCACGGTGCAAGGTGCAACATCCGTCCGAAATGGCGAAACAGTGTCGTCCGACTTTTAGAAATGCGTGCATGGATTTGAAACGAAATAGTACCACGGTGCACCACTCTCCAGCGATGGTGAATCGAAGACCAGCCATGGTAATCCCGTTTTACCGCAAAAATCCACGTGTCGAAAAAACGAAGGGTAAAAAACTAACGAGACCCGATAGAGATTCGGGTTGTCCTTTTTGGACATTAATCTATCCGTTGACGGTTGAAATCTGGCAATGCCATAGAACACATCGAGGCCTTCGTTTTGACAGGTTTTGGCTCGCGTAACTCTAAACGAGCCAGAAGTTATGGCCGTCCGAATAATCGATATCTACTGGGTGCAACATCCACGGTGCAAGGTGCAACATCCGTCCGAAATGGCGAAACAGTGCCGTACGACTTTTAGAATTGCGTGCATGGATTTGAAACGGAACAATACCATGGTGCACCACTCTCCAGCGATCTTCGATCCACGGTAATCCCGTTTTACCGTAAAAATCCACGTGTCGAAAAAACGAAGGGTAAAAAACTTGCGAGACCCGATTGAGATTCGGGTTGTCCTTTTTAGGAATTAATCTATCCGTTGACTGTTGAAAGTAGTCAAAGCTGTAGAGCTCATCGAGGCCTTCGTTTTGACAGATTATGGATCCCGTAACTATAAACGAGCCAAATATTATGGCCGTCTGAATAATCGATATCTACAGGGTGCAACTTCCACGGTGCAAGGTGCAACATCCGTCCGAAATGGCGAAACAATGTTGTACGACTTTTAGAAATGCGTGCTTGGATTTGAAACGGAACAGTACCATGGTGCACCACTCTCCAACGATGGTAAATCGAAGACGAGCCACGGTAATCCCGTTTTACCGTAAAAATCCACGTGTCGAAAAAACGAAGGGTAAAAAGCTTACGAGACCCGATTGAGATTCGGGTTGTCCTTTTTGGGCATTAATCTATCCGTTGACGGCTGAAAGCTGTCAAAGCCGTAGAACTCATCGAGGCCTTCGTTTTGACAGGTTATGGCTCCCGTAACTCTAAACGAGCCAGAAGTTATGGCCGTCCGAATAATCGATATCTACAGGGTGCAAAATCCACGGTGCAAGGTGCAACATCCGTCCGAAATGGCGAAACAGTGCCGTACAACTTTTAGAAATGCGTGCATGGATTTGAAACGGAACAGTACCATGGTGCACCACTCTCCAGCGATGGTGAATCGAAGACGAGCCACGGTAATCCCGTTTTACCGTAAAAATCCACATGTCGAAAAAACGAAGGGTAAAAAGCTTACGAGACCCGATTGAGATTCGGGTTGTCCTTTTCGGGCATTAATCTATCCGTTGATGGCTGAAAGCTGTCAAAGCCGTAGAACTCATCGAAGCCTTCGTTTTGACAGGTTATGGCTCCCGTAACTCTAAACGAGCCAGAAGTTATGGCCGTCCGAATAATCGATATCTACAGGGTGCAACAACCACGATGCAAGGTGCAACATCCGTCCGAAATGGCGAAACAGTGCTGTACGACTTTTAGAAATGCGTGCATGGATTTGAAACGGAACAGTACCATGGTGCACCACTCTCCAGCGATGGTGAATCGAAGACGAGCCACGGTAATCCCGTTTTACCGTAAAAATCCACGTGTCGAAAAAACGAAGGTGAAAAACTTGCGTGACCCGATTGAGATTCGTGTTGTCCTTTTTGGATATTAATCTATCCGTTGACGGCTGAAAGCGGTCAAAGCCGTAGATCTCATCGAGGCCTTCGTTTTGATAGGTTATGGCTCCCGTAACTCTAAACGAGCCAGAAGTTATGGCCGTCCGAATAATCGATATCTACAGGGTGCAACATCCACGGTGCAAGGTGCAACATCCGTCCGAAATGGCGAAACAGTGCCGTGCGACTTTTAGAATTGCGTGCGTGGATTTGAAACGGAACAGTACCATGGTGCACCACTCTCCAGCGATGGTGAATCGAAGACGAGCGTGGATTTGAAACGGAACAGTACCATGGTGCACCACTCTCCAGCGATGGTGAATCGAAGACGAGCCACGGTAATCCCGTTTTAGCGTAAAAATCCAAGTGTCGAAAAAACGAAGGGAAAAAAACTTACGAGACCCGATTGAGATTCGGGTTGTCCTTTTTGGTCATTAATCTATCCGTTGACGGCTGAAAGCGGTCAAAACCGTAGAACACATCGAGGCCTTCGTTTTGACAGGTTATGGCTCCCGTAACTCTAAACGAGCCAGAAGTTATGGCCGTCCGAATAATCAATATCTACAGGGTGCAACATCCACGGTGCAAGGTGCAACATCCGTCCGAAATGGCGAAACAGTGCCGTACGACTTTTAGAATTGCGTGCATGGATTTGAAATGGAACAGTACCATGTTGTACCACTCTCTAACGATGGTGAATCGAAGACGAGCCACGGTAATCCCGTTTTACCGTAAAAATCAACGTGTCGAAAAAACGAAGGGTAAAAAACTTGCATGACCCGATTGAGATTCGGGTTGTCCTTTTTGGGCATTAATCTATCCGTTGACGGCTGAAAGCTATCAAAGCCGTAGAACTCAACAAGGCCTTCGTTTTGACAGGTTATGGCTCCCGTAACTCTAAACGAGCCAGAAGTTATGGCCGTCCGAATAATCGATATCTACAGGGTGCAACATCCACGGTGTAAGGTGCAACATCCGTCCGAAATGGCGAAACAGTGCCGTACGACTTTTAGAAATGCGTGCATGGATTTGAAACGGAACAGTACCATGGTGCACCACTCTCCAACGAAGGTAAATCGAAGACCAACCACGGTAATCCCGTTTTACCGTAAAAATCCACGTGTCGAAAAAACGAAGGGTAAAAAACTTACGAGACCCGATTGAGATTCGGGTCGTCCTTTTTGGGCATTAATCTATCCATTGACGGCTGAAAGCTGTCAAATCTGTAGAAATCATCGAGGCCTTCGTTTTGTCAGGTTATGGCTTCCGTAACTCTAAACGAGCCAGAAGTTATGGCCGTCCGAATAATCGATATCTACAGGGTGCAACATCCACGGTGCAAGGTGCAACATCCGTCCGAAATGGCAAAACAGTGCCGTACGACTTTTAGAAACGCGTGCATGGATATGAAACGGAACAGTTCTATGGTGCACCACTCTCCAGCGATGGTGAATCGAAGACGAGCCACGCTAATCCCGTTTTACCGTAAAAATCCAAGTGTCGAAAAAACGAAGGGTAAAAAATTTACGAGACCCGATTGAGATTCGGGTTGTCCTTTTTGGGCATTAATCTATCCGTTGACGGCTAAAAGCTGTCAAAGCCGTAGAACTATTAGAGGCCTTCGTTTTGACAGGTTATGGCTCCTGTAACTCTATACGAGCCGGAAGTTATGGCCGTCCGAATAATCGATTTCTACAGGGTGCAGCATCCACGGTGCAAGGTGCAACATCCGTCCGAAATGGCGAAACAGTGCCGTACGACTTTTAGAATTGCGTGCATGGATTTGAAACGGAACAGTACCATGGTGCACCACTCTCCAGCGATGGTGAATCGAAGACGAGCCACGGTAATCCCGTTTTACCGTAAAAATCCACGTGTCGAGAAAACGAAGGGTAAAAAACTTGCAAGACCCGATTGAGATTCGGGTTGTCCTTTTTCGGCATTAATCTATCCGTTGACGGCTGAAAGCAGTCAAAACTGTAGAACTCATCGAGGCCTTCGTTTTGACAGGTTATGGCTCCCGTAACTATAAACGAGCCAAAAATTATGGCCGTCTGAATAATCGATATCTACAGAGTGCAACTTCCACGGTGCAAGGTGCAACATCCGTCCGAAATGGCGAAACAGTGTTGTACGACTTTTAGAAATGCGTGCTTGGATTTGAAACGGAACAGTACCATGGTGCACCACTCTCCAAAGATGGTAAATCGAAGACGAGCCACGGTAATCCCGTTTTACCGTAAAAATCCACGTGTCGAAAAAACGAAGGGTATAAAATTTACGAGAACCGATTGAGATTCGGGTTGTCCTTTTTGGGCATTAATCTATCCGTTGACGGCTGAAAGCTGTCAAAGCCGTAGAACTCATCGAGGCCTTCATTTTGACAGGTTATGGCTCCCGTAACTCTAAACGAGCCAGAAGTTATGACCGTCCGAATAATCGATATCTACAGGGTGCAACATCCACGGTGCAAAGTGCAACATCCGTCCGAAATGGCGAAACAGTGTCGTACGACTTTTAGAAATGCGTGCATGGATTTGAAACGGAACAGTACCATGGTGCACCACTCCCCAACGAAGGTAAATCGAAGACCAACCATGGTAACCCCGTTTTACCGTTAAAATCCGCGTGTCGAAAAAACGAAGGGTAAAAAACTTACGAGACCCGATTGAGATTCGGGTTGTCCTTTTTGGGCATTAATCTATCCGTTGACGGATGAAAGCTGTTAAAGTCGTAGAACACATCGAGGCCTTCGTTTTGATAGGTTATGCCTCCCGTAACTCTAAACGAGCCAGAAGTTATGGCCGTCCGAATAATCGATATCTACAGGGTGCAACATCCATGGTGCAAGGTGCAACATCCATCCGAAATGGCGAAACAGTGCCGTACGACTTTTAGAATTGCGTGGATGGATTTGAAACGGAACCGTTGTTTGCACAAAAAATGGACAAACACCTCCAAGTCGTATTATTTAGTTGATTATATGTGATTTTCAATGATTTTGGATGAGTATGTAAATATAAAAGAAGTAGGGGCTGAAATGTAAAAGACACGCGGATTTACAGTGGTTCGGCCAGAATGTGCCTACGTCCACTTTATATGTTATTATCTTCTTTCTTTCAGATTACAAGTACAATGTTTCGTATATAAGTATATGAAAGTAGTTTGAAAGTTCCTTTCTTGCTTGAGCTCTCAAACTTGTCTGCCATTGTTGTACCCCTGCCCCTCTATTTATAGAGTGAGGTACGGGGCAGGGGGTCTTGGAAGTATATAGCTGCTGGTGGGCCTGGACTGGAGCAATCTGGCCTGGTAGCATTCTAGTTCGGCGAGCTTCATTCGGTGGTGAGGTTGGACCGGTGGTAGCCTCGTTCGGTAGGGAGTTGTTGGGGTCTGATCCGGTGCTTGACTGGTCCGGTCGTGGCCTTGTCGTTGTGTTGACATGTGGCAAATCCTTCTGGTTCGGTCTTGGTTGGCTTGGTAGTTGGACCGGTGGCGTTTGGACCGGTAGTGGAGATGGTTCGGTATTGGAAGGCTTGTGCCGAATGAAGCTTGGTGCCGAGTGAGGCATGGGGCCGAATGAGCAGGGGGCCGAATGAGGCTTAGGGCCGAATGTGCATGGGGCCGAATGAGCTTCTATACTGAGAATTTTGGATGGACTTCTAGGTTAGTGTTGAGCTCCTTGGCTGTCGAACGAAGTGGAGGTTGCGAGCCCGAGTGAAACTGTGGCTTCTTGGTCTTGCTTGAGATCTTCTGGGTGAGAATTCGCCCAACATTTGCCCCCCAAAGTGGGGCACGTGCTTGCATGTGTCGCGCTTTGTTTCCCTGTAGTGGGCGTGATACGTAAAACGACATAAGCTGGGTGTCCATATCCTTTGGATGTCCTGCAAAGGAAATTACAGTTTTAGTGTGAATTCAAATAACGACCGTTCGGGGTCAAGACATTTGAAATGAAGTGAAGTGCGCCGTTCGAGGCGGGTTAGCGTGCCCCGAGAGGGCTTAGCATTAACGATGCCGGGTTCACGTTAGAGTGGGTCCCTGGATTGTTTTCAAGGTGGTTTATTGCCAGCTCAGAGCATGCCTAGGGATTGTTCGCGATCCCGTACATGTGTAAGTAGCTTAGCCATTCTCTAATTATCAGAGTCAAATATTCGTCTAACCGATGAGCTTAAAACAGGGGTGTCAAAGTGTGAATTCTCATGGCGATGGGGTTAAAAGCCATTCAGAGCGTGCCTATGGACCATCCGCGGTCGCGTACACGTGTAAATGATTAACCCATGTTAGTGAGAGATTCGTGACTTATCCATTGTTATCATATTCTTTATTTTATTAGTAAGATCTGGAGTACGGGACTTATCTGAGTGAGGCGCCCTGCATGTCCCCTGTCATTGGTTCCTGCGAGGTTGGTGTAGTTTTCATTCGGTTAAGGGTTGGTCCGGTATGGAGAGGTTAAAGGTTTCATTCGGCTGGAAATTGGTCCGGTAGGCCGAATCATTTGGTCCGGTGGTATTGCCATCGTCTATATATAGGGGCTACACCCCCTTAGTTTTCTTTACCGAACCAACAAGCGCCGAATCAATTTATTGCCGAACCAAGTGTTTGCCGAACCAACCTTATACCGAACCAGGTATATACTCATTGCCGAATACACACGTATGTCTTCGTTTCACCGAATGGGACTACGGCCTTGGGGCCGAATGATTGGTGTACCGAATGCACTCGATATAGTACCACCGAATGGACATGATGACCGAATGAGATGGAAACCGAATGAACTTGGAAACCGAATGAACTTGTGAACTTGAAAACTTTAGTTTGCGAATGAAATCCCACACTTGCACGCACTTGTTTGTTTACTTTTCTATATTCCTTGTTCTAATGCCATGCTTTCCTTGTGTTGCAGTTAAATATCTCGCAAAGCGGAAACACGATCAGACAGAAAGAAGTCTAGAGGCACAGGAGAGCCTTCTTCTTCCTTGCCCCCAGTCCAACCAGGATCCGGGCAACACCGACCTATTCCGAGGTCTCTAGTGGACGGATATGGTCCACAGGAACTTTTTATCTCTCCCCCGGATTGCTTTCCTAGCTCCCTAAAGGAGGAGCAACTTGACGTCATATCCCGTTCCTTCGGGATAGATAGGGCTCTGATGTTGCTGCCGGGAGATGGAGTGATGCCATATAATCCTCCCGAAGGCTACTTCGCTTATAGCAGATACCATTGTATGTGCGATGCTATCCCCCCCATCAACGCTTGGATAATTAGCTTCACCACATATTTGAAGGTGGCTCCCTTCCAGCTTCAGCCTAATTCTTATGCCATCCTGGTGAGCCTCTTTGTTATCTTCCAGAGGAGGTACGGGCGTCCTCCTTCTAACCGGGAAATTCGATACTTGTACAACCTGAGAGGCTATAAGAAGGGGTCTCCGTACATTAGTCTGGAAGCGGCCGTGCCCTTCAAACCAGTCCTGGACTTATATTCCAAGTTTACCATGTTCAAGAAAGAGTGGTTCTTCATCAAGGACGATGCTGTTTCTTTCCGCCTTTTCACTTCCGGCTGTAAGATGGATTTCATTTATATTTTCCATGTTTTGACTGTAGTGTTTTTTCTGACATGCTTCTATTTCTGGCTAGCGACAGGTGGTATTGCAGTTGTGGAGGATGATTCCTTGGTGCGAATGGCTGCTGAACTAAAGGCTATTCCGGCACGGGACCGGTCGGCCTCCTTCTTGATCAGGAACGCAACCCTCTTGGAGTATAATTTGATCTTACCGCACCAGTCCGTGGTTAAGCAAAGAGGCACGGCTGAGGAGAAGGCTGCTAAAGCTAAGGAGGGGGCTACGGTAAAGAGCGGTAAGAGGGAGCCTTTCGCAGAGCGTCCCGTGGTCGGGGGGAAGAAACTGAAGAAGTCCGATGGCCCTTCTCCAAGTACTTGCCCGACTGTCCCGGAGGAGGAAGGTGTAGAAGAGGAGGAAGGAGGCGAAGTTGGAGAAGGGTCGGAGGGTGGAGGAGATGGCGACGGTCAAGGTGGTAGTGGTGTTGCTGCTCTAACCTCTGAACAAGACCTCGAGCTGGATGAGGCTCTCCGTCGGGCCTTCGGGGAGTCGGAGGGAGAGTCGGAAACGGAGAAGGGAACGGAGAAGGCAAAGGAAACCGGCAAAGCTGTGGCTGGCACTGACCCATCCTCTAAGGGTTCCTCAGCTAGGGTGATTCCGGCGATGCAAGGTGAACTTTTGCCTTCTGCCGATTCTATTTTCGATAGGGACTTAGAAATTTTTTACGGTTCACTTCCGTCCTGGGGTGAGATCCAGGACTTATTGCAGTATCCCACTCCTCCGCCGGGTTTGTATAATAGATGTGTCTTCCCACTTTTCTTTCTTTTTAACTTAGCACATTTTTTGAACTGTGGGTTATTGTATGTTCATAACACTTGTTCTTTATTCCAGGGGCAGGCCAGGCAGTTAAAACGTCGGATGTTCGACATCGCCTTGAACAATTTAAGTCGAGGAGAGCTTCTGCGAAACCTTCTACTGATCGCACTGGGGACGTAGTCAAGTACCGCCCTCTTCTTGGGGTCATCGAAGAGGGCATTCAGAAAAGGAAGCGGAGCCGTTCCTTATTTGAGTCGTCCCCTGGTTCGCAGCCTCCTACTCAGCCTCCTCGTGATACTACGGAGGAGAGCACGGAGCCCGGCCCCCCTCCTCCTCCTTCCAAGAGTCCTACTGTCATTCATATAAGGCGTCCCGATGTGCCTCGCCCCGTGCCTCGTGACCCTTTTGCTGGTCATCCTGATTTAGACCCAAGCTTTCGGGACATTTCATTCGATGAGACCACGGGCGAGCACCTCCTTCCCCGCAACCCCATGGTAAGGGTGCTGGACGAGGCCAAATCTTTAGATCTTGATTTACTTACTACATGGGTAGTCACCATGGGGGATGAGGCCAAGGCTAATATCGACCGGGTGGCCGCAGAGACCAGGAAGTTAATGGAGCATCATGCTAAGTTGGTCAAGGCCGGGGAAGAGATCGGGAGTGCTAACATTCGGTTGAGGTTAAAGGTTGCCGATCAGGCCAAGCAGCTCGCCGACCAAGCCATCCAGATTTCCCAGCATGAGGAAGCCTCCAAGCGGCTGAAAGAGACCATGGAGAAGGCCAGTAGGGCGGAATTACGGAAGATGGAGGTCGCTTGCAGGGAACGGATTAACATAGCTATCGCAATGGTGGATGAGGTTCGAAATGCGGATCTCGAGCGGGTAGAGGAGTTGTCGGGGAGGCTCGAGGCTGCGGAGATGGCTCAGGCCGAGTTGAAGGAGGAGATGGAGGAGATGAGGAGGTCCCTCAGGTTGAAGGAAGAGGAAATGAGGAGGTCACTCCAGGCTGACTGCTTGAGATACCAGTCAGAGAGGGACGTCGCCGTCGCCAAGTTGCAAGCTTCCGAGGCCCGGGTGAGGGAGTTTGAGGAAAACGAGGGGATGATGGATGAGATGCTGCAGGATATGTACTTCCACACTTGGAAGGAGGGCGGCTTGTCTTGGATGGACGATTACCCTCGGGTCATGGCCAAGGTGTATCTCCAGGCTTTAGAGGAGGCCAGGGTGAACGCGGGTAAGGAAGGCGGAGAGGCTTTCAACTTGAATGCGGTTACTGCTCAGTTCTCAAAGGAGGAGCAAGCGGCGGTGAAAGAGGGGATGCGGCTGCTTGGTGCAGAGGAAGCGGGCGTGCAGTTGGATGATGAGGATCAAGCGGCGGATGCTGGTGAGTTATTCTTCTTCCCTTTCTTTTCTTCCCGTGTTTCCATAACTTGGTTGTTCGTTTAATGAATTCTTCTTCCGAATTGGACAGGCGGGACTTCTGATCCGCATGCTGGGGGCTCTGATCCTGCGGCTAAGTAGACTGGGGAAGTTGGTGATGGAGTGTGGAGGCATCTGCCATCTTTTTGTTTCTTTTTTATCACTGTTTATGTTAGTCTTTGATATGCAACTGTAATAAAATTATTTGCAAAGAATAACTTCGTGTGATCTTATAATATAAGCTGATTCTGTCATGTTTAAATGTTGTTGCTATCTTTATGTGCCGTGTGAGAAGTATAATTATGTATATGCCTGTGATTCTAGTTGTGTTTGATGTTAAGTTTTTTCTTGAAATATAATTTCACGTTTTGCAATGTCAGTGTATGAATAAGCTATAGTTACGCATTTATGTACAAGAGAAGAGAGTACCGCCCTTTATGTTTTATTCGCAGGCGGTAGCTTTGAGTGTCTTGTGTAACTATTCACGGGTATAGTTGAGCGCCCTGCCACCCAGTACGCAGGCTTAGAGCCTTATGAGTGAATGCTTCCTATTCGGTTTCCTGTACTTTATAGTTTGTTATACAGGATAGGGGAAAAATATTTAAGTGGAATGGAAATATAGTAAATGTAAAACTTCCAGTCACGGAAGGCCGTCGATGTGCTTAAGTTCGTGGCAAACGGGTTTTGTAGTCACTTTCCCTAGCTGTGGGTCTTGGAGACATTTGTCACCCATCTTACGCCTCTGCGGGGAGTTTTCTTTTTTACCACAGCCGCACTTAAGACACATCGGAGCCGAGATCGCGCACGGTAACTAACCGAACCATTATGGTCCGTAATCGTGGGTATTATTCGATTTACCGTGGCCGGCTAGCGTGGGTGCCGTTGGCCGTGAACTACCCCTGGCTGGCCACACCTTATGTTGGGGCTTAAAGTAGGTTCACAGTTGCCGGCGAGCCGAACGCCGTAATGAGCTGCCATCGGCTATAGTCGGCCTTTAAGATGACTTATAATCGGCTCATTACAGTTGGCTTTGAGGGCAGGCGCGCAATGAGTTAACCCGCAGCAGAGGGATGCTGGAGCAAAAGTGTCTTATTGGCGAGTGCATAGAATCGTAGCGTACCTGTTAGGCCTAGTCCAGATGAGGCCGTGGTGCGTCTTGGGTGGAGATGCCATAGGATTTTGTTCAACAGAAAGGGATAAAACTTAATGAGCAGCCAAGACATAAAGGAACAAGTTAAAAAGAGACAAGATTTTTTAAAGTGGTTCGGCACGGAAATGCCTACGTCCACTGATTCTCTTTGTTAATTCACTTCATATGGGCAGTACAAGTTAAGAAAAGTATCGACGGAGGTGTCGGATGTTCCATGCCCTCTGGAACACCTCTCCGTCCACTGTTGACAAAATGTAAGCTCCGTTGTGGAGATCTTTATGAATTACATATGGTCCGTCCCAGATGGGGTCCAGTGCCCCGGGGCGCGGAAAGATTCGCCTGAGGACAAGATCTCCTTCTTGTAAGCTGCGATGCTTGACTTTGGAATTGTATTGTGCTGCCACTTTCTGTTTGTGAGCTGCTGCTTTGAGTGCTGCATCGTTTCTCCTTTCCTCGATCAGATCCAAAGACATGAGGAGGAGTTCTTCGTTTTCTTCTGGGTTGTAGTGGATCCTACGATGGGAAGGCACAATAGTCTCAACTGGGAGCATTGTCTCCGATCCATATGCCAAAGAGAAAGGAGTATGTCCCGTTGATGTTCTGAAAGATGTGCGGTATGCCCATAGTGCCGTAGGAAGTTCGTCCACCCAAGCGCCTTTTGACTTTTCAAGTTTCTTCTTGATTAAGGTTTTGAGAATTTTGTTGACAGCTTCAACTTGTCCGTTTGCCTGAGGGTAAGCTACTGATGAGAAGCTTTTATGAATTCCATGTTCTTGGCACCAGTCGGCAAATTCTTCGCTGTCAAACTGGAGTCCGTTGTCGGATACGATCTTGAGTGGGACTCCATACCTGCACAGAATGTTTTTGATCAAGAAGTTGATAACTTTTGCTGAAGATATTTTATTTAAAGGTTCCGCTTCCACCCATTTGGTGAAATAATCGACTTCCACTATAGCATATTTGGCTCCACCTCGGCCCGTTGGCAGTTCGCCAATTAAGTCAATTCCCCATACAGCAAAGGGCCAAGGGCTAGTCATTTGAGTAATTTCGTTTGTGGGCAGTCGAGGAATCTTGGCGAACTTCTGACATCTGTCGCATTTCTTAACGAAGTCTAGGGCATCTTTGTTTAGTGTGGGCCAGTAATATCCATATCGGAGTATCTTTCTTGCCAAAGTCTGTCCTCCAGTGTGATCTCCACATCCTCCCTGATGGATGTTTGTTAATATCTCCTTGGCTTCCCTTCCGGCGACGCATCTTAATAAGGGGCTAGAGAAGCCACGCCGGTAGAGGATGCCTTCTTGTATTGTGTAGTGGGGAACTTTCCTCAAGATCTTCTTGGCTTCGTCACGCCTGTCGGGTAGTATGCCATCTTGCAAATATTTCCGGATAGGAGTCATCCAGGTTCCTTCTTCGATTGCAGTTATCAGATTCGCTTGTTCGAAACTCGGGGCTAGCTGCCTTGAGATTGCTAGTGCTCCGGAAATGGTGCTGTTCTTCATACTAGCTTGCTTTGCAAGTTCATCTGCCTCTTGGTTTTCTTCTCGAGGAATGTGTTTGATTAGATAATGGTCCAATCGATCGAGCAGCAGTCTGGTTTTCTTTAGGTATGCTGTGAGTCGTTCTCCTCGAGTCTGGAATTCTCCTAGTACCTGGTTTACGACAAGCTGAGAATCACTATGAATACATAAGGAATTGATTCCAATTTCTAGGGCCAGTTCCAATCCCGCTATTACTGCTTCATATTCAGCATCGTTGTTAGTGGCCGTGAACTCCAATCTTAATGCATAGTACAACTTTCTTCCCCTGGGGGTGATGATCACAATACCTGCCCCCGAGCCTTGTTCGTTTGATGCTCCGTCTACAAAGAGGTTCCACTTGATGTTTTTTGCTACTTCGGATTGTTCCTTGCCTTCGTTGGTAGTGAATTCGGCAATGAAATCAGCCATGGCTTGCCCTTTGATAGCGGTGCGGGGATGGTAGGTGATATCATACTGACTTAGTTCGATGCACCATTTGAGGAGTCGCCCAGAAGTGTCAGGACGATGGAGCACTTGTCTTAGTGGTTGATCGGTTAGAACCCTGATGGAGTGAGACTGGAAGTAGTGTCGCAGTTTTCGTGACGCGATCAATAAACAATATGCTAATTTCTCAAGTTTAGGATATCTGGCTTCTGCCCCTGTAAATCTCTTACTTACAAAGTAAACCGGGCGTTGTGTGCGGTCTTCTTCTCTTACCAAGGCGGCGCTTAGAGCATGAGATGATACAGCGAGGTATAGGTATAACACTTCACCTTCATTTGGAGTTGAGAGTACTGGTGGTCTCTGAAGGTGTTCGATTAGGTTGAGGAAGGCTTTTAAGCATTCGTCGGTCCACTCGAACTTCCCTTTGTCTTTCTTGAGTGCTTCGAAGAAAGGGACACACTTGTCAGTTGCCTTGGAAATGAATCTGCTTAGGGCGGCCACCTTTCCGTTTAGGCTCTGCATTTCTTTTCGAGTGGAAGGTATCCTTATTTCTTTTAAAGCCCGGATTTGTTCAGGGTTTGCTTCGATTCCTCTGGCGTGGACGATGAATCCTAAGAATTTTCCCGATGATACTCCGAAGGAGCACTTTAGAGGATTCAGCTTCATTCCATATCGGCGAAGTACCTGAAACGTATCGTCCAGATGGCTTACATGGTCGTTGGCTTTCTTGGACTTTACCAACATGTCATCCACATATACCTCCATAGTTCGTCCTATCAATTCTGCGAACATTTTGTTGACGAGGCGTTGATAGGTAGCTCCAGCATTTTTGAGTCCAAAAGGCATGACTTTGTAACAATATAATCCGCGGTCGGTGATGAAGCTAGTGTGGTCCTGATCGGGAGCGTGCACGGGAATCTGGTTATATCCGGAGTATGCATCCATAAAAGATAGGAGTTCGTGTCCGGCTGTGCTATCCACAAGTTGGTCAATTCGGGGAAGTGGGAAGCAATCTTTTGGGCAAGCGTCATTCAGATTGGAGAAGTCAATACATGTTCGCCACTTTCCATTGGCCTTTTTTACTAGCACTGGGTTAGCGATCCATTCTGGGTAGATGGCTTCCCGTATGAAGCCATTAGCAAGTAGATTCTTTACTTCCTCATCAAGGGCTGCCGATCGCTCTGCCCCCATGCTCCTCTTTTTCTGCTTTACTGGTACCTTGGTGGGATCGATGTTCAACATGTGGCATGCTATGTCTGGGGAGATTCCTGTCATATCGGCATGGGTCCACGCAAATACATCTAAGTTGTGGCGGAGAAAGTCAATGAGTTGATCCTTCAATTCCGTTTCCAGCTGAGATCCGATTTTTAATAGTCTACTTGAATCATGCTTATCTACCGATACGAATTCCATAGCCTCTGCAGGCTCGGCGGTAGCCTCCTCCTCTTTATCCCTGGGGTCTAGTTCATTGAAGGGATCGCTTGTGTATCGAAGAGGACGGGCTTTCTTTAGTTGCTATGCCTCCAAGCTTTTCATGCAGAGAGTAGTCTCTGCATCTTTTCCTTTATTCTTTCTGCGGTTATTGCGAAGTTCAGTTACGTAGCAGTCTCGGGCAGCATCTTGATCTCCTTCTACTTCTCCTACTCCGTTGTCTGTTGGAAATTTCATTTTCAGGCACCAGGGGGCTAATACAATCTGAAAGTCAGACAAGGCTGGTCTTCCCAAGAAAGCGTTGTAAGCCGAGTGGTTTTCTATTAGTACGAACGTTTGTTTTCGCACAACGGAGCGGGGATGACTTCCTATTTCGACGAAGAGGTCAAGTTGCCCGAGGGGCATTTTTGCATCTCCAGTGAAACCGTGCAGTGGTTTGTCACAGGGGGATACATCCTTCATTGATAACTTCATTTTGTCGAAAGCATGTTTGAACAGGATATTTACGGAGCTTCCCTTGTCTATTAGAATCCGAAAAACTTTAGCTGGACCAAACCAGGAAGAGATGACCATGGGATCCATATGTGGGTACTGTCTTCCTTCCAAATCATGCCTACTGAATACAATGTCATTGTTTTCTTTTCGTTTCGGGTGGCGTTCCTCCGTAATGGAGTTAACATATCCTTCGGCATTTCTAAGCGACTTGCCGTACCTTTCCATCTCTGCCCAACTTCTGTCGGCGATGTGTGGTCCTCCTGAGATGGTAAGGACCACTATCTTCTCTTGACTAGAGCCACTGGTGTTGTGATTGTTGCGATTCCCTCCGCCTACTTCTGGGAGGGGTTGCTTTGAGTTCTCATTGGCAGGAGTTGGAGTCCTGTTCTGACCTTTCACATAACGTTCCAGTCTTCTTCTTCTAATGTGTTCTTCGATCAAGTCCCGAAGATGGTGGCATTCATTGGTTTCATGTCCGTGGGATTCGTGGAAGCGACAGAACTTTCCGGACTTGAGTGCGTTATCTGATTCTTTCTTGTGCGGGGGGCGCTTGTATCCGAGTTCGTCCTGAGTGGCTAGGTAGATGTTTTCAATTGTTTCATTCAAAGGAGTGTAGGAGTCAAATCTTGGCCCTGGTCGATATTGGCGCTTCTCAACCTTTCTGCCCCCAGCATTGTCACTAGATTCATTTCTTCGAGCGTCCTTAGCTGCAGTGGGAACCTTGTCCTGAACTATCTTGCCTTGTTGCCCTGACTGCCTCTCCGTAGCAGCGTCTTCAAGTCTCATATACTTTCCAGCTTCATGGAAGAAATCAGGCAAGGTAGCTGGTTTTTCCTTAGTTAATCTTCTGGCAAACTTGGTGTCTGGATGTACACCACTACAGAGGGCCATTAGAGTGAGTTTTTCATCGGCATCTTGAACTGCTGCTGCTGCGGCGTTGAACCGTGTTAGATATTGTTGCAGCGTCTCTCCGGATTTCTGTTTGACATTGGATAGAGAATAAGCATCCTTGGGTTGTTCCACATGGATGCGGAACTGGCTAATAAACCTTTCTTTTAACATCTCCCATGAGCTGATGGATCCTTGGGGTAGATGGCAGAACCAGGAGGTAGCTAGATTTGATAGGAATAGCGGAAAGTATTTACATAATACTCCTTCTGTTGCTCCACTCATGAGCATATGCTGGGTGTATCTCTGCAGGTGTACGATGGGGTCGGAAGTTCCTTTGTAAGGTTCCATGGTTGGCATTTTCCATTCCCGGGGAGTGATGGCAGTTTCGATATTTCGGGTAAAGGGACTGGTGACCCTAGCGCCTATTCCCCGGTCCCTTTGCTCCCGTTGGACACATTCTCTGAATAATCGTGCCATTCGTTCGTCAGAACTTGAAGCGGACAAAAATGAGCTCGGTTCTTCCCTGCGGGATCTATCTCGTCCAGATGACCTGTAGGGATGGTACAGTCTATCACTTCTAGCATTATCCAGTGGTTGTCTTTGGCTGCTCGGATGCACGCTAGGACCAGCTACAGTTGCCCCCTGCCTTGATCTTCCCCTGTGGGGTTCTGTTTCGAGCACATCCATGGGGTCAACTTCGGGCTGGGTTCTAGCTCGGCTCCGTTCAGTGGGGTTTCTATGATTAGGTGGCATGACTGGCTCAGCTACATCCGACTCTCGCCTGGTGCATCCCCCGCCGGGTTCGGTTCTAAGGGCTTCCTCGAGTCGAAATTCGGGCTGAATCCGGGCGCGGCCCCTATCATTGTTGTTTTTGTTGATAGCTTCTTCGAAGAGGGAAGACCTTTGTTGCCTCCGAGATCCTCCGGATTGGGACTCACCCCATGATTCAGTGTTGTGGTTGGACTCTTCAGCATCCCTTAAGCGTGACATGAGTTGGTCTACCAAAGCTTCTTGTTGGGATGTGAAGCGGTTAGTTACTTCAGTCACAACCCTGTCCAGATCTGCCCTAGTGATTGGTTGTTCCGTTGCGGGACCAGTTGGATTTTCCTGATTTTCATCTGGTACTGCTGTTGAAATGGGCTGATCTGCGATTGCTGGATCTGGAAGGCTGCTAGTTGCGATGTTCTTTCCTTTGTTAACATCCCTTCTCTGTTTAGAAGGCATGATTTCTAAGCAACGAGCGATGTTGTTAGGAAGAAGGTTGAGTGGGAGAAGATGAAGCTTGAGTTCAATTCTCAGTGAAAGCACCAAAAATGTTTGCACAAAAAATGGACAAACACCTCCAAGTCGTATTATTTAGTTGATTATATGTGATTTTCAATGATTTTGGATGAGTATGTAAATATAAAAGAAGTAGGGGCTGAAATGTAAAAGACACGCGGATTTATAGTGGTTCGGCCAGAATGTGCCTACGTCCACTTTATATGTTATTACCTTCTTTCTTTCAGATTACAAGTACAATGTTTCGTATATAAGTATATGAAAGTAGTTTGAAAGTTCCTTTCTTGCTTGAGCTCTCAAACTTGTCTGCCATTGTTGTACCCCTGCCCCTCTATTTATAGAGTGAGGTACGGGGCAGGGGGTCTTGGAAGTATATAGCTGCTGGTGGGCCTGGACTGGAGCAATCTGGCCTGGTAGCATTCTAGTTCGGCGAGCTTCATTCGGTGGTGAGGTTGGACCGGTGGTAGCCTCGTTCGGTAGGGAGTTGTTGGGGTCTGATCCGGTGCTTGCCTGGTCCGGTCGTGGCCTTGTCGTTGTGTTGACATGTGGCAAATCCTTCTGGTTCGGTCTTGGTTGGCTTGGTAGTTGGACCGGTGGCGTTTGGACCGGTAGTTGAGATGGTTCGGTATTGGAAGGCTTGTGCCGAATGAAGCTTGGTGCCGAGTGAGGCATGGGGCCGAATGAGCAGGGGGCCGAATGAGGCTTAGGGCCGAATGTGCATGGGGCCGAATGAGCTTCTATACTGAGAATTTTGGATGGACTTCTAGGTTAGTGTTGAGCTCCTTGGCTGTCGAACGAAGTGGAGGTTGCGAGCCCGAGTGAAACTGTGGCTTCTTGGTCTTGCTTGAGATCTTCTCGGTGAGAATTCGCCCAACAACCGTACCATGGTGCACCACTCTCCAGCGATGGTGAATCGAAGACGAGCCATGGTAATCCCGTTTTACCGTAAAAATCCACGTGTCGAAAAAATGAAGGGTAAAAAACTTGCGAGACCCGATTGAGATTCGGGTTGTCCTTTTTAGGAATTAATCTATCCGTTGACGGCTGAAAGCAGTCAAAGCTGTAGAGCTCATCGAGGCCTTCGTTTTGACAAGTTATGGCTCCCGTAACTATAAACGAGCCAAAAATTATGGTCGTCTGAATAATCGATATCTACAGGGTGCAACTTCTACGGTGCAAGGTGCAACATCCGTCCGAAATGGCGAAACAATGCCGTACGACTTTTAGAAATGCGTGCTTGGATTTGAAACGGAACAGTACCATGGTGCACCACTCTCCAACGATGGTAAATCGAAGACGAGCCACGGTAATCCCGTTTTACCATAAAAATCCACTTGTCGAAAAAACGAAGGGTAAAACACTTACGAGACCCGATTGAGATTCGAGTTTTCCTTTTTGGGCATTAATCTATCCGTTGACGGCTGAAAGCTATCAAAGCCGTAGAACTCATCGTGGCCTTCGTTTTGACAGGTTATGACTCCCGTAACTCTAAACGAGCCAGAAGTTATGGCCGTCCGAATAATCGATATCTACAGGGTGCAACATCCACGTTGCAAGGTGCAACATCCGTCTGAAATGGCGAAACAGTGCCGTACGACTTTTAGAATTGCGTGCATGGATTTGAAACGGAACGGTACCATGGTGCACCACTCTCTAGCGATGATGAATCGAAGACGAGCCACGGTAATACCGTTTTACCGTAAAAATGCACGTGTCGAAAAAACGAAGGGTAAAAAACTTGCAAGACCCGATTGAGATTCGGGTTGTCCTTTTTAGGCATTAATCTATCCGTTGACGGCTGAAAGCTATCAAAGCCGTAGAACTCATCAAGGCCTTCGTTTTGACAGGTTATGGCTCCCGTAACTCTAAACGAGCCAGAACTTATGGCCGTCCGAATAATCGATATCTACAGGGTGCAACATCCACGGTGCAAGGTGCAACATCCGTCCGAAATGGCGAAACAGTGCCGTACGACTTTTAGAAATGCGTGCATGGATTTGAAACGGAACAGTACCATGGTGCACCACTCTCCAACGAAGGTAAATCGTAGACCAACCACGGTAATCCCGTTTTACTGTAAAAATCCACGTGTCGAAAAAACGAAGGGTAAAAAACTTACGAGACCCGATTGAGATCCGGGTTGTCCTTTTTGGGCATTAATCTATCCGTTAACGGCTGAAAGCTACCAATGCCGTAGAACTCATCGAGGCCTTCATTTTGACAGGTTATGGCTCCCGTAACTCTAAACGAGCCGGAAGTTATGGCCGTCCGAATAATCGATATCTACAGGGTGCAACATCCACGGTGCAAGGTGCAACATCCGTCCGAAATGGAGAAACAGTGCCGTACGACTTTTAGAAATGCATGCATGGATTTGAAACGGAACAGTACCATGGTGCACCACTCTCCAGCGATGGTGAATCGAAGAAGAGCCGCGGTAATCCCGTTTTACCTTAAAAATCCAAGTGTCGGAAAAACGAAGGGTAAGAAACTTACGAGATCCGATTGAGATTCGGGTTGTCCTTTTTGGGCATTAATCTATCCGTTGACGGCTGAAAGCTGTCAAAGCCGTAGAACACATTGAGGCCTTCGTTTTGACAGGTTATGGCCCCCGTAACTCTAAACGAGCCAGAAGTTATGGCCGTCCGAATAATCAATATCTACAGGGTGCAACATCCACGGTGCAAGGTGCAACATCCGTCCGAAATGGTGAAACAGTGCCGTACGACTTTTAGAATTGCGTGCATGCATTTGAAATGGAACAGTACCATGGTGCACCACTCTCCAGTGATGGTGAATCGAAGACGAGCCACGGTAATCCCGTTTTACCGTAAAAATCCATGTGTCGAAAAAACGAAGGGTAAAAAACTTGCAAGACCCGATTGAGTTCGGGTTGTCGTTTTTGGGCATTAATCTATCCGTTGATGGATGAAAGCTGGCAAAGCCGTAGAACTCATCAAGGCCTTCGTTTTGACAGGTTATGGCTCCCGTAACTCTATACGAGCCAGAAGTTATGGCCGTCCGAATAATCGACATCTACAGGGTGCAACATCCACGGTGCAAGGTGCAACATCTGTCCGTAATGGCGAAAAAGTGTCGTACGACTTTTAGAAATGTGTGCATGGATTTGAAACGGAATAGTACCATGGTGCACCACTCTCCAGCAAAGGTAAATCGTAAACCAGC
The DNA here is from genome assembly GCA_030765085.1 of Allium cepa. Classification (NCBI taxonomy): domain Eukaryota; kingdom Viridiplantae; phylum Streptophyta; class Magnoliopsida; order Asparagales; family Amaryllidaceae; genus Allium; species Allium cepa. The sequence goes on along the minus strand of CM060941.1, from coordinate 39,705,106 downwards.
CACGTTAATCCCGTTTTACCGTAAAAATCCACGTGTCGAAAAAACGAAGGGTAAAAAACTTACGAGACTCGATTGAGATTCGGGTTGTCCTTTTTGGGCTTTAATCTATCCATTGACTGCTGAAAGCCATCAAAGCCGTAGAACTTATCGAGGCCTTCGTTTTGACAGGTTACGGCTCCTGTAACTCTAAACGAGTCAGAAGTTATGGCCGTCCGAATAATCGATATCTACAGAGTGCAACATCCACGGTGCAAGATGCAACATCCGTCCGAAATGGCGAAACAGTGTCGTACGACTTTTAGAAATGCGTGCATGGATTTGAAACGGAACAGTACTATGGTGCACCACTCTCCAGCGATGGTGAATCGAAGACCAGCCACGGTAATCCCGTTTTACCGTAAAAATCCACGTGTCGAAAAAACGAAGGGTAAAAAACTAAAGAGACCCGATTGAGATTCGGGCTGTCCTTTTTGGGCATTAAACTATCCGTTGACGGTTGAAAGCTGGCAAAGCCGTAGAACTCATCGAGGCTTCGTTTTGACAGGTTATGGCTCGCGTAACTCTAAACGGGCCAGAAGTTATGACCGTCCGAATAATCGATATCTACAGGGTGCAACATCCACGGTGCAAGGTGCAACATCCGTCCGACATGGCGAAAGAGTGCCGTACGACTTTTAGAATTGCGTGCATGGATTTGAAACGGAACAGTACCATGGTGCACCACTCTCCAGCGATGGTGAATCGAAGACGAGCCACGGTAATCCCGTTTTACCGTAAAAATCCGCGTGTCGAAAAAACGAAGGGTAAAAAACTTGCGAGACCCGATTGAGATTCGGGTTGTCCTTTTTAGGAATTAATCTATCCATTGACGTCTGAAAGCAGTCAAAGCTGTAGAGCTCATCGAGGCCTTCGTTTTGACAGGTTATGGCTCCCGTAACTATAAATGAGCCAAAAATAATGGCCGTCTGAATAATCGATATCTACAAGGTGCAACTTCCACGGTGCAAGGTGCAACATCCGTCCGAAATGGCGAAACAATGCCTTACGACTTTTAGAAATGCGTGCTTGGATTTGAAACGGAGCAGTATCATGGTGCACCACTCTCCAACGATGGTGAATCGAAGACGAGGCACGGTAATCCCGTTTTACCATAAAAATCCACGTGTCGAAAAAACGAAGGGTAAAAAACTTATGAGACCCGATTGTGATTCGGGTTGTCCTTTTTGGGCATTAATCTATCTGTTGACGGCTGAAAGCTGTCAAAGCCGTAGAACTCATCGAGGCCTTCGTTTTGACAGGTTATGGCTCCCGTAACTCTAAACGAGCCAGAAGTTATGGCCGTCCGAATAATCGATATCTACAGGGTGCAACATCCACGGTGCAAGGAGCAACATCCGTCCGAAATGGCGAAACAGTGCCGTACGACTTTTAGAAATGCGTGCATGGATTTCAAACGGAACAGTACCATGGTGCACCACTCTCCAGCGATGGTGAATCGAAGACGAGCCATGGTAATCCCGTTTTACCGTAAAAATCCAAGTGTCGAAAAAACGAAGGGTAAAAAACTTACGAGACCCGATTGAGATTCGGGTTGTCCTTTTTGCGAATTAATCTATCCGTTGACGGCTGAAAGCTATCAAAGCCGTAGAACACATCGAGGCCTTCGTTTTGACTTGTTATGGCTCCCGTAACTCTAAACGAGCCAGAAGTTATGGCCGTCCGAATAATCGATATCTACAGGGTGCAACATCCACGGTGCAAGGTGCAACATCCGTCCGAAATGGCGAAACAGTGCCGTACGACTTTTAGAATTGCGTGCATGGATTTGAAACGGAACAGTACCATGGTGCACCACTCTCTAGCGATGGTGAATCGAAGACGAGCCACGGTAATCCCGTTTTACCGTAAAAATCCACGTGTCGAAAAAACGAAGGGTAAAAAACTTGCAAGACCCGATTGAGATTCGGGTTGTCCTTTTTTGGCATTAATCTATCCGTTGACGGCTGAAAGCAGTCAAAGCCGTAGAACTCATCGAGGCCTTCGTTTTGACAGGTTATGGGTCCCGTAACCCTAATCGAGCCAGAAGTTATGGCCGTCCGAATAATCGATATCTACAGGGTGCAACATCCACGGTGCAAGGTGCAACATCCGTCAGAAATGGCGAAACAGTGCCGTACGACTTTTAGAATTGCGTGCATGGATTTGAAACGGAACAGTACCATGGTTCACCACTCTCCAGCGATGGTGAATCGAAGACGAGCCACGGTAATCCCGTTTTACCGTAAAAATCCACGTGTCGAAAAAACGAAGGGTGAAAAACTTACGTGACCCGATTGAGATTCGGGTTGTCCTTTTTGGGCATTAATCTATCCGTTGATGGCTGAAAGCTGTCAAATCCATAGAACTCATCGAGGCCTTCGTTTTGACAGGTTATGCCTCCCGTAACTCTAAACGAGCCAGAAGTTATGGCCGTCCGAATAATCGATATCTACAGGGTGCAACATCCACGGTGCAAGGTGCAACATCCGTCCGAAATGGCAAAAAGTGCCGTACGACTTTTAGAAATGCGTGCATGGATTTGAAACGGAACAGTACCATGGTGCACCACTCTCCAGCGATGGTGAATCGAAGACGAGCTACGGTAATCCCGTTTTACCGTAAAAACCAAGTGTCGAAAAAACGAAGGGTAAAAAACTTACGAGACCCGATTGAGATTCGGGTTGTCTTTTTTTGGCATTAATCTATCCGTTGACAGCTGAAAACTGTCAAAGCCGTAGAACTCATCGAGGCCTTCGTTTTGACAGGTTATGGCTCCCGTAACTCTAAACGAGCCAGAAGTTATGGCCGTCCGAATAATCGATATCTACAGGGTGCAACATCCACGGTGCAAGGTGCAACATCCGTCCGAAATGGCGAAACAGTGCCGTACGACTTTTAGAATTGCGTGCATGGATTTGAAACGGAACATTACCGTGGTGCACCACTCTCCAGGGATGGTGAATCGAAGACGAGCCACGGTAATCCCGTTTTACCGTAAAAATTCACGTATCGAAAAAACGAAGGGTGAAAACCTTGCAAGACCCGATTGAGATTCGGGTTGTCCTTTTTGGGCATTAATCTATCCGTTGGCGGCTGAAAGCTATGAAAGCCGTAGAATTCATCGAGGCCTTCGTTTTGACAGGTTATCGCTCCCGTAACTCTAAACGAGCCAGAAGTTATGGCCGTCCGAATAATCGATATCTACAGGGTGCAACATCCACGGTGCAAGGTGCAACATCCGTCCGAAATGGCGAAACAGTGTCGTACGACTTTTAGAAATGCGTGCCTGGATTTGAAACGGAATAGTACCATGGTGCACCACTCTCCAGCGATGGTGAATCGAAGACGAGCCACGGTAATCCCGTTTTACCGTAAAAATCCAAGTGTCGAAAAAACGAAGGGTAAAAAACTTACGAGACCCGATTGAGATTCGGGTTGTCCTTTTTGGGCATTAATCTATCCGTTGATGGCTGAAAACTGTCAAAGCCGTAGAACTCATCGAGTCCTTCGTTTTGACAGGTTATGGCTCCAGTAACTCTAAACGAGCCAGAAGTTATGGCCGTCCGAATAATCGATATCTACAGGGTGCAACATCCACGGTGCAAGGTGCAACATCCGTCCGAAATGGCGAAACAGTGCCGTACGACTTTTAGAATTGCGTGCATGGATTTGAAATGGAACAGTACCATGGTGCACCACTCTCCAGCGATGGTGAATCGAAGACGAGCCACGGTAATCCCGTTTTACCGTAAAAATCCACGTGTCGAAAAAACGAAGGGTAAAAACCTTGCAAGACCCGATTGAGATTCGGGTTGTCCTTTTTGGGCATTATTCTATCCGTTGACGGCTGAAAGCCGTCAAAGACGTAGAAATCATCAAGGCCTTCGTTTTGATAGGTTATGGCTCCCGTAACTCTAAACGAGCCAGAAGTTACGGCCGTTCGAATAATCGATATCTACAGGGTGCAACATCCACGGTGCAAGGTGCAACATCCGTCCGAAATGGCGAAACAGTGTCGTACGACTTTTAGAAATGAGTGCATGGATTTGAAACGGAACAGTACCATGATGCACCACTCTCCAACGAAGGTAAATCGAAGACCAGCCACGGTAATCCCGTTTTACCTTAAAAATCCACGTGTCGAAAAAACGAAGGGTAAAAAACTTACGAGACCCGATTGAGATTCGGGTTGTCCTTTTTGGGCATTAATCTATCCGTTGATGGCTGAAAGCTATCAAAGCCGTAGAACTCATCGAGACCTTCGTTTTGACAGGTTATGGCTCCCATAACTCTAAACGAGCCAGAAGTTATAGCCGTCCGAATAATCGATATCTACATGGTGCAACATGCATGGTGCAAGGTGCAACATCCGTCCGAAATGGCGAAACAGTGCCGTACGACTTTTAGAATTGCGTGCATGGATTTGAAACGAAACAGTACCATGGTGCACCACTCTCTAGCGATGGTGAATCGAAGACGAGCCACGGTAATCCCGTTTTACCGTAAAAATCCACGTGTCGAAAAAACGAAGGGTAAAAAACTTGCAAGACCCGATTGAGATTCAGGTTGTCCTTTTTGGGCATTAATCTATCCGTTGACGGCTGAAAGCTGTCAAAGCCGTAGAACTTATCGAAGCCTTCATTTTGACAGGTTATGGCTCCTGTAACTCTAAACGAGCCAGAAGTTATGGCCGTCCAAATAATCGATATCTATAGGGTGCAACATCCACGGTGCAAGGTGCAACATCCGTCCGAAATGGCGAAACAGTATCGTACGACTTTTAGAATTGCGTGCATGGATTTGAAACGGAACAGTACCATGGTGCACCACTCTCCAGCGATGGTGAATCGAGTACCAGCCACGGCAATCCCGTTTTACCGTAAAAATCCACGTGTCGAAAAAACGAAGGGTAAAAAATTTACGAGACCCGATTGAGATTCGGGTTGTCCTTTTTGGGCATTAATCTATCCGTTGATGGCTGAAAGCTATCAAAGCCGTAGAACTCATCGAGGCCTTCATTTTGACAGGTTATGGCTCCCGTAACTCTGAACGAGCCGGAAGTTATGGCCGTCCGAATAATCGATATCTACAGGGTGCAACATCCACGGTGCAAGGTGCAACATCCGTCCGAAATGGCGAAACAGTGCCATACGACTTTTAGAACTGCATGCATGGATTAGAAACGGAACAGTAACATGGTGCACCACTCTCCAGCAATGGTGAATCGAAGACGAGCCACGGTAATCCCGTTTTACCGTAAAAATCCACGTGTCGAAAAAACGAAGGGTAAAAATCTTGCGAGACCCGATTGAGATTCGGGTTGTCCTTTTTCGGCATTAATTTATCCGTTGACGGCTGAAAGCAGTCAAAGCCGTAGAACTCATCGAGGCCTTCATTTTGACAGGTTATGACTCCCGTAAATCTAAACGAGGCAGAAGTTATGGCCGTCCGAATAATCGATATCTACAGGGTGCAACATCCACGGTGCAAGGTGCATCATCCGTCCGAAATGGCGAAACAGTGCCGGACGACTTTTAGAAATGCGTGCTTGGATTTGAAACGGAACAGTACCATGGTGCACCTCTCTCCAACTATGGTAAATCGAAGATGATCCACGGTAATCCTGTTTTACCGTAAAAATCCACGTGTCGAAAAAACGAAGGGTAAAAAACTTACGAGACCCGATTGAGATTCGGGTTGTCCTTTTTGGGCATTAATCTATCCGTTGACAGCTGAAAGCTGTCAAAGCCGTAGAAATCATCGAGGCCTTCGTTTGGACAGGTTGTGGCTCCCGTAACTCTAAACGAGCCAAAAGTTATGGTCGTCCGAATAATCGATATCTACAGGGTGCAACATCCACGTGCAAGGTGCAACATCCGTCCGAAATGGCGAAACAGTGCCGTACGACTTTTAGAAATGCATGCTTGGATTTGAAACGGAACAGTACCATGGTGCACCGCTCTCCAACGATGGTAAATCGAAGACGAGCCACAGTAATCCCGTTTTACCTTAAAAATCCACGTGTCGAAAAAACGAAGGGTAAAAACTTACGAGACCCGAGTGAGATTCGATTTGTCCTTTTTGGGCATTAATCTATCCGTTAATGGCTAAAAGCAGTCAAAGCTGTAGAACTCATCGAGGCCTTCGTTTTGACAGGTTATGGCTCCCGTAACTCTAAACGAGCCAGAAGTTATGGCCGTCCGAATAATCGATATCTACAGGGTGCAACATCCACGGTGCAAGGTGCAACATCCGTCCGAAATGGCGAAACAGTGTCGTACGACTTTTAGAAATGCGTGCTTGGATTTGAAACGGAACAGTACCATGGTGCACCACTCTCCAACGATGGTAAATCGAAGACGAGCCACGGTAATCCCGTTTTACCTTAAAAATCCACGTGTCGAAAAAACGAAAGGTAAAAAACTTGCAAGACCCGATTGAGATTCAGGTTGTCCTTTTTGGGCATTAATCTATCCGTTGACGGCTGAAAGCTGTCAAAGCCGTAGAACTTATCGAAGCCTTCATTTTGACAGGTTATGGCTCCTGTAACTCTAAACGAGCCAGAAGTTATGGCCGTCCGAATAATCGATATCTATAGGGTGCAACATCCACGGTGCAAGGTGCAACATCCGTCCGAAATGGCGAAACAGTATCGTACGACTTTTAGAATTGCGTGCATGGATTTGAAACGGAACAGTACCATGGTGCACCACTCTCCAGCGATGGTGAATCGAGTACCAGCCACGGCAATCCCGTTTTACCGTAAAAATCCACGTGTCGAAAAAACGAAGGGTAAAAAATTTACGAGACCCGATTGAGATTCGGGTTGTCCTTTTTGGGCATTAATCTATCCGTTGATGGCTGAAAGCTATCAAAGCCGTAGAACTCATCGAGGCCTTCATTTTGACAGGTTATGGCTCCCGTAACTCTGAACGAGCCGGAAGTTATGGCCGTCCGAATAATCGATATCTACAGGGTGCAACATCCACGGTGCAAGGTGCAACATCCGTCCGAAATGGCGAAACATTGCCATACGACTTTTAGAACTGCATGCATGGATTAGAAACGGAACAGTAACATGGTGCACCACTCTCCAGCAATGGTGAATCGAAGACGAGCCACGGTAATCCCGTTTTACCGTAAAAATCCACGTGTCGAAAAAACGAAGGGTAAAAATCTTGCGAGACCCGATTGAGATTCGGGTTGTCCTTTTTCGGCATTAATTTATCCGTTGACGGCTGAAAGCAGTCAAAGCCGTAGAACTCATCGAGGCCTTCATTTTGACAGGTTATGACTCCCGTAAATCTAAACGAGGCAGAAGTTATGGCCGTCCGAATAATCGATATCTACAGGGTGCAACATCCACGGTGCAAGGTGCATCATCCGTCCGAAATGGCGAAACAGTGCCGGACGGCTTTTAGAAATGCGTGCTTGGATTTGAAACGGAACAGTACCATGGTGCACCTCTCTCCAACTATGGTAAATCGAAGATGAGCCACGGTAATCCTGTTTTACCGTAAAAATCCACGTGTCGAAAAAACGAAGGGTAAAAAACTTACGAGACCCGATTGAGATTCGGGTTGTCCTTTTTGGGCATTAATCTATCCGTTGACAGCTGAAAGCTGTCAAAGCCGTAGAACTCATCGAGGCCTTCGTTTGGACAGGTTGTGGCTCCCGTAACTCTAAACGAGCCAAAAGTTATGGTCGTCCGAATAATCGATATCTACAGGGTGCAACATCCACGTGCAAGGTGCAACATCCGTCCAAAATGGCGAAACAGTGCCGTACGACTTTTAGAAATGCATGCTTGGATTTGAAACGGAACAGTACCATGGTGCACCGCTCTCCAACGATGGTAAATCGAAGACGAGCCACAGTAATCCCGTTTTACCTTAAAAATCCACGTGTCGAAAAAACGAAGGGTAAAAACTTACGAGACCCGAGTGAGATTCGATTTGTCCTTTTTGGGCATTAATCTATCCGTTAATGGCTAAAAGCAGTCAAAGCTGTAGAACTCATCGAGGCCTTCGTTTTGACAGGTTATGGCTCCCGTAACTCTAAACGAGCCAGAAGTTATGGCCGTCCGAATAATCGATATCTACAGGGTGCAACATCCACGGTGCAAGGTGCAACATCCGTCCGAAATGGCGAAACAGTGTCGTACGACTTTTAGAAATGCGTGCTTGGATTTGAAACGGAACAGTACCATGGTGCACCACTCTCCAACGATGGTAAATCGAAGACGAGCCACGGTAATCCCGTTTTACCTTAAAAATCCACGTGTCGAAAAAACGAAAGGTAAAAAACTTACGAGACCCAATTGAGATTCGGGTTGTCCTTTTTGGGCATTAATCTATCCGTTGACGGCTGAAAGCAGTCAAAGCTGTAGAACTCATCGAGGCCTTCGTTTTGACAGGTTATAGCTCCCGTAACTCTAAACGAGCCAGAAGTTATGGCCGTCCGAATAATCGATATCTACAGGGTGCAACATCCACGGTGCAAGGTGCAACATCCGTCCGAAATGGCGAAATAGTGTCGTACGACTTTTAGAAATGTGTGCATGGATTTGAAACGGAACAGTACCGTGGTGCACCACTTTCCAGCGATGGTGAATCGAAGACGAGCCACGGTAATCCCGTTTTACCGTAAAAATCCAAGTGTCGAAAAAACGAAGGGTAAAAAACTTACGAGACCCGATTGAGATTCGGGTTGTCCTTTTTGGGCATTAATCTATCCGTTGACGGCTGAAAGCTGTCAATGCCGTAGAACTCATCGAGGCCTTCGTTTTGACAGGTTATGGCTCCCGTAACTCTAAACGAGCCAGAAGTTATGGCCGTCCGAATAATCGATATCTACAGGGTGCAACATCCACGGTGCAAGGTGCAACATCCGTCCGAAATGGCGAAACAGTGTCGTACGACTTTTAGAAATGCGTGCATGGATTTGAAACGGAACAGTACCATGGTGCACCACTCTCCAACGATGGTAAATCGAAGACGAGCCACGGTAATCCTGTTTTACCATAAAAATCCACGTGTCGAAAAAACGAAGGGTAAAAAACTTACGAGACCCGATTGAGATTCGGGTTGTCCTTTTTGGGCATTAATCTATCCGCTGATGGTTTAAAGCTGTCAAAAACGTAGAACTCATCGAGGCCTTCGTTTTGACAGGTTATGGCTCCCGTAACTCTAAACGAGACAGAAGTTATGGCCGTCCGAATAATCGATATCTACAGGGTGCAACATCCACGGTGCAAGGTGCAACATCCGTCCGAAATGGCGAAATAGTGTCGTACGACTTTTAGAAATGCGTGCATGGATTTGAAACGGAACAGTACCGTGGTGCACCACTCTCCAGCGATGGTGAATCGAAGACGAGCCACGGTAATCCCGTTTTACCGTAAAAATCCAAGTGTCGAAAAAACGAAGGGTAAAAAACTTACGAGACCCGATTGAGATTCGGGTTGTCCTTTTTGGGCATTAATCTATCCGTTGACGGCTGAAAGCTGTCAATATCGTAGAACTCATCGAGGTTTTCGTTTTGACAGGTTATGGCTCCCGTAGCTCTAAACGAGCCAGAAGTTATGGCCGTCCGAATAATCGATATCTACAGGGTGCAACATCCACGGTGCAAGGTGCAACATCCGTCTGAAATGGCGAAACAGTGCCGTACGACTTTTAGAATTGCGTGCATGGATTTTAAACGGAACAGTACCATGGTGCACCACTCTCCAGCGATGGTGAATCGAAGACGAGACACGGTAATCCCGTTTTACCGTAAAAATCCACATGTCGAAAAAATGAAGGGTAAAAAACTTGCAAGACCCGATGGAGATTCGGGTTGTCCTTTTTTGGGCATTAATCTATCCGTTGACGGCTGAAAGCTGTCAAAGCCGTAGAACTCATCAAGGCCTTCGTTTTGATAGGTTATGGCTCCCGTAACTCAAAACGAGCCAGAAGTTATGGTCGTTCTAATAATCGATATATACAGGGTGCAACATCCACGGTGCAAGCTGCAACATCCGTCCGAAATGGCGAAACAGTGTCGTACGACTTTTAGAAATGAGTGCATGGATTTGAAACGGAACAATACCATGGTGCAACACTCTCCAACGAAGGTAAATCGAAGACCAGCCACGGTAATCCTGTTTTACCGTAAAAATCCACGTGTCGAAAAAACGAAGGGTAAAAAACTTACGAGACCCGATTGAGATTACGGTTGTCCTTTTTGGGCATTAATCTATCCGTTGACGGCTGAAAGCTATCAAATCCGTAGAACTCATCGAGACCTTCGTTTTGACAGGTTATGGCTCCCTTAACTCTAAACGAGCCAGAAGTTATAGCCGTCCGAATAATCGATATCTACATGGTGCAACATCCACGGTGCAAGTTGCAACATCCGTCCGAAATGGCGAAACTGTGCCGTACGACTTTTAGAATTGAGTGCATGGATTTGAAACGGAACAGTACCATGGTGCACCACTCTCCAGCGATGGTGAATCGAAGACGAGCCACGGTAATCCCGTTTTACCGTAAAAATCCACGTGTCGAAAAAACGAAGGGTAAAAAACTTGCAAGACCCGATTGAGATTCGGGTTGTCCTTTTTGGGCATTAATCTATCCGTTAACGGCTGAAAGCTATCAAAGCCGTAGAACTCATCGAGGCCTTCGTTTTGACAGGTTAGGGCTCCCATAACTCTAAACGAGCCAGAAGTTATGGCCGTCCGAATAATTGATATCTACAGGGTGCAACAACCACGGTGCAAGGTGCAACATCCGTCCGAAGTGGCGAAACAGTGTCGTACGACTTTTAGAAATGAGTGCATGGATTTGAAACGGAACATTACCATGATGCACCACTCTCCAACGAAGGTAAATCGAAGACCAGCCAAGGTAATCCCGTTTCACCGTAAAAATCCACGTGTCGAAAAAACGAAGGGTAAAAAACTTACGAGACCCGATTGAGATTACGGTTGTCCTTTTTGGGCATTAATCTATCCGTTGACGGCTGAAAGCTATCAAATCCGTAGAACTCATCGAGACCTTCGTTTTGACAGGTTATGGCTCCCTTAACTCTAAACGAGCCAGAAGTTATAGCCGTCCGAATAATCGATATCTACATGGTGCAACATCCACGGTGCAAGTTGCAACATCCGTCCGAAATGGCGAAACTGTGCCGTACGACTTTTAGAATTGAGTGCATGGATTTGAAACGGAACAGTACCATGGTGCACCACTCTCCAGCGATGGTGAATCGAAGACGAGCCACGGTAATCCCGTTTTACCGTAAAAATCCACGTGTCGAAAAAACGAAGGGTAAAAAACTTGCAAGACCCGATTGAGATTCGGGTTGTCCTTTTTGGGCATTAATCTATCCGTTAACGGCTGAAAGCTGTCAAAGCCGTAGAACTCATCGAGGCCTTCGTTTTGACAGGTTAGGGCTCCCGTAACTCTAAACGAGCCAGAAGTTATGGCCGTCCGAATAATTGATATCTACAGGGTGCAACAACCACGGTGCAAGGTGCAACATCCGTCCGAAGTGGCGAAACAGTGTCGTACGACTTTTAGAAATGAGTGCATGGATTTGAAACGGAACATTACCATGATGCACCACTCTCCAACGAAGGTAAATCGAAGACCAGCCAAGGTAATCCCGTTTCACCGTAAAAATCCACGTGTCGAAAAAACGAAGGGTAAAAAACTTACGAGACCCGATTGAGATTCGGGTTGTCCTTTTTGGGCATTAATCTATCCGTTGACGGCTGAAAGCTGTCAAAGCCGTAGAACTCATCGAGGCCTTCGTTTTGACAGGTTGTGGCTCCCGTAACTCGAAACGAGCCAAAAGTTATGGCCGTCCGAATAATCGATATCTACAGGGTGCAACATCCATGGTGCAAGGTGCAACATCCGTCCGAAATGGCGAAACAGTGCCGTACGACTTTTAGAAATGAGTGCTTGGATTTGAAACGGAACAGTACCATGGTGCACCACTCTCCAACGATGGTAAATTGAAGACGAGCCACGGTAATCCCGTTTTACCGTAAAAATCCACGTGTCGAAAAAACGAAGGGTAAAAAACTTACGAGACCCGATTGAGATTCGGGTTATCCTTTTTGGGCATTAATCTATCCGTTGATGGCTCAAAGCTGTCAAAGTCGTAGAACTCATCGAGGCCTTCGTTTTGACAGGTTGTGGCTCCCTTAACTCTAAACGAGCCAAAAGTTATGGCCGTCCGAATAATCGATATCTACAGGGTGCAACATCCACGGTGCAAGGTGCAACATCCGTCCGAAATGGCGAAACAGTGCCGTACGACTTTTAGAAATGCGTGCTTGGATTTGAAACGGAACAGTACCATGGTGCACCGCTCTCCAACGATGGTAAATCGAAGACGAGCAACGGTAATCCCGTTTTACCTTAAAAATCCACGTGTCGAAAAAACGAAAGGTAAAAAACTTACGAGACCCAATTGAGATTCGGGTTGTCCTTTTTGGGCATTAATCTATCCGTTGACAGCTGAAAGCAGTCAAAGCTGTAGAACTCATCGAGGCCTTCGTTTTGACAGGTTATAGCTCCCGTAACTCTAAACGAGCCAGAAGTTATGGCCGTCCGAATAATCGATATCTACAGGGTGCAACATCCACGGTGCAAGGTGCAACATCCGTCCGAAATGGCGAAACAGTGTCGTACGACTTTTAGAAATGCGTGCTTGGATTTGAAACGGAACAGTACCATGGTGCACCACTCTCCAACGATGGTAAATCGAAGACGAGCCACGGTAATCCCGTTTTACCGTAAAAATCCATGTGTCGAAAAAACGAAGGGTAAAAAACTTACGAGACCCGATTGAGATTCGGGTTATCCTTTTTGGGCATTAATCTATCCGCTGACGGCTTAAAGCTGTCAAAAACGTAGAACTCATCGAGGCCTTCCTTTTGACAGGTTATGGCTCCCGTAACTCTAAACGAGACAGAAGTTATGGTCGTCCGAATAATCGATATCTACAGGGTGCAACATCCACGGTGCAAGGTGCAACATCCGTCCGAAATGGCAAAATAGTGCCGTACGACTTTTAGAAATGCGTCCATGGATTTGAAACGGAACAATACCGTGGTGCACCACTCTCCAGAGATGGTGAATCGAAGACGAGCCACGGTAATCCCGTTTTACCGTAAAAATCCAAGTGTCGAAAAAACGAAGGGTAAAAAACTTACGAGACCCGATTGAGATTCGGGTTGTCCTTTTTGGGCATTAATCTATCCGTTGACGGCTGAAAGCTGTCAATGCCGTAGAACTCATCGAGGCCTTCATTTGACAGGTTATTGCTCCCGTAACTCTAAACGAGCCAAAAGTTATTGCCGTCCGAATAATCGATATCTACAGGGTGCAACATCCACGGTGCAAGGTGCAACATCTGTCCGAAATGGCGAAACAGTACCGTACGACTTTTAGAATTGCGTGCATGGATTTTAAACGGAACAGTACCATAGTGCACCACTCTCCAGCGATGGTGAATCGAAGACGAGCCACGGTAATCCCGTTTTACCGTAAAAATCCACATGTCGAAAAAACGAAGGGTAAAAAACTTGCAAGACCCGATTGAGATTCGGGTTGTCCTTTTTGGGCATTAATCTATCCTTTGACGGCTGAAAGCTGCCAAAGCCGTAGAACTCATCAAGGCCTTCGTTTTGATAGGTTATGGCTCCCGTAACTCAAAACAAGCCAGAAGTTATAGCCGTCCGAATAATCGAAATCTACAGGGTGCAACATCCACGGTGCAATGTGCAACATCCGTCCGAAATGGCGAAACAGTGTCGTACGACTTTTAGAAATAAGTGCATGGATTTGAAACGGAACAATACCATGGTGCACCACTCTCCAACGAAGGTGAATCGAAGACCAGCCACGGTAATCCTGTTTTACCGTAAAAATCCACGTGTCGAAAAAACGAAGGGTAAAAAACTTACGAGACCCGATTGAGATTCGGGTTGTCGTTTTTGGGCATCAATCTATCCATTGACGGCTGAAAGCTATCAAATCCGTAGAACTCATCGAGACCTTCATTTTGACAGTTTATGACTCCCGTAACTCTAAACGAGCCTGAAGTTATGGCCGTCCGAATAATCGATATTTACATGGTGCAACATCCACGGTGTTTGCGCAAAAAATGGGCGAACACCTCCAAGTCGTGTGATTTAGTTGATTTTTTGTGATTCTTAATGATTTAGATGAGTTATGTAAATATGAAAAAACAGGGGCTGAAATGTAAAAGACACGCAGATTTATAGTGGTTCGGCCAGAACGTGCCTACGTCCACTTTATATGTTATTATCTTCTTTGTTTCAGATTACAAGTACAATGCTTTGTGTACAAGTATATGAAAGTAGTTTGAAAGTTCCTTCCGTGCTTGAGCTCTCAAACTTGTCTGCCATTGTTGTACCCCTGCCCCTCTATTTATAGAATGAGGTAGGGGCAGGGGTCTTGGAAGTGTATAGCTGCTGGTGGGCCCGGGCTGAAGCAATCTGGACTGGCAATCATCTGGTTCGGCGGAGCTTCATTCGGTGATGAGGTATGTGTTTGGCTCGGTGGCGTTGGCCAGGCCATGAATGATTTGGTGTTGGTGGTCCGGTTGTGGAGTTGTGGTGGACCGGTGGTAGGAGCATGGTCCGGTCCGGTATTGGCTTGTAGGTTGGTCCGGTGTTGGCTGTCTGGACCGGTTGTGTGACTGGTTCGGCCAAGATGGGGATGGGTTTGATCCGGTGGCCGAATACGAAGGAGGCCGAATGGAGATGACCGAATGTTGGTTCGGTAATGGAAGCTTGGGGCCGAATGAAAGCTTGGGGCCGAATGAGCTTCTTCATGGAGAATGTTGGATGGACTTCTAGGTTAGTATTGAGCTTCTTGGCTGTCGTACGAAGTGGAGGTTGCGAGCCCGGGTGATACTGTGACTTCTTGGTCTCGAGATCTTCTAGGTGAGAATTCGCCCAACACACGGTGCAAGTTGCAACATCCGTCCGAAATGGCGAAACAGTGCCGTGCGACTTTTAGAATTGCGTGCATGGATTTGAAACGGAACGGTACCATGGTGCACCACTCTCTAGCGACGGTGAATCGAAGACGAGCCACGGTAATCCCGTTTTACCGTAAAAATCCACGTGTCCAAAAAAAAGAAGGGTAAAAAACTTACGAGACCCGATTGAGATTCGGGTTGTCCTTTTTGGGCATTAATCTATCCGCTGACGGCTTAAAGCTGTCAAAAACGCAGAACTCATCGAGGCCTTCCTTTTGACAGGTTATGGCTCCCGTAACTCTAAACGAGACAGAAGTTATGGCCGTCCGAATAATCGATATCTACAGGGTGCAACATCCACGGTGCAAGGTGCAACATCCGTCCGAAATGGCGAAATAGTGTCGTACGACTTTTAGAAATGCGTGCATGGATTTGAAACGGAACAGTACCGTGGTGCACCACTTTCCAGCGATGGTGAATCGAAGACGAGCCACGGTAATCCCGTTTTACCGTAAAAATCCAAGTGTCGAAAAAACGAAGGGTAAAAAACTTACGAGACCCGATTGAGATTCGGGTTGTCCTTTTTGGGCATTAATCTATCCGTTGACGGCCGAAAGCTGTCAATGCCGTAGAACTCATCGAGGCCTTCGTTTTGACAGGTTATGGCTCCCGTAACTCTAAACGAGCCAGAAGTTATGGCCGTCCGAATAATCGATATCTACAGGGTGCAACATCCACGGTGCAAGGTGCAACATCCGTCCAAAATGGCGAAACAGTGTCGTACGACTTTTAGAAATGCGTGCATGGATTTGAAACGGAACAGTACCATGGTGTACCACTCTCCGACGATGGTAAATCGAAGACGAGCCACGGTAATCCTGTTTTACCGTAAAAATCCACGTGTCGAAAAAACGAAGGGTAAAAAACTTACGAGACCCGATTGAGATTCGGGTTGTCCTTTTTGGGCATTAATCTATCCGCTGATGGTTTAAAGCTGTCAAAAACGTAGAACTCATCGAGGCCTTCGTTTTGACAGGTTATGGCTCCCGTAACTCTAAACGAGACAGAAGTTATGGCCGTCCGAATAATCGATATCTACAGGGTGCAACATCCACGGTGCAAGGTGCAACATCCGTCCGAAATGGCGAAATAGTGTCGTACGACTTTTAGAAATGCGTGCATGGATTTGAAACGGAACAGTACCGTGGTGCACCACTCTCCAGCGATGGTGAATCGAAGACGAGCCACGGTAATCCCGTTTTACCGTAAAAATCCAAGTGTCGAAAAAACGAAGGGTAAAAAACTTACGAGACCCTATTGAGATTCGGGTTGTCCTTTTTGGGCATTAATCTATCCGTTGATGGCTGAAAGCTGTCAATGCCGTAGAACTCATCGAGGCCTTCGTTTTGACAGGTTATGGCTCCCGTAACTCTAAACGAGCCAGAAGTTATGGCCGTCCGAATAATCGATATCTACAGGGTGCAACATCCACGGTGCAAGGTGCAACATCCGTCCGAAATGGCGAAACAGTGCCGTACGACTTTTAGAATTGCGTGCATGGATTTGAAACGGAACAGTACCATGGTGCACCACTCTCCAGCGATGGTGAATCGAAGACGAGACACGGTAATCCCGTTTTACCGTAAAAATCCACATGTCGAAAAAATGAAGGGTAAAAAACTTGCAAGACCCGATGGAGATTCGGGTTGTCCTTTTTGGGCATTAATCTATCCGTTGACGGCTGAAAGCTGTCAAAGCCGTAGAACTCATCAAGGCCTTCGTTTTGATAGGTTATGGCTCCCGTAACTCAAAACGAGCCAGAAGTTATGATCGTTCTAATAATCGATATATACAGGGTGCAACATCCACGGTGCAAGGTGCAACATCCGTCCGAAATGGCGAAACAGTGTCGTACGACTTTTAGAAATGAGTGCATGGATTTGAAACGGAACAATACCATGGTGCACCACTCTCCAACGAAGGTAAATCGAAGACCAGCCACGGTAATCCTGTTTTACCGTAAAAATCCACGTGTCGAAAAAACGAAGGGTAAAAAACTTACGAGACCCAATTGAGATTAAGGTTGTCCTTTTTGGGCATTAATCTATCCGTTGACGGCTGAAAGCTATCAAATCCGTAGAACTCATCGAGACCTTCGTTTTGACAGGTTATGGCTCCCTTAACTCTAAACGAGCCAGAAGTTATAGCCATCCGAATAATCGATATCTACATGGTGCAACATCCACGGTGCAAGTTGCAACATCCGTCCGAAATGGAGAAACAGTGCCGTACGACTTTTAGAATTGAGTGCATGGATATGAAACGGAACAGTACCATGGTGCACCACTCTCCAGCGATGGTGAATCGAAGACGAGCCACGGTAATCCCGTTTTACAGTAAAAATCCACGTGTCGAAAAAACAATGGGTAAAAAACTTGCAAGACCCGATTGAGATTCGGGTTGTCCTTTTTGGGCATTAATCTATCCGTTAACGGCTGAAAGCTGTCATAGCCGTAGAACTCATCGAGGCCTTCGTTTTGACAGGTTAGGGCTCCCGTAACTCTAAACGAGCCAGAAGTTATGGCCGTCCGAATAATTGATATCTACAGGGTGCAACAACCACGGTGCAAGGTGCAACATCCGTCCGAAATGGCAAAACAGTGTCGTACGACTTTTAGAAATGAGTGCATGGATTTGAAACGGAACATTACCATGATGCACCACTCTCCAACGAAGGCAAATCGAAGACCAGCCAAGGTAATCCCGTTTTACCGTAAAAATCCACGTGTCGAAAAAACGAAGGGTAAAAAACTTACGAGACCCGATTGAGATTCGGGTTGTCCTTTTTGGGCATTAATCTATCCGTTGACGGCTGAAAGCTGTCAAAGCCATAGAACTCATCGAGGCCTTCGTTTTGACAGGTTGTGGCTCCCGTAACTCGAAACGAGCCAAAAGTTATGGCCGTCCGAATAATCGATATCTACAGGGCGCAACATCCATGGTGCAAGGTGCAACATCCGTCCGAAATGGCGAAACAGTGTCGTACGACTTTTAGAAATGCGTGCTTTTATTTGAAACGGAACAGTACCATGGTGCACCACTCTCCAACGATGGTAAATCGAAGACGAGCCACGGTAATCCCGTTTTACCGTAAAAATCCACGTGCCGAAAAAACGAAGGGTAAAAAACTTACGAGACCCGATTGAGATTCGGGTTATCCTTTTTGGGCATTAATCTATCCGTTGACGGCTCAAAGCTGTCAAAGTCGTAGAACTCATCGAGGTCTTCGTTTTGACAGGTTGTGGCTCCCTTAACTCTAAACGAGCCAAAAGTTATGGCCGTCCGAATAATCGATATCTAAAGGGTGCAACATCCACGGTGCAAGGTGCAACATCCGTCCGAAATGGCGAAACAGTGCCGTACGACTTTTAGAAATGCGTGCTAGGATTTGAAACGGAACAGTACCATGGTGCACCGCTCTCCAACGATGGTAAATCGAAGACGAGCCACGGTAATCCCGTTTTACCTTAAAAATCCACGTGTTGAAAAAACGAAGGGTAAAAAACTTACGAGACCCAATTGAGATTCGGGTTGTCCTTTTTGGGCATTTATCTATCCGTTGACGGCTGAAAGCAGTCAAAGCTGTAGAACTCATCGAGGCCTTCGTTTTGACAGGTTATAGCTCCCGTAACTCTAAACGAGCCAGAAGTTATGGCCGTCCGAATAATCGATATCTACAGGGTGCAACATCCATGGTGCAAGGTGCAACATCCGTCCGAAATGGCGAAACAGTGTCGTACGACTTTTAGAAATGCGTGCTTGGATTTGAAACGGAACAGTACCATGGTGCACCACTCTCCAACGATGGTAAATCGAAGACGAGCCACGGTAATCCCGTTTTACCGTAAAAATCCACGTGTCGAAAAAACGAAGGGTAAAAAACTTACGAGACCCGATTGAGATTCGGGTTGTCCTTTTTGGGCATTAATCTATCCGCTGACGGCTTAAAGCTGTCAAAAACGTAGAACTCATCGAGGCCATCCTTTTGACAGGTTATGGCTCCCGTAACTCTAAACGAGACAGAAGTAATGGTCGTCCGAATAATCGATATCTACAGGGTGCAACATCCACGGTGCAAGGTGCAACATCCGTCCGAAATGGCAAAATAGTGTCGTACGACTTTTAGAAATGCGTCCATGGATTTGAAACGGAACAGTACTGTGGTGCACCACTCTCCAGAGATGGTGAATCGAAGACGAGCCACGGTAATCCCGTTTTACCGTAAAAATCCAAGTGTCGAAAAAACGAAGGGTAAAAAACTTACGAGACCCGACTGAGATTCGGGTTGTCCTTTTTGGGCATTAATCTATCCGTTGACGGCTGAAAGTTGTCAATGCCGTAGAACTCATCGAGGCCTTCGTTTTGACAGGTTATGGCTCTCGTAACTCTAAACGAGCCAGAAGTTATGGCGTCCGAATAATCGATATCTACAGGGTGCAACATCCACGGTGCAAGGTGCAACATCTGTCCGAAATGGCGAAACAGTACCGTACGACTTTTAGAATTGCGTGCATGGATTTTAAACGGAACAGTACCATGGTGCACCACTCTCCAGCGATGGTGAATCGAAGACGAGCCACGGTAATCCCATTTTACCGTAAAAATCCACATGTCGAAAAAACGAAGGGTAAAAAACTTGCAAGACCCGATTGAGATTCGGGTTGTCCTTTTTGGGCATTAATCTATCCGTTGACGGCTGAAAGCTGTCAAAGCCGTAGAACTCATCAAGGCCTTCGTTTTGATAGGTTATGGCTCCCGTAACTCAAAACGAGCCAGAAGTTATGGCCGTCCGAATAATCGATATCTACAGGGTGCAACATCCACGGTGCAATGTGCAACATCCGTCCGAAATGGCGAAACAGTGTCGTACGACTTTTAGAAATGAGTGCATGGATTTGAAACGGAACAATACCATGGTGCACCACTCTCCAACGAAGGTAAATCGAAGACCAGCCACGGTAATCCTGTTTTACCGTAAAAATCCACGTGTCGAAAAAACGAAGGGTAAAAAACTTACGAGACCCGATTGAGATTCGGGTTGTCGTTTTTGGGCATTAATCTATCCGTTGACGGCTGAAAGCTATCAAATCCGTAGAACTCATCGAGACCTTCATTTTGACAGTTTATGACTCCCGTAACTCTAAACGAGCCTAAAGTTATGGCCGTCCGAATAATCGATATCTACATGGTGCAACATCCACGGTGTTTGCGCAAAAAATGGGCAAACACCTCCAAGTCGTGTGATTTAGTTGATTTTTTGTGATTCTTAATGATTTAGATGAGTTATGTAAATATGAAAAAAGCAGGGGCTGAAATGTAAAAGACACGCAGATTTATAGTTGTTCGGCCAGAACGTGCCTACGTCCACTTTATATGTTATTATCTTCTTTGTTTCAGATTACAAGTACAATGCTTTGTGTACAAGTATATGAAAGTAGTTTGAAAGTTCCTTCCGTGCTTGAGCTCTCAAACTTGTCTGCCATTGTTGTACCCCTGCCCCTCTATTTATAGAATGAGGTAGGGGCAGGGGTCTTGGAAGTGTATAGCTGCTGGTGGGCCCGGGCTGAAGCAATCTGGACTGGCAATCATCTGGTTCGGCGGAGCTTCATTCGGTGGTGAGGTATGTGTTTGGCTCGGTGGCGTTGGCCCGACCATGAATGATTTAGTGTTGGTGGTCCGGTTGTGGAGTTGTGGTGGACCGGTGGTAGGAGCATGGTCCGGTCCGGTATTGGCTTGTAGGTTGGTCCGGTGTTGGCTGTCTGGACCGGTTGTGTGACTGGTTCGGCCAAGGTGGGGATGGGTTTGATCCGGTGGCCGAATAAGAAGGAGGCCGAATGGAGATGACCGAATGTTGGTTCGGTAATGGAAGCTTGGGGTCGAATGAAAGCTTGGGGCCGAATGAGCTTCTTCATGGAGAATGTTGGATGGACTTCTAGGTTAGTATTGAGCTTCTTGGCTGTCGAACGAAGTGGAGGTTGCGAGCCCGGGTGATACTGTGACTTCTTGGTCTCGAGATCTTCTGGGTGAGAATTCGCCCAACACACGGTGCAAGTTGCAACATCCGTCCGAAATGGCGAAACAGTGCCGTGCGACTTTTAGAATTGCGTGCATGGATTTGAAACGGAACGGTACCATGGTGCACCACTCTCTAGCGACGGTGAATCGAAGACGAGCCACGGTAATCCCGTTTTACCGTAAAAATCCACGTGTCGAAAAAACGAAGGGTAAAAAACTTACGAGACCCGATTGAGATTCGGGTTGTCCTTTTTGGGCACTAATCTATCCGCTGACGGCTTAAAGCTATCAAAAACGTAGAACTCATCGAGGCCTTCCTTTTAACAGGTTATGGCTCCCGTAACTCTAAACGAGACAAAAGTTATGGTCGTCCGAATAATCGATATCTACAGGGTGCAACATCCACGGTGCAAGGTGCAACATCCGTCCGAAATGGCGAAATAGTGTCGTACGACTTTTAGAAATGCGTCCATGGATTTGAAACGGAACAGTACCGTGGTGCACCACTCTCCAGAGATGGTGAATCGAAGACGAGCCACGGTAATCCCGTTTTACCGTAAAAATCCAAGTGTCGAAAAAACGAAGGGTAAAAAACTTACGAGACCCGATTGAGATTCGGGTTGTCCTTTTTGGGCATTAATCTATCCGTTGACGGCTGAAAGCTGTCAATGCCGTAGAACTCATCGAGGCCTTCGTTTTGACAGGTTATGGCTCCCGTAACTCTAAACGAGCCAGAAGTTATGGCCGTCCGAATAATCGATATCTACAGGGTGCAACATCCACGGTGCAAGGTGCAACATCCGTCCGAAATGGCGAAACAGTGCCGTACGACTTTTAGAATTGCGTGCATGGATTTGAAACGGAACAGTACCATGGTGCACCACTCTCCAGCGATGGTGAATCGAAGACGAGCCACGGTAATCCCGTTTTACCGTAAAAATCCACATGTCGAAAAAACGAAGGGTAAAAAACTTGCAAGACCCGATTGAGATTCGGGTTGTCCTTTTTGGGCATTAATCTATCCGTTGACGGCTGAAAGCTGTCAAAGCCGTAGAACTCATCAAGGCCTTCGTTTTGATAGGTTATGGCTCCCGTAACTCAAAACGAGTCAGAAGTTATGGCCGTCCGAATAATCGATATCTACAGGGTGCAACATCCACGGTGCAATGTGCAACATCCGTCCGAAATGGCGAAACAGTGTCGTACGACTTTTAGAAATGAGTGCATGGATTTGAAACGGAACAATACCGTGGTGCACCACTCTCCAACGATGGTAAATCGAAGACCGGCCACGGTAATCCTGTTTTACCGTAAAAATCCACGTGTCGAAAAAACGAAGGGTAAAAAACTTACGAGACCCGATTGAGATTCGGGTTGTCTTTTTTGGGCATTAATCTATCCGTTGACGGCTGAAAGCTATCAAATCCGTAGAACTCATCGAGACCTTCATTTTGACAGGTTATGACTCCCGTAACTCTAAACGAGCCTGAAGTTATGGCCGTCCGAATAATCGATATCTACATGGTGCAACATCCACGGTGTTTGCGCAAAAAATGGGCAAACACCTCCAAGTCGTGTGATTTAGTTGATTTTTTTTTATTCTTAATGATTTAGATGAGTTATGTAAATATGAAAAAAGCAGGGGCTGAAATGTAAAAGACACGCAGATTTATAGTGGTTCGGCCAGAACGTGCCTACGTCCACTTTATATGTTATTATCTTCTTTGTTTCAGATTACAAGTACAATGCTTTGTGTACAAGTATATGAAAGTAGTTTGAAAGTTCCTTCCGTGCTTGAGCTCTCAAACTTGTCTGCCATTGTTGTACCCCTGCCCCTCTATTTATAGAATGAGGTAGGGGCAGGGGTCTTGGAAGTATATAGCTGCTGGTGGGCCCGGGCTGAAGCAATCTGGACTGGCAATCATCTGGTTCGACGGAGCTTCATTCGGTGGTGAGGTATGTGTTTGGCTTGGTGGCGTTGGTCCGGCCATGAATGATTTGGTGTTGGTGGTCCGGTCGTGGAGTTGTGGTGGACCGGTGGTAGGAGCATGGTCCGGTCCGGTATTGGCTTGTAGGTTGGTCCGGTGTTGGCTGTCTGGACCGGTTGTGTGACTGGTTCGGCCAAGATGGGGATGGGTTTGATCCGGTGGCCGAATACGAAGGAGGCCGAATGGAGATGACCGAATGTTGGTTCGGTAATGGAAGCTTGGGGCCGAATGAAAGATTGGGGCCGAATGAGCTTCTTCATGGAGAATGTTGGATGGACTTCTAGGTTAGTATTGAGCTTCTTGGCTGTCGAACGAAGTGGAGGTTGCGAGCCCGGGTGAGACTGTGACTTCTTGGGCTCGAGATCTTCTGGGTGAGAATTCGCCCAACATTTGCCCCCCAAAGTGGGGCACGTGTTTGCATGTGTCGCGCTTTGTTTCCTCGTTGTAGGAAGGCTTGTTTTGCAATGCCGTGGGTTGGTCGTTCATATCCTGTTGGTGTCCTGCAAAGGAACTTATAGTTTTAGTGTGGTTTCAAATGATGACTGTTCAGGATCGAAATATTTGAGATGAAGTGAATTGTGTCTTTCGGGACGAGGTGTGTGCAACGAGGGGGCTTAGCATTATCAATGCCAGGTTCACGTTCGAGTGGGTTCCTGGATCGTTTGCCAAGGTGGTTTATCGCCAGCTCAGAGCATGCCTAAGGATCGTTCGTGACCCCGTACATGTGTAAGTGGCTTAGCCATTTCCTAATTATCAGAATCAAATATCCATTTAACCGATGAGCTTAAAAAGGGATGTCAAAGTGTAAATTCTCACGATGATAGGGTTAACAGCCATTCAGAGCGTGCCTATGGACCGTTCGTGGTCGCGTACACGTGTAAATGATTAACCCATGTTAGTGAGAGATTTACGGCTTGTTCATTGTTATCATAACCTCTATTTTATTAGTAGGTCCTAGAGTTCGGTACTTATCTGAGTGAAGCGCTCTGCATGCCCCCTGTTTCCGGTCTTTGCTGGTAGAGATGGTTTCGTTCGGTTTCTTGGTTGGTCCGGTATGGATAGTTACATTCGGTATTTGGTTGGTACGGTATGTTGGTATTGGTCCGGTATTCTTGTCCGGTTGGCCGAATCAGTTGGTTCGGCAATCCTGAGCTCGCCTATATATAGGGGCTACACCCCCCTTAGTTTCTTCTTACCGAACCAGAGAGAGCCGAATCAACTGACCACCGAACCAAATCTTTGCCGAATCAAATCTTCACCGAATCAGGTATATACTCTTTTGCCGAATGATTTTTATTACCGAATGGGATTATGCCGAATGCACGCGAAGTGTCTTAGTTTGCCGAACGAGCCTAAGGCCTTAGTGCCGAATGCACGCGAAGTGTCTTAGTTTGCCGAACGAGCCTAAGGCCTTAGTGCCGAATGCACGCGAAGTGTCTTAGTTTGCAGCCTAAGGCCTTAGTGCCGAACGACACGTATACCGGATGAACTCTTAGTGCCGAATGAACTTATTATCTCCCTGCCGAATGAACTTGATATTTTAGCAGAATTCCGGACTTATGCATTCTTTTTTGCTTACATCTCTGTATCCCTTGTTCTAACAACCTGTCTTTTCACTTTTGTGTATGCAGATAAATGTCTCGCAAGGCGGAAACACGATCAGATAGGCGGAAGTCGAGGGATGGAGGAGAATCTTCTTCCGTGCCCCCAGCCCAATCTGGGTCCGGGGAGCACGGAACTGCTTCGAGATCGCTGGTGGAGGGGTATGGACCCCATGAGCTCCTGGTCTCCCCTCCCGACTGCTTCCCTAGTTCTCTAAAGGAGGAGCAGCTTGATGCTATATCCCGTTCTTTCGGGATAGATAGGACGCTTATGTTGCTTCCGGGAGTCGGGGTGATGCCATACGACCCCCCCGAAGGGTATTTCGCCTACAGCAGGTACCATTGCATGTGCGGGGCCATTCCCCCTATCAACGCCTGGGTTGTTAGCTTCCTTACATATCTAAAGGTGGCGCCTTTCCAGCTTCAGCCCAACTCGTATGCCATCTTGGTGTGCTTATATTCTATCTTCCAGAAGAAGTACGGGCGCTCTCCATCCAACCGAGAAATCCGGTATCTATATAATCTGAGGGGCTATAGGAAGGGGTCCCCCTACATTAGCTTAGAGTTGGTCGTCTCCTTCAAGCCGGTCCTGGACCTGTACTCGAAGTACAGCATGTTCAAGAAGGAGTGGTTCTTTGTGAGGGACGATTCTGTCTCCATTCGTCGCTTCACTTCCGGATGTAAGTTAACTCTTTATTCGTAATTCCTGTCTTGATTGCAATTCCTTTCCTTATGTGCTTCTGTTGTTTGTTAGCGACAGGTGGCTTTGCGGTAGTGGAGAGCGATCGCCTAGTCCATATGGCAGCAGAAATTAAGGCTATCTCCGAGAGGGACAGGTCAGCCGCCTATCTGATCAGGAACGCTACCTTCCTGGAGTACAACTTGATCCTACCACACCAGTCCGTGGTTAAGCAGAGGGACACGGTTGAGGAGAAGGCGGCTAAAGCTAAGGAGGGGGGCACGGTGAAAAGTGGCAAGAGGAAGCCCTTTGCTCAACACCCAGTCGTGGGGGGTAAGAAGCTCAAGGAGTCTGATGGCCCCTCTCCTAGTACTCGCCCGATCATCCCGGAGGGGGAAGGTGTGGAAGAGGGCGAAGGAGGCGATGTGTGAGGAGAGTCAGAAGGCGGAGGAGATGGCGATGGAGATGGTGACGGTGATGCTGGTGCCTTAACCTCTGGGAAAGATTCTGAACTGGATGAGGCCCTCCGTCAGGCCTTCGGGGAATCGGGGGAAGAATCGGAAGTGGAAAAGGCAAAGGAGGCGGGCAAGGCTGTGGCTGGTGCCGATCCATCCCCTAAAGGCTCCTCAGCTAGGGTAACTTCGGTGGTGCAAGGTGAACTTTTGTCCTCTGCCGATTCCATTTTCGATAAGGACTTAGAAATATTTTATGGTTCACTTCCGTCCTAGAATGAGATTCAGGACTTATTGCAGTACCCCACTCCTCCGCAGGGTTTGTTTAATAGACGTGCCTTCACACTTTTCTTTCTTTTTACTTAATATGTTTCCTGAATTGGGGACCATCGTATGTTCGTAACACTTGTTCTTTATTTCAGGGGCAGGCCAGGTGGTTACAACATCAGACGTTCGACACCGCCTCGAACAATTCAAGTTGATGAGAGCTTCTGCGAAGCCTCCCACTGGTCGTACTGGGGACGTGGTCAAATACCGTCCTCTTCTTGGGGTCATCCAAGAGGGCATTCAGAAAAAGAAGAGGAGTCGTTCTTTATTTGAGCCTTCCCCTGGTCCGCAGCTTCCTGTTCAGCCTCCTTGTGATGCCACGGAGGAGAGTACGGAGTTTATCCCCCCTCCACCTCCTTCCAAGAATCCTACAGTTATCCGCATAAGGCGTCCTGACGTGCCCCGTGACCCTTTTGCCGGTCATCCTGATTTAGATCCAAGCTCTCGGGATATTTCATTTGATGAGGCCACGAGTGAACACCTCCTTCCCCGCAACCCCATGGTACGAGTGTTAGACGAGGCTAAGTCTCTAGATCTTGATCTGCTTACCACTCGGGTAGTTACCATAGGAGACGAGGCCAAGGCTAATATTGATCGGGTGGCTGAGGAGACCAAGAAGTTAATGAAGTATCATGCTCAATTGGTCAAGGCTGGGGAGGAGATTGGATGTGCTAATATTCGGTTGCGGTTGAAGGTTGCTGATCAGGTCGAACAACTTGCCGGTCAAGCCGTTCAGATTTCTCGGCACGAGGAAGCCTCCAGGCGTCTGAAAGAGACCATGGAAAAGGCTAGTAGGGCGGAATTACGGAAGATGGAGGCTGCCTGTAAGGAGCGGATCGACATGGCCATTGCGACAGTGGATGAGGTTCGGAATGCGGATCTCAAGCAGGTAGAGGAGTTGTCTGGGAGGCTTGAGGCCGCGGAGATTGCTCAAGTCAAGTTAAAGGAGGAGATGGAGGAGATGAGGAGGTCTCTCCAGGCTGACTGCTCGAGATACCGATCAGAGGGGGATGCCGTTGTCGCCAAGTTGCAGGCTTCCGAGGCCAGGGTGAGGGAGTTCGAGGAGAATGAGGGGATGATGGACGAGATGCTGCAGGACATGTACTTCCGTACTTGGAAGGAGGGCAGCTTGTCTTGGATGGATGACTATCCCCGGGTCATGGCTAAGATATATCTCCGGGCTTTAGAGGAGGCCAGGGTCGATGCGGGTAAGGAAGGTGGAGTGGCTTTTAGCCTGGATGTGGTCACTGCTCAGTTCTCGAAAGAGGAGCAAGTGGCGGTGAAGGAGGGGATGCGGTTGCTCGCTGCGGAGGAAGCGGGTGTGCAACTGGAGGATGAGGATCAAGCGGCGGACGCTGGTGAGTTATTCTTCTCTTTTCCTTTTCTTTCCGGGTTTCCATAACTTGATCGTTTATCGTTTGTTTAATGGATTCCTTTTCTGAATTGGACAGGTGGAACTTCCGATCAATATGCTGGGGGTTCCGGCCCTGCGGCCAAATAGGCTTGGGAAGTTGGTGATGGAGTGTGGACGCAGCTGGTTACTCGTCCGGATTCGGCCGCTTTTTATTTCTTTTTTACTGTTGTTTACGTTAGTCCAAAACATTGATGTGACTGTAATAATATTATTTGCAGAGAATAACTTGGTGTGATTTCATAATATAAGCTGATTTTGTTATGTTTAAACGTTGTTGTCATTTTGATGTGCTCCTGTGATTTTAGTTGTGTTTGATGTTAAGCCTTTGCTTGAAATATAATTTCATGTTTTGCAATGTTGGTGTGACATATGAATAAGCTATAGTTATGCATCTATGTACAAGAGAAGAGAGTACCGCCCTTCATGTTTTATTTGCAGGCAGTAGTTTTGAGCATCTTGTGTAACTGATCATGAATATATCTGAGTACCTTGCCACCCAGTACGCGGGCTTAGATTCTCATGAGTGAATGTTCCCTGTTCGGTTTCCTGTACTTTAGAGTTTGTTATACAGGATAGGGGAAAAGTATTTAAATGAAATGGAAATATAGAAAAAGTAAAACTTCCAGTCACGGAAGGCCGTCGATGTGCTTAAGTTCGTGGCAAACGGGTTTTGTAGTCACTTTCCCTAGCTATGGGTCTTGGAGACATTTGTCACCCATCTTACGCCTCCGCGGGGAGTTTTCTTTTTTACCACAGCCGCACTTAAGACACATCGGAGCCGAGATCGCGCACGGTAACTACCCGAACCATTATGGTCCGTAATCGTGGGTATTATTCGATTTACCG
Organism: Allium cepa; assembly: GCA_030765085.1. Lineage (NCBI taxonomy): Eukaryota > Viridiplantae > Streptophyta > Magnoliopsida > Asparagales > Amaryllidaceae > Allium > Allium cepa. The sequence goes on along the minus strand of CM060941.1, from coordinate 39,676,676 downwards.
TGGCCGGCTAACGTGGGTGCCGTTGGCCGTGAACTACCCCTGGCTGGCCACACCTTATGTTGGGGCTTAAAGTAGGTTCACAGTTGTCGGCGAGCCGAACGCCGTAATGAGCTGCCATCGGCTATAGTCGGCCTTTATGATGACTTATAATCGGCTCATTACTGTTGCCTTTGAGGGCAGGCGCGAGCAATGAGTTAACCCGCAGCAGAGGGATGCTGGAGCAAAAGAGTCTCATTGGCGAGTGCATAGAATCGTAGCGTACCTGTTAGGCCTTGTCCAGATGAGGCCGTGGTGCGTCTTGAGTGGAGATGCCATAAGATTTTGTTCAACAGAAAAGGATAAAGCTTAACAAGCAGCCAAGATATAAAGGAATGAGTTAAAAAGAGACAAGATTTTTTAAAGTGGTTCGGCATGAAAATGCCTACGTCCGCTGATTCTCTTTGTTAATTCACTTCATATGGGCATTACAAGTTAAGAAAAGTATCGACGGAGGTGTCGGATGTTCCATCTCCTCTGTAACACCTCTCCGTCCACTGTTGACAAAATATAAGCTCCGTTGTGGAGGTCTTTATGAATTACATATGGTCCGTCCCAGATGGGGTCCAGTGCCCCGGGGCGCGGAAAGATTCGCCTAAGGACAAGATCTCCTTCTTGTAAGATGCGATGTTTGACTTTGGAGTTGTATAGTGCTGCCACCTTTTGTTTGTGAGCTGCTGCTTTGAGAGCTGCATCGTTTCTCCTTTCCTCAATCAGATCCAAAGACATGAGGAGGAGTTCTTCGTTTTCTTCTGGATTGTAGTGGATCCTACGATGGGAAGGAACAATAGTCTCAACAGGGAGCATTGCCTCCGATCCGTATGCCAAAGAGAAAGGAGTATGTCCCGTTGATGTTTTGAAAGATGTGCGGTAGGCCCAAAGTGCCATAGGAAGTTCGTCCACCCAAGCGCCTTTTGACTTTTCGAGTTTCTTCTTGATTAGGGTTTGGAGAATTTTGTTGACAGCTTCGACTTGTCCGTTTGCCTGAGGATAAGCTACCGATGAGAAGCTTTTATGAATTCCATGCTCTTGGCACCAGTCGGCGAATTCTTCGCTGTCAAATTGGAGTCCGTTGTCTGATATGATCTTGAGTGGTACTCCGTACCTGCACAGAATATTTTTGATCAAGAAGTTGATAACTTTTGCTGAAGATATTTTATTTAGGGGTTCCGCTTCCACCCATTTGGTGAAATAATCGACTGCCACTATAGCATATTTGGCCCCGCCCCTGCCCGTTGGCAGTTCGCCAATTAAATCAATTCCCCATACAGCAAAGGGCCAAGGGCTGGTCATTTGAGTAATCTCATTTGTGGGTAGTCGAGGAATCTTGGCAAATTTCTGACATCTGTCGCATCTCTTGACGAAGTCTAAGGCGTCTTTGTTTAGTGTGGGCCAGTAATATCCATATCGGAGTATCTTTTTCGCCAGAGTCTGCCCTCTAGTGTGATCTCCGTAACTACCTTGATGGATGTTGAATAAGATTTCCTTGGCTTCCCTTCCAGCGACGCATCTGAATAAGGGGCTAGAGAAGCCACGTCGATAGAGGATGCCTTCTTGTATTGTGTAGTGGGGAGCTTTCCTCAAAATTCTCCTGACTTCATCACGTTTGTCTGGTAGTGTGCCGTCCTGCAAATATTTCCGGATAGGAGTCATCCAAGTTGCTTCTTCAATTGCAGTTATCAGATTCACTTGTTCAAAACTTGGGGCCAGCTGCCTTGAGATGGCTAGTGCTCCGGAAATGGTGCTATTCATCATACTAGCTTGCTTTGCTAGTTCATCGGCCTCTTGGTTATCTTCTCGAGGAATGTGTTTGATTAGATAATGGTCCAATTGGTCGAGCAGCAGTTTGGTTTTCTTTAGATATGCTGTGAGTCGTTCTCCTCGTGTCTGGAATTCTCCTAGTACTTGGTTTACGATAAGTTGAGAATCACTATGAAGACATAAAGAATTGACTCCAATTTCTAAGGCAAGCTCCAATCCCGCTATTACTGCCTCATACTCCGCATCGTTGTTAGTGGCCGCGAATTCCAACCTTAATGCATAGTACAGCTTTCTTCCCCTGGGGGTGATTATCACAATACCTGCCCCCGAGCCTTGTTCGTTTGATGCTCCATCTACAAAGAGGTTCCACTTGATATTTTTTGCTATTTCAAACTGATCCTTGCCTTCGTTGGTGGTGAATTCGGCAATGAAATCGGCCAGGGCTTGCCCCTTGATAGCAGTGCGAGGATGGTAGGTGACGTCATACTGACTTAGTTCAATGCACCATTTGAGGAGTCGTCCAGAAGTGTCGGGACGATGGAGCACCTCTCTTAGTGGCTGATCGGTTAGAACTCTGATGGAGTGAGATTGGAAGTAGTGTCGTAGTTTTCGTGACGCGATCAATAAACAATATGCCAATTTCTCAAGTTTAGGATATCTAGCTTCTGCCCCTATAAATCTCTTACTTATAAAGTACACCGGGCGTTGTGTGCGGTCTTCTTCTCTTACCAGGGCAGCGCTTAGAGCATGAGATGATACGGCGAGGTATAGGTATAGCTCTTCGCCTTCGTTTGGAGTTGAGAGTACTGGTGGTTTCTGAAGATGTTCGATCAGGTTAAGGAAGGCTTTCAAGCATTCATCGGTCCACCCGAACTTTCCTTTGTCTTTCTTGAGAGCTTCGAAGAAAGGGACACACTTGTCAGTTGCTTTGGAAATGAATCTGCTTAGGGCGGCTACCTTTCCGTTTAAGCTCTGCATTTCTTTTCGGGTGGAAGGTATCCTTATTTCTTTTAGAGCCCGGATTTGTTCACGGTTTGCTTCAATTCCTCTGGAATGGACAATGAACCCTAAGAATTTTCCCGATGACATTCCGAAGGAGCACTTTAGAGGATTCAGCTTCATTCCATATCGGCGAAGTACCTGAAACATCTCGCTCAGGTGGCTTACATGATCGTCGGCTTTCTTGGACTTTACCAACATGTCATCCACATATACTTCCATAGTTCGTCCTATTAATTCCGCGAACATCTTGTTGACGAGGCGTTGATAGGTGGCTCCGGCATTTTTGAGTCCAAAAGGCATGACTTTGTAACAATATAATCCCCGGTCAGTGATGAAGCTAGTGTGGTCTTGATCGGGAGCGTGCATGGGAATCTGGTTGTATCCGGAGTATGCGTCCATAAAAGATAAAAGTTCGTGCCCGGCAGTGCTGTCCACAAGTTGATCGATTCGGGGGAGCGGGAAGCAGTCTTTCGGGCAAGCGTCATTTAAGTTGGAGAAATCAATGCATGTTCGCCACTTCCCATTAGCTTTCTTTACTAGTACCGGGTTAGCTATCCACTCGGGGTAGATGGCTTCTCGTATGAAGTCATTAGCAAGTAGGTTCTTTACTTCCTCGTGGAGGGCTGCTGATCGTTCTGCTTCCATGCTTCTCTTTTTCTGCTTTATCGGTGCCCTGGTGGGATCGATGTTCAGCATGTGGCATGCTATGTCTGGGGAGATTCCTGTCATATCGGCATGTGTCCACGCAAATACATCTAAGTTGTGGCGGAGAAAGTCGATGAGTTGATCCTTCAATTCTGTTTTTAGCTGAGATCCTATTTAATAGTCTGTTTGAATCATGTTTGTCTACAGATACGAATTCCATGGCCTCTGCAGGCTCAGCGGTAGCCTCCTCCTCCTTATCCCTGGGGTCTAGTTCATTGAAAGGATCGCTGGTGTATCGAAGAGGAGGGGCTTTCTTTAGTTGCTATGCTTCCAAGCTTTTCATGCAGAGAGTAGTCTCTGCATCTTTCCCTTTATTCTTTCTATGGTTATTGCGAAGTTCAGTTACATAGCAATCTCGAGCGGCGTCTTGATCTCCTTCAACTTCTCCTATTCCGTCATCTGTTGGGAATTTCATCTTTAGGCACCACGGTGCTAGGACAATTTGGAAGTCAGACAAGGCTGGTCTTCCCAAGAAGGCGTTGTAGGCCGAGTGGTTTTCTATTAGTACGAACGTTTGTTTTCGCACAACGGAGCGGGGATGACTTCCTATTTCGACGAAAAGGTCAAGTTGCCCGAGGGGCATTTTCGCATCTCCAGTGAAACCGTGCAGGGGTTTGTTGCAGGGAGACACATCCTTCATTGACAGTTTCATTTTGTCGAAAGCATGCTTGAACAGGATATTTACGGAGCTTCCTGTGTCTATTAGAATTCGGAAAACTTTAGCTGGACCGAACCAGGCAGAGATGACCATGGGATCTATATGCGGATATTGTCTTCCTTCTAAATCACTGTAACGACCCGTATTTTTACGTGTCGATAGATCGTAGAATTTGCAGGTCGTTAGTGTTGTTTGTGATGTCTCTAGCTTGAGTCGTTTAGAAGTTAACTCGAGTGAAGTGATGAGTCGTGACCGACTCATAATCATAGCCGAGTTAAGGCCTGAGTCGTGACCGACTCATAGTGGCCGACTCATGAGAATTAACGACCCATAGTGTTAAGAGCGACTTAGTGGATTGAGCGAGTCATGGAATTAGCTAGTGACCGACTCATAATGGGTTGCGACTCATAGGAGACCGACTCAAGAGGTTAGGCGACTCATAGAAGACAGTGGTTTGCCGAGTTAAGAGGAGACCGACTCATAGGATGGTTCGACCTAAAGGGGTTGCCGACTTAAGTAGTGTAGCGACTTAAGGGTTAGCGGCTAGGAGGTTGAGTCGGCAGGGTATTGAGTCGCGTCTTAGTTGAGTCGTTTGGCTGTGTTAGTATTGAGTCGTGAGTCGCGTCATTTACTAACCCGTGTATATAGCTAGGTCGTGAGACCCAGTGTGTGTTGAGTCGGTGAGTGGCCTGAGTCGTAAGTCGTTAGGTAGCTTGTGGATGAGTTGGTGAGGCCATAGGTCGTGAGTCGGCAGCGTAGTTGAGTCGGCTAGGTGTTTTGGGCAGGCAGTGAGTTAAGTCGTGGAGTCTTAAGTCGTTGAGTCGGCAGTGTGTTTGAGCCGTTGAGTCGCGTGAGATGTTAGAAGGCTTGAGTCGTGTGAAGCTTGTGTTGAGTCGGCATGGATGAGTCGGGGGCGATTCAGAAGTTGGGTCGGCGACGAGTCATAGGCGACGACTCATGGACAGTCCAGCCTATAAATAGAGGTGTTCGGCTCACTTTTTGGCACCGGTTTTTGAAGCGACGAAGTGCTGCCATTTTGAAGACTTGTCTACAACATTTCTTCATCTTCTTTTCTCCATTCAAATCAAGTGTTAGCATCCATCCAAGATCGAAGATCGAGATCGAAGATCCAAGTGTCCAAGTTGAAGATCTTCATCCGTTCAAGCTAGATTTCATCGTTTTGAGTGAGATTTCGCCGGATCAAGCCGTGATCTTCGCTGTCCAGATCTGAAGTGTTTAGATTTTTAGGTTGTTTTGGTGATTTGGTGAGTGGTAGTTATCTCTCACGCGGATCCAAGGGAGTATATGGGATTGGTGGCTAGTTTATGTGTTTAAGATAGTGTTTTATCTCATTTTCCTAAAGTCTGCATGTAGATCCACCATTTGTGAAGATGTTTACTTATGCAAGTTCATTTAATAAGTATTAGAAACAAAACCCATGTTTTAGATTTGATAGATCTATGCTAAAAACCATGATTTCACATATGTTGGACTTTTGCTCATTTAATTACGAAACTGCCATTATAGTTAATATTGCTTGTTAGATCTTGTTTGAATGCTTGATTGTTTGTATTGATGGTTGATTTAGATTGTTTCAAGTTAGCTAATGGTTAATTTGGAACAAGTTAATTCGAGATGATTCAAAAGCTAAGTGGAAAGGCTCTTGAATGGTGAAAGCTGCCTGTAGCATATGAAGCGGATGTGGAAGCTCATATGGATGGATTCGAGGATGTGGGATCTTGCCATGATGCGGGAAGGCAAAGCATGATTGAGTTGGGACTTTGCTATGATGTGATGAGGCAAGGCTTATGTTGAGATGGGACGGGTCATGATGACGTTCCAAGATGAGGGACTTTGCTATGATGTGATGAGGCAAGACATATGTTGTGATGGGATGGGTCACGAAGACGTTCCAAGCACGGGTCATGACGACGTGCAAAGTTATAACTCGGTGATGCGGTCCGGGTTGGGGTGGATAATGGTTAGCTTGAGAGGCGCTTGGGCTAGTATGGAAATAGTCGTCAAGGAGGATGACTAGGAGGCTGAGATCTCATCGTTGTTGAAGGTTCTAGCATACTCAAAGCAAGGGTACGTTGGAACGGGTCACGATGACGTTCCAGGCACGGGTCACGATGACGTGCTAGTACTCTGGGCTGATGCGTTCGGCTTAGGCACGGGTCACGATGACGTGCGGAGTTATGACTAGACCGGGGTTACCATTAGCCCTTGACAGGTGGTCATTCAATTAACGGTGGTATCCCAGCAATGATAACAGTGATAGCCAGAGTCATGGATGTTTGGTTGTATTATCATTCGGCCTCAAGAGTGGTGTTTTCTGGGTGCTTATCTGATCTTGGTTTAGGCCTTGGGGGTTTGTATTTGGAAAGCATCACCCTTGACTCGAGTGATTATTGTTTTACTTTAATTATCTGCTATGTTATGATTGCTTCTCCTTATTGTGTGTCTGGGGGCTATCACTGTGAGAAGAGGTGGAGTGGGATGGTTTGGTTCCTATTCCTTTTATTCCTTATGCTCTTTTGGTATGTTTGATAGTTAATTTACTGCTCACTAAGACTTTGTCTGACTCAAGGTTTTATGTCTCCTCTTATTACCTTGGGCTGTTCATCCATGTTGGGATGGGCAGACTAGGTAGCAGGTGGCAGGTGCTGTGCTTAGAGTTCTCCGCTGAAGATGACGAAGACGAGCAGGAGGCTTTGCATATTAGTTTTTCTTACTATATGTACTGGGTATCCGCTGCTGTATTTGGTTGAGTGATTGTAGTGAGGCTTTCATGTATGGATTTGTGTGGATGATTGTATAAAACTTCTGTGATGCTTATATGATGATTTTCTGTTATGAGACTTCACTATATATTTCTCTATTGTATTTTATCCATGCGCTGTGAGTTACGATAGAGATTCTGCGATTTTATTTTTCCCTGACTATCGTCCATGGCTGCCTTGCACACCTTTCAGCGCACTTTTCTCTTGTTTTGGTGCGGGAGTCATGGGCGGTCGTCACATTTGGTATCAGAGCTTTGGTTAATCGATTTTAGCCAACGCTCGCTGACGTAACTACGTATGAGAGACGTAATTGTATTTTGATGGATGATTACTATATATAATATAGTAGCTTAGACGGATTTGAACTCCTTTAGCAGTTGTTTCTTAAGGTGTTCTAATCATTCTTTTTACAGATATTAAGAATGAGTCGAAGTGAGAGACAAGCTGCGAGGGATAGTCGAGCTGCTAGGGAAGCTGTTGATTATGGAGCTATGTTCGAAGCTATGATGACTTCCATCATGAGGAGGGTACCAGCTTCAGGATCTTCTGTGGATGTGGGAGTTCAAGTCCAAGCTCCGAGACCGGTGGATTTTGCCAAGCTTTGTAAGGATTATACATCTCTTGGAGGAAAAGCTTTCTTGGGAACGGAGTCGACTATTGAGGTGCAGAGATGGATTGATGCTTGCAGAAGAATTTTTGGTGACTTGGGAATTGATGATGCAACTAAGAGGAAGCTTGCATCGAGACAGCTTCAGGGAAGAGCTGCTGATTGGTGGAATTCTATCACTATCGATACACCAGAAGAAGAGATTACTTGGGAGCGATTCCAAGTTAGATTTGAGGCCAAGTTCATCTCCACTGTTCAGAAGTCTGCTTTGTTCAAGAGGTTTGTAGAACTCAAGCAAGGAGGGAGGCCTGTTCTTGAGTATATCTCTGAGTTCGAAGCTTTGTCTAAGTATGCCAGATCATATATTGACTCTCCTTACCAGAAGAATGAAAAGTTTGTGACTGGTCTGGATGCTTATCTGGGAAGGCAGTTAGTGGATCATCTGGACGATCCATTTGAGAAGCTTGTGGAGAAAGCTTTGAGGCATGAGAGTTTGTTCCCTAAGGAGAGTTCTGTTGTTGCTGTGACCAGGGAAGGATCTAAACCACAGCAGAATGGTAATAAGAAGAGGAAGCAGCAACAGCAGAAAGGCAAGGATGGCCAAAAGAAGCCAAAAGGCGAAGTGACCTGCTATAACTGCCGACAGAAGGGTCATCTCTCCCGGGATTGTAGGAATCCAAAGGTGCAGTTGAAGTGCCACAACTGTGATAAGCTGGGACACATCAAGAAGGACTGTCCAGAGCCGAGGAAAGATAGACAGGTTGTGCAAGCTTATGCTTTGGAAGCTGTGCCGTCGTCTTCAAGAGTTCCTACTGCTGAAGAGAAGGGGAAGAGTGTGGTGGTTCAAGGTACTCTTTCCATTTGTGGTGTTCCAGTTAGGGTTTTGTTTGATACTGGAGCGTCACATTCTTTTGTTTGTGATGATTTGGTTGACCGGTTAGGTTTGAAACCGGATATTGTTGATAGGCCATTGGTTGTGACTAATCCAGTGGGGGGTTCGTCATGTTTGTGTATGATATGCCGTGGTCTAGTTGTGTCGAGTCATGATTGCTCGTTTGTTTGTGATTGCTTTGTTCTGAACTTTGCGGGGTTCGGAATTATTTTGGGTATGGACTGGCTTAGGAAGTATGCGGCTAGGATTGATTGTGAGAGGCTGGAGGTGACAGTCGGGAATGTGGATGGGCGAAAGGTTGTGATACGATGTAAGCATGGAGAAGGCGTCTTCATGAGCTTCATGTATTCGCTGGTTGTTCCACGGGATGGACTGTCATCGGTGCCTATTGTGAATAGATTTGAGGATGTCTTTGACGAAGTCAAAGGGTTGCCGCCGCATAGGGAGATCGAGTTTCGTATCGATCTAGTTGAGGGAGCCAGACCTGTTGTGATGCCTCTTAGGCGGATGGCACCGAGGGAGCAGCAGGAGCTGAAGGTGCAAGTTGATGACCTTTTGCGGAAAGGATTCATTCGGAGAAGTGTGTCCGAATGGGGTGCGCCAGTTGTGTTCGCAACCAAAGCGGATGGATCGTTGAGGTTGTGTGTGGATTATCGTGAGCTGAATAAGGTGACTAAGAAGAACAAGTATCCATTGCCGAGAATAGATGACTTGTTTGACCAGCTTCACGAGGCTAAGGTGTTTTCTCAGATGGATTTGGCAACGGGATTTCACCAGTTGAGTGTGGCGAAGGATAGTGTGCCGAAGACTGCTTTCAGGACACCATCCGGGTTTTATGAGTGGCTGGTAATGCCGTTTGGATTGACTAACGCACCAGCATATTTTGTGGATCTTATGAATAGAGTGTTCAGAGATCAGTTGAATAAGTTCGTGCTTGTGTTCGTGGATGATATTTTGGTTTATTCCAGAACTGAGGAAGAGCACAAGACGCACTTGAGAATTGTTTTGGAAATCTTGCGGAAACATCAGCTGAAGGCTAAGTTTTTAAAGTGTCACTTCTGGAAGAGTGAAGTGAGGTTCTTAGGCCATGTTATCTCTGGAAATGGAATAGCGGTTGATCCCGCTAAGGTGGCAGCAATCCAGGATTGGGTTAGACCTAAGAATGCCTCTGATGTGAGAAGTTTTCTTGGATTAGCAGGATATTATCGCCGGTTTATCAAAGACTTTTCCAAGATAGCTGCACCGTTGACAGGATTGACGAAGAAGAACCAAGTGTTCAGATGGGATGATAAGTGTGAGCAAGCTTTCGTAATCCTGAAAGAGCGACTGACAAGTGCTCCTGTTTTGACTATTCCAAGTGGGAATGATGAGATGGTGGTTTACACCGATGCATGTGGCACTGGACTGGGAGCAGTGCTAATGCAGAAGGATAAAGTTGTTGCGTATGCTAGTCGACAACTGAAGCCGCATGAAAGGAATTATCCGACTCATGATTTGGAGTTAGCGGCGATTGTGTTTGCTTTGAAGATGTGGAGACACTATCTATTGGGAGTTAGATTCGAGTTGTTTACAGATCATAAGTCGTTGAAGTATCTGTTCTCCCAAAAGGATTTGAATCTTCGACAGCAACGGTGGCTAGAGTTCCTAGCATCTTATGATTTTGGTATAGCATATACTCCGGGAAAAGGTAACGCAGTAGCAGATGCGTTAAGTCGAAGACATGCAGTTTTGGGAGCCATGTTTTCGGAGTGGAAGAGTCTCGAGTATTTGGCTGAGTTTGACTTCAGGCCTAGATGTGAATTGGAACCTCAAATGTTGGCAAACTTATCGATAAGACCTACTCTTGTGGAAAGGATTGGTGAGAGCCAAAAGAGAGATGATAAGCTTGTCAAGATTGTTCGTGATTTGAAATCTGGATTGGAACCAGAGAAGGATAAAGAATTCGAGGTCGATCGAGAGGGTTGGCTTCGAAAGCAAGGACGATTGGTTGTTCCCGATATTGATGGATTGAGAGATGAAGTTCTGAGGGAAAGTCATCACTCAAAGTTGACGATTCATCCAGGTGGTAATAAGATGTATCGGGATATGAAGAGAGCTTACTACTGGGAAGGTATGAAGAAGGATGTTGGAAATTTTATTTCCAAATGTATGAATTGCCAGTTGGTGAAAGCTGAGCAGAAGAAGCCCAGTGGTTTACTTCAGCCATTAGAGATTCCTACATGGAAGTGGGAGCAAGTGTCGATGGATTTTATCGATGGTCTACCTAGGACAAGAGCGGGGAATGAAGGGATTTGGGTCATAGTAGATCGTTTGACCAAGAGTGCAAGGTTCATTCCTGTTCGATCGACTAGGACTGCATCGAAGTTGGCTGAATTGTATGTGAAGTGGATTGTTCGATTCCATGGTGTTCCGAAGAGTATAGTGAGCGATCGAGATCCATTGTTCACTAGTAGATTTTGGAAGAGCTTCCAGGAAGTTTTGGGAACCAAGTTGAGTTTGAGTACAGCTTATCACCCTCAAACAGATGGTCAGACTGAGAGAGTCAACCGGGTTTTGGAAGATCTTCTTAGAGCATGTGTTTTGGACTTCGGAGGATCATGGGAAGATCACCTTCATTTGGTGGAATTTGCATATAATAACAGTTATCAGTCGAGTATTGGTATGGCACCATATGAGGCATTATATGGAAGACCGTGTAACTCTCCGACATGTTGGTTGGAAACCGGAGAAAAGCTGATACTTGGGCCAGAAATGATTAGACAGACTTCGGATTGTATAGAGATCATTCGGCAAAGAATGAAGGCAGCCCAAGATCGTCAGAAGAGTTATGCGGATAATCGTCGAAAGGATTTGGAATTTGACGTGGGTGATATGGTTTTTGTGAAGATTTCTCCATTGAAGAATGTTATTAGATTCGGGAGGAAAGGAAAGTTAACTCCGAGATTTGTGGGACCATTCCCGATTATCGAGCGAATTGGAAAGCTCGCTTATAGGTTGGAGTTACCGGAAAAGATGGCGGGTGTGCACAATGTTTTTCATGTATCTTATCTACGGAAGTATGTGCACGACCCAACTACAGTGGTTTCTGCTGATAGCTGTGAAGACTTAGAGGTTGATCCCGTGGTTACGAGACCTCGTAAGCCGCTTCGTATTGTTGAAACCGATACGAAACAGCTTAGGAGGAAGACGATTACGTTGCTCAAGGTACAATGGAGTGATGATGTTAACGACTGTACATGGGAGGAGGAAGAGAGGATGAAGGCAGCTCATCCAGGACTCTTCGAGGTATGGCCCTAAGGTGTCGTGACATCTCATGAATTTGTAGCTTGTTCTAAGTCTTAGAATTCTGCATGCTAGGCTAGAATTGGATGCATGGTTTGTTGATTGCTATGGATGGTAGGCATGCAGAATAATTTTGATTGCTGTTGTTTGCTTGGAATTTCGGGGGCGAAATTCCTAAGGGGGAGAGAATGTAACGACCCGTATTTTTACGTGTCGATAGATCGTAGAATTTGCAGGTCGTTAGTGTTGTTTGTGATGTCTCTAGCTTGAGTCGTTTAGAAGTTAACTCGAGTGAAGTGATGAGTCGTGACCGACTCATAATCATAGCCGAGTTAAGGCCTGAGTCGTGACCGACTCATAGTGGCCGACTCATGAGAATTAACGACCCATAGTGTTAAGAGCGACTTAGTGGATTGAGCGAGTCATGGAATTAGCTAGTGACCGACTCATAATGGGTTGCGACTCATAGGAGACCGACTCAAGAGGTTAGGCGACTCATAGAAGACAGTGGTTTGCCGAGTTAAGAGGAGACCGACTCATAGGATGGTTCGACCTAAAGGGGTTGCCGACTTAAGTAGTGTAGCGACTTAAGGGTTAGCGGCTAGGAGGTTGAGTCGGCAGGGTATTGAGTCGCGTCTTAGTTGAGTCGTTTGGCTGTGTTAGTATTGAGTCGTGAGTCGCGTCATTTACTAACCCGTGTATATAGCTAGGTCGTGAGACCCAGTGTGTGTTGAGTCGGTGAGTGGCCTGAGTCGTAAGTCGTTAGGTAGCTTGTGGATGAGTTGGTGAGGCCATAGGTCGTGAGTCGGCAGCGTAGTTGAGTCGGCTAGGTGTTTTGGGCAGGCAGTGAGTTAAGTCGTGGAGTCTTAAGTCGTTGAGTCGGCAGTGTGTTTGAGCCGTTGAGTCGCGTGAGATGTTAGAAGGCTTGAGTCGTGTGAAGCTTGTGTTGAGTCGGCATGGATGAGTCGGGGGCGATTCAGAAGTTGGGTCGGCGACGAGTCATAGGCGACGACTCATGGACAGTCCAGCCTATAAATAGAGGTGTTCGGCTCACTTTTTGGCACCGGTTTTTGAAGCGACGAAGTGCTGCCATTTTGAAGACTTGTCTACAACATTTCTTCATCTTCTTTTCTCCATTCAAATCAAGTGTTAGCATCCATCCAAGATCGAAGATCGAGATCGAAGATCCAAGTGTCCAAGTTGAAGATCTTCATCCGTTCAAGCTAGATTTCATCGTTTTGAGTGAGATTTCGCCGGATCAAGCCGTGATCTTCGCTGTCCAGATCTGAAGTGTTTAGATTTTTAGGTTGTTTTGGTGATTTGGTGAGTGGTAGTTATCTCTCACGCGGATCCAAGGGAGTATATGGGATTGGTGGCTAGTTTATGTGTTTAAGATAGTGTTTTATCTCATTTTCCTAAAGTCTGCATGTAGATCCACCATTTGTGAAGATGTTTACTTATGCAAGTTCATTTAATAAGTATTAGAAACAAAACCCATGTTTTAGATTTGATAGATCTATGCTAAAAACCATGATTTCACATATGTTGGACTTTTGCTCATTTAATTACGAAACTGCCATTATAGTTAATATTGCTTGTTAGATCTTGTTTGAATGCTTGATTGTTTGTATTGATGGTTGATTTAGATTGTTTCAAGTTAGCTAATGGTTAATTTGGAACAAGTTAATTCGAGATGATTCAAAAGCTAAGTGGAAAGGCTCTTGAATGGTGAAAGCTGCCTGTAGCATATGAAGCGGATGTGGAAGCTCATATGGATGGATTCGAGGATGTGGGATCTTGCCATGATGCGGGAAGGCAAAGCATGATTGAGTTGGGACTTTGCTATGATGTGATGAGGCAAGGCTTATGTTGAGATGGGACGGGTCATGATGACGTTCCAAGATGAGGGACTTTGCTATGATGTGATGAGGCAAGACATATGTTGTGATGGGATGGGTCACGAAGACGTTCCAAGCACGGGTCATGACGACGTGCAAAGTTATAACTCGGTGATGCGGTCCGGGTTGGGGTGGATAATGGTTAGCTTGAGAGGCGCTTGGGCTAGTATGGAAATAGTCGTCAAGGAGGATGACTAGGAGGCTGAGATCTCATCGTTGTTGAAGGTTCTAGCATACTCAAAGCAAGGGTACGTTGGAACGGGTCACGATGACGTTCCAGGCACGGGTCACGATGACGTGCTAGTACTCTGGGCTGATGCGTTCGGCTTAGGCACGGGTCACGATGACGTGCGGAGTTATGACTAGACCGGGGTTACCATTAGCCCTTGACAGGTGGTCATTCAATTAACGGTGGTATCCCAGCAATGATAACAGTGATAGCCAGAGTCATGGATGTTTGGTTGTATTATCATTCGGCCTCAAGAGTGGTGTTTTCTGGGTGCTTATCTGATCTTGGTTTAGGCCTTGGGGGTTTGTATTTGGAAAGCATCACCCTTGACTCGAGTGATTATTGTTTTACTTTAATTATCTGCTATGTTATGATTGCTTCTCCTTATTGTGTGTCTGGGGGCTATCACTGTGAGAAGAGGTGGAGTGGGATGGTTTGGTTCCTATTCCTTTTATTCCTTATGCTCTTTTGGTATGTTTGATAGTTAATTTACTGCTCACTAAGACTTTGTCTGACTCAAGGTTTTATGTCTCCTCTTATTACCTTGGGCTGTTCATCCATGTTGGGATGGGCAGACTAGGTAGCAGGTGGCAGGTGCTGTGCTTAGAGTTCTCCGCTGAAGATGACGAAGACGAGCAGGAGGCTTTGCATATTAGTTTTTCTTACTATATGTACTGGGTATCCGCTGCTGTATTTGGTTGAGTGATTGTAGTGAGGCTTTCATGTATGGATTTGTGTGGATGATTGTATAAAACTTCTGTGATGCTTATATGATGATTTTCTGTTATGAGACTTCACTATATATTTCTCTATTGTATTTTATCCATGCGCTGTGAGTTACGATAGAGATTCTGCGATTTTATTTTTCCCTGACTATCGTCCATGGCTGCCTTGCACACCTTTCAGCGCACTTTTCTCTTGTTTTGGTGCGGGAGTCATGGGCGGTCGTCACAATCACGCCTACTGAATATGATGTCGTCACTCTCTTTCCGTTTCGGGTGGCGTTCTTCCATAATGGAGTTAACATAGCCTTCAGCATTTCTAAGTGACTTGCTGTATCTTTCCATCTCTGCCCAACTTCTGTCGGCGATGTGTGGTCCTCCCGAGATGGTATGGACCACTATCTTCTCTTGACTAGAGCCACTGGTGTTGCGATTCCCTTCGCCTACTTCTGGAAGGGGTCGCTTTGAGTTTTCATTAGCAGGGGTTGGAGTCCTGTTCTGACCTTTCACATAGCGTTCCAGCCTTCTTCTTCTGATGTGTTCTTCGATCAAGTCCTGGAGATGGTGGCATTCATTGGTGTCATGTCCGTGGGATTCGTGGAAGCGGCAGAACTTTCCAGACTTGAGTGCGTTATCAGATTCTTTCTTGTGCGGGGGGCGCTTGTATCCGAGTTCGCCCTGAGTGGCTAGAAAGATGTTTTCGATTGTTTCATTCAAAGGAGTGTAGGAGTCAAATCTTGGTCCTGGCCGATATTGGCGTTTTTCAACCTTCTTGCCCCCAGCATTGTCTCTAGATTCATTTCTTCAAATGTCCTTGGTTGCAGCGGGAACCTTGTCCGAAGTTGTCTTACCTTGTTGCCCTGACTGCCTCTCAGTGGCGGCATCTTCAAGTCTCATATACTTTCCAGCTTCATGGAAGAAATCATGTAAAGTAGCTGGTTTTTCCTTAGTTAGTCTTCTTGCAAACTTGGTATCTGGATGTACACCACTACAGAGGGCCATTAGGGTGAGTTTCTCATCGGCATCTTGGACTGCGGCCGCTGCGGCGTTGAACCGAGTTAGATATTATTGCAGTGTCTCTTCGGATTTCTGTTTAACATTGGATAGAGAATAAGCATCCTTGGGTTGTTCTACATGGATGCGGAACTGGCTAATGAACCTTTCTTTCAACATCTCCCATGAGCTGATAGATCCTTGGGGTAGATGGCAGAACCAGGAGGTAGCTAGATCTGCTAGGAATAGCGGAAAGCACTTACACAGTACCCCTTCTGTTGCTCCGCTCATGAGCATATGCTGGGTGTATCTTTGTAAGTGTACGATGGGGTCGGAAGTTCCCTTGTAAGGTTCCATGGTTGGCATTTTCCATTCCCGGGGGGTGATGGCAGTTTCGATATTGCGGGTAAAGGGGCTGGTGACCCTAGCGCCTATTCCTCGGTCCCTTTGCTCCCGTTGGACGCATTCCCTGAATAGTCGTGCCATTCTTTCGTCAGAATTTGGAGCGGATAGAAATGAATTTTGTTCTTCCCTGCGGGATCGATCTCGTCCAGATGACCTGTAGGAATGGTATAGTCTATCACTTCTGACGTTATCCAGTGGTTGCCTCTGGCTGCTCGGATGCATGCTAGGACCAGCTACAGTTGCCCCCTGCCTTGATCTTCCCCTGTGGGGTTCTGTTTCAGGCATTTCCATGGGGTCAACTTCGGGCTGGGTTTTAGCTTGGCTCCGTTCAGCGGGGTTTCTATGATTAGGTGGCATGACTGCCTTAGCTACATCCGACCCTCGCCTGGCGCCTCCCCCGCTGGGTTCGGTTCCAAGCGCTTCCTCGAGTCGGAGTTCGAGCTGAGTCCGGGCGCGGCCCCTATCATTGTTGTTCCTGTTGATGGCTTCCTCGAAGAGGGAAGACCTTTGCTGTCTCCGAGATCCTCCGGATTGAGATTCATCCCATGATTCAGTGTTGCGGTTGGATTCTTCGACATCCCTCAAGCGTGACATGAGTTGGTTCACCAAAGCTTCTTGTTGGGATGCGAAGCGGTTAGTTACTTCCACCACAACTCTGTCTAGGTCTGCTCTAGTGATTACTGCCGGTTGTTCCGCGGCACGGGCTGTTGGAATTGCCTGATCTACGTGTGGCACTGCTGCTGTAGTGGGTTGGTTCTCTTGATCTGGATCCACTGGATTTGGAGCGCTGCTAGTTGTAGCGTTCTTTCCCTTGTTGGCGTCTTTTCTTGGTCTGGATGTCATGTTTCCTAGGCAATGAAGGATGCTATTGGGAAAGAAGGTTTGAATGAGGGAAGCTGAAGCTTCGAGTTCGAGATTCTCAGTGAAAGCACCAAAAATGTTTGCGCAAAAAATGGGCAAACACCTCCAAGTCGTGTGATTTAGTTGATTTTTTGTGATTCTTAATGATTTAGATGAGTTATGTAAATATGAAAAAAGCAGGGGCTGAAATGTAAAAGACACGCAGATTTATAGTGGTTCGGCCAGAACGTGCCTACGTCCACTTTATATGTTATTATCTTCTTTGTTTCAGATTACAAGTACAATGCTTTGTGTACAAGTATATGAAAGTAGTTTGAAAGTTCCTTCCGTGCTTGAGCTCTCAAACTTGTCTGCCATTGTTGTACCCCCGCCCCTCTATTTATAGAATGAGGTAGGGGCAGGGGTCTTGGAAGTGTATAGCTGCTGGTGGGCCCGGGCTGAAGCAATCTGGACTGGCAATCATCTGGTTCGACGGAGCTTCATTCGGTGGTGAGGTATGTGTTTGGCTTGGTGGCGTTGGTCCGGCCATGAATGATTTGGTGTTGGTGGTCCGGTCGTGGAGTTGTGGTGGACCGGTGGTAGGAGCATGGTCCGGTCCGGTATTGGCTTGTAGGTTGGTCCGGTGTTGGCTGTCTGGACCGGTTGTGTGACTGGTTCGGCCAAGATGGGGATGGGTTTGATCCGGTGGCCGAATACGAAGGAGGCCGAATGGAGATGACCGAATGTTGGTTCGGTAATGGAAGCTTGGGGCCGAATGAAAGCTTGGGGCCGAATGAGCTTCTTCATGGAGAATGTTGGATGGACTTCTAGGTTAGTATTGAGCTTCTTGGCTGTCGAACGAAGTGGAGGTTGCGAGCCCGGGTGATACTGTCACTTCTTGGTCTCGAGATCTTCTGGGTGAGAATTCGCCCAACACACGGTGCAAGTTGCAACATCCGTCCGAAATGGCGAAACAGTGCCGTGCGACTTTTAGAATTGCGTGCATGGATTTGAAACGGAACGGTACCATGGTGTACCACTCTCTAGCGACGGTGAATCGAAGACGAGCCACGGTAATCCCGTTTTACCGTAAAAATCCACGCGTCGAAAAAACGAAGGGTAAAAAACTTGCAAGACCCGATTGAGATTCGGGTTGTCCTTTTTGGGCATTAATCTATCCGTTGACGGCTGAAAGCTGTCAAAGCCGTAGAACTCATCGAGGCCTTCGTTTTGACAGGTTATGGCTCCCGTAACTCTAAACGAGCCAGAAGTTATGGCCGTCCGAATAATCGATATCTACAGGGTGCAACATCCACGGTGCAAGGTGCAACATCCGTCCGAAATGGCGAAACAGTGTCGTACGACTTTTAGAAATGAGTGCATGGATTTGAAACGGAACATTACCATGATGCACCACTCTCCAACGAAGCTAAATCGAAGACCAGCCAAGGTAATCCCGTTTTACCGTAAAAATCCACGTGTCGAAAAAACGAAGGGTAAAAAACTTACGAGATCCGATTGAGATTCGGGTTGTCCTTTTTGGGCATTAATCTATCCGTTGACGGCTGAAAGCCATCAAAGCCTTAGAACTCATCGACACCTTCGTTTTGACAGGTTATGGCTCCCGTAACTCTAAACAAGCAGAAGTTATGGCCGTCCGAATAATCGATATCTACATGGTGCAACATCCATGGTGCAAGGTGCAACATCCGTCCGAAATGGCGAAACAGTGCCGTACGACTTTTAGAATTGCGTGCATGGATTTGAAATGGAACAGTACCATGGTGCACCACTCTCCAGCGATGGTGAATCGAAGACGAGCCAGGGTAATCCCATTTTACCGTAAAAATCCACGTGTCGAAAAAACGAAGGGTAAAAAACTTGCAAGACCCGATTGAGATTCGGGTTGGGCATTAATCTATCCGTTGATGGCTGAAAGCTGTCAAAGCCGTAGAACTCATCAAGGCCTTCGTTTTGATAGGTTATGGCTCCCGTAACTCTAAACCAGCCAGAAGTTATGGCCGTCCGAATAATCGATATCTACAGGGTGCAACATCCACGGTGCAAGGTGCAACATCCGTCCGAAATGGAGAAACAGTGTCGTATGATTTTTAGAAATGAGTGCATGGATTTGAAACGGAACAGTACCATGATGCACCACTCTCCAACGAAGGTAAATCGAAGACCAGCCAAGGTAATCCCGTTTTACCGTAAAAATTCACGTCTCGAAAAAACGAAGGGTAAAAAACTTACGAGACCCGATTGAAATTCGGATTGTCCTTTTTGGGCATTAATCTATTCGTTGACGGCTAAAAGCTATCAAAGCCGTAGAACTCATCGAGACCTTCGTTTTGACAAGTTATGGCTCCCGTAACTCTAAACGAGCCAGAAGTTATGGCCGCCCGAATAATCGATATCTACAGGGTGCAACATCCACAGTGCAAGGTGCAACATCCGTCCGAAATGGCGAAACAGTGCCGTACGACTTTTAGAATTGCGTGCATGGATTAGAAACGGAACAGTACCATGGTGCACCACTCTCCAGCGATGGGGAA
This sequence comes from Allium cepa, assembly GCA_030765085.1. Taxonomy (NCBI): domain Eukaryota; kingdom Viridiplantae; phylum Streptophyta; class Magnoliopsida; order Asparagales; family Amaryllidaceae; genus Allium; species Allium cepa. Next base: position 39,657,308 of record CM060941.1, on the reverse strand, counting down.
TCGAAGACGAGCCACGGTAATCCCGTTTTACCGTAAAAATCCACGTGTCGAAAAAACGAAGGGTAAAAAACTTGCGAGACCCGATTGAGATTTGGGTTGTCCTTTTTCGACATTAATCTATCCGTTGACAGCTGAAAGCAGTCAAACCCGTAGAACTCATCGAGGCCTTCGTTTTGACAGGTTATGGCTCCCGTAACTCTAAACGAGCCAGAAGTTATGGCCGTCCGAATAATCGATGTCTACAGGGTGCAACATCCACGGTGCAAGGTGCAACATCCGTCCGAAATAGCGAAACAGTGCCGTACGACTTTTAGAAATGCGTGCTTGGATTTGAAACGGAACAGTACCATGGTGCACCACTCTACAACGATGGTAAATCGAAGACGAGCCACGGTAATCCCGTTTTACCGTAAAAATCCACGTGTCGATAAAACGAAGGGTAAAAAACTTACGAGACCCGATTGAGATTCGGCTTGTCCTTTTAGGGCATTAATCTATCCGTTGACAAATAAAAGCTGTCAAAGCTGTAGAACTCATCAGGCCTTCGTTTTGACAGGTTGTGGCTCCCGTAACTCTAAACGAGGCAGAAGTTATGGCCGTCCCAATAATCGATATCTACAGGGTGCAACATCCACGGTGCAAGGTGCAACATCCGTCCGAAATGGCGAAACATTGCCGTACGACTTTTAGAAATGCGTGCATGGATTTGAAACGGAACAGTACCATGGTGCACCACTCTCCAATGAAGTAAAATCGAAGACCAGCCACGGTAATCCCGTTTTCCGTAAAAATCCACGTGTCGAAAAAACGAAGGGTAAAAAACTTACGAGAACCGATTGAGATTCGGGTTGTCCTTTTTGGGCATTAATCTATCAGTTGACGGCTGAAAGCTATCAGAGCCGTTGAACTCATCGAGATCTTCATTTTGACAGGTTATGTTTCCCGTAACTCTAAACGAGCCAGAAGTTATGGCCATCCGAATAATCGATATCTACATGGTGCAACATCCACGGTGCAAGGTGCAACATCCGTCCGAAATGGAGAAACAGTGCCGTACGACTTTTAGAATTGCGTGCATGTATTTGAAACGAAACAGTACCATGGTGCACCACTCTCTAGCGATGGTGAATCGAAGACGAGCCACGGTAATCCCGTTTTACCGTAAAAATCCACGTGTCGAAAAAACGAAGGGTAAAAAACTTGCAAGACCCGATTGAGATTCGGGTTGTCCTTTTTGGGCATTAATCTATCCGTTGACAGCTGAAAGCGGTCAAAGCCGTAGAACTCATCGAGGCCTTCGTTTTGACAGGTTATGGCTCCCGTAACTCTAAACGAGCCAGAAGTTATGGCCGTCCGAATAATCGATATCTACAGGGTGCAACATCCACGGTGCAAGGTGCAACATCCGTTCGAAATGGCGAAACAGTGCCGTACGACTTTTAGAATTGCATGCACGGATTTGAAACGGAACAGTACCATGGTGGACCACTCTCCAGCGATGGTGAATCGAAGACGGGCCACGGTAATCCCGTTTTGCCGCAAAAATCCACGTGTCGAAAAAAGAAGGGTAAAAAACTTGCAAGACCCGATTGAGATTCGGGTTGTCCTTTTTGGGCATTAATCAATCCTTTGATGGCTGAAAGCTGTCAAAGCCGTAGAACTCATCAGGGCCTTCGTTTTGATAGGTTATGGCTCCCGTAACTCTAAACGAGCCAGAAGTTTTGGCCATCCGAATAACCGATATCTACAGGGTGCAACATCCACGGTGCAAGGTGCAACATCCGTCCAAAATGGAGAAACAGTGTCGTACGACTTTTGAAAATGAGTGCATGGATTTGAAACGGAATAGTACCATGATGCACCACTCCCCAACGAAGGTAAATCGAAGACCAGCCAAGGTAATCCCGTTTTACCGTAAAAATCCACCTGCCGAAAAAACGAAGGGTAAAAAACTTACGAGACCCGATTGAAATTCGGGTTGTCCTTTTTGGGCATTAATCTATCCGTTGACGGCTGAAAGCTATCAAAGCCATAGAACTCATCGAGACCTTCGTTTTGACAAGTTATGGCTCCCGTAACTCTAAACGAGCCAGAAGTTATGGCCGTTCGAATAATCGATATCTACATGGTGCAACATCCACGGTGCAAGGAGCAACATCCGTCCGAAATGGCGAAACAGTGCCGTACGACTTTTAGAATTGTGTACATGGATTTGAAACAGAACAGTACCATGGTGCACCACTCTCCAGCAATGGTGAATCGAAGACGAGCCACGGTAATCCCGTTTTACCGTAAAAATCCATGTGTCGAAAAAACGAAGGGTAAAAAACTTGCAAGACTCGATTGAGATTCGGGTTGTCCTTTTTGGGCATTAATCTATCTGTTGACGGCTGAAAGCTATCAAAGCCGTAGAACTCATCAAGGCCTTCGTTTTGACAGGTTATGGCTCCCGTAACTCTAAACGAGCCAGAAGTTATGGTCGTCCGAATAATCGATATCTACAGGGTGCAACATCCACGGTGCAAGGTGCAACATCCGTCCGAAATGGAGAAACGGTGCCGTATGACTTTTAGAATTGCGTGCATGTATTTGAAACGAAATAGTACCATGGTGCACCACTCTCTAGCGATGGTGAATCGAAGACGAGCCACGGTAATCCCGTTTTACCGTAAAAATCCACGTGTCGAAAAAACGAAGGGTAAAAAACTTGCAAGACCCGATTGAGATTCGGGTTGTCCTTTTTGGGCATTAATCTTTCCGTTGACGGCTGAAAGCTGTCAAAGCCGTAGACTCATCGAGGCCTTTGTTTTGATAGGTTATGGCTCCCGTAACTCTAAACGAGCCAGAAGTTATGGCCGTCCGAATAATCGATATCTACAGGGTGCAACATCCACGGTGCAAGGTGCAACATCCGTTCGAAATGGCGAAACAGTGCCGTACGACTTTAGAATTGCGTGCATGGATTTGAAACGGAACAATACCATGGTGCACCATTCTCCAGCGATGGTGAATCGAAGACGAGCCACGGTAATCCCGTTTTACCGTAAAAATCCACGTGTCGAAAAAACGAAGGGTAAAAAACTTGCAAGACCCGATTGAGATTCGGGTTGTCCTTTTTGGGCATTAATATATCCATTGACGGCTGAAAGCTGTCAAAGCCGTAGAACTCATCAAGGCCTTCGTTTTGATAGGTTATGGCTCCCGTAACTCTAAACGAGCCAGAAGTTATGGCCGTCCGAATAATCGATATCTACAGGGTGCAACATCCACGGTGCAAGGTGTAATATCCGTCCGAAGTGGAGAAACAGTGTCATACGACTTTTAGAAATGAGTGCATGGATTTGAAACGGAACAGTGCCATGATGCACCACTCTCCAACGAAGGTAAATCGAAGACCAGCCACGGTAATCCTGTTTTACCGTAAAAATCCACGTGTCGAAAAAACGAAGGGTAAAAAACTTACGAGACCCGATTGAGATTCGGGTTGTCCTTTTTGGGCATTAATCTATCCGTTGACGGCTGAAAGCGGTCAAAACCGTAGAACTCATCGAGACCTTCGTTTTGACAGGTTATGGCTCCCGTAACTCTAAACGAGCCAGAAGTTATGGTCGTCCGAATAATCGATATCTACATGGTGCAACATCCACGGTGCAAGGTGCAACATCCGTCCGAAATGGCGAAACAGTGCCGTTCGACTTTTAGAATTGCGTGCATGGATTTGAAACGGAACAGTACCATGGTGCACCACTCTCCAGCGATGGTGAATCGAAGACGAGCCACGGTAATCCCGTTTTACCATTAAAAATCCATGTGTCGAAAAAACGAAGGGTAAAAAACTTGCAAGACCCGATTGAGATTCGGGTTGTCCTTTTTGGGCATTAATCTATCCGTTGACGGATGAAAGCTTTCAAAGCCGTAGAACTCATCGGGGCCTTCGTTTTGAAAGGTTATGGCTCCCATAACTCTAAACGAGCCATAAGTTATGCTCGTCCGAATAATCGATATCTACAGGGTGCAACATCCACGGTGCAAGGTGCAATATACGTCCGAAATGGCGAAACAGTGCCGTACGACTTTTGGAAATGCATACATGGATTTGAAACGGAACAGTACCATGGTGCACCACTCTCCAACGATGGTAAATCGAAGACCATCCACGGTAATCCCGTTTTACCGTAAAAATCCACGTGTCGAAAAAACGAAGGGTAAAAAACTTACGAGACCCGATTGAGATTCGGGTTGTCCTTTTTGGGCATTAATCTATCCGTTGACGGCTGAAAGCTGTCAAAGCCGTAGAACTTATCGAGGCCTTCGTTTTGACAGGTTATGGCTCCTGTAACTCTAAACGAGCCAGAAGTTATGGCCGTCCGAATAATCGATATCTATAGGGTGCAACATCCATGGTGCAAGGTGCAACATCTGTCCGAAATAGCGAAACAGTGCCGTACGACTTTTAGAATTGCGTGCATGGATTTGAAACGGAACAGTACCATGGTGCAACACTCTCCAGCGATGGTGAATCGAGTACCAGCCACGGCAATCCTGTTTTACCGTAAAATTCCACGTGTCGAAAAAACGAAGGGTAAAAAACTTACGAGGCCCGATTGAGATTCGGGTTGTCCTTTTTGGGCATTAATCTATCCGTTGACGGCTGAAAGCTATCAAAGCCATAGAACTCATCGAGGCCTTCATTTTGACCGGATATGGCTCCCGTAACTCTAAACGAGCCGGAAGTTATGGCCGTCCGAATAATCGATATCTACAGGGTGCAACATCCACGGTGCAAGGTGCAACATCCGTCCGAAATGGCGAAACAGCGCCGTACGACTTTTAGAATTGCGTGCATTGATTAGAAACGGAATAGTACCATGGTGCACCACTCTCCAGCGATAGTGAATCGAAGACGAGCCACGGTAATCCCGTTTTACCGTAAAAATCCACGTGTCGAAAAAACAAAGGGTAAAAAACTTGCGAGACTCGATTGAGATTCGGGTTGTCCTTTTTCGACATTAATCTATCTGTTGATGGCTGAAAGCAGTCAAAGCCGTAAAACTCATCGAGGCCTTTGTTTTGACAGGTTATGGCTCCCGTAACTCTAAACGAGCCAGAAGTTATGGCCGTCCGAATAATCGATGTCTACAGGGTGCAACATTCACGGTGCAAGGTGCAACATCCGTCCGAAATAGCGAAACAGTGCCGTACGACTTTTAGAAATGCGTGCTTGGATTTGAAATGGAACACTACCATGGTGCACCACTCTCCAACGATGTTAAATCGAAGACGAGCCGCGGTAATCCCGTTTTACCGTAAAAATCCACGTGTCGAAAAAATGAAGGGTAAAAAACTTACGAGACCCGATTGAGATTCGGGTTGTCCTTTTTGGGCATTAATCTATCCGTTGACAGCTGAAAGCTGTCAAAGCCGTAGAACTCATAGAGGCCTTCGTTTTTACAGGTTGTGGCTCCCGTAACTCTAAACGAGCCAGAAGTAATGGCCGTCCGAATAATCAATATCTACAGGGTGCAACATCCACGGTGCAAGGTACAACATCCGTCCGAAATGGCGAAACAGTGTCGTACGACTTTTAGAAATGCATGCATGGATTTGAAACGGAACAGTACCATGGTGCACCACTCTCCAACGAAGGTAAATCGAAGACCAGCCACGGTAATCCCGTTTTACCGTAAAAATCCACGTGTCGAAAAAACGAAGGGTAAAAAACTTACGAGACCCGATTGAGATTCGGGTTGTCCTTTTTGGGCGTTAATCTATCCGTTGACAGCTTAAAGCAGTCAAAACCATAGAACTCATCGAGACCTTCGTTTTGACAGGTTATGGCTCCCGTAACTCTAAACGAGCCAGAAGTTATGGCCATCCAAATAATCGATATCTACATGGTGCAACATCCACGGTGCAAGGTGCAACATCCGTCCGAAATGGAGAAACAGTGTCGTACGACTTTTAGAATTGCGTGCATGTATTTGGAACGAAACAGTACCATGGTGCACCACTCTCTTGCGATGGAGAATCGAAGACGAGCCACGGTAATCCAGTTTTACCGTAAAAATCCACGTGTCGAAAAAATGAAGGGTAAAAAACTTGCAAGACCCGATTGAGATTCGGGTTGTCCTTTTTGGGCATTAATCTATCCATTGACGGCTGAAAGCTGTCAAAGCCGTAGAACTCAGCAAGGCCTTTGTTTTGACAGGTTACGTAACTCTAAACGAGCCAGAAGTTATGGCCGTCCGAATAATCGATATCTACAGGGTGCAACATCCACGGTGCAAGGTGCAACATCCGTCCGAAATGGCAAAACAGTGTCGTATGACTTTTACAAATGCGTGCATTGATTTGAAACGGAACAGTACCATGGTGCACCACTCTCCAACGAAGGTAAATCGAAGACCAGCCACGGTAATCCCGTTTTACCGTAAAAATCCACGTGTCGAAAAAACGAAGGGTAAAAAACTTACGACACCCGATTGAGATTCGGGTTGTCCTTTTTGGGCATTAATCTATCCGTTGACGGCTGAAAGCTGTCAAAGCCGTAGAACTTATCGAGGCCTTCGTTTTGACAGGTTATGGCTCCTGTAACTCTAAACGAGCCAGAAGTTATGGTCGTCCGAATAATCGATATCTACAGGGTGCAACATCCACGGTGCAAGGTGCAACATCCGTCCGAAATGGCGAAACAGTGTCGTACAACTTTTGAAATTGCGTGCATGGATTTGAAACGGAACAGTACCATGGTGCACCACTCTCCAGCGATGGTGAATCGAGGACCAGCAACGGCAATCCCGTTTTACTGTAAAAATCCACGTGTCGAAAAAACGAAGGGTAAAAAACTTACGAGACCCGATTGAGATTCGGGTTGTCCTTTTTGGGCATTAATCTATCCGTTGACGGCAGAAAGCTATCAAAGCCATTGAACTCATCGAGGCCTTCATTTTGATAGGTTATGGCTCCCGTAACTCTAAACGAGCCGGAAGTTAAGGCCGTCCGAATAATCGATATCTACAGGGTGCAACATCCACGGTGCAAGGTGCAACATCCGTCCGAAATGGCGAAACAGTGCCGTACGACTTTTAGAATTGCGTGCATGGATTTGAAATGGAACAGTACCATGGTGCACCACTCTCCAGCGATGCTGAATCGAAGACGAGCCACGGTAATCCCGTTTTACCGTAAAAATCCACGTGTCGAAAAAACGAAGGGTAAAAAACTTGCGAGACCCGATTGAGATTCGGGTTGTCCTTTTTTGGCATTAATCTATCCGTTGACGGCTGAAAGTAGTCAAAGCCGTAGAACTCATCGAGGCCTTCGTTTTGACAGGTTATGGCTCCCGTAAATCTAAACGAGCCAGAAGTTATGGTCGTCCGAATAATCGATATCTATAGGGTACAACATCCAAGGTGCAAGGTGCAACATCCGTCCGAAATGGCGAAACAGTGCCGTACGACTTTAAGAATTGCGTGCATGGATTTGAAACGGAACAGTACCATGGTGCACCACTCTCCAGCGATGGTGAATCGAAGACGAGCCACGGTAATCCCGTTTTACCGTAAAAATCCACGTGTCGAAAAAACGAAGGGTAAAAAACTTGCAAGACCCGATTGAGATTCGGGTTGTCCTTTTTGGGCATTAATCTATCCGTTGACGGCTGAAAGCTATCAAAGCCGTAGAACTCATCAAGGCCTTCGTTTTGATAGGTTATGGCTCCCGTAACTTTAAACGAGCCAGAAGTTATGGCCGTCCGAATAATCGATATCTACAGGGTGCAACATCCAGGGTGCAAGGTGCAACATTCGTCCGAAATGGAGAAACAGTGTCGTACGACTTTTAGAAATGAGTGCACGGATTTGAAACGGAACAGTACCATGATGAACCACTCTCCAACGAAGGTAAATCGAAGACTAGCCACGGTAATCCCGTTTTACCGTAAAAATCCACGTGTCGAAAAAATGAAGGGTAAAAAACTTACGAGACCCGATTGAGATTCGGGTTGTCCTTTTTGGGCATTAATCTATCCGTTGACGGCCGAAAGTTGTTAAAGCCGTAGAACTTATCGAGGCCTTCGTTTTGACAGGTTATGGCTCCTTTAACTCTAAACGAGCCAGAAGTTATGGCCGTCCGAATAATCGATATCTACAGGGTGCAACATCCATGGTGCAAGGTGCAACATCCGTCCGAAATGGCGAAACAGTGCCGTACGACTTTTAGAATTGCGTGCATGGATTTGAAACGGAACAATACCATGGTGCACCACTCTCCAGCGATGGTGAATCGAGGACCAGCTACGGCAATCCCGTTTTACCGTAAAAATCCACGTGTCGAAAAAACGAAGGGTAAAAAACTTACGGGACCCGATTGAGATTCGGGTTGTCCTTTTTGCGCATTAATCTATCCGTTGACGGCAGACAGCTATCAAAGCCATAGAACTCATCGAGGCCTTCATTTTGAGGTTATGGCTCCCGTAAATCTAAACGAGCCGGAAGTTATAGCCGTCCGAATAATCGATATCTACAGGGTGCAACATCCACGGTGCTAGGTGCAACATCCGTCCGAAATGGCGAAACAGTGTCGTACGACATTTAGAATTGCGTGCATGGATTTGTAACGGAACAGTACCATGATGCAACACTCTCCAGCGATGGTGAATCGAAGACGAGCCACGGTAATCCCGTTTTACCGTAAAAATCCACGTGTCGAAAAAACGAAGAGTAAAAAACTTACGAGACCCGATTGAGATTCGGGTTGTCCTTTTTGGGCATTAATCTATCCGTTGACGGCTAAAAGCTTTCAAAGCCATAGAACTCATCGAGTCCTTCATTTTGACAGGTTATGCCTCCCTTAACTCTAAACGAGCCGGAAGTTATGGTGGTCCGAATAATCGATATCTACAGGGTGCAACATCCACGGTGCAAGGTGCAACATCCGTCCGAAATGGCGAAACAGTGCCGTACGACTTTTAGAATTGCATGCATGGATTAGAAACGGAACAGTACCATGGTGCATAACTCTCCAGCGATGGTGAATCGAAGACGAGCCACGGTATTCCCGTTTTAGCGTAAAAATCCACGTGTCGAGAAAACGAAGGGTAAAAAACTTGCAAGACCCGATTGAGATTCGGGTTGTCCTTTTTCGGCATTAATCTATCCGTTGACGGCTGAAAGCAGTCAAAGCGGTAGAACTCATCGAGGCCTTCGTTTTGACAGGTTATGGCTCCCGTAACTCTAAACGAGCCAGAAGTTATGGCCGTCCGAATAATCGATATCTATAGGGTGCAACATCACGGTGCAAGGTGCAACATCCGTCCGAAATGGCGAAACAGTGCCGTACAACTTTTAGAAATATGTGCATGGATTTGAAACGGAACAGTACCATGGTGCACCACTTTCCAGCGATGGTGAATCCAAGACGAGCCACGGTAATCCCGTTTTACCATAAAAATCTAAGTGTCGAAAAAACGAAGGGTAAAAAACTTACAAGACTCGATTGAGATTCGGGTTGTCCTTTTTGGACATTAATCCATCCGTTGATGGCTGAATGCCGTCTAAGCCATAGAACTCATCGAGGCCTTCTTTTTGACAGGTTATGGCTCCCGTAACTCTAAACGAGCAGAAGTTATGGTCGTCTGAATAATCGATATCTACAGGGTTCAACATCCACGGTGCAAGGTGCAAAATCCGTCCGAAATGGCGAAACAGTGCCGTACGACTTTTAGAAATGCGTGTTTGGATTTGAAACAGAACAGTACCATGGTGCACCACTCTACAGCGATGGTGAATCGAAGACGAGACACGGTAATCCCGTTTTACCGTAAAAATCCATGTGTCGAAAAAACGAAGGGTAAAAAACTTGCGAGACCCGATTGAGATTCGGGCTGTCCTTTTTGGACATTAATCTATCCTTTGACGGCTGAAAGCTGGCAAAACCATAGAACTCATCGAGGCCTTCGTTTTCACAGGTTATGGCACCTGTAACTCTAAACGAGCCAGAAGTTATGGCCGTCCGAATAATCGATATCTACAGGGTGCAACATCCACGATGCAAGGTGCAACATCCGTCCGAAATGGCGAAACAGTGCCGTACGACTTTTAGAATTGCGTGCATGGATTTGAAACGGAATAGTACCATGGTGCACCACTCTCCAGCGATGGTGAATCGAAGACGAGACACGGTAATCCCGTTGTTATCCCATTTTTTGGTCAAAACTAGAATATCAACAAACTGGCAAGGAATGATGGATGTCGGGATTGAAAATCGATTAGAAGCGAGGCAAGAGTTCGTTCGGTATTCGAACTCCCCCTGGTTCATTCGGCATTCTCGGATCCGAAGGCTCATTCGGCATTCCCGAATATGAAGGGATCATTCGGCATTCTATAAGCTCCATTCGGTAGTACCCTCACCGAACCACCACCTCTCCACGCCACTGCCGAATCACCCCTGCCTCCATTCCACTGCCGAATCACCCTTATCTCCACTACCTACCGATCCCACCATACCGAACCAGCTGCCGGACTAACTACTGCCGAACCAACCTCCTCTACCTACCATACTACCGAACCAACCACCGGTCCAGCTCCATCTCCACGCTACCACCGGTCCAACCTACCACCGAACCCCTATCTCCACTACCTGCCGAATCACCCATGTTACCACTCACCGCCGAACCAAGACGCTGCCGAACCAGAATGCTGCAAGGCCAGATTGCATCAGCCCAAGCCCACCAGCAGCTATATACATTCAAGACCTCCGCCCCCAGCCTCACTCTATAAATAAAGGGGCAAGGGTACAACAGTGAGAGACAAGTTTGAGAGCTCAAACCTGGAAGGAACTTTCAAACAACTTTCATACACTTGTACTACAAGCTTTGTACTCGTAATCGGATTGGAAAAGGAGAATAACATATAAAGTGGACGTAGGCACATTTTGGCCGAACCACTATAAATCTGTGTGTCTTTTACAGTTCAGTCCCTGCTTTTTACGTATTTGCATAAACCACCTAAATCATTACGAACAACATAAAAATACGACTTGGAGTTGTTTGCCCATCTTTTGTGCAAACGTATTTGGGTTATTTGCTGAGATCTGTGATTTGTGTTTGAATATCGCTGATTTATATTCATATACTGGTGCTTTCACGGTATTGGGTGTTTGTGCCCATTTTTTACGCAAACATTTTGGTACTTTCACTGAGAAGGACCAGCACCCGCTACATCGGATAGAAGTTTGGATTTGGAAGACAATGACTAGGCAAAACAGTAGAAGGCTAAGGGCTGAGAGAAGCCAACAGGGAGGAAGTCAACAAGCATCCTCCGGAGGTGAGGAAGGACCGGCTTCGATCTACATAACCCGGGATGAAATGGAAGCCATAACAAATTCACTGCAAGAGAGGTTGTTGAAAAGTCAACAGGAAATGATGCAAACTTTCTTGGAGCAAATGAGAGCTGCAGGGATGCAGAACTTAGGAACAGCTACAACGGCTGTGGATGCAGGACAAGAAGCTAGGGTTACGGAACCCAATGAAGGACAGGATACGGAGCCAGGTGGCAATCAACAAGGGCTTGGGGGCAGGCCCACAGGATTCAACACAGGAGAACCTTTGGAAGGAGTTCAACAGGCTAGAACCAACGTTGCTACTAACGAGCTACACGAAGAGTATGTACCGGAGTTCCCTCGGGGACAACCCCCGACAGACAATGGTGGATTGGTAGATATAATCAGGAAGACTGTGCGAGGTGGTTTGACCAACGGAGACTTGGAAGGAGTAAACAGGAGTCCGTTCACTCGGGAAATAAGGATGGCTCAGAATCCACCTAAGTTCAAGTTACCTAGCGTGGAGGTATACAATGGCAAGGAAGACCCTACGGATCACTTGATGAGATACACCAGACACATGGAGGTGCTGGGGGCATCAGAGGAGGTGATGGCCCGATGCTTCCCTTTGTACTTGACGGACTTAGCTGCGATGTGGTTCAGGCAGCTGGAAGAAGGATCTATCAGGACTTGGAGGGAATTGGTGGAAAGGTTTTTGGGACAGTTTCGGGTTCATGTCAAGAGACCGAAGAACGTGATGACATTGACATCGGTAAGGCAAAGGATGGATGAATCGCTTATAACTCGATTCAGTGCCGCAGTTGCTTCGGTGGATCGGCCTGATCCATCGATGGTTTTAATGGCAGCAGTATCAGGAGTTAGGGAGAACTCGGATTTCAAGGTATCTCTGACACGAGATCCCCCACGGAATCTCGACGAATTCTTTCATGAGGCAGAAAGGTTCCTTCGACAAGAAGATGCGAGTACGGATTTAAAATTGAAAACGGTTAATGCAGTTGAGGTGGGAGGACCATCCAGCAATGGTTCGGATAAAGACAAAGGAAAAAGGAAGTTGGACGGTGATTCTGGAAATGCTAGGAAGCAATGGAAGGATCCAAAGTTTTCCACATACACAGGATTGAACGAGACACTGGAGCGGATATACCTGGATACTTGAAATCGCCTTCACTACCGGAGGCCGGCTAGGAGAGAACCAACAGAACGGGAAAGGACATCGAGAAGGCACTGTCTCTTCCATGATTTGGATGGACACGACACCAACAGCTGCAGGCACTTAAAGGACATAATTGAGGAGCATGTGAGGAATGGACAGCTGCCACAATATGTTGGACCTCGGAATGCAACAGCGAGGCAGGAGCAACCGCCGCCTGCCTCAAGCTACGATGGTGGGAGGCCCAGGAATGATGGTCGGTTGATCGTCCCTTGACCAGGTTAATATGAAATAAGTAGCAAACTATTGGCAAGCAACCAAGTCATTTACACATGTACGGGGACGGAGATGGCCCCTAGGCATGCTCTGAATGATAATAAGCTGCGATGCTATGGTTTGTGAAATTTATCTTTTGCTTTTGGATTGGACACTGCTTTTCTTTTTGGTTTTCGGTTTTGGAGCTTGGATTGAGCTCCTGGTTTTTCTCGCCTTTTGATTTGGATTTTCCTCTGGACGATTATTTTCAACTTTGGATGCTGATTTGGATTTCTAGTTTTCTGGTTTTGGATTTGGATTTTGAATTTGGATTCTGGATTTGGATTTTCGGATTTGGATTCTGGATTTGGATTTTGGATTTGGATTTGGATTTTGGATTGGATTTTGATTGGATTTTTATCTGATTTTTGATAAACGGTCGTCGGGTATGGATTATGCCTGGCAAGGGGTGAGTCGCTTTGCCCGAACGTGGTAAATTGACTCATTCAGGTCGTCGAGTATGGACTATGCTCGGCAAGGGTCCGGAGTGACCAGGATTCGGCCTAGGACTTAGGCCCTATATTATCAATTGTTATTTTCAGGTCGTCGAGTATGGACAATGCTCGGCAAGGGTCCGGAGAGACCAGGATTCGGCTTAGGACTTAAGCCATGGCATTGTACAGTGCCCAGGGACACTGGGCCAAGGTCGTCAAGTGTGGATTACGCTTGGCAAGAACTCGGAGAGGTTAGCTCAACGTCCAGGGACACTGGACCAAGATCGTCAAGTGTGAATTGCGCTTGGCAAGAACCCGGAGAGGTTAGCTCAACATCCAGGGACACTGGACCAAGGTTGTCATGTGTGGATTACGCTCGACAAGAACACGAGGAGGCTGGCTTAACGTCTAGGGACACTGGATCACGACCGTCAGGTGTGGATTGCACTTGACAAGAGCCTGGAGAGGTTATGGATTTGGATATCGACCCAGAGAGGTCCTGGATTCGGTTATTGGCTATTGGATAAGGATGGTTTGGGGCTCGGTTGTCGAGTTCGGATGGACATGGAATTGGCTCAAGCTTTGGTTATTGGATTTGGAATTGGATATCGACTCGGAGCAGTCAAGGATGATCTACTCTGCCGATATGGCTATGGACCTTGGATATTGGATTCGGAACTATTCAAAACACGCCTTGTTATCACAAGGCATGTTTTGGGGGGCAAAGTGTTATCCCATTTTTTGGTCAAAACTAGAATATCAACAAACTGGCAAGGAATGATGGATGTCGGGATTGAAAATCGATTGGAAGCGAGGCAAGAGTTCGTTCGGTATTCGAACTACCCCTGGTTCATTCGGCATTCTCAGATCCGAAGGCTCATTCGGCATTCCCGAATATGAAGGGATCATTCGGCATTCTATAAGCTCCATTCGATAGTACCCTCACCGAACCACCACCTCTCCACGCCACTGCCGAATCACCCCTGCCTCCATTCCACTGCCGAATCACCCTTATCTCCACTACCTACCGAACCAACCATACCGAACCAGCTACCGGACTAACTACTGCCGAACCAACCTCCTCTACCTACCATACTACCGAACCAACCACCGGTCCAGCTCCATCTCCACGCTACCACCGGTCCAACCTACCACCGAACCCCTATCTCCACTACCTGCCGAATCACCCATGTTACCACTCACCGCCAAACCAAGACGCTGCCGAACTAGAATGCTGCAAGGCCAGATTGCATCAGCCCAAGCCCACCAGCAGCTATATACATCCAAGACCTCCGCCCCCAGCCTCACTCTATAAATAAAGGGGCAAGGGTACAACAATGAGAGACAAGTTTGAGAGCTCAAACCTGGAAGGAACTTTCAAACAACTTTCATACACTTGTACTACAAGCTTTGTACTCGTAATCGGATTGGAAAAGGAGAATAACATATAAAATGGACGTAGGCACATTTTGGCCGAACCACTATAAATCTGTGTGTCTTTTACAGTTCAGTCCCTGCTTTTTACGTATTTGCATAAACCACCTAAATCATTACGAACAACATAAAAATACGACTTGGAGTTGTTTGCCCATCTTTTGTGCAAACGTATTTGGGTTATTTGCTGAGATCTGTGATTTGTGTTTGAATATCGTTGATTTATATTCGTACACTGGTGCTTTCACGGTATTGGGTGTTTGTGACCATTTTTTACGCAAACACCCGTTTTACCGTAAAAATCCATGTGTCGAAAAAACGAAGGGTAAAAAACTTGCGAGACCCGATTGAGATTCGGGTTGTCCTTTTTAGGCATTAATCTATCCGTTGACGGCTGAAAGCAGTTAAAGCCAGAGAACTCGTCGAGGCCTTCGTTTTGACAGGTTATGGCTCCCGTAACTATAAACGAGCAAAAAATTATGGCCGTCCGAATAATCGATATCTACAGGGTGCAACATCCACGGTGCAAGGTGCAACATCCGTCCGAAATGGCGAAACAGTGCCGTACGACTTTTAGAAATGCGTGCTTGGATTTGAAATGGAACAGTACCATGGTGCACCACTCTCTAACGATGGTAAATCGAAGACAAGCCACGGTAATCCCGTTTTACCTTAAAATCCACGTGTCGAAAAAACGAAGGGTAAAAAACTTACGAGACCCGATTGAGATTCGGGTTGTCCTTTTTGGGCATTAGTCTATCCGTTGACGGCTGAAAGCTGTCAAAGCCGTAGAACTCATCGAGGCCTTCGTTTTGACAGGTTATGGCTCCCGTAACTCTAAACGAGCCAGATGTTATGGCCGTCCGAATAATCGATATCTACAGGGTGCAACATCCATGGTGCAAGGTGCAACATCCGTCCGAAATGGCGAAACAGTGTCGTACGACTTTTAGAAATGCGTGCACGGATTTGAAACGGAACAGTACCATGGTGCACCACTCTCCAGCGATGGTGAATCGAAGACGAGCCACGGTAATCCCGTTTTACCGTAAAAATCCAAGTGTCGAAAAAACGAAGGATAAAAAATTTACGAGACCCGATTGAGATTCGAGTTGTCCTTTTTGGGCATTAATCATTCCGTTGATGGCTGAAAGCTGTCAAAGCCGTAGATCTCATCGAGGCCTTCATTTTGACAGGTTATGGCTCCCGTAACTCTAAACGAGCCAGATGTTATGGTCGTCCGAATAATCGATATCTACAGGGTGCAACATCCACGGTGCAAGGTGCAACATCCGTCCGAAATGGCGAAACAGTGTCGCACGACTTTTAGAATTGCGTGCATGGATTTGAAACGGAACTGTACGATGGTGCACCACTCTCCAGTGATGGTGAATCGAAGACGAGCCATAGTAATACCGTTTTAACGTAAAAATCCACGTGTTGAAAAAACGAAGGGCAAAAAACTTGCAAGACCCGATTGAGATTCGGGTTGTCCTTTTTGGGCATTAATCTATCTATTGACGACTGAAAGCTATCAATCCCGTAACTCTAAACGAGCTAGAAGTTATGGCCCCCGTAACTCTAAACCAGCCAGAAGTTATGGCCGTCCGAATAATCGATATCTACAGGGTGCAACATCCACGGTGCAAGGTGCAACATCCGTCCGAAATGGCGAAACAGTGTCGTACGAATTTTAGAAATGTGTGCATGGATTTGAAATGGAACAGTACCATGGTGCGCCACTCTCCAACGAAGGTAAATCGAAGACCAGCCATGGTAATCCCGTTTTACCGTAAAAATCCACGTGTCGAAAAAACGAAGGGTAAAAAACTTACGAGACCCGATTGAGATTCGGGTTGTCCTTTTTGGGAATTAATCTATCCGTTGACGGCTAAAAGCTATCAAATCCGTAGAACTCATCGAGACCTTCGTTTTGACAGGTTATCGCTACAGTAACTCTAAACGAGCCAGAAGTTATGGCCGTCCGAATAATCGATATCTGCATGGTGCAACATCCACAGTGCAAGGTGCAACATCCGTCCGAAATGGCGAAACAGTGTCGTACGACTTTTAGAATTGCGTGCATGGATTTGAAACGGAACCGTACCATGGTTCACCACTCTCCAGCGATGGTGAATCGAAGACGAGCCACGGTAATCCCGTTTTACCGTAAAAATCCACGTGTCGAAAAAACGAAGGGTAAAAAACTTACGAGACCCGATTGAGATTCAGGTTGTCCTTTTTGGGCATTAATCTATCCGTTGACAGCTGAAAGCTATCAAAGCCATAGAACTCATCGAGGCCTTCATTTTGACAGGCTATCGCTCCCGTAACTCTAAACGAGCCGGAAGTTATGGCCGTCCGAATAATCGATATCTACAGGGTGCAACATCCACGGTGCAAGGTGCAACATCCGTCCGAAATGGCGAAACAGTGCCGTGCGACTTTTGGAATTGCATGCATGGATTAGAAACGGAACAGTACCATGGTGCACAACTCTCCAGTGATGGTGAATCGAAGACGAGCCACGGTAATCCCGTTTTACCGTAAAAATCCACGTGTCGAAAGAACGAAGGGTAAAAAATTTGCGAGACCCGATTGAGATTCGGGTTGTCCTTTTTCGGCATTAATCTATCCATTGACGGCTGAAAGCAGTCAATGCCGTAGAACTCATCGAGGCCTTCGTTTTGACTGGTTATGGCTCCCGTAACTCTAAACGAGCCAGAAGTTATGGCCGTCCGAATAATCGATATCTATAGGGTGCAACATCCACGGTGCAAGGTGCAACATCCGTCCGAAATGGCGAAAAAGTGTCGTACGACTTTTAGAAATGCGTGCTTGGATTTGAAACGGAACAGTACCATGGTGCACCACTCTCCAACGATGGTAAATCGAAGATGAGCCACGGTAATCCCGTTTTACCGTAAAAATCCACGTGTCGAAATAACGAAGAGTAAAAAACTTACGAGACCCGATTGAGATTCGGGTTGTCCTTTTTGGGCATTAATCTATCCGTTGACGGCTAAAAGCTGTCAAAGCCGTAGAACTCATCGAGGCCTTCGTTTTGACAGGTTGTGGCTCCCGTAAATCTAAACGAGCCAGAAGTTATGGCCGTCCGAATAATCGATATCTACAGGGTGCAACATCCACGGTGCAAGGTGCAACATCCGTCCGAAATGGCGAAACAGTGCCGTACGACTTTTAGAAATGTGTGCATGGATTTGAAACGGAACAGTACCATGGTGCACCACTCTCCAGCGATGGTGAATCCAAGACGAGCCATGGTAATCCCGTTTTACCGTAAAAATCCAAGTGTCGAAAAAACGAAGGGTAAAAAACCTACGAGACCCGATTGAGATTCGGCTTGTCCTTTTTGGACATTAATCTATCCGTTGATGGCTGAATGCCGTCTAAGCCATAGAACTCATCGAGGCCTTCTTTTTGACAGGTTATGGCTCCCGTAACTCTAAAAGAGCCAGAAGTTATGGCCGTCCCAATAATCGATATCTACAGGGTGCTACATCCACGGTGCAATGTGCAAAATCCGTCCGAAATGGCGAAACAGTGCCGTACGACTTTTAGAAATGCGTGCTTGGATTTGAAACAGAATAGTACCTTGGTGCACCACTCTCTAGCGATGGTGAATGGAAGAACAGCCACGACAATCCTGTTTTACCTTAAAAATCCACGTGTCGAAAAAACGAAGGGTAAAAAACTTACGAGACCCGATTGAGATTCGGGCTGTCCTTTTTGGACATTAATCTATCCTTTGACGGCTAAAAGCTAGCAAAACCATAGAACTCATCGAGGCCTTTGTTTTGACAGGTTATGGCTCTGGTAACTCTAAACGAGCTAGAAGTTATGGCCGTACGAGATATCTACAGGGTGCAACATCCACGATGCAAGGTGCAACATCCGTCCGAAATGGCGAAACAGCGCCGTACGACTTTTAGAATTGCGTGCATGGATTTGAAACGGAACAGTACCATGGTGTACCACTCTCCAGCGATGGAGAATCGAAGACGAGACACGGTAATCCCGTTTTACCGTAAAAATCCACGTGTCGAAAAAACGAAGGGTAAAAAACTTGCGAGAACCGATTGAGATTCGAGTTGTCCTTTTTACGCATTAATATATCTGTTGACGGCTGAAAGCAGTCAAAGCCGTAGAACTCATCGAGGCCTTCGTTTTGACAGTTTATTGCTCCCGTAACTATAAACGAGCAAAAGATTATGGCCGTCCGAATAATCGATATGTACAGGGTGCAACATCCACGGTGCAAGGTGGAACATCCGTCCGAAATGGAGAAACAGTGCCGTACGACTTTTAGAAATGCGTGCTTGGATTTGAAACGAAACAGTATCATGGTGCACCACTCTCTAACGATGGTAAATCGAAGACGAGCCACGGTAATCCCGTTTTACCGTAAAAATCAACGTGTCGAAAAAACGAAGGGTAAAAAACTTACGAGACCGGATTGAGATTCGGGTTGTCCTTTTTGGGCATTAATCTATCCATTGACGGCTGAAAGCTGTCAAAGCCGTAGAACTCATTGCGGCCTTCGTTTTGACAGGTTATGGCTCCCGTAACTCTAAACGAGCCAGAAGTTATGGCCGTCCAAATAATCGATATCTACAGGGTGCAACATCCACGGTGCAAGGTGCAACATCCGTCCGAAATGGCGAAACAGTGTCGTACGACTTTTAGAAATGCGTGCATGGATTTGAAATGGAACAGTACCATGGTGCACCACTCTCCAGCGATGGTGAATCGAAGACGAGCCACGGTAATCCCGTTTTACCGTAAAAATCCACGTGTCGAAAAAACGAAGGGTAAAAAACTTACGAGACCCGATTGAGATTCAGGTTGTCCTTTTTGGGCATTAATCTATCCGTTGACGGCTGAAAGCTATCAAAGCCCTAGAACTCATCGAGGCCTTCATTTTGACAGGCTATCGCTCCCGTAACTCTAAACGAGCCGGAAGTTATGGCCGTCCGAATAATCGATATCTACAGGGTGCAACATCCACGGTGCAAGGTGCAACATCCGTCCGAAATGGCGAAACAGTGCCGTACGACTTTTAGAATTGCGTGCATGGATTTGAAATTGAACAGTACCATGGTGCACCACTCTCCAGCGATGGTGAATCGAAGACGAGCCACGGTAATCCCGTTTTACCGTAAAAATCCACGTGTCGAAAAAACGAAGGGTAAAAAACTTACGAGACCCGATTGAGATTCAGGTTGTCCTTTTTGGGCATTAATCTATCCGTTGACGGCTGAAAGCTATCAAAGCCATAGAACTCATCGAGGCCTTCATTTTGACAGGCTATCGCTCCCGTAACTCTAAACGAGCCGGAAGTTATGGCCGTCCGAATAATCGATATCTACAGGGTGCAACATCCACGGTGCAAGGTGCAACATCCGTCCGAAATGGCGAAACAGTGCCGTACGACTTTTAGAATTGCGTGCATGGATTTGAAATTGAACAGTACCATGGTTCACCACTCTCCAGCGATGGTGAATCGAAGACCAGCCACGGTAATCCCGTTTTACCGTAAAAATCCACGTGTCGAAAAAACGAAGGGTAAAATACTTGCGAGACCCGATTGAGATTCAGATTGTCCTTTTTGGGCATTAATCTATCTGTTGACGACTGAAAGCTATCAAAGCCGTAGAACTCATCAAGGCCTTCGTTTTGACAGGTCATGGCTCCCTTAACTCTAAACGAGCCAGAAGTTATGGCCGTCCGAATAATCGATATCTACAGGGTGCAACATCCACGGTGCAAGGTGCAACATCCGTCCGAAATGGCGAAACAGTGTCGTACGACTTTTAGAAATGCGTGCTTGGATTTGAAACGGAACAGTACCATGGTGCACCACTCTCCAACGATGGTAAATCGAAGACGAGCCACGGTAATCCCGTTTTACCGTAAAAATCCACGTGTCGAAAAAACAAAGGGCAAAAAACTTACGAGACCCGATTGAGATTCGGGTTGTCCTTTTTGGGCATTAATCCATCCGTTGACGGCTGAAAGCAGTCAAAGCTGTAGAACTCATCGAGGCCTTCGTTTTGATAGGTTATGGCTCCCGTAACTCTAAATGAGCCAGAACTCATGGCCGTCCGAATAATCGATATCTATAGGGTGCAACATCCACGGTGCAAGGTGCAACATCCGTCCGAAATGAAGAAACGGTGTCGTACGACTTTTAGAATTGCGTGCATGGATTTGAATCAGAACAGTACCATGGTGCACCACTCTCCAGCGATGGTGAATCGAAGACGAGCCACGGTAATCCCGTTTTACCGTAAAAATCCACGTGTCGAAAAAACGAAGGGTAAAGAACTTGCAGACCCGATTGAGATTAGGGTTGTCCTTTTTGGTCATTAATATATCCGTTGACGGTTGAAAGCATCCAAAGCCGTAGAACTCATCAAGGCGTTCGTTTTGACAGGTTATGGCTTCCGTAACTCTAAACGAGCCAGAAGTTATGGCCGTCTGAATAATCGATATCTACAGGGTGCAACATCCACGATGCAAGGTGCAACATCCGTCCGAAATGGCGAAAAAGTGCCATACGACTTTTAGAATTGCGAACATGGATTTGAAACGGAACAGTACCATGGTGTACCACTCTCCAGCGATGGTGAATCGAAGACGAGCCACGGTAATCCCGTTTCACCGTAAAAATCCACGTGTCGAAAAAGCGAAGGGTAAAAAACTTGCAAGACCCGATTGAGATTGTGGTTGGCCTTTTTGGGCGTTAATCTATCCGTTGACGGTTGAAAGCTGTCAAAGCCGTTGAACTCATCGAGGCCTTCGTTTTGACAGGTAATGGCTGTCGTAACTCTAGACGAGCCAGAAGTTATGGCCTTCCGAATAATCGATATCTACAGGGTTCAACATCCACGGTGCAAGGTGCAACATCCGTCCGAAATGGCAAAACAATGCCGTACGACTTTTAGAACCACATGCATGGATTTGAAACGGAACAGTACCATGGTGCACCACTCTCCAGCAAAGGTAAATCGAAGACCAACCACGGTTATCCCGTTTTACCGTAAAAATCCACGTGTCGAAAAAACGAAGGGTAAAAAACTTACAAGACCCGATTGAGATTCGGGTTGCCTTTTTGGGCATTACTCTATCCGTTGATGGCTGAAAGCTGTCAAACCCATAAAACATATCGAGGCCTTCGTTTTGACAAGTTATGGCTCCTGTAACTCTACACGAGCCAGAAGTTATGGCCGTCCGAATAATCGATATCTATAGGGTGCAACATCCACGGTGCAAGGTGCAACATCTGTCCGAAATGGCGAAACAGTGCCGTACGAATTTTAGAAACGCGTGCATGGATTTGAAACGGAACAGTACCATGGTGCACCACTCTCCAGCGATGGTGAATCGAAGACCAGCCACGGCAATCCCGTTTTACCGTAAAAATCCACGTGTCGAAAAAACGAAGGGTAAAAAACTTAGGAGACCCGATTGAGATTCGGGTTGTCCTTTTTGGGCATTAATCTATCCGTTGACGGGTGAAAGCTATAAAAGCCGTTGTTTGCGCCAAAATTGGTCACAAACACCCAAGGTCGTGAAAGCACCCGTTTACGTGTTCAATTCGATAATATTCAGCACAGAACTCAGCAACAATCAGTATAGAATTCAGCTCTAAGTAACAAATCACAGTAATTCACAAGCAACAATCACAAACACAGGATTTATAGTGGTTCGGCGTTCGTGCCTACGTCCACTTTGAAGGGTTTCTCTTTATTGCTTTGCTCGATTCAATCGATTACAATGGATTACAGCTGACAATTGCTTTGAAATCTGAATGCAACAGCGATTCTGATAGTTAAACTTGAATCCGGCAGAGTCTTGGCGTTCAATGGCGGAAAGATCCCCTTTTCTGAAGGCTTCAGGGTGCTATTTATAGGCGTTGGAGGCCCAGATCTTGCTGAAACTTCGTGAGACTCCTTCTGGCACGTGAGTGGGCCCACGCGACCGACCCCACCAAGTTTCGTCTCGATCTGACATCGGTTCGAAGTGATTTCGAACCCATCAATAAATGGTCCAATCGAGCTGAAACTTGGCAGGAACAATCTTTACCTCACATGGAAGATACTGTGAAAATTTGGTTGCATTTGGATCTATGGTTAAGGAGATATGCTCGGTTCGAAATCGACACCTTCGGTTGGCTGAGGCGTTCGAACCCATTATTTCGAACCCTTCGCTTCGAATCCATCAGTGCACGTGAGCTTGCAGTGACGTGGCGCGCAATATTCGAATCGATCCTAACTTATCTCCGAATGGACCGCTTCGACTCCGTGAACTACGGCGAACACGTCCTCCAAACCAATTGACTCGGTGGATTCGAAATAGGAAGCACTCTTGGTTTCGAACGTGACATTCGAATCCAGGAATTCTTATGGGTTCGAAGTTGATCGGTTCGAATTGGGTTATTCGATGGGTTCGAAGTGAGGATGTGAGGCCGAGTGAAGTCGTGGATTCGAAGGTATGCTACTGTGGTGGGTTCGAAGGTAATGGAGTCGAAGGCGATGGAGTCGAGGCTGGGTACTAGCTGATGGGTTCGAACATCATGGGTTCGAAGGCAAGGGCGTGGATGGGTTCGAACTAGGTGGTTTCGAAGGAGAGGGCGTGGATGGTTTCGAACAGCATGGTTTCGAAAAGGATGGGTTCGAAATTCATGGTTTCGAACCGGACAATGACTATTTCTCTTCACACTGAATCCATCATATCTTGAGCATACGAACTCGGATTGACTTGAAACTTGAAATGATGGCTCCTACAACCTTTCTTGTCGTGTCCTATCAATCGTGGCCTGATCCGGACTCGGGCAAAATTCATCGATATCCATAGCTAAGTGATGTATAACCAATCTCTAAGACGGACTGTTTCCCGTTTTCGACCAATCTTTTGATATCACGGCTTTGCCAAAAAGCGGGATAACATTTTGCCCCCCAAAACATGCCTTGCGGTAGGAAGGTGTGTTTTGTAATGCTTCGAGTTGGATGTTCGTATCCGGTTATCAACCTGCAAAGAACTCGATAGTTTCATATGGACTCAAATGACGATCGTTCGAGATCGAGCTATTTGGGATGAAGCGCGGCCGTTCGTGGTCAAGCGTCAACTTCAAATGACGATCGTTCGCGATCGAGTCATTCGAGGTGAAGTGCGACCGTGCGCGGTCGAGCGTATAAATCCATGCTTCGATCGTTCGGGATCGTATGCTGCTTGAGGTGAATCGGGACCGTTCGCGGTCCGTGCCGTTCGTGGCATAAGATCGAATAGGACCGTTAGCGGTCGATGCCGTTCGCGGCGAATGATGAGATGGGACCGTTCGCGGTCGACTGCCGTTCGTGGCAAATGATGATCGTTCGCGACCAAGTGCCGTTCAAGGCGAATTGTGACCGTTCGAGGTCGGTTTTCATAATCAGTGAGCCATGACCGTTCGCGATCAATGGCGTTCGAGGCAGGAAGCGATCGTTCGCGATCGTGTGCCGTTCGAGGCGAATCTGTGACCGTTCGCGGTCGTGTGCCGTTCGAGGCGGAGGGTGATCGTTCGCGATCGTGTGCCGTTCGAGGCGAATTTGTGACCGTTCGCGGTCGGGTTTCGGACCTCAAGTGACGACCGTTCGCGATCAAGCCATTTGAGGTAAGGCGAGTTATGACTGTTCGAAGTCGGGTGCCGTTCGTGGCGGATTGTGACCGTTCGAGGTCGGATGCCGTTCGAGGCGAATTGTGTGTGTGCCCGGGAGGGCTTGGTGTTATCGATGCCAGGGTCACGTTCGGGTGAGTTCCTGGATCGTTTATAGGGGCGGTTCATCGCCGTCTCAGAGCTTACCTAGGGACCGTTCGCGACCCTGTACATGTGCAAGCAGCCTAGCCATTCCAGAGTTATCAAAATCAAATAATTATCAAACAGATGAGTTCCAAAAACAATGTCCAGATAAACAAAGTCCAAACGTTCAAATCAAAATGAAACGAAAGTAAAGCATGGATGTCAAAGTGTAAGTTCCCACTACGAAACGGTCGGTGATCACTCAGAGCATGCCTGGAGATCGTTCGCGATCTCGCGCATGTGTAAATGATTTAATTGTGGTAGTGGAAGCTTACGACTTGTTCATCGTTATTTCATTCAGTTGATAACCAAACGGTGCCTTGATTCAGGATCGCCTCTAGCTGACGTGGATGGTGGTCGCTCTGGTTCCGCCACAGGAGCTCGCCTCCTTACATACTGAGGGAGCATACCGTTCCTGATATGCCCTTCCACCTCATCCTTCAGGTGCCTACAATCATTAGTAGTATGACCATTTAATTCATGGAATACACAGAACTTATCTGATTTCCTTTCGTCTGAGGTAGGATCCCTTCGCATCGGCCTACGGTACGGAATCTGTTCTTTGGTATCCTGATAAATTCGTTCCAGGCTCTCGTTCAACTCAGTGTAGGTGGTGAATCGCGGCTCCCTCCGTTGCCGCTTTGATCTGTCTCTGTCATTCTCAATCTTTCTTTTACCTTTATCTTTGTCCGAGTCCCTTCTAGGGGCGTCTTTGAGTGCAAAAATTTCTATCCCATCTCCTTCTTCTCTCTCGGCATTCGCATCTTCTAATCGTAAAAACTTTTCCGCTTCATGATAGAATTCCTCTAGATCAATGGGTGGATCTTTAGTCAATGAATTTTTGAACTCTGTGCCGTCAGCTATTCCGGACACGGCTGCCATTACTACCATGGATGGATCTGCTCTATCCACTGAAGCTGCTGCAGCATTAAATCGTGCTAGATAACTTCTCAAGGTCTCTCCAGCCTTTTGCTTTAGGGTTGCCAGAGTCATCACGTTCTTGGGTCTGGTAATATGAACCCTGAATTGTCTCATAAATCTCTCCACTAAACCATTCCATGTACCGATGGATCCGTTCTCCAACTGTCTAAACCATAGTGCGGCGATATCTGTCAAATACAATGGAAAACACCGGGCCATAACCTCCTCCGATGCCCCCAGTACTTCCATATGCCTCATATATTTTGTCAGGTGGACCGTGGGGTCCGCTCTCCCGTCATACATATCCAACGATGGTAGTTTGAAATCAGGTGGGTTCCTAGCTTGCCTGATTGCTGAAGTAAAAGGACTTCTATTGACATCTTCCAAATCTTTGTTCACCATACCGCCTCTCAAAGCTCTCCTAACTATCTCTGCCAATCGGTCGTTGTCTCCGAGATGTAATCCTTGTTCACTACTTCCAACCTGCCCCCCGAGCTCACGAGGTAACCCCGGGATCTGCCCCCTTGACTGAGCGTTCGCATCTCTACTACTACCGGGTTGCGCAGATGCTCCTCTTTCTCTTTCCAAGATTGGGTCAACATTCTCCATATGTGTGCCCCCTAGCTCTGGTGCTATGCCGGATGGTCCCGCTCCGTTCTGGGCTCCATTGGCTTCTCTATTCTGTGCCCCAAGCTGTCCTATCTGTTGAAGTAAACTCTGGATCATTTCCTCTTGCCTCTTCATCATAGTTTCCATCTCGTCCCTCGTGATGTATATCGATGGTTGATTTGCTCCTGAGGAAGCCTCTTGGCTTCCCTGTGGTTCGCTTCTCTCTGTCCTTGGCCTCCTACTCGATTGTCTTGCCATAATTCCTAAATCTGAACTCCTATATTTTCAAAATCAACTTTTTCCTGAATCAGTTCTCAGTGAAAGCACCAAAATGTTTGCGCCAAAATTGGTCACAAACACCCAAGGTCGTGAAAGCACCCGTTTACGTGTTCAATTCGATAATATTCAGCACAGAACTCAGCAACAATCAGTATAGAATTCAGCTCTAAGTAACAAATCACAGTAATTCACAAGCAACAATCACAAACACAGGATTTATAGTGGTTCGGCGTTCGTGCCTACGTCCACTTTGAAGGGTTTCTCTTTATTGCTTTGCTCGATTCAATCGATTACAATGGATTACAGCTGACAATTGCTTTGAAATCTGAATGCAACAGCGATTCTGATAGTTAAACTTGAATCCGGCAGAGTCTTGGCGTTCAATGGCGGAAAGATCCCCTTTTCTGAAGGCTTCAGGGTGCTATTTATAGGCGTTGGAGGCCCAGATCTTGCTGAAACTTCGTGAGACTCCTTCTGGCACGTGAGTGGGCCCACGCGACCGACCCCACCAAGTTTCGTCTCGATCTGACATCGGTTCGAAGTGATTTCGAACCCATCAATAAATGGTCCAATCGAGCTGAAACTTGGCAGGAACAATCTTTACCTCACATGGAAGATACTGTGAAAATTTGGTTGCATTTGGATCTATGGTTAAGGAGATATGCTCGGTTCGAAATCGACACCTTCGGTTGGCTGAGGCGTTCGAACCCATTATTTCGAACCCTTCGCTTCGAATCCATCAGTGCACGTGAGCTTGCAGTGACGTGGCGCGCAATATTCGAATCGATCCTAACTTATCTCCGAATGGACCGCTTCGACTCCGTGAACTACGGCGAACACGTCCTCCAAACCAATTGACTCGGTGGATTCGAAATAGGAAGCACTCTTGGTTTCGAACGTGACATTCGAATCCAGGAATTCTTATGGGTTCGAAGTTGATCGGTTCGAATTGGGTTATTCGATGGGTTCGAAGTGAGGATGTGAGGCCGAGTGAAGTCGTGGATTCGAAGGTATGCTACTGTGGTGGGTTCGAAGGTAATGGAGTCGAAGGCGATGGAGTCGAGGCTGGGTACTAGCTGATGGGTTCGAACATCATGGGTTCGAAGGCAAGGGCGTGGATGGGTTCGAACTAGGTGGTTTCGAAGGAGAGGGCGTGGATGGTTTCGAACAGCATGGTTTCGAAAAGGATGGGTTCGAAATTCATGGTTTCGAACCGGACAATGACTATTTCTCTTCACACTGAATCCATCATATCTTGAGCATACGAACTCGGATTGACTTGAAACTTGAAATGATGGCTCCTACAACCTTTCTTGTCGTGTCCTATCAATCGTGGCCTGATCCGGACTCGGGCAAAATTCATCGATATCCATAGCTAAGTGATGTATAACCAATCTCTAAGACGGACTGTTTCCCGTTTTCGACCAATCTTTTGATATCACGGCTTTGCCAAAAAGCGGGATAACAGCCGTAGAACTCATCGAGGCCTTCGTTTTGACAGGTTATGGCTCCCGTAACTCTAAACGAGCCAAAAGTTATGGCCGTTCGAATAATCGAAAGCTACAGGGTGCAACATCCACGGTGCAAGGTTCAACATCCGTCCGAAATGGAGAAACAATGCCATACGACTTTTAGAATTACGTGCATGGATTTGAAATGGAACAGTATCATGGTGCACCACTCTCCAGCGACGGTGAAACGAAGACGAGCCACGGTAATCCCGTTTTACCGTAAAAATCCACGTGTCGAAAAAATGAAGCGTAAAAAACTTGCGAGACCCGATTGAGATTCGGGTTGTCCTTTTTGGGCATTAATCTATCCGTTGACGGCTGAAAGCTATCAAAGCCATAGAACTCATCGAGGCCTTCATTTTGACAGGTTATGGCTCCCGTAACTCTAAACAAGCCGGAAGTTATGGCCGTCCGAATAATCGATATCTACAGAGTGCAACATTCACGGTGCAAGTTGCAACATCCGTCCGAAATGGCGAAACAGTGCCATACGACTTTTCGAAATGTGTACATGGATTTGAAATGGAATAGTACCATGGTGCACCACTCTCCAGCGATGGTGAATCGAAGACGAGCCACGGTAATCCCGTTTTACAGTAAAAATCCACGTGTCGAAAAAACGAAGCGTAAAAAACTTGCGAGACCCGATTGAGATTCGGGTTGTCCTTTTTGGGCATTAATCTATCCGTTGACGGCTGAAAGCTGTCAAAGCCGTAGAACTCATCGAGTCCTTCGTTTTGACAAGTTATGGCTCCCGTAACTATAAACGAGCCAGACGTTATGGCCGTGCGAATAATCGATATCTACAGGGTGCAACATCCACGGTGTAAGGTGCAACATCCGTCCGAAATGGCGAAACAATGCCGTACGACTTTTACAAATGTGTGATTGATTTGAAACAGAATAGTACCATGGTGCACCACTCTCCAGCGAAGGTAAATCGAAGACCAGCCACGGTAATCCCGTTTTACCGTAAAAATCCACGTGTCGAAAAAACGAAGGGTAAAAAACTTACGAGACCCGATTGAGATTCGGTTAGTCATTTTTGGGCATTAATCTATCCATTGATGGCTGAAAGCTGTCAAAGCCGTAGAACTCATCGAGACCTTCGTTTTTACAGGTTATGGCTCCCGTAACTATAAACAAGCCAGAAGTTATGGTCGTCCGAACAATCGATATCTATAGGGTGCAACATCCACGGTGCAAGGTGCAACATCCGTCCGAAATGGCGAAACAGTGACGTACGACTTTTAGAATTGCGTGCATGGATTTGAAACGGAACAATACCATGGTGCACCACTCTCCAACGATGGTGAATCGAAGACGAGCCACGGTAATCCCGTTTTACAGTAAAAATCCACGTGTCGAAAAAACGAAGGGTAAAAAACTTGCAAGACCCGATTGAGATTCGGGTTGTCCTTTTGGGCATTAATCTATTTGTTGACGGCTGAAAGATGGCAAAGCCGCAGAACTCATCAAGGCCTTCGTTTTGACAGGTTATGACTCCCGTAACTCTAAACGAGCCAAAACTTATGGCCGTCCGAATAATCGATATCTACAGGGTGCAACATCCACGGTGCAAGGTGCAACATCCGTCTGAAATGGCGAAACAGTGTCGTACGGCTTTTAGAAATGCGTGCATAGATTTGAAACGGAACAGTACCATGGTGCACTACTCTCCAATGAAGGTAAATCGAAGACCAGCCACGGTAATCCCGTTTTATCGTAAAAATTCACGTGTCGAAAAAACGAAGGGTAAAAAACTTACGACACCCGATTGAGATTCGGGTTGTCCTTTTTGGGCATTATTCTATCCGTTGACGGCAGAAAGCTGTCAAAGCCGTAGAACTTATCGAGGCGTTCGTTTTGACAGGTTATGGCTCCTGTAACTCTAAACAAGCCAGAAGTTATGGCCGTCCGAATAATCGATATCTACAGGGTGCAACATCCACGGTGCAAGGTGCAACATCGGTCCGAAATGGCGAAACACTGCCGTACGAATTTTAGAAACGCATGCATGGATTTGAAACGGAACAGTACCATGGTGCACCACTCTCCAGCGATGGTGAATCGAAGACCAGCCACGGCAATCACGTTTTACCGTAAAAATCCACGTGTCGAAAAAATGAATGGTAAAAAACTTACGAGACCCGATTGAGATTCGGGTCGTCCTTTTAGGGCATTAATCTCTCCGTTGGTGGCTGAAAGCGATCAAAGCCATAGAACTCATCGAGGCCTTCATTTTGACAGGTTATTGCTCCTGTAACTCTAAACGAGCCGGAAGTTATGGCCGTCCGAATAATCGATATTTACAGGGTGCAACATCCACGGTGCAAGGTGCAACATCCGTCCGAAATGGCGAAACAGTGCCGTACGACTTTTAGAATTACGTGCATGGATTTGAAACGGAACAGTACCATGGTGCACCACTCTCCAGCGATGTTGAATCGAAGACGAGCCACGGTAATCCCGTTTTACCGTAAAAATACACGTGTCGAAAAAACGAAGGGTAAAAAACTTGCGAGACCCGATTGAGATTCGGGTTGTCCTTTTTCGGCATTAATTTATCCGTTGACGATTGAAAGCTGTCATAACCGTAGAACTCATCGAGGCCTTCATTTTGACAGGTTATGGCTCCCGTAACCCTAAACGAGCCAGAAGTTATGGCCTTCCGAATAATCGATATCTACAGGGTGCAACATCCACGGTGCAAGGTGCAACATCCGTCCGAAATGGCGAAATAGTGCCGTACGACTTTTAGAAATGCGTGCTTGGATTTGAAATGGAACAGTACCATGGTGCACCACTCTCCAATGATGGTAAATCGAAAATGAGCCACAGCAATCCCGTTTTATCGTAAAAATCCACGTGTCGAAAAAACGAAGGGTAAAAAACTTACGAGACCCGATTGAGATTCGGGTTGTCCTTTTTGGGCATTAATCTATCCGTTGACGGCTGAAAGCCGTCAAAGCCGTAGAGCTCATCGAGGCCTTCGTTTTGACAGGTTATGGCTCCCGTAACTCCAAACGAGCCGGAAGTTATGGCCGTCCGAATAATCGATATCTACAGGGTGCAACATCCACGGTGCAAGGTGCAACATCTGTCCGATATGGCGAAACACTACCGTACGAATTTTAGAAACGCGTGCATGGATTTGAAATGGAACAGTACCATGGTGCACCACTCTCCAGCGATGGTGAATCAAAGACCAGCCATGGCAATCTCGTTTTACCGTAAAAATCAACGTGTCGAAAAAACGAAGGGTAAAAAACTTACGAGAGCCGATTGAGATTCGGGTTGTCCTTTTTGGGCATTAATCTATCCGTTGACGGCTGAAAGCTATCAAAGCCGTGGAACACATCGAGGCCTTCGTTTTGACAGGTTATGGCTTCCGTAACTCTAAACGAGGCAGAAGTTATGGCTGTCCGAATAATCGATATCTACAGGGTGCAACATCCACGGTGCAAGGTGCAACATCCGTCCCAAATGGAGAAACAGTGTCGTACGAATTTTAGAATTGCGTGCATGGATTTGAAACGGAACAGTACCATGGTGCACCACTCTCCAGCGATGGTGAATCGAAGACGAGCCACGGTAATCCCGTTTTACCGTAAAAATCCACGTGTCGAAAAAACGTAGGGTAATAAACTTGCGAGACCCGATTGAGATTCGGGTTGTCCTTTTTGGGCATTAATCTATCCGTTGACGGCTGAAAGCTATCAAAGCCATAGTACTCATCGAGGCCTTCATTTTGACAGGTTATGGCTCTCGTAACTCTAAACGAGCCGGAAGTTATGGCCGTCCGAATAATCGATATCTACAGAGTGCAACATTCACGGTGCAAGTTGCAACATCCGTCCGAAATGGCGAAACAGTGTCGTACGACTTTTATAAATGCGTGCATGGATTTGAAACGGAACAGTACAATGGTGCACCACTCTCCAGCGAAGGTAAATCAAAGACTAGCCACGGTAATCCCATTTTACCGTAAAAATCCACGTGTCGAAAAAACGAAGGGTAAAAAACTTACGAGACCCGATTGAGATTCGGGTTGTCCTTTTCGGGCATTAATCTATCCGTTGATGGCTGAAAGCCATCAAAGCCACAGAACTTATCGAGGCCTTCATTTTGACAGGTTATGGCTCCCGTAACTCTAAACGAGCCAGAAGTTATGGCCGTCCGAATAATCGATATCTACAGGGTGCAACATCCACGGTGCAAGGTGCAACATCCGTCCGAAATGGCGAAATAGTGTCGTACGACTTTTAGAAATGCGCGAATGGATTTGAAACGGAAAAGTACCATGGTGCACCACTCTCCAGCGATGGTGAATCGAAGACGAGCCACGGTAATCCCGTTTAACCATAAAAATCCACGTGTCGAAAAAACGAAGGGTAAAAAACTTACGAGACCCGATTGAGATTCGGGCTGTCCTTTTTGGGCATTAATCTATCCGTTGACGGCTGAAAGCTGGCAAAGTCATAGAACTCATCGAGGACTTCGTTTTGACAGGTTATGGCTCCCGTAATTCTAAACGAGCCAGAAGTTATGGCCGTCCGAATAATCGATATCTATAGGGTGCAACATCCACGGTGCATGGTGCAACATCCGTCCGAAATGGCGAAATAGTGCCGTACCACTTTTAGAATTCCGTGCATGGATTTGAAATGGAACAGTACCATGGTGCACCACTCTCCAGCGATGGGGAATCGAAGACGAGCCACGGTAATCCCGTTTTACCGTAAAAATCCACGTTTCGAAAAAACGAAGGGTGAAAAACTTGCGAGACCCGATTGAGATTCGGGTTGTCCTTTTTGGGCATTAATCTATCTGTTGATGGTTGAAAGCAGTCAAAGCCGTAGAACTCATCGAGGCCTTCTTTTTGACAGGTTATGTCTCCCGTAATTCTAAACGAGCCAGAAATTATGGCCATCCGAATAATCGATATCTACAGGGTGCAACATCTACGGTGCAAGGTGCAACATCCGTCCGAAATGGCGAAACAGTGCCGTACGACTTTTACAAATGCATTCTTGGATTTGAAACGGTACAGTACCATGGTGCACCACTCTCCAACAATGGTAAATCGAAGACGAGCCACGGTAATCCCGTTTTACCGTAAAAATCCACGTGTCGAAAAAAAGAAGGGTAAAAAACTTACGAGACCCGATTGAGATTCGGGGTGTCCTTTTTGGGCATTAATCTATCCGTTGACGGCTGAAAGCAGTCAAAGCCGTAGAACTCATCAAGGCCTTCGTTTTGACGGTTATGGCTCCCGTAGCTCTAAACGAGCCAGAAGTTATGGACGTCAGAATAATCGATATCTACAGGGTGCAACATCCACGGTGCAAGGTGCAACATCCGTCCTAAATGGCGAAACAGTGTCGTACGACTTTTATAAATGCGTGCTTGGATTTGTAATGGAACAGTACCATGGTGCACCACTCTCCAGCGATGGTGAATCGAAGACCAGCCGCACTAATCCCGTTTTACCGTAAAAATCCACGTGTCGAAAAAACGAAGGGTAAAAAACTTACCAGACCCGATTGAGATTCGGGCTGCCCTTTTTTGGCATTAATCTATCAGTTGACGGCTGAAAGGTGGCAAAGCCGTAGAACTCATCGAGGCCTTCGTTTTGACAGGTTATGGCTCACGTGACTCTAAACGAGCCAGAAGTTATGGTCGTCCGTATAATCGATATCAACAGGGTGCAACATCCACGGTGCAAGGTGCAACATCCGTCCGAAATGGCGAAACAGTGCCGTACAACTTTCAGAAATGTGTGCATGGATTTGAAACGGAACAGTACCATGGTGCACCACTCTCCAGCGAAGGTAAATCGAAGACCAGCCACGGTAATCCCGTTTTACCGTAAAAATCCACGTGTCGAAATAACGAAGGGTAAAAAACTTACGAGACCCGATAGAGATTCGGGTTGTCCTTTTGGGGAATTAATCTATCCGTTGATGGCTAAAAGCTGTCAAAGCCATAGAACTCATCGAGGCCTTCGTTTTGATAGGTTATGGCTCCCGTTGCTCTAAACGAGCCAGAAGTTATGGCCGTCTGAATAATCGATATCTACAGGGTGCAACATCCACGATGCAAGGTGCAACATCCGTCCGAAATCGCGAAACAGTGTCGTGCGACTTTTAGAAATGCGCGCTTGGATTGAAACGGAACAGTACCATGGTACACCACTCCCCAACGATGGTAAATCGAAGACGAGCCACGGTAATCCCGTTTTACCGTAAAAATCCACATGTCGAAAAAACGAAGGGTAAAATACTTACGAGACCCGATTGATATTCGGGTTGTCCTTATGGGGCATTAATCTATCCATTGATGGCTAAAAGCTGTCAAAGCCGTAGAACTCATCGAGGCCTTCGTTTTATAGGTTATGGCTCGCGTAACTCTAAATGAGCCAGAAGTTATGACCGTCCGAATAATCGATATCTACAGGGTGCAACATCCACGGTGCAAGGTGCAACATCCGTCCGAAATCGCGAAACAGTGCCGTGCGACTTTTAGAAATGCGCGCTTGGATTGAAACGGAACAGTACCATGGTACACCACTCTCCAACGATGGTAAATCGAAGACGAGCCACGGTAATCCCGTTTTACCGTAAAAATCCACATGTCGAAGAAACGAGGGGTAAAAAACTTGCGAGACCCGATTGAGATTCGGGTTGTCCTTTTTGGGCATTAATCTATCCGTTGACGGCTGAAAGCTGTCAAAGCCGTAGAACTCATTAAGGCCTTTGTTTTGACAGGTTATGGCTCCCGTAACTCTAAACGAACCAGAAGTTATGGCCGTCCGAATAATCGATATCTGCAGGGTGCAACATCCGCGGTGCAAGGTGCAACATCCGTCCGAAATGGCGAAACAGTGTCGTACGACTTTTAGAAATGCGTGCATGGATTTGAAACGGAACAGTACCATGGTGCACCACTCTCCAGCGATGGCGAATCGAAGACCAGCCACAGTAATCCCGTTTTACCGTAAAAATCCACGTGTCGAAAAAACGAAGGGTAAAAAACTTACGGGACCCGATTGAGATTCGGGCTGTCCTTTGTGGGCATTAATCTGTCCATTGACGGCTAAAAGCTGTCAAAGCCGTAGAACTCATCGAGGCCTTCGTTTTGACAGGTTATGGCTCGCGTAACTCTAAACGAGCAAGAAGTTAATGCCGTCCGAATCATCGATATCAACAGGGTGCAACATCCACGGTGCATGGTGCAACATCCATCCGAAATGGCGAAACTGTGCCGTATGACTTTTAGAAATGCGTGCATGGATTTGAAACGGAACAGTACCATGGTGCACCACTCTCCAGCTATGGTGAATTGAAGACGAGCCACGGTAATCCCGTTTTACCGTAAAAATCCACGTGTCGAAAAAACGAAGGGTAAAAAACTTACGAGACCCGATTGAGATTCAGGTTGTCCTTTTTGGGCATTAATCTATCCGTTTACGGCTGAAAGCAGTCAAAGCCGTAGAACTCATCGAGGCCTTCGTTTTGACAGGTTATGGCTCCCGTAACTCTAAACGAGCCAGAAGTTATGGTCGTCCGAATAATCGATATCTACAGGGCGCAACATCCGTCCGAAATGGCGAAACAGTGCCGTACGACTTTTAGAAATGCGTGCTTGGATTTGAAACGGAACAGTACCATGGTGCACCACTCTCCAGCAATGGTGAATCGAAGACCAGCCACGGTGATCCCGTTTTACCGTAAAAATCCACGTGTCGAAAAAACGAAGGGTAAAAAAACTTACGAGACCCGATTGAGATTCGGGTTGTCCTTTTTGGGCATTAATCTATCCGTTGGCGGCTGAAAGCTGTCAAAGCTGTATAACTCATCGAGGCCTTCGTTTTGACAGGTTATGGCACCCGTAACTCTAAACGAGCCAGATGTTATGGCCGTCCGAATAAACGATATCTACAGGGTACAACATCCACGGTGCAAGGTGCAACATCCGTCCGAAATGGCGAAACAGTGCCGTACGACTTTTAGAAATGCGTGCATGGATTTGAAACGGAACAGTACGATGGTTCACCACTCTCCAGCGATGGTGAATCGAAGACCAGCCACGGTAATCCCGTTTTACCATAAAAATCCACGTGTCGAAAAAACGAAGGGTAAAAAACTTACGAGACCCGATTGAGATTCCGGGTGTCCTTTCCGGGCATTAATCTATCCGTTGATGGCTAAAAGCTATCAAAGCCATAGAACTCATCAAGGCCTTCATTTTGACAGGTTATGGCTCCCGTAACTCTAAACGAGGCAGAAGTTATGGCCGTTCGAATAATCGATATCTACAGGGTGCAACATCCACGGTGCAAGGTGCAACATCCGTTCGAAATGGCGAAAAAGTGCCGTACGACTTTTAGAAATGCGCACATGGATTTGAAACGGAACAGTTTCATGGTGCACCACTCTCCAGCGATGGTGAATCGAAGACGAGCCACGGTAATCCTGTTTTACCGTAAAAATCCACGTGTCGAAAAAACGAAGGGTGAAAAACTTACGTTACCCGATTGAGATTCGGGTTGTCCTTTTGGGGCAATAATCTATCCGTTGACGACTGAAAGCTGTCAAAGCCGTATAACTCATCGATGCCTTCGTTTTGACAGGTTATGGCTTCCGTAACTCTAAACGAGCCAGAAGTTATGGTCGTCCGAATAATCAATATCTACAGGGTGCAACATCCACGGTGCAAGGTGCAACATCCGTCCGAAATGGCGAAACAGTGTCGTACGACTTTTTGAAATGCGTGCATGGATTTGAAACGGAGAAGTACCATGGTGCACCACTCTCCAGCGATGGTGAATCGAAGAGGAGCCACGGTAATCCCGTTTTACCGTAAAAATCCACGTGTCGAAAAAACTAAGGGTGAAAAACTTACATTACCCGATTGAGATTCGGGTTGTCATTTTTGGGCATTAATCTATCCGCTGACGGCTGAAAGCTATCAAAGCCGTAGAACTCATCGAGGCCTTCGTTTTGACAGGTTATGGCTCCCGTAACTCTAAACGAGCCAGAAGTTATGGCCGTCCGAATAATCGATATCTACAGGGTGCAACATCCACGGTGCAAGGTGCAACATCCGTCCGAAATGGCGAAACAGTGCCGTACGACTTTTAGAAATTCGTACATGGATTTGAAACGGAACAGTACCATGGTGCACCACTCTCCAGCGAAGGTAAATCGAAGACCGGCCACGGTAATCCCGTTTTACCGTAAAAATCCACGTGTCGAAAAAATGAAGGGTAAAAAACTTATGAGACCCGATTGAGATTCGGGCTGTACTTTTAGGGCATTAATCTATCCGTTGATGGTTGAAAGCTGGCAAAGTCATAGAACTCATCGAGGCCTTCGTTTTGACAGGTTATGGCTCCCTTAATTCTAAACGAGCCAGAATTTATGGCCGTCCGAATAATCGATATCTACAGGGTGCAACATCCACGGTGCAAGGTGCAACATCCGTCCGAAATGGCTAAACAGTGCCGTACAACTTTTAGAATTGCGTGCATGGATTTGAAATGGAACAGTACCATGGTGCACCACTCTCCAGCGATGGGGAATCGAAGACGAGCCACGGTAATCCCGTTTTACCGTAAAAATCCATGTGTCGAAAAAACGAAGGGTAAAAAACTTGCGAGACCCGGTTGAGATTCGGGTTGTCCTTTTTGGGCATTAATCTATTCGTTTACGGCTGAAAGCAGTCAAAGACGTAGAACTCATCGAGGCCTTCGTTTTGACAGGTTATGGCTCCCGTAACTCTAAACAAGCCAGAAGTTATGGCCGTCCGAATAATCGATATCTACAGGGTGCAACATCCACGGTGCAAGGTGCAACATCCGTCCGAAATGGCGAAACAGTGCCGTACGACTTTTAGAAATGCGTGCTTGGATTTGAAACGGAACAGTACCATGGTGCACCACTCTCCAGCAATGGTGAATCGAAGACCAGCCACGGTGATCCCGTTTTACCGTAAAAATCCACGTGTCGAAAAAACGAAGGGTAAAAAACTTACGAGACCCGATTGAGATTCGGGTTGTCCTTTTTGGGCATTAATCTATCCGTTGGCGGCTGAAAGCTGTCAAAGCCGTAGAACTCATCGAGGCCTTCGTTTTGACAGGTTATGGCACCCGTAATTCTAAACGAGCCAGAAGTTATGGCCGTCCGAATAAACGATATCTACAGGGTACAACATCCACGGTGCAAGGTGCAACATCCGTCCGTAATGGCGAAACAGTGTCGTACGACTTTTAGAAATGCGTGCTTGGATTTGAAACGGAATAGTACGATGGTTCACCACTCTCCAGTGATGGTGAATCGAAGACCAGCCACGGTAATCTCGTTTTACCATAAAAATCCACGTGTCGAAAAAACGAAGGGTAAAAAACTTACGAGACCCGATTGAGATTCCGGGTGTCCTTTTTGGGCATTAATCTATCCGTTGATGGCTAAAAGCTATCAAAGCCATAGAACTCATCAAGGCCTTCGTTTTCACAGGTTATGGCTCCCGTAACTCTAAACGAGGCAGAAGTTATGGCCGTTCGAATAATCGATATCTACAGGGTGCAACATCCACGGTGCAAGGTGCAACATCCGTCCGAAATGGCGAAACAGTGCCGTACGACTTTTAGAAATACGCACATGGATTTGAAACGGAACAGTACCATGGTGAACCACTCTCCAGCGAAGGTAAATCGAAGACCAGCCACGGTAATCCCGTTTTACCGTAAAAATCCACGTGTCGAAAAAATAAAGTGTAAAAAACTTACGAGACCCGATTGAGATTCGGGCTGTACTTTTTGGGCATTAATCTATCCGTTGATGGTTGAAAGCTGGCAAAGCCATAGAACTCATCGAGGCCTTCGTTTTGACAGGTTATGGCTCCCTCAATTCTAAACGAGCCAGAAGTTATGGCCGTCCGAATAATCGATATCTACAGGGTGCAACATCCACGGTGCAAGGTGCAACATCCGTCCGAAATGGAGAAACAGTGCCGTACAAATTTTAGAATTGCGTGCATGGATTTGAAATGGAACAGTACCATGGTGCACCACTCTCCAGCGATGGGGAATCGAAGACGAGCCACGGTAATCCCATTTTACCGTAAAAATCCACGTGTCGAAAAAACGAAGGGTAAAAAACTTGCGAGACCCGATTGAGATTCGGGTTGTCCTTTTTGGGCATTAATCTATCTTTTGATGGCTGAAAGCAGTCAAAGCCGTAGAACTCATCGAGGCCTTCGTTTTGACAGGTTATGGCTCCGTAATTCTAAACGAGCCAGAAATTATGGCCGTCCGAATAATCGATATCTACAGGGTGCAACATCTACGGTGCAAGGTGCAACATCCGTCCGAAATGGCGAAACAGTGCCGTACGACTTTTACAAATGCGTTCTTGGATTTGAAACGGAACAGTACCATGGTGCACCACTCTCCAACAATGGTAAATCGAAGACGAGCCACGGTAATCCCGTTTTACCGTAAAAATCCACGTGTCGAAAAAAAGAAGGGTAAAAAACTTACGAGACCCGATTGAGATTCGGGTTGTCCTTTTTGGGCATTAATCTATCCGTTGACGGATACAAGCAGTCAAAGCCATAGAACTCATCAAGGCCTTCGTTTTGACGGTTATGGCTCCCGTAGCTCTAAACGAGCCAGAAGTTATGGACGTCCGAATAATCGATATCTACAGGGTGCAACATCCACGGTGCAAGGTGCAAATCCGTCCTAAATGGCGAAACAGTGTCGTACGACTTTTATAAATGCATGCTTGGATTTGAAACGGAACAGTACCATGGTGCACCACTATCCAGCGATGGTGAATCGAAGACCAGCCACGGTAATCCCGTTTTACCGTAAAAATCCACGTGTCGAAAAAACGAAGGGTAAAAAACTTACGAGACCCGATTGAGATTCGGCAGTCCTTTTTTGGCATTAATCTATCAGTTGACGGCTGAAAGGTGGCAAAGCCGTAGAACTCATCGAGGCCTTCGTTTTGACAGGTTATGGATCGCTTGACTCTAAACGAGCCAGAAGTTATGGTCGTCCGAATAATCGATATCAACAGGGTGCAACATTCACGGTGCAAGGTGCAACATCCGTCCGAAATGGCGAAACAGTGCCGTACAACTTTCAGAAATGTGTGCATGGATTTGAAACGGAACAGTACCATGGTACACCACCCTCCAGTGAAGGTAAATCGAAGACCACCCACGGTAATCCCGTTTTACCGTAAAAATCCACGTGTCGAAAATACGAAGGATAAAAAACTTACGAGACCCGATTGAGATTCGGGTTGTCCTTTTGGGGAATTAATCTATCCATTGATGGCTAAAAGCTATCAAAGCCATAGAACTCATCGAGGCCTTCATTTTGATAGGTTATGGCTCCCGTAGCTCTAAACGAGCCAGAAGTTATGGCCGTCCGAATAATCGATATCTACAGGGTGCAACATCCACGGTGCAAGGTGCAACATCCGTCCGAAATCGCGAAACAGTGTCGTGCGACTTTTAGAAATGCGCGCTTGGATTGAAACGGAACAGTACCATGGTACACCACTCTCCAACGATGGTAAATCGAAGACGAGCCACGGTAATCCCGTTTTACCGTAAAAATCCACACGTCGAAAAAACGAAGGGTAAAAAACTTACGAGACCCGATTGAGATTCGGCTTGTCCTTTTGGGGCATTAATCTATCCATTGATGGCCAAAAGCTGTCAAAGCCATAGAACTCATCGAGGCCTTCGTTTTGACAGGTCATGGCTCCCGTAACTCTAAACGAGCAAGAAGTTATGGCCGTCCGAATAATCGATATCTACAGGGTGCAACATCCACGGTGCAAGGTGCAACATCCGTCCGAAATGGCGAAACAATGCCGTACGACTTTTACAAATGCGTGCTTGGATTTGAAACGGAACAGTACCATGGTGCACCACTCTCCAGCAATGGTAAATCGAAGACCAGCCACGGTGATCCCGTTTTACCGTAAAAATCCACGTGTCGAAAAAACGAAGGGTAAAAAAACATACGAGACCCGATTGAGATTCGGGTTGTCCTTTTTGGGCACTAATCTATCCGTTGGTGGCTGAAAGCTGTCAAAGCCGTAGAACTCATCGAGGCCTTCGTTTTGACAGGTTATGGCTCCCGTAACTCTAAACGAGCCAGAAGTTATGGCCGTCCGAATAAACGATATCTACAGGGTACAACATCCACGGTGCAAGGTGCAACATCCGTCCGAAATGGCGAAACAGTGCCGTACGACTTTTAGAAATGCGTGCTTGGATTTGAAACGGAACAGTACGATGGTGCACCACTCTCCAGCGATGGTGAATCGAAGACCAGCCACGGTAATCCCGTTTTACCATAAAAATCCACGAGTCGAAAAAACGAAGGGTAAAAAACTTACGAGACCCGATTGAGATTCCGGGTGTCCTTTTTGGGCATTAATCTATCCGTTGATGGCTGAAAGCTATCAAATCCATAGAACTCATCAAGGCCTTCGTTTTGACAGGTTATGGCTCCCGTAACTCTAAACGAGGCAGAAGTTATGGCCGTCCGAATAATCGATATCTACAGGGTGCAACATCCACGGTGCAAGGTGCAACATCCGTCCGAAATGGCGAAACAGTGCCGTACGACTTTTAGAAATACGTACATGGATTTGAAACGGAACAGTACCATGGTGCACCACTCTCCAGCGAAGGTAAATCGAAGACCGGCCACGGTAATCCCGTTTTACCGTGAAAATCCAAGTGTCGAAAAAATGAAGGGTAAAAAACTTACGAGACCCGATTGAGATTCGGGTTGTACTTTTTGGGCATTAATCTATCCGTTGACGGTTGAAAGCAGGCAAAGTCATAGAACTCATCGAGGCCTTCGTTTTGACAGGTTATGGCTCCCTTAATTCTAAACGAGCCAGATGTTATGGCCGTCCGAATAATCGATATCTACAGGGTGCAACATCCACGGTGCAAGGTGCAACATCTGTCCGAAATGGCGAAACAGTGCCGTACAACTTTTAGAATTGCGTGCATGGATTTGAAATGGAACAGTACCATGGTGCACCACTCTCCAGCGATGGGGAATCGAAGACGAGCCACGGTAATCCCGTTTTACCGTAAAAATCCACGTGTCGAAAAAACGAAGGGTAAAAAACTTGCGAGACCCGATTGAGATTCGGGTTGTCCTTTTTGGGCATTAATCTATCTGTTGATGGCTGAAAGCAGTCAAAGCCATAGAACTCATCGAGGCCTTCGTTTTGACAGGTTATGGCTCCCGTAATTCTAAACGAGCCAGAAATTATGGCCGTCCGAATAATCGATATCTACAGGGTGCAACATCTACGGTGCAAGGTGCAACATCCGTCCGAAATGGCGAAACAGTGCCGTACGACTTTTACAAATGCGTTCTTGGATTTGAAACGGAACAGTACCATGGTGCACCACTCTCCAACAATGGTATATCGAAGACGAGCCACGGTAATCCCATTTTACCGTAAAAATCCACGTGTCGAAAAAAAGAAGGGTAAAAAAGTTACGAGATCCGATTGAGATTCGGGTTGTCCTTTTTGTGCATTAATCTATCCGTTGACGGCTGAAAGAAGTCAAAGCTATAGAACTCATCAAGGCCTTCGTTTTGACGGTTATGGCTCCCGTAGCTCTAAACGAGCCAGAAGTTATGGACGTCCGAATAATCGATATCTACAGGGTGCAACATCCACGGTGCAAGGTGCAACATCCGTCCTAAATGGAGAAACAGTGTCGTACGACTTTTATAAATGCATGCTTGGATTTGAAACGGAACAGTACCATGGTGCACCACTCTCCAGCGATGGTGAATCGAAGACCAACCACGGTAATCCCGTTTTACCGTAAAAATCCACGTGTCGAAAAAACGAAGGGTAAAAAACTTACGAGACCCGATTGAGATTCCGGTTGTCCGTTTTGGGCATTAATCTATCCGTTGATGGCTGAAAGCTATCAAAACCATAGAACTCATCAAGGCCTTCGTTTTGACAGGTTATGGCTCCCGTAACTCTAAACGAGGCAGAAGTTATGGTCGTCCGAGTAATCGATATCTACAGGGTGCAACATCCACGGTGCAAGGTGCAACATCTGTCCGAAATGGCGAAACATGCCGTACGACTTTTAGAAATACGTACATGGATTTGAAACGGAACAGTACCATGGTGAACCACTCTCCAGCGAAGGTAAATCGAAGACCGACCACGGTAATCCCGTTTTACCGCAAAAATCCACGTGTCGAAAAAACGAAGGGTAAAAAACTTACGAGACCCGATTGAGATTCGGGCTGTACTTTTTGGGCATTAATCTATCCGTTGACGGCTGAAAGCTGGCAAAGCCATAGAACTCATCGAGGCCTTCGTTTTGACAGGTTATGGCTCCCTTAATTCTAGACGAGCCAAAAGTTATGGCCGTCCGAATAATCGATATCTACAGGGTGCAACATCCACGGTGCGAGGTGCAACATCCGTCCGAAATGGCGAAACAGTGCCGTACAATGTTTAGAATTGAGTGCATGGATTTGAAATGGAACAGTACCATGGTGCGCCACTCTCCAGTGATGGGGAATCGAAGACGAGCCACGGTAATCCCGTTTTACCGTAAAAATCCACGTGTCGAAAAAACGAAGGGTAAAAAACTTGCGAGACCCGATTGAGATTCGGGTTGTCCTTTTTGGGCATTAATCTATCTGTTGATGGCTGAAAGCAGTCAAAGCCGTAGAACTCATCAAGGCCTTCGTTTTGACAGGTTATGGCTCCCGTAATTCTAAACGAGCCAGAAATTATGGCCGTTCGAATAATCGATATCTACAGGGTGCAACATCTACGGTGCAAGGTGCAACATCCGTCCGAAATGGCGAAACCGTGCCGTACGACATTTAGAAATGCATGCTTGGATTTGAAACGGAACAGAACCATGGTGCACCACACTCCAGCGATGGTGAATCAAAGACGAGCCCTGGTAATCCCGTGTTACCGTAAAAATCCACGTGTCGAAAAAACGAAGGGTAAAAAACTTACGAGACCCGATTGAGATTCGGGTTGTCCTTTTTGGACATTAATCTATCCGTTGACGGCTGAAAGCTGTTAAAGCCGTAAAACTCATCATGGCCTTCGTTTTGACAGGTTAAGGTTCCCGTAACTCTAAACGAGCCAGAAGTGATAGCCGTCCGAATAATCGATATCTACAGGGTGCAACATCCGCGGTGCAAGGTGCTACATCCGTTCGAAATGGTGAAACAGTGCGGTACGACTTTTAGAAATGCGTGCATGGATTTAAAACGGAACCATACCATGGTGTACCACTCTCCAGCGATGGTAAATCGAAGACCAACCACGGTAATCCCGTTTTACCGTAAAAATCCACGTGTCGAAAAAACAAAGGGTAAAAAACTTACGAGACCCGATTGGGATTCGGGTTGTCCTTTTTGGGCATTAATCTATCCGTTGGCGGCTGAAAGCTGTCAAAGCCGTAGAACTCATCAAGGCCTTCGTTTTGACAGGTTATGGCTCGCGTAAATCTAAACGAGCCAGAAGCTATGGCCGTGCGAATAATCGATATCTACAGGGTGCAACATCCACGGTGCAAGGTGCAACATCCGTCCGAAAAGGAGAAACAGTGCCGTACGACTTTTAGAAATGCGAGCATGGATTTGAAACGGAACAGTACCATGGTGCACCACTCTCCAGCGATGGTGAATCGAAGACGAGTCACGGGGATCCCATTTTACCGTAAAAATCCACGTGTCGAAAAAACGAAGGGTAAAAAACTTACGAGACCCGATTAAGATTCGGGTTGTCCTTTTTGGTCATTAATCT
Organism: Allium cepa; assembly: GCA_030765085.1. Lineage (NCBI taxonomy): Eukaryota > Viridiplantae > Streptophyta > Magnoliopsida > Asparagales > Amaryllidaceae > Allium > Allium cepa. Next base: position 39,612,591 of record CM060941.1, on the reverse strand, counting down.
ATCCGTTGGCGGCTGAAAGCTGTCAAAGCCGTAGAACTCATCAAGGCCTTCGTTTTGACAGGTTATGCCTTCCGTAAGTCTAAACGAGCCAGAAGTTATGGCCGTCCGAATAATCGATATCTACAGGGTGCAACATCCGCGGTGCAAGGTGCAACACCCGTCCGAAATGGCGAAACAGTGCGTACGACTTTTAGAAATGCGTGCATGGATTTGAAATGGAACAATACCATGGTGCTCCACTCTCCAGCGATCGTAAATCAAAGACCAACCACAGTAATCCCGTTTTACCGTAAAAATCCACGTGTCGAAAAAACGACGGGTAAAAAACTTACGAGACCCGATTGAGATTCGGGTTGTCCTTTTTGGGCATTAATCTATCGTTGACGGCTGAAAGCTATCAAAGCCGTAGAACTCATCGAGGCCTTCGTTTTGACAGGTTATGGCTCGCGTAACTCTAAACGAGCCAGAAGTTATGGCCGTCTGAATAATCGATATCTACAGGGTGCAACATCCGTCCGAAATGGCGAAACAGTGCCGTATGGCTTTTAGAATTGCATGCATGGATTTGAAACGGAACAGTACCATGGTGCACCACTGTCCAGCGATCGTGAATCGAAGACGAGCCACGGTAATCCCGTTTTACTGTAAAAATCCACGTGTCGAAAAAACGAAGGGTAAAAAACATACGAGACCCGATTGAGATTCAGGTTGTCCTTTTTGGGCATTAATCTATCCGTTGACGGCTGAAAGCTGTCAAAGCCGTAGAAATCATCGAGGCCTTCGTTTTGATAGGTTATGGCTCGCGTAACTCTAAACGAGCCAGAAGTTATGGCCGTTCGAAAAATCGATATCTACAGGGTGCAACATCCACGGTGCAAGGTGCAACATCCGTCCGAAATCGCGAAACAGTGCCGTGCGACTTTTACAAATGCGCGCTTGGATTGAAACGGAACAGTACCATGGTACACCACTCTCCAACGATGGTAAATCGAAGACGAGCCACGGTAATCCCGTTTTAGCGTAAAAATCCACATGTCGAAAAAACGAAGGGTAAAAAACTTACGAGACCCGATTGAGATTCGGGTTGTCCTTTTTGGGCATTAATCTATCCGTTGACGGCTGAAAGCTGTCAAAGCCGTAGAACTCATTAAGGCCTTCGTTTTGACAGGTTATGGCTCCCGTATCTCTAAACGAGCCAGAAGTTATGGCCGTCCGAATAATCGATATCTACAGGGTCCAACATCCACGGTGCATGGTGCAACATCCGTCCGAAATCGTGAAACAGTGCCGTGCGACTTTTAGAAATGCGCGCTTGGATTGAAGCAGAACAGTACCATGGTACACCACTCTCCAACGATGGTAAATCGAAGACGAGCCACGGTAATCCCGTTTTAGCGTAAAAATCCACATGTCGAAAAAACGAAGGGTAAAAAACTTACGAGACCCGATTGAGAATCAGGTTGTCCTTTTTGGGCATTAATCTATCCGTTGACGACTGAAAGCTATCGAAGACGTAGAACTCATCGTGGCCTTCGTTTTGACAGGTTATGGTTCCCGTAACTCTAAACGAGCCAGAAGTTATGGCCGTCCGAATAATCGATATCTACAGGGTGCAACATCCGCGGTGCAAGGTGCAACATCCGTTCAAAATGGCAAAACAGCGCCGTACGACTTTTAGAAATGCGTGCATGGATTTGAAACGGAACAATACCATGGTGCACCACTCTCCAGCGATGGTAAATCGAAGACCAACCACGGTAATCCCGTTTTACCGTAAAAATTCACGTGTCGAAAAAACAAAGGGTAAAAAACTTACGAGACCCGATTGAGATTCGGGCTGTCCTTTTTGGGCATTAATCTATCCGTTGACGGCCGAAAGCTGGCAAAATCATAGAACTCATCGAGGCCTTCGTTTTGACAGGTTATGGCTCCCGTAATTCTAAACGAGCCATAAGTTATGGCCGTCCGAATAATCGATATCTATAGGGTGCAACATCCACGGTGCAAGGTGCAACATCCGTCCGAAATGGAGATACGGTGCCGTACGACTTTTAAAAATGCGAGCATGGATTTGAAACGGAACAATACCATGGTGCACCACTCTCCAGTGATGGTGAATCGAAGACGAGCCACGGTGATCCCGTTTTACCGTAAAAATCCACGTGTCGAAAAAACGAAGGGCAAAAAATTAAGAGACCCGATTGAGATTCGGGTTGTCCTTTTTGGGCATTAATCTATCCGTTGGCGGCTGAAAGCCGTCAAAGCCGTAGAACTCATCAAGGCCTTCATTTTGACAGGTTATGGCTCCCGTAACTCTAAACGAGCCAGAAGTTATGGCTGTCCGAATAATCGATATCTACAGGGTGCAACATCCACGGTGCAAGGTGCAACATCCGTCCGAAATGGCGAAACAGTGTCGTACGACTTTTAGAAATGCATGCTTGGATTTGAAACGGAACAGTACCATGGTGCACCACTCTCCAGCGATGGTGAATAGAAGACCAGCCACGGTAATCCCGTTTTACCGTAAAAATCCACGTGTCGAAAAAACGAAGGGTAAAAAAACTTACGAGACCCGATTGAGATTCGGGTTGTCCTTTTTGGGCATTAATCTATCTGTTGACGGATGAAAGCCGTCAACGCCGTAGAACTCATCGAGGCCTTCGTTTTGACAGGTTATGGATCCCGTAACTCTAAACGAGCCATAAGTTATGGCCGTCCGAATAATCGATATCTACATGGTGCAACATCCACGGTGCAAGGTGCAACATCCATCCGAAAGGGCGAAACAGTGTCATACGACTTTTAGAAATGAGTGCATGGATTTGAAACGGAACAGTACCATGTTGCATCACCCTCCAGCAATGGTGAATCGAAGACCCGCCACGGTGATCCCGTTTTACCGTAAAAATCCACATGTCGAAAAAACGAAGGGTAAAAAAACTTACGAGACCCGATTGAGATTCGGGTTGTCCTTTTTGGGCATTAATCTATCCGTTGGCGACTGAAAGCTGTCAAAGCCGTAGAACTCATCGAGGACTTCGTTTTGATAGGTTATGGCTCGCATAACTCTAAACGAGCCAGAAATTATGGCCGTTCGACTAAACGATATCTACATGGTACAACATCCACGGTGCAAGGTGCAACATCCGTCCGAAATGGCGAAACAGTGCCGTACGACTTTTAGAAATGCATGCTTGGATTTGAAACGGAACAGTACGATGGCGCACCACTCTCCAGCGATGGTGAATCGAAGACCAGCCACGGTAATCCCGTTTTACCATAAAAATCCACGTGTCGAAAAAACGAAGGGTAAAAAACATACGAGACCCGATTGAGATTCGGGTTGTCCTTTTTGGGCATTTATCAATCCGTTGATGTCTGAAAGCTATCAAAGCCATAGAACTCATCAAGGCCTTCGTTTTGACAGATTATGGCTCCCGTAATTCTAAACGAGGCAGAAGTTATGGCCGTCCGAATAATCAATATCTACAGGGTGCAACATCCACGGTGCAAGGTGCAACATCCGTCCGAAATGGCGAAACAGTACCGTACGACTTTAGAAATACGTGCATTGATTTGAAATGGAACAGTACCATGGTGCACCACTCTCCAACGAAGGTAAATCGAAGACCAGCCAGGGTAATCCCGTTTTACCGTAAAAATCCACGTATCGAAAAAACGAAGGGTAAAAAACTTACGAGACCCGATTGAGATTCGGATTGTCCTTTTTGGGCATTAATCTATCCGTTGACAGCTGAAAGCTGTCAAAGCCGTAGAACTTATTGAGGCCTTCGTTTTGACAGGTTATGGCTCCTGTAACTCTAAACGAGCCAGAAGTTATGGCCGTCCGAATAATCGATATCTACAGGGTGCAGCATCCACGGTGCAAGGTGCAACATCCGTCCGAAATAGCGAAACAGTGTCGTACGACTTTTAGAAATGCGTGTATGGATTTGACATGGAACAATACCATGGTGAACCACTCTCCAGCGATGGTGAACCGAAGACCAGCCACGGTAATCCTATTTTACCGTAAAAATCCTCGTGTCGAAAAAACGAAGGGTAAAAAACTTACCAGACCCGATTGAGATTCGGGCTGTCCTTTTTGCGAATTAATCTCTCCGTTGACGGCTGAAAGCTGGCTAAGCCGTAAAACTCATAGAGGCCTTCGTTTTGACAGGTTATGGCTCGCGTAAATCTAAAGGAGCCAGAAGCTATGGCCGTCCGAATAATCGATATCTACAGGGTGCAACATCCACGGTGCAAGGTGCAACATCCGTCCGAAATGGCGAAACAGTGCCGTATGACTTCTAGAAATGCGTGCATGGATTTGAAACGGAACAGTACCATGGTGCACCACTCTCCGGCGATGGTGAATCGAAGACGAGCCACGGTAATCCCGTTTTACCGTAAAAATCCACGTGTCGAAAAAACGAAGGGTAAAAAACTTACGAGAACCGATTGAGATTCGGGTTGTCCTTTTTGGGCATTAATCTATCCGTTGACGACTGAAAGCTATCGAAGACGTAGAACTCATCGTGGCCTTCGTTTTGACAGGTTATGGTTCCCGTAACTCTAAACGAGCCAGAAGTTATGGCCGTCCGAATAATCGATATCTACAGGGTGCAACATCCGCGGTGCAAGGTGCAACATCCGTTCAAAATGGCAAAACAGCGCCGTACGACTTTTAGAAATGCGTGCATGGATTTGAAACGGAACAATACCATGGTGCACCACTCTCCAGCGATGGTAAATCGAAGACCAACCACGGTAATCCCGTTTTACCGTAAAAATTCACGTGTCGAAAAAACAAAGGGTAAAAAACTTACGAGACCCGATTGAGATTCGGGCTGTCCTTTTTGGGCATTAATCTATCCGTTGACGGCCGAAAGCTGGCAAAATCATAGAACTCATCGAGGCCTTCGTTTTGACAGGTTATGGCTCCCGTAATTCTAAACGAGCCATAAGTTATGGCCGTCCGAATAATCGATATCTATAGGGTGCAACATCCACGGTGCAAGGTGCAACATCCGTCCGAAATGGAGATACGGTGCCGTACGACTTTTAAAAATGCGAGCATGGATATGAAACGGAACAATACCATGGTGCACCACTCTCCAGTGATGGTGAATCGAAGACGAGCCACGGTGATCCCGTTTTACCGTAAAAATCCACGTGTCGAAAAAACGAAGGGCAAAAAATTAAGAGACCCGATTGAGATTCGGGTTGTCCTTTTTGGGCATTAATCTATCCGTTGGCGGCTGAAAGCCGTCAAAGCCGTAGAACTCATCAAGGCCTTCATTTTGACAGGTTATGGCTCCCGTAAGTCTAAACGAGCCAGAAGTTATGGCTGTCCGAATAACCGATATCTACAGGGTGCCACATCCGCGGTGCAAGGTGCAACACCCGTCCGAAATGGCGAAACAGTGCCGTACGACTTTTAGAAATGCGTGCATGGATTTGAAACGGAACAATACCATGGTGCACCACTCTCCAGCGATGGTAAATCGAAGACCAACCACGGTAATCCCGTTTTACCTTAAAAATCCACGTGTCGAAAAAACGGGTAAAAAACTTACGAGACCCGATTGAGATTCGGGTTGTCCTTTTTGGGCATTAATCTATCCGTTGACGGCTGAAAGCTATCAAAGCCGTAGAACACATCGAGGCCTTCGTTTTGATAGGTTATGGCTCGCGTAACTCTAAACGAGCCAGAAGTTATGGCCGTCTGAATAATCGATATCTATAGGGTGCAACATCCGTCCGAAATGGCGAAACAGTGCCGTATGGCTTTTAGAAATGCATGCATGGATTTGAAACGGAACAGTACCATGGAGCACCACTCTCCAGCGATGGTGAATCGAAGACGAGCCATGGTAATCTCGTTATACTGTAAAAATCCACGTGTCGAAAAAACGAAGGGTAAAAAACATACGAGACCCGATTGAGATTCGGGTTGTCCTTTTTGGGCATTAATCTATCCGTTGACGGCTAAAAGCCGTCAAAGCCGTAGAACTCATCGAGGCCTTCGTTTTGACAGATTATGGCTCCCGTAACTCTAAACGAGCCTGAAGTTATGGCCGTCCGAATAATCGATATCTACAGGGTGCAACATCCACGGTGCAAGGTGCAACATCCGTCCGAAGTGGAGAAACAGTACCGTACGACTTTTAGAATTACGTGGATGGATTTGAAACGGAACAGTACCATGGTGCACCACTCTTCAGCAATGGTGAATCGAAGACGAGCCACGGTAATCCCGTTTTACCGTAAAAATCCACGTGTCGAAAAAAGGAAGGGTAAAAAACTTGCGAGGCCCGATTGATATTCGGGTTGTCCTTTTTGGGCATTAATCTATCCATTGACGGCTGAAAGCAGTCAAAGCCGTAGAACTCATCGAGGCCTTCGTTTTGACAAGTTATGGCTCCCGTAACTCCAAACGTGCGAGAAATTATGGCCGTTTGAGTAATCGATATCTACAGGGTGCAACATCTACGGTGCAAGGTGCAACATCCGTCCGAAATGGCGAAACAGTACCGTACGACTTTTAGAAATGCGTTCTTTGATTTGAAACAGAACAGTACCATGGTGCACCACTCTCCAACAATGGTAAATCGAAGACGAGCCACGGTAATCCCGTTTTACCGTAAAAATCCACGTGTCGAAAAAACGAATGTTAAAAAACTTACGAGACCTGATTGAGATTCAGGTTGTCCTTTTTGGGCATTAATCTATCCGTTGGCGGCTGAAAGCTGTCAAAGCCGTAGAACTCATCAAGGCCTACGTTTTGACAGGTTGTGGCTCCCGTAACTCTAAACGAGCCAGAAGTTATGGCCGTCCGAATAATCGATATCTACAGGGTGCAAAATCCACGGTGCAAGGTGCAACATCCGTCCGAAGTGGAGAAACAGTGCCGTACGACTTTTAGAATTGTGTGGATGGAATAGAAATGGAACAGTACCATGGTGCACCACTCTTCAGCAATGGTGAATCGAAGACGAGCCACGGTAATCCCGTTTTACCGTAAAAATCCACATGTCGAAAAAAGGAAGGGTAAAATACTTGCGAGACCCGATTGAGATTCGGGTTGTCCTTTTTGGGCGTTAATCTATCCATTGATGGCTGAAAGCAGTCAAAGCCGTAGAACTCATCGAGGCCTTCGTTTTGACAAGTTATGGCTCCCGTAACTCCAAACGAGCCAGAAATTATGGCTGTTCGAATAATCGATATCTAGAGGGTGCAACATCCACGGTGCAAGGTGCAACATCCGTCCGAAATGGAGAAACAGTGCCGTACGCCTTTTAGAAATGCGTGCTTTGATTTGAAACGGAACAGTACCATGGTGCACCACTCTCCAATGATGGTAAATCGAAGACGAGCCACGGTAATCCCGTTTTACCGTAAAAATACACGTGTCGAAAAAACGAATGGTAAAAAACTTACGAGACCCGATTGAGATTCGGGTTGTCCTTTTTGGGCATTAGTCTATCCGTTGGCGGCTGAAAGCTGTCAAAGCCGTAGAACTCATCAAGGCCTTCGTTTTGACAGGTTGTGGCTCCCGTAACTCTAAACGAACCAGAAGTTATGGCGGTCCGAATAATCGATATCTACAGGGTGCAACATCCACGGTGCAAGGTGCAACATCCGTCCGAAATGGCGAAACTGTGTCGTACGACTTTTAGAAATGCGTGTATGGATTTGAAACGGAACAGTACCATGGTGCACCACTCTCCAGCGATGGTGAATCAAAGACCAGCCACGGTAATCCTGTTTTACCGTAAAAATCCACGTGTCGAAAAAACGAAGGGTAAAAAACTTACGAGACCCGATTGAGATTCGGGCTGTCCTTTTTGGGAATTTATCTCTCCGTTGACGGTGAAAGCTGGCTAAGCCGTAGAACTCATCGAGGCCTTCGTTTTGACAGGTTATGGCTCGCGTATATCTAAACGAGCAAGAAGCTATGGCCGGCCGAATAATCGATATCTACAGGGTGCAACATCCACGGTGCAAGGTACAACATCCGTACGAAATGGCGAAACAGTGCCGTATGACTTTTAGAAATGTGTGCATGGATTTGAAACGGAACAGTACCATGGTGCACCACTCTCCAGCGATGGTAAATCGAAGACGAACCACGGTAATCCCGTTTTACCGTAAAAATCCACGTGTCGAGAAAACGAAGGGTAAAAAACTTACGAGACCCGATTGAGATTAGGGTTGTCCTTTTTGGGCATTAATCTAACCGTTGATGGCTGAAAGCTGTCAAAGCCGTAGAACTCATCGTGGCCTTCGTTTTGACAGGTTATGGTTCCCGTAACTCTAAACGAGCCAGAAGTTATGGCCGTCCGAATAATCGATATCTACAGGGTGCAACATCCGCGGTGCAAGGTGCAACATCCGTTCGAAATGGCGAAACAGTGCCGTAAGACTTTTAGAAATGAGTGCATGGATTTGAAACGGAACAATACCATGGTGCACCACTCTCTAGCAATGGTAAATCGAAGACCAACCACGGTAATCCCGTTTTACCGTAAAAATCCACGTGTCGAAAAAACGAAAGGTAAAAAACTTACGAGACCCGATTGGGATTCGGGTTGTTCTTTTTGGGCATTAATCTATCCGTTGGCGGCTGAAAGCTGTCAAAGCCGTAGAACTCATCAAGGCCTTCGTTTTGACAGGTTATGGCTCGCGTAAATCTAAACGAGCCAGAAGCTATGGCCGTCCGAATAATCGATATCTACAGGGTGCAACATCCACGGTGCAAGGTGCAATATCCGTCCGAAATGGAGAAACAGTGTCGTCCGACTTTTAGAAATGCGAGCATGGATTTGAAACGGAACAGTACCATGGTGCACCACTCTCCAGTGATGGTGAATCGAAGACGAGCCACGGTGATCCCGTTTTACCGTAAAAATCCACGTGTCGAAAAAACAAAGGGTAAAAAACTTACGAGACCCGATTGAGATTCGGGTTGTCCTTTTTGGGCATTAATCTATCCGTTGGCGGCTGAAAGCTATCAAAGCCGTAGAACTCATCAAGGCCTTCGTTTTGACAGGTTATGGCTCCCGTAAGTCTAAACGAGCCAGAAGTTATGGCCGTCAGAATAATCGATATCTATAGGGTGCCACATCCGCGGTGCAAGGTGCAACACCCGTCCGAAATGGCGAAACAGTGCCGTACGACTTTTAGAAATGCGTGCATGGATTTGAAACGGAACAATACCATGGTTCACCACTCTCCAGCGATGGTAAATCGAAACCAACCACGGTAATCCCGTTTTACCGTAAAAATCCACGTGTCGAAAAAACGATGGGTAAAAAACTTACGAGACCCGATTGAGATTCGGGTTGTCCTTTTTGGGCATTAATCTATCCGTTGACGGCTGAAAGCTATCAAAGCCGTAGAACTCATCGAGGCCTTCGTTTTGACAGGTTATGGCTCGCGTAACTCTAAACGAGCCAGAAGTTATGGCCGTCTGAATAATCGATATCTATAGGGTGCAACATCCGTCCGAAATGGCAAAATAGTGCCGTATGGCTTTTAGAAATGCATGCATGGATTTGAAACGGAACAGTACCATGGTGCACCACTCTCCAACGATGGTGAATCGAAGACAAGCCACGGTAATCCCGTTTTACCGTAAAAATCCACGTGTCGAAAAAACGAAGGGTAAAAAACTTGCGAGACCCGATTGAGATTCGGGTTGTCCTTTTCGGGCATTAATCTATCCGTTGATGGCTGAGAGCTGTCAAAGCCGTAGAACTCATCGAGGCCTTCGTTTTGACAGGTTATGGCTCCCGTAACTCTAAACGAGCCAGAAGTTATGGCCGTCCGAATAATCGATATCTACAGGGTGCAACATCCACGGTGCAAGGTGCAACATCCGTCCAAAGTGGAGAAACAGTGTCGCACGACTTTTAGAATTGCGTGGATGGATTTGAAACGGAACAGTAGCATGGTGCACCACTCTTCAGCAATAGTGAATCGAACACGAGCCACTGTAATCCCGTTCTACCGTAAAAATCCACGTATCGAAAAAAGGAAGGGTAAAAAACTTGCGAGACCCGATTGAGATTCGGGTTGTCCTTTTTGGGCATTAATCTATCCATTGAAGGCTGAAAGCAGTCAAAGCTGTAGAACTCATCGAGGCCTTCGTTTTGACAAGTTATGGCTCCCGTAACTCCAAACGAGCCAGAAATTATGGCCGTTCGAATAATCGATATCTACAGGTTGCAACATCCATGGTGCAAGGTGCAACATTCGTCCGAAATGGCGAAACAGTGTCGTACGACTTTTAGAAATGCGTGCTTTGATTTGAAACGGAGCAGTACCATGGTGCACCACTCTCCAACGATTGTAAATCGAAGACGAGCCACGATAATCCCGTTTTACCGTAAAAATCCACGTGTCGAAAAAACGAATGGTAAAAAACTTACGAGACCCGATTGAGATTTGGGTTGTCCTTTTTGGGCATTAATCTATCCGTTGGCGGCTGAAAGCTGTCAAAGCCGTAGAACTCATCAAGGCCTTCGTTTTGACAGGTTGTGGCTCCCGTAACTCTAAACGAGCCACAAGTTATGGCCGTCCGAATAATCGATATCTACAGGGTGCAACATCCACGGTGCAACATCCATCCGAAATGGCGAAACAGTGTCGTACGACTTTCAGAAATGCGTGCATGGATTTGAAACGGAACAGTACCATGGTGCACCACTCTCCAGCGATGGTAAATCGAAGACCAGCCACGGTAATCCCGTTTTACCGTAAAAATCCACGTGTCGAAAAAACGACGGGTAAAAAACTTACGAGACCCGATTGAGATTCGGGTTTTCCTTTTTCGGCATTAATCTATCATTGACGGATGAAAGCTACAAATCCGTAGAACTCATCGAGGCCTTCATTTTGACAGGTTATGGCTCGCGTAACTCTAAACGAGCCAGAAGTTATGGTCGTCTGAATAATCGTTATCTACAGGGTGCAACATCCATCCGAAATGGCGAAACAGTGCCGTATGGCATTTAGAAATGCATGCATGAATTTGAAACGGAACAGTACCATGGTGCACCACTCTCCAGCGATGGTGAATCGAAGACGAGCCACGGTAATCACGTTTTACCGTAAAAATCCACGTGTCGAAAAAACGAAGGGTAAAAAACTTACGAGACCCGATTGAGATTCGGGTTGTCCTTTTTGGGCATTAATTTATCCGTTGACGGCTGAAAGGTGTCAAAGCCGTAGAACTCATCGAGGCCTTCGTTTTGACAGGTTATGGCTCCCGTAACTCTAAACGAGCTAGAAGTTAGGGCCGTCCGGATAATCGATATCTATAGGGTGCAACATCCACGGTGCAAGGTGCAACATCCGTCCGAAATGGCGAAATATTGTCGTACGACTTTTAGAATTGCGTGCATGTATTTGAAACGGAACAGTACCATGGTGCACCACTCTCCAGCGATGGTGAATCGAAGACGAGCCACGATAATCCCGTTTTACCGTAAAAATCCACGTGTCGAAAAAAGGAAGGGTAAAAAACTTGCGAGACCTGATTGAGATTCGGGTTGCCCTTTTTGGTCATTAATCTATCCGTTGACGGCTGAAAGCAGTCAAAGCCGTAGAACTCATCGAGGCCTTCGTTTTGACAGGTTATGGCTCCCGTAACTCTAAACGAGCCAGAAATTATGGCCGTCCGAATAATCGATATCTACAGGGTGCAACATCCACGGTGCAAGGTGCAACATCCATCCGAAATGGCGAAACAGTGCCGTACGACTTTTAGAAATGCGTGCTTAGATTTGAAACGGAAAAGTACCATGATGCACCACTCTCCAACGATGGTAAATCGAAGACGAGCCACGGTAATCCCGTTTTACCGTAAAAATCCGCGTGTCGAAAAAACGAAGGGTAAAAAACTTACGAGACCCGATTGGGATTCGGATTGTCCTTTTAGGGCATCAATCTATCCGTTGGCAGCTGAAAGCAGTCAAACCCGTAGAACTCATCAAGGCCTTCCTTTTGACAGGTTATGGCTCCCGTAACTCTAAACGAGCCAGAAGTTATGGCCGTTCGAATAATCGATATCTACAAGGTGCAACATACACGGTGCAAGGTGCAACATCCGTCCGAAATTGCGAAACAGTGACGTACGAATTTTAGAAATGCGTGCATGGATTTGAAACGGAACAGTACCATGGTGCACCACTCTCCAGCGATGGTAAATCGAAGACCAGCCACAGTAATCCGTTTTAACGTAAAAATCCACGTGTCGAAAAAACGAAGGGTAAAAAACTTACGAGACCCGATTGAGATTCGGGTTCTCCTTTTTGGGCATTAATCTATCCATTGACGGATGGATTGCTGTCAAAGCCGTAGAACTTATCGAGGCCTTCGTTTTGACAAGTGATGGCTCCCGTAACTCTAAACGAGCCAGAAGTTATGGCCGTCCGAATAATCGATATCTACAGGGTGCAACATCCACGGTGCAAGGTGCAACATCCGTCCGAAATGGCAAAACAGTGCCGTACGACTTTTAGAAATGCATGCTTGGATTTGAAACGGAACAGTACCAGGGTGCACCACTCTCCAGCGATGGTGAATCGAAGACTAGCCGCAGTAATCCCGTTTTACCATAAAAATCCACGTGTCGAAAAAACGAAGGGTAAAAAACTTAAGAGACCCGATTGAGATTCGGGTTGTCCTTTTTGGGCATTAATCTATCTGTTGACGGCTGAAAGCGTTCAAAGCCGTAGATCTCATCAAGGCCTTCATTTTGACAGGTTATGGCTCCCGTAACTCTAAACGAGCCAGAAGTTATGGCTGTCCGAATAATCGATATCTACAGGGTGCAACATCCACGGTGCAAGGTGCAACATCCGTCCGAAATGGCGAAACAGTGTCGTACGACTTTTAGAAATGCATGCTTGGATTTGAAACGGAACAGTACCATGGTGCACCACTCTCCAGCGATGGTGAATAGAAGACCAGCCACGGTAATCCCGTTTTACCATAAAAATCCACGTGTCGAAAAAACGAAGGGTAAAAAACTTACGAGACCCGATTGAGATTCGGGTTGTCCTTTTTGGGCATTAATCTATCCGTTGATGGTTGAAAGCTGTCAAAGCCGTAGAACTCATCGAGGCCTTCGTTTTGACAGGTTATGGCTCCCATAACTCTAAACGAGCCAGAAGTTATGGCCATCCGAATAATCGATATCTACATGGTGCAACATTCACGGTGCAAGGTGCAACATCCGTACGAAATGCCGAAACAGTGCCGTACGACTTTTAGAAATGCGTGCATGGATTTGAAATGGAACAGTACCATGGTGCACCACTCTCTAGCGATGGTAAATCGAAGAGCAGCCACGGTAATCCCGTTTAACCGTAAAAATCCACGTGTCGAAAAAACGAAGGGTAAAAAACTTACAAGACCCGATTGAGATTCGGGTTGTCTATTTTGGGCATTAATCTATCCGTTGATGGCTGAAAGTGGTCAAAGCCGTAGAACTTATCGAGGCCTTCATTTTGACAGGTTATGTCTCCTGTAATTCTAAACGAGCCAGAAGTTATGGCCGTCCGAATAATCGATATCTACAGGGTGCAACATCCACGGTGCAAGGTGCAACATCCGTCCGAAATGGCGAAACAGTGTCGTACGACTTTTAGAAATGCGTGCATGGATTTGAAACGAAACAGTTCTATGGTCCACCACTCTCCAGCGATGGTGAATCGAAGGCCAGCCACGGTAATCCCGTTTTTCCGTAAAAATCCACGTGTCGAAAAAACGAAGGGTAAAAAACTTACGAGACCCGATTGAGATTCGGGTTGTCCTTTTTGGGAATAATCTATCCGTTGACGGCTGAAAGCTATCAAAGACGTAGAACTCATCGAGGCCTTCGTTTTGACAGGTTATGGCTCGCGTAATTCTAAACGAGCCAGAAGTTATGGCCGTCCGAATAATCGATATCTACAGGGTGCAACATCCACGGTGCGAGGTGCAACATCCGTCCGAAATGGCGAAACAGTGCCAAATGACTTTTAGAAATGCATGCATGGATTTGAAATGGAACAGTACCATGATGCACCACTCTCCAGCGATGGTGAATCGAAGACGAGCCACGGTAATCCCGTTTTACCGTAAAAATCCACGTGTCGAAAAAACGAAGGGTAAAAAACTTATGTGACCCGATTGAGATTCGGGTTGTCCTTTTTGGGCATTAATCTATTCGTTGACGGCTGAAAGCTGTCAAAGCCGTAGAACTCATCGAGGCTTTCGTTTTGACAAGTTATGGCTCCCATAATTCCAAACGAGCTAGAAGTTATGGCTGTCCGAATAATCGATATCTAAAGGGTGCAACATCCACTGTGCAAGGTTCAACATCCGTCCGAAATGGCGAAACAGTGTCGTACGACTTTTAGAAGTGCGTGCATGGATTTGCAACGTAATAGTACCATGTTGCACCACTCTCCAGCGATGTTGAATCGAAGACGAGTCACGGTAATCCCGTTTTACCGTAAAAATCCACGTGTCGAAAAAACGAAGGGTAAAAAACTTACGTGACCCGATTGAGATTCGGGTTGTCCTTTTTGGGCATTAATCTATCCGTTGATGGCTGATTGCTGTCAAAGCCGTAGAACTCATCGAGGCCTTCGTTTTGACAGGTTATGACTCCCGTAATTCTAAACGAGCCAGAAGTTATGGCCGTCCGAATAATCGATATCTACAGGGTGCAATATCCATGGTGCAAGGTGCAACATCCGTCCGAAATGGAGAAACAGTGCCGTACGACTTTAAGAAATGCGTGCATGGAATTGAAACGGAACAGTACCATGCTGCAACTCTCTCTAGCGATGGTGAATCGAAGACGAGCCACTGTAATCCCGTTTTACCGTAAAAATCCACATGTCGAAAAAACGAAGGGTAAAAAACTTACATGACCCGATTGAGATTCGGGTTGTCCTTTTTGGGCATTAATCTATCCATTGACGGCTGAAAGCTGTCAAAGCCATAGAACTCATCGCGGCCTTCTTTTTGACAGGTCGTGGCTCCCGTAACTCTAAACGAGCCAGTAGTTACGGCCGTCCGAATAATCGATATCTACAGGGTGCAACATCCACGGTGCAAGGTGCAACATGAAATTGCGAAACAGTGTCGTACGACTTTTAGAAATGCGTGCATGGATTTGAAACAGAACAGTACCATGGTGCACCACTCTCCAGCGATGGTGAATCGAAGACGAGCCACGGTAATCTCGTTTTACCGTAAAAATCCACGTTTCGAAAAAACGAAGGGTAAAAAACTTACGAGGCCCGATTGAGATTCAGGTTGTCCTTTTTGGGATTAATCTATCCGTTGACGGCTGAAAGCTATCAAAGCCGTAGAACTCATCGAGGCCTTGGTTTTGACATGTTATGGCTCCCGTAACTCTAAACGAGCCAGAAGTTATGGCCGTCCGAATAATCGATATCTACAGGGTGCAACATCCACGGTGCAAGGTGCAACATCAGTCCGAAATGGAGAAACAGTGCCGTACGACTTTTAGAATTGCGTGCATGGATTTGAAACAGAACAGTACCATGGCGCACCACTCTCCAGCGATGGTGAATCAAAGACGAGCCACGGTAATCCCGTTTTACCGTAAAAATCCCCGTGTCGAAAAAAGGAAGGGTAAAAAACTTGCGAGACCCGATTGAGATTCGGGTTGTCCTTTTTGGTCATTAATCTATCCATTGACGGCTGAAAGCAGTCAAAGCCGTAGAACTCATCGAGGCCTTCGTTTTGACAAGTTATGGTTACCGTAACTCTAAACGAGCCAACAATTATGGCCGTCCGAATAATCGATATCTACAGGGTGCAACATCCACGGTGCAAGGTGCAACATCCGTCCGAAATGGCGAAACAGTGCCGTACGACTTTTAGAAATGCGTGCTTTGATTTGAAATGGAACTGTACCATGGTGCACCACTCTCCAACGATGGTAATCGAAGACGAGCCACGGTAATCCCGTTTTACCGTAAAAATCCACGTGTCGAAAAAACGAATGGTAAAAAACTTACGAGACCCGATTGAGATCCGGGTTGTCCTTTTTGGGCATTAATCTATCCGTTGGCGGTCGAAAGCTGTCAAAGCCGTAGAACTCATCAAGGCCTTCGTTTTGACAGGTTATGTCTCCCGTAAATCTAAACGAGCCAGAAGTTATGGCCGTCCGAATAATCGATATCTACAGGGTGCAACATCCACGGTGCAAGGTGCAACATCCGTCCGAAATGGCGAAACAGTGTCGTACGACTTTTAGAAATGCGTGCATGGATTTGAAAAGGAACAGTACCATGGTGCACCACTCTCCAGCGATGGTAAATCGAAGACCAGCCACGGTAATCCCGTTTTACCGTAAAAATCCACGCGTCAAAAAAACGACGGGTAAAAAACTTACGAGACCCGATTGAGATTCGGGTTGTCCTTTTTCGGCATTAATCTATCCGTTGACGGCTGAAAGCTATCAAATCCGTAGAGCTCATCGAGGCCTTAGTTTTGACAGGTTATGGCTCGCGTAACTCTAAAGAAGCCAGAAGTTATGGCCGTCTGAATAATCGATATCTACAGGGTGCAACATCCGTCCTAAATGGCGAAACAGTGCCGTATGGCTTTTAGAAATGCGTGCATGGATTTGAAACGGAATAGTACCATGGTGCACCACTCTCCAGCGATGGTGAATCGAAGACGAACCACGGTAATCTCGTTTTACCGCAAAAATCCACGTGTCGAAAAAACGAAGGGTAAAAAACTTACGAGACCCGATTGAGATTCGGGTTGTCCTTTTTGGGCATTAATCTATCCGTTGACGGCTGAAAGCTGTCAAAGCCGTAGAACTCATCGAGGCCTTCATTTTGACAGATTATGGCTCCCGTAACTCTAAACGAGCCAGAAATTATGGTCGTCCGAATAATCGATATCTACAGGGTGCAACATGCACGGTGCAAGGTGCAACATCCGTCCGAAATGGCGAAACATTGTCGTACGAATTTTAGAATTGCTTGCAGGGATTTGAAACGGAACAGTACCATGGTGCACCACTCTCCAGCGATGGTGAATCGAAGACGAGCCACGGTAATCCCATTTTACCGTAAAAATCCACGTGTCGAAAAAAGAAAGGGTAAAAAACTTGCGAGACCCGATTGAGATTCGGGTTGTCCTTTTTGGGCATTAATCTATCCGTTGACGGCTGAAAGTAGTGAAAGCCGTAGAACTCATCGAGGCCTTCGTTTTGACAGGTTATGGCTCCCGTAACTCTAAACGAGCCAGAAATTATGGCCATCCGAATAATCGATATCTACAGGGTGCAACATGCACGGTGCAAGGTGCAACATCCGTCCGAATGGCGAAACAGTGCCGTATGACTTTTAGAAATGCGTGCTTAGATTTGAAACGGAACAGTACCTTGGTGCACCACTCTCCAACGATGGTAAATCGAAGACGAGCCACGGTACTCCCGTTTTACCGTAAAAATCCACGTGTCGAAAAAACGAAGGGTAAAAAACTTACGAGACCCGATTGAGATTCGGGTTGACCTTTTCGGGCATTAATCTATCCGTTGGAGGCTGAAAGCTGTCAAAACCGTAGAACGCATCGCGGCCTCCATTTTGGCAGGTTATGGCAGCCGTAACTCTAAACGAGCCAGAAGTTATGGCTGTCCGAATAATCGATATCTACAGGGTGCAACATCCACGGTGCAAGGTGCAACATCCGTCCGAAATGGCGAAACAGTGCCGTACGACTTTTAGAAATGCGTGCATGGATTTGAAACGGAACAGTACAATGGTGCACCACTCACCAGCGATGGTAAATCGAAGACCAGCCACGGTAATCCCGTTTTATCGTAAAAATCCACGTGTCGAAAAAACGAAGGGTAAAAAACTTGCGAGACCCGATTGAGATTCGGGTTGTCCTTTTTGGGCATTAATCTATCCGTTGACGGCTGAAAGTAGTGAAAGCCGTAGAACTCATCGAGGCCTTCGTTTTGACAGGTTATGGCTCCCGTAACTCTAAATGAGCCAGAAATTATGGCCGTCCGAATAATCGATATCTACAGGGTGCAACATCCACGGTGCAAGGTGCAACATCCGTCCGAATGGCGAAACAGTGCCGTATGACTTTTAGAAATGCGTGCTTAGATTTGAAACGGAACAGTACCTTGGTGCACCACTCTCCAACGATGGTAAATCGAAGACGAGCCACGGTAATCCCGTTTTACCGTAAAAATCCACGTGTCGAAAAAACGAAGGGTAAAAAACTTACGAGACCCGATTGAGATTCGGGTTGACCTTTTCGGGCATTAATCTATCTGTTGGAGGCTGAAAGCTGTCAAAACCGTAGAACGCATCGCGGCCTCCATTTTGGCAGGTTATGGCAGCCGTAACTCTAAACGAGCCAGAAGTTATGGCTGTCCGAATAATCGATATCTACAGGGTGCAACATCCACGGTGCAAGGTGCAACATCCGTCCGAAATGGCAAAACAGTGCCGTACGACTTTTAGAAATGCGTGCATGGATTTGAAACGGAACAGTACAATGGTGCACCACTCACCAGCGATGGTAAATCGAAGACCAGCCACGGTAATCCCGTTTTATCGTAAAAATCCACGTGTCGAAAAAACGAAGGGTAAAAAACTTACGAGACCCGATTGAGATTCGGGTTCTCCTTTTTGGACATTAATCTATCCGTTGACGGATGGATTGTTGTCAAAGACGTAGAACTTATCGAGGCCTTCGTTTTGACAAGTTATGGCTCCCGTAACTCTAAACGAGCCAGAAGTTATGGCCGTCCGAATAATCAATATCTACAGGGTGCAACATCCACGGTGTAAGGTGCAACATCCGTCTGAAACGGCGAAACAGTGCCGTACGACTTTTAGAAATGCATGCTTGGACTTGAAACGGAACAATACCATGGTGCACCACTATCCAGCGATGGTGAATCGAAGACCAGCGACGGTAATCCCGTTTTACCATAAAAATCAACGTGTCGAAAAAACGAAGGGCAAAAAATTAAGAGACCCGATTGAGATTCGTGTTGTCCTTTTTGGGCATTAATCTATCCGTTGACAGCTGAAAGCTGTCAAATCCGTAGAACTCATCAAGGCCTTCGTTTTGACAGGTTATGGCTCCCGTAACTCTAAACGAGCCAGAAGTTATGGCCGTCCGAATAATCGATATCTGCAGGGTGCAACATCCACGGTGCAAGGTGCAACATCCGTCCGAAATGGCGAAACAGTGTCGTACGACTTTTAGAAATGCATGCATGGATTTGAAATGGAACAGTACCATGGTGCACTACTCTCCAGCGATGGTGAATTGAAGACCAGCCACGGTAATCCCGTTTTACCATAAAAATCCACATGTCGAAAAAACGAAGGGTAAAAAACTTACGAGACTCGATAGAGATTCGGGTTGTCCTTTTTGGGCATTAATCTTTCCGTTGACGGCTGAAAGTTGTCAAAGCCGTATAACTCATCGAGGCCTTCGTTTTGACATGTTATGGCTCCTGTAATTCTAAACGAGCCAGAAGTTATGGCCGTCCGAATAATCGATATCTACAGGGTGCAACATCCACGGTGCAAGGTGCAACATCCGTCCGAAATGGCGAAACAGTGTCGTACGACTTTTAGAAATGCGTGCATGGATTTGAAACGGAACAGTACCATGGTGCACCACTCTCCAGCGATGGTGAATCGAAGAACAGCCACGGTAATCCCGTTTTTCCGCAAAAATCCACGTGTCGAAAAAACGAAGGGTAAAAAACTTACGAGACTCGATTGAGATTCGGGTTGTCCTTTTTGGGATTAATCTATCCGTTGATGGCTGAAAGCTGTCAAAGCCGTAGAACTCATCGAGGCCTTCGTTTTGACAGGTTATGGCTCGCGTAACTCTAAACGAGCTAGAAGTTATGGCCGTCCGAATAATCGATATCTACAGGGTGCAACATCCACGGTGCAAGGTGCAACATCCGTCCGAAATGGCGAAACAGTGTTGTACGACTTTTATAAATGTGTACTGTTAACCCGCCTTTTGGCAAAGCCGCAATACCAAAAGATCGATCGAAAAATGGAGGATAGTTCGACTCAGAGGTTGATTATATTTCGCTTCGCTATGGATATGGCCGAATTTTGTATGAGTCCAGATTGAGCTACAATTGATAGAACACGGCAAGAAAGACCGTAGGAGTCAGCATCTCAAATTTCAAGTCAATCCGAGTTCGTATGCTCAAGTTATGATCGATTCAATTTGAAGGGGAAAAAAAAGTTTCGAACCGATGGGTGATTAGTGGTTCGAACCGATCGCCTTCAAACCCATCTACTTCGAAACCATCAACGTGCCTCGGGTTCGACTCCATCACCTTCGAATCCATCGAGCATCAGTTGTTCGAACCCACCTGTGAAGCCCCGTTCGAACCCATCCACGAGGCCTTGTTCGAACTCATCACAGAGGCCTTGTTCGAACCCATCACAGAGGCTCTGTTCGAACCCAGCTGTGAAGCTTCATTCGAACCCACTAGGTCAGGCAACCATGATGACGTGCCTTTCAACGGTTCGAATGCGCCGAGATATATGGAGTCGAAGCGGTCAACACGGAGTGAACACCGGATCGATTCAAAGTTTGCGCTCCACGACAACGCGAAGCCACGTGCCACCATGGTTTCGAAACGATCGGTTTGAATGCAAGGTTTCGAACCAAACAGCCACGCCATGAACCCTATTTCGAACTCATCATATCTCCCAATCCACTGATCCAACTGCCATGAAATTTTCACAGAAGCTTGAATACATGTCGAAGAGTCTCCACACCAAATTTCACCTCGATTGGACGAATTCTTGATCGGTTCGAATGGAGTTCGAACCGATGCCAAAGTGGGCCCAAACTTCCTAAGACCGTGCGTGTGGGCCCCCTCACGTGCCAGAAGTAGTCTCCCGAGTTTTCAGCGAAATATCTGCAGCCTACGCTTATAAATAGAGCCCCAGGGCCAACGGAAAAGGGATCTTTGGACTCTGAAGCGCCCAGACTCTGCCGGATCAAGACCTACATCCTCCTACATTATAATTTCATTGTTGATTTCGAATTTCCAGTTGTAATTTGCCGTTGATTGCTGCAACAACTTGTAACCATTGAAAGAAAGTCAATAAAATATCAAAACACTTCACAATGGGCGTAGGCAACACGCCGAACCACTATAAATTGCTCGCCTTTGTCTTTGCTACATTGTTGTTTGGATTTTTTGTTAGATAATCCTCATTTTTAATTCATATTCTTCATTTATTATCTCTTCAAAAGACTCCCGAAGAGTGTTGTGCCCAATTTTGGTACAAACACTTTGGTGCTTTCACTGAGAAAAAAACCCAGTTTTTTCTCCTGCTCCTTGGATCTGTCGCCGATACCGGATTGCATAAGTCTAAGGGAGAGATCCAGATATCATCTTCAGATTCCTTCCGTTCTATTCAGATTTGCTGAAGTCTAGGAAAGGAGTTCACTATCCAAAATGGTTAGCACAAGAACCACATCTACAGCTGGTCAAGAAGGTCGGGATAGACAAAATCCCACGCAACTACCTCCGCCTAACCAAGATGATACCGGGCATTCTGACTCCTCAGGTCCGGTCAACATGCAAGAGTTCCAGACATTGCTCCAAGAACTAACTCAAAGTCGGCAACAGCTAGCCGAGCAATTGCGCGTCAACACTGAGTTAGCCAGCCAAGTAGATCGCCAAAAGCGAAGAAGATCCAGAAGGGATCAAGCTCCTCATTCTTCCACCGAAAGCTCTGCTTCGTCTGACTACAACAACAGGTCTACCCGTCCCATGCTAGACGGAAACCATGCGCAAGCTGCTGACTATCAACATGCGTTAACTGTTGGGCAAATAAGAGTTGGCCCATCTACCGGTTTCCACACCGGACCCTCCTCCCGAGGAGGCACTATTCCACAATACACTGCAGATGATCGAGCTCCTACAGCCGCTGCAGCTGACATAGGGGTAGATACCCGAGATCATTCTAATGAAAATTATCATCAGCCGGGACATGCTCCAGAACCCTATGTCCCGGAAGACCTAGCGCCAAGGAGGCGAGACACGGATCGTCGACAGCATCCGATCCCATCTCGCACTGTGGAACCTGACCACACTTTGGCTCACCACCCTCAGAATGTTCCAACACCAGACCTATCATCCATTGTACGCCAAATGATTCGCGAGAGTCAAGGCCTAACAAATGACGATTGGGGAATCTCCCGAAGTCATACCCCATTCACTGATGACATATTGTACGCTGAACCTCCTAGGCGATTCATAATGCCAACCCTGCCCATGTATGAAGGGAATTCTGACCCAAATCAACATGTTTTGAAGTACGAATGGTCGATGACAGCTGCGAGAGCCGATGACGCAGTAAAATGACGTAGTTTTCCCATTTCTTTGGGGGGGAATTGAGACAATGTGGTTTACGCGATTGCCACCGTGATCCATTTCTTCTTTTGATCAGTTAGCTACCAAATTTGTTGAGCAGTTTCGTATGCATATTTCCAGACTCAAGGATGTTAATACCTTATCAAGTGTTACTCAAGCTCCCGGAGAAACACTTAGACGATATTTGGAGAGGTTTAATGCTGCGTGCGCAAAGATCACCAACCCCAATGATAATTCCATCTTAATGGCTTTGACTAAAGGAATCGATCCTGATTCCGAGTTTGGCAATTAGTTGGCTGGAAAGCCTCCCGCATCGTTGGACCGTTTCTATTCCAAAGCCGCTCAGTTCTTGAGGCGTGAGGATGCGAAACAGTCTAGGAAGCAGGACGATGCAAGGCCCAGCAGTGAAGGGATCCAGAGTAATGTTGCGGTTAAACAGACCGGCGAGAGTTCGGGGAAAGTCGAGTTGAATATTCAAAATAAACAAACTCAACGACCGAGAAACGGTGATAACCGAGGCAAGAAGCAAGATCAGAATCGTGGTCCGAGGCGTATGGCCGCAATGTTTGACGGTTATACACCGCTTAACACGTCGCTGGAAAACGTATACCTACGGACTTGTAATACTATGCAATACAAGAAGCCAGCTCCGAAGCCTTCGACGGAGAGGCAAATTCAAACAGGGAAATTCTGTAGGTTTCATGAAAGTTACGGGCATAATACCAATGAGTGTAGACATTTGCAAGACCTCATTGAAAAGTTAATCAGAGAGAGAAAGTTGGACCAGTATGTTCGGGCTCCACAATCTGGTGGAGCGGGCCCATCCAATCAAAATCATACACAGAATCAGGAGAGACAAGGTGAACCCGCTCGTACGGGCGGAAGGTTGGTTATCAATACAATAAGTGGCGGTCCCCATCTAGCAGACAGAAGCTGGAGAGAAATGGAGTCGTATGATAGCTCGATCAGGCATATGGACTTTGAATGCTATAGTAACTCAGAAGACGGGACACCGGCTAAACAACAAAAGACGATGACAGACGACATCGTGTTTAGAAATCGAGATGCTGATAGAATCGAAGCCCCCACGATCGACCCACTGGTTATATCTACTCAAGTTGGTCCTGCTTGGATGAAGAGGATCTTGGTAGACAGTGGGAATTCTGTGAACATACTGTTTAAAAGAGCGTATGATTTAATGAAGATGGAAGCCAAGGACTTAAAACCTTGCCAATCACGAGTCCACGGCTTCAACGGAAGTGCGACGATACCGACCGGAATGGTTGAATTGCCGGTGGAGTTGGGAGTGGGAGAATGCCGAAGTGTTCGGATGTTACAATATATTGTCTTGGATATTCCTTCTCCGTATAATGCTTTCTTGGGCCGACCGGCCCTCGTTGAATTTAGGGCAGCTATCGCCCCATGGTGTTTGACCCTTAAGTTCCCTACTGATCACGAGATAGGGGTTATACAAGGAGATCAGGCTGCGGGTAGAGCCTGCTATGTCGCCGAGCTGCGAGAGGTGCAGCGGAAGGAAAAAGGAAAGGGCGTAGAGGAATCTCTCTGCGTCCGTTTCACCAACAATTGACAATCAACGCCTGGGCCTCGGCCCAGGCATCATGACCAATTCCAGAAAGATCTAGACCCCCGAGACAATGAGAATTAAAATGAGTCTAGAGAAAGTCAGGCTTCGCCAGCTGAATTAACAATCGACGTTCCAATCAGTGGTAACGATAACTCAAAGATGTTGAAAATTGGATCGCAATTAAGCCTGCAAGCACAACGGGAATTGGTCGAGTTTCTCCAGGCGAATCTAGACGTATTTGCTTGGACGCATTCCGATATGTGTGGGATCTCGCCAGATATCGCGAGCCACACCCTAAATATTGACCCACGGTTTGTCCCGGTCAAGCAAAAAAGGCGTGGTATGGATCCAGAGAGATCTGCCGCCCTAAAAGAGGAGGTTGATAAGTTGAGATCAAATGGGTTCATCAGAGACGCTTTATACCCAGAATGGGTGTCCAATCCCGTACTCGTCCGAAAACCAAACGGGAAATGGAGAACGTGTGTCGATTACTCAGATCTGAATAAAGCCTGCCCGTAAGACAGCTTTCCACTCCCCCGAATCGATCAACTGGTAGATTCGACCGCATGACATGAATTATTATCCTTCATGGACGCTTATTCAGGTTACAATCAGATACCCATGCATGTACCTGATCAAGAGCACACAAGCTTCGTAACCAACTTGGGGTTATACTGCTACAAGGTCATGCCCTTTGGTTTAAAGAATGCTGGCGCAACCTATCAACGTTTAGTCAACGAATGTTTGCCGATCAGATTGGGAAGACTATGGAGGTTTATGTAGATGACATGTTGGTGAAATCACGATACTCCGTTGATCACGTCAAAGATTTGGAATCAATGTTCAACATTCTTCGAAAATACGGAATGAAGCTCAATCCGTTGAAGTGTCATTTCGGAGTCGCATCCGGAAAATTCCTTGGGTTCATTGTCAATGCCAGAGGGATAGTGGCTAACCCCGAGAAGATCTGGGCTATCAGAAATCTTCAAACTCCGAGAACCATAAAGCAAGTCCAGAGTCTTAATGGGAAAGTTGCAGCACTGAGCAGGTTTATCTCAAAGTCGACTGACAAATGCATTCCCTTCTTCGATTTGATTCGAAAAGGGAAAAGAAACTTCGAATGGACTGCAGAATGTGAGGGCGCATTTCAATCACTAATCCAACATCTTTCCGTACCACCAATCCTTTCAAAGCCTGTTGATCATGAACAGTTGTATCTCTACCTGGCGGTATCTGAAAATGCTATCAGTGCTGCATTAGTTCAGGAGGAGGACCGAGTGCAAAAACCGGTCTACTACGTGAGTAAACGATTAACCAGAGCAGAAAGAAATTATCCAAAGCTTGAAAAGTTGGCATATTTCCTAGTCATTGCCTCGAGGAAGCTCCGTCCATACTTCCAGGCTCATCCCATCACTGTGTATACGGATCAGCCGTTACGACAGGTCCTCACACGGCCTGAGACGTCTGGTAGGTTACTAAAGTGGAACATCGAACTGAGTCAGTTCGACATCACTTATACTCCGAGAAGAGCCATTCACGGCCAAGTCCTAGCAGATTTTATAGCCGAATTCACTGTTTCTGAAGACTTGCCCGAGACCAGTAAATCTCCTGAATGCGTCTGGAAGCTGTACACCGATGGTGCATCAAACGATCGATGCTCAGGAGCTGGGTTAGTGCTTGAAACCCCCGAGGGACGATCCATTTGTTATGCTTTAAGGTTCGAGTTCCGTGCAACCAACAACGAAGCCGAGTACGAAGCTCTACTTACCGGACTAAAGCTCACCCGTTATCTGAAAATCCTCGCCGTGGAGATCTACTGCGATTCCCAACTGGTAGTATGTCAAGTCCGAGGAGAATATCAGGCCAAAGATCGAAGATTAGCCGCTTATCTAACTCGAGTTCTGGAGATGCTTGATCAATTTGATTACTATGCCATTTTCTACATACCCCGAGAGCACAATCAAAAAGCTGACTCGTTGGCGAAGTTAGAAAGTACAGGTGAAGCTCAGCAGTTGGGGGTTGTTCCGGTTGAAGCCTTATCCTCTCCGAGTATTGATCAAAGGGAGACTGATTTCACACTCGAAGCTACCTCCGATAAGGAGTCATGGATGACCCTCTATCGGGATTATATCGAACATGGTGTATTGCCCGAGCAACGGAGCGAGAAAAGACAAGTTCTACGAAAGGCCTCGCGATTTGTTATTCAAAATGGAGTCATTTACCGGAAAGGATACTCTGTTCCACTCCTCCGGTGTATCGCGCACGATGAAGTCAAACGAGTGTTACACGATGTACACGAAGGAGAATGTGGCGATCACACTGGAGGGCAAGCGCTTGCAAAGAAAATACTTCGATACGGGTATTATTGGCCTACTGTAAATCGCGATGCCATGGATTATGCAAAAAAATGTGACAGATGCCAAAAACACACTCGGATTCCTAGAGCCCCACCTACTGAAATGACCCAAATGGTCGGTCCAAGGCCGTTTGCAATTTGGGGG
This sequence comes from Allium cepa, assembly GCA_030765085.1. Classification (NCBI taxonomy): domain Eukaryota; kingdom Viridiplantae; phylum Streptophyta; class Magnoliopsida; order Asparagales; family Amaryllidaceae; genus Allium; species Allium cepa. Next base: position 39,586,055 of record CM060941.1, on the reverse strand, counting down.
ATCGATATAATTGGTACATTGCCTTTGGCCAAGGGTGGCGCGAAATATGCTATCGTCGCAGTCGATTACTTTACGAAATGGGCGAAAGCCGAACCACTTGCAAAAATCACGACGAAGAAAGTTATCAACTTTGTAGTACGCAACATCATCTGTCGGTTCGGTCTCCCGCATACCATTATTACCGATAACGGAGCCCAGTTCGACAGCGCTGAATTCAAGAATTTCTGTCTGTGATTCCATATCCATAAGAAATTCTCCGTTGTTGCACATCCGCAAGAAAATGGACAAGTCGAAGCCGTAAATAAGGTCATCAAATATATTTTGAAGAAATGACTGGAAAAGGCCGGGGGCAAGTGGGTTGATGAACTTCCCTTGGCTTTGTGGGCTTATCGGACGACTCACAAAAATGCAACCGGCCACACTCCATTCTCTCTATCTTATGGCGCTGAAGCTGTTATTCCAGTCGAAATGGAGGTTTGTTCTCATCGTGTGACATATTATGATCCGAAAACGAATGCTATACTACTTGCCGAATCCCTGGATCTGCTTGATGAGTGGCGCGAAGAGGCTGATATGAGGGCATCCTCATATCTAAGTCGAGTCGCCCGAATGTACAATGCCAAGGTCCGACCACGGACCTTCGAACTCGGCGACCTTGTACTCAAGAGAGTTTACCCGGTTCCTTCTCACATGATGGCAAATTGGGAAGGACCGTATGTGATTTCACAAAAGCTTGGAGATGGCACATTCAAGTTATCGACCGTTGACGGTCTAACTCTGCCAAGAGCCTGGAATAGCGAGAGTCTCCGTCGCTACTATACATGACAGGCTTTATTTGTTCTAGCTCGTTATTTCCTTTGCATTTTATTTTCGCGTTTTGAGATTTGAATTTGTAATAAGGCAGCTGACTTTGCCATGTTTTCTCATTTCAGCAATAAAATGCTATCTCTTCAAGCCAATGCTATGATTTATCGAATACGCCGCAAAACATCACAATGCATGAAGAGCTAAGTTCCATCATACGGTGGGATTTAATTCAAGTAGGGAGTGACTGCGATACGACCGGTCACTCGCTACGCGAAGCCCAAGCTCGGGGGCATGTCACCATGTTAACATTTAAAGGAATTGATACACGACAATCCCCACACTAACTCCAAATTCCCACAGTGTGAATTGGAGTATAAACATTAAATAAATCGTTCCCAGAATGCGAACGGACTCCAAATTCCCAAAGTGTGAATTGGAGTATAAACGTCCAATAAATCGTTCCCAGAGTGTGAACGGACTCCAAATTCCCAGAGTGTGAATTGGAGTATAAACATTAAATAAATCGTTCCAGAGTGCGAACGGACTCCAAATTCCCAAAGTGTGAATTGGAGTATAAACGTCCAATAAATCGTTCCCAAAATGTGAACGGACTCCAAATTCCCAGAGTGTGAATTGGAGTATAAACATTAAATAAATCGTTCCCAGAGTGCGAACGGACTCCAAATTCCCAGAGTGTGAATTGGAGTATAAACATTAAATAAATCGTTCCCAGAGTGCGAACGGACTCCAAATTCCCAAAGTGTGAATTGGAGTATAAACGTCCAATAAATCGTTCCAAGCGTGTGAACGGACTCCAAATTCCCCGAGTGTGAATTGGAGTATAAACATTAAATAAATCGTTCCCAGAGTACAAACGGACTCCAAATTCCCAGAGTGTGAATTGCAGTATAAACGTTAAATAAATCGTTCCCAGAGTGCGAACGGACTCCAAATTCCCAGAGTGTGAATTGGAGTATAAACGTCCAATAAGTCGTTCCCAGAGTGTGAACGGACTCCAACTTCCCAGAGCGTGAATTGGAGTACAAACATTCATTCCAGGTTCCCTAAGTGCGAACCCAAACATACATGTTTTCTCCAAGTTCCCGGAGTGTGAATCGGAGCGCAAATGCCACGTTAAAGTTCCCATAGTGCGAAATGAAATGTTAATACTGACTCCGAGATTCGCACAGTGTGAGTCAGAATGTGAACATCAATTCCGAGTTCCCGGAGCATGAACCATGTTACAAACATAGATAACTCTCGAGTTTCCGGAGTGCGAACTGGATTATCGGCCTCAAATTATCTTAAGTCCCCAGAATGCGGACATGTGCTTAAAGTTTGCAATAAACGCACTTAACTACCAAAACATAAATGTTATTCCCCGAGATAGGGGGCAAAAAAGCTAAGTGCTAATCGCTAACCAAAGTGATACAATGTCCGAAGTTCGATTATTCATCGATCACAACCTGCGACCAAAATTTTCAGACTTGGCAAATAAAAACAAATTCTACTTGACAGTAGAAACACCACAAGTGCACCGGACTGAAAACAAGACACTACAGACACTTAAGCACAAAAGAAATGAGAGTTGAAGCAAAGAAACTAAATTTTATTTCAACTAACTAAAGATAAAGACTTACATGCAAATAAGTTTTCCCAAAAAAAAAAAGAATCCCTACTAGCAGGGGCCGAACCTGCATCTATACACGGCCTACTAACAAAAAACGAAAACAAATTCCTATCTACCCATAAAATATGCTTGGGAGGCCGATCTATTCCTTCTTCCTGGGCTTCCTTATCAGCGGTTCATCGTCAGAATCGCTAGGAACCGAAATCCTTCGTTTGGACGACCTCCTCTCCGGTGGTTGCTCTTCGGCCGGGGGCATAATATCTACGTCCTCCTCAAAACTTGAATCTAAATGAAGGCTCCCCACCGGAGGAGTAGGAGGGACCGGACCCGCAACGGAAGATGGGATAGTGCCACCCGACGATACTATCCTCGCAGGTGCTGGGCTCTGCGCCGCCGTACCACCGCCAACACTACCACTTTGCCCCGCAGCTTCTAATTCTGCCTGAATCTTGGCCAAAATCTCTTCATCGCGAATCGTCTGGGCTTGGCTGGGGGCATCCGCAGCCTGCATCGAAGAGCTAGAGGTCGGCGGAAGGTCACTAATGATGAACGGCAGGTCTGAGGAGAAGCCACCCTGCTCACCGAGCAGCTCGCTCACCATTTGTTCCTCAAGAGATAAACCACTCCCCTGCGCCGCCTCGGCTGATACCGCCATTACAACAGTAGTCTCAGTGTTGATGGCCTTATTCCCTCTGCTTGACTCTTGGGTCGCGGCAATCGGATCAACCCCAGTCACTAAACAAAAATAAGAAGAGGTTATCATTAACTGCTTCAGAACAAACTCTCTATTCAGAAAACACTTGAGATAAATCCGAAATACCTTCCCCAGTTTGGTTTGCGGACGACTGAGCGGCCTCGGAAGTATGCTCATGAATAGGAGATAACCGCGGCTGTTCCGGGTCGTAAGCAGGAACAGATTGCGAGCCGACCGCAGATACAGGCACTGACGAAGGTGGTGCGGTGACTTCGGTGACCGCGAGATGGTGCTCAATGCCTGATCCCTCTCCGACCTCCAGAGGTCGGCCACCGATCATCTCCTCCTCATGAACGATAATAGCGTCGTGAAGGACCCTCTTCTCATCGTCTGTCAGCAGCCGATTTTCAAGTTCGAATCGATCGACCGTTTCATCCGGACGTGCTTCCTCTTCTTCCTCGACCAATCGACCCCAACCGCTGCGGAGGTGTATCGGGTAATCTTGAAGCCATGCCAAATTTCGGTGTATCAACACGTTGGCATTGTAAGTGATAAGCAAATCTTCGATATCGGCCTCCAACCTGGCCTCCGTTTGATAAACTTTCTCCTCAACCTCCATCTCAACCGCCTGGACCTTGGCCACTGCTGCATCCCGTTCAGTCCGGAGAATCATGGCTTGTTCACACGCCTCCTGGGCTGCATTATTCACATCGTCCCTATCCTTGGCGATTTCAGCGAATTTGGACTTAAGCTCGTTCAACTCCTTCAGGCCGGCATCCCTCTCAGCAGTGACGAGGGTGTTTCGATGGCCCATGTCTTCTACCGTGGCATAGTGCTCACGTTTCATCCTATCCATGGTTGCCTGGGCTTCATCGGCTTTTTTGATGGCTTCCATTTCAGACTTCCGAGAAGATTCAGCTTTAGTATTTAGCACATCAATAATACGGCTTTTTTGGGCTAACTCAGCTTGCATTTTCTCGATAGTAGCCCCACGCTCAAAGGCCAACGATGACGCTTTCTCGGCCGCCTTGTACCACGCCCGGTATTGGGCATAAAAGTCGTGCACATAATCGTGCGCCGTCTGCTCGGCCTTCGGCGGAATTCTTTTCAAGTGAAGAGGAAATATGTAGTTATCAAAGCAGATATTTGGAAAGTCCTTCTTCAGTTGAGCAAGCCTGATTGCTCCTTCTCCCAAAATTTCAGTGGGAGGTTGTTCCGCAACTACTGGAGGCATTGCCTCAGATCTGGGGTGGCGAGATTCATACTTAGAAGATTGAGAGACCGACTGGTAGTGCGAGGAATCAGAAGAACGAGAAACATGGACAAGAGGCTGTATAGGAGCTCTCGGGGGAGGAGTGCGCGATCGAGACCGATGTCTATAATCCCTATCTCTCCGTTCTTGGCTAGAATACCCGGAGTACCTGCGATCGTAATCCCTATCTTTTTCTCTCCGTTGTGACTCGTAATATGAGGAAGATTTGCGAGCGTGTCGTAGGCTCCCCAGCATCGAACCACGCCCAGTCATAATATCTGCAAAGCGAAATGAGAATAAAGTTAGTGGTTTCCCGAAACCGGTGACCTAAGACTCGGGGCTATGTAGTGTGTCGTGAAATGTGTATGAATTTGTATTCCCCCCGACCAACCGGAAGTGTCGACTGAGCTAGTAATAAAAGGCTCGCTCAATTCTAGAGTACGATGAAACTCCTCCAACCCGGCGTCATGCTGAAAAGACACATCATCCGGGATTGGAAGGTCGGTAAGCCCTTCGTAAAGACTTTCAGTTCGCGGAGGAGACATCTCAAAAATTCTAACTCCGGGAGAAGATCGGGCCGTGACGACCGATTTCCATCTCCCCTTCTTAGTTGACGTGACGACGGCTGCCTTGCCTTTTCTTTGCTCTTCAACATCCTGAGCCACGTCTGTAGGCTCCAACAACGGCTCGTCGTCAATGTGAGTTCTTTCAAAATCAGCCTCCTTAGCTATGATAACTTTGGGTTCCTTGTGTTTGACTCGCTTCTTGGAAACAATCCTTAGTGCCCCGTCAAACAATATGCTCTGTCCCGGTTCAATCAGCCCATAGGTCCGGAGATTCCTATCGGTCAAAAGCAACTCGATATCCCTGTCCTCGCATGGGACTCCCCGGAGTACTCGCACCATCTCTTTAAAGCGCTCGCCTTCAGGTCGCTGAATCGTCGCTGTGAAAAGAGAAAGAACATAAGTTTCGCTTCGACCACAATTGTCTTAGAAATAACTTAATAACTCAATTACACTCACGCCTGAATAACCATCGCCGGGAAAACCTCGGAGGACACCTGACATAGAACCATTCCGTCCTATAGTAACTCAACCTGGTCCAAGACCCAGTAACCACTTGGCACTTCCTCACCGCTTCCAGAAATGTGAAGGAAGGATAATCGCCTCGAGTTTTGAAGTTAAACAGATATCAGATCTCGGTCGGGATCGACGGTCTATGAAGGTACTCCATGAAGACGATGAATAAACTATTCACGGACGCATATCCGTTTGGGTGTAGTTGAGATGGAGCGATCCCCAAAAAAGACAACACTTCCCTTATATACTCGTTGAACGGAGGAAGTGTCCCGGCCGCGCACGCGTGGCGGTTAAATGCTGTATATCCCTCCGGCGGGTTGTGTGGTATATCATTCGGCCCTGGCAACAACACGTCATCCAGTGACAGACCGTGCCTCAAGCATATTCTCCCTAACATGTCTTCAGAAATATTCGATTGAACGGAATCCGACGGATTGGCAATGAAAGACGCATTGGGAAGTCCGTCCGGGGCCGGACCAATGATCTCAGGTTCGATATCTGGAACCTATAGTCTCAGAGCAGCTGTACTTTGAACCTCCTGCTGTTGCGAACTTGACGGTTCCATAACTAGCTAACTCATGAGAAACCATCGTTAGACGACAAAGAACCCGTGTGTTCCCCAGTGTAAAGTGTATGAATGTATGTTGTGCAATGCCATGCATTACTTGAATAAATGTCACAGAGTTAAAAGAAATATACAAACAACAAAGCTATGGAGTCCGGTTATAATGACCGTCATCGCTGACCGTTATCGTTGAACCGTTTGTATGATGGAAATTTGATTTGGATAGAAGTTGTTATGGTTGCATCGACGAGCTTTAAAAGGTGGTTGAGTACGCAGTTTAATATGTCCAAATATGCAGGAATGAAGCTCGTCGGAGTTATGCTCAGAAAATGTTAAACTTTGGTATCCATCATAGAAGGTTCGATCCCATCACAAGGAATTCATTCGAACCCATCCTAACTTCGCTTCGAACCGATACAAAAGGGAGCACTTTGAATCGAGGCAGAAAGACACGCTTCGAATCGATGATCAGGTGTCAAGTTCGAATCGACTGATGAAGGGCGACTTCGAACCGATCGTTAGTTACCTGGTTCGAACCGATAGGGAAACCCCCAACTTAACATCAGCCACGCTCCACTCGATACCTACGTATCGATGCAAAGTTGAGATTCGAATGTCAAGTTCGAACCGATAGCCGATGGGTTCGAATCCATTGATTCGAATGAACCCATCGAATCCATCGATCTGTGCGAACTGCGTCACCCCCATTAGGTCGTCCAAGAGATTGATACGAAGTCCAAGAAAAATGACGCCGCCGTCATCGATTCGAACTCGAGTTCACATATCGTTTCGAAGCCTACCCAAGCCAGATCTGGTTTTGCTAATCACCGAAGCAAGCAATCGATGAAGAGATGGATTCAAAATAGCTTTGCCATTTGGATTCGAGGCTAATTACCTAGTTTAGGTGATGGATTCGAGGAATTAAGGTCTTGGATCTGGATTGGTTCAAATACGCGACGCAGTGTTTTCTCCTTTGAAGCTTCGAAGTGATGCGTAGCACAGAAAAATCAAGGCAAAAGTAAAAAGTGAAAAATGTGAAACCCCTCTGCTATTTATATGAAGTCTTGAAGGCAACCGAGACGATTCCCCTTCCGGTAAACGCGACCGGTCGCAACCAGTCAATGCACGGATCGTCTCGAAGTCTACATTCGAAACCATTCAACTAATGCCTTGTGGATTCGCAGTTGACCTTGTACTTCATCGATACGAAGTATGCAGCAGGACAACAAGTTGCGTCGATTCGAAGCGTGCAGTGGACACATCATTTCGAAGCCTCTGTTCGCGATTCCACCCACAACCTACCAAAACGAACTGCTAGTTCGAACCCATCCATTCACATCGGTTCGAATGTCGGTTTCGAACCCATCACAACACAAGCATCAACGCGACCATACGAACGTGGATTTCGAACCCATCTGTGCTTCAGCGCATCGGTTCGAAATCTTACACTCGTGCAGTACAAATTCAATTCCTTCCACTTTCAATATCGGTTCAGGAGAGGATCGATACGAAGGAACTTTTCAAAAACAACCATCAAGCGTTGTCTCAATTCAAACTTCAAAATCGGTTCAGGAGAGAATCGATACGAAATTCAATGGCAAACAAAACTAACAACGAATTGTAGACACACGACGTTAACAAAAATCAAACGCACATATGTGCAGATATATCAGCTAACATTCGATTTTCAACGTTTACAGGGATCAAGTATCCACCTTGTTACAAATGCAACGGCCAACGGCTAAGCGTTATTATACAGCAATCAATCATATCAACGCGAGGTTGCAGCAATACAGAGTACGAGTCCCAACAAAAAGAAAGCAATGATTGTTCGGAGAGAAGATTGTAGCTATTCAAAGTACGTCATGTTTCCACAAGACGTACTTTGGGGGGCAAAATGTTATCCCGCCTTTTGGCAAAGCCGCGATACCAAAAGATCGATCGAAAAACGGAGGATAGTTCGACTCAGAGGTTGATTATATTTCGCTTCGCTATGGATATCGTTGAATTTTGTCCGAGTCCAGATTGAGCTACAATTGATAGGGCACGACAAGAAAGACCGTAGGAGTCAGCATCTCAAATTTCAAGTCAATCCGAGTTTGTATGCTCGAGTTATGATCGATTCAATTTGAAGGGGAAAACCAAAGTTTCGAACCGATGGGTGATTAGTGGTTCGAACCGATCACCTTCGAACCCATCTACTTCGAAATCATCAACGTGCCTCAGGTTCGACTCCATCACCTTCGAATCCATCGAGCATCAGTTGTTCGAACCCACCTGTGAAGCCCCGTTCGAACCCATCCACGAGGCCTTGTTCGAACCCATCACAAAGGCCTTGTTCGAACCCATCACAGAGGCTCTGTTCGAACCCACCTATGAAGCTTCATTCGAACCCACTGGGTCAGCCAACCATGATTTCGTGTCTTTCAACGGTTCGAATGCGTTGAGATATATGGAGTCGAAGCGGTCAACACGGAGTGAAGACCGGATCGATTCGAAGTTTGCGCTCTACGTCAACGCGAAGCCACGTGCCACCATGGTTTCGAAACGATCGGTTCGAATGCATGGTTTCGAACCAAACAGCCACGCCATGAACCCTATTTCGAACCCATCATATCTCCCAATCCACTGATCCAACTGCCATGAAATTTTCACAGACGCTTGAATACATGTCGAAGAGTCTCCACGCCAAATTTCACCTCGATTGGATGAATTCTTGATGGTTCGAATGGAGTTCGAACTGATGCCAAAGTGGGCCCAAACTTCCTAAGACTGTGCGTGTGGGCCCCCTCACGTGCTAGAAGTAGTCTCCCGAGTTTTCAGTGAAATATCAGCAGCCTACGCCTATAAATAGAGCCCCAGGGCCAACGGAAAAGGGATCTTTGGACTCTGAAGCGCCCAGACTCTGCCGGATCAAGACTTACATCCTCCTACATCATAATTTCATTGTTGATTTCGAATTTCCAGTTGTAATTTGCCGTTGATTGCTGCAACAACTTGTAACCATTGAAAGAAAGTCAATAAAATATCAAAACACTTCACAGTGGACGTAGGCAACACGCCAAACCACTATAAATTGCTCGCCTTTGTCTTTGCTACATTGTTGTTTGGAGTTCTTGTTAGATAATCCTCATTTTTAATTCATATTCTTCATTTATTATTGCTTCAAAAGACTCCCGAAGAGTTTTGTGCCCAATTTTGGTACAAACACGTACATGGATTTAAAACGGAACAGTACCATGGTGCACCACTCTACAGCGATGGTGAATCGAAGACGAGCCACAGTAATCCCGTTTTACCGTAAAAATCCACGGGTCGAAAAAACGAAGGGTAAAAAACTTACGTGACCCGATTGAGATTCGAGTTGTCCTTTTTGGGCATTAATCTATCCGTTGACAGCTGAAAGCTGTCAAAGCCGTAGAACTCATCGAGGCCTTCGTTTTGACAGGTTATGGCTTCCGTAACTCTAAATGAGCCAGAAGTTATGGCCGTCCAAATAATCGATATCAAAAAGGGTGCAACATCCACGGTGCAAGGTGCAACATCCATCCGAAATGGCGAAACAGTGTCGTACGACTTTTAGAAATGCGTGCATGGATTTGAAACGGAACAGTACCATGGTGCACCACTCTCCAGCGATTGTGAATCGAAGACGAGCCACGGCAATCCCGTTTTACCGTAAAAATCCACGTGTCGAAAAAACGAAGGGTAAAAAACTTACGTGACCCGATTGTGATTCGGGTTGTCCTTTTAGGGCATTAATCTATCCGTTTACAACTGAAAGCTGTCAAAGCCGTAGAACTCATCGCGCCCTTCGTTTTGACAGGTTATGGCTCCCGTAACTCTAAACAAGCCAGAAGTTATGGCCGTTCGATATCTACAGGGTGCAACATCCACGGTGCAAGGTGCAACATCCGTCCGAAATGGCGAAACAGTGCCGTACGACTTTTAGAAATGCATGCATGGATTTGAAACGGAACAGTACCATGGTGCACCACTCTCCAGTGATGGTGAATCAAAGACGAGCCACGGTAATCTCCTTTTAACGTAAAAATCCACGTTTCGAAAAAACGAAGGGTAAAAAATTTACGTGACCCGATAGAGATTCGGGTTGTCCTTTTTGGGCACTAATCTAACCGTTTACGGCTGAAAGCTGTCAAAGCCGTAGAACTCATCGCGGCCTTCGTTTTGACAGGTTATTGCTCCCGTAAATCTAAACGAGCCAGAAGTTATGGCCGCCCGAATAATCGATATCTACAGGGTGCAACATCCAAGGTGCAAGGTGCAACATCCGTCCGAAATGGCGAAACAGTGTCGTACGACTTTTAGAAATGCGTGCTTGGATTTGAAACGGAACAGTACTTGGTGCACCACTCTCCAACGATGGTAAATCGAAGACAAGCCACGGTAATCCCGTTTTACCGCAAAAATCCACGTGTCCAAAAAACGAAGGGTAAAAAACTTACGTGACCCGATTGAGATTCGGGTTGTCCTTTTTGGTCATTGATCTATCCGTTGACTGCTGAAAGTTGTCAAATCCGTAGAACTTATTGAGGCCTTAGTTTTGACAGGTTATGGCTCGCGTAACTCTAAACGAGCCAGAAGTTATGGCCGTCCGAATAATCGATATCTACAGGGTGCAACATCCACGGTGCAAGGTGCAACATCCGTCCGAAATGGCGAAACAATGTCGTACGACTTTTAGAAATGCGTGCTTGGATTTGAAACGGAACAGTACTTGGTGCACCACTCTCCAACGATGGTAAATCGAAGACGAGCCACGGTAATCCCGTTTTACCATAAAAATTGACGTGTCCAAAAAACGAAGGGTAAAAAACTTACGAGACCCGGTTGAGATTCGGGCTGTCCTTTTTTGGCATTAATCTATCTGTTGATGGCTGAAAGCTATCGAAGCCGTAGAACTCATCGAAGCCTTCATTTTGACAGGTTATGGCTCCGTAACTCTAAACGAGCCAGAAGTTATGGCCGTCCGAATAATCGATATCTACAGGGTGCAACATCCACGGTGCAAGGTGCAACATCCGTCCGAAATGGCAAAACAGTGTCGTACGACTTTTAAAAACGCGTGCATGGATTTGAAACGGAACAGTACCATGGTGCAACACTCTCCAGCGATGGCGAATCGAAGACGAGCCACGGTAATCCCGTTTTACCGTAAAAATCCATGTGTCGAAAAAACGAAGGGTAAAAAACTTGCAAGACCCGACTGAGATTCGGGTTGTCCCTTTTGAGCATTAATCTATCCGTTGACGGTTGAAAGCTGTCAAAGCCGTAGAACTCATCGAGGCCTTCGTTTTGACAGGTTATGGCTCCCGTAACCCTAAACGAGCCAGAAGTAATGGCCGTTCGAATAATCGATATCTACAGGGTGCAACATCCAAGGTGCAAGGTGCAACATCCGTCCGAAATGGCGAAACAGTGCCGTACGACTTTTAGAAATGCGTGCATGGATTTGAAACGAAATAGTACCATGGTGCACCACTCTCTAGCGATGGCGAATCGAAGACGAGCCACGGTAATCCCGTTTTACCTTAAAAATCCACGTGTCGAAAAAATGAAGGGTAAAAAACTTGCGATTCCCGATTGAGATTCGGCTTGTCCTTTTTGGGCATTAATCTATCCGTTGACGGCTGAGAGATGTCAAAGCCGTAGAACTCATCGAGGGCTTCGTTATGACAGGTTATGGTTCCGTTAACTCTAAACGAGCCAGAAGTTATGGCCGTCCGTATAATCGATATCTACAGGGTGCAACATCCACGATGCAAGGTGCAACATCAGTCCGAAATGGCGAAACAGTGCCGTACGAATTTTAGAAATGCGTGCATGGATTTGAAATGAAACAGTATCATGGTGCACCACTCTCCAACGATGGCGAATCGAAGATGAGCCACGGTAATCCCGTCTTACCGTAAAAATCCATGTGTCGAAAAAACGAAGGGTAAAAAACTTGCGAGACCCGATTGAGATTCGAGTTGTCCTTTTTGGGCATTAATCTATCCGTTAATAGTGAGAGCTGTCAAAGCCGTAGAACTCATCGAGGCCTTCGTTATGACAGGTTATGGCTCCCGTAACTCTAAACGAGCCAGAAGTTATGGCCGTCCGAATAATCGATATCTACAGGGTGCAACATCCAAGGTGCAAGGTGCAACATCCGTCCGAAATGGTGAAACAGTGCCGTACGACTTTTAGAAATGTGTGCATGGATTTGAAACGAAACAGTACCATGGTGAACCACTCCCCAGCGATGGCGAATCGAAGACGAGCCACGGTAATCCCGTTTTACTGTAAAAATCCACGTGTCGAAAAAACGAAGGGTAAAAAACTTGCGAGACCCGATTGAGATTCGGGTTGTCCTTTTGGGCATTAATCTATCCTTTGACGGCTGAGAGCTGTCAAAGCCGTAGAACTCATCGAGGCCTTCGTTATGACAGATTATGGCTCCCGGAACTCTAAAGGAGCCAGAATTTATGGCCGTCCGAATAATCGATATCTACAGGGTGCAACATCCACGGTGCAAAGTACAACATCCGTCCGAAATGGCAAAACAATGCCGTACGACTTTTAGAAATGCGCGCATGGATTTGAAAGGAACAGTACCATGGTGCACTACTCTCCAGCGATGGTGAATCGAAGACTAGCAATGGTAATCTCGTTTTACCATAAAAATCCACGTGTCGAAAAAACGAAGGGTAAAAAACTTGCGAGACCCGATTGAGATTCGGGTTGTCCTTTTTGGGCATTAATCTAACCGTTGACGGCTGAGAGCTGTCAAAGCCGTAGAACTCATCGAGGCCTTCATTTTGACAAGTTATGGCTCCCATAACTCTAAACGAGGCAGAAGTTATGGCCGTCCGAATAATCGATATCTACAGGGTGCAACATCCACGGTGCACGGTGCAACATCCGTCCGAAATGGCGAAACAGTGCCGTACGACTTTTAAAAATGCATGCATGGATTTGAAACGGAACAGTACCATGTTGCACCACTCTCCAGTGATGGTGAATCGAAGACGAGCCACGGTAATCCCGTTTTACCGTAAAAATCCACGTGTCGAAAAAACGAAGGGTAAAAAATTTGCGAGGCCCGATTGAGATTCGGGTTGTCCTTTTTGGGCATTAATCTATCTGTTGACGGCTGAGAGCTTTCAAAGCCGTAGAACTCATCGAGTCCTTCGTTATGATAGGTTATGGCTCCCGTAACTCTAAACGAGCCAGAAGTTATGGCCGTCCGAATAATCGATATCTACAGGGTGCAACATCCACAGTGCAAGGTGCAACATCCGTCCGAAATGGCTAAACAGTGTCGTACGACTTTTAGAAATGCGTGTATGGATTTGAAACGAAATAGTACCATGTTGCACCACTCTCCAGCGATGGTGAATCGAAGACGAGCCACGGTAATCCCGTTTTACCGTAAAAATCCACGTGTCGAAAAAACGAAGGGTAAAAAACGTACGTGACCCGATTGAGATTCGGGTTGTCCTGTTTGGGCATTAATGTATCCGTTGTTGGCTAAAAGCTATCAAAGCCGTAGAACTCATCGAGTCCTTCGTTTAGACTGGTTATGGCTCCCGTAACTCTAAACGAGCCAGAAGTTATGGCCGTCCGAATAATCGATATCTATATGGTGCAACATCCACGGTGCAAGGTGCAACATCCGTCCGAAATGGAGATACAGTGCCTTACGACTTTTAGAAATGCGTGTATGGATTTGAAACGAAACAGTACCATGGTGCACCACTCTCCAGCGATGGTGATTCGAAGATGAGCCGCGGTAATCCCGTTTTACCGTAAAAATCCACGTGTCGAAAGAACGAAGGGTGAAAAACTTGCGAGACCCGATTGAGATTCGGATTGTCCTTTGTTTGCATTAATCTATCCGTTGACGGTTGAGAGCTGTCAAAGCCGTAGAACTCATCGAGGCCTTCGTTACGATAGGTTATGGCTCTCGGAACTCTAAACGAACCAGAAGTTATGGCCGTCCGAACAATCGATATCTACAGGGTGCAACATCCTCAGTGCAAGATGCAACATCCGTCCGAAATGGCGAAACAATGCCGTACGAATTTTAGAAATGCGTGCATGGATTTGAAACACAACAGTACCATGGTGCACTACTCTCCAGCGATGGTGAATCGAAGACGAGCCACGGTAATCCCGTTTTACCGTAAAAATACACGTGTCGAAAAAACGAAGGGTAAAAAACTTACGTGACCCGATTGAGATTCGGGTTGTCCTTCTTGGGAATTAATATATCCGTTGACCGATGAAAGCTATCAAAGCCGTAGAACTCATCGAGGCCTTCGTTTTGACTGGTTATGGTTCCCGTAACTCTAAACGAGCCAAAAGTTATGGTCGTCCGAATAATCGATATCACAGGGTGCAAAATCCACGGTGCAAGGTGCAACATCCGTCCGAAATGGCGAAACAGTGCCGTACGACTTTTAGAAATGCGTGTATGGATTTGAAACAAAACAGTACCATGTTGTGCCACTCTCCAGCGATTGTGAATCGAAGACGAGCCACGGTAATCCCGTTTTATCGTAAAAATCCACGTGTCGAAAAAACGAAGGGTAAAAAACTTGCGAGACCTGATTGAGATTCGGGTTGTCCTTTTTGGGCATTAATCTATCCGTTGACGGCTGTGAGCTATCAAAGCCGTAAAACTCATCGAGGCCTTCGTTTTGACAGGTTATGGCTCCCGTAACTCTAAACGAGCCAGAAGTTATGGCCGTCCGAATAATCGATATCTACAGGGTGCAACATCCACGGTGCAAGGTCCAACATCCGTCCGAAATGGCGAAACAGTGTCGTACGACTTTTAGAAATGCGTGCATGGATTTGAAACGGAACAGTACCATGGTGCACCACTCTCCAGCGATGGTGAATCACAGACGAGCCACGGTAATCCCGTTTTACCGTAAAAATCCACGTGTCGAAAAAACGAAGGGTAAAAAACTTACGTGACCCGATTGAGATTCGGGTTGTCCTTTTTGGGCATTAATCTATCCGTTGAGGGCTGAAAGCTGTCAAAGCCATAGAACTTATCGAGGACTTCGCCTTGACAGGTTATGGCTCCCGTAACTCTAAACGAGCCAGAAGTTATGGCCGTCCGAATAATCGATATCTAAAGGGTGCAACATCCACGGTGCAAGGTGCAACATCCGTTCGAAATGGCGAAACAATGCCGTACGACTTTTAGAAATGCATGCATGGATTTGAAACAGAACAGTACCATGGTGCACCACTCTCCAGCGCTGGTGAATCGAAGACGAGCCACGGTAATCCCGTTTTACCGTAAAAATCCACGTGTCGAAAAAACGAAGGGTAAAAAACTTACGTGACCCGATTTAGATTCGGGTTGTCCTTTTTGGGCATTAATCTATCCGTTGACGGCTGAAAGCTATCAAAGCCGTAGAACTCATCGAGGCCTTCGTTTCGACAGGTTATGGCTTCCGTAAATCTAAACGAGCCAGAAGTTATGGTCGTCCGAATAATCGATATCTACAGGGTGCAACATCCACGGTGCACGGTGCAACATCCGTCCGAAATGGCGAAACAGTGTCGTACGACTTTTAGAAATGCGTGCATGGATTTGAAACGGAACAGTACCATGGTGCACCACTATCCAGCGATGGCGAATCGAAGACGAGCCACGGTAATCCCGTTTTACCGTAAAAATCCACGTGTCGAAAAAACGAAGGGTAAAAAACTTGCGAGACGCGATTGAGATTCGGGTTGTCCTTTTTGAGCATTAGTCTATCCGTTGACGGTTGAAAGCTGTCAAAGCCGTAGAACTCATCGAGGCCTTCGTTTTGACAGGTTATGGCTCCCGTAACCCTAAACGAGCCAGAAGTAATGGCCGTTCGAATAATCGATATCTACAGGGTGCAACATTCACGGTGCAAGGTGCAACATCCGTCCGAAATGGCGAAACAGTGCCGTACGACTTTTAGAAATTTGAAACGAAACAGTACTATGGTGCACCACTCTCCAGCGATGGTGAATCGAAGACGAGCCACGGTAATCCCGTTTTACCGTAAAAATCCACGTGTCGAAAAAACGAAGGGTAAAAAACTTGCGATTCCCGATTGAGATTCGGTTTGTCCTTTTTGGGCATTAATCTATCCGTTGACGGCCGAGAGCTGTCAAAGCCGTAGAACTCATCAAGGCCTTCGTCATGACAGGTTAAGGCTCCCGTAACTCTAAACGAGCCAGAAGTTATGGCCGTCCGAATAATCGATATTTACAGGGTGCAACATCCACGGTGCAAGGTGCAACATCCGTCCGAAATGGCGAAACAGTGTCGTACGACTTTTAGAAATGCGTGCATGGATTTGAAACGGAACAGTACCATGGTGCACCACTGTCCAGCGATGGTAAATCGAAGACGAGCCACGGTAATCCCGTTTTACCGAAAAAATCCACGTGTCGAAAAAACGAAGGGTAGAAAACTTACGAGACCCGATTGAGATTCGGGTTGTCCTTTTTGGGCATTAATCTATCCGTTGACGGCTGAGAGCAGTCAAAGCCGTAGAACTCATCGAGGCCTTCGTTGTGACAGGTTATGGCTCCCGTAACTCTAAACGAGCAAGAAGTTATGGCCGTCCGAATAATCGATATCTACAGGGTGCAACATCCACGGTGCAAGGTGCAACATCCGTCCGAAATGGCTAAACAGTGCCGTACGACTTTTCGAAACGCGTGTATGGATTTGAAACGAAACAGTACCATGGTGCACCAATCTGCAGCGATGGTTAATCGAAGACGAGCCACGGTAATCCCGTTTTACCGTAAAAATCCACGTGTCGAAAAAACGAAGGGTAAAAAACTTACGCGACCCGATTGAGATTCGGGTGTCCTTTTTGGGCATTAATCTATCCGTTGATGGCTGAGAGCGGTCAAAGCCGTAGAACTCATCGAGCCCTTCATTAGGACATGTTATGGCTCCCGTAACTCTAAACGAGCCAGAAGTTATGGCCGTCCGAATAATCGATATCTACAGTGTGCAACATCCACGGTGCAAGGTGCAACATCCGTCCGAAATGATGAAACAGTGCCGTATGACTTTAAGAAATGCGTGCATGGATTTGAAACGGAACAGTACCATTGTGCACCACTTTCCAGTGATGGTTAATCGAATACGAGCCACGGTAATCCCGTTTTACAGTAAAAATCCACGTGTCGAAAAAACGAAGGGTAAAAAACTTACGTGACCCGATTGAGATTCGGGTTGTCATTTTTGGGAATTAATCTATCCGTTGACGGCTGAGAGCTGTCATAGCCGTAGAACTCATCGAGGCCTTTGTTTTAACAGGTTATGGCTCCCGTAACTCTAAACGAGCCAGAAGTTATGGTCGTCCGAATAATCGATATCTACAAGGTGCAACATCCACGGTGCAAGGTGCAACATCCGTCCGAAATGGCGAAACAGTGCCGTACGACTTTTAGAAATGCGTGTATGGATTTGAAACGAAACAGTACCATGGTTCACCACTCTCCAGCGATGGTTAATCGAAGACGAGCGACGGTAATCCCGTTTTACCATAAAAATCCACGTGTCGAAAAAAAGAAGGGTAAAAAACTTGCGAGACCCGATTGAGATTCGGGTTGTCCTTTTTGGGCATTAATCTATCCGTTGACAGCTGAGAGTGGTCAAAGCCGTAGAACTCATCGAGGCCTTCATTAGGACAGGATATGGCTCCCGTAACTCTAAACGAGCCAGAAGTTATGGCCATCCGAATAATCGATATCTACAGTGTGCAACATCCACGGTGCAAGGTGCAACATCCGTCCGAAATGGAGAAACAGTGTCGTACGACTTTTAGAAATGCGTGCATGGATTTGAAAAGGAACAATACCATGGTGCACCACTCTCCAGCGATGGTGAATCGAAGACGAGCCACGGTAATCCCATTTTACCGTAAAAATCCACGTGTCGAAAAAACGAAGGGTAAAAAACTTACGTGACCCGATTGAGATTCGGGTTGTCCTTTTTGGGCATTAATATATCCATTGACGGCTGAAAGCTGTCAAAGCCGTAGAACTCATCGAGGGCTTCGTTTTGACAGGTTATGGCTCCCGTAACTCGTAACGAGCCAGAAGTTATGGCCATCCGAATAATCGATATCTACAGGGTGCAACATCCACGGTGCAAGGTGCAACATCCGTCCGAAATGGCGAAACAGTGCCGTACGACTTTTAGAAATGCGTTTATGGATTTGAAATGAAACGGTACTATGGTACACCACTCTCCAGCGATGGTGAATCAAAGACGAGCCACGGTAATCCCGTTTTACCGTAAAAATCCACGTGTCGAAAAAACGAAGGGTAAAAAACTTGCGAGACCCAATTGAGATTCGGGTTGTCCTTTTTGGGCATTAATCTATCCGTTGACGACTGAGAGCTGTCAAAGCCGTAGACCTCATCGAGGCCTTCGTTCTGACAAGTTATGGCTCCCGTAACTCTAAACGAGCCAGAAGTTATGGCCATCCGAATAATCGATATCTACAGGGTGCAACATCCACGGTGCAAGGTGCAACATCCGTCCGAAATGGCGGAACAGTGTCGTACGTCTTTTAGAAATGCGTGCATGGATTTGAAATGGAACAGTACCATGGTGCACCACTCTCCAGCGATGGTGAATCGAAGAAGAGCCACGGTAATCCCGTTTTACCGTAAAAATCCACGTGTCGAAAAAACAAAGGGTAAAAAGCTTACGTGACCCGATTGAGATTCGGGTTGTCCTTTTTGGGCATTAATCTATCCGTTGACGGCTGAAAGCTGTCAAAGCCGTAGAACTTATCGAGGCCATTGTTTTGACAGGTTATGGCTCCCGTAACTCTAAACGAGCCAGAAGTTATGACCGTCCGAATAATCGATATCTACAGGGTGCAACATCCACGGTGCAAGGTGCAACATCCGTCCGAAATGGAGAAACAGTGCCGTACGACTTTTAGAAATGCGTGCTTGGATTTGAAACGGAACAGTACTTGGTGCATCACTCTCCACCGATGGTAAATCGAAGACGAGCCACGGTAATACTGTTTTACCGTAAAAATCCACGTGTCCAAAAAACGAAGGGTAAAAAACTTACGAGACACGATTGAGATTCGGGTTGTCCTTCTTGGGCATTAATATATCCGTTGACGGCTGAAAGCTGTCAAAGCTTTAGAATTCATCGAGGCCTTCGTTTTGACTAGTTATGGATCCCGTAACTCTAAACGAGCCAGAAGTTATGGCCGTCCGAATAATCAATATCTACAGGGTGCAACATCCACGGTGCAAGGTGCAACATCCGTCCGAATTGGCCAAACAGTGCCGTACGATTTTTAGAAATGCGTGCATGGATTTGAAACGAAACAGTACCATGGTGAACCTCTCTCCAGCGATGGTGAATCGAAGACGAGCCAAGGTAATCCCGTTTTACCGTAAAAATCCACGTGTCGAAAAAACAAAGGGTAAAAAACTTGCGAGACCGAATTGAGATTCGGGTTGTCCTTTTTGGGCATTAATCTATTCGTTGACGGCTGAGAGCTGTCAAAGCCGTAGAACTCATCGAGGCCTTCGTTCTGACAGGTTATGGCTCCCGTAACTCTAAACGAGCCAGATGTTATGGCCATCCGAATAATCGATATCTACAGGGTGCAACATCCATGGTGCAAGGTGCAACATCCGTCCGAAATGGCGAAACAGTGCCGTACGACTTTTAGAAATGCGTGCTTGGATTTGAAATGGAACAGTACTTGGTGCACCACTCTCCAGCGATGGTAAATCGAAGACGAGCCACGGTAATCCTGTTTTACCGTAAAAATCCACGTGTCCAAAAAACGAAGGGTAAAAACCTTACGGGACCCGATTGAGATTCGGGTTGTCCTTTTTGGGCATTAATATATCCGTTGACAGCTGAAAGCTGTCAAAGCTTTAGAACTCATCGAGGCCATCGTTTTGACTAGTTATGGCTCCCGTAACTCTAAACGAGGCAGAAGTTATGGTCGTTCGAATAATCGATATCTACACGGTGCAACATCCACGGTGCAAGGTGCAACATCCGTCCGAATTGGCGAAACAGTGCCATACGACTTTTAGAAATGCGTGCATGGATTTGAAATGAAAAAGTACCATGGTGCACCACTCTATAGCGATGGTGAATCGAAGACGAGCCGCGGTAATCCCGTTTTACCGTAAAAATCCACGTGTCGAAAAAACGTAGGGTAAAAAACTTGCGAGACCCAATTGAGATTCGGGTTGTCCTTTTTGGCATTAATCTATTCGTCGACGGCTGAGAGCTGTCAAAGCCGTAGAATTTATCGAGGCCTTCGTTCTGACAGGTTATGGCTCCCGTAACTCTAAACGAGCCAGAAGTTATGGCCGTCCGAATAATCGATATCTGCAGGGTGCAACATCCATGGTGCAAGGTGCAATATCCGTCCGAAATGGCGAAACAGTGTCGTACGACTTTTAAAATGCGTGCATGGATTGGAAACGGAACAGTACCATGGTGCACCACTCTCCAGCGATGGTGAATCGAAGACGAGCCACGGCAATCCTGTTTTATCGTAAAAATCCACGTGTCGAAAAAACGAAGGGTAAAAAACTTACGTGACCCAATTGAGATTCGGGTTGTCATTTTTGGCCATTAATCTATCCGTTGACGGCTGAAAGCTGTCAAAGCCGTAGAACTCGTCGAGGCCTTCGTTTTGACAGGTTATGGCTCCTGTAACTCTAAACGAGCCAGAAGTTATGGCCATCTGAATAATCGATATCTACAGGGTGCAACACCACAGTGCAAGGTGCAACATTCGTCCGAAATGGCGAAACAGTGTCGTACGACTTTTAGAAATGCGTGTATGGATTTGAAACGAAACAGTACCATGGTGCACCACTCTCCAGCGATGGTGAATCGAAGATGAGCCACGGTAATCCCGTTTTACCGTAAAAACCACGTGTCGAAAAAACGAAGGGTAAAAAACTTGCTAGACCCAATTGAGATTCGGGTTGTCCTTTTTGGGCATTAATCTATACGTTGATGGCTGAGAACTGTCGAAACCGTAGAACTCATCGAGGCCTTCGTTCTGACAGGTTATGGCTCCCGTAACTCTAAATGAGCCAGAAGTTATGGCCGTCTGAATAATCGATATCTACAGGGTACAACATCCACGGTGCAAGGTGCAACATCCGTCCGAAATGGCGAAACAGTGTCGTACGACTTTTAGAAATGCGTGCTGTTCGCACTAAAATTGGGCACAACACTCTTCGGGAGTCGTTGAAGAGATAACAATCAAGAGTATGAACTGAATATGAATACTATCTAACAAAAACTCCAATCAACAGTAAAGAAAATGCGTAGACAATCGATTTATAGTGGTTCGGCGTGTTGCCTACGTCCACTGTGAAGTGCTATGATGTTATATTGCTTTTCTTTCAACGATTACAAGTTGTTGAAGCAATCAACGATGAATTACAGCAAGGAATTCGAATTTAACAGCAAATTTATGATATTAAATGATGGAGATATCGATCCGGCAGAGTTTGGGCGCTTCAGAGTCCAAAAGTCCTTTTTCCGTTGGCCCTGGGTCTCTATTTATAGGCGTAGGCCGCTGGTATTTCGCTGAAAACTTGGGAGACCACTTCTGGCACGTGAGGGGGCCCACATGCAGGGTCTCAGGAAGTTTGGGCCCACTTTGGCATCGGTTCGAACTCCATTCGAACCGATCGAAAATTCATCCAATCGAGGTGAAATTTGGCGTGGACATTCTTCAACATGTACGCAAGCTTCAGTGAAAATTTCGTGGCATTTGGATCAGTGGATTGGAAGATATGATGGGTTCGAAATAGGGTTCACGGCACGACTGTTTGGTTCGAACCCATGCATTCGAACCGATCCTTTCGAATCCATGGAGGCACATGGCTTCGCTTTGACGTGGAGCGCAAACTTCGAATCGATCCAGTCTTCACTCCGTGTTGACCGCTTCGACTCCATATATCTCGGCGTATTCGAACCGATGGAAGACACGTCATCATGGTTGGTTGACCCAGTGGTTTCGAATTAAGCTGCACAGTTGGGTTCGAACAAGGACTCCGTGATGGGTTCGAATAAGCCGATGGATTCGAAGTGGATGGAGCCGAAGGTGAGGCGCTTTGATGGTATCGAAACCGATGGGTTCGATGTCCTTCGGTTCGAGGGTGATGGTTTCGAATGGTGCATGATGATGGGTTCGAAGACATCCATCATGATGGGTTCGAAACCAGGGTGTTTCCTTCAAGTTGAACTGATCATAACTTTAGCGTATGAACTCGGATTGACTTGAAACTTGAGATGTTGACTCCTATGGTCTTCCTTGTCGTGTCCTATCAATTGTAGCTCAATCTGGACTCGGACAAAATTCAATGATATCCATGGCGAAACGAAGTATGACCAACCTCTGAGACGAACTGTCCTTCATTCTCGATCGATGTTTTGGTATCGCGGCTTTGCCAAAAAGCGGGATAACGTTTTGCCCCCCAAAGTACTTCTTGTGGGAACATGACTTGCTTTGAATAGCTGCAATTTCTATCTGAACAATCATTGCTCTCTTTTTTGTTTAAACCCGTATGCTGCATTGCTGTATAGTAGCGCTTAGCCATTGGCTGTTGCATTTGTAACAAGATGAGTGTTTGATCCCTGTAAATGTTTAAAATCGGATGTTAGTTCGACATATATGCACATATGTTGACTTGGCCCTTGTTAACGTCGTGCGTTCACGAGTCGTTGCCAGCTTGGTTGGCTATTGAATTTCGTATCGATTCTCTCCTGAACTGATTTGGAAATCTGAGTTGAGACAACGCTTGATGGTTGTTTAGAAAAGTCCCTTCGTATCGATCCTCTCCTGAATCGATATTGAAGGTTGAAGGAATTGAATTCTGTATTGCGTGAGTGTAATATTTCGAACCGATGCATTCGAGCATCGATGGGTTCGAAATCCACGTTTGTATGGATGCGGTGTGCCTGTGCTATGATGGGTTCGAAGTTAACATTCGAACCGGTTTGAGGGGATGGATATGAAATAATTTTTCGAGTCGATTCGAATTGGAAGCGGATGGATATGAAGTCATCTGTCGTATTGATAGGCCATGGATGGATTCGAAGTGGTTGATGTGAACAAGGTCTTCGAATCGATGTGCCCACAGTTCGTTTCGCATTGATGCAGCCTGTCACTCTGTAGTGCGTTTCGTACCGTTGAAGCATGAGGTGAACTTCGAATCGATAGGGCTTTAGGCAGATGGGTTCGAAAGCCAACTTTGAAACGATCTGGTACTTGACCGGTTGTGACCGGTTGGGTTGACTGGTATACGAAACGGCTCGGTCACATCCTAGGCTCTATATAAATAGCAGTGGGTTTCACAGTTTTCATTTTTACTTTTACTCTTGCTTGCTTTTACTGTGCAGTGCATCGTTTCGGAGATCCAAAGGAGAAAAAACACTATGTTGCGTGAACCATTCAAGATCCAAATCTCTAATTCCTCGAATCCATTATTCAAACTAGGTAATTAGTCTCGAATCCAAGCGGCAAAATAATTTTAAATCCCATTCCTTCTTCATCGATTGCGTAGCCTCGAGATTGGCAAAACCAGATCTGGTTTGGGAGGGCTTCGAACCGATGCGTGGGCTCGAGTTCGAATCGATGATGGTGGTATCATTTTCTTGGATTTCACACCGATCCTTGGGGATGCCCTTATGGGGCATACAGTTCGCACTGATTGATGGGTTTGATTAGTTCATCCGAGTCGATGGTTTCGAACCCATCGGCTATCGGTTCGGAGTTCTCTACTTTGCATTGGTACGAAGGGTATCGATTCATATCGGTTCGAACATGTCAATAAAGGATCGGTTCGAAGTCATCCACTATCGATCGATTCGAATTTGACACATGGTTATCGGTTCGAAGCGCGTCTAACGGTATTGGTTCGAAGCGACGTCAGGATGGGTTCGAACGAAGCGACGTTCGGTTGGGTTCGAACGAAGTCCTTGTGATCGTTTCAACCCTCTATGATGGATACCAAAGTTTGAAATTTTTCTAAGCATGACTCCGATGAGCTTCATTCTTGCATATTTGGACTCGAATATTAAACTGCATATTTAACCGCCTTTCGAAGCTCGTCGATGGAACTATTACAACTTCTATCCGAATCAATTTCCATCATAGGAACGGATTAGTGATGACGGTCAGCGATGACGGTCATTATAGCTGGACTCCGTAGCTTTGTCGTTTGCATATTTACTTTAACTCTGCGACATTTACTCAAGTAATGCATGGCACTGCACCACACACATTCATACACTTTACACTGGGGAAAGCACGGGTCCTTTGTCGTCTAACGATGGTTTCTCATGAGTTAGCTAGTTACGGAACCGTCAAGTTCACAGCAGCAGGAGACTCAAGGTACAGCCTCTCCGAGACTAGAGGTTCGGGACATCGATCCTGAGATCGTCGGTCCAGCCCCGGATGAATTGCCTAATGCGTCGTTCATCGCAAATCCATCGGATTCCGTTCCATCCAATATCTCTGAAGACATGTTGGGAAGGATATGCTTGAGGCACGGCCTGTCACTGGACGATGTGTTACTGCCGGGGCCGAATGATAGACCGCACAACCCACCAGAAGGGTATACTGCATTTAACCGCCACGCGTGTGCGGCCGGGACACTTCCTCCGTTCAACGAGTATATAAGTAAAGTATTGTCGTTTTTGAGGATCGCTCCATCTCAGCTGCACCCGAACGGATATGCGTCGATCAATAGCCTGTTCATTGCATTTATGGAATATCTCCATCGACTGCCACTCCCGATCGAGATCAGATACTTGTTCAATTTCAAAACTCGGGGTGATTATCCCTCCTTCACATTCTTGGAAGCGGTGAGAAATTGCCAAGTGGTTACTGGGTCTTGGACCAGGTTGAGCTATTATAGGATAGAATGGTTTTATGTCAGATGTCCTCCTGGATTTTCCCGACGATGGCTATTCAGACGTGAGTATAGCAGAGTTCGTAAATAATTACTACGGCAATTGTAGCCGAAGTGGAACTTATATCTTATCCTTTTTTACAGCGGTGATTCAGCGACCTGAGGGCAAGCACTTTAGGGAGATGGTGCGAGTGCTTCGAGAAGTCCCGAGTGGAGATAGGGATATCGACGTGTTATTGACGGATAGGAATCTCCGGGCCTGCGGTTTGATCGAACAAGGGCAGAGCATAAGCTTTGAGGTGGCACTAAGGGTCGTCTCGAAAAAACGAGTCAAGCACAAGAAGCCCAAAGTTACTACAGCTGAGGAAGCTGACTCTGAAAGAACCCACACCGATGATGAGCCGCTGACCGGGCCTACGGACGCAGTTCCGGATGTCGCGGAGCAGAGAAAAGGCAAGGCTGCCATGGTTAAATCAAGTGAGAAGGGGAGATGGAAATCGGTTGTCACGGCCCATTCCGCTCCCGGAGTTAGAATCTCGGAGATGTCTCCTCCGAGAACTGAAAATCTTTTTGAAGGGCTTGCCAATCTTCCAATCCCGGACGATGTGTCTTTTCAACATGATGCCGGGTTGGAGGAATTCCATCGCACTCTAGAATTGAACGAGCCTCTTATTACTAGCAAGGTCGACACTTCTGGTTGGTCGGGGGGAATGCATATTCATACACATTTCACGACACTACATAACCTTTGACTGTAAACTACCTGTTTTGAAAGGTGATTAATTCTATTTTATTTTGCTTCGCAGATATTATGTCTAAGCGAGGTTCAATGCTTGGGAGTCTTCGACATGCCCGCAAGCCTTCATATTACGATTCGCGCAGACGAGAAGGGGACAAAGGTTATGACCAGGGGCGCTCTGGGCATTATGGCCAAGGACGCTCTGGGTATTCTAGTCACGAGAGATATGACACGGACAGAGGCTATAAGCGTCGATCGCGATCGCGTACCCCTCCTCCTTCCATAGATCCCGTACAACCTCCTGCTCATGTCCCTCATCCTTCCGAGTCTTCTCGATATACGTCGGTTTCCCAATCTTCCCAATCTGAGGTGATGACCCCGATAATCGCGGAGCAGCCTCCTACTGAAATCTCGGGGGAAGGGGCAATTAGACTTGCGCAATTAAAGAGGGAGTTCTCGAATATTTGCTTCGATAACTACGTCTCTCCCCCGAACCTCAAAAAGAATCCCGCCGGAGGCCGAGCGGTTGGCGCTCGACTATGTGCATGACTTTTACGCCCAATACAAGGCATGGTATAGGGCGGCCGATAAGGCATCGGCGTTGTCCTTCGAACGAGTGGCTACCATTGAAAAGCTTCAAACCGAGCTGGCTCAAAAAGATCGCATCATACAAGTGCTGAATACCGAGGCTGAATCGTCTCGAAAATCAGAGATGGAGGCTCTTACAAAGGTCGATGAAGCTCAAGCAGCCACGGATAGAATGAAAAAGGAGCACTATGTTACGGTGGAAGACATGGGCCACCGGAACACTGTCGTCACTGCTGAGTGGGATGCGGCGTTAAAAGAACTTAATGAGCTCAGGGCTAAATTTGCCGAAATTGTTAAAGACAGAGATGACGCGCTTAACGCGGCGCAAGAAGCCTGCGAGCAAGCCGTAGTGCTTCGCATAGAAAGAGATGTGGCCGTGGCCAAAGTTCAATCGGTCGAAGCAGAGGTGGAGGAGAAGGTTCAACAGGCAGAGGCCAGGCTAGAGGCCGATATCGAAGATTTGCTCATAACTTACAACGCCAATGTGTTAAAACATAGAAACTTGGCCTGGCTTCAAGATTATCCGGTTCACCTTCGTAGCGCTTGGGACCGATTGGTTGAGGAGGAAGAGGAAGCGCATCCAGGTGAAGCGGTCGATCGATTCGAACTTAAAAACCGGCTGCTCACAGACGATGAGAAGAAGGTCCTTCATGACGCTATCATTGCTCATGAGAAGGAGATGATCGGTGGTCGTTCCCTGGAAGTCGGAGAGGGATCAGGTGTTGAGCACCATTCTGCTGTCACTGAAATCACCACACCATCTTCGTCAGTGCCCGTATCTGCGGTCGGTTTGCCACCTGTTCCTGCTTACGACCCGGAACAGCCGCGCTTGTCTCCTATTCATGAGCATACATCCGAGGCCGTTCGGCCGTCTGCGAGCCAAACTGGGGAAGGTATTCCGAAGTTATCTCAAGTGTTTTCTAAATAGAGTGTTTGTTTTGCAGCAGTTACTAATAACTTCTTATTTTTTGCCTAGTGACTGGAGTTGCGCCGACTGTTGCGGCTCAAGAATCAAGCAAAGGAGATAAGGCCATCGCCACCGAGACTACTGTTGTAACTGCGGTATCAACTGAGGCGGCGCAGGGGAGATCCTTATCTGTTGACGAACAAATGGTGAGCGAGCTGCTCGGTGAGCAGGGTGGTTCTTTCTCTGACTTGCCATTTATTATCGTTAGTGGCCTCCCGCCGACCTCAAGTTCTTCGATGCAGACCGTGGATGCCCCCAGCCAAGCCCGTGCGACTCGTGATGAGGAAATTTTGGCCGAAATCAGCGCCGAAATAGAGGCTGCGGGGCATAGCGGTAATGTTAGTGGTAGTACGGCGGCGCAGAGTCCAGCATCTGCTAGGGTAGTGTCATCGGGTGGCACTATCCCGTCTTTCGTCACGGATCCAGTCCCCCCTACTTCTCCGGCGAGAAGCCTCCATGTAGATTCAAGCTCCGAGGAGGATATTGACATCATGCCTCCAGCCGAAGAGCCACCGCCGAAGAGGAGACATTCAAAACGAAAAATTTCTGTCCCTAGTGACACTGATGATGTACCACTAGTAAAAAGGATGAAAAAGAAGAAATAAATCGGCTTCTCAAGTAGATGTTTTGGTAGATAGGTACTTGTCTTCGTTTTTTGTCAGTAGGTCGTGTATAGATGCAGGTTCGGCCCCTGCTAGTAGGCATTCTTTTTTGGAAGAACTTATTTGCATGTAAGTCCTTGTTTTAGGTTAGTTGAAATAAAATTTAGTTTCTTTGTTTCAACTCTTGTTCTATTTGTGCTTAAGTACTTGCTAAGTCTTGTTCTCGGTCTGGTGCACTTGTGGCGTTTTTACCGTCAAGCGGAGTTCATTTTTATTCGCCAAGTCTGTGAATCTTGGCCGCAAGTTGTGATCGATGAATAACCGAACTTCAGAAATTGTATCACTTTCATTAGCGATTAACACTTAGCTTTTTCGCCCCATAGTCTCGGGGAATAACATTTGCATTTTCGTGGTTGAGTGCGTTTATTGCAAACTTTAAACACATGTCCACATTCCAGGGACTTAAGATAATTTGAGATCGATAATCCGGTTCGCACTCCGAGAACTCGAGAGTTATCGATGCTTGTAACACGGTCCGCCTTCCGGGAACTTGGAAATGATGTTCACATTCCAACTCGCACTCTACGAACTCGGAGTTAGTATTAACATTTCAGTTCGCACTACGGGAACTTTAACTTGGCGTTCATGCTCCAATTCACACGCCAGGAACTTGGATAAAACATGTATGTTTGGGTTTGCACTTCAGGAACCTGGAATTGATGTTTGTACTTCAACCCGGGCTTTGGGAATCTGGAGTTAGCACGGATGCTCCGGTTCGCGCTCCGGGATCCTGTAACTTATGCTTATACTCCAATTCATGCTTCGGGAACTTGGAGTCCGTTCGTACTCTGGGAACGAATTATTGAATGTTTATACTCCAATTCACGCTCTGGGAAGTTGGAGGCCGCTCGCGCTCTGGGAACGAATTGTTTAATGTTTATACTCCAATTCGCGCTCTGGGAAGTTGGAGTCCGTTCGCGCTCCGGGAACGAACCGTTGAATGTTTATACTCCAATTCGCGCTGTGGGAAGTTGGAGTCCGTTCGCACTCTGGGAACGAATTGTTGAATGTTTATACTCCAATTCACGCTCTGGGAAGTTGGAGTCCGTTCGCACTCTGGGAACGAATTGTTGAATGTTTATACTCCAATTCACACTCTGGGAAGTTGGAGTCCGTTCGCGCTCTGAGAACGAATTGTTGAATGGACTGTCGTGTGTTGGTCCAGTTCAGCCTTCGATGTGTTGGCTTGCCCCCGAGCTGGGGTTTCACTTAGTGAGTGGCCGGTTGTAACGCAGTCACTCGCTATTTGAATAAACTCCATTGTTTGATGGAACTTAGCTCTTCGTGTGTCGTGATTGTTGAACGTTGTATTTGGTGAATCACAGCTTTAGCTTGAAGAGATAGCATTTTATTTGCGGAAATAAGAAAGTACGGCAAAGTCAGTGCCTTATTACAAATTCAATATTTCAGAATACAAAGGAAATCGCAAAGTATTCATAGATTGAAGGAGCCTGTCATGTGTGACAGTGACGAGGTTCTTCGTCGTTCCAGGCTCCCTAGTAGGTAGGCCCGCCACTGATGGCGTTTATCACCAATCTTCCACGGGGACAAGTCAAGTCCTCCTGCCTCGGTCGATTGGGTTCATTGGTTGGACTGGATGGGCCCGCTTCTCTGGGCTGCGGTGTCCGCACAAACTGTTCCAGCTTCCTTTCTCTGACAAGTTTTTCAACAAGATCTTGTAAGTGACGACACTCATTCGTATCGTGCCCGCAGCCTTCATGGAACCTGCAAAATTTTCCCGTCTGGATTTGTTTCTCTGACGACGGTCTTGGAGCAGGTTTTTCATATTGAATTGTATTACGGGTCCGCAAATACAAGTCCTCCAGTGAAGTATTCAAAGGAGTATAACTGTCGAACATCGGATTTTTGCGTTGCGGGACACGATTTTGATCTTGTTTTTTAATTTGATTCACGCTTTCTCTTCGCCGAGCTCGTCTATTTTTAATGTTTAACTGAACTTGTCCGGAGCTCTCACCGGACTGTTTTATTGCAACATTGCTTTGGGTCCCTTCCGCATTTGGCCCGGCGTCAATTTGCTTCCTAGACTGTTTCGCGTCTTCCTGTCTCAGGAATTGAGCTGCTTTGGCATGGAAACGGTCCAATGACGCAGGTGGTTTCCCAGCTAGCCAATTACCAAATTCAGAATCGGGGTCGATCCCCTTAGTCAGCGCTATAAGGATGGAGTTAACGTTTGGATTACTAATCTTCGCGCACGCAGTATGGAATCTCTCTAAGTAGTGCCTGAGCGTCTCTCCAGGAGCTTGCGTGACACTAGATAGAGTGTTGACATCCTTTGGCCTTGCGACGTGCATGCGGAATCGCTCAACGAATTTTGTGGCTAACTGATCGAAGGAAGAGATGGTTCGAGGTGGCAATCGGGTGAACCACATGGTGGCGATGCCCCCCAAGGATATGGGGAAACTACAACACTTCATTGCATCGTCGGCTCTGGCAGCGGTCATCGACCATTCATACTTTAGAATATGTTGGTTGGGGTTGGAGTTTCCCTCGTACATGGGTAGAGCGGGCATTCGAAATCGCCGTGGAGGTTCAGCACTGAGAACGTCGTTCGTAAAGGGAGTGTGACTTCGAGAAACTCCCCAATCGTCGTTTGTGAATCCCTGACTCTCACGGATCATCTGACCTATCATAGTTGAAAGATCCGGCATTTGTGCCGGAGTATGATCACGTTCCGTACTTTGGGCTTGAACCGGATACCGTCGACGGTCCAAGTCTCGCCTTCTCGGCTCATAGTCTTCTGGGACGTACGGTTCAGGAGTACGACCGCTATGACGACGGTCCAGGTCCGAATGATCTTGAGCGTCGACTGCTGGTTCAGCCGCAACGCTAGTGGTGCGGTATTCTGTGGCGTGGTGAGGAACGACACCTCCTAGGGAGGAGGGTCCGGTTTGGAAACTAGCTGATGGACCGACTCTTATTTGTCCAACGGTCAATGTCGGTTGGTTTCCAGCGGGTGGCATACGACTCCCATCTAACCGGGGTCGTGGAGGTCGGTTATGATAATCAGAAGATGAAGAACTTTCGCTGGAAGAGCGAGAAGCTCGATCCCTCGTGGATCTTTTTCGTTTCTGGCGATCCAACTTGTTCATTAGCTCAGCGTTAGCGCGTAGCTGTTCTTCTAGTTGTCGCCGACTCTGGGTCAGCGCTTGGAGTAACAACTGCAATTCTTGTCGGATAACCGGACCCGACGGTTCTGGGTGCCCAGCGGCATCTTGATTAGAAGGAAGTAGAGGGGCAGGATTTTGTCTATCCTGCTCTTCTTGATTGACGGCGTTTGAGGTGGTTCTTGTGCTAACCATCTCGATAGTGGAATTCCTTTCCTAAACTTTATGCAAATCTGAATAGAGGGGAAGGAAGTTGGGTTCAATGATCTGGATCTCTCTCTTAGATTTATTCAATCCGGTATCGATGACAGATCCAACCAGCAGGAGAAAATCTGGGTTCTCTCAGTGAAAGCACCAAAGTGTTCGCACTAAAATTGGGCACAACACTCTTCGGGAGTCGTTGAAAAGATGACAATCAAGAGTATGAACTGAATATGAATACTATCTAACAAAAACTCCAATCAACAGTAAAGAAAATGCGTAGACAATCGATTTATAGTGGTTCGGCGTGTTGCCTACGTCCACTGTGAAGTGTTTTGATGTTTTATTGCTTTTCTTTCAATGATTACAAGTTGTTGCAGCAATCAATGGTGAATTACAGCAAGGAATTCGAATTTAACAACAAATTTATGATATTAAATGATGGAGATATCGATCCGGCAGAGTCTGGGCGCTTCAGAGTCCAAAAGTCCTTTTTCCGTTGGCCCTGGGGCTCTATTTATAGGCATAGGCCACTGGTATTTCGCTGAAAACTCGGGAGACCACTTCTGGCACGTGAGGGGGCCCACACGCAGGGTCTCAAGAAGTTTGGGCCCACTTTGGCATCGGTTCGAACTCCATTCGAACCGATCGAGAATTCATCCAATCGAGGTGAAATTTGGCGTGGACATTCTTCAACATGTATGCAAGCTTCAGTGAAAATTTCATGGCATTTGGATCAGTGGATTGGAAGATATGATGGGTTCGAAATAGGGTTCACGGCACGGCTTTTTGGTTCGAACCCATGCATTCGAACCGATCCTTTCGAATCCATGGAGGCACGTGGCTTCGCGATGACGTGGAGCGCAAACTTCGAATCGATCCGGTCTTCACTCCGTGTTGACCGCTTCGACTCCATATATCTTGGCGTATTCGAACCGATGGAAGACACGTCATCATGGTTGGTTGACCCAGTGGTTTCGAATGAAGCTGCGCAGTTGGGTTCGAACAAGGACTCCGTGATGGGTTCGAACAAGCCGATGGATTCGAAGTGGATGGAGCCGAAGGTGAGGCGCTTTGATGGTATCGAAACCGATGGATTCGATGTCCTTCGGTTCGAGGGTGATGGTTTCGAATGGTGCATGATGATGGGTTCGAAGACATCCATCATGATGGGTTCGAAACCAGGGTGTTTCCTTCAAGTTGAACCGATCATAACTTTAGCGTACGAACTCGGATTGACTTGAAACTTGAGATGCTGACTCCTATGGTCTTTCTTGCCGTGTCCTATCAATTGTAGCTCAATCTAGACTCGGACAAAATTCAATGATATCCATGGCGAAACGAAGTATGACCAACCTCTGAGACGAACTGTCCTTCGTTCTCGATCGATCTTTTGGTATCGCGGCTTTGCCAAAAAGCGGGATAACACGTGCATGGATTTGAAACGGAACAGTACCATGGTGCACCACTCTCCAGCGATGGTGAATCGGAGACGAGACACGGTAATCCCGTTTTACCGTAAAAATCCACGTGTCGAAAAAACGAAGGGTAAAAAACTTACGTGACCCGATTGATATTCGGGTTCTCCTATTTGGTCATTAATCTATCCGTTGACTGCTGAAAGCTATCAAAGCCGTAGAACTTATCGAGGCCTTCATTTTCACAGGTTATGGCTCCCGTAACTCTAAACGAGACAGAAGTTATGATCGTCCGAATAATCGATATCTACAGGGTGCAACATCCACGGTGCAAGGTGCAACATCCGTCCGAAATGGCGAAACAGTGCCGTACGACTTTTAGAAATGCGTGCTTGGATTTGAAACGAAACAGTACTTGGTGCTCCACTTTCCAGCGATGGTAAATCGAAGACGAGCCACGGTAATCCTGTTTTACCGTAAAAATCCACGTGTCCAAAAAACGAAGGGTAAAAAACTTACGAGACCCGATTGAGATTCGGGTTGTCCTTTTTGGGCATTATTATATCCATTGATGGCTGAAAGCTATCAAAGCTGTAGAACTCATCGAGGCCATCGTTTTAACTAGTTATGGCTCCCGTAACTCTAAACGAGCCAGAAGTTGTGGATGTCCGAATAATCGATATCTAAAGGGTGCAACATCCACGGTGCAAGGTGCAACATCCGTCCGAAATGGCGAAACAGTGCCGTACGACTTTTAGAAATGCGTGCATGGATTTGAAACGAAACAGTACCATGGTGCACCACACTCCAGCGATGGTGAATCAAAGACGAGCCACGGTAATCCCGTTTTACCGTAAAAATCCACGTGTCGAAAAAACGAAGGGTAAAAAACTTGAAAGACCCAATTGAGATTCGGGTTGTCCTTTTTGGGCATTAATCCATTCGTTGACCGTTGAGAGCTGTCAAAGCCGTAGAACTCATCAAGGCCTTCGTTCTGACAGGTTATGGCTCCCTTAACTCTAAACGAGCCAGAAGTTATGGCCGTCCGAATAATCAATATCTACAGGGTGCAACATCCACGGTGCAAGGTGCAACATCCGTCCGAAATGGCGAAACAGTGTCGTACGACTTTTAAAATGCGTGCATGGATTTGAAACGGAACAGTACCATGGTGCACCACTCTCCAGCGATGGTGAATCGAAGACGAGCCACGGTAATCCCGTTTTACCGTAAAAATCCACGTGTCGAAAAAACGAAGGGTAAAAAACTTACGTGACCCGATTGAGATTCGGGTTGTCCTTTTTGGCCATTAATCTATCCGTTGACGGCTGAAAGCTGTCAAAGCCGTAGAACTCATCGAGGCCTTCGTTTTGACAGGTAATGGCACCCGTAACTCTAAACGAGCCAGAAGTTATGACCGTCCGAATAATCGATATCTACAGGATGCAACATCCACGGTGCAAGGTGCAACATCTGTCCGAAATGGCGAAACAGTGTCGTACGACTTTTAGAAATGCGTGCTTGGATTTGAAACGGAATCGTACTTGGTGCACCACTCTCCAGCGATGGTAAATCGAACGAGCCACGGTAGTCCTGTTTTATTGTAAAAATCCACGTGTCCAAAAAACGAAGGGTAAAAAACTTACGTGACCCGATTGAGATCCGCGTTGTCCTTTTTGGGCATTAATCTATTCGTTGACGGCTGAGAGTTGTCAAAGCCGTAGAACTCATCGAGGCCTTCGTTTTGACAGGTTATGGCTCCCGTAAATCTAAACGAGCCAGAAGTTATGGCCGTCCGAATAATCGATATCTACAGGGTGCAACATCCACGGTGCAAGGTGCAACATCCGTCCGAAATGGCGAAACAGTGCCGTACGAATTTTAGAAATGCGTGTATGGATTTGAAATGAAACGGTACCATGGTGCACCACTCTCCAGCGATGGTGAATCGAAGACGAGCCACGGTAATCCCGTTTTACCGTAAAAAACCACGTGTCCAAAAAACGAAGGGTAAAAAACAAGCGAGACCCGATTGAGATTCGGGTTGTCCTTTTTGGGCATTAATCTATCCGTTGACGGCTGAGAGCTATCAAAGACGTAGAACTCATCGAGGCCTTTGTTATGATAGGTTATGGCTCCCGTAACTCTAAACGAGCCAGAAGTTATGGCCGTGCGAATAATCGATATCTACAGGGTGCATCATCCGTGGTGCAAGGTGCAACATCCGTTCGAACTGGCGAAACAGTGCCATACGACTTTAAGAAATGTGTGCATGGATTTGAAACGGAACAGTACCATGGTGCACCACATTCCAGCGATGGTTAATCGAAGACGAGCCACGGTAATCCCGTTTTACCATAAAAATCCACGTGTCGAAAAAACGAAGGATAAAAAACTTACGCGACCCGATCGAGATTCGGGTTGTCCTTTTTGGGAAATAATCTATCCGTTGGTGGCTGTGAGCTGTCAAACCCGTAGAACTCATCGAGGCCTTCGTTTTGACAGGTTATGGCTCCCGTAACTCTAAACGAGCCAGAAGTTAAGGTCATCCGAATAATCGATATCTACTGGGTGCAACATCCACGGTGCAAGGTGCAACATCCGTCCGAAATGGCGAAACAGTGCCGTACGACTTTTAGAAATGCGTGTATGGATTTGAAACGAAATAGTAGCATGGTGCACCACTCTCTAGCGAAGGTGAATCGAAGACGAGCCACGGTAATCCCGTTTTACCGTAAAAATCTACATGTCGAAAAAACGAAGGGTAAAAAACTTGCGAGACCTTATTGAGATTCGGGTTGTCCTTTTTGGGCATTAATCTATCCGTTGACGGCTGAGAGCGGTCACAGCCGTAGTACTCATCGAGGCCTTCATTAGGACAGGTT
This sequence comes from Allium cepa, assembly GCA_030765085.1. NCBI lineage: Eukaryota > Viridiplantae > Streptophyta > Magnoliopsida > Asparagales > Amaryllidaceae > Allium > Allium cepa. The sequence continues at coordinate 39,550,480 of CM060941.1, read as the reverse complement.
ATGGCTACCGTAACTCTAAACGAGCCAGAAGTTATGGCCGTCCGAATAATCGATATCTACAGGGTGCAACATCCACAGTGCAAGGTGCAACATCCGTCCGAAATGGCGAAACAGTGCCGTACGACTTTTAGAAATGCGTGCATGGATTTGAAACGAAACAGCACCATGGCGCACCACTCTCCAACGATGGTGAATCGAAGACGAGCCACAGTAATCCCGATTTACCGTAAAAATCCACGTGTCGAAAAAACGAAGGGTAAAAAACTTGCGAGACCCAATTGAGATTCGAGTTGTCCTTTTTGGGCATTAATCTATCCGTTGACTGCTGAGAGCTGTTAAAGCCGTAGAACTCATCGAGGCCTTTGTTTTGACAGGTTATGGCTCCCGTAACTCTAAACGAGCCAGAAGTTATGGCCGTCCGAATAATCGATATCTACAGGGTGCAACATCCACGGTGCAAGGTGCAACATCCGTCCGTAATGGCGAAACAGTGTCGTACGAAATTTAGAAATGCGTGTATGGATTTGAAACAAAACAGTACCATGGTGCACCACTCTCCAGCGATGGTGAATTGAAGACGAGCCACGGTAATCCCGTTTTACCGTAAAAATCCACGTGTCGAAAAAACGTAGGGTAAAAAACTTTCGAGACCCAATTGAGATTCGGGTTGTCCTTTTTGGGCATTAATCTATCCGTTGACGGCTGAGAGCTGTCAAAGCCGTAGAAGTCATCGAGGCCTTCGTTCTGACAGGTTATGGCTCCCGTAACTCTAAACGAGCCAGAAGTTATGGCCGTCCAAATAATCGATATCTACAGGGTGCAACATCCACGGTGCAAGGTGCAACATCCGTCCAAAATGGCGAAACAGTGTCGTACGACTTTTAGAAATGCATGCATGGATTTGAAATGGAACAGTACCATGGTGCACCTCTCTCCAGTGGTGGTGAATCGAAAACGAGCCACGGTAATCCCGTTTTACCGTAAAAATACACGTGTCGAAAAAACGAAGGGTAAAAAACTTACGTGACCCGATTGAGATTCGGGTTGTCCTTTTTGGGCATTAATCTATCCGTTGACGGCTGAAAGCAGTCAAAGCCGCAGAACTCATCGAGGCCTTCGTTTTGACAGGTTATGGCTCCCGTAACTCTAAACGAGCCAGAAGTTATGACCGTCCGAATAATCAATATCTACAGGGTGAAACATCCACGGTGCAAGGTGCAACATCTGTCCAAATGGCGAAACAGTGCCGTACGACTTTTAGAAATGCGTGCTTCGATTTGAAACGGAACAGTACTTGGTGCACCACTCTCCGGCGATGGTAAATCGAAGACGAGCCACGGTAATCCCGTTTTACCGTAAAAATCCACGTGTCCAAAAAACGAAGGGTAAAAAACTTACGAGACCAGATTGAGATTCGGGTTGTCCTTGTTGGGCATTAATATATCCCTTGACGGCTGAAAGCTGTCGAAGCCGTAGAACTCATCGAGGCCTTCGTTTTGACAGGTTATGGCTCCCGTAACTCTAAACAAGCCAGAAGTTATGGCCGTCCGAATAATCGATATCTATAGGGTGCAACATCCACGGTGCAAGGTGCAACATTCGTCCGAAATGGCGAAACTGTGCCGTACGACTTTTAGAAATGCGTGTATGGTTTTGAAACGAAACGGTACCATGGTGCACCACTCTCCAGCGATGGTGAATCGAAGACCAGCCACGGTAATCCCGTTTTACCGCGAAAATCCACGTGTCGAAAAAACGAAGGGTTAAAAACTTGCGAGACCCAATTGAGATTCGGGTTGTCCTTTTTTGGCATTAATCTACCCGTTGACAGCTGAGAGCTGTCAAAGCCGTAGAACTCATCGAGGCCTTCGTTCTGACAGGTTATGGCTCCCGTAACTCTAAACGAGCCAGAAGTTATTGCCGTCCGAATAATCGTTATCTACAGGGTGCAACATCCACGGTGCAAGGTGCAACATCCGTCCGAAATGGCGAAACAGTGTCGTACGTCTTATAGAAATGCATGCATGGATTTGAAATGAAACAGTACCATGGTGCACCACTCTCCAGCGATGGTGAATCAAAGACGAGCCACGGTAATCCCGTTTTACTGTAAAAATCCACGTGTCGAAAAAACGAAGGGTAAAAAACTTGCGAGACCCGATTGATTTTCGGGTTGTCCTTTTTGGGCATTAATCTATTCGTTGAGGGCTGAGAGCTGTCGAAGCCGTAGAACTCATCGTGGCCTTCGTTATGACAGGTTATGGCTCCCGTAACTCTAAACGAGCCAGAAGTTATGGCCGTTCGAATAATCGATATCTACAGGGTGCAACATCCACGGTGCAAGGTGCAACATCCGTACGAAATGGCGAAACAGTGTCGTACGACTTTTTGAAATGTGTGTATGGATTTGAAACAAAACAGTACCGTGGTGCACCACTCTCCAGCGATGGTGAATCGAAGATGAGCCACGGTAAACCCGTTTTACCGTAAAAATCCATGTGTCGAAAAAACGAAGGGTAAAAAACTTGCGAGACCCAATTGAGATTCCGGTTGTCCTTTTTGGGCATTAATCTATCCGTTGACTGATGAGATATGTCAAAGCCGTAGAAATCATCGAGGCCTTCGTTCTGACAGGTTATGGCTCCCGTAATTCTAAACGAGCCAGAAGTTATGGTCGTCCGAATAATCGATATCTACAGGGTGCAACATCCACGGTGCATGGTGCAACATCCGTCCGAAATGGCGAAACAGTGTCGTACGACTTTTAGAAATGCGTGCATGGATTTAAAACGGAACAATACCATGGTGTACCACTCTCCAGCGATGGTGAATCGAAGACGAGCCACGGTAATCCCGTTTTACCGTAAAAATCCACGTGCCGAAAAAACGAAGGGTAAAAAACTTACGTGGCCCGATTGAGATTCGAGTTGTCCTTTTTGGGCATTAATATATCCGTTGACGGCTGAAAGCGGTCAAAGCCGTATAACACATCGAGGCCTTCGTTTTGACAGGTTGTGGCTCCCGTAACTCTAAACGAGCCAGAAGTTATGGCCGTCCGAATAATCGATATCTACAGGGTGCAACATCCACGGTGCAAGGTGCAACATCCATCCGAAATGGCGAAACTGTGCCGTACGACTTTTAAAAATGCGTGTATGGATTTGAAACGAAACAGTAGCATGGTGCACCACTCTCCAGCGATGGTGAATCGAAGACGAGCCACGGTAATCCCGTTTTACCGTGAAAATCCACGTGTCGAAAAATCGAAGGGTTAAAAACTTGCGAGACCCGATTGAGATTCGGGTTGTCCTTTTTTGGCATTAATCTACCCGTTGACGGCTGAGAGCTGTCAAAGCCGTAGAACTCATCGAGGCCTTCGTTCAGACAGGTTATGGCTCCCGTAACTCTAAACGAGCCAGAAGTTATGGCCGTCCGAATAATCGATATCTACAGGGTGCAACATCCACGGTGCAAGGTGCAACATCCGTCCGAAATGGCGAAACAATGTCGTACGACTTTTAGAAATGCGTGCATGGATTTGAAATGAAACAGTACCATGGTGCACCACTCTCCAGCAATGGTGAATCGAAGACGAGCCACGGTAATCCCGTTTTACCATAAAAATCCACGTGTCGAAAAAATGAAGGGTAAAAAACTTGCGAGACCCGATTGAGATTCGGGTTGTCCTTTTTGGGCATTAATCTATCCGTTGATGACTGAGAGCTGTCGAAGCCTTAGGACTCATCGAGGCCTTCGTTATGACAGGTTATGGCTCCCGTAACTCTAAACGAGCCAGAAGTTATGGCCGTTCGAATAATCGATATCTACAGGGTGCAACATCCACGGTGCAAGGTGCAACATCCGTCCGAAATGGCGAAACAATGCCGTACGACTTTTAGAAATGCGTGTATGGATTTGAAACGAAACAGTACCATGGTGCACCACTCTCCAGCGATGGTGAATCGAAGACGAGCCACGGTAATCCCGTTTTACCGTAAAAATCCACGTGTCGAAAAAACGAAGGGTAAAAAACTTGCGAGACCCAATTGAGATTCGGGTTGTCCTTTTTGGGCATTAATCTATCCGTTGACGGATGAGAGATGTCAAAGCCGTAGAACTCATCGAGGCCTTCGTTCTGACAGGTTATGTCTCCCGTAACTCTAAACGAGCCAGAAGTTATGGCCGTCCGAATAATCGATATCTACTGGGTGCAACATCCACGGTGCATGGTGCAACATCCGTCCGAAATGGCGAAACAGTATCGTACGACTTTTAGAAATACGTGCATGGATTTAAAACGGAACAGTACCATGGTGCACCACTCTCCAGCGATGGTGAATCGAAGACGAGCCACGGTAATCCCGTTTTACCGTAAAAATCCACGTGTCGAAAAAACGAAGGGTAAAAACTTACGTGACCCGATTGAGATTCGAGTTGTCCTTTTTGGGCATTAATATATCCGTTGACGGTTGAAAGCTGTCATAGTCGTAGAAATCATCGAGGCTTTCGTTTTGACAGGTTATGGCTCCCGTAACTCTAAACGAGCCATAAGTTATGGTCGTCCGAATAATCGATATCTACAGGGTGCAACATCCACGGTGCAAGGTGCAACATCCGTCCGAAATGGCGAAACAGTGTCGTACGACTTTTAGAAATGCGTGTATGGATTTGAAACGAAACAGTACCATGGTGCACCACTCTCCAGCGATGGTGAATTGAAGACGAGCCACGGTAATCACGTTTTACCGTAAAAATCCACGTGTCGAAAAAACGAAGGGTAAAAAACTTGCGAGACCAAATTGAGATTCGGGTTGTCCTTTTTGGGCATTAATCTATCCGTTGACGGATGAGAGATGTCAAAGCCGTAGAACACATCGAGGCCTTCGTTCTGACAGGTTATGGCTCCCGTAACTCTAAACGAGCCAGAAGTTATGGCCGTCCGAATAATCGATATCTACAGGGTGCAACATCCACGGTGGATGGTGCAACATCTGTCCGAAATGGCGAAACAGTGTCGTACGACTTTTAGAAATGCGTGCATGGATTTGATACGGAACAGTACCATGGTACACCACTCTCCAGCATTGGTGAATCGAAGACGAGCCACCGTAATCCGTTTTACCGTAAAAATCCACGTGTCGAAAAAATGAAGGGTAAAAAACTTACGTGACCCGATTGAGATTCGGGTTGTCCTTTTTAGGCATTAATCTATCCGTTGACGGCTGAAAGCTGTCAAAGCCGTAGAACTTATCGCGGCCTTCGTTTTGACAGGTTACGGCTTCCGTAAATCTAAATGAGCCAGAAGTTATGACCGTCCGAATAATCGATATCTACAGGGTGCAACATCCACGGTGAAAGGTGCAACATCCGTCCGAAATGGCGAAACAGTGTCGTATGACTTTTAGAAATGCGTGCATGGATTTGAAACGGAACAGTACCATGGTGCACCACTCTCCAGCGATGGTGAATCAAAGACGAGCCACGGTAATCCCGTTTTACCGTAAAAATCCACGTGTCCAAAAAACGAAGGGTAAAAAACTTGCGTGACCCGATTGAGATTCGGGTTGTCCTTTTTGGACATTAATACATCCGTTGATGGCTGAAAGCTGTTAAAGCCGTAGAACTCATCGAGGCCGTCGTTTTGACTAGTTATGGCTCCCGTAACTCTAAACGAACCAGAAGTTATGGCCGTCCGAATAATCGATATCTACAGGGTGCAACATCCAAGGTGCAAGGTGCAACATCCGTTCGAAATGGCGAAATAGTGTCGTACGACCTTTAGAAATGCGTGCATGGATTTGAAACGAAACAGTACCACGGTGTACCACTCTCCAGCGATGGTGAATCGAAGACGAGCCACGGTAATCCCGTTTTGCCATAAAAATCCACGTGTCGAAAAAACGAAGGGTAAAAAACTTGCGAGACCCAATTGAGATTCGGGCTGTCCTTTTTGGGAATTAATCTAACCGTTGACGGCTGAGAGCTGTCAAAGCCGTAGCCTTCGTTCTAACAGCTTATGGCTGCCGTAACTCTAAACGTGCCAGAAGTTATGGCCGTCCGAATAATCGATATCTACAGGGTGCAACATCCACGGTGCAAGGTGCAACATCCGTTCGAAATGGCGAAACCGTGTCGTATGACGTTTAGAAATGCGTGCATGGATTTGAAACAGAACAGTACCATGGTGCACCAACCTCCAGCGATGGTGAATCGAAGACGAGCCACGATAATCCTGTTTTACCGTAAAAATCCACGTGTCGAAAAAACGAAGGGTAAAAAACTTACATGACCCGATTGAGATTCGGGTTGTCCTTTTTGGGCATTAATATATCCGTTGACGGATGAGAGATGTCAAAGCCGTAGAACTCATCGAGGCCTTCGTTCTAACAGGTTATGGCTCCCGTAACTCTAAACGAGCCAGAAGTTATGGCCATCCGAATAATCGATATCTACAGGGTGCAACATCCACGGTGCATGGTGCAACATACGTCCGAAATGGCGAAACAGTGTCGTACGACTTTTAGAAATACGTGCATGGATTTAAAACAGAACAGTACCATGGTGCACCACTCTCCAGCGATGGTGAATCGAAAACGAGCCACGGTAATTCCGTTTTACCGTAAAAATCCACGTGTCGAAAAAACGAAGGGTAAAAAACTTGCGAGACCCGATTGAGATTCGGGTTGTCCTTTTTGGACATTAATATATCCGTTGACGGCTGAAAACTATCAAAGCCGTAGAACTCATCGAGGCCTTCGTTTTGACAGGTTATGGCTCCCGTAACTCTAAACGAGCCAGAAGTTATGGCCGTCCGAATAATCGATATGTACAGGGTGCAACATCCACGGTGCAAGGTGCAACATCCGTCCGAAATGGCGAAACAGTGCCGTACGACATTTATAAATGCGTGTATGGATTTGAAACAAAACAGTACCATGGTGCACCACTCCCCAGCGATGGTGAATCGAAGACGAGCCACGGTAATCCCGTTTTACCGTAAAAATCCACGTGTCGAAAAAACAAAGGGTAAAAAACTTGCGAGACCCAATTGAGATTAGGGTTGTCCTTTTTGGGCATTAATCTATCCGTTGACGGATGAGAGATGTCAAAGCCGTAGAACTCATCGAGGCCTTCGTTCTAACAGGTTATGGCTCCCGCAACTCTAAACGAGCCAGAAGTTATGGCCGTCCGAATAATCGATATCTACAGGGTGCAACATCCACGGTGCATGGTGCGACATCCGTCCGAAATGGCGAAACAGTGTCGTACGACTTTTAGAAATGCGTGCATGGATTTGAAATGAAACAGTACCACGGTGCACTACTCTCCAGCGATGGTGAATCGAAGACGAGCCACGGTAATCCCGTTTTACCATAAAAATCCACGTGTCGAAAAAACGAAGGGTAAAAAACTTGCGTGACCCGATTGAGATTCGGGTTGTCCTTTTTGGGCATTAATCTATCCGTTGACGACTGAGAGCTGTCGAAGCCGTAGAACTCATCGAGGTCTTCGTTATGACAGGTTATGGCTCCCGTAACTCTAAATGAGCCAGAAGTTATGGCCGATCGAATAATCGATATCTACAGGGTGCAGCATCCACGGTGCAAGGTGCAACATCCGTCCGAAATGGCGAAACAGTGCCGTACGAATTTTAGAAATGCGTGTATGGATTTTAAACGAAACAGTACCATGGTTCACCACTCTCCAGCGATGGTGAATCGAAGACGAGCCACGGTAATCCCGTTTTACCGTAAAAATCCACGTGTCGAAAAAAGGAAGGGTAAAAAACTTGCAAGACCCAATAGAGATTCGGGTTGTCCTTTTTGGGCACTAATCTATCCGTTGACGGATGAGAGATGTCAAAGCCGTAGAACTCATCGAGGCCTTCGTTCTGACAGGTTATGTCTCCCGTAACTCTAAACGAGCCAGAAGTTATGGCCGTCCGAATAATCGATATCTACAGGGTGCAACATCCACGGTGCATGGTGCAACATCCGTCCGAAATGGCGAAACAGTGTCGTACGACTTCTAGAAATACGTGCATGGATTTAAAACGGAACAGTACCATGGTGCACCACTCTCCAGCGATGGTGAATCGAAGACGAGCCACGGTAATCCCGTTTTACCGTAAAAATCCACGTGTCGAAAAAACGTAGGGTAAAAAACTTACGTGACCCGATTGAGATTCGGGTTGTCCTTTTTGGGCATTAATATATCCGTTGACGGTTGAAAGCTATCAAAGCCGTAGAAATCATCGAGGCCTTCGTTTTGACAGGTTATGGCTTCCGTAACTCTAAACGAGCCATAAGTTATGGGCGTCCGAATAATCGATATCTACAGGGTGCAACATCCACGGTGCAAGGTGCAACATCCGTCCGAAATGGCGAAACAGTGCCGTACCACTTTTAGAAATGCGTTATGGATTTGAAACGAAATAGTACCATGGTGCACCACTCTCCAGCGATGGTGAATTGAAGACGAGCCACGGTAATCCCGTTTTACCGTAAAAATCCATGTGTCGAAAAAACGAAGGGTAAAAAACTTGCGAGACTCAATTGAGATTCGGGTTGTCCTTTTTGGGCATTAATCTATCCGTTGACGGATGAGAGATGTCAAAGCCGTAGAACTCATCGAGGCCTTCGTTCTGACAGGTTATGGCTCCCGTAACTCTAAACGAGCCAGAAGTTATGGCCGTCCGAATAATCGATATCTACAGGGTGCAACATCCACGGTGCATGGTGCAACATCTGTCCGAAATGGCGAAACAGTGTCGTACGACTTTTAGAAATGCGTGCATGGATTTGATGAGGAACAGTACCGTGGTGCACCACTCTCCAGCATTGGTGAATCGAAGACGAGCCACGGTAATCCCGTTTTACCGTAAAAATCCACGTGTCGAAAAAACGAAGGGTAAAAAACTTACGTGACCCGATTGAGATTCGGGTTGTCCTTTTTGGGCATTAATCTATGTTGATGGTTGAAAGCTATCAAAGCCGTAGAACTTATCGTGGCCTTCGTTTTGACAGGTTATGGCTTCCGTAACTCTAAATGAGCCAGAAGTTATGACCGTCCGAATAATCGATATCCACAGGGTGCAACATCCACGGTGCAAGGTGCAACATCCGTACAAAATGGCGAAACAGTGTCGTACGACTTTTAGAAATATGTGCATGGATTTGAAATGGAACAGTACCATGGTGCACCACTCTCCAGCGATGGTGAATCGAAGACGAGCCACGGTAATCCCGTTTTACCGTAAAAATCCACGTGTCCAAAAAACGAAGGGTAAAAAACTTGCGTGACCCGATTGAGATTCGGGTTGTCCTTTTTGGGCATTAATACATCCGTTGATGGCTGAAAGCTGTCATAGCCGTAGAACTCATCGAGGCCTTCGTTTTGGCTAGTTATGGCTCCCGTAACTCTAAAAGAGCCAGAAGTTATGGCCGTCCGAATAATCGATATCTACAGGGTGCAACATCCACGGTGCAAGGTGCAACATCCGTCTGAAATGGCGAAACAGTGCGGTACGACTTTTAGAAATGCGTGCATGGATTTGAAACGAAACAGTGCCACGGTGTACCACTCTCCAGCGATGGTGAATCGAAGACGAGCCACGGTAATCCCGTTTTGCCATAAAAATCCACGCGTCGAAAAAACGAAGGGTAAAAAACTTGCGAGACCCAATTGAGATTCGGGCTGTCCTTTTTGGGCATTAATCTAACCATTAATGGCTGAGAGCTGTCAAAGCCGTAGAACTCATCGAGGCCTTCGTTCTGACAGCTTATGGCTCCCGTAACTCTAAACGAGCCAGAAGTTATGGTCGTCCGAATAATCGATATCTACAGGGTGCAATATCCACGGTGCAAGGTGCAACATCCGTCCGAAATGGCGAAACAGTGCCGTATGACTTTTAGAAATGCGTGCATGGATTTGAAACGGAACAGTACCATGGTGCACCAATCTCCAGCGATGGTAAATCGAAGACGAGCCATGGTAATCCCGTTTTACCGTAAAAATCCACGTGTCGAAAAAACGAAGGGTAAAAAACTTACGTGACCCGATTGAGATTCGGGTTGTCCTTTTTGGGCATTAATATATCCATTGACAGTTGAAAGCTGTCAAAGCCGCAGAACTCATCGAGGCCTTCGTTTTGATAGTTTATAGCTCCCGTAACTCTAAACGAGCCAGAAGTTATGACCGTCCGAATAATCGATATCTACAGGGTGCAACATTAACGGTGCAATGTGCAACATCAGTCCAAATGGCGAAACAGTGCCGTACGACTTTTAGAAATGCGTGCTTGGATTTGAAATGGAACAGTGCTTGGTGCACTACTCTCTAGCGATGGTAAATCGAAGACGAGCCACGGTAATCCCGTTTTGCCGTAAAAATCCACGTGTCCAAAAAACGAAGGGTAAAAAACTTACGAGACCAGATTGAGATTCGGGTTGTCCTTTTTGGGCATTAATATATCCGTTGATGGCTGAAAGCTGTTAAAGCCGTAGAACTCATCGAGGCCTTCGTTTTGACAGGTTATGGCTCCCGTAACTCTAAACGAGCCAGAAGTTATGGCCGTCCGAATAATCGATATCTAAAGGGTGCAACATCCACGGTGCAAGGTGCAACATCCGTCCGAAATGGCGAAACCGTGCCGTACGACTTTTAAAAATGCGTGTATGGATTTGAAACGAAACAGTACCATGTTGCACCACTCTCCAGCGATGGTGAATCGAAGACGAGCCACGGTAATCCCGTTTTACCGTAAAAATCCACGTGTCAAAAAAACGAAGGGTAAAAAACTTGGGAGACCCAATTGAGATTCGGGTTGTCCTTTTTGGGAATTAATCTATCCGTTGACGGATGACAGATGTCAAAGCCGTAGAACTCATCGAGGCCTTCGTTCTTACAGGTTATGGCTCCCGTAACTCTAAACGAGCCAGAAGTTATGGTCATCCGAATAATCGATATCTACAGGGTGCAACATCCACGGTGCATGGTGCAACATACGTCCGAAATGGCGAAATAGTGTCGTATGACTATTAGAAATACGTGCATGGATTTAAAACGAAACAGTACCATGGTGCACCACTCTCCAGCGATGGTGAATTGAAGACGAGCCACAGTAATTCCGTTTTACCGTAAAAATCCACGTGTCGAAAAAACGAAGGGTAAAAAACTTACGTGACCCGATTGAGATTCGGGTTGTCCTTTTTGGGCATTAATATATCCGTTGACGGCTGAAAACTGTCAAAGCCGTAGAAATCATCGAGGCCTTCGTTTTGACAGGTTATGGCTCCCATAACTCTAAACGAGCCAGAAGTTATGGCCGTCCGAATAATCGATATCTACAGGGTGCAACATCCACGGTGCAAGGTGCAACATCCGTCCGAAATGGCGAAACAGTGTCGTACGACATTTAGAAATGCGTGTATGAATTTGAAACGAAACAGTACCATGGTGCACCACTCTCCAGCGATGGTGAATCGAAGACGAGCCATGGTAATCCCGTTTTACCGTAAAAATCCACGTGTCGAAAAAACGAAGGGTAAAAAACTTGCGAGACCCAATTGAGATTCGGGTTGTCCTTTTTGGGCATTAATCTATCCGTTGACAGATGAGAGATGTCAAAGCCGTAGAACTCATCGAGGCCTTCTTTCTGACAGTTTATGGCTCCCGTAACTCTAAACGAGCCAGAAGTTATGGCCGTCCGAATAATCGATATCTACAGGGTGCAACATCCACCGTGCTAGTGCAACATTCGTCCGAAATGGCAAAACAGTGTCGTACGACTTTTAGAAATGCATGCATGGATTTGAAATGAAACAGCACCATGATGCACCACTCTCCAGCGATGGTGAATCGAAGACGAGCCACGGTAATCCCGTTTTACCGTAAAAATCCACGTGTCGAAAAAACGAAGGGTAAAAAACTTACATGACCCGATTGAGATTCGGGTTGTCCTTTTTGGGCATTAATCTATCCGTTGACGGCTAAAAGCGGTCAAAGCCGTAGAACTCATCGAGGCCTTCGCTTTGACAGGTTATGGCTCCCGTAACTCTAAATGAGCCAGAAGTTATGACCGTCCGAATAATCGAAATCTACAGGGTGCAACATCCACGGTGCAAGGTGCAACATCCGTCCGAAATGGCGAAACAGTGCCGTACGAATTTTAGAAAATGCGTGCATGGATTTGAAATGGAACAGTACCATGGTGAACCACTCTCCAGCGATGGTGAATCGAAGACGAGCCACGGTAATCCCGTTTCACCGTAAAAATCCACGTGTCGAAAAAACGAAGGGTAAAAAACTTGCGAGACCCAATTGAGATTCGGGTTGTCCTTTTTGGGCATTAATCTGTCCGTTGACGGATGAGAGATGTCAAAGCCGTAGAACTCATCGAGGCCTTCGTTCTGATAGGTTATGTCTCCCGTAACTCTAAACGAGCCAGAAGTTATGGCCGTCCGAATAATCGATATCTACAGGGTGCAACATCCACGATGCATGGTGCAACATCCGTCCGAAATGGCGAAACAGTGTCGTACGACTTTTAGAAATACGTGCATGGATTTAAAACGGAACAGTACCATGGTGCACCACTCTCCAGCGATGGTGAATCGAAGACGAGCCACGGTAATCCCGTTTTACCGTAAAAATCCACGTGTCCAAAAAACGAAGGGTAAAAACTTACGTGACCCGATTGAGATTCGGGTTGTCTTTTTTGGGCATTAATATATCCGTTGATGGTTGAAAGCTGTCAAAGCCGTAGAAATCATCGAGGCCTTCGTTTTGACAGGTTATGGCTCCCGTAACTCTAAACGAGCCATAAGTTATGGTCGTCTGAATAATCGATATCTACAGGGTGCAACATCCACGGTGCAAGGTGCAACATCCGTCCGAAATGGCGAAACAGTGCCTTATGACTTTTAGAAATGTGTGCATGGATTTGATACGGAACAGTACCTTGGTGCACCACTCTCCAGCATTGGTGAATCGAAGACGAGCCACGGTAATCCCGTTTTACCGTAAAAATCCACGTGTCCAAAAAACGAAGGGTAAAAACTTACGTGACCCGATTGAGGTTCGGGTTGTCCTTTTTGGGCATTAGTATATCCGTTGATGGTTGAAAGCTGTCAAAGCCGTAGAAATCATCGAGGCCTTCGTTTTGACAGGTTATGGCTCCCGTAACTCTAAACGAGCCATAAGTTATGGTCGTCCGAATAATCGATATCTACAGGGTGCAACATCCACGGTGCAAGGTGCGACATCCGTCCGAAATGGCGAAACAGTGCCGTACGACTTTTAGAAATGCATGCATGGATTTGATACGGAACAATACCATGGTGCACCACTCTCCAGCATTGGTGAATCGAAGACGAGCCATGGTAATCCCGTTTTACCGTAAAAATCCACGTGTCCAAAAAACGAAGGGTAAAAACTTACGTGACCCGATTGAGATTCGGGTTGTCCTTTTTGGGCATTAATATATCCGTTGATGGTTGAAAGCTGTCAAAGCCGTAGAAATCATCGAGGCCTTCGTTTTGATAGGTTATGGCTCCCGTAACTCTAAACGAGCCATAAGTTATTGTCGTCCGAATAATCGATATCTACAGGGTGCAACATCCACGGTGCAAGGTGCAACATCCGTCCGAAATGGCGAAACAGTGTCGTACGACTTTTAGAAATGCGTGCATGGATTTGAAATGGAATGGTACCATGGTGCACCACTCTCCAGCGATGGTGAATCAAAGACGAGCCACGGTAATCCCATTTTACCGTAAAAATCCACGTGTCCAAAAAACGAAGGGTAAAAAACTTGCGTGACCCGATTGAGATTCGGGTTGTCCTTTTTAGGCATTAATACATCCGTTGATGGCTGAAAGCTGTCAAAGCCGTAGAACTCATCGAGGCCTTCGTTTTGACTAGTTATGGCTCCCGTAACTCTAAACGAGCCAGAAGTTATGGCCGTCCGAATAATCGATATCTAAAGGGTGCAACATCCACGGTGCAAGGTGCAACATCCGTCCGAAATGGCGAAACCGTGCCGTACGACTTTTAAAAATGCGTGTATGGATTTGAAACGAAACAGTACCATGTTGCACCACTCTCCAGCGATGGTGAATCGAAGACGAGCCACGGTAATCCCGTTTTACCGTAAAAATCCACGTGTCAAAAAAACGAAGGGTAAAAAACTTGGGAGACCCAATTGAGATTCGGGTTGTCCTTTTTGGGAATTAATCTATCCGTTGACGGATGACAGATGTCAAAGCCGTAGAACTCATCGAGGCCTTCGTTCTTACAGGTTATGGCTCCCGTAACTCTAAACGAGCCAGAAGTTATGGTCATCCGAATAATTGATATCTACAGGGTGCAACATCCACGGTGCATGGTGCAACATACGTCCGAAATGGCGAAATAGTGTCGTATGACTATTAGAAATACGTGCATGGATTTAAAACGGAACAGTACCATGGTGCACCACTCTCCAGCGATGGTGAATCGAAGACGAGCCACAGTAATTCCGTTTTACCGTAAAAATCCACGTGTCGAAAAAACGAAGGGTAAAAAACTTACGTGACCCGATTGAGATTCGGGTTGTCCTTTTTGGGCATTAATATATCCGTTGACGGCTGAAAACTGTCAAAGCCATAGAAATCATCGAGGCCTTCGTTTTGACAGGTTATGGCTCCCATAACTCTAAACGAGCCAGAAGTTATGGCCGTCCGAATAATCGATATCTACAGGGTGCAACATCCACGGTGCAAGGTGCAACATCCGTCCGAAATGGCGAAACAGTGTCGTACGACATTTAGAAATGCGTGTATGAATTTGAAACGAAACAGTACCATGGTGCACCACTCTCCAGCGATGGTGAATCGAAGACGAGCCATGGTAATCCCGTTTTACCGTAAAAATCCACGTGTCGAAAAAACGAAGGGTAAAAAACTTGCGAGACCCAATTGAGATTCGGGTTGTCCTTTTTGGGCATTAATCTATCCGTTGACGGATGAGAGATGTCAAAGCCGTAGAACTCATCGAGGCCTTCGTTCTGACAGTTTATGGCTCCCGTAACTCTAAACGAGCCAGAAGTTATGGCCGTCCGAATAATCGATATCTACAGGGTGCAACGTCCACGGTGCTAGGTGCAACATCCGTCCGAAATGGCGAAACAGTGTCGTACGACTTTTAGAAATGCATGCATGGATTTGAAATGAAACAGCACCATGGTGCACCACTCTCCAGCGATGGTGAATCGAAGACGAGCCACGGTAATCCCGTTTTACCGTAAAAATCCACGTGTCGAAAAAACGAAGGGTAAAAACTTACGTGACCCGATTGAGATTCGGGTTGTCCTTTTTGGGCATTAATCTATCCGTTGACGGCTAAAAGCGGTCAAAGCCGTAGAACTCATCGAGGCCTTCGTTTTGACAGGTTATGGCTCCCGTAACTCTAAATGAGCCAGAAGTTATGACCGTCCGAATAATCGATATCTACAGGGTGCAACATCCACGGTGCAAGGTGCAACATCCGTCCGAAATGGCGAAACAGTGTCGTACGAATTTTAGAAAATGCGTGCATGGATTTGAAATGGAACAGTACCATGGTGAACCACTCTTCAGCGATGGTGAATCGAAGACGAGCAACGGTAATCCCGTTTCACCGTAAAAATCCACGTGTCGAAAAAACGAAGGGTAAAAAACTTGCGAGACCCAATTGAGATTCGGGTTGTCCTTTTTGGGCATTAATCTATCCGTTGACGGATGAGAGATGTCAAAGCCGTAGAACTCATCGAGGCCTTCGTTCTGATAGGTTGTGTCTCCCGTAACTCTAAACGAGCCAGAAGTTATGGCCGTCCGAATAATCGATATCTACAGGGTGCAACATCCACGGTGCATGGTGCAACATCCGTCCGAAATGGCGAAACAGTGTCGTACGACTTTTAGAAATACGTGCATGGATTTAAAACGGAACAGTACCATTGTGCACCACTCTCCAGCGATGGTGAATCGAAGACGAGCCACGGTAATCCCGTTTTACCGTAAAAATCCACGTGTCCAAAAAACGAAGGGTAAAAACTTACGTGACCCGATTGAGATTCGGGTTGTCCTTTTTGGGCATTAATATATCCGTTGATGGTTGAAAGCTGTCAAAGCCGTAGAAATCATCGAGGCCTTCGTTTTGACAGGTTATGGCTCCCGTAACTCTAAACGAGCCATAAGTTATGGTCGTCTGAATAATCGATATCTACAGGGTGCAACATCCACGGTGCAAGGTGCAACATCCGTCCGAAATGGCGAAACAGTGCCGTACGACTTTTAGAAATGCGTGCATGGATTTGATACGGAACAGTACCATGGTGCACCACTCTCCAGCATTGGTGAATCGAAGACGAGCCACGGTAATCCCGTTTTACCGTAAAAATCCACGTGTCCAAAAAACGAAGGGTAAAAACTTACGTGACCCGATTGAGGTTCGGGTTGTCCTTTTTGGGCATTAGTATATCCGTTGATGGTTGAAAGCTGTCAAAGCCGTAGAAATCATCGAGGCCTTCGTTTTGACAGGTTATTGCTCCCGTAACTCTAAACGAGCCATAAGTTATGGTCGTCCGAATAATCGATATCTACAGGGTGCAACATCCACGGTGCAAGGTGCAACATCCGTCCGAAATGGCGAAACAGTGCCGTACGACTTTTAGAAATGCATGCATGGATTTGATACGGAACAATACCATGGTGCACCACTCTCCAGCATTGGTGAATCGAAGACGAGCCATGGTAATCCCGTTTTACCGTAAAAATCCACGTGTCCAGAAAACGAATGGTAAAAACTTACGTGACCCGATTGAGATTCGGGTTGTCCTTTTTGGGCATTAATATATCCGTTGATGGTTGAAAGCTGTCAAAGCCGTAGAAATCATCGAGGCCTTCGTTTTGATAGGTTATGGCTCCCGTAACTCTAAACGAGCCATAAGTTATTGTCGTCCGAATAATCGATATCTACAGGGTGCAACATCCACGGTGCAAGGTGCAACATCCGTCCGAAAGGGCGAAACAGTGTCGTACGACTTTTAGAAATGCGTGCATGGATTTGAAATGGAACAGTACCATGGTGCACCACTCTCCAGCGATGGTGAATCAAAGACAAGCCACGGTAATCCCGTTTTACCGTAAAAATCCACGTGTCCAAAAAACGAAGGGTAAAAAACTTGCGTGACCCGATTGAGATTCGGGTTGTCCTTTTTGGGCATTAATACATCCGTTGATGGCTGAAAGCTGTCATAGCCGTAGAACTCATCGAGGCCTTCGTTTTGACTAGTTATGGCTCCCGTAACTCTAAACGAGCCAGAAGTTATGGTCGTCCTAATAATCGATCTCTACAGGGTGCAACATCCACGGTGCAAGGTGCAACATCCATCCGAAATGGCAAAACAGTGTCGTACCACTTTTAGAAATGCGTGCATGGATTTGAAACGAAACAGTACCACGGTGTACCACTCTCCAGCGATGGTGAATCGAAGACGAGCCACGGTAATCCCGTTTTGCCATAAAAATCCACGTGTCGAAAAAACAAAGGGTAAAAAACTTGCGAGACCCAATTGAGATTCGGCTGCCCTTTTTGAGCATTAATCTAACCGTTGATGGCTGAGAGCTGTCAAAGACGTAGAACTCATCGAGGCCTTCGTTCTGACAGCTTATGGCTCCCGTAACTTTAAACGAGCCAGAAGTTATGGCCGTCCGAATAATCGATATCTACAGGGTGCAACATCCACGGTGCAAGGTGCAACATCCATCCGAAATGGCGAAACAGTGTCGTATGACTTTTAGAAATGCGTGCATGGATTTGAAACGGAACAGTACCATGGTGCACCAATCTCCAGCGATGGTGAATCGAAGACGAGCCACGGTAATCCCGTTTTACCGTAAAAATCCACGTGTCGAAAAAACGAAGGGCAAAAAACTTACGTGACCCGATTGAGATTCGGGTTGTCCTTTTTGGGCAATAATATATCCGTTGACGGTTGAAAGCTGTCAAAGCCGCAGAACTCATCGAGGCCTTCGTTTTGACAGTTTATAGCTCTCGTAACTCTAAACGAGCCAGAAGTTATGACCGTCCGAATAATCGATATCTACAGGGTGCAACATCCACGGTGCAAGGTGCAACATCTGTCCAAATGGCGAAACAGTGCCGTACGACTTTTAGAAATGCGTGCTTGGATTTGAAACGGTACAGTGCTTGGTGCACCACTCTCTAGCGATGGTAAATCGAAGACGAGCCACGGTAATCCCGTTTTACCGTAAAAATCCACGTGTCCAAAAAACGAAGGGTAAAAAACTTGCGTGACCCGATTGACATTCGGGTTGTCCTTTTTGGGCATTATTACATCCGTTGACGGCTGAAAGCTGTCAAAGCCGTAGAACTCATCGAGGCCATCGTTTTGACTAGTTATGGCTCCCGTAAGTCTAAACGAGCCAGAAGTTATGGCCGTCCGAATAATCGACATCTACAGGGTGCAACATCCATGGTGCAAGGTGCAACATCCGTCCGAAATGGAGAAACAGTGCCGTACGACTTTTAGAAATGCGTGCATGGATTTGAAACGAAAGAGTACCATGGTGCACCACTCTCCAGCGATGGTGAATCGAAGACGAGCCATGGTAATCCCGTTTTGCCGTAAAAATCCACCTGTCGAAAAAACGAAGGGTAAAAAACTTGCGAGACCCAATTGAGATTCGGGTTGTCCTTTTTGGGCATTAATCTAACCGTTGACGGCTGAGAGCTGTCAAAACCGTAGAACTCATCGAGGCCTTCGTTCTGACAGCTTATGGCTCCCGTAACTCTAAACGAGCCAGAAGTTATGGCCGTCCGAATAATCGATATCTACAGGGTGCAACATCCACGGTGCAAGGTGCAACATCCGTCCGAAATGGCGAAACAGTGTCGTACGACTTTTAGAAATGCGTGCATGGATTTGAAATGGAACAGTACCATGGTGCACCACTCTCCAGCGATGGTGAATCGAAGACCAGCCACGGTAATCCTGTTTTACCTAAAAATCCACGTGTCGAAAAAACAAAGGGTAAAAAACTTACGTGACCCGATTGAGATTCGGGTTGTCCTTTTTGGGCATTAATATATCCGTTGACGGCTGAAAGCTGTCAAAGCCGCAGAACTCATCGAGACCTTCGTTTTGACAGTTTATGGCTCCCGTAACTCTAAACGAGCCAAAATTATGACCGTCCGAATAATCAATATCTACAGGGTGCAACATCCACGGTGCAAGGTGCAACATCTGTCCAAATGGCGAAACAATGTCGTACGACTTTTAGAAATGCGTGCTTGGATTTTAAATGGAATAGTACTTGGTGCACCAATCTCTAGCGATGGTAAATCGAAGACGAGCCACGGTAATCCCGTTTTACCGTAAAAATCCACGTGTCCAAAAAACGAAGGGTAAAAAACCTACGAGACCAGATTGAGATTCGGGTTGTCCTTTTTGGGCATTAATAGATCCGTTGACGGCTGAAAGTTATAAAAGTCGTAGAACTCATCGAGGCCATCGTTTTGACAGGTTATAGCTCCCGTAAATCTAAACGAGCCAGAAGTTAAGGCCGTCCTAATAATCGATATCTATAGGGTGCAACATCCACGGTGCAAGGTGCAACATCCCTCCGAAATGGCGAAACTGTGCCGTACGACTTTTAAAAATGCGTGTATGGAACGAAACAGTACCATGGTGCACCACTCTCCAACGATGGTGAATCGAAGACGTGCCACGGTAATCCCGTTTTACCGTGAAAATCCACGTGTCGAAAAAACGAAGGGTTAAAAACTTGCGAGACCCAATTGAGATTCGGGTTGTCCTTTTTTGGCATTAATCTACCCGTTGACGGCTAAGAGCTGTCAAATCCGTAGACCTCATCGATGCCTTCGTTCTGATAGGTTATGGCTCCCGTAACTCTAAACGAGCCAGAAGTTATGGCCGTCCGAATAATCGATATCTACAGGGTGCAACATCAACGGTGCAAGGTGCAACATCCGTCCGAAATGGCGAAACAGTGTCGTACGACTTATAGAAATGCGTGCATGGATTTGAAATGAAACAGTACCATGGTGCACCACTCTGCAGTGATGGTGAATCAAAGACGAGCCACGGTAATCCCGTTTTACCGTAAAAATCCATGTGTCGAAAAAACGAAGGGTAAAAAACTTGCGAGACCCGATTGAGATTCGGGTTGTCCTTTTTGGGCATTAATCTATCCGTTGACGGCTGAGAGCTGTCGAAGCCGTAGAACTCATCGAGGCCTTCGTTATGACAGGTTATGGCTCCCGTAACTCTAAACGAGCCAGAAGTTATGGCCGTTCGAATAATCGATATCTACAGGGTGCAACGTCCACGGTGCAAGGTGCAACATCCATCCGAAATGGCGAAACAGTGCCGTACGACTTTTAGAAATGCGTGTATGGATTTGAAACGAAACAGTATCATGGTGCACCACTCTCCAGCGATCGTGAATCGAAGACGAGGCACGGTAATCCCGTTTTACCGTAAAAATCCACGTGTCCAAAAAGCAAAGGGTAAAAAACTTGCGAGACCCAATTGAGATCCGAGCTGTCCTATTTGGGAATTAATCTATCCGTTGACGGATGAGAGATGTCAAAGCCGTAGAACTCATCGAGGTCTTCGTTCTGACAGGTTATGGCTCCTGTAACTCTGAACGAGCCAGAAGTTATGGCCGTCCGAATAATCGATATCTACAGGGTGCAACATCCACGGTGCATGGTGCAACATCCGTCCGAAATGGCGAAACAGTGTCGTACGACTTTTAGAAATGCGTGCATGGATTTAAAACGGAACAGTACCATGGTATACCATTCTCCAGCGATGGTGAATCGAAGACGAGCCACGGTAATCCCGTTTTACCGTAAAAATCCACGTGTCGAAAAAACGAAGGGTAAAAAACTTACGTTACCCGATTGAGATTCGGGTTGTCCGTTTTGGGCATTAATATATCCGTTGACCGCTGAAAGCCGTCAAAGCCGTAGAACTCATCGAGGCCTTCGTTTTGACAGGTTATGGCTCCCGTAACTTTAAACGAGCCAGAAGTTATGGTCGTTCGAATAATCGATATCTACAGGGTGCAACATCCACGGTGCAAGGTGCAACATCCGTTCGAAATGGCGAAACTGTGTCGTACGACTTTTAGAAAAGCGTGTATGGATTTGAAATGAAACAGTACCATGGTGCACCACTCGCCAGCGATGGTGAATCGAAGACGAGCCACAGTGATCCTGTTCTACCGTGAAAATCCACGTGTCGAAAAAATGAAGGGTTAAAAACTTGCGAGACCCTATTGAGATTCGGGTTGTCCTTTTTTGGTATTAATCTACCCGTTGACGGCTGAGAGCTGTCAAAGCCGTAGAACTCGTCGAGGCCTTCGTTCTAACAGGTTATGGCTCCCGTAACTCTAAACGAGCCAGAAGTTATTGCCGTCCGAATAATCGATATCTACAGGGTTCAACATCCACGGTGCATGGTGCAACATCCGTCCGAAATGGTGAAACAGTGTCGTACGACTTTTAGAAATACGTGCATGGATATAAAACGGAACAGTACCATGGTGCACCACTCTCCAGCGATGGTGAATCGAAGATGAGCCACGGTAATCCTGTTTTACCGTTAAAATCCACGTGTCGAAAAAACGAAGAGTAAAAAACTTACGTGACCCGATTGAGATTCGGGTTGTCCTTTTTGGGCATTAATATATCCGTTGACGGCTGAAAGCTGTCAAAGCCGTAGAACTCATCGAGGCCTTCGTTTTTACAGGTTACGGCTCCCGTAACTCTAAACGAGCCAGAAGTTATGGCCGTCTGAATAATCGATATCTACAGGGTGCAACATCCACGGTGCAAGGTGCAACATCCGTCCGAAATGGCGAAACAGTGTCGTACGACTTTTAGAAATGAGTGTATGGATTTTAAATGAAACATTACCATGGTGCACCACTCTCCAGCGATGGTGAATCGAAGACGAGCCACGGTAATCCCGTTTTACCGTAAAAATCCACGTGTCGAAAAAACGAAGGGTAAAAACCTTGCGAGACCCAATTGAGATTCGGGTTGTCCTTTTTGGGCATTAATCTATCCGTTGACGGATGAGAGATGTCAAAGTCGTGGAACTCATCGAGGCCTTCGTTCTGACAGGTTACGGCTCCCGTAACTCTAAACGAGCCAGAAGTTATGGCCGTCCGAATAATCGATATCTACAGGGAGCAACATCCACGGTGCATGGTGCAACATCCGTCCGAAATGGAGAAACAGTGTCGTTTGACTTTCAGAAATGCGTGCATGGATTTGATACGGAACAGTACAATGGTGCACCACTCTCCAGCGATGGAGAATCGAAGACGAGCCACGGTAATCTCGTTTTACCGTAAAAATCCACGTGTCGAAAAAACGAAGGGTAAAAAATTTACGTGACCCGATTGAGATTCGGGTTGCCCTTTTTGGGCATTAATCTATCCGTTGACGGCTGAAAGCTGTCAAAGCCGTAGAACTTATCGAGGCCTTCGTTTTGACAGGTTATGGCTCCCGTAACTCTAAATGAGCCAGAAGTTATGACCGTCCGAATAATCGATATCTACAGGGTGCAACATCCATGGTGCAAGGTGCAACATCCGTCCGAAATGGCGAAACAGTGTCGTACGACTTTTAGAAATGCGTGCATGGATTTGAAACGGAACACTACCCTGGTGCACCGCTCTCCAGCGATGGTGAATCAAAGACGAGCCATGGTAATCCTGTTTTACCGTAAAAATCCACGTGTTCAAAAAACGAAGGGTAAAAAACTTGCGTGACCCGATTGAGATTCGGGTTGTCCTTTTTGGGAATTAATACATCCGTTGACGGCTGAAAGCTGTCAAAGCCGTAGAACTCACCGTGGCCTTCGTTTTGACAGGTTATGGCTCCTGTAACTCTAAACGAGCCAGAAGTTATCGCCGTCCGAATAATCGATATCTACAGGGTGCAACATCCACGGTGCAGGGTGCAACATCCGTCCGAAATGGCGAAACAGTGTCGTACGACTTTTAGAAATGCATGCATGGATTTGAAACAAAACAGTACCATGGTGCACCACTCTCCAGCGATGGTGAATCGAAGACGAGCCACGGTAATCCCGTTTTGCCGTAAAAATCCACGTGTCGAAAAAACGAAGGGTAAAAAACATGCGAGACCCAATTGAGATTCGGGTTGTCCTTTTTGGGCATTAATCTAACCGTTGACGGCTGAGAGCTGTCAAAGACGTAGAACTCATCGAGGCCTTCGTTCTGACAGCTTATGGCTCCCGTAACTCTAAACGAGCCATAAGTTATGGCCGTTCGAATAATCGATATCTACAGGGTGCAACATCCATGGTGCAAGGTGCAACATCCGTCCGAAATGGCGAAACAGTGTCGTACGACTTTTAGAAATGTGTGCATGGATTTGAAACGGAACAGTACCGCGGTGCGCCACTCTCCAGCGATGGTGAATCGAAGACGAGCCACGGTAATACCGTTTTGCCGTAAAAATCCACATGTCGAAAAAACGAAGGGTAAAAAACTTACGTGACACGATTGAGATTCAGGTTGTCCTTTTTGGGCATTGATATATCCGTTGACGGCTGAAAGCTATCAAAGCCGCAGAACTCATCGAGACCTTCGTTTTGACAGTTTATGGCTCCCGTAACTCTAAACGAGCCAGAAGTTATGACCGTCCGAATAATCGATATCTACAGGGTGTAACATCCACGGTGCAAGGTGCAACATCTGTCCAAATGGCGAAACAGTGCCGTACGACTTTTAGAAATGCGTGCATTGATTTGAAACGGAACAGTACCATGGTGCACCACTCTCCAGCGATGGTGAATCGAAGACGAGCCGCGGTAATCCCGTTTTACCGTAAAAATCCGCGTGTCGAAAAAACGAAGGGTAAAAAACTTGCGAGACGCAATTGAGATTCGGGTTGTCCTTTTTGGGCATTAATCTTACCGTTGACGGCTGAGAGCTGTCAAAGCCGTAGAACTCATCGAGGCCTTCGTTCTGACAGCTTATGGCTCCCGTAACTCTAAACGAGCCAGAAGTTATGGCCATCCGAATAATCGATATCTACAGGGTGCAACATCCACGGTGCAAGGTGCAACATCCGTCCGAAATGGCGAAACAGTGTCGCACGACTTTTAGAAATGTGTGCATGGATTTGAAACGGAACAGTACCATGGTGCGCCACTCTCCAATGATGCTGAATCGAAGACGAGCCATGGTAATCCCGTTTTACCGTGAAAATCCACGTGACGAAAAAACGAAGGATTAAAAACTTGCGAGACCCAATTGAGATTCGGGTTGTCCTTTTTTGGCATTAATCTACCCGTTAACGGCTGAGAGCTGTCAAAGCCATAGAACTCATCGAGGCCTTCGTTCTGACAGGTTATGGCTCCCGTAACTCTAAACGAGCCAGAAGTTATGGCCGTCCGAATAATCGATATCTACAGGGTTCAACATCCACGGTGCATGGTGCAACATCCGTCCGAAATGGTGAAACAGTGTCGTACGACTTTTAGAAATACGTGCATGGATTTAAAACGGAACAGTACCATAGTGCACCACTCTCCAGCGATGGTGAATCGAAGATGAGCCACGGTAATCCCGTTTTACCGTAAAAATCCACGTGTCGAAAAAACGAAGAGTAAAAAACTTACGTGACCCGATTGAGATTCGGGTTGTCCTTTTTGGGCATTAATATATCCGTTGATGGCTGAAAGCTGTCAAAGCCGTAGAACTCATCGAGGCCATCATTTTGTACAGGTTACGGCTCCCGTAACTCTAGACGAGCCAGAAGTTATGGCCGTCCGAATAATCGATATATACAGGGTGCAACATCCACGGTGCAAGGTGCAACATCCGTCCGAAATGGCGAAACAGTGTCGTACGACTTTTAGAAATGAGTGTATGGATTTTAAATGAAACATTACCATGGTGCACCACTCTCCAAAGATGGTGAATCGAAGACGAGCCACGGTAATCCCGTTTTACCGTAAAAATCCACGTGTCGAAAAAACGAAGGGTAAAAACTTTACGAGACCCAATTGATATTCGGGTTGTCCTTTTTGGGCATTAATCTATCCGTTGACGGATGAGAGATGTCAAAGTCGTGGAACTCATCGAGGCCTTCGTTCTGACAGGTTACGGCTCCCGTAACTCTAAACGAGCCAGAAGTTATGGCCGTCCGAATAATCGATATCTACAGGGAGCAACATCCACGGTGCATGGTGCAACATCCGTCCGAAATGGCGAAACAGTGTCGTACGACTTTTAGAAATGCGTGCATGGATTTGATACGGAACAGTACAATGGTGCACCACTCTCCAGCGATGGAGAATCGAAGACGAGCCACGGTAATCCCGTTTTACCGTAAAAATCCACGTGTCGAAAAAATGAAGGGTAAAAAATTTACGTGACCCGATTGAGATTCGGGTTACCCTTTTTGGGCATTAATCTGTCCGTTGACGGCTGAAAGCTGTCAAAGCCGTAGAACTTATCGAGGCCTTCGTTTTGACAGGTTATGGCTCCCGGAACTCTAAATAAGCCAGAAGTTATGACCGTCCGAATATTCGATATGTACAGGGTGCAACATCCATGGTGCAAGGTGCAACATCCGTCCGAAATGGCGAAACAGTGTCGTACGACTTTTAGAAATGCGTGCATGGATTTGAAACGGAACACTACCCTGGTGCACCACTCTCCAGCGATGGTGAATCAAAGACGAGCCTTGGTAATCCTGTTTTACCGTAAAAATCCTCGTGTTCAAAAAACGAAGGGTAAAAAACTTGCGTGACCCGATTAAGATTCGGGTTGTCCTTTTTGGGAATTAATACATCCGTTGACGGCTGAAAGCAGTCAAAGCCGTAGAACTCACCGTGGCCTTCGTTTTGACAGGTTATGGCTCCTGTAACTCTAAACGAGCCAGAAGTTATCGCCGTCCGAATAATCGATATCTACAGGGTGCAACATCCACGGTGCAGGGTGCAACATCCGTCCGAAATGGCGAAACAGTGCCGTACGACTTTTAGAAATCCATGCATGGATTTGAAACAAAACAGTACCATGGTGCACCACTCTCCAGCGATGGTGAATCGAAGACGAGCCACGGTAATCCCGTTTTGCCGTAAAAATCCACGTGTCGAAAAAACGAAGGGTAAAAAACTTGCGAGACCCAATTGGGATTCGGGTTGTCCTTTTTGGGCATTAGTCTAACCGTTGACGGCTGAGAGCTGTCAAAGACGTAGAACTCATCGAGGCCTTCGTTCTGACAGCTTATGGCTCCCGTAACTCTAAACGAGCCAGAAGTTATGGCCGTCCGAATAATCGATATCTACAGGGTGCAACATCCATGGTGCAAGGTGCAACATCCGTCCGAAATGGCGAAACAGTGTCGTACGACTTTTAGAAATGTGTGCACGGATTTGAAACGGAACAGTACCGCGGTGCGCCACTCTCCAGCGATGGTGAATCGAAGACGAGCCACGGTAATACCGTTTTGCCGTAAAAATCCACGTGTCGAAAAAACGAAGGGTAAAAAACTTACGTGACCCGATTGAGATTCGGGTTGTCCTTTTTGGGCATTGATATATCCGTTGACGGCTGAAAGCTATCAAAGCCGCAGAACTCATCGAGGCCTTCGTTTTGACAGTTTATGGCTCCCGTAACTCTAAACGAGCCAGAAGTTATGACCGTCCGAATAATCGATATCTACAGGGTGCAACATCCACGGTGCAAGGTGCAACATCTGTCCAAATGGCGAAACAGTGCCGTACGACTTTTAGAAATGCGTGCATGGATTTGAAACGGAACAGTACCATGGTGCACCACTCTCTAGCGATGGTGAATCGAAGACGAGCCACGGTAATCCCGTTTTACCGTAAAAATCCGCGTGTCGAAAAAACGAAGGGTAAAAAACTTGCGAGACGCAATTGAGATTCGGGTTGTCCTTTTTGGGCATTAATCTAACCGTTGACGGCTGAGAGCTGTCAAAGCCGTAGAACTCATCGAGGCCTTCGTTCTGATAGCTTATTGTTCCCGTAACTCTAAACGAGCCAGAAGTTATGGCCGTCCGAATAATCGATATCTACAGGGTGTAACATCCACGGTGCAAGGTGCAACATCCGTCCGAAATGGCGAAACAGTGTCGTACGACTTTTAGAAATGTGTGCATGGATTTGAAACGGAACAGTACCATGGTGCGCCACTCTCCAACGATGGTGAATCGAAGACGAGCCATGGTAATCCCGTTTTACCGTGAAAATCCACGTGTCGAAAAAACGAAGGATTAAAAACTTGCGAGATCCAATTGAGATTCGGGTTGTCCTTTTTTGGCATTAATCTACCCGTTAACGGCTGAGAGCTGTCAAAGCCATAGAACTCATCGAGGTCTTCGTTCTGACAGGTTATGGCTCCCGTAACTCTAAACGAGCCAGAAGTTATGGCCGTCCGAATAATCGATATCTACAGGGTGCAACATCCACGGTGCAAGGTGCAACATCCGTCCGAAATGGAGAAACCGTGTCGTACGAATTTTAGAAATGCGTGCATGGATTTGAAATGAAACTGTACCATGGTGCACCACTCTCCAGCGATGGTGAATCGAAGACGAGCCACGGTAATCCCGTTTTACCGTAAAAATCCACGTGTCGAAAAAACGAAGGGTAAAAAACTTGCGAGACCCGATTGAGATTCAGGTTGTCCTTTTTGGGCATTAATCTATCCATTGACGGCTGAGAGCTGTCGAAGCCGTAGAACTCATCGAGGCCTTCGTTCTGACAGCTTATGGCTCCCGTAACTCTAAACGAGCCAGAAGTTATGACCGTCCGAATATTCGATATGTACAGGGTGCAACATCCATGGTGCAAGGTGCAACATCCGTCCGAAATGGCGAAACAGTGTCGTACGACTTTTAGAAATGCGTGCATGGATTTGAAACGGAACACTACCCTGGTGCACCACTCTCCAGCGATGGTGAATCAAAGACGAGCCTTGGTAATCCTGTTTTACCGTAAAAATCCACGTGTTCAAAAAACGAAGGGTAAAAAACTTGCGTGACCCGATTGAGATTCGGGTTGTCCTTTTT
The DNA here is from genome assembly GCA_030765085.1 of Allium cepa. NCBI lineage: Eukaryota > Viridiplantae > Streptophyta > Magnoliopsida > Asparagales > Amaryllidaceae > Allium > Allium cepa. The sequence continues at coordinate 39,522,322 of CM060941.1, read as the reverse complement.
GGGAATTAATACATCCGTTGACGGCTGAAAGCTGTCAAAGCCGTAGAACTCACCGTGGCCTTCGTTTTGACAGGTTATGGCTCCTGTAACTCTAAACGAGCCAGAAGTTATCGCCGTCCGAATAATCGATATCTACAGGGTGCAACATCCACGGTGCAGGGTGCAACATCCGTCCGAAATGGCGAAACAGTGTCGTACGACTTTTAGAAATGCATGCATGGATTTGAAACAAAACAGTACCATGGTGCACCACTCTCCAGCGATGGTGAATCGAAGACGAGCCACGGTAATCCCGTTTTGCCGTAAAAATCCACGTGTCGAAAAAACGAAGGGTAAAAAACATGCGAGACCCAATTGAGATTCGGGTTGTCCTTTTTGGGCATTAATCTAACCGTTGACGGCTGAGAGCTGTCAAAGACGTAGAACTCATCGAGGCCTTCGTTCTGACAGCTTATGGCTCCCGTAACTCTAAACGAGCCAGAAGTTATGGCCGTTCGAATAATCGATATCTACAGGGTGCAACATCCATGGTGCAAGGTGCAACATCCGTCCGAAATGGCGAAACAGTGTCGTACGACTTTTAGAAATGTGTGCATGGATTTGAAACGGAACAGTACCGCGGTGCGCCACTCTCCAGCGATGGTGAATCGAAGACGAGCCACGGTAATACCGTTTTGCCGTAAAAATCCACATGTCGAAAAAACGAAGGGTAAAAAACTTACGTGACCCGATTGAGATTCAGGTTGTCCTTTTTGGGCATTGATATATCCGTTGACGGCTGAAAGCTATCAAAGCCGCAGAACTCATCGAGACCTTCGTTTTGACAGTTTATGGCTCCCGTAACTCTAAACGAGCCAGAAGTTATGACCGTCCGAATAATCGATATCTACAGGGTGTAACATCCACGGTGCAAGGTGCAACATCTGTCCAAATGGCGAAACAGTGCCGTACGACTTTTAGAAATGCGTGCATTGATTTGAAACGGAACAGTACCATGGTGCACCACTCTCCAGCGATGGTGAATCGAAGACGAGCCGCGGTAATCCCGTTTTACCGTAAAAATCCGCGTGTCGAAAAAACGAAGGGTAAAAAACTTGCGAGACGCAATTGAGATTCGGGTTGTCCTTTTTGGGCATTAATCTTACCGTTGACGGCTGAGAGCTGTCAAAGCCGTAGAACTCATCGAGGCCTTCGTTCTGACAGCTTATGGCTCCCGTAACTCTAAACGAGCCAGAAGTTATGGCCATCCGAATAATCGATATCTACAGGGTGCAACATCCACGGTGCAAGGTGCAACATCCGTCCGAAATGGCGAAACAGTGTCGCACGACTTTTAGAAATGTGTGCATGGATTTGAAACGGAACAGTACCATGGTGCGCCACTCTCCAATGATGCTGAATCGAAGACGAGCCATGGTAATCCCGTTTTACCGTGAAAATCCACGTGACGAAAAAACGAAGGATTAAAAACTTGCGAGACCCAATTGAGATTCGGGTTGTCCTTTTTTGGCATTAATCTACCCGTTAACGGCTGAGAGCTGTCAAAGCCATAGAACTCATCGAGGCCTTCGTTCTGACAGGTTATGGCTCCCGTAACTCTAAACGAGCCAGAAGTTATGGCCGTCCGAATAATCGATATCTACAGGGTTCAACATCCACGGTGCATGGTGCAACATCCGTCCGAAATGGTGAAACAGTGTCGTACGACTTTTAGAAATACGTGCATGGATTTAAAACGGAACAGTACCATAGTGCACCACTCTCCAGCGATGGTGAATCGAAGATGAGCCACGGTAATCCCGTTTTACCGTAAAAATCCACGTGTCGAAAAAACGAAGAGTAAAAAACTTACGTGACCCGATTGAGATTCGGGTTGTCCTTTTTGGGCATTAATATATCCGTTGATGGCTGAAAGCTGTCAAAGCCGTAGAACTCATCGAGGCCATCATTTTGTACAGGTTACGGCTCCCGTAACTCTAGACGAGCCAGAAGTTATGGCCGTCCGAATAATCGATATATACAGGGTGCAACATCCACGGTGCAAGGTGCAACATCCGTCCGAAATGGCGAAACAGTGTCGTACGACTTTTAGAAATGAGTGTATGGATTTTAAATGAAACATTACCATGGTGCACCACTCTCCAAAGATGGTGAATCGAAGACGAGCCACGGTAATCCCGTTTTACCGTAAAAATCCACGTGTCGAAAAAACGAAGGGTAAAAACTTTACGAGACCCAATTGATATTCGGGTTGTCCTTTTTGGGCATTAATCTATCCGTTGACGGATGAGAGATGTCAAAGTCGTGGAACTCATCGAGGCCTTCGTTCTGACAGGTTACGGCTCCCGTAACTCTAAACGAGCCAGAAGTTATGGCCGTCCGAATAATCGATATCTACAGGGAGCAACATCCACGGTGCATGGTGCAACATCCGTCCGAAATGGCGAAACAGTGTCGTACGACTTTTAGAAATGCGTGCATGGATTTGATACGGAACAGTACAATGGTGCACCACTCTCCAGCGATGGAGAATCGAAGACGAGCCACGGTAATCCCGTTTTACCGTAAAAATCCACGTGTCGAAAAAATGAAGGGTAAAAAATTTACGTGACCCGATTGAGATTCGGGTTACCCTTTTTGGGCATTAATCTGTCCGTTGACGGCTGAAAGCTGTCAAAGCCGTAGAACTTATCGAGGCCTTCGTTTTGACAGGTTATGGCTCCCGGAACTCTAAATAAGCCAGAAGTTATGACCGTCCGAATATTCGATATGTACAGGGTGCAACATCCATGGTGCAAGGTGCAACATCCGTCCGAAATGGCGAAACAGTGTCGTACGACTTTTAGAAATGCGTGCATGGATTTGAAACGGAACACTACCCTGGTGCACCACTCTCCAGCGATGGTGAATCAAAGACGAGCCTTGGTAATCCTGTTTTACCGTAAAAATCCTCGTGTTCAAAAAACGAAGGGTAAAAAACTTGCGTGACCCGATTAAGATTCGGGTTGTCCTTTTTGGGAATTAATACATCCGTTGACGGCTGAAAGCAGTCAAAGCCGTAGAACTCACCGTGGCCTTCGTTTTGACAGGTTATGGCTCCTGTAACTCTAAACGAGCCAGAAGTTATCGCCGTCCGAATAATCGATATCTACAGGGTGCAACATCCACGGTGCAGGGTGCAACATCCGTCCGAAATGGCGAAACAGTGCCGTACGACTTTTAGAAATCCATGCATGGATTTGAAACAAAACAGTACCATGGTGCACCACTCTCCAGCGATGGTGAATCGAAGACGAGCCACGGTAATCCCGTTTTGCCGTAAAAATCCACGTGTCGAAAAAACGAAGGGTAAAAAACTTGCGAGACCCAATTGGGATTCGGGTTGTCCTTTTTGGGCATTAGTCTAACCGTTGACGGCTGAGAGCTGTCAAAGACGTAGAACTCATCGAGGCCTTCGTTCTGACAGCTTATGGCTCCCGTAACTCTAAACGAGCCAGAAGTTATGGCCGTCCGAATAATCGATATCTACAGGGTGCAACATCCATGGTGCAAGGTGCAACATCCGTCCGAAATGGCGAAACAGTGTCGTACGACTTTTAGAAATGTGTGCACGGATTTGAAACGGAACAGTACCGCGGTGCGCCACTCTCCAGCGATGGTGAATCGAAGACGAGCCACGGTAATACCGTTTTGCCGTAAAAATCCACGTGTCGAAAAAACGAAGGGTAAAAAACTTACGTGACCCGATTGAGATTCGGGTTGTCCTTTTTGGGCATTGATATATCCGTTGACGGCTGAAAGCTATCAAAGCCGCAGAACTCATCGAGGCCTTCGTTTTGACAGTTTATGGCTCCCGTAACTCTAAACGAGCCAGAAGTTATGACCGTCCGAATAATCGATATCTACAGGGTGCAACATCCACGGTGCAAGGTGCAACATCTGTCCAAATGGCGAAACAGTGCCGTACGACTTTTAGAAATGCGTGCATGGATTTGAAACGGAACAGTACCATGGTGCACCACTCTCTAGCGATGGTGAATCGAAGACGAGCCACGGTAATCCCGTTTTACCGTAAAAATCCGCGTGTCGAAAAAACGAAGGGTAAAAAACTTGCGAGACGCAATTGAGATTCGGGTTGTCCTTTTTGGGCATTAATCTAACCGTTGACGGCTGAGAGCTGTCAAAGCCGTAGAACTCATCGAGGCCTTCGTTCTGATAGCTTATTGTTCCCGTAACTCTAAACGAGCCAGAAGTTATGGCCGTCCGAATAATCGATATCTACAGGGTGTAACATCCACGGTGCAAGGTGCAACATCCGTCCGAAATGGCGAAACAGTGTCGTACGACTTTTAGAAATGTGTGCATGGATTTGAAACGGAACAGTACCATGGTGCGCCACTCTCCAACGATGGTGAATCGAAGACGAGCCATGGTAATCCCGTTTTACCGTGAAAATCCACGTGTCGAAAAAACGAAGGATTAAAAACTTGCGAGATCCAATTGAGATTCGGGTTGTCCTTTTTTGGCATTAATCTACCCGTTAACGGCTGAGAGCTGTCAAAGCCGTAGAACTCATCGAGGTCTTCGTTCTGACAGGTTATGGCTCCCGTAACTCTAAACGAGCCAGAAGTTATGGCCGTCCGAATAATCGATATCTACAGGGTGCAACATCCACGGTGCAAGGTGCAACATCCGTCCGAAATGGAGAAACCGTGTCGTACGAATTTTAGAAATGCGTGCATGGATTTGAAATGAAACTGTACCATGGTGCACCACTCTCCAGCGATGGTGAATCGAAGACGAGCCACGGTAATCCCGTTTTACCGTAAAAATCCACGTGTCGAAAAAACGAAGGGTAAAAAACTTGCGAGACCCGATTGAGATTCAGGTTGTCCTTTTTGGGCATTAATCTATCCATTGACGGCTGAGAGCTGTCGAAGCCGTAGAACTCATCGAGGCCTTCGTTCTGACAGCTTATGGCTCCCGTAACTCTAAACGAGCCAGAAGTTATGACCGTCCGAATATTCGATATGTACAGGGTGCAACATCCATGGTGCAAGGTGCAACATCCGTCCGAAATGGCGAAACAGTGTCGTACGACTTTTAGAAATGCGTGCATGGATTTGAAACGGAACACTACCCTGGTGCACCACTCTCCAGCGATGGTGAATCAAAGACGAGCCTTGGTAATCCTGTTTTACCGTAAAAATCCACGTGTTCAAAAAACGAAGGGTAAAAAACTTGCGTGACCCGATTGAGATTCGGGTTGTCCTTTTTGGGAATTAATACATCCGTTGACGGCTGAAAGCTGTCAAAGCCGTAGAACTCACCATGGCGTTCGTTTTGACAGGTTATGGCTCCTGTAACTCTAAACGAGCCAGAAGTTATCGCCGTCCGAATAATCGATATCTACAGGGTGCAACATCCACGGTGCAGGGTGCAACATCCGTCCGAAATGGCGAAACAGTGTCGTACGACTTTTAGAAATGCATGCATGGATTTGAAACAAAACAGTACCATGGTGCACCACTCTCCAGCGATGCTGAATCGAAGACGAGCCACGATAATCCCGTTTTGCCGTAAAAATTCACGTGTCGAAAAAACGAAGGGTAAAAAACTTGCGAGACCCAATTGGGATTCGGGTTGTCCTTTTTGGGCATTAGTCTAACCGTTGACGGCTGAGAGCTGTCAAAGACGTAGAACTCATCGAGGCCTTCGTTCTGACAGCTTATGGCTCCCGTAACTCTAAACGAGCCAGAAGTTATGGCCGTCCGAATAATCGATATCTACAGGGTGCAACATCCATGGTGCAAGGTGCAACATCCGTCCGAAATGGCGAAACAGTGTCGTACGACTTTTAGAAATGTGTGCACAGATTTGAAACGGAACAGTACCGCGGTGCGCCACTCTCCAGCGATGGTGAATCGAAGACGAGCCACGGTAATACCGTTTTGCCGTAAAAATCCACGTGTCGAAAAAACGAAGGGTAAAAAACTCACGTGACCCGATTGAGATTCGGGTTGTCCTTTTTGGGCATTGATATATCCGTTGACGGCTGAAAGCTATCAAAGCCGCAGAACTCATCGAGGCCTTCGTTTTGACAGTTTATGGCTCCCGTAACTCTAAACGAGCCAGAAGTTATGACCGTCCGAATAACCGATATCTACAGGGTGCAACATCCACGGTGCAAGGTGCAACATCTGTCCAAATGGCGAAACAGTGCCGTACGACTTTTAGAAATGCGTGCATGGATTTGAAACGGAACAGTACCATGGTGCACCACTCTCCAGCGATGGTGAATCGAAGACGAGCCACGGTAATCCCGTTTTACCGTAAAAATCCGCGTGTCGAAAAAACGAAGGGTAAAAAACTTGCGAGACGCAATTGAGATTCGGGTTGTCCTTTTTGGGCATTAATCTAACCGTTGACGGCTGAGAGCTGTCAAAGCCGTAGAACTCATCGAGGCCTTCGTTCTGACAGCTTATTGCTCACGTAACTCTAAACGAGCCAGAAGTTATGGCCGTCCGAATAATCGATATCTACAGGGTGCAACATCCACGGTGCAAGGTGCAACATCCGTCCGAAATGGCGAAACAGTGTCGTACGACTTTTACAAATGTGTGCATGGATTTGAAACGGAACAGTACCATGGTGCGCCACTCTCCAACGATGGTGAATCGAAGACGAGCCATGGTAATCCCGTTTTACCGTGAAAATCCACGTGTCGAAAAAACGAAGGATTAAAAACTTGCGAGACCCAATTGAGATTCGGGTTGTCCTTTTTTGGCATTAATCTACCCGTTAACGGCTGAGAGCTGTCGAAGCCATAGAACTCATCGAGGTCTTCGTTCTGACAGGTTATGGCTCCCGTAACTCTAAACGAGCCAGAAGTTATGGCCGTCCGAATAATCGATATCTACAGGGTGCAACATCCACGGTGCAAGGTGCAACATCCGTCCGAAATGGAGAAACCGTGTCGTACGAATTTTAGAAATGCGTGCATGGATTTGAAATGGAACTGTACCATGGTGCACCACTCTCCAGCGATGGTGAATCGAAGACGAGCCACGGTAATCCCGTTTTACCGCAAAAATCCACGTGTCGAAAAAACGAAGGGTAAAAAACTTGCGAGACCCGATTGAGATTCAGGTTGTCCTTTTTGGGCATTAATCTATCCATTGACGGCTGAGAGCTGTCGAAGCCGTAGAACTCATCGAGGCCTTCGTTCTGACAGCTTATGGCTCCCGTAACTCTAAACGAGCCAGAAGTTATGGCCGTCCGAATAATCGATATCTACAGGGTGCAACATCCACGGTGCATGGTGCATGCACGTCCGAAATGGCGAAACAGTGGCGTACGACTTTTAGAAATGCGTGTATGGATTTGAAACGAAACAGTACCATGGTGCACCACTCTCCAGCGATGGTGAATTGAAGACGAGCCACGGTAATCACGTTTTACCGTAAAAATCCACGTGTCGAAAAAACGAAGGGTAAAAAACTTGCGAGACCAAATTGAGATTCGGGTTGTCCTTTTTGAGCATTAATCTATCCGTTGACGGATGAGAGATGTCAAAGCTGTAACGACCCGTATTTTACGTGTCGATTTATCGTAGAATTTGCAGGTCGTTAGTTTTGTTTATGTTGTCTCTAGCTTGAGTCGTTTAGAAGTTAACCCGAGTGCAAGTGATGAGTCGTAACCGACTCATAGAGAGCCGACTCATAGGTGTTGCCGAGTTAGCTTAGGTCGTGCACGAGTTAAGGGTTATCGGCCTAAGGGTCACTGGGTTAGAGTGTTGACCGACCTATAGGTAGAACGGCTTAGGGGTTTGGACGACCTAAGGCATAGGTCGTGAAGTGGGTTAGGTCGCTGGAGCGACCTAAGAGAATGACCGACCTAAGTATATTGAGCGACCTATAGGATTGGGTCGACCTAGGCGAGTTAACGACCTAAGGGGGTTAGGTCGTATGGTTGTTAGGTCGAAGGTGTTTTGGAGCGACCTAAGGAGGTTAGGTCGTGGACGACCTAGCAGATAGGATGATGCTAGTGGTGACCGACCTAGTAGTAACGACCTAAGGAAGTTGCCGAGCTAAGGTAGTTAGCGGGTTAAGGAGATGAATCGTGACCGACTTATAGGAGGTAACGACCTAGTGGATTGTTGTGTGTTGTAGTTAGGTCGCTGAGCCGTGTGAACGACTTAGAGTTAGGTCGTTCAACGACCTAAGGGTTAGCGTTAGGTCGCTAGGGGGATAGGTCGGCAAGCACGATGAGTCGTTGGGGGCTTAGGTCATTGAGTCAGCCTGGTTTGATAGGTCGTATGTATGATGAGTCGTGCCAGGGCTTGAGTCGTAAGTCGTTATGGTTAGGTCGCATGAAGGCCTGGGGAGTTAGGTCGTTGACTCGGTTGTGTTAGGTCGGCAAGGAGTTGAGTCGGCAGGGTCTTAGGTCGTAGGTTGGCATGCTAGTTAAGTCGTCATGCGACCTAGGACTTAGGAAATGCGGCAGTGTGTTGAGTTGTTCACTCGAGTCTGTTGGCTGTGCAGCTAGGTCGTAAACCGTTAGATCGCGAGTGTGTTAAGTCGTAGGTCGTATGGCTTTAGGTTGGTGAGGCTGTTAGGTCGTAGGGGGTGTATAGGTCGGCAGCGACCTAAGTTAGGTCGTGAGTTTTTAGGTCGGCAGCGACCTAAGGGGCGACGACCTAAGGGGTTTCCAGCCTATAAATAGAGGGGTTTGGCTCACTTTTTGGCACCGGTTTTTGAAGCAACGAAGTGCTGCCATTTTGGGAACTCGACTACAACATTTCTTCATCTTCTTTTCTCCATTCCAATCAAGTGTTAGCATCCATCCAAGATCGAAGATTTAGATTGAAGATTCAAGTGCCAAAGTTGAAGATCTTCATCCGTTCGAGCTAGATTTCATCGATTGAAGCGAGATATTGCCGGATCAAGCCTCGATCTCCGCTGTCCAGATCTGAAGTGTTTAGTTTTTGAGGTGTTTGGGTGATTTGGTGAGTGGTAGTTATCTCTCACGCGGATCCAAAGGAGTATATTGGATTGGTAGCATGTTTGGGTGTTAAAGTTAGAGATTTCATGCATTTTTCTTAGATCGAAGTCTAGATCCATGGTTTTTGAAGATGTTTACTTATGCAAGTTTGTTTAATAAGCATTAGAGACAAAACCCATGTTTTATAATTGATAGATCTATGCTAAAAACCATGATTTCACATATGTTGGACTTTTGCTCGTTTATTTACGAAATTGCCATTATAGTTGATATTGCTTAAATTGCTTAATAGATCTTGTTTGAATGATTGATTATTTGAATGTATGATTGATTTGATTGTTTCCAAGTTAGCTAGTAGTTGATTTGGAACAAGATGATGGAAGAGGATTCAAAAGCTACGGAAGAAGGCTCTTGAATGGTGAAAGCTGCTTAAGGCATATGTAGCGGGTGTTGAAGCTCATATGTATAGATTGGATGATGTTGAGATGGGGCTTTGCCATGATTTGATGAGGCAAACCATGTTGTTGAGTTGAGACTTTGCTTTGATGCGATGAAGCGAAGTATGATGTGAGTCTTGGCTTAATCCAAGCAGGGATCATTCCAAGCATGTTGATAACTTGAAGAGTAGTTCAAGTTGGTTGATAATGGATTGTTCAAGAGGTAGCTTGAGCTTGTATGAGGATAGTCGTCAAGAAGGATGGCTAGGAGGCTTGGATCTTGTCGTTGTTGAAGGTTCTAGCATGCTCAAAAGCAAGAGTACATGGGGCGCCCATAACGACTACAGGTAGGTAGTCGGGACACCCAAAAGACTACAGGTAGGTAGTTGAGTACTCTGGGCAAAGTAGATAAGTCCTAGGCACAAGGCAGTGTGCGGAGTTATGGTTAGAACCGGGGTTACCATTAGCCCTTGACAGATGGTCATTCAACTAACGGTGAAATCGAGGCAAGGATGACAGTGATAGCCAGAGTCATGGATGTTTGGTTGTATTATCATTCGGCTTCAAGAGCGGTGTTTTCTGGGTGCTTATCTGATCTTGGTTTAGGCCTTGGGGATTTGTATTTGGAAAACATCGTCCTTGACTCGAGTGGTTATTGCTTTACCTTAATTATCTATATTGTTATGCTTGCTTCTCCTTAGTGTGTGTCTGGGGCTATCACTGTAGTAAGAGGTGGAGTGGGATGGTTTGGTTCCTATTCCTTTTATCCCTTATGCTCTTTTGGTATGTTTGATAGTTAATTTACTGCTCACTAAGACTTTGTCTGACTCAAGGTTTTATGTCTCCTCTTATTACCTTGGGCTGTTCATCCATGTCGGGATGGGCAGACTAGGTAGCAGGTGACAGGTGCTGTGCTAGGAGTTCTACGCTAAAGATGACGAAGACGAGCAGGAGGCTTTGCATATTAGTTTTCTTACTATATGTACTGGGTATCCGCTGCTGTATTTGGTTGAGTGATTTGTAGTGAGGCTGTCATGTATGGATTTGAGTAGATGATTGTATGAAACTACTGTGATGCTTATATGATGATGTTCTGTTCTATGGAGCTTCACTATATTATTTTTCTCTATTGTATTTTATCCATGCGCTGTGAGTTATGCGATAGAGATTCTTCTGTTTTGTTTTACCCTGACTATCGTCCATGGCTGCCTGGCACACCTTTTAGCGCATTATTTCCTTGATTTGGTGCGGGAGTCATGGGCGGTCGTCACATTTGGTATCAGAGCTTTGGTTAATCGATTTTAGCCAACGCTCGCTGATGTAACTACGTAAGAGAGACGTAATTGTAATTTGATGGATGATTACTATATATAATATAGTAGTTTAGAAGGGTTTGAACTCCTTATGCAGTTGTTTCTTAAGGTGTTCTAATCATTCTTATTTACAGATATTAAGGATGAGTCGAAGCGAGAGACAAGCTGCGAGGGGTAGCCGTGATGCTAGGGAAGCTGTTGATTATGCTCCTATGTTTGAGGCCATGATGACTTCAATCATGAGGAGAATACCAGCTTCAGGATCATCTGTGGATGTGGGAGTTCAAGTCCAAGCTCCGAGACCGGTGGATTTTGCCAAGCTTTGCAAGGATTATACTGCTCTTGGAGGGAAAGTTTTCTTGGGGACGGAGTCGACTATTGAAGTGCAGAGATGGATTGATGCTTGCCGAAGAATCTTTGGGGACTTGGGAATTGAGGATGCAACCAAGAGGAAGCTTGCATCGAGACAGCTTCAGGGAAGAGCTGCTGATTGGTGGAATTCTATCACCATAGATACTTCAGAAGAAGAGATTACTTGGGAGCAATTCCAAGTTAAATTTGAAGCCAAGTTCATCTCTACTGCTCAGAAGTCTGCTTTGTTCAAAAGGTTTGTAGAGCTCATGCAAGGTGGGAGGCCTGTTCTTGAGTATATTTCCGAGTTTGAAGCCTTGTCCAAGTATGCCAGATCGTATATTGATTCTCCCTACCAGAAGAACGAAAAGTTTGTGACTGGTCTGGATGCTTATCTTGGGAGGCAGTTAGTGGATCATTTGGACGATCCATTTGAGAAGCTTGTGGAGAAAGCCCTTAGGCATGAGAGTTTGTTTCCTAAGGAAAGTTCTGTTGTTGCTGTAACCAGGGAAGGATCTAAACCACAGCAGAGTGGCAACAAGAAGAGGAAGCAGCAGCAACAGAGGGGTAAGGATGGTCCGAAGAAGCCGAAGAGCGAAGCGACTTGCTATAACTGCCAGCAGAAGGGCCATCTTTACAAAGACTGTAAGAATCCCAAGGTGCCGGGAAAGTGTTATAACTGTGATAAGCTGGGACATATCAAGAAGGATTGTCCAGAACCGAGGAAAGATAGGCAGGTTGTGCAAGCCTATGCTTTGGGGGCTGTTCCATCGTCTTCGAAAGCTCCTACTGCTGAAGAGAAGGGGAAGAGTGTGGTTGTTCAAGGTACTCTTTCTATTTGTGGTGTTCCAGTTAGAGTGTTGTTTGATACCGGAGCGTCGCATTCTTTTGTTTGTGATGATTTGGTAGGCCGGTTAGGTTTGAAACCGGATATTGTTGATAGGCCATTGGTTGTGACTAATCCGGTTGGGGGTTCGTCATGTTTGTGTATGATATGCCGTGGTCTAGTTGTGTCGAGTCATGATTGCTCGTTTGTTTGTAATTGCTTTGTTCTGAACTTTGCGGGGTTCGGAATTATTTTGGGTATGGACTGGCTTAGGAAGTATGCGGCAAGGATTGATTGTGAGAGGCTTGAGGTGACAGTCGGGAATGTGGAAGGGCGAAAGGTTGTGATACGATGTAAGCATGAGGAAGGCGTCTTCATGAGCTTCATGTATTCGCTGGTTGTTCCACGGGATGGACTGTCATCGGTGCCTATTGTGAATGGATTTGAGGATGTCTTTGACGAAGTCAAAGGGTTGCCGCCGCATAGGGAGATCGAGTTTCGTATCGATCTAGTTGAGGGAGCCAGACCTGTTGTGATGCCTCTTAGGCGGATGGCACCGAGGGAGCAGCAAGAGCTGAAGGTGCAAGTTGATGACCTTTTGCGGAAAGGATTCATTCGGAGAAGTGTGTCCGAATGGGGTGCACCAGTTGTGTTCGCAACCAAAGCGGATGGATCGTTGAGGTTGTGTGTTGATTATCGTGAGCTGAATAAAGTGACTAAGAAGAACAAGTATCCATTGCCGAGAATAGATGACTTGTTTGATCAGCTTCACGAGGCTAAGGTGTTTTCTCAGATGGATCTGGTAACGGGATTTCACCAGTTGAGAGTAGCTAAGGATAGTGTGCCGAAGACTGCTTTCAGGACACCATCCGGGTTTTATGAGTGGCTGGTAATGCCGTTTGGGTTGACTAACGCACCAGCATATTTTGTGGATCTTATGAATAGAGTATTCAGAGATCAGTTGAATAAGTTCGTGCTTGTATTCGTGGATGATATTTTGGTTTATTCCAGAACTGAAGAAGAGCACAAGACACACTTGAGGATTGTTTTGGAAATCTTGCGGAAACATCAGCTGAAGGCTAAGTTTTCGAAGTGTCACTTCTGGAAGAATGAAGTGAGGTTCTTAGGTCATGTTATTTCTGGAAATGGAATAGCGGTTGATCCCGCTAAGGTGGCAGCGATCCAGGATTGGGTTAGGCCTAAGAATGCATCTGATGTGAGAAGTTTTCTTGGATTAGCAGGATATTATCGTCGGTTTATCAAAGACTTTTCCAAGATAGCTGCACCGTTGACAGGATTGACGAAGAAGAACCAAGTGTTCAAATGGGATGATAAGTGTGAGCAAGCTTTCGTAATCCTGAAAGAGCGACTGACGAGTGCTCCTGTCTTGACTATTCCAAGTGGGAATGATGAGATGGTGGTTTACACCGATGCATGTGGCACTGGACTTGGAGCAGTGCTAATGCAGAAGGATAAAGTTGTTGCGTATGCTAGTCGACAACTGAAGCCGCATGAAAGGAATTATCCGACTCATGATTTGGAGTTAGCGGCGATTGTGTTTGCTTTGAAGATGTGGAGACACTATCTATTGGGAGTTAGATTTGAGTTATTTACAGATCATAAGTCGTTGAAGTATCTGTTCTCCCAAAAGGATTTGAATCTTCGACAGCAAAGATGGCTAGAGTTCTTAGCATCTTATGATTTTGGTATAGCCTATACTCCGGGAAAAGGTAACGCGGTGGCTGATGCGTTAAGTCGAAGACATGCAGGTTTGGGAGCCATGTTTTCGGAATGGAAGAACCTTGAGTATTTGGCTGGATTTGATTTCAGGCCCAGATGTGAGTTGGAACCTGAAATGTTGGCAAACTTATCGATAAGACCTACTCTTGTGGAAAGGATTGGCGAGAACCAAAAGAGAGATGATAGGCTTGTTAAGATTATCCGAGATTTGGAATCCGGATTGGACCCAGAGAAGAATAAGGGATTTAAGGTCGATCGAGAGGGTTGGCTTCGGAAGCAAGGACGATTGGTTGTTCCCGACATTGATGGATTGAGAGATGAAGTTCTGAGGGAAGGTCATCACTCGAAGTTGACAATTCATCCAGGTGGGAATAAGATGTATCGGGATATGAAGAGAACTTACTACTGGGAAGGCATGAAGAAGGATGTTGGAAATTTTATTTCCAAGTGTATGAACTGCCAGTTGGTGAAAGCTGAGCAGAAGAAGCCCAGTGGATTGCTTCAGCCATTAGAGGTTCCTACATGGAAGTGGGAGCAGATATCGATGGATTTTATCGATGGTCTACCTAGGACCAGGGCAGGAAATGAAGGAATTTGGGTCATAGTAGATCGGTTGACTAAGAGTGCAAGATTCATTCCTGTTCGATCGACTAGGACTGCATCGAAGTTGGCTGAATTATATGTGAAGTGGATAGTTCGTTTCCATGGTGTTCCGAAGAGTATAGTGAGCGATCGAGACCCATTGTTCACTAGCGGATTTTGGAAGAGCTTCCAGGAAGTTTTGGGAACTGAGTTGTGTTTGACTACAGCTTATCACCCTCAAACAGATGGTCAGACTGAGAGAGTCAACCGAGTTTTGGAGGATCTCCTTAGAGCATGTGTTTTGGACTTCGGAGGATCATGGGAAGATCACCTTCATTTGGTGGAGTTTGCTTATAATAACAGTTATCAGTCGAGTATTGGTATGGCACCATATGAGGCATTGTATGGAAGACCGTGTAACTCTCCGACATGTTGGTTGGAAACTGGAGAAAGATGATACTTGGGCCAGAGATGATTCGACAGACTTCGGACTGTATAGAGATCATTCGGCAACGAATGAAGGCAGCCCAAGATCGTCAGAAAAGTTATGCAGATAATCGTCGAAAGGATTTGGAGTTCGACGTAGGTGATATGGTTTTTGTGAAGATTTCTCCATTGAAGAATGTTATTAGATTCGGGAAGAAAGGAAAGTTGACTCCGAGATTTGTTGGACCATTCCCGATTATCGAGCGAATTGGAAAGCTCGCGTATAGATTGGAGTTACCGGAAAAGATGGCGGGTGTGCACAATGTTTTTCATGTATCTTATCTACGGAAGTATGTGCACGACCCAACCACGGTGGTTTCTGCTGATAGCTGTGAAGACTTGGAGGTTGATCCAGTTGTTTCGAGACCTCGTAAGCCGCTTCGTATTGTTGAAACCGATACGAAACAGCTTAGGAGGAAGACGATTACGTTGCTCAAGGTACAATGGAGTGATGATGTTAACGACTGTACATGGGAGGAGGAAGAGAGGATGAAGGCAGCTCATCCCGAACTCTTCGAGGTATGGCCCTAAGGTGTCGTGACATCTCATGAATTTGTAGCTTGTTCTAAGTTTTAGAATTCTGCATGCTAGGCTAGAATTGGATGCATGGTTTGTTGATTGTTTTGGATGGTAGGCATGCGGAATATCTTTGATTTCTGATTGTTTGCTTGGAATTTCAGGGGCGAAATTCCTAAGGGGGAGAGAATGTAACGACCCGTATTTTACGTGTCGATTTATCGTAGAATTTGCAGGTCGTTAGTTTTGTTTATGTTGTCTCTAGCTTGAGTCGTTTAGAAGTTAACCCGAGTGCAAGTGATGAGTCGTAACCGACTCATAGAGAGCCGACTCATAGGTGTTGCCGAGTTAGCTTAGGTCGTGCACGAGTTAAGGGTTATCGGCCTAAGGGTCACTGGGTTAGAGTGTTGACCGACCTATAGGTAGAACGGCTTAGGGGTTTGGACGACCTAAGGCATAGGTCGTGAAGTGGGTTAGGTCGCTGGAGCGACCTAAGAGAATGACCGACCTAAGTATATTGAGCGACCTATAGGATTGGGTCGACCTAGGCGAGTTAACGACCTAAGGGGGTTAGGTCGTATGGTTGTTAGGTCGAAGGTGTTTTGGAGCGACCTAAGGAGGTTAGGTCGTGGACGACCTAGCAGATAGGATGATGCTAGTGGTGACCGACCTAGTAGTAACGACCTAAGGAAGTTGCCGAGCTAAGGTAGTTAGCGGGTTAAGGAGATGAATCGTGACCGACTTATAGGAGGTAACGACCTAGTGGATTGTTGTGTGTTGTAGTTAGGTCGCTGAGCCGTGTGAACGACTTAGAGTTAGGTCGTTCAACGACCTAAGGGTTAGCGTTAGGTCGCTAGGGGGATAGGTCGGCAAGCACGATGAGTCGTTGGGGGCTTAGGTCATTGAGTCAGCCTGGTTTGATAGGTCGTATGTATGATGAGTCGTGCCAGGGCTTGAGTCGTAAGTCGTTATGGTTAGGTCGCATGAAGGCCTGGGGAGTTAGGTCGTTGACTCGGTTGTGTTAGGTCGGCAAGGAGTTGAGTCGGCAGGGTCTTAGGTCGTAGGTTGGCATGCTAGTTAAGTCGTCATGCGACCTAGGACTTAGGAAATGCGGCAGTGTGTTGAGTTGTTCACTCGAGTCTGTTGGCTGTGCAGCTAGGTCGTAAACCGTTAGATCGCGAGTGTGTTAAGTCGTAGGTCGTATGGCTTTAGGTTGGTGAGGCTGTTAGGTCGTAGGGGGTGTATAGGTCGGCAGCGACCTAAGTTAGGTCGTGAGTTTTTAGGTCGGCAGCGACCTAAGGGGCGACGACCTAAGGGGTTTCCAGCCTATAAATAGAGGGGTTTGGCTCACTTTTTGGCACCGGTTTTTGAAGCAACGAAGTGCTGCCATTTTGGGAACTCGACTACAACATTTCTTCATCTTCTTTTCTCCATTCCAATCAAGTGTTAGCATCCATCCAAGATCGAAGATTTAGATTGAAGATTCAAGTGCCAAAGTTGAAGATCTTCATCCGTTCGAGCTAGATTTCATCGATTGAAGCGAGATATTGCCGGATCAAGCCTCGATCTCCGCTGTCCAGATCTGAAGTGTTTAGTTTTTGAGGTGTTTGGGTGATTTGGTGAGTGGTAGTTATCTCTCACGCGGATCCAAAGGAGTATATTGGATTGGTAGCATGTTTGGGTGTTAAAGTTAGAGATTTCATGCATTTTTCTTAGATCGAAGTCTAGATCCATGGTTTTTGAAGATGTTTACTTATGCAAGTTTGTTTAATAAGCATTAGAGACAAAACCCATGTTTTATAATTGATAGATCTATGCTAAAAACCATGATTTCACATATGTTGGACTTTTGCTCGTTTATTTACGAAATTGCCATTATAGTTGATATTGCTTAAATTGCTTAATAGATCTTGTTTGAATGATTGATTATTTGAATGTATGATTGATTTGATTGTTTCCAAGTTAGCTAGTAGTTGATTTGGAACAAGATGATGGAAGAGGATTCAAAAGCTACGGAAGAAGGCTCTTGAATGGTGAAAGCTGCTTAAGGCATATGTAGCGGGTGTTGAAGCTCATATGTATAGATTGGATGATGTTGAGATGGGGCTTTGCCATGATTTGATGAGGCAAACCATGTTGTTGAGTTGAGACTTTGCTTTGATGCGATGAAGCGAAGTATGATGTGAGTCTTGGCTTAATCCAAGCAGGGATCATTCCAAGCATGTTGATAACTTGAAGAGTAGTTCAAGTTGGTTGATAATGGATTGTTCAAGAGGTAGCTTGAGCTTGTATGAGGATAGTCGTCAAGAAGGATGGCTAGGAGGCTTGGATCTTGTCGTTGTTGAAGGTTCTAGCATGCTCAAAAGCAAGAGTACATGGGGCGCCCATAACGACTACAGGTAGGTAGTCGGGACACCCAAAAGACTACAGGTAGGTAGTTGAGTACTCTGGGCAAAGTAGATAAGTCCTAGGCACAAGGCAGTGTGCGGAGTTATGGTTAGAACCGGGGTTACCATTAGCCCTTGACAGATGGTCATTCAACTAACGGTGAAATCGAGGCAAGGATGACAGTGATAGCCAGAGTCATGGATGTTTGGTTGTATTATCATTCGGCTTCAAGAGCGGTGTTTTCTGGGTGCTTATCTGATCTTGGTTTAGGCCTTGGGGGTTTGTATTTGGAAAACATCGTCCTTGACTCGAGTGGTTATTGCTTTACCTTAATTATCTATATTGTTATGCTTGCTTCTCCTTAGTGTGTGTCTGGGGCTATCACTGTAGTAAGAGGTGGAGTGGGATGGTTTGGTTCCTATTCCTTTTATCCCTTATGCTCTTTTGGTATGTTTGATAGTTAATTTACTGCTCACTAAGACTTTGTCTGACTCAAGGTTTTATGTCTCCTCTTATTACCTTGGGCTGTTCATCCATGTCGGGATGGGCAGACTAGGTAGCAGGTGACAGGTGCTGTGCTAGGAGTTCTACGCTAAAGATGACGAAGACGAGCAGGAGGCTTTGCATATTAGTTTTCTTACTATATGTACTGGGTATCCGCTGCTGTATTTGGTTGAGTGATTTGTAGTGAGGCTGTCATGTATGGATTTGAGTAGATGATTGTATGAAACTACTGTGATGCTTATATGATGATGTTCTGTTCTATGGAGCTTCACTATATTATTTTTCTCTATTGTATTTTATCCATGCGCTGTGAGTTATGCGATAGAGATTCTTCTGTTTTGTTTTACCCTGACTATCGTCCATGGCTGCCTGGCACACCTTTTAGCGCATTATTTCCTTGATTTGGTGCGGGAGTCATGGGCGGTCGTCACAAAAGCCGTAGAACTCATCGAGGCCTTCGTTCTGACAGGTTATGGCTCCCGTAACTCTAAACGAGCCAGAAGTTATGGCCGTCCGAATAATCGATATCTACAGGGTGCAACATCCACGGTGCATGGTGCACGTCCGAAGTGGCGAAACAGTGTCGTACGACTTTTAGAAATGCGTGCATGGATTTGATACGGAACAGTACCATGGTGCACCACTCTCCAGCGATGGTGAATCGAAGACGAGCCACGGTAATCCCGTTTTACCGTAAAAATCCACTCGTCGAAAAAACGAAGGGTAAAAAACATACGTGACCCGATTGATATTCGGGTTGTCCTTTTTGGGCACTAATATATCCGTTGACGGCTGAAAGCCGTCAAAACCGTAGAACTCATCGAGGCCTTCGTTTTGACAGGTTATGGCTCCCGTAACTCTAAACGAGCCAGAAGTTATGGCCGTCTTAATAATCGATATCTACAGGGTGCAACATCCACGGTGCAAGGTGCAACATCCGTCCGATATGGCGAAACACTGTCGTACGACTTTTAGAAATGCGTGTATGGATTTGAAACGAAACATTACCATGGTGCACCACTCTCCAGCGGTGGTGAATCGAAGACGAGCCACGGTAATCCCGTTTTACCGTAAAAATCCACGTGTCGAAAAAACGAAGGGTAAAAAACTTACGTGACCCGATTGAGATTCGGGTTGTCATTTTTGGGCATTAATCTATGCGCTGACGGATGAGAGATGTCAAAGTCGTGGAACTCATCGAGGCCTTCGTTCTGACAGGTTACGGCTCCCGTAACTCTAAACGAGCCAGAAGTTATGGCCGTCCGAATAATCGATATCTACAGGGAGCAACATCCACGGTGCATGGTGCAACATCCGTCCGAAATGGCGAAACAGTGTCGTACGACTTTTAGAAATGCGTGCATGGATTTGATACGGAACAGTACCATGGTGCACCACTCTCCAGCGATGGTGAACCGAAGACGAGCCACGGTAATCCCGTTTTACCGTAAAAATCCATGTGTCGAAAAAACGAAGGGTAAAAAACTTACGTGACCCGATTGAGATTCGGGTTGTCCTTTTTGGGCATTAATCTATCCGTTGACGGCTGAAAGCTGTCAAAGCCGTAGAACTTATCGAGGCCTTCGTTCTGACAGGTTATGGCTCCCGTAACTCTAAACGAG
This sequence comes from Allium cepa, assembly GCA_030765085.1. NCBI lineage: Eukaryota > Viridiplantae > Streptophyta > Magnoliopsida > Asparagales > Amaryllidaceae > Allium > Allium cepa. The sequence continues at coordinate 39,502,554 of CM060941.1, read as the reverse complement.
CCAGAAGTTACGGCCGTCCGAATAATCGATATCTGTAGGGTGCAACATCCACCCCATCCGTCCGAAATGGCGAAACAGTGTCGTACGACTTTTAGAAATGCGAGCATGGATTTGATATGGAACAGTATCATGGTGCACCGCTCTCCAGCGATGGTGAACCGAAGACGAGCCACGGTAATCCCGTTTTACCGTAAAAATCCACGTGTCGAAAAAACGAAGGGTAAAAACTTTGCGAGACCCGATTGAGATTCGGGTTGTCCTTTTTGGGCATTAATCTATCCGTTGACGGATGAGAGATGTCAAAGTCGTGGAACTCGTCGAGGCCTTCGTTCTGACAGGTTACGGCTCCCGTAACTCTAAACAAGCCAGAAGTTATGGCCGTCCGAATAATCGATATCTACAGGGAGCAACATCCACGGTGCATGGTGCAACATCCGTCCGAAATGGCGAAACAGTGTCGTACGACTTTTAGAAATGCGTGCATGGATTTGATACGGAACAGTACAATGGTGCACCACTCTCCAGCGATGGAGAATCGAAGACGAGCCACGGTAATCCCGTTTTACCGTAAAAATCCACGTGTCGAAAAAACGAAGGGTAGAAAATTTACGTGACCCGATTGAGATTCGGGTTGCCCTTTTTGGGCATTAATCTGTCCGTTGACGGCTGAAAGCTGTCAAAGCCGTAGAACTTATCGAGGCCTTCGTTTTGACAGGTTATGGCTCCCGTAACTCTAAACGAGGCAGAAGTTATGACCGTCCGAATAATCGATTTCTACAGGGTGCAACATCCACGGTGCAAGGCGCAACATTCGTCCGAAATGGCGAAATAGTGCCGTACAACTTTTAGAAATGCGTGCTTGGATTTGAAACGGAACAGTACTTGGTGCACCACTCTCCAGCGATGGTAAATCGAAGACGAGCCACGGTAATCCTGTTTTACCGTAAATATCCACGTGTCCAAAAAACGAAGGGTAAAAAACAAAAGAGACCCGATTGAGATTCGGGTTGTCCTTTTTTGGGCATTAATATATCCATTGACGGCTGAAAGCCGTCAAAGCCGTAGAACTCATCGAGGCCTTCGTTCTGACTTGTATTGTCTCCCGTAACTCTAAACGAGCCAGAAGTTATGGCCGTCCGAATAATCGCTATCTACAGGGTGCAACATCCACGGTGCAAGGTGCAACATCCGTCCGAAATGGCGAAATAGTGCCGTACGACTTTTAGAAATGCGTGCATGGATTTGAAACGAAACAGTACGATGGTGAACCACTCTCCAGGATGGTGAATCAAAGACGAGACACGGTAATCCCGTTTTACCGTAAAAATCCACGTGTCAGAAAAATGAAGGGTGAAAAACTTGCGAGACCCAATTGAGATTCGGGTTGTCCTTTATTTGCATTAATCTATCCGTTGATGGCTGAGAGCTGTCAAAGCCGTATAACACGTCGAGGCCTTCGTTTTGACAGTTTATGGCTCCCGTAACTCTAAATGAGCCAGAAGTTATGGCCGTCCGAATAATCGATATCTACAGGGGGCAACATCCACGGTGCAAGGTGCAACATCCGTCCGAAATGGCGAAACAGTGCCGTACGACTTTTAGAAATGCGTGTATGGACTTGAGACGGAACAGTACCATGGTGCACCACTCTCCAACGATGGTGAATCGAAGACGAGCCACGGTAATCCCGTTTTACCGTAGAAATCCACGTGTCGAAAAAACAAAGGGTAAAAAACTTGTGAGACCCGATTGAGATTCGGGTTGTCCTTTTTGGGCATTAATCTATCTGTTGACGGCTGAGAGCTGTCAAAGACGTAGAACTCATCGAGTCCTTCGTTATGACAGGTTATGGCTCCCGTAACTCTAAACGAGCCAGAAGTTTTGACCGTCCGAATAATCGATATCCACAGGGTGCAACATCCACTGCGCAAGGTGCAACATCCGTCCGAAATGGCGAAACAGTGCCGTACGACTTTTAGAAATACGTGCTTGGATTTGAAACGGAACAGTACCATGGTGCACCACTCTCCAGCGATGGTGAATCGAAGACGAGCCACGGTAATCCCGTTTTACCGTAAAAATCCATGTGTCGAAAAAACGAAGGGTAAAAAACTTACGTGACCCGATTGAGATTCGGGTTGTCCTTTTTGGGCATTAATATATCCGTTGACGGCTGAGAGCTGTCAAAGCCGTAGAACTCATCGAGGCCTTCGTTATGACTAGTTCTGACTCCCATAACTCTAAACGAGCCAGAAGTTATGGCCGTCTGAATAATCGATATCTACAGGGTGCAACATCCACGGTGCAAGGTGCAACATCCGTCCGAAATGCCGAAACAGTGTCGTACGACTTTTAGAAATGCGTGTATGGATTTGAAACGAAACAGTACCATGGTGCACCACTCTCCAGCGATGGTGAATCGAAGACGAGCCACGGTAATCCCGTTTTCCCGTAAAAATCCACGTGTCGAAAAAACGAAGGGTAAAAAACTTGCGAGACCCGATTGAGATTCGGGTTGTCCTTTTTGGGCATTAACATATCCATTTACGGCTGAGAGCTTTCAAAGCCGTAGAACTCATCGAGGCCTTCGTTATGACAGGTTATGGCTCCCGTAACTCTAAACGAGCCAGAAGTTATGGCCGTCCGAATAATCGATATCTACAGGGTGCAACATCCACGGTGCAAGGTGCAACATCCATCCGAAATGGAGAAGCAGTGTCGTACGAATTTTAGAAATGCGTGCTTGGATTTGAGACGGAACAGCACCATGGTGCACCACTCTCCAGTGATGGTTAATCGAAGAAGAGCCACGGTAATCCCGTTTTACCGTAAAAATCCACGTGTCGAAAAAACGAAGGGTAAAAAACTTACGAGACCTGATTGAGATTCGGGTTGTCCTTTATTTGCATTAATCTATCCGTTGACGGCTTCAAGCTATCAAAGCCATAGAACACATAAAGGCCTTCGTTCTGAAAGGTTATGGCTCCCGTAGCTCTAAACGAGCCAGAAGTTATGGCCGTTCAAATAATCAATATCTACATGGTGCAGCATCCACGGTGCAAGGTGCAACATCAGTCCGAAATGGCGAAACAGTGCCGTACGAATTTTAGAAATGCGTGCTTGGACTTGAGATGGAACAGTACCATGGTGCACCACTCTGCAGCGATGGTGAATCGAAGACGAGCCACGTTAATCCCGTTTTACCGTAAAAATCGACGTGTCGAAAAAACGAAGGGTAAAAAACTTACGTGACCCGATTGAGATTCAGGTTGTCCTTTTTGGGCATCAATATATCCGTTGATGGCTGAAAGCTGTCAAAGCCGTAGAAATCATTGAGGCCTTCGTTTTGACTGGTTATGGCTCCCGTAACTCTAAACGAGCCAGAAGTTATGGCCGTCCGAACAATCGATATCTATAGGGTGCAACATCCACGGTGCAAGGTGCAACATCCGTCCGAAATGGCGAAACAGTGTCGTACGACTTGTAGAAATGCGTGCATGGATTTGAAATGGAACAGTTCCATGGTGCACCACTCTCCAGCGATGGTGAATCGAAGATGAGCCACGGTAATCCCGTTTTACCGTAAAAATCCACGTGTCAAAAAAACGAAGGGTAAAAAACTTACGAGACCTGATTGAGATTCGGGTTGTCCTTTATTTGCATTAATCTATCCGTTGATGGCTTAAAGCTGTCAAAGCCATAGGACATATCGAGGCCTTCGTTTTGACAGGTTATGGCTCCCGAAATTCTAAACGAGCCAGAAGTTATGGCCGTTCAAATAATCGATATCTACATGGTGCAACATCCACGGTGCAAGGTGCAACATCAGTCCGAAATGGCGAAACAGTGTCGTACGAATTTTAGAAATGCGTGCTTGGACTTGAGACGGAACAGTACCATGGTGCACCACTCTCCGGCGATGGTGAATTGAAGACGAGCCACGGTAATCCCGTTTTACCGTAAAAATCCACGTGTCGAAAAAACGAAGGATAAAAAACTTACGTGACCCGATTGAGATTCGGGTTGTCCTTTTTGGACATTAATATATCCGTTGACGGCTGAAAGCTACGAAAGCCGTAGAACTCATTGAGGCCTTCTTTTTGACTGGTTATATCTCCCGTAACTCTAAACGAGCCAGAAGTTATGGCCGTCCGAATAATCGATATCTACAGGGTGCAACATCCACGGTGCAAGGTGCAACATTCGTCCGAAATAGCGAAACAGTGCCGTACGACTTTTAGAAATGCGTGTATGGATTTGAAACGAAACTGTACCATGGTGCACCACTCTCCAGCGATGGTGAATCGAAGACGAGCCACGGTAATCCCGTTTTACCGTAAAAATCCACTTGTCGAAAAAACGAAGGGTAAAAAACTTGCGAGACCCGATTGAGATTCGGGTTGTCCTTTTTGGGCATTAACATATCCGTTGACGGCTGAGAGCTGTCAAAGCCATAGAACTCATCGAGGCCTTCGTTATGATAGGTTATGGCTCTCGTAACTCTAAACAAGCCAGAAGTTATGGCCGTCCGAATAATCGATATCTACAGGGTGCAACATCCACGGTGCAAGGTGCAACATCCATCCGAAATGGCGAAACAGTGCCGTACGAATTTTAGAAATGCGTGCTTGGATTTGAGACGGAATAACACCATGGTGCACTACTCTCCAGTGATGGTTAATCGAAGACGAGCCACGGTAATCCCGTTTTACCGTAAAAATCCACGTGTCGAAAAAACGAAGGGTAAAAAACTTACGAGACCTGATAGAGATTCGGGTTGTCCTTTATTTGCATTAATCTATCCATTGATGGCTGAAAACTGTCAAAGCCGTAGAACACATCGAGGCCTTCGTTTTGACAGGTTATGGCTCCGGTAACTCTAAATGAGCCAGAAGTTATGGCCGTTCAAATAATCAATATCTACATGGTGCAACATCCACGGTGCAAGGTGCAACATCTGTCCGAAATGGCGAATTAGTGTCGTACGTATTTTAGAAATGCGTGCTTGGACTTGAGACGGAACAGTACCATGGTGCACCACTCTCCAGCGATGGTGAATCGAAGACGAGCCACGGTAATCCGTTTTACCGTAAAAATCCACGTGTCGAAAAAACGAAGGGTAAAAAACTTACGTGACCCGATTGAGATTCGAGTTGTCCTTTTTGGGCATTAATATATCCATTGATGGATGAAAGCTTTCAAAGCCGTAGAACTTATTGAGGCCTTCGTTTTGACTGGTTATGGCTCCCGTAACTCTAAACGAGTCAGAAGTTATGGTCGTCCGAATAATCGATATCTACAGGGTGCAACATCCACGGTGCAAGGTGCAACATCCGTCCGAAATGGCGAAACAGTGCCGTACGAATTTTAGAAATGCGTGCTCGGATTTGAGACGGAATAGTACCATGGTGCAGCACTCTCCAGCGATGGTTAATCGAAGACGAGCCACAGTAATCCTGTTTTGCCGTAAAAATCCACGTGTCGAAAAAACGAAGGGTAAAAAACTTACGAGACCCGATTGAGATACGGGTTGTCGTTTTTGGGCATTAATCTATCCGTTGATGACTGAAAGCTCTCAAAGCCGTAGAACACAAGGAGGCCTTCGTTTTGACAGGTTATGGCTCCCGTAACTCTAAACGATCCAAAAGTTATGGCCGTTCAAATAATGGATATCTACATGGTGCAACATCCACGGTGCAAGGAGCAACATCAGTCCGAAATGGCGAAACAGTGTCGCACGAATTTTAGAAATGCGTGCTTGGATTTGAGACGAAACAGTACCATGGTGCACCACTCTCCAGCGATGGTGAATCGAAGACGAGCCACGGTAATCCCATTTTACCGTAAAAATCCACGTGTCGAAAAAACGAAGGGTAAAAAACTTACGTGACCCGATTGAGATTCGGGTTGTCAGTTTTGGGCATTAATATATCCGTTAACGGCTGAAAGCGGTCAAAGCCATAGAACTCAACGAGGCCTTCGTTTTGACTGGTTATGGCTCCCGTAACTCTAAACCAGCCAGAAGTTATGGCTGTCCGAATAATCGATATCTACAGGGTCCAACATCCACGGTGTAAGGTGCAACATCCGTCCGAAATGGCGAAATAGTGTCGTACGACTTTTAGAAATGCGTGCACGGATTTGAAACAAAACAGTACCATGGTGCACCACTCTCCAGCGATGGTGAATCGAAGACGAGCCACGGTAATGCCGTTTTACCGTAAAAATCCGCGTGTCGAAAAAACGAAGGGTAGAAAACATGCGAGACCCGATTGAGATTTGGGTTGTCCTTTTTGGGCATTAATCTATCCATTGACGGCTGAGAGCTGTCAAAGCCGTAGAACTCATCGAGACCTTCGTTATGACTGGTTGTGGCTTCCGTAACTCTAAACGAGCCAGAAGTTATGGCCATCTGAATAATCGATATCTACAGGGTGCAACATCCACGGTGCAAGGTGCAACATCCGTCCGAAATGGCGAAACAGTGCCGCACGACTTTTAGAAATGCATGCATGGATTTGAAACGGAACAGTACCATGGTGCACCACTCTCCAGCGATGGTAAATCGAAGACGAGCCACGGTAATCCCGTTTTACCGTAAAAATCCACGTGTCGAAAAAACGAAGGGTAAAAAACTTGCGAGACCCGATTGAGATTTGGGTTGTCCTTTTTGGGCATTAATCTATCCGTTGACGGCTGAGAGCGGTCAAAGCCGTAAAACTCATCGAGGCCTTCGTTATGACAGGTTATGGCTCCCGTAACTCTAAACGAGCCAGAAGATATGGCCGTCGGAATAATCGATATCTAAAGGGTGCAACATCCACGGTGCAAGGTATGACATCCGTCCGAAATGGCGAAACAGTGTCGTACGAATTTTATAAATGCGTGCTTGGATTTGAGATGGAACAGTACCATGGGGCACTACTCTATAGCGATGGTTAATCGAAGACGAGCCACGGTAATCTCGTTTTACCGTAAAAATCCACATGTCGAAAAAACGAAGGGTAAAAAACTTACGAGACCCGATTGAGATTCGGGTTGTCCTTTTTGGGCATTAATCTATCCGTTGACGGCTGAAAGCTATCAAAGCCGTAGAAATCATCGAGACCTTCGTTTTGACAGGCTATGGCTCCCGTAACTCTAAACGGGCCAGAAGTTATGGCCGTTCAAATAATCGATATCTACATGGTGCAACATCCGCGGTGCAAGGTGCAACATCAGTCCGAAATGGCGAAACAGTGCCGTAAGAATTTTAGAAATGCGTGCTTCGATTTGAGACGGAACAGTACCATGGTGCACCACTCTCTAGCGATGGTGAATCGAAGACGAGCTACGGTAATCCCGTTTTACCGTAAAAATCCACATGTCGAAAGCCGAAGGGTAAAAAACTTACGTGACCTGAATGAGATTCGGTAGTCTTTTTTGGGCATTAATATATCCGTTGATGGCTAAAAGTGGTCAAAGCCGTAGAACTCATCGAGGCCTTCGTTTTGACTGGTTATGGCTCCCGTAACTCTAAACGAGCCAGAAGTTATGGACGTCCGAATAATCGATATCTATAGGGTGCAACATCCACGGTGCAAGGTGCAACATCCGTCCGAAATGGCGAAACAGTGCCGTACAACTTTTAGAAATTCGTGCATGGATTTGAAACGAAACAGTACCATGGTGCACCACTCTCCAGCGATGGTGAATCGAATACGAGCCACGGTAATCCCGTTTTACCGTAAAAATCCAAGTGTCGAAAAAACGAAGGGTAAAAAACTTGCGAGACCCGATTGAGATTCGAGTTGTCCATTTTCGGCATTAACCTATCCGTTGACGGCTGAGAGCTGTCAAAGCCGTAGAACTCATCGAGACCTTCGTTATGACAGGTTATGGCTCCCGTAACTCTAAACGAGCCAGAAGTTATGGCCGTCTGAATAATCGATATATACAGGGTGCAACATCCACGGTGCAAGGTGCAACATCCATCCGAAATGGCGAAACAGTGCTGTATGACTTTTAGAAATGCGTTCATGGATTTGAAACGGAACAGTCCCATGGTGCACCACTCTCCAGCGATGGTAAATCGAAGACTAGCCACGGTAATTCCGTTTTACCGTAAAAATCCACGTGTCGAAAAAACGAAGGGTAAAAAACTTGCGAGACCCGATTGAGATTCGGGTTGTCCATTTCGGGCATTAATCTATCCGTTGACGGCTGAGAGCTGTCAAAGCCGCAGAACTCATCGAGGCCTACGTTATGACCGATTATGGCTCCCGTAACTCTAAACGAGCCAGAAGTTATGGCCGTCCGAATAATCGATATCTACAGGGTGCAACATCCACGGTGCAAGGTGCAACATCCGTCCGAAATGGTAAAACAGTGCCGTATGAATTTTAGAAATGCGTGCTTGGATTTGAGACGGAACAGTACCATGGTGCACCATTCTCCAGCGATGGTTAATCGAAGACGAGCCACGGTAATCCCGTTTTGCCGTAAAAATTCACGTGTCGAAAAAACGAAGGGTAAAAAACTTACGAGACCCGATTGAGATTCGGGTTGTCCTTTTTGGGCATTAATCTATCCGTTGACGACTGAAAGCTGTCAAAGCCGTAGAACTCATCGAGGCCTTCGTTTTGACAGGTTATGGCTCCCGTATCTCTAAACGAGTTAGAAGTTATGGCCATTCAAATAATCGATATCTACATGGTGCAACATCCACGGTGCAAGGTGCAACATCAGTCCGAAATGGCGAAACAGTGCCGTACGGATTTTAGAAATGCATGCTTGGATTTGATACGGAATAGTACCTTGGTGAACCACTCTCCAGCGACGGTGAATCGAAAACGAGCCACGGTAGTCTCGTTTGACCGTAAAAATCCACGTGTCGAAAAAACGAAGGGTAAAAAACTTACGTGACCCGATTGAGATTCGGGTTGTCCTTTTTGGGCATTAATATATCCGTTGACGGCTGAAAGCGGTCAAATCCGTAGAACTCATCGAGGCGTTCGTTTTGACTGGTTTTGGCTCCCATAACTCTAAACGAGCCAGAAGTTATGGCCGTCCGAATAATCGATATCTACAGGGTGCAACATCCACGGTGCAAGGTGCAACATCCGTCCGAAATGGCGAAACAGTGCCGTACGACTTTTAGAAATGCGTGCATGGATTTGAAACGAAACAGTACCATTGTGCACAACTCTCCAGCGATGGTGAATCGAGGACGAGCCACGGTAATCCCGTTTTACCGTAAAAATCCACGTGTCGAAAAAACGAAGGGTAAAAAACTTGCGAGACCCGATTGATATTCGGGTTGTCCTTTTTGGGCATTAATCTATTCGTTGATGGCTGAGACCTGTCAAAGCCGTAGAACTTATCGAGACCTTCGTTATGACAGGTTATGGCTCCCGTAACTCTAAACGAGCCAGAAGTTATGGCCGTCCGAATAATCGATACCTACCGGGTGCAACATCCACGGTGCAAGGAGCAACATCAGTCCGAAATGGCAAAACAGTGCGTACGAATTTTAGAAATGCGTGCTTGGATTTGAGACGGAACAGTACCATGGTTCACCACTCTCCAGCGATGGTGAAACGAAGACGAGCCACGGTAATCCCATTTTACCGTAAAAATCCGCGTGTCGAAAAAACGAAGGGTAAAAAACTTACGTGACCCGATTGAGATTCGGGTTGTCAGTTTTGGGCATTAATATATCCGTTAACGGCTGAAAGCGGTCAAAGCCATAGAACTCATCGAGGCCTTCGTTTTGACTGGTTATGGCTCCCGTAACTCTAAACCAGCCAGAAGTTATGGCCGTCCGAATAATCGATATCTATGGGGTGCAACATCCGCGGTGTAAGGTGCAACATCCGTCCGAAATGGCGAAACAGTGTCGTACGACTTTTAGAAATGCGTGCACGGATTTGAAAGGAAACAGTACCATGGTGCACCACTCTCCAGCGATGGTGAATCGAAGACGAGCCACGGTAATCCCGTTTTACCGTAAAAATCCACGTGTCGAAAAAACGAAGGGTAGAAAACTTTCGAGACCCGATTGAGATTCGGGTTGTCCTTTTCGGGCATTAATCTATCCGTTGACGGCTGAGAGCTGTCAAAGCCGCAGAACTCATCGAGGCCTACGTTATGATAGGTTATGGCTCCCGTAACTCTAAACGAGCCAGAAGTTATGGCCGTTCGAATAATCGATATCTACATGGTGCAACATCCACGGTGCAAGGTGCAACATCCGTCCGAAATGGCGAAACAGTGCCGTACGAATTTCAAAAATGCGTGCTTGGATTTGAGACGGAACAGTACCATGGTGCACCAGTCTCCAGCGATGGTAAATCGAAGACGAGCCACGGTAATCCCGTTTTGCCGTAAAAATTCACGTGTCGAAAAAACGAAGGGTAAAAAACTTACGAGACCCGTTTGAGATTCGGGTTGTCCTTTTTGGGCATTAATCTATACGTTGACAAATGAAAGCTGTCAAAGCCGTAGAACTCATCGAGGCCTTTTTTTGGACAGGTTATGGCTCCCGTAACTCTAAACGAGCCAGAAGTTATGGCCGTTCAAATAATCGATATCTACATGGTGCAACATCCACGGTGCAAGGTGCAACATCAGTCCAAAATGGAGAAACAGTGCCGTACGAATTTTAGAAATGTGTGCTTGGATTTGATACGGAATAGTACCATGGTGCACCACTCTCCAGCGATGGTGAATCGAAAACAAGCCACGGTAGTCTCGTTTTACCGTAAAAATCCACGTGTCGAAAAAACGAAGGGTAAAAAACTTACGTGACCCGATTGAGATTCGGGTTGTCTTTTTTGAGCATTAATATATCCGTTGACGGCTGAAAGCAGTCAAATCCGTAGAACTCATCGAGGCCTTCATTTTGACTGGTTTTGGCTCCCGTAACTCTAAACGAGCCAGAAGTTATGGCCGTTCAAATAATCGATATCTACAGGGTGCAACATCCACGGTGCAAGGTGCAACATCCGTCCGAAATGGCGAAACAGTGCCGTACGACTTTTAGAAATGCGTGCATGGATTTGAAACGAAACAGTACCATTGTGCATAACTCTCCAGCGATGGTGAATCGAAGACGAGCCACGGTAATCCCGTTTTACCGTAAAAATCCACGTGTCGAAAAAACGAAGGGTAAAAAACTTGTGAGAACCGATTGATATTCGGGTTGTCCTTATTGGGCATTAATCTATCCGCTGATGGGTGAGACCTGTCAAAGCCGTAGAACTTATCGAGACCTTCGTTATGACAGGTTATGGCTCCCGTAACTCTAAACGAGCCAGAAGTTATGGCCGTCTGAATAATCGATACCTACAAGGTGCAACATCCACGGTGCAAGGTGCAACATCCACGGTGCAAGGTGCAACATCCGTCCGAAATGGTGAAACAGTGCCGTACGACTTTTAGAAATGCGTGCATGGATTTGAAACGGAACAGTACCATGGTGCACCACTCTCCAGCGATGGTAAATCGAAGACGAGCCACGGTAATCCCGTTTTACCGTAAAAATCCACGTGTCGTAAAAACGAAGGGTAAAAAACTTACGAGACCCGATTGAGATTCTGGTTGTCCTTTTTGGGCATTAATCTATCCATTGACGGCTGAGAGCTGTCAAAGCCGTAGAACTCATCGAGGCGTTCGTTATGATAGGTTATGGCTCCCGTAACTCTAAACGAGCCAGAAGTTATAGCCGTCCGAATAATCGATATCTACAGGGTGCAACATCCACGGTGCAAGGTGCAACATCCGTCCGAAATGGCAAAACAGTGCCGTACGAATTTTTGAATGCGTGCTTGGATTTGAGACGGAACAGTACCATGGTGCACCACTCTTTAGCAATGGTTAATCGAAGACGAGCCACGGTAATCCCGTTTTACCGTAAAAATCCACGTGTCGAAAAAACGAAGGGTAAAAAACTTACGAGACCCGATTGAGATTCGGGTTGTCCTTTTCGGGCATTAATCCGTCCGTTGATGGCTGAGAGCTGTCAAAGCCGTAGAACTCATCGAGGCCATTGTTATGACAGGTTATGGATCCCGTAACTCTAAACGAGCCAGAAGTTATGGCCGTCCGAATAATCGATATCAACAGGGTGCAACATCCAAGGTGCAAGGTGCAACATCAGTCCGAAATGGCGAAACAGTGCCGTACGAATTTTAGAAATGCGTTCTTGGATTTGAGACGGAACAGTACCATGGTGCACCACTCTCCAGCGATGGTGAATCGAAGACGAGCCACGGTAATCCCGTTTTACCGTAAAAATCCACGTGTCGAAAAAACGAAGGGTAAAAAACATACGTGACCCAGTTGAGATTCGGGTTGTCCTTTTTGGGCATTAATATATCCGTTGATGGCTGAAAGCGGTCAAAGCCGTAGAAGTCATCGAGGCCTTCGTTTTGACTGGTTATGGCTGCCGTAACTCTAAACGAGCCAGAAGTTATGGACGTCCGAATAATCGATATCTACAGGGTGCAACATCCACGGTGCAAGGTGCAACATCCGTCCGAAATGGCGAAACAATGCCGTACGACTTTTAGAAATGCGTGCATGGATTTGAAACGAAACAGTACCATTGTGCACAACTCTCCAGCGATGGTGAATCGAAGACGAGCCACGGTAATCCCGTTTTACCGTAAAAATCCACGAGCCGAAAAAACGAAGGGTAAAAAACTTGCGAGACCCGATTGATATTCGGGTTGTCCTTTTTGGGCATTAATCTATTCGTTGATGGCTGAGACCTGTCAAAGCCGTAGAACTTATCGAGACCTTCGTTATGACAGGTTATGGCTCCCGTAACTCTAAACGAGCCAGAAGTTATGGCCGTCCGAATAATCGATACCTACAGGGTGCAACATCCACGGTGCAAGGAGCAACATCAGTCCGAAATGGCAAAACAGTGCGTACGAATTTTAGAAATGCATGCTTGGATTTGAGACGGAACAGTACCATGGTTCACCACTCTCCAGCGATGGTGAAACGAAGACGAGCCACGGTAATCCCATTTTACCGTAAAAATCCGCGTGTCGAAAAAACGAAGGGTAAAAAACTTACGTGACCCGATTGAGATTCGGGTTGTTAGTTTTGGGCATTAATATATCCGTTAACGGCTGAAAGCGGTCAAAGCCATAGAACTCATCGAGGCCTTCGTTTTGACTGGTTATGGCTCCCGTAACTCTAAACCAGCCAGAAGTTATGGCCGTCCGAATAATCGATATCTATGGGGTGCAACATCCGCGGTGTAAGGTGCAACATCCGTCCGAAATGGCGAAACAGTGTCGTACGACTTTTAGAAATGCGTGCACGGATTTGAAAGGAAACAGTACCATGGTGCACCACTCTCCAGCGATGGTGAATCGAAGACGAGCCACGGTAATCCCGTTTTACCGTAAAAATCCACGTGTCGAAAAAACGAAAGGTAGAAAACTTTCGAGACCCGATTGAGATTCGGGTTGTCCTTTTCGGGCATTAATCTATCCGTTGACGGCTGAGAGCTGTCAAAGCCGCAGAACTCATCGAGGCCTACGTTATGATAGGTTATGGCTCCCGTAACTCTAAACGAGCCAGAAGTTATGGCCGTTCGAATAATCGATATCTACATGGTGCAACATCCACGGTGCAAGGTGCGACATCTGTCCGAAATGGCGAAACAGTGCCGTACGAATTTCAGAAATGCGTGCTTGGATTTGAGACGGAACAGTACCATGGTGCACCAGTCTCCAGTGATGGTAAATCGAAGACGAGCCACGGTAATCCCGTTTTGCCGTAAAAATTCACGTGTCGAAAAAACGAAGGGTAAAAAACTTACGAGACCCGATTGAGATTCGGGTTGTCCTTTTTGGGCATTAATCTATCCGTTGACAAATGAAAGCTGTCAAAGCCGTAGAACTCATCGAGGCCTTTTTTTTGACAGGTTATGGCTCCCGTAACTCTAAACGAGCCAGAAGTTATGGCCGTTCAAATAATCGATATCTACAAGGTGCAACATCCACGGTGCAAGGTGCAACATCAGTCCGAAATGGAGAAACAGTGCCGTACGAATTTTAGAAATGTGTGCTTGGATTTGATACGGAATAGTACCATGGTGCACCACTCTCCAGCGATGGTGAATCGAAAACAAGCCACGGTAGTCTCGTTTTACCGTAAAAATCCACGTGTCGAAAAAACGAAGGGTAAAAAACTTACGTGACCCGATTGAGATTCGGGTTGTCCTTTTTGAGCATTAATATATCCGTTGACGGCTGAAAGCAGTCAAATCCGTAGAACTCATCGAGGCCTTCATTTTGACTGGTTTTGGCTCCCGTAACTCTAAACGAGCCAGAAGTTATGGCCGTTCGAATAATCGATATCTACAGGGTGCAACATCCCCGGTGCAAGGTGCAACATCCGTCCGAAATGGCGAAACAATGCCGTACGACTTTTAGAAATGCGTGCATGGATTTGAAACGAAACAGTACCATTATGCATAACTCTCCAGCGATGGTGAATCGAAGACGAGCCACGGTAATCCCGTTTTACCGTAAAAATCCTCGTGTCGAAAAAACGAAGGGTAAAAAACTTGTGAGACCCGATTGATATTCGGGTTGTCCTTATTGGGCATTAGTCTATCCGTTGATGGGTGAGACCTGTCAAAGCCGTAGAACTTATCGAGACCTTCGTTATGACAGGTTATGGCTCCCGTAACTCTAAACGAGTCAGAAGTTATGGCCGTCTGAATAATCGATACCTACAAGGTGCAACATCCACGGTGCAAGGTGCAACATCCACGGTGCAAGGTGCAACATCCGTCCGAAATGGTGAAACAGTGCCGTACGACTTTTTGAAATGCGTGCATGGATTTGAAACGGAACAGTACCATGGTGCACCACTCTCCAGCGATGGTAAATCGAAGACGAGCCACGGTAATCCCGTTTTACCGTAAAAATCCACGTGTCGTAAAAACGAAGGGTAAAAAACTTACGAGACCCGATTGAGATTCTGGTTGTCCTTGTTGGGCATTAATCTATCCGTTGACGGCTGAGAGCTGTCAAAGCCGTAGAACTCATCGAGGCGTTCGTTATGATAGGTTATGGCTCCCGTAACTCTAAACGAGCCAGAAGTTATAGCCGTCCGAATAATCGATATCTACAGGGTGCAACATCCACGGTGCAAGGTGCAACATCCGTCCGAAATGGCAAAACAGTGCCGTACGAATTTTTGAATGCGTGCTTGGATTTGAGATGGAACAGTACCATGGTGCACCACTCTTTAGCAATGGTTAATCGAAGACGAGCCACGGTAATCCCGTTTTACCGTAAAAATCCACGTGTCGAAAAAACGAAGGGTAAAAAACTTACGAGACCCGATTGAGATTCGGGTTGTCCTTTTTGGGCATTAATCCGTCCGTTGATGGCTGAGAGCTGTCAAAGCCGTAGAACTCATCGAGGCCATTGTTATGACAGGTTATGGCTCCCGTAACTCTAAACGAGCCAGAAGTTATGGCCGTCCGAATAATCGATATCAACAGGGTGCAACATCCACGGTGCAAGGTGCAACATCAGTCCGAAATGGCGAAACAGTGCCGTACGAATTTTAGAAATGCGTTCTTGGATTTGAGACGGAACAGTACCATGGTGCACCACTCTCCAGCGATGGTGAATCGAAGACGAGCCACGGTAATCCCGTTTTACCGTAAAAATCCACGTGTCGAAAAAACAAAGGGTAAAAAACATACGTGACCCGGTTGAGATTCGGGTTGTCCTTTTTGGGCATTAATATATCCGTTGATGGCTGAAAGCGGTCAAAGCCGTAGAAGTCATCGAGGCCTTCGTTTTGACTGGTTATCGCTGTCGTAACTCTAAACGAGCCAGAAGTTATGGACGTCCGAATAATCGATATCTACAGGGTGCAACATCCATGGTGCGATGTGCAACATCTGTCCGCAATGGCGAAACAGTGTCGTACGACTTTTAGAAACGCGTGCATGGATTTGAAACAAAATAGTACCATGGTGCACCACTCTCCAGTGATTTTGAATCGAAGACGAGCCACGGTAGTCCCGTTTAACCGTAAAAATCCGCGTGTCGAAAAAACGAAGGGTAAAAAACTTGCGAGACCCGATTGAGATTCGGGTTGTCCTTTTTGGGCATTAATCTATCCATTGACAGTTGAGAGCTGTCAAAGCCGTAGAACTCATCGAGGCCTTCGTTATGACAGGTTATGGCTCCCATAACTCTAAACGAGCCAGAAGTTATGGCCGTCCGAATAATCGATATCTACAGGGTGCAACATCCACGGTGCAAGGTGCAACATCCGTCTGAAATGGCGAAACAGTGCCGTACGACTTTTAGAAATGCGTGCATGGATTTGAAATGGAACAGTACCATGGTGCACCACTCTCCAGCGATGGTAAATCGAAGACGAGCCACGGTAATGCCGTTTTACCGTAAAAATCCTCGTGTCGAAAAAACGATGGGTAAAAAACTTGCGAGACCCGATTGAGATTCAGGTTGTCCTTTTTGGGCATTAATCTTTCCGTTGACGGCTGAGAGCTGTCAAATCCGTAGAACTTATCGAGGCCTTCGTTATGACAGGTTATGGCTCCCGTAACTCCAAACGAGCCAGAAGTTATGGCCGTCCGAATAATCGATATCTACAGGGTGCAACATCCACAGTGCAAGGTGCAACATCCATCCTAAATGGCGAAACAGTGCCATACGAATTTTAGAAATGCGTGCTTGTATTTGAGACGGAACATTACCATGGTGCACCACTCTCTAGCGATGGTTAATCGAAGACGAGCCACCGTAATCCCGTTTTACCGTAAAAATCCACGTGTCGAAAAAACGAAGGGTAAAAACTTACGAGACCCGATTAAGATTCGGGTTGTCCTTTTTGGGCATTAATCTATCCACTGACGACTAAAAGCTGTCAAAGCCGTAGAACTCATCGAGGCCTTCGTTTTGACAGGTTATGGCTCCCGTAACTCTAAACGAGCTAGAAGTTATGGCCGTTCAAATAATCAATATCTACATGGTGCAACATCCACGGTGCAAGGTGCAACATCAGTCCGAAATGGCGAAACAGTGCCGTATGACTTTAAGAAATGCGTGCATGGATTTGAAATGGAACAGTACCATGGTGCACCACTCTCCAGCGATGGTGAATCGAAGGCGTGCCACGGTAATCCGGTTTTACCGTAAAAATCCACGTGTCGAAAAAACGAAGGGTAAAAAATTTACGTGACCCGATTGAGATTCGGGTTGTCCTTTTTGGGCATTAATCTATCCGTTGATGGCTGAAAGCTGTCAAAGCGGTAGAACTCATCGAGGCCTTCGTCATGACAGGTTATGGCTCCCGTAACTCTAAACGAGCCAGAAGTTATGTCCGTTCGAATAATCGATATCTACAGGGTGCAACATCCACGGTGCAAGGTGCAACATCCGTCCGAAATGGCGAAACAGTGTCGTACGAAAATTAGAAATGCGTGCTTGGATTTGAGACGGAACAGTAACATGGTGCACCACTCTCCAGCGATGGTTAATCGAAGACGAGCCACAGTAATATCGTTCTACCGTAAAAATCCACGTGTCGAAAAAACAAAGGGTAAAAAACTTACGAGACCCGATTGAGATTCGGGTTGTCCTTTTTGGGCATTAATCTATCCGTTGACGGCTGAAAGCTGTCAAAGCCGTAGACTCATCGAGGCCTTCGTTTTGACAGGTTATGGCTCCCGTAATTCTAAATGAGTCAGAAGTTATGGTCGTTCGAATAATCGATATCTACATGGTGCAACATCCACGGTGCAAGGTGCAACATCAGTCCGAAATGGCGAAACAGTGCCGTACGATTTTTAGAAATGCGTGCTTGGATTTGAGACGGAACAGTACCATGGTGCACCACTCTCTAGGGATGGTGAATCGAAGACGAGCCACGGTGATCCCATTTTACCGTAAAAATCCACGTGTCGAAAAATCGAAGGGTAAAAAACTTGCGTGACCCGATTGAGATTCGGGTTGTCCTTTTTGGGCATTAATATATCTGTTGACAGCTGAAAGCTGTCAAAGCCGTAGAACTCATCGAGGCCTTCGTTTTGACTGGTTATGGCTCCCGTCACTCTAAACGAGCCAGAAGTTGTGGCCGTCCGAATAATCGATATCTACAGGGTGCAACATGCACGGTACAAGGGGCAACATCCGTCCGAAATGGCGAAACAGTGTCGTACGACTTTTAGAAATGCGTGTATGGATTTGAAATGAAACAGTACCACGGTGCACCACTCTTCAGCGATGGTAAATCGAAGACGAGCCACGGTAATCCTGTTTTACCGTAAAAATCCACGTGTCGAAAAAACGAAGGGTAAAAAACTAGCGAGACCCGATTGAGATTCGGGTTGTACTTTTTGGGCATTAATCTATCCGTTGACTGCTGAGAGCTGTCAAAGCCGTAGAACTCACCGAGGCCTTCGTTATGACAGATTATGGCTCCCGTAACTCTAAACGAGCCAGAAGTTATGGCCGTCCGAATAATCGATATCTACAGGGTGCAACATGCACGGTGCAAGGTGCAACATCCGTCCGAAATGGCGAAAAAGTGTCGTACGACTTTTAGAAATGCGTGTATGGATTTGAAACGGAACAATACCATGGTGCACCACTCTTCAGAGATGGTGAATCGAAGACGAGCCACGGTAATCCCATTTTACCGTAAAAATCCATGTGTCGAAAAAACGAAGGGTAAAAAACTAGCGAGACCCGATTGAGATTCGGGTTGTACTTTTTGGGCATTAATCTATCCGTTGACGGCTGAGAGCTGTCAAAGCCGTAGAACTCACCGAGGCCTTCGTTATGACAGGTTATGGATCCCGTAACTCTAAACGAGCCAGATGTTATGGCCGTCCGAATAATCGATATCTATAGGGTGCAACATCCACGGTGCAAGGCACAACATCCGTCCGAAATGGCGAAACAGTGTCGTACGACTTTAAGAAATGCGTGCATGGATTTGAAATGGAACAGTACCATGGTGCACCACTATCCAGCGATGGTGAATCGAAGACGAGCCACGGTAATCCCGTTTTACCGTAAAAATCCACGTGTCGAAAAAACGAAGGGTAAAAAATTTGCGAGACCCGATTGAGATTCCGGTTGTCCTTTTTGGGCATTAATCTATCCATTGACGGCTTAGAGCTGTCAAAGCAGTAGAACTCATCGAGACCTTCGTTATGACAGGTTATGGCTCCCGTAACTCTAAACGAGCCAAAGTTATGGCCGTCCGAATAATCGATATCTACAGGATGCAACATCCAAGGTGCAAGGTGCAACATCCGTCCGAAATGGCGAAACAGTGTCGTACGACTTTTAGAAATGCGTGCATGGATATGAAACGGAACAGTACCATGGTGCACCACTCTTTAGCGATGGTAAATCGAAGACGAGCCACGGTAATACCGTTTTACCGTAAAAATCAACGTGTCGAAAAAACAAAGGGTAAAAAACTTGCAAGACCCGATTAAGATTCGGGTTGTCCTTTTTGGGTATTAATCTATCCGTTGACGGCTGAGAGCTGTCAAAGCCGCAGAACTCATCGAGGCCTTCGTTATGACAGATTACGGCTCCCGTAACTATAAACGAGCCAGAAGTTATGGCCGTCCGAATAATCGATATCTAAAGGGTGCAACATCCATGGTGCAAGGTGCAACATCCGTCCGAAATGGCGAAACAGTGCCGTACGAATTTTAGAAATGCATGCTTGGATTTGAGACGGAACAGTGCCATGGTGCACCACTCTCTAGCGATAGTTAATCGAAGACGAGCCAACGTAATCCCGTTTTACCGTAAAAATCCACGTGTCGAAAAAACTAAGGGTAAAAAACTTACGAGAACCGATTGAGATTCAGGTTGTCCTTTTTAGGCATTAATCTACGACTTTTAGAAATGCGTGCTTGGATTTGAAACGGAACAGTACTTGGTGCACCACTCTCCAGCGATGGTAAATCGAAGACGAGCCACGGTAATCCCGTTTTACCGCAAAAATCCACGTGTCCAAAAAACGAAGGGTAAAAAACTTACGTGACCCGATTGAGATTCGGGTTGTCCTTTTTGGGCATTAATATATCCGTTGACAGCTGAAAGCTGTCAAAGCCGTAGAACTCATCGAGGCCTTCGTTTTGACTGGTTATGGCTCCCGTAGCTCTAAACGAGCCAGAAGTTATGGCAGTCTGAATAATCGATATCTTCAGGGTGCAACATCCACGGTGCAAGGTGCAACATCAGTCCGAAATGGCGAAACAGTGCCGTACGAATTTTAGAAATGCGTGCTTGGATTTGAGACGGAACAGTACCATGGTGCACCACTCTCCAGCGATTGTGAATCGAAGACGAGCGACGGTAATCCCGTTTTACCGTAAAAATCCACGTGTCGAAAAAACGAAGGGTAAAACACTTGCGAGACCCGATTGAGATTCGGGTTGTCCTTTTTGGGCATTAATCTATCCGTTGACGGTTGAGAGCTGCCAAAGCCGTAGAACTCATCGAGGCCTTCGTTTTGACAGGTTATGGCTCTCGTAACTCTAAACGAGCCGGAAGTTACGGCCGTCCGAATAATCGATATCTACAGGGTGCAACATCCACGGTGCAAGGTGCAACATCTGTCCGAAATGGAGAAACATTGCCGTACGACTTTTATAAATGCGTGCTTGGATTTGGAACGGAACAGTACTTGGTGCACCACTCTCCAGCGATGGTAAATCGAAGATGAGCCACGGTAATCCCGTTTTACCGTAAAAATCCACGTGTCGAAAAAACGAAGGGTAAAAAACTTACGTGACCCTATTGAGATTCGGTTTGTCCTTTTTGGGCATTAATATATCCGTTGACGGCTGAAAGCTGTCAAAGCCGTAGAACTCATCGAGGCCTTCGTTTTGACTGGTTATGGCTCCCGTAACTCCAATCGAGCCAGAAGTTATGGCCGTCCGAATAATCGATACCTACAGGGTGCAACATCCACGGTGCAAGGTGCAACGTCCGTCCGAAATGGCGAAACAGTGCCGTACGACTTTTAGAAATGCGCGCATGGATTTGAAACGAAACAGTACCATGGTGCACCACTCTCCAGCGATGGTGAATCGAAGACGAGCCACGGTAATCCCGTTTTACCGTAAAAATCCACGTGTCGAAAATACGAAGGGTAAAAAACTTGCGAGACCCGATTGAGATTCGGGTTGTCCTTTTTGGGCATTAATCTATCCGTTGACGGCTGAGAACTGTCAAAGCTGTAGAACTCATCGAGGCCTTCGTTATCCCGGGTTATGGCTCCCGTAACTCTAAACGAGCCAGAAGTTATGGCCGTCCGAATAATCGATATCTACAGGGTGCAACATCCACGGTGCAAGGTGCAACATCCGTCCGAAATGGCGAAACAGTGCCGTACGACTTTTAGAAATGCGTGCATGGATTTGAAATGGAACAGTACCATGGTGCACCAGTCTCCAGCGATGGTGAATCGAAGACGAGCCGCGGTAATCCCGTTTTACCGTAAAAATCCACGAGTCGAAAAAACGAAGGGTAAAAAACTTGCGAGACTCGATTACGATTCGGGTTGTCCTTTTTGAGCATTAATCTATCCGTTGACGGTTGAAAGCTGTCAAAGCCATAGAACTCATCGAGGCCTTCGTTTTGATTGGTTATGGCTCCCGTAACTCTAAACGAGCCAGAAGTTATGGCCGTCCAAATAATCGATATCTACAGGGTGCAACATCCACGGTGCAAGGTGCAACATCCGTCCGAAATGGCGAAATAGTGTCGTACGACTTTTTGAAATGCATGCATGGATTTGAAACAGAACAGTACCATGGTGCACCACTCTCCAGCGATGGTGAATCGAAGACGAGCCACGATAATCCCGTTTTACCGTAAAAATCCACGTGTCGAAAAAACGAAGGGTAAAAAACTTGCAAGACCCGATTGAGATTCGGGTTGTCCTTTTTGGGCATTAATCTATCCGTTGACGGCTGAGAGCTGTCAACGTCATAGAACTCATCGAGGCCTTCGTTATGACAGGTTATGGATCCCGTAACTCTAAACGAGCCAGAAGTTATGGCCGTCTGAATAATTGATATCTACAGGGTGCAACATTCACGGTGCAAGGTGCAACATCCGTCCGAAATGGCGAAACAGTGCCGTACGACTTTTAGAAATGCGTGTATGGATTTGAAATGTAACAGTACCATGGTGCACCACTCTCCAGCGATGGTGAATCGAAGACGAGCCACGGTAATTCTGTTTTACCGTAAAAATCCACGTGACGAAAAAACGAAGGGCAAAAAACTTGCGTGACCCGATTGAGATTCGGTTTGTCCTTTTTGGCCATTAATATATCCGTTGACGAGTGACAGCTGTCAAAGCCGTAAGACTCATTGAGGCCTTCGTTATGACAGGTTATGGCTCCCGTAACTCTAAACGAGCCAGAAGTTATGGTCGTCCGAATAATCGATATCTACAGGGTGCAACATCCACGGTGCAAGGAGCAACATCCGTCCGAAATGGCGAAACAGTGTCGTACGACTTTAAGAAATGCGTGCATGGATTTGAAATGGAGCAGTGCCATGGTGCACCACTCTCCAGCGATGGTTAATCGAAGACGAGCCACGGTAATACCGTTTTACCGTAAAAATCCACGTGTCGAAAAAACGAAGGGTAAAAAACTTACGTGGCCCGATTGAGATTCGAGTTGTCCTTTTTAGGCATTAATCTATCCGTTGACGGCTGAAAGCTGTCAAAGCCGTAGAACTTATCGAGGCATTCGTTTCGACAGGTTATGGCTCCCGTAACTCTAAATGAGCCAGAAGTTATGGTCGTCCGAATAATCGATATCTACAGGGTGCAACATCCACGGTGCAAGGTGCAACATCTGTCCGAAATGGCGAAACAGTGCCGTATGACATTTAGAAATGCGTGCTTGGATTTGAAACGGAATAGTACTTGGTGCCCCACTCTCCAGCGATCGTAAATCGAAGACAAGGCACGGTAATCCCGTTTTACCGTAAAATTCCACGTGTCCAAAAAACGAAGGGTAAAAAACTTACGAGACCCGATTGAGATTCGGGTTGTACTTTTTGGGCATTAATCTATCCGTTGATGGCTGAAAGCTGTGAAGCCGTAGAACTCATCGCGGCCTTCGTTTGGACAGGTTAAGGCTCCCGTAACTCTAAACGAGCCAGAAGTTATGGCCGTCCGAATAATCGATATCTACTGGGTGCAACATCCACGGTGCAAGGTGCAAGATCCATCCGAAATGGCGAAACAGTGCGATACGACTTATAGAAATGGGTGAATGGATTTGAAATGGAATAGTACCATGGTGCACCACTCGCCAGCGATGGTGAATCGAAAACAAGCCACAGTAATCCCGTTTTACCGTAAAAATTCACATGTCGAAAAAACGAAGGGTAAAAAACTTACGAGACCCGATTGAGATTCGGGTTGCCCTTTTTGAGCATTAATCTATCCGTTGACGGTTGAAAGCTGTCAAAGTCGTAGAACTCATCGAGGCCTTCATTTTGACAGGTTATGGTTCCCGTAACCCTAAACGAGCCAGAAGTTATGGCCGTCCGAATAATCGATATCTACAAGGTGCAACGTCCACAGTGCAAGGTGCAACATCTGTCCGAAATGGCGATACAGTGCCGTACGAATTTTCGAAATGCGTGCTTGGATTTGAAACGGAACAGTACCATGGTGCACCACTCTCCAGCGATTGTGAATCGAAGACGAGCCACGGTAATCCGGTTTTACCGTAAAAATCCACGTGTCAAAAAAACGAAGGGTAAAAAACTTACGTGACCCGATTGAGGTTTGGGTTGTCCTTTTTGGTTATTAATCTATCCGTTGACGGCTAAGAGCTGTCAAAGCCATATAACTCATCGAGGCCTTCGTTATGACTGGTTATGGCTCCCGTAACTCTAAACGAGCCAAAAGTTATGGCCGTTCGAATAATCGATATCTACAGGGTGCAACATCCACGGTGCAAGGTGCAACATCCGTCCGAAATGGCGAAACAGTGCCGTACGACTTTTAGAAATGCGTGCTTGGATTTGAAACGAAAGAGTACCATGGTGCACCACTCTCCAGCAATGGTGAATCGAAGACAAGCCACGGTAATCTCGTTTTACCGTAAAAATCCACGTGTCGAAAAAACGAAGGGTAAAAAACTTGCGAGACCCAATTGAGATTCGGGTTGTCCTTTTTGAGCATTAATCTATCCGTTGACGGTTGAAAGCTGTCAAACCTGTAGAACTCATCGAGGCCTTCGTTTTGACAGGTTACGGCTCTCGTAACTCTAATCGAGCCAGAAGTTATGGCCGTTCAAATAGTCGATATCCACATGGTGCAACATCCACGGTGCAAGGTGCAACATCAGTCCGAAATGGCGAAACAGTGTCGTACGAATTTTAGAAATGCGTGCTTGGATTTGAGACAGAACAGTACCATGGTGCACCACTCTCCAGCCATTGTGAATCAAAGACGAGCCACGGTAATCCCGTTTTACCGTAAAAATCCACGTGTCGAAAAAACGAAGGGTAAAACACTTGCAAGACCCGATTGAGATTCGGGTTGTCCTTTTTGGGCATTAATCTATCCGTTGACGGCTGAGAGCTGTCAAAGCCGTAGAACTCATTGAGGCCTTCGTTTTGACAGGTTATGGCTCTCGTAACTCTAAACGAGCCAGAAGTTATGGTCGTCCGAATAATCGATACCTACAGGGTGCAACATCCATGGTGTAAGGTGCAACATCTGTCCGAAATGGCGAAACAGTGCCGTACGACTTTTATAAATGCGTGCTTGGATTTGAAACGGAACAGTACTTGGTGCACCACTCTCCAGCGATGGTAAATCGAAGACGAGCCACGGTAATCCCGTTTTACCGTAAAAATCCACGTGTCAAAAAAACGAAGGGTAAAAAATTTACTTTACCCGATTGAGATTCGGGTTGTCCTTTTTGGGCATTAATACATCCGTTGACGGCTGAAAGCTGTCGAAGCCGTAGAACTCATCGAGGCCTTCGTTTTGTCTTGTTATGGCTCCCGTAACTCTAATCGAGCGAGAAGTTATGGCCGTCCGAATAATCGATATCTACAGGGTGCAGCATCCACGGCGCAAGGTGCAACGTCCGTCCGAAATGGCGAAACAGTGCCGTACGACTTTTAGAAATGCGTGCATGGATTTGAAACGAAACAGTACCGTGGTGCACCACTCTCTAGCGATGGTGAATCGAAGACGAGCCACGGTAATCCCGTTTTACCGTAAAAATCCACGTGTCGAAAATACGAAGGGTAAAAAACATGCGAGACCCGATTGAGATTCGGGTTGTCCTTTTTGGGCATTAATCTATCCGTTGACGGCTGAGAACTGTCAAAGCCGTAGAACTCAACGAGGCCTTCGTTATCTCAAGTTATGGCTCCCGTAACTCTAAACGAGCCAGAAGTTATGGCCGTCCGAATAATCGATATCTACAGGGTGCAACATCCACGGTGCAAGGTGCAACGTCCGTCCGAAATGGCGAAACAATGCCGTACGACTTTTAGAAATGTGTGCATGGATTTGAAACGGAATAGTACCATGGTGCACCACTCTCCAGCGATGGTGAATCGAAGACGAGCCACGGTAATCCCGTTTTACCGTAAAAATCAACGTGTCGAAAAAAACGAAGGGTAAAAAACTTGCGAGACTCGATTCCGATTCGGGTTGTCCTTTTTGAGCATTAATCTACCCGTTGACGGTTGAAAGCTGTCAAAGCCATAGAACTCATCGAGGCCTTCGTTTTGATTGGTTATGGCTCCCGTAACTCTAAACGAGCCAGAAGTTACGGCCGTCCAAATAATCGATAGCTACAGGGTGCAACATCCACGGTGCAAGGTGCAACATCCGTCCGAAATGGCGAAACAGTGTCGTACGACTTTTTGAAATGCATGCATGGATTTGAAACGGAACAGTACCATGGTGCACCACTCTCCAGCGATGGTGAATCGAAGACGAGCCACGGTAATCCCGTTTTACCGTAAAAATCCACGTGTCGAAAAAACGAAGGGTAAAAAACTTGCAAGACCCGATTGAGATTCGGGTTGTCCTTTTTGGGCATTAATCTATCCATTGACGGCTGAGAGCTGTCAACGTCGTAGAACTCATCGAGGCCTTCGTTATGACAGGTTATGGCTCCTGTAACTCTAAACGAGCCAGAAGTTATGGCCATCCGAATAATCGATATCTACAGGGTGCAATATCCACGGTGCAAGGTGCAACATCCGTCCGAAATGGCGAAACGGTGCCGTACGAATTTTAGAAATGCGTGCTTGGATTTGAGAACCATGGTGCACCACTCTCCGGCGATAGTTAATCAAAACGAGCCACGGTAATCCCATTTTACCGTAAAAATCCACGTGCCGAAAAAACGAAGGGTAAAAAACTTACGAGACCCGATTGTGATTTGGGTTGTCCTTTTTGGGCATTAATCTATCCGTTGACGGCTGAAAGCTGTCAAACCCGTAGAACTCATCAAGGCCTTCGTTTTGACAGGTTATGGCTCCCGTAACTCTAAACAAGCCAGAAGTTATGGCCGTCCGAATAATCGATATCTACGTGGTGCAACATCCGTCCGAAATGGCGAAACAGTGCCGTACGAATTTTAGAAATGCATGCTTGGATTTGAGATGGAACAGTACCATGGTGCACCACTCTCCAGCGATGGTGAATCGAAGACGAGCCACGGTAATCCCGTTTTACCGTAAAAATCCACGTGTCGAAAAAACGAAGGTAAAAAACTTACGAGACCCGATTGAGATTCGGGTTGTCCTTTTTGGGCATTAATCTATCCGTTGACGGCTGAGAGCAGTCAAAGCCGTAGAACTCATCGAGGCCTTCGTTATGACAGGTTATGGCTCCCGTAACTATAAATGAGCTAGAAGTTATGGCCGTTCAAATAATCGATATCTACATGGTGCAACATCCACGGTGCAAGGTGCAACATCAGTCCGAAATGGCGAAACAGTGTCGTACGAATTTTAGAAATGCGTGCTTGGATTTGAGGCGGAACAGTACCATGGTGCACCACTCTCCAGCGATGGTGAATCGAAGACGAGCCACGGTAATCCCGTTTTACCGTAAAAATCCACGTGTCGAAAAAACGAAGGGTAAAAAACTTACGTGACCTGATTGAGATTCGGGTTGTCCTTTTTGGGCATAAATATATCCGTTGACCGCTGAAAGCTGTCAAAGCCGTAGAACTCATCGAGACCTTCGTTTTGACTGATTATGGCTTCCCTAACTCTAAACGAGCCAGAAGTTATGGCCGTCCGAATAATCGATATCCACAGGGTGCAACATCCACGGTGCAAGGTGCAACATCCGTCCGAAATGGCAAAACAGTGCCGTACGAATTTTTGAAATGCGTGCTTGGATTTCAGACGGAACAATACCATCGTGCACCACTCTCCAGCGATGGTGAATCGAAGACGAGCCACGGTAATCCCGTTTTACCGTAAAAATCCACGTGTCGAAAAAACGAAGGGTAAAAAACTTGCGAGACCCGATTGAGATTCGGGTTGTCCTTTTTGGGCATTAATCTATCTGTTGACGGCTGAGAGCTGTCAAAGCCGTAGAACTCATCGAGACTTTCGTTATGACAGGATATGGCCCCCGTAACTCAAAACGAGCCAGAAGTTATGGCTGTCCGAATAATCGATATCTACAGGGTGCAACATCCGTCCGAAATGGCGAAACAGTGTCGTACGACTTTTAGAAATGCGTGAATGGATTTGAAACGGAACAGTACCATGGTGCACCACTCTCCAGCGATGGTGAATCGAAGACGAGCCACAGTAATCCCGTTTTACCATAAAAATCCACGTGTCGAAAAAACGAAGGGTAAAAAATTTGCGAGACCCGATTGAGATTCGGGTTGTTCTTTTCGATCATTAATCTATCCGTTGACGGTTGAAAGCTGTCAAAACCGTAGAACTCATCGAGGCCTTCGTTATGATAGGTTATGGCTCCCGTAACACTAAATGAGCCAGAAGTTATGGCCGTCCGAATAATCGATATCTACAGGGTGCAACATCCACGGTGCAAGGTGCAACATCTGTCCGAAATGGCGAAACAGTGCCGTACGACTTTTAGAAATGCGTGCTTGGATTTGAAACGGAACAGTACTTGGTGCACCACTCTCCAGCAATGGTAAATCGAAGACGAGCCATGGTAATCCCGTTTTACCATAAAAATCGACGCGTCGAAAAAACGAAGGGTAAAAAACTTACGTGACCCGATTGAGATTCGGGTTGTCCTTTTTGGGCATTAATATATCCGTTGACGGCTAAAAGCTGTCAAAGCTGTAGAATTCATCGAGGCCTTCGTTTTGACTGGTTATGGCTCCCGTAACTCTAAACGAGCCAAAAGTTATGGCCGTTCGAATAATCGATATCTACAGGGTGCAACATCCACGGTGCAAGGTGCAACATCCGTCCGAAATGGCGAAACATTGCCGTACGACTTTTAGAAATGCGTGTATGTATTTGAAACGAAACAGTACCATGGTGCACCACTCTCCAGCAATGGTGAATCGAAGACGAGCCACGGTAATCCCGTTTTACCGTAAAAATCCACGTTTCGAAAAAACGAAGGGTAAAAACTTGCGAGACCTGATTGAGATTTGAGTTGTCCTTTTTGGGCATTAATCTATCCGTCGACAGCTGAGAGCAGTCAAAGCCGTAGAACTCATCGAGGTCTTCGTTATGACGGGTTATGGCTCCCGTAACTCTAAATGAGCCAGAAGTTATGGCCGTCCGAATAATCGATATCTACAGGGTGCAACATCCACGGTGCAAGGTGCAACATCCGTCCGAAATGGCGAAACAGTGCCGTACGACTTTTAGAAATGCGTGCATGGATTTGAAACGAAAAAGTACCATGGTGCACTACTCTCCAGCGATGGTGAATCGAAGATGAGCCACGGTAATCCCGTTTTACCGTAAAAATCCACGGTTCGAAAAAACGAAGGGTAAAAAACTTACGTGACCCGATTGAGATTCGGGTTATCCTTTTTGGGAATTAATATATCTGTTGATTTCTGAAAGCTGTCAAAGCCGTAGAACTCATCGAGGCCTTTGTTTTGACTAGTTATGGCTCCCGTAAATCTAAACGAGCCAGAAGTTATGGCCGTCCGAATAATCGATATCTACAGGGTGCAACATCCACGGTGCAAGGTGCAACATCCGTCCGAAATGGAGCCGTACGACTTTTAGAAATGCGTGTATGGATTTGAATCGAAACAGTACCATGGTGCACCGCTCCCCAGCGATGGTGAATCGAAGACGAGCCACGGTAATCCCGTTTTACCGTAAAAATCCACGTGTCGAAAAAAGGAAGGGTAAAAAACTTGCGAGACCCGATTGAGATTCGGGTTGTCCTTTTTGGGCATTAACCTATCCGTTGACGGCTGTGAGCTTTCAAAGCCGTAGAACTCATTGAGGCCTTCGTTATGACAGTTTATGGCTCCCGTAACTCTAAACGAGCCAGAAGTTATGGCCGTCTGAATAATCGATATCTACAGGGTGCAATATCCACGGTGCAAGGTGCAACATCCGTCCGAAATGGCGAAACAGTGCCGTACGAATTTTAGAAATGCGTGCTTGGATTTGAGACGGAACAGTACCATGGTGCACCACTCTCCAGTGATGGTTAATCGAAGACGAGCCACGGTAATCCCGTTTTACCGTAAAAATCCACGTGCCGAAAAAACGAAGGGTAAAAAACTTACGAGACCCGATTGAGCTTCGGGTTTTCCTTTTTGGGCATTAATCTATTCGTTGACGGCTGAAAGCGGTCAAAGCTGTAGAACTCATCGAGGCCTTCGTTTTGACCGGTTATGGCTCCCGCAACTCTAAACGAGCCAGAAGTTATGGCCGTTCAAATAATCGATATCTACATGGTGCAACATCCACGGTGCAAGGTGCAACATCAGTCCGAAATGGCGAAACAGTGTCGTACGAATTTTAGAAATGGTGTAAAATCCACGAGTCGATAAAACGAAGGGTAAAAAACTTACGTGACCCGATTGAGATTCGGGTTGTCCTTTTTGGGCATCAATATATACGTTGACTGCTGAAAGCTGTCAACACCGTAGAACTCATCGAGGCCTTCGTTATGACTGGTTATGGCTCCCGTAACTCTAAACGAGCCAGAAGTTATGGCCGTCCGAATAATCGATATCTACAGGGTGCAACATCCACGATGCTAGGTCATCCGTCCGGAATGGCGAAACAGTGCCGTACGACTTTTAGAAATGCGTGCATGGATTTGAAATGAAACAGTACCATGGTGCACCACTCTTCAGCGATGGTGAATCGAAGACGAGCCACGGTAATCCCGTTTTACCGTAAAAATCCACATGTCGAAAAAACAAAGGGTAAAAAACTTGCGAGACCCGATTGAGATTCGGGTTGTCCTTTTTGGGCATTAATCTATCCTTTGACGGCTGAGAACAGTCAAAGCCGTAGAACTCATCGAGGCCTTCGTTATCACAGGTTATGGCCCCCGTAACTCTAAACGAGCCAGAAGTTATGGCCGTCCGAATAATCGATATCTACAGGGTGCAACATCCACGGTGCAAGGTGCAACATCCGTCCAAAATGGCGAAACAGTGTCGTACGATTTTTAGAAATGCGTGCATGGATTTGAAACGGAACAGTACCATGGTGCACCACTCCCCAGCGATGGTAAATCGAAGACGAGCCACGGTAATCCCGTTTTACCGTAAAAATCCACGTGTCGAAAAAACGAAGGGTAAAAAACTTGCGAGACCCGATCGAGATTCGGATTGTCCTTTTTGGGCATTAACCTATCCGTTGATGGTTGAGAGCTGTCAAAGCCGTAGAACTCATCGAGGCCTTCGTTATGACAGGTTATGGTCCCGTAACTCTAAACGAGCCAGAAGTTATGGCCGTCCGAATAATCGATATCTACAGGGTGCAACATCCACGGTGCAAGGTGCAACATCCGTCCGAAATAGCGAAACAATGCCGTACGAATTTTAGAAATGCGTGCTTGGATTTGAGATGGAACAGTACCATGGTGCACCACTCTCCAGCGATGGTTAATCCAAGACGAGCCCCGGTAATCCCGTTTTACCGTAAAAATCCACGTGTCGAAAAAACGAAGGGTAAAAAATTTACGTAGCCCGATTGAGAGTCGGGTTGCCCTTTTTGGGCATTAATCTATCTGTTGACAGCTGAAAGCTATCAAAGCCGTAGAACTCATCGAGGCCTTCATTTTTATAGGTTATGGCTCCCGTGCCTCTAAATGAGCCAAAAGTTATGGCCGTCCGAATAATCGATATCTACAGGGTGCAACATCCACGGTGCAAGGTGCAACATCCGTCCGATATGGCAAAACAGTGTCGTACGAATTTTAGAAATGCGTGCTTGGATTTGAGACGGAACAGTACCATGGTGCGCTACTCTCCAGCAACGGTTAATCGAAGACGAGCCACGGTAATCCCGTTTTACCGTAAAAATCCACGTGTTGAAAAAACGAACGGTAAAAAACTTACGAGACCTGATTGAGATTCGGGTTGTCCTTTTTGGGAATTAATCTATCCGTTGACGGTTGAAAGCTATCAAAGCCGTTGAACTCATTGTTTCCTTTGTTTTGACAGGTTATGGCTCCTGTAACTCTAAACGAGCCAGAAGTTACGGCCGTCCAAATAATCGGTATCTACAGGGTGCAACATCCACGGTGCAAGGTGCAACATCCGTCCGAAATGGCGAAACAGTGCCGTACGACTTTTAGAAATGCGTGCATGGATTTGAGACGGAACAGTACCATGGTGCACCACTCTCCAGCGATGGTGAATCGAAGACGAGCCACGGTAATCCCGTTTTACCGTAAAAATCCACGTGTCGAATAAACGAAGGGTAAAAAACTTACAAGACCCGTTTGAGATTCGGGTTGTCCTTTTTAGGCATTAATATATCCGTTGACGGTTGAAAGCTGTCAAAGCCGTAGAACTCATCGAGGCCTTCGTTTTGACTGGTTATGTCTCTCGTAACTCTAAACAAGCCAAAGTTATGGCCGTCCGAATAATCGATATCTACAGGGTGCAACATCCACAGTGCAAGGTGCAACATCCGTCAGAAATGGCGTAACAGTGCCGTACGACTTTTTTAAATGCTTGTATGGATTTGAAACGAAACAGTACCATGGTGCACCACTCTCTAGCAATGGTGAATCGAAGACGAGCCACGGTAATCCCGTTTTACCGTAAAAATCCATGTGTCGAAAAAACGAAGGGTAAAAAACTCGGGAGACCTGATTGAGATTCGGGTTGTCGTTTTTGGACATAAATCTATCCGTTGACGGCTGAGAGCTGTCAAAGCCGTAGAACACATCGAGGCCTTCGTTATGACAGGTTATGGCTCCCGTAACTCTAAACGAGCCAGAAGTTATGGCCATCCGAATAATCGATATCCACAGGGTGCAACATCCACGGTGCAAGGTGCAACATCCGTCCGCAATGGTGAAACAGTGTCGTACGACTTTAAGAAGTGCGTGTATGGATTTGAAACGGAACAGTACCATGGTGCACCACTCTCCAGCGATGGTTAATCGAAGACGAGCCACGGAAATCCCGTTTTACCGTAAAAATCCACGTGTCGAAAAAACGAAGGGTAAAAAACTTACCAGACCCGATTGAGATTCGGGTTGTCCTTTTTGGGAATTAATCTATCCGTTGATGGATGAGAGCTGTCAAAGCCATAGAACTCATCGAGGCCTTCGTTTTGGCTTGTTATGGCTCCCGTAACTCTTAACGAGACAGAAGTTATGGCCATCCGAATAATCGATATCTATAGGGTGCAACATCCACGGTACAAGGTGCAACATCCGTCCGAAATGGCGAAACAGTGCCGTACGACTTTTAGAAATGCGTGTACGGATTTCAAACGAAACATTACCATGGTGCACCACTCTCCGGCGATGGTGAATCGAAGACGAGCCACGGTAATCTTGTTTTACCGTAAAAATCCACGTGTCGAAAAAACGAAGGGTAAAAAACTTGCGAGACCCGATTGAGATTCGGGTTGTCCTTTTTGGGCATTAATCTATTCGTTGATGGCTGAGAGCTGTCAAAGCCGTAGAACTCAACGAGGCCTTCGTTATGACGGGTTATGGCTCCGGTAACTCTAAACGAGCCAGAAGTTATGTCTGTCCGAATAATCGATATCTACAGGGTGCAACATCCACGGTGCAGGTGCAACATCCGTCCGATATGGCAAAATAGTGCCGTACGAATTTTAGAAATGCGTGCTTGTATTTGAGATGGAACAGTACCATAGTGCACCACTCTCCAGCGACGGTTAATCGAAGACGAGCCACGGTAATCCCGTTTTACCGTAAAAATCCACGTGTCGAAAAAACGAAGGGTAAAAAACTTACGAGACCCGATTGAGATTCGGGTTGTCCTTTTTGGGCATTAATCTATCCATTGACGGCTGAAAGCTATCAAAGCCGTAGAACTCATCGTTTCCTTCGTTTTGACACGTTATGGCTCCCGTAACTCTAAACGAGCCAGAAGTTATGGCCGTCCGAATAATCGATATCTACAGGGTGCAACATCCATGGTGCAAGGTGCAACATCCGTCCGAAATGGCGAAACAGTGCCGTACGACTTTTAGAAATGCGTGCATCGATTTGAGACGGAACAGTACCATGGTGCACCACTCCAGCGATGGTGAATCGAAGCCGAGCCACGGTAATCCCGTTTTACCGTAAAAATCCACGTGTCGAATAAACGAAGGGTAAAAAACTTACATGACCCGTTTGAGATTCGGGTTGTCCTTTTTAGGCATTAATTTATCCGTTGACGGCTGAAAGCTGTCAAAGCCGTAGAACTCATCGAGGCCTTCGTTTTGACTGGTTATGTCTCTCGTAACTCTAAAGAGCCAAAGTTATGGCCGTCCGAATAATCGATATCTACAGGGTGCAACATCCACAATGCAAGGTGCAACATCCATCCGAAATGGCGAAACAGTGCCGTACGACTTTTAGAAATGCGTGTATGGATTTGAAACGATACAGTACCATGGTGCACCACTCTCTAGCGATAGTGAATCGAAGACGAGCCACAGTAATCCCGTTTTACCGTGAAAATCCACGTGTCGAAAAAACGAAGGGTAAAAAACTCGCGAGACCCGATTGAGATTCGGGTTGTTGTTTTTGGGCATAAATCTATCCGTTGACGGCTGAGAACTGTCAAAGCCGTAGAACTCATCGAGGCCTTCGTTATGACAGGTTATGGCTCCCGTAACTCTAAACGAGACAGAAGTTATGGCCATCTGAATAATCGATATCTACAGGGTGCAACATCCAGGGTGCAAGGTGCAACATCCGTCCGCAATGGCGAAACAGTGTCGTACGACTTTAAGAAATGCGTGTATGGATTTGAAACGGAACAGTACCATGGTGCACCACTCTCCAGCGATGGTTAATCGAAGACGAGCCACGGAAATCCCGTTTAACCGTAAAAATCCACGTGTCGAAAAAACGAAGGGTAAAAAACTTACGTGACCCGATTGAGATTCGAGTTGTACTTTTTGGGAATTAATCTATCCGTTGACGGCTGAGAGCTGTCAACGCCGTAGAACTCATCGAGGCCTTCGTTTTGACTGGTTATGGCTCCCGTAACTCTAAACGATCCAGAAGTTATGGCCGTCCGAATAATCGATATCTACAGGGTGCAACAACCACGGTGCAAGGTGCAACATCCGTCCTAAATGGCGAAACAGTGCCGTACGACTTTAAGAAATGCGTGTACGGATTTGAAACAAAACAGTACCATGGTGCACCACTCTCAAGCGATGTAGAATCGAAGACGAGCCACGGTAATCCCGTTTTACCGTAAAAATCCACGTGTCGAAAAAACGAAGGGTAAAAAACTTGCGAGACCCGATTTAGATTCGGGTTGTCCTTTTTGGGCATTAATGTATTCGTTGACGGAAAAGAGCTGTCAAAGCCGTAGAACTCATCGAGGCCTTCGTTATGAAAGGTTATGGCTCCCATAACTCAAAACGAGCCAGAAGTTATGGCCGTCCGAATAATTGATATCTACAGGGTGCAACATCCACGGTGGAAGGTGCAACATCCATCGAAAATGGCGAAACAGTGCCGTACGACTTTTAGAAATGCGTGCATGGATTTGTAACGGAACAGTACCATGATGCACCACTCTACAGCGACAGCGAAGACGAGCCACGGTAATCCCGTTTTACCGTAAAAATCCACGTGTCGAAAAAACGAAGGGTAAAAAATTTACGTGGCCCGATTGAGATTCGTGTTGTCATTTTTTGGCATTAATCTATCCGTTGATGGCTGAAAGCTTTCAAAGCCATAGAACTCATCGAGGTCTTCATTTTGACAGGTTATGGCTCCTGTAACTCTAAACGAGCCAGAAGTTATGGCCGTCCGAATAATCGATATCTAAAGGGTGCAACATCCACGGTGCAAGGTGCAACATCCGTCCGAAATGGCAAAACAGTGCCGTACGAATTTTAGAAATGCGTGCTTGGATTTGAGATGGAACAGTACCATGGTGCACCACTCTCCAGCGATGGTTAATCGAAGACGAGCCACGGTAATCCCGTTTTACCGTAAAAATCCACGTGTCGAAAAAACGAAGGGTAAAAAACTTACGAGACCCGATTGAGATTCGGGTTGTCCATTTTGGACATTAATCTATCCGTTGACGGTTGAAAACTGTCAAAGCTGTAGAACTCATCGTTTCCTTCGTTTTGACAGATTATGGCTCACGTAACTCAAAACGGGCCAGAAGTTATGGCCGTCCGAATAATCGATATCTACAGGGTGCAACATCCACGGTGCAAGGTGCAACATCGGTCCGAAATGGCGAAACAGTGCCGTACGACTTTTAAAAATGCGTGCATGGATTTGAGACGGAACAGTACCATGGTGCACCGCTCTCCAGCAATGGTGAATCGAAGACGAGCCACGGTAATCCCGTTTTACCGTAAAAATCCACGTGTCGAATAAACGAAGGGTAAAAAACTTACGTGACCCGATTGAGATTCGGGTTGCCCTTTTTAGGCATTAATATATCCTTTGACGGCTGAGAGCTATTAAAGCCGTAGAACTCATCGAGGCTTTCATTATGACAGGTTATGGCTCCCGTAACTCTAAACGAGCCAGAAGTTAGGGCCATCCGAATAATCGATATCTACAGGGTGCAACATCCACGGTGCAAGGTGCAACATCTGTCCGAAATGGCGAAATTGTGCCGCACGACTTTAAGAAATGCGTGTATGGATTTGAAACGGAACAGTACCGTGGTGCACCACTCTCAAGCGATGGTTAATCGAAGACGAGCCACGGTGATCCCATTTTACCGTAAAAATCCACGTGTTGAAAAAACGAAGGGTAAAAAACTTACGTGACCCGATTGAGATTCGGGTTTTCCTTTTTGGGAATTAATCTATCCGTGAACGGCTGAGAGCTATCAAAGCCGTAGAACTCATCGAGACCTTCGTTTTGACTGGTTATGGCTTCCGTAACTCTAAACGAGCCAGAATTAATGGCCGTCCGAATAATCGATATCTACAGGGTGCAACATCCACAGTGCAAGGTGCAACATCCGTCCAAAATGGCGAAACAGTGCCGTACGACTTTTAGAAATGCGTGTATCGATTTGAAATGAAACAGTACCTTGGTGCACCACTCTGCAGCGATGGTGAATCGAAGACGAGCCACGGTAATCCCGTTTTACCGTAAAAATCCACGTGTCGAAAAAACGAAGGGTAAAAAACTTGCGAGACCCGATTGAGATTCCGGTTGTCCTTTTTAGGCATTAATCTATTCGTTGACGGCTGAGAGCTGTCAAAGCCGTAGAACTCATCGAGGCCTTCGTTATGACAGGTTATGGCTCCCGTAACTCTAAACGAGCCAAAAGTTATGACCGTCCGAATAATCGATATCTACAGGGTGCAACATCCACGGTGAAAGGTGCAACATCCGTCCGAAATGGCGAAACAGTGCTGTACGACTATTAGAAATGCGTACATGGATTTGAAACGGAACATTACATGGGGCACCACTCTCCAGCGATGGTGAATCGAAGACGAGCCACGGTAATCCCGTTTTACCGTAAAAATCCACGTGACGAAAAAACGAAGGGTAAAAAATTTACGTGGCCCGATTGAGATTCGGCTTGTCATTTTTGGGCATTAATCTATCCGTTGACGGCTGAAAGCTGTCAAAGCCGTAGAACTCATCGATGCCTTTGTTTTGACAGGTTATGGCTCCCGTAATTCTAAACGATCCAGAAGTTATGGCCGTCCGAATAATCGAGATCTACAGGGTGCGCCATCCACGGTGCAAGGTGCAACATCCATCCGAAATGGCAAAACATTGTCGTACGAATTTTAGAAATGCATGCTTGGATTTGAGATGGAACACTACCATGGTGCACCACTCTCAAGCGAAGGTTAATCGAAGAAGAGCCACGGTAATCCCGTTTTACCGTAAAAATCCACGTGTCGAAAAAACGAAGGGTAAAAAACTTACGAGACCCGATTGAGATTCGGGTGGTCCTTTTTGGGCATTAATCTATCCGTTGACGGCTAAAAGCCGTCAAAGCCGAAGAACTCATCGAGTCCTTCATTTTGACAGGTTATGGCTCCCGTAACTCTAAACGAGCCAGAAGTTATGGCCGTTCGTATAATCGATATCTACATGGTGCAACATCCACGGTGCAAGGTGCAACATCAGTCCGAAATGGCGAAACAGTGCCGTACGAATTTTAGAAATGCATGCTTGGATTTGAGATGGAACAGTACCATGGTGTACCACTCTCCAGCGATGGTGAATCGAAGATGAGCCACGGTAATCCTGTTTTATCGTAAAAATCTACGTGTCGAAAAAACGAAGAGTAAAAAACTTATGTGACCCGATTGAGATTCGGGTTGTCCTTTTTAGGCATTAATATATCCGTTGACGGCTGAAAGCTGTCAAAGCCGTAGAACTCATCGAGGCCTTCGTTTTGACTGGTTATGGCTCCCGTAAATCTTAGCGAACTAGAAGTTATGGCCATTCGAATAATCGATATCTACAGGGTGCAACATCCACGGTGCAAGGTGCAACATCTGTCCGAAATTGCGAAACAGTGCCGTACGACTTTAAGAAACGCGTGTATGGATTTGAAATGGAACAGTACCATGGTGCACCATTCTCCAGCGATGGTTAATCGAAGACGAGCCACGGTAATCCCGTTTTACCGTAAAAATCCACGTGTCGAAAAAAACGAAGGGTAAAAAACTTACGTGACCCGATTGAGATTTGGGTTGTCCTTTTTGGGAATTAATCTATCCGTTGACGGCTGAGAGTTGTCAAAGCCATAGAACTCATCGAGGCCTTCGTTTTGGCAGGTTATGGCTCCTGTAACTCTAAACGAGCCAGAAGTTATGGCCGTCCGAATAATCGATATCTACAGGGTGCAACATCCACGGTGCAAGGTGCAACATCCGTCCGAAATGGCGAAACAGTGCCGTATGACTTTTAGAAATGCGTGTATGGATTTGAAATGAAACAGTACCATGGTGCACCACTCTCCAGCGATGGTGAATCGAAGACGATCCACGGTAATCCCGTTTTACCATAAAAATCCACGTGTCGAAAAAACGAAGGGTAAAAAACTTGCGAGACCCGATTGAGATTCGGGTTGTCCTTTTTGGGAATTAATCTATCCGTTGACGGCTGAGAGCTGTCAAAGCCGTAGAACTCATCGAGGCCTTCGTTACGACAGGTTATGGCTCCCGTAACTCTAAACGAGCCAGAAGTTATGGCCGTCCGAATAATCGATATCTACAGGTTGCAACATCCACGGTGCAAGGTGAAACATCCGTCCGAAATGGCGAAACAGTGTCGTACGACTTTTAGAAATGCGTGTATGGATTTTAAACGGAACAATACCATGGTGCACCACTCTCCAGCGATGGTGAATCGAAGACGAGCCACGGTAATCCCGTTTTACCATAAAAATCCAAGTGTCGAAAAAACGAAGGGTAAAAAACTTACGTGACCCTATTGAGATTCGGGTTGTCCTTTTTGGGCATTAATACATCCGTTGACGGCTGAAAGCTGTCAAAGCCGTAGAACTCATCGAGGCCTTCGTTTTGACTGGTTATGGATCCCGTAACTCTAAACGAGCCAGAAGTTATGGCCGTCCGAATAATCGATATCTACACGGTGCGACATCCACGGTGAAAGGTGCAACATCCGTCCGTAATGGAAAAACAGTGCGTACGACTTTTAGAAATGCGTGTATGGATTTAAAACAAAACAGTACCATGGTGCACCACTCTCCAGCGATGGTGAATCGAAGACAAGCCACGGTAATCCCGTTTTACCGTAAAAATCCACGTGTCGAAAAAACGAAGGGTAAAAAACTTGCGAGACCCGATTGAGATTCGGGTTGTCTTTTTGGGCATTAATCTATCCGTTGACGACTGAGAGCTGTCAAAGCCTTAGAACCAATCGAGGCCTTAGTTTTGACAGGTTATGGCTCCCGTAACTCTAAATGAGCCAGAAGTTATGGTCGTCCGAATAATCGATATCTACAGGGTGCAACATCCACAGTGCAAGGTGCAACATCCGTCCGAAATGGCGAAACAGTGCCGTACGACTTTTCGAAATGCGTGTATGGATTTGAAATGAAATAGTACCTTGGCGCACCACTCTCCAGCGATGGTGAATCGAAGACGAGCCACGGTAATCCCGTTTTACCGTAAAAATCCACGTGTTGAAAAAACGAAGGGTAAAAAACTTACGTGACCCGATTGAGATTCGGGTTGTCCTTTTTTGGGCATTAATATATCCATTAACGGTTGAAAGCTTCAAAGCCGTAGAACACATCGAGTCCTTCGTTTTGACTGGTTATGGCTCCCGTAACTCTAAACGACCAGAAGTTATGGCCGTCCGAATAATCAATATCTACAGGGTGCAACATCCACGGTGAAAGGTGCAACATCCGTCCGAAATGGCGAAACAGTGCCGTACGACTTTTAGAAATGCGTGCACGGATTTGAAATGAAACCATACCGTGGTGCACCACTCTCCAGCGATGGCAAATCGAAGACGAGCCACGGTAATCCCGTTTTACCGTAAAAATCCACGTGTCGAAAAAACGAAGGGTAAAAAACTTACGAGACCCGATTGAGATTCGAGTTGTCCTTTTTGGGCATTAATCTATCCATTGACGGCTGAAAGCTGTCAAAGCCGTAGATCTCGTCGAGGCCTTCGTTTTGACAGGTTATGCCTACCGTAACTCTAAACGAGCCAGAAGTTATGGCCGTCCGTATAATCAATATCTACAGGGTGCAACATCCACGGTGCAAGGTGCAGCATCCGTCCGAAATGGCAAAACAGTGCGTACGACTTTTAGAAATGCGTGTATGGATTTAAAACGAAACAGTACCATGGTGCACCACTCACCAGCGATGGTGAATCGAAGACAAGCCACGGTAATCCCGTTTTACCGTAAAAATCCACGTGTCGAAAAAACGAAGGGTAAAAAACTTGCGAGACCCGATTGAGATTCGGGTTGTCCTTTTTGGGCATTAATCTATCCGTTGACGACTGAGAGCTGTCAAAGCCTTAGAACTCATCGAGGCCTTCGTTTTGACAGGTTATGGCTCCCGTAACTCGAAACGAGCCAGAAGTTATGGCCGTCCGAATAATCAATGTCTACAGGGTTTAACATCCATGGTGCAAGGGGCAACATCCGTCCGAAATGGCGAAACAGTGCCGTACGAATTTTAGAAATGCGTGCTTGGATTTGAAACGGAACAGTGCCATGGTGCACCACTCTCTAGCGATGGCGAATCGAAGACGAGCCACGGTAATCCCGTTTTACCGTAAAAATCCACGTGTCGAAAAAACGAAGGGTAAAAAACTTATGAGACCCGATTGAGATTCGGGTTGTCATTTTTGGGCATTAGTCTATCCGTTGACGGCTGAAAGCTGCCAAAGCCGTAGAACTCATCGAGGCCTTCGTTTTGACAGTTATGGCTCCCGTAACTCTAAACGAGCCAGAAGTTATGGCCGTCCGAATAATCGAGATCTATAGGGTGCAACATCCACGGTGCAAGGTGCAACATCCGTCCGAAATGGAAAAACAGTGCCGTACGAATTTTAGAAATGCGTGCTTGGAATTGAGACGGAACATTACCATGGTGCACCACTCTCAAGCGAAGGTTAATCGAAAACGAGCCACGGTAATCCCGTTTTACCGTAAAAATCCACGTGGCGAAAAAACGAAGGGTAAAAAACTTACGAGACCCGATTGAGATTCAGGTTGTCCTTTTTAGGCATTAATCTATCCGTTGACGGCTGAAAGCTGTCAAAGCCGTAGAACTCATCGAGGCCTTCGTTTTGACATGTTATGGCTCCAGTAACTCTAAACGAGCAGAAGTTATGGCCGTTCATATAATCGATATCTACATGGTGCAACATCCACGGTGCAAGGTGCAACATCAGTCCGTAATGGCGAAACAGTGCCGTACGAATTTTAGAAATGTCTGCGTGGATTTTAGACAGAAAAGTACCATGGTGCACCACTCTCCAGCGATGGTGAATCGAAGACGAGCCATGGTAATCCCATTTTACCGTAAAAATCTACGTGTCGAAAAAACGAAAGGTAAAAAACTTACGTGACCCGATTGAGATTCGGGTTGTCCTTTTTGGGCATTAATATATCCGTTGACGGCTAAAAGCTGTCGAAGCCGTTGAACTCAACGAGGCCTTCGTTTTGACTGGTTATGGCTCCCGTAACTCTAAACAAGCCAGAAGTTATGGCCGTGCGAATAATCGATATCTACAGGGTGCAACATCCATGGTGCAAGGTGCAACATCCGTCCGAAATGGCGAAACCGTACCGTACGACTTTTAGAAATGTGTGTATGGATTTGAAATGAAACATACCATGGTGCACCACTCTCTAGCGATGGTGAATCGAAGACGAGCCACGGTAATCCCGTTTTACCGTAAAAATCCACGTGTCGAAAAAACGAAGGGTAAAAAACTTGCGAGACCCGATTGAGATTCGGGTTGTCGTTTTTGGGCATTAATCTATCCGTTAACGGCTGAGAGCTGTCAAAGCCGTATAACTCATCAAGGCCTTCGTTATGACAGGTTATGGATCGCGTAACTCTAAACGAGCCAGAAGTTATGGCCATCCGAATAATCGATATCTACATGGTGCAACATCCACGGTGCAAGGTGCAACATCCGTCCGAAATGGCGAAACAGTGTCGTAGGACTTTAAGAAATGCGTGTATGGATTTGAAATGGAACAGTACCATGGTGCACCACTCTCCAGTGATGGTTAATCGAAGACGAGCCACGGTAATCCCGTTTTACCATAAAAATCCACGTGTCGAAAAAACGAAGGGTAAAAAACTTACGTGACCCGATTGAGATTCGTGTTGTCCTTTATAGGAATTAATCTATCCGTTGATGGCTGAGAGCTGTCAAAGCCGTATAAATCATCGAGGCCTTCGTTTTGACAGGTTATGGCTCCCGTAACTCTAAACGAGCCAGAAATTAGGGTCGTCCGAATAATCGATATCTACAAGGTGCAACATCCACGGTGCAAGGTGCAACATCCGTCCGAAATGGCGAAACAGCGCCGTACGACTTGTAGAAATGCGTGTATGGATTTGAAAAAAAAAAGTACCATGGTGCACCACTCTCCAGCGATGGTGAATCGAAGACGAGCCACGGTAATCCCTTTTTCCCGTAAAAATCCACGTGTCGAAAAAACGAAGGGTAAAAAACTTGCGAGACCCGATTGAGATTCGGGTTGTCCTTTTGGGCATTAATCTATCCATTGACGGCTGAGAGCTGTCAAAGCCGTAGAACTCATCGAGGCCTTCGTTATGACAGGTTATGGATCCCGTAACTCTAAACGAGCCAGAAGTTATGGCCATCCGAATAATCGATATCTACATGGTGCAATATCCACGGTGCAAGGTGCAACATCCGTCCGAAATGGCGAAACAATATCGTACGACTTTAAGAAATGCGTGTATGGATTTGAAACGGAATAGTACCATGGTGCACCACTCTCCAGCGATGGTGAATCGAAGACGAGCCACGGTAATCCCGTTTTACCGTAAAAATCCACGTGTCGAAAAAACGAAGGGTAAAAAACTTGCGAGACGCGATTGAGATTCGGGTTGTCCTTTTTGGGCATTAATATATCCGTTGACGGCTGAAAGAAGTCAGCCGTAGAACTTATCGGGGCCTTCGTTTTGACAGGTTTTGGCTCCCGTAACTCTAAACGAGCCAGAAGTTATGGCCGTCCGAATAATCGATATATACAGGGTGCAACATCCACGGTGCAAGGTGCAACATCCGTCCGAAATGGCGAAACAGCGCCGTACGACTTTTAGAAATGCGTGTATGGATTTGAAACAAAACAGTACCATGGTGCACCACTCTCCAGCGATGGTGAATCGAAGACGAGCCACGGTAATCCCGTTTAACGTAAAAATCCATGTGTCGAAAAAACGAAGTGTAAAAAACTTGCGAGACCCGATTGAGATTCGGGTTGTCCTTTTTGGGCATTAATCTATCCGTTGACAGCTGAGAGATGTCAAAGCCGTAGAACTCATCGAGGCCTTCGTTATGACAGGTTATGGCTCCCGTAACTCTAAACGAGCGAGAAGTTATGGCCGTCCGAATAATCGATATCTACAGGGTGCAACATCCATGGTGCAAGGTGGAACATCTGTCCGAAATGGCGAAACAGTGTCGTACGACTTTTAGAAATGCGTGCTTGGATTTGAAACGGAACAGTACTTGGTGCACCACTCTCCAGCGATGGTAAATCGAAGACGAGCCACGGTAATCCCGTTTTACCGTAAAAATCCACGTGTCCAAAAAACGAAGGGTAAAAAACTTACGAGACCCGATTGAGATTCGGGTTGTCCTTTTTGGGCATTAATCTATCCGTTGATGGATGAAAGCCGTCGAAGCCGTAGAACTCATCAAGGCCTTCGTTTTGACAGGTTATGGCTCCCGTAACTCTAAACGAGCCAGAAGTTATGGCCGTCCGAATAATCGATATCAACAGGGTGCAACATCCACGGTTCAAGGTGCAACATCCGTCCGAAATGGCGAAACAGTGTCGTACGACTTTTAGAAATGCATGCATGGATTTGAAACAGAATAGTACCACAGTGCACCATTCTCCAGCAATGGTGCATCGAATACGAGCCACGGTAATCCCGTTTTACCATAAAAATCCACGTGTCGAAAAAATGAATGGTAAAAACTTACGAGACCCGATTGAGATTCGGGTTGTCCTTTTTGGGCATTAATCTATCCGTTGATGTCTAAAAGCTGTCAAAGCCGTAGAACTCATCGAGGCCTTCGTTTTGACTGGTTATGGCTTCCGTAACTCTAAACGAGCCAGAAGTTATGGCCGTCCGAATAATCGATATCTACAGAGTGCAATATCCACGGTGCAAGGTGCAACATCCATCCGAAATGGCGAAACAGTGCCGTACGAATTTTAGAAATGCGTGCTTGGATTTGAGACGGAACTATACCATGGTGCACCACTCTCCAGCGATGGTTAATCGAAGATGAGCCAGGTAATCCCGTTTTACCGTAAAAATCCACGTGTCGAAAAAAACGAAGGGTAAAAAACTTACAAGACCCGATTGAGATTCGGGTTGTCCTTTTTGGGCATTAATCTATCCTTTGACGTCTGAAAGCTGACATAGCCGTAGAACTCATCGAGGCCTTCGTTTTGACTGGTTATGGCTCCCGTAACTCTAAACGAGCCAGAAATTATGGCCGTCCGAATAA
The DNA here is from genome assembly GCA_030765085.1 of Allium cepa. NCBI lineage: Eukaryota > Viridiplantae > Streptophyta > Magnoliopsida > Asparagales > Amaryllidaceae > Allium > Allium cepa. The sequence continues at coordinate 39,457,639 of CM060941.1, read as the reverse complement.
TCGATATTTACAGGGTGCAACATCCACGGTGCAAGGTGCAACATCCGTCCGAAATGGCGAAACAGTGCCGTACGACTTTTAGAAATGCGTGTATGGATTTGAAATGAAACAGTACCATGGTGCACCACTCTCCAGCGATGGTGAATCGAAGACGAGCCATGGCAATCCCGTTTTACCGTAAAAATCCACGTGTCGAAAAAACGAAGGGTAAAAAACTTACGAGACCCGATTGAGATTCGGGTTGTCGTTTTTGGGCATTAATCTATCCGTTGATGGCTGAGAGCTGTCAAAGCCGTAGAACTCATCGAGGCCTTCGTTATGACAGGTTATGGCTCCCGTAACTCTAAACGAGCCAAAAGTTATGGCCGTCCGAATAATCGATATCTATAGGGTGCAACATCCACGGTGCATGGTGCAACATCCGTCCGAAATGGCGAAACAGTGTCGTACGACTTTAAGAAATGCGTGCATGGATTTGAAACGGAACAGTACCATGGTGCACCACTCTCCAGCGATGGTTAATCGAAGATGAGCCATGGTAATCCCATTTTACCGTTAAAATTCACGTGTCGAAAAAACGAAGGGTAAAAAACTTACGTGACCCGATTGAGATTCGGGTTGTCCTTTTTGGGCATTAATGTATCCATTGACGGCTGAAAGCTGACAAAGCCATAGAACTCATCGAGTCCTTCGTTTTGACTGGTTATGGCTCCCGTAACTCTAAACGAGCCAGAAGTTATGGCCGTCCGAATAATCAATATCTACAGGGTGCAACATCCACGGTGAAAGGTGCAACATCCGTCCGAAATGGCGAAACAGTGCCGTACGACTTTTCGAAATGCGTGCATGGATTTGAAACGGAACAGTACCATGGCGCACCACACTCCAGCGATGGTGAATCGAAGACGAGCCACGGTAATCCCGTTTTACCGTAAAAATCCACGTGTCGAAAAAACGAAGGGTAAAAAACTTGCGAGACCCGATTGAGATTCGGGTTGTCCTTTTTGGGCATTTATCTATCCGTTGATGGCTGAGAGCTGTACAAGCCGTAGAACTCATCGAGGCCTTCGTTTTGACAGGTTATGGCTCCCGTAACTCGAAACGAGCCAGAAGTTATGGCCGTCCGAATAATCGATGTCTACAGGGTTTAACATCCACGGTGCAAGGGGCAACATCCGTCCGAAATGGCGAAACAGTGCCGTACGAATTTTAGAAATGCATGCTTGGATTTGAAATGGAATAGTACCATGGTGCACCACTCTCTAGCGATGGCGAATCGAAGACGAGCCACGGTAATCCCGTTTTACCGTAAAAATCCACGTGTCGAAAAAACGAAGGGTAAAAAACTTACGAGACCCGATTGAGACTCGGGTTGTCCTTTTTGGGCATTAATCTATCCGTTGACGGCTGAAAGCTGTCCAAGTCGTAGAACTCATCGAGGCCTTCGTTTTGACAGGTTATGTCTCCCGTAACTCTAAACGAGCCAGAAGTTATGGCCGTTCGAATAATCGATATCTACAGGGTGCAACATCCACGGTGCAAGGTGCAACATCAGTCCGAAATGGCGAAACAGTGCCATACGAATTTTAGAAATGCGTGCTTGGATTTGAGATGGAATAGTACAATGGTGCACCACTCTCCAGCGATGGTGAATCGAAGACGAGCTACGGTAATTCCATTTTACCGTAAAAATCCACGTGTCGAAAAAACGAAGGGCAAAAAACTTACGTGACCCGATTGAGATTCGGGTTGTCCTTTTTGGGCATTAATATATCCGTTGACGGCTGAAAGCTGTCAAAGCCGTAGAACTCATCGAGGTCTTCGTTTTGAGAGGTTATGGCTCCCGTAACTCTAAACGAACCAAAAGTTATGGCCGTTCGAATAATCGATATCTACAGGGTGCAACACCCACCGTGCAAGGTGAAATATCAGTCCGAAATGTCGAAACAGTGCCGTACGAATTTTAGAAACGCGTGCTTGGATTTGAGACGGAACAGTACCATGGTGCACCACTCTCCAGCGATGGTGAATCGAAGATGAGCCACGGTCATCCCGTTTTACCGTAAAAATCCACGTGTCGAAAAAGCGAAGGGTAAAAAACTTACGAGACCCGATTGAGATTCAGGTTTTCCTTTTTGAGCATTAATCTATCCGTTGATGGCTGAAAGCTGTCAAAGCGGTAGAACTCATCGAGACCTTCGTTTTGACAGGTTATGGCTCCCGTAACTCTAAACGAGCCAGAAGTTATGGCCGTCCGAATAATCGATATCTACAGGGTGCAACATCCACGGTGCAAGGTGCAACATCCGTCCGAAATGGAGAAACAGTGCCGTACGACTTTTAGAAATGCGTGCATGGATTTGAAATGTAACAGTACCAGGGTGCAACACTCTCCGGCGATGGTGAATCGAAGACGAGCCACGGTAATCCTGTTTTACCATAAAAATCCACTTGTCGAAAAAACGAAGGGTAAAAAATTTACGTGGCCCGATTGAGATTCGGGTTGTCCTTTTTGGGCATTAATCTATCCGTTGATGGCTGAAAGCTGTCAAAGCCGTAGAACTCATCGAGGCCTTCGTTTTGACAGGTTATGGCTCCCGTAACTCTAAACGAGCCAGAAGTTATGGCCGTCCGAATAATCGATATCTACAGGGTGCAACATCCACGGTGCAAGGTGCAACATCCGTCCGAAATGGAGAAATAGTGTCGTACGACTTTTAGAAATGCGTGCATGGATTTGAAATGTAACAGTACCAGGGTGCAACACTCTCCAGCGATGGTGAATCGAACACGAGCCACGGTAATCCCGTTTTACCATAAAAATCCACGTGTCGAAAAAACGAAGGGTAAAAAATTTACGTGGCCCGATTGAGATTCGGGTTGTCCTTTTTGGGCATTAATCTATCCGTTGACGGCTGAAAGCTGTCAAAGCCGTAGAACTCATCGAGGCCTTCGTTTTGACAGGTTATGCCTCACGTAACTCTAAACGAGCCAGAAGTTATGGCCCTCCGAATAATCGATATCTACAGGGTGCAACATCCACGGTGCAAGGTGCAACATCCGTCCGAAATGGCGAAACAGTGTCGTATGAATTTTAGAAATGCGTGCTTGGATTTGAGACGGAACAGTACCACGGTGCACCAATCTCCAGCGATGGTTAATCGTAGACGAGCCACGGTAATCCCGTTTTACCGTAAAAATCCACGTGTCGAAAAACGAAGGGTAAAAAACTTACGAGACCCGATTGAGATTCGGGTTGTCCTTTTTGGGCATTAATCTATCCGTTGATGGCTGAAAGCTGTCACAGCCGTAGAACTCATCGAGGCCTTCGTTTTGACAGGTTATGCCTCCCGTAACTCTAAACGAGCCAGAAGTTATGGCCCTCCGAATAATCGATATCTACAGGGTGCAACATCCACGGTGCAAGGTGCAACATCCGTCCGAAATGGTGAAACAGTGCCGTACGAATTTCAGAAATGCGTGCTTGGATTTGAGACGGAACAGTACCATGGTGCACCAGTCTCCAGTGATGGTAAATCGAAGACGAGCCACGGTAATCCCGTTTTGCCGTAAAAATTCACGTGTCGAAAAAACGAAGGGTAAAAAACTTACGAGACCCGATTGAGATTCGGGTTGTCCTTTTTGGGCATTAATCTATCCGTTGACGGCTGCAAGCTGTCAAAGCCGTAGAACTCATCGAGGCCTTCGTTTAGATAAGTTACGGCTCCCATAACTCAAAACGAGCCAGAAGTTATGGCCGTTCGAATAATCGATATCTACATGGTGCAACATCCACGGTGCAAGGTGCAACATCAGTCCGAAATGGCGAAACAGTGTCGTACGAATTTTAGAAATGCGTGCCTGGATTTGAGACGGAACAGTACCATGGTGCACCACTCTCCAGCAATGGTGAATCGAAGACGAGCCACGATAATCCCGTTTTACCGTAAAAATCCACGTGTCGAAAAAACGAAGGGTAAAAAACTTACGTGACCCGATTGAGATTCGGGTTGTCCTTTTTGGGCATTAATATATCCATTGACGGCTGAAAGCTGTCAAACCCGTCGAACTCATCGAGTCCTTCGTTTTGACTGGTTATGGCTCCGTAACTCTAAACGAGCCAGAAGTTATGGCCGAATAATCGATATCTACAGGGTGCAACATCCACGGTGAAAGGTGAAACATCCGTTCGAAATGGAGAAACAATGCCGTACGACTTTTAGAAATGCGTGTATGGATTTGAAACGAAGCAGTACCATGGCACACCACTCTCCAGCGATGGTGAATCGAAGACGAACCACGGTAATCCCGTTTTACCGTAGAAATCCACGTGTCGAAAAAACGAAGGGTATAATACTTGCGAGACCCGATTGAGATTCGGGTTGTCCTTTTTGGGCATCAATCTATCCGTTGACGGCTGAGAGCTGTTAAAGCCGTAGAACTTATCGAGGCCTTCGTTTGGACAGGTTATGGCTCCCGTAACTCTAAACGTGTCAGAAATTATGGTCGTCCGAATAATCGATGTCTACAGGGTGCAACATCCACGGTGCAAGGGGCAACATCCGTCCGAAATGGCGAAACAGTGCCGTACGACTTTTAGAAATGCGTGTATGGATTTGAAATGAAACATTACCATGGTGCACCACTCTCCAGCGATGGTGAATCGAAGACGAGCCACGGCAATCCCGTTTTACCGTAAAAATCCACGTGTCGAAAAAACGAAGGGTAAAAAACTTGCGAGACCCGATTGAGATTCGGGTTATCGTTTTTGGGCATTAATCTATCCGTTGATGGCTGAGAGCTGTCAAAGCCGTAGAACTCATCGAGGCCTTCGTTATGACAGGTTATGGCTCCCGTCACTCTAAACGAGCCAGAAGTTATGGCCGTCCGAATAATCGATATCTACAGGGTGCAACATCCACGGTGCATGGTGCAACATCCGTCCGAAATGGCGAAACAGTGTCGTACGACTTTAAGAAATACGTGCATGGATTTGAAACGGAACAGTACAATGGTGCACCACTCTCCAGCGATGGTTAACCGAAGACAAGCCACGGTAATCCCGTTTTACCGTAAAAATCCACGTGTCGAAAAAACGAAGGGAAAAAAACTTACATGACCCGATTGAGATTCAGGTTGTCCTTTTTGGGCATTAATATATCCATTGACGGCTGAAAGCTGTCAAAGCCGCAGAACTCATCGAGTCCTTCGTTTTGACTGGTTATGGATCCCGTAACTCTAAACGAGCCAGAAGTTATGGTCGTCCGAATAATCAATATCTACAGGGTGCAACATCCACGGTGAAAGGTGCAACATCCGTCTGAAATGGCGAAACAGTGCCGTACGACTTTAAAAATGCGTGTATGGATTTGAAATGAAACAGTACCATGGCGCACCACTCTCCAGCGATGGTGAATCGAAGACGTGCCACGGTAATCCCGTTTTACCGTAAAAATCCACGTGTCGAAAAAACGAAGGGTAAAAAACTTGCAAGACCCGATTGAGATTCGGGTTGTCCTTTTTGGGCATTTATCTATCCGTTGACGGCTGAGAGCTGTAAAAGCCGTAGAACTCATCGAGGCCTTCGTTTTGACAGGTTATGGCTCCCGTTACTCTAAACGAGCCAGAAGTTATGGCCGTCCGAATAATCGATGTCTACAGGGTGCAACATCCACGGTGTAAGGGGCAACATCCGTCCGAAATGGCAAAACAGTGCCGTACGAATTTTAGAAATGCGTGTTTGGATTTGAAACGGAACAGTACCAAATTGAGATTCGAGTTGTGCCTTTTGGGATTAATCTATCTGTTGACGGCTGAAAGCCGTCCAAGACGTAGAACTCATCGAGACCTTCGTTTTGACAGGTTATAGCTCCCGTAACTCTAAACGAGCCAGAAGTTATGGCCGTTCGAATAATCGATATTTATAGGGTGAAAATCCATGGTGCAAGGTGCAACATCAGTCCGAAATGGCGAAACAGTGCCGTACGAATTTTAGAAATGCGTGCCTGGATTTGAGACTGAATAGTACAATGGTGCACCACTCTCCAGCGATGGTGAATCGAAGACGAGCCACGGTAATTCCGTTTTACCGTAAAAATCCACGTGTCGAAAAAATGAAGGGTAAAAAACTTACGTGACCCGATTGAGATTCGGGTTGTCCTTTTTGGGCATTAATATATCCGTTGATGGCTGAAAGCTGTCAAAGCCGTAGAACTCATCGAGGTCTTCGTTTTGACAGGTTATGGCTCCCGTAACTCTAAACGAACCAAAAGTTATGGCCGTTCGAATAATCGATATCTACAGGGTGCAACATCCACGGTGCAAGGCGAAACATCAGTCCGAAATGTCGAAACAGTGCCGTACGAATTTTAGAAATGCGTGCTTGGATTTGAGACGGAACAGTACCATGGTTTACCACTCTCCAGCGATGGTGAATCGAAGACGAGCCACGGTAATCCCGTTTTACCATAAAAATCCACGTGTCGAAAAAAACGAAGGGTAAAAAACTTACAAGACCCGACTGAGATTCGGGTTGTCCTTTTTGGGCATTAATCGATCCGTTGACGGCTGAAAGCTGTCAAAGCCGTAGAACTCATCGAGACCTTCGTTTTGACAGGTTATGGCTCCCGTAACTCTAAACGAGCCAGAAGTTATGGCCGTCCGAATAATCGATATCTACAGGGTGCAACATCCACGGTGCAAGGTGCAACATCCGTCCGAAATGGAAAAACAGTGCCGTACGAATTTTAGAAATGCGTGCATGGATTTGAAATGGAACAGCACCATGGTGCACCACTCTCCAGCGATGGTGAATCGAAGACGAGCCACGGTAATCCCGTTTTACCATAAAAATCCACGTGTTGAAAAAACGAAGGGTAAAAAATTTACTTGGCCCGATTGACATTCGGGTTGTCCTTTTTGGGCATTAGTCTATCCGTTGACGCCTGAAAGCTGTCAAAGCCGTAGAATTCATCGAGGCCTTCGTTTTGATAGGTTATGGCTCCCGTAACTCTAAACGAGCCAGAAGTTATGGCCGTCCGAATAATAGATATCTATAGGGTGCAACATCCACGGTGCAAGGTGCAACATCCGTCCGAAATGGCGAAACAGTGTCGTACGAATTTTAGAAATGCGTGCTTGGATTTGAGACGGAATAGTACCATGGTGCACCAATCACCAGCGATGGTTAATCGAAGACAAGCCACGGTAATCCCGTTTTACCGTAAAAATCCACGTGTCGAAAAACGAAGGGTGAAAAACTTACGAGACCCGATTGAGATTCGGGTTGTCCTTTTTGGGCATTAATCTATCCGTTGACGGCTGAAAGCTGCCAAAGCCGTAGAACTCATCGAGGCCTTCGTTTCGACAGGTTATGGCTCCCGTAACTCTAAACGAGCCAGAAGTTATGGCCGTCCGAATAATCGATATCTACAGGGTGCAACATCCACAGCGCAAGGGGCAACATCCGTTCGAAATGGTGAAACAGTGCCGTACGAATTTTAGAAATGCGTGCTTGGATTTGAGACGGAACCGTACCATGGTGCACCACTCTCCAGCGTTGGTTAATCGAAGACGAGCCAGGGTAATCCCGTTTTACCGTAAAAATCCACGTGTCGAAAAAACGAAGGGTAAAAAACTTACGAGACCCGATTGAGATTCGGGTTGTCCTTTTTGGGCATTAATCTATCCGTTGATGGCTGCAAGCTATCAAAGCCGTAGAACTCATCGAGGCCTTCGTTTAGATAGGTTACGGCTCCCATAACTCTAAACGAGCCAAAAGTTATGGCCGTTCGAATAATCGATATCTACAGGGTGCAACATCCACGGTGCAAGGTGCAACATCAGTCCGAAATGGAGAAACAGTGTCGTACGAATTTTAGAAATGCGTGCCTGGATTTGAGACGGAACAGTACCATGGTGCACCACTCTCCAGCGATGGTGAATCGAAGACGAGCCACGGTAATCCCGTTTTACCGTAAAAATCCACGTGTCGAAAAAACGAAGGGTAAAAAACTTACGTGACCCGATTGAGATTCGGGTTGTCCTTTTTGGGCATTAATATATCCATTGACGGCTGAAAACAGTCAAAGCCGTCGAACTCATCGAGTCCTTCGTTTTGACTGGTTATGGCTCCGTAACTCTAAACGAGCCAGAAGTTATGGCCCGAATAATCGATATCTACAGGGTGCAACATCCACGGGGAACGGTGCAACATCCTTCCGAAATGGCGAAACAGTGCCGTACGACTTTTAGAAATGCGTGTATGGATTTGAAACGAAACAGTACCGTGGCGCACCACTCTCCAGCGATGGTAAATCGAAGACGAGCCACGATAATACCGTTTTACCGTAAAAATCCACGTGTCGAAAAAACGAAGGGTAAAAAACTTGCGAGACCCGATTGAGATGCGGGTTGTCCTTTTTGGGCATTAATCTATCCATTGACGGCTGAGAGCTGTTAAAGTCGTAGATCTCATCGAGGCCTTCGTTTGGACAGGTTATGGCTCCCGTAACTCTAAACAAGCCAGAAATTATGGCCGTCCGAATAATCGATGTCTACAGGGTGCAACATCCACGGTGAAAGGTGCAACATCCGTCCGAAATGGCGAAACAGTGCCGTATGACTTTTAGAAATGCATGTATGGATTTGAAACGAAAAAGTACCATTGTGCACCACTCTCCAGCGATGGTGAATTGAAGATGAGCCACGACAATCCCGTTTTACCGTAAAAATCCACGTGTCGAAAAAACGAAGGGTAAAAAACTTGCGAGACCCGATTGAGATTCGGGTTGTCCTTTTTGGGCATTGATCTATACGTTGACGGCTGAGAGCTGTCAAAGCCGTAGAACTCATCGAGGCCTTCGTTATGACAGGTTATGGCTCCCATAACTCTAAACGAGCCAGAAGTTATGGCCATTCGAATAATCGATATCTACAGGGTGCAACATCCACGGTGCAAGGTGCAACATCCGTCCTAAATGGCGAAACAGTGCCGTACGAATTTTAGAAATGAGTGCCTGGATTTGAGACGGAACAATACCATGGTACACCACTCTCCAGCGATGGTTAATCGAAGACGAGCCACGGTAATCCCGATTTACCATAAAAATCCACGTGTCGAAAAAAACGAAGTGTAAAAAACTTACAAGACCCGACTGAGATTCGGGTTGTCCTTTTTGGGCATTAATATATCCGTTGATGGCCGAAAGTTGTCGAAGCTGTAGAACTCATCGAGGCCTTCGTTTTGACAGGTTATGGCTCCCGTAACTCTAAACGAGCCAGAAGTTATGGCCGTCCGAATAATCGATATCTACAGGTTGCAACATCCACGGTGCAAGGTGCAACATCCGTCCTAAATGGCGAAACAGTGCCGTACGACTTTTAGAAATGCGTGCATGGATTTGAGACGGAACAGTACCATGGTACACCACTGTCCAGCGATGGTTAATCGAAGACGAGCCACGGTAATCCCGATTTACCTTAAAAATCCATGTGTCGAAAAAAACGAAGGGTAAAAAACTTACAAGACCCGACTGAGATTCGGGTTGTCCTTTTTGGGCATTAATCTATCCTTTGACGGTTGAAAGCTGTCAAAGCCGCAGAACTCATCGAGGCCTTCGTTTTGACAGGTTTTGGCTTCCGTAACTCTAAACGAGCCAGAAGTTATGGCCGTCCGAATAATCGATATCTACAGGGTGCAACATCCACGGTGCAAGGTGGAACATCCGTCCGAAATGGAGAAACAATGCCGTACGAATTTTAGAAATGCGTGCTTGGATTTGAGACAGAACAGTACCATGGTGCACCACTCTCCAGCGATGGTTAATCGAAGACGAGCCACGGTAATCCCGTTTTACCGTAAAAATCCACGTGTCGAAAAAACGAAGGGTTAAAAACTTACGAGACCCGATTGAGATTAGGGTTGTACTTTTTGGGCATTAGTCTATCCTTTGACGGTTGAAAGCTGTTAAAGCCGTAGAACTCATCGAGGCCTTCGTTCTGACAGGTTATGGCTCCCGTGACTCTAAACGAGCCAGAAGTTATGGCCGTCCGAATAATCGATGTCTACAGGGTGCAACATCCACGGTGCAAGGGGCAACATCCGTCCGAAATGGCGAAACAGTGCCGCACGAATTTTAGAAATGCGTGCTTGGATTTGAAAAGGAAAAGTACCATATCGCACCACTCTCCAGCGATGGTGAATTGAAGACGAGCCACGGTAATCCCGTTTTACCGTAAAAATCCACGTGTCGAAAAAACGAAGGGTAAAAAACTTACGAGACCCGATTGAGATTCGGGTTGTCCTTTTTGGGCATTAATCTATCCGTTGATGGCTGAAAGCTTTCCAAGCCGTAGAACTCATCGAGGCCTTCGTTTTGACAGGTTATGGCTCCCGTAACTCTAAACGAGCCAGAAGTTATGGCCGTCCGAATAATCGATATCTACAGGGTGCAACATCCGCGGTGCAAGGTGCAACATCCGTCCGAAATGGCGAAACAGTGTCGTACGAATTTTAGAAATTTGTGCCTGGATTTGAGACGGAACAGTACCGTGGTTCACCACTCTCCAGCGATGGTTAATCGAGGACGATTCACGGTAATCCCGTTTTACCATAAAAATCCACGTGTCGAAAAAAACGAAGGGTAAAAAACTTAAAAGACCCGATTGAGATTCGGGTTGTCCTTTTTGGGCATTAATCTATCCGTTGACAACTGAAAGCTGTCAAAGCCGAAGAACTCATCGAGACCTAGGTTTTGACAGGTAATGGCTCCCGTAACTCTAAACGAGCCAGAAGTTATGGCCATCCGAATAATCGATATCTGCAGGGTGCAACATCCACGGTGCAAGGTGCAACATCCGTCCGAAATGGCGAAACAGTGCCGTACGACTTTTAGAAATGCGTGCATGGATTTGAAATGGAACAATACCATGGTGCACCACTCTCTAGCGATGGTGGATCGAAGACGAGCCACGGCAATCCCGTTTTACCGTAAAAATCCACGTGTCGAAAAAACGAAGGGTAAAAAATTTACGTGGGCCGATTGAGATTCAGGTTGTCCTTTTCGGGCATTAATCTATCCGTTGATGGCTGAAGGCTGTCAAAGCCGTAGAACTCATCGAGGCCTTCGTTTTGACAGGTTATAGCTCCCGTAACTCTAAACGAGCCAGAAGTTATGGTCGTCCGAATAATCGATATCTACAGGGTGCAACATCCACGGTGCAAGGTGCAACATCCGTCCGAAATGGCGAAACAGTGCCGTACGACTTTTAGAAATGCGTGTATGGATTTGAAACGAAACATTACCATGGTGCACCACTCTCCAGTGATGGTGAATCGAAGACGAGCCACGGCAATCCCGTTTAACCGTAAAAATCCACCTGTCGAAAAAACGAAGGGTAAAAAACTTGCGAGACCCGATTGAGATTTGGGCTGTCGTTTTTGGGCATTAATCTATCCATTGATGGCTGAGAGCTCTCAAAGCCGTAGAAATCATCGAGGCCTTCGTTATGACAGGTTATGGCTCCCGTAACTCTAAACGAGCCAGAAGTTATGGCCGTTCGAATAATCGATATCTATAGGGTGCAACATCCACGGTGCAAGGTGCAACATCAGTCCGAAATTTCCGAAACAGTGTCGTACGAATATTAGAAATGCGTGCCTGGATTTGAGACGGAACAATACCATGTTGCACCACTCTCCAGCGATGGTGAATCGAAGACGAGCCACGGTATTCCCGTTTTACCGTAAAAATCCACGTGTCGAAAAAGCGAAGGGTAAAAAACATACGTGACCCGATTGAGATTCGGGTTGTCCTCTTTGGGCATTAATATATCCATTGACGGCTGAAAGCTGTCAAAGCCGTAGAACTCATCGAGTCCTTCGTTTTGACTGGTTATGGCTCCCGTAACTCTAAACGAGCCAGAAGTTATGGTCGTCCGAATAATCGATATCTACAGGGTGCAACATCCACGGTGAAAGGTGCAACATCCGTCCGAAATGGCGAAACAGTGCCGTACGAATTTTAGAAACGCGTCCTTGGATTTGAAACGGAACAGTACCATGGTGCACCACTCTCAAGCGATGGTGAATCGAAGACGAGCCACGGTAATCCCGTTTTACCGTAAAAATCCACGCGCCGAAAAAACGAAGGGTAAAAACCTTACGAGACCCGATTGCGATTAGAATGTCCTTTTTGGGCATTAATCGATCCGTTGACGGCTGAAAGCTGTCCAAGCCGTAGAACTCATCGAGGCCTTCGTTTTGACAGGTTATGGCTCCCGTAACTCTAAACAAGCCAGAAGTTATGGTCGTTCGCATAATCGATATCTACATGGTGCAACATCCACGGTGCAAGGTGCAACATCCGTCCGAAATGGAAAAACAGTGCCGTACGAATTTTAGAAATGCGTGCCCGGATTTGAGACGGAACAGTACCATGCTGCACACCTCTCCAGCGATGGTGAATCGAAGACGAGCCACGGTAATCCCGTTTTACCGTAAAAATCCACGTGTCGAAAAAACGAAGGGTAAAAAACATACGAGACCCGATTGAGATTCGGGTTGTCCTTTTTGGGCATTAATCTATCCGTTGACGGACAAAGCTGTTAAAGCCGTAAAACTCATCGAGGGCTTCGTTTTGACAGGTTATGGCTCCCGTAACTCTAAACGAGCCAGAAGTTATGGCCGTTCGAATAATCAATATCTACAGGGTGCAACAACCACGGTGCAAGGTGCAACATCAGTCCGAAATGGCGAAACTGTGCCGTACGAATTTTAGAAATGCGTGCCTGGATTTGAGACGGAACAGTACCATGGTGCACCACTCTCCAGCGATGGTGAATCGAAGACGAGACACGGTAATCCCGTTTTACCTTAAAAATCCACGTGTCGAAAAAACGAAGGGTAAAAAACTTACGTGACCCGATTGAGATTCAGTTTGTCCTTTTTGAGCATTAATATATCCGTTGACAGCTGAAAGCTATCGACGGTTTAAAGCTGTCAAAGCCGTAAAACTCATCGAGGCCTTCGTTTTGACAGGTTATGGCTCCCGTAACTCTAAACGAGCCAGAAGTTATGGTCGTCCGAATAATCGATATCTACAGGGTGCAACATCCACGGTGCAAGGTGCGACATCCGTCCGAAATGGCGAAACAGTGCCGTATGACTTTTAGAAATGCATGTATGGATTTGAAACGAAATAGTACCGTGGTGCACCACTCTCCAGCGATGGTGAATTGAAGATGAGCCACGGTAATCCCTTTTTACCGTAAAAATCCACGTGTCGAAAAAACGAAGGGTAAAAAACTTGCGAGGCCCGATTGAGATTCGGGTTGTCCTTTTTGGGCATTAATCTATACGTTGATGGGTGGGAGCTTTCAAAGCCGTAGAACTCATCGAGGCCTTCGTTATGACAGGTTATGGCTCCCGTAACTCTAAACGAGCCAGAAGTTATGGCCGTTCGAATAATCGATATCTACAGGGTGCAACATCCACGGTGCAAGGTGCAACATCCGTCCGAAATGGCGAAACAGTGCCGTACGAATTTTAGAAATGTGTGCCTGGATTTGAGACGGAACAGTACCATGGTACACCACTCTCCAGCGATGGTTAATCGAAGACGAGCCACGGTAATCCCGAATTACCGTAAAAATCCACGTGTCAAAAAAACGAAGGGTAAAAAACTTACAAGACCCGATTGAGATTCGGGTTGTCCTTTTTGGTCATTAATATATCCGTTGACGGCTGAAAGCTGTCAAAGCTGTAGAACTCATCGAGGCCTTCGTTTTGACAGGTTATGGCTCCCGTAACTCTAAACGAGTCAGAAGTTATGGCCGTTCGAATAATCGATATCTACAGGTTGCAACATCCACGGTGCAAGGTGCAACATCCGTCCGAAATGGCGAACAGTGCCGTACGGCTTTTAGAAATGCGTGCATGGATTTGAAATAGAATAGTACCATGGTGCACCACTCTCCAGCGATGGTGAATCGAAGACGAGCCACGGTAATCCCGTTTTACCTTAAAAATCCATGTGTCGAAAAAACGAAGGGTAAAAAATTTGCGTGGCCCGATTGAGATTCGGGTTGCCCTTTTTGGGAATTAATCTATCCTTTGACGGTTGAAAGCTGTCAAAGCCGTAGAACTCATCGAGGCCTTCATTTTGACAGGTTATGGCTCCCGTAACTCTAAACGAGCCATAAGTTATGGCCGTCCGAATAATCGATATCTACAGGGTGCAACATCCGCGGTGCAAGGTGCAACATCCGTCCGAAATGGCGAAACAGTGTCGTACGACTTTTAGAAATGCGTGCATGAATTTGAAACGGAACAGTACCATGGTGCACTACTCTCCAGCGAAGGTTAATCGAAGACGGGCCACGGTAATCCCGTTTTACCGTAAAAATCCACGTGTCGAAAAAACGAAGGGTAAAAAACTTACGTGACCCGATTGAGATTTGGGTTGTCCTTTTTGGGCATTAATCTATCCGTTGATGGCTGAAAGCTGTCAAAGCTGTAGAACTCATCGAGGCCTTCGTTTTGACAGGTTATGGCTCCCGTAACTCTAAACGAGCCAGAAGTTATGGCCGTCCGAATAATCGATATCTACAGGTTGCAACATCCACGGTGCAAGGTGCAACATCCGTCCGAAATGGCGAACAGTGCCGTACGACTTTTAGAAATGCGTGCATGGATTTGAAATAGAATAGTACCATGGTGCACCACTCTCCAGCGATGGTGAATCGAAGACGAGCCACGGTAATCCCGTTTTACCTTAAAAATCCATGTGTCGAAAAAACGAAGGGTAAAAAATTTGCGTGGCCCGATTGAGATTCGGGTTGCCCTTTTTGGGAATTAATCTATCCTTTGACGGTTGAAAGCTGTCAAAGCCGTAGAACTCATCGAGGCCTTCCTTTTGACAGGTTATGGCTCCCGTAACTCTAAACGAGCCATAAGTTATGGCCGTCCGAATAATCGATATCTACAGGGTGCAACATCCGCGGTGCAAGGTGCAACATCCGTCCGAAATGGCGAAACAGTGTCGTACGACTTTTAGAAATGCGTGCATGAATTTGAAACGGAACAGTACCATGGTGCACTACTCTCCAGCGAAGGTTAATCGAAGACGGGCCACGGTAATCCCGTTTTACCGTAAAAATCCACGTGTCGAAAAAACGAAGGGTAAAAAACTTACGTGACCCGATTGAGATTTGGGTTGTCCTTTTTGGGCATTAATCTATCCGTTGATGGCTGAAAGCTGTCAAAGCCGTAGAACTCATCGAGGCCTTCGTTTTGACAGGTTATGGCTCCCGTAACTCTAAACGAGCCAGAAGTTATGGCCGTCCGAATAATCGATATCTACAGGGTGCAACATCCACGGTGCAAGGTGCAACATCCATACGAAATGGCGAAACAGTGCCGTACGAATTTTAGAAATGCGTGCTTGGATTTGAGACGGAACACTACCATGGTGCACCACTCTCCAGCGATGGTGAATCGAAGACGAGCCACGGCAATCCCGTTTTACCGTAAAAATCCACGTGTCGAAAAAATGAAGGGGAAAAAACTTACGTGACCCGATTGAGATTCCGGTTGTCCTTTTTCGGCAATAATCTATCCGTTGATGGCTGAATGCTGTCAAAGCCGTAGAACTCATCGATTCCTTCATTTTGACAGGTTAGGCTCCCGTAACTCTAAACGAGCCAGAAGTTATGGCCGTTCGAATAATCGATATCTACATAGTGCAACATCCACGGTGCAAGGTGCAACATCCGTCTGAAATGGCGAAACAGTGCCGTACGAATTTTAGAAATGAGTGCCTGTATTTGAGACGGAACAGTACCATGGTGCACTACTCTCCAGCGATGGTTAATCGAAGACGAGCCACGGTAATCCCGATTCACCTTAAAAATCCACGTGTCGAAAAAAACGAAGGGTAAAAAACTTACAAGACCCGGCTGTGATTCGGGTTGTCCTTTTTGGGCATTAATCTATTCGTTGACGACTGAAAGCTATCAAAGCCATAGAGCTCATCGAGGCCTTCGTTTTGATAGGTTATGGCTCCCGTAACTCTAAATGAGCCAGAAGTTATGGCCGTCCGAATAATCGATATCTACAGGTTGCAACATCCACGGTGCAAGGTGCAACATCCGTCCGAAATGGCGAAACAGCGCCGTACTACTTTTAGAAATGCGTGCATGGATTTGAAACGGAACAGTACAATGGTGCATCACTCTCCAGCGATGGTGAATCGAAGACGAGCCACGGTAATCCCGTTTTACCGTAAAAATCCATGTGTCGAAAAAACGAAGGGTAAAAAATTTACGTGGCCCGATTGAGATTCGGGTTGTCCTTTTTGAGCATTAATCTATCCGTTGACGGTTGAAGGCTATCGAAGCCGTAGAACTCATCGAGGCCTTCGTTTCGACAGGTTATGGCTCCAGTAACTCTAAACGAGCCAGAAGTTATGGCCGTCCGAATAATCGATATCTACAGGGTGCAACATCCACGGTGCAAGGTGCAACATCCGTCCGAAATGGCGAAACAGTGCCGTACGAATTTTAGAAATGCATGCTTGGATTTGAGATGGAACAGTACCATGGTGCACCACACTCCAGCGATGGTTAATCGAAGACGAGCCACGGTAATCCCGTTTTACCGTAAAAATCCATGTGTCGAAAAAACGAAGGGTAAAAAACTTAGGAGACCCGATTGAGATTCGGGTTGTCCTTTTTGGGCATTAATCTGTCCGTTGACGGCTGAAAGCTATTATAGCTGTAGAACTCATCGACGCCTTCGTTTTGACAGGTTATGGCTCCCGTAACTCTAAACGAGCCAGAAGTTATGGCCGTTCGAATAATCGATATCTACAGGGTGCAACATCCACGGTGCAAGGTGCAACATCAGTCCGAAATGGCGAAACAGTGCCGTACGAATTTTAGAAATGCGTGCCAGGATTTGAGACGGAACTGTGCCATTGTGCACCACTCTCCAGCGATGGTGAATCGAAGACGAGCCACGGTAATCCCGTTTTACCATAAAAATCCACGTGTCGAAAAAACAAAGGGTGAAAAACTTACGTGACCCGATTGAGATTCGGGTTGTCCTTTTTGGGCATTAATCTATCCGTTGACGGCTGAAAGCTGTCAAAGCCGTAGAACTCATCGAGGCCTTCGTTTTGACAGGTTATGGCTCCCGTAATTCTAAACGAGCTAGAAGTTATGGCCGTCCGAATAATCGATATCTACAGGGTGCAACATCCACGGTGCAAGGTGCGACATCCGTCCGAAATGGCGAAACAGTGCCGTACAACTTTTAGAAATGCGTTTATGGATTTGAAACGAAACAGTACCATGGTGCACCACTCTCCAACGATGATGAATCGATGACGAGCCACGGTAATCCCATTTTACCATAAAAATCCACGTGTCGAAAAAACGAAGGGTAAAAAACTTGCGAGACCCGATTGAGATTCGGGTTGTCCTTTTTGGGCATTAATCTATACATTGACGGCTGAGAGCTGTCAAAGCCGTAGAACTCATCGAGGCCTTCGTTATGACAGGTTATGGCTTCCGTACCTCTAAACGAGCCAGAAGTTATGGTCGTCCGAATAATCGATATCTACAGGGTGCAACATCCACGGTGCAAGGTGCAACATCCGTCCGAAATGGCAAAACAGTGTCGTACGACTTTTAGAAATGCGTGCATGAATTTGAAACGGAACAGTACCATGGTGCACTACTCTCCAGCTATGGTTAATCGAAGACGAGCCACGGTAATCCCGTTTTACCGTAAAAATCCACGTGTCGAAAAAACGAAGGGTAAAAAACTTACGTGACCCGATTGAGATTCGGGTTGTCCTTTTTGGGCATTAATCCATCCATTAACGGCTGAAAGATGTCAAAGCCGTAGAACTTGTCGAGGCCTTCGTTTTGACAGATTATGGCTCCCGTAACTCTAAACGAGCCAGAAGTTATGGCCGTCCGAATAATCGATATCTAAAGGGTGCAACATCTACGGTGCAAGGTGCAACATCCGTCCGAAATGGCGAAACAGTACCGTACGACTTTTAGAAATGCGTGCATGAATTTGAAACGGAACAGTACCATGGTACACCACTCTCTAGCGATGGTGAATCGAAGACGAGCCACGGTAATCCCGTTTTACCGTAAAAATCCACGTGTCGAAAAAACGAAGGGTAAAAAACATACGAGACCCGATTGAGATTCGGGTTGTCCTTTTTGGGCATTAATCTATCCGTTGACGGACAAAGCTGTTAAAGCCGTAAAACTCATCGAGGGCTTCGTTTTGACAGGTTATGGCTCCCGTAACTCTAAACGAGCCAGAAGTTATGGCCGTTCGAATAATCAATATCTACAGGGTGCAACAACCACGGTGCAAGGTGCAACATCAGTCCGAAATGGCGAAACTGTGCCGTACGAATTTTAGAAATGCGTGCCTGGATTTGAGACGGAACAGTACCATGGTGCACCACTCTCCAGCGATGGTGAATCGAAGACGAGACACGGTAATCCCGTTTTACCTTAAAAATCCACGTGTCGAAAAAACGAAGGGTAAAAAACTTACGTGACCCGATTGAGATTCAGTTTGTCCTTTTTGAGCATTAATATATCCGTTGACAGCTGAAAGCTATCGACGGTTTAAAGCTGTCAAAGCCGTAAAACTCATCGAGGCCTTCGTTTTGACAGGTTATGGCTCCCGTAACTCTAAACGAGCCAGAAGTTATGGTCGTCCGAATAATCGATATCTACAGGGTGCAACATCCACGGTGCAAGGTGCGACATCCGTCCGAAATGGCGAAACAGTGCCGTATGACTTTTAGAAATGCATGTATGGATTTGAAACGAAATAGTACCGTGGTGCACCACTCTCCAGCGATGGTGAATTGAAGATGAGCCACGGTAATCCCTTTTTACCGTAAAAATCCACGTGTCGAAAAAACGAAGGGTAAAAAACTTGCGAGGCCCGATTGAGATTCGGGTTGTCCTTTTTGGGCATTAATCTATACGTTGATGGCTGGGAGCTTTCAAAGCCGTAGAACTCATCGAGGCCTTCGTTATGACAGGTTATGGCTCCCGTAACTCTAAACGAGCCAGAAGTTATGGCCGTTCGAATAATCGATATCTACAGGGTGCAACATCCACGGTGCAAGGTGCAACATCCGTCCGAAATGGCGAAACAGTGCCGTACGAATTTTAGAAATGTGTGCCTGGATTTGAGACGGAACAGTACCATGGTACACCACTCTCCAGCGATGGTTAATCGAAGACGAGCCACGGTAATCCCGAATTACCGTAAAAATCCACGTGTCAAAAAAACGAAGGGTAAAAAACTTACAAGACCCGATTGAGATTCGGGTTGTCCTTTTTGGTCATTAATATATCCGTTGACGGCTGAAAGCTGTCAAAGCTGTAGAACTCATCGAGGCCTTCGTTTTGACAGGTTATGGCTCCCGTAACTCTAAACGAGTCAGAAGTTATGGCCGTTCGAATAATCGATATCTACAGGTTGCAACATCCACGGTGCAAGGTGCAACATCCGTCCGAAATGGCGAACAGTGCCGTACGGCTTTTAGAAATGCGTGCATGGATTTGAAATAGAATAGTACCATGGTGCACCACTCTCCAGCGATGGTGAATCGAAGACGAGCCACGGTAATCCCGTTTTACCTTAAAAATCCATGTGTCGAAAAAACGAAGGGTAAAAAATTTGCGTGGCCCGATTGAGATTCGGGTTGCCCTTTTTGGGAATTAATCTATCCTTTGACGGTTGAAAGCTGTCAAAGCCGTAGAACTCATCGAGGCCTTCATTTTGACAGGTTATGGCTCCCGTAACTCTAAACGAGCCATAAGTTATGGCCGTCCGAATAATCGATATCTACAGGGTGCAACATCCGCGGTGCAAGGTGCAACATCCGTCCGAAATGGCGAAACAGTGTCGTACGACTTTTAGAAATGCGTGCATGAATTTGAAACGGAACAGTACCATGGTGCACTACTCTCCAGCGAAGGTTAATCGAAGACGGGCCACGGTAATCCCGTTTTACCGTAAAAATCCACGTGTCGAAAAAACGAAGGGTAAAAAACTTACGTGACCCGATTGAGATTTGGGTTGTCCTTTTTGGGCATTAATCTATCCGTTGATGGCTGAAAGCTGTCAAAGCTGTAGAACTCATCGAGGCCTTCGTTTTGACAGGTTATGGCTCCCGTAACTCTAAACGAGCCAGAAGTTATGGCCGTCCGAATAATCGATATCTACAGGTTGCAACATCCACGGTGCAAGGTGCAACATCCGTCCGAAATGGCGAACAGTGTCGTACGACTTTTAGAAATGCGTGCATGGATTTGAAACGGAACAGTACCATGGTGCACCACTCTCCAACGACGGTGAAACAAAGACGAGCCACGGTAATCCCGTTTTACCTTAAAAATTCATGTGTCGAAAAAACGAAGGGTAAAATATTTACGTGGCCCGATTGAGATTCGGGTTGTCCTTTTTGGGCATTAATCTATCCTTTGACGGTTGAAAGCTGTCAAAGCCGCAGAACTCATCGAGGCCTTCGTTTTGACAGGTTTTGGCTTCCGTAACTCTAAACGAGCCAGAAGTTATGGCCGTCCGAATAATCGATATCTACAGGGTGCAACATCCACGGTGCAAGGTGGAACATCCGTCCGAAATGGCGAAACAATGCCGTACGAATTTTAGAAATGCGTGCTTGGATTTGAGACAGAACAGTACCATGGTGCACCACTCTCCAGCGATGGTTAATCGAAGACGAGCCACGGTAATCCCGTTTTACCGTAAAAATCCACGTGTCGAAAAAACGAAGGGTTAAAAACTTACGAGACCCGATTGAGATTAGGGTTGTACTTTTTGGGCATTAGTCTATCCTTTGACCGCTGAAAGCTGTTAAAGCCGTAGAACTCATCGAGGCCTTCGTTCTGACAGGTTATGGCTCCCGTGACTCTAAACGAGCCAGAAGTTATGGCCGTCCGAATAATCGATGTCCACAGGGTGCAACATCCACGGTGCAAAGGGCTACATCCGTCCGAAATGGCGAAACAGTGCCGTACGAATTTTAGAAATGCGTGCTTGGATTTTAAAAGGAACAGTACAAGGGTGCACCACTCTCCAGCGATGGTGTATTGAAGACGAGCCACGGTAATCCCGTTTTACCGTAAAAATCCACGTGTCGAAAAAACGAAGGGTAAAAAACTTACGAGACCCGATTGAGATTCGGGTTGTCCTTTTTGGGCATTAATCTATCCGTTGATGGCTGAAAGCTTTCCAAGCCGTAGAACTCATCGAGGCCTTCGTTTTGACAGGTTATGGCTCCCGTAACTCTAAACGAGCCAGAAGTTATGGCCGTCCGAATAATCGCTATCTACAGGGTGCAACATCCGCGGTGCAAGGCGCAACATCCGTCCGAAATGGCGAAACAGTGTCGTACGAATTTTAGAAATTTGTGCCTGGATTTGAGACGGAACAGTACCATGGTTCACCACTCTCCAGCGATGGTTAATCGAGGGCGATTCACGGTAATCCCGTTTTACCATAAAAATCCACGTGTCGAAAAAAACGAAGGGTAAAAAACTTAAAAGACCCGATTGAGATTCGGGTTGTCCTTTTTGGGCATTAATCTATCCGTTGACAACTGAAAGCTGTCAAAGCCGAAGAACTCATCGAGACCTAAGTTTTGACAGGTTATGGCTCCCGTAACTCTAAACGAGCCAGAAGTTATGGCCGTCCGAATAATCGATATCTGCAGGGTGCAACATCCACGGTGCAAGGTGCAACATCCGTCCGAAATGGCGAAACAGTGCCGTACGACTTTTAGAAATGCGTGCATGGATTTGAAATGGAACAATACCATGGTGCACCACTCTCTAGCGATGGTGGATCGAAGACGAGCCACGGCAATCCCGTTTTACCGTAAAAATCCACGTGTCGAAAAAACGAATGGTAAAAAATTTACGTGGCCCGATTGAGATTCAGGTTGTCCTTTTTGGGCATTAATCTATCCGTTGATGGCTGAAGGCTGTCAAAGCCGTAGAACTCATCGAGGCCTTCGTTTTGACAGGTTATAGCTCCCGTAACTCTAAACGAGCCAGAAGTTATGGTCGTCCGAATAATCGATATCTACAGGGTGCAACATCCACGGTGCAAGGTGCAACATCCATCCGAAATGGCGAAACAGTGCCGTACGACTTTTAGAAATGCGTGTATGGATTTGAAACGAAACATTACCATGGTGCACCACTCTCCAGTGATGGTGAATCGAAGACGAGCCACGGCAATCCCGTTTTACCGTAAAAATCCACCTGTCGAAAAAACGAAGGGTAAAAAACTTGCGAGGCCCGATTGAGATTCGAGTTGTCGTTTTTGGGCATTAATCTATCCATTGATGGCTGAGAGCTCTCAAAGCCGTAGAAATCATCGAGGCCTTCGTTATGATAGGTTATGGCTCCCGTAACTCTAAACGAGCCAGAAGTTATGGCCGTTCGAATAATCGATATCTATAGGGTGCAACATCCACGGTGCAAGGTGCAACATCAGTCCGAAATTGCCGAAACAGTGCCGTACGAATATTAGAAATGCGTGCCTGGATTTGAGACGGAACAATACCATGTTGCACCACTCTCCAGCGATGGTGAATCGAAGACGAGTCACGGTAATCCCGTTTTACCGTAAAAATCCACGTGTCCAAAAAGCGAAGGGTAAAAAACATACGTGACCCGATTGAGATTCGGGTTGTCCTTTTTGGGCATTAATATATCCATTGACGGCTGAAAGCTGTCAAAGCCGTAGAACTCATCGAGTCCTTCGTTTTGACTGGTTATGGCTCCCGTAACTCTAAACGAGCCAGAAGTTATGGTCGTCCGAATAATCGATATCTACAGGGTGCAACATCCACGGTGAAAGGTGCAACATCCGTCCGAAATGGCGAAACAGTGCCGTACGAATTTTAGAAACGCGTCCTTGGAATTGAAACGGAACAGTACAATGGTGCACCACTCTCAAGCGATGGTGAATCGAAGACGAGCCACGGTAATCCTGTTTTACCGTAAAAATCCACGCGCCGAAAAAACGAAGGGTAAAAACCTTACGAGACCCGATTGAGATTAGGTAGTCCTTTTTGGGCATTAATCGATCCGTTGACGGCTGAAAGCTGTCCAAGCCGTAGAACTCATCGAGGCCTTCGTTTTGACAGGTTATGGCTCCCGTAACTCTAAACAAGCCAGAAGCTATGGTCGTTCGCATAATCGATATCTACATGGTGCAACATCCACGGTGCAAGGTGCAACATTAGTCCGAAATGGAAAAACAGTGACGTACGAATTTTAGAAATGCGTGCCTGGATTTGAGACGGAACAGTACCATGGTGCACACCTCTCCAGCGATGGTGAATCGAAGACGAGCCATGGTAATCCCGTTTTACCGTAAAAATCCACGTGTTGAAAAAACGAAGGGTAAAAAACTTACGTGGCCCGATTAAAATTCGGGTTGTCCTTTTTGGGCATTAATCTATCCGTTGATGGCTGAAAGTTGTCAAAGCCGTAGAACTCATCGAGGCCTTCGTTTTGACAGGTTATGGCTCCCGTAACTCTAAACGAGCCAGAAGTTATGGCCGTCCGAATAATCGATATCTACAGGGTGCAACATCCACGGTGCAAGGTGCAACATCCATACGAAATGGCGAAACAGTGCCGTACGAATTTTAGAAATGCGTGCTTGGATTTGAGACGGAACACTACCATGGTGCACCACTCTCCAGCGATGGTGAATCGAAGACGAGCCACGGCAATCCCGTTTTACCGTAAAAATCCACGTGTCGAAAAAATGAAGGGGAAAAAACTTACGTGACCCGATTGAGATTCCGGTTGTCCTTTTTGGGCAATAATCTATCCGTTGATGGCTGAAAGCTGTCAAAGCCGTAGAACTCATCGATTCCTTCATTTTGACAGGTTATGGCTCCCGTAACTCTAAACGAGCCAGAAGTTATGGCCGTTCGAATAATCGATATCTACAGAGTGCAACATCCACGGTGCAAGGTGCAACATCCGTCTGAAATGGCGAAACAGTGCCGTACGAATTTTAGAAATGTGTGCCTGTATTTGAGACGGAACAGTACCATGGTGCACTACTCTCCAGCGATGGTTAATCGAAGACGAGCCACGGTAATCCCGATTCACCTTAAAAATCCACGTGTCGAAAAAAACAAAGGGTAAAAAACTTACAAGACCCGGCTGTGATTCGGGTTGTCCTTTTTGGGCATAATCTATTCGTTGACGACTGAAAGCTATCAAAGCCATAGAGCTCATCGAGGCCTTCGTTTTGATAGGTTATAGCTCCCGTAACTCTAAATGAGCCAGAAGTTATGGCCGTCCGAATAATCGATATCTACAGGTTGCAACATCCACGGTGCAAGGTGCAACATCCGTCCGGAATGGCGAAACAGCGCCGTACTACTTTTAGAAATGCGTGCATGGATTTGAAACGGAACAGTACCCTGGTGCATCACTCTCCAGCGATGGTGAATCGAAGATGAGCCACGGTAATCCCGTTTTACCGTAAAAATCCATGTGTCGAAAAAACGAAGGGTAAAAAATTTTCGTGGCCCGATTGAGATTCGGGTTGTCCTTTTTGGGCATTAATCTATCCATGGACGGTTGAAAGCTGTCAAAGCCGTAGAACTCATCGAGGCCTTCGTTTTGACAGGTTATGGCTCCGGTAACTCTAAACGAGCCAAAAGTTATGGCCGTCCGAATAATCGATATCTATAGGGTGCAACATCCACGGTGCAAGTGCAACATCCGTCCGAAATGGCGAAACAGTGCCGTACAACTTTTAGAAATGCGTGCTTGGATTTGAGACGGAACAGTACCATGGTGCACCACTCTCCAGCGATGGTTAATCGAAGACGAGCCACGGTAATCCCGTTATACCGTAAAAATCCACGTGTCGAAAAAACGAAGGGTAAAAAACTTACCAGACCCGATTGAGATTCGGGTTGTCTTTTTTGGGCATTAATCTATCCGTTGACAGCTGAAAGCTGTTAAAGCCGTAGAACTCATCGAGGCCTTCGTTTTGACAGGTTATGGCTCCCGTAACTCTAAACGAGCCAGAAGTTATGGCCGTTCGAATAATCGATATCTACAAGGTGCAACATCCACGGTGCAAGATGCAACATCAGTCCGAAATGGCGAAACAGTGCCTTACGAATTTTGGAAATGCATGCCAGGATTTGAGACGGAACAGTACCATGGTGCACCACTCTCCAGCGATGGTGAATCGAAGACGAGCCACGGTAATCCCGTTTTACCGTAAAAATTCACGTTTCGAAAAAACGAAGGGTAAAAAACTTACGTGACCAGATTGAGATTCGGGTTGTCCTTTTTGGGCATTAATATATCCATTGACGGCTGAAAGCTGTCAAAGCCGTAGAACTCATCGAGGCCTTCGTTTTGACAGGTTATGGCTCCCGTAACTCTAAACGAGGCAGAAGTTATGGCCGTCCGAATAATCGATATCTAAAGGGTGCAACATCTACGGTGCAAGGTGCAACATCCGTCCGAAATGGCGAAACAGTGCCGTACGACTTTTAGAAATGCGTGTATGGATTTGAAACGAAATAGTACCATGGTGCACCACTCTCCAACCATGGTGAATCGACGACGAGCCACGGTAATCCCGTTTTACCGAAAAAATCTACGTGTCGAAAAAACGAAGGGTAAAAACTTGCGAGACCCGATTGAGATTCGGGTTGTCCTTTTTGGGCATTAATCTATACGTTGACGGCTGAAAGCTGTCAAAGCCGTAGAACTCATCGAGGCCTTCGTTATGACAGGTTATGGCTCCCGTAACTCTAAACGAGCCAGAAGTTATGGCCGTCCGAATAATCGATATCTACAGGGTGCAACATCCACGGTGCAAGGTGCAACATCCGTCCGAAATGGTGAAACAGTGTCGTACGACTTTTAGAAATGCGTGCATGAATTTGAAATGGAACAGTACCATGGTGCACTACTCTCCAGCGATGGTTAATCGAAGACGAGCCACGGTAATCCCGTTTTAACGTAAAAATCCCCGTGTCGAAAAAACGAAGGGTAAAAAACATACGAGACCCGATTGAGATTCGGGTTGTCCTTTTTGGGCATTAATCTATCCGTTGACGGCTGAAAGCTGTTAAGGCCGTAAAACTCATCGAGGGCTTCGTTTTGACAGGTTATGGCTCCCGTAACTCTAAACGAGCCAGAAGTTATGGCCGTCCGAGTAATCTATATCTACAGGGTGCAACATCCACGGTGCAAGGCGCAACATCAGTCCGAAATGGCGAAACAGTGCCGTACGAATTTTACAAATGCGTGCCTGGATTTGAGACGGAACAGTACCATGGTGCACCACTCTCAAGCGATGGTGAATCGAAGACGAGCCACGGTAATCCCGTTTTACCGTAAAAATCCACGTGTCGAAAGAACGAAGGGTAAAAAACTTACGTGACCCGATTGAGGTTCAGTTTGTCCTTTTTGGGCATTAATATATCCATTGACAGCTGAAAGCTGTCGACAGCTGAAAGCTGTCAAAGCCGTAGAACTCAACGAGGCCTTCGTTTTGACAGGTGATGGCTCCTGTAAATCTAAACGAGCCAGAATTTATGGCCGTCCAAATAATCGATATCTACAGGGTGCAACATCCACGGTGCAAGGTGCAACATCCGTCCGAAATGGCGAAACAGTGCCGTACGACCTTTAGAAATGCATGCATGGATTTGAAATGGTACAGTACCATGGTGCACTACTCTCCAGCAATGGTTAATCGAAGACGAGCCACGGTAATCCCGTTTTACCGTAAAAATCCACGTGTCGATAAAACGAAGGGTAAAAAACTTACGTGACCTGATTGAGATTCGGGTTGTCCTTTTTGGATATTAATCCATCCATTAACGGCTGAAAGCTGTCAAAGCCGTAGAACTCATCGAGGCCTTCGTTTTGACAAGTTACGGCTCCCGTAACTCTAAACGAGCCAGAAGTTATGGCCGTCCGAATAATCGATATCTAAAGGGTGCAACATCCACGGTGCAAGGTACAACAGCCGTCCGAAATGGCGAAACAGTACCGTACGACATTTAGAAATGCGTGCATGAATTTGAAATGGAACAGTTCCATGGTGCACCACTCTCCAGCGATGGTGAATCAAAGACGAGCCACGGTAATCCCGTTATACCGTAAAAATCCACGTGTCGAAAAAACGAAGGGTAAAAAACTTACGAGACCCGATTGAGATTCGGTTTGTCCTTTTTGGGCATTAATCTATCCGTTGACGGCAGAAAGCTATTAAAGCCGTAAAACTCATCGAGGCCTTCGTTTTGACAGGTTATGGCTCCCGTAACTCTAAACGAGCCAGAAGTTATGGTCGTTCGAATAATCGATATCTACAGGGTGCAACATCCACGGTGCAAGGTGCAACATCAGTCCGAAATGGTGAAACAGTGCCGTACGAATTTTAGAAATGCGTGCCTAGATTTGAGACGGAACAGTACCATGGTGCACCACTCTCCAGCGATGGTGAATCAAAGACGAGCCACGGTAATCCGCTTTTACCGTAAAAATCCACGTGTCGAAAAAACGAAGGGTAAAAAACTTACGTGACCCGATTGAGATTCGGGTTGTCCGTTTCGGGCATTAATATATACTTTGACAGCTGTAAGGTGTCAAAGCCGTAGAACTCATCGATGCCTTCGTTGTGACAGGTTATGGCTCCTGTAACTCTAAACGAGCCAGAAGTTATGGCCGTCCGAATAATCGATATCTACAGGGTGCAACATCCACGGTGCAAGGTGCAACATCCGTCCGAAATGGCGAAACAGTGCCGTACGATTTTTAGAGATGCGTACATGGATTTGAAATGGAACAGTACCACGGTGCACCACTCTCCAGTGATGGTTAATCGAAAACGTGCCACGGTAATCCCGTTTTACCGTAAAAATCCACGTGTCGAAAAAACGAAGGGTAAATAACTTACGAGACCCGATTGAGATTCGGGTTGTCCTTTTTGGGCATTAATCTATCCGTTGACGGCTGAGAGCTGTCAAAGTCGTAGAACTCATCGAGGCCTTCGTTATGACAGGTTATGGCTCCTGTAACTCTAAACGAGCCAGAAGTTATGGCCGTCCGAATAATCGATATCTACAGGGTGCAACATCCACGGTGCAAGGTGCAACATCCGTCCGAAATGGCGAAACAGTGTCGTACGACTTTTAAAAATGCGTGCATGGATTTGAAACGGAACACTACCATGGTGCACTACTCTCCAGCGATGGTTAATCAAAGACGAGCCACGGTAATCCCGTTTTACCGTAAAAATCCACGTGTTGAAAAAACGTAGGGTAAAAAACTTACGTGACCCGATTGAGATTCGGGTTGTCCTTTTTGGGCATTAATCCATCCATTGACGGCTGAAAGCTGTCAAAGCCGTAGAACTCATCGAGGCCTTCGTTTTGACAGGTTGTGGCAACTCTAAACAAGCCAGAAGTTATGGCCGTCCGAATAATCGATATCTACAGGGTGCAACATCCACGGTGCAAGGTGCAACATCCATCCGAAATGGCGAAACAGTGCCGTACGACTTTTAGAAATGCGTGCATGGATTTGAAACGGAACAGTACCATGGTGCACCACTCTCCAGCGATGGTGAATCGAAGACGAGCCACGGTAATCCCGTTTTACCGTAAAAAGCCACGTGTCGAAAAAAACGAAGGATAAAAAACTTACGAGACCCGATTGAGATTCAGGTTGTTCTTTTTGGGCATTAATCTATCTGTGGACGGCTGAAAGCTGTCAAAGCCGCAGAACTCATTGAGGCCTTCGTTTTGACAGGATATGGCTCCCGTATCTCTAAACGAGCCAGAAGTTATGGCCGTTCAAATAAGCGATATCTACAGGGTGCAACATCCACGGTGCAAGGTAAAACATCAGTCCGAAATGTTGAAACAGTGCCGTACGAATTTTAGAAATGCACGCTTGGATTTGAGATGGAACAGTACCATGGTGCACCACTCTCCAGCGATGGTGAATCGAAGACGAGGCACGGTAATCCCGTTTTACCGTAAAAATCCACGTGTCGAAAAAACGAAGGGTAAAAAACTTACGTGACCCGATTGAGATTCGGGTTGTCCTTTTTGGGCATTAATCTATCCTTTGACGGCTGAGAGCTGTCAAAGCCGTAGAACTCATCGAGGCCTTCGTTATGACTGGTTATGGCTCCCGTAACTCTAAACGAGCCAGAAGTTACGGCCGTCCGAATAACCGATATCTACAGGGTGCAACATCCACGGTGCAAGGTGCAACATCCGTCCGAAATGGCGAAACAGTGTCGTACGACTTTTAGAAATGCGTGTATGGATTTGAAACGAAACAGTACCATGGTGCACCACTCTTCAGCAATGGTGAATCGAAGACGAGCCACGGTAGTCCCATTTTACCATTAAAATCCACGTGTCGAAAAAAGGATGGGTAAAATACTTGCGAGACCCGATTGAGATTCGGGTTGTCCTTTTTGGGCATTACTCTATACGTTGATGGCTGAGAGCTGTCAAAACCGTGGAACTCATCGATGCCTTCGTTATGACAGGTTATGGCTCCTGTAACTCTAAACGAGCCAGAAGTTATGGCCGTCTGAATAATCGATATCTACAGGGTGCAACATCCACGGTGCAAGGTGCAACATCCGTCCGAAATGGCGAAACAGTGCCGTACGATTTTTAGAAATGCGTGCATGGATTTGAAACGGAACAGTACCATGGTGCACCACTTTCCAGCGATGGTTAATCGAAGACGTGCCACGGTAATCCCGTTTTACCGTAAAATACCACGTGTCGAAAAAACGAAGGGTAAAAAACTTACGAGACCCGATTGAGATTCGGGTTGTCCTTTTTGGGCATTAATCTATCCGTTGACGGCTGAGAGCTGTCAAAGCTGTAGAACTCATCGAGGCCTTCGTTATGACAGGTTATGGCTCCCGTAACTCTAAACGGGCTAGAAGTTATGGCCATCCGAAAATCGATATCTACGGGGTGCAACATCCACGGTGCAAGGTGCAACATCCGTCCGAAATGGCGAAACAGTGTCGTACGACTTTTAGAAATGCGTGCATGGGTTTGAGACGGAACAGTACCATCTTGCACCACTCTCCAGCGATGGTTAATCGAAGACGAGCCACGGTAATCCCGTTTTACCGTAAAAATCCACGTGTCGAAAAAACGAAGGGTAAAAAATTTACGTGGCCCGATTAAGATTTGGGTTATACTTTTTAGGCATTAATCTATCCGTTGACGGCTGAGAGCTTTCAAAGCCGTAGAACTCATCGAGGCCTTCGTTTTGACAGGTTATGGCTCCCGTAACTCTAAACGAGCCAGAAGTTATAGCCGTCCGAATAATCGATATCTACAGGGTGCAACATCCACGGTGCAAGGTGCAACATCCGTCCGAAATGGCGAAACAGTGCCGTATGACTTTTTGAAATGCGTGCATGGATTTGAAATGGAACAGTACCATGGTGCACCACTCTCCAGCGATGGTAAATCGAAGACGAGCCACGGTAATCCCGTTTTACCGTAAAAATCCACGTGTTGAAAAAACGAAGGGTAAAAAACTTACGGGACCCGATTGAGATTCGGGTTGTCCTTTTTGGGCATTAATCTATCCATTGACGGCTGAAAGCCGTCAAAGCCATAAAACTCATCGAGGCCTTCGTTTTGACAGGTTATGGCTCCCGTAACTCTAAACGAGCTAGAAGTTATGGCCGTCCGAATAATCGATATCTACAGGGTGCAACATTCACGGTGCAAGGTGCAACATCCGTCCGAAATGGCGAAACAGTGCCGTACAATTTTTAAAAATGCGTGCATGGATTTAAAATGGAACAGTACCATGGTGCACCACTCTCCAGCGATGGTTAATCGAAGACGTGCCACGGTAATCCCGTTTTACCGTAAAAATCCACGTGTCGAAAAAACGAAGGGTAAAAAACTTACGAGACCCGATTGAGATTCGGGTTGTCCTTTTTGGGCATTAATCTATCCGTTGACGGCTGAGAGCTGTCAAAGCCGTAGAACTCATCGAGGCCTTCGTTATGACAGGTTATGGCTCCCGTAACTCTAAACGAGCAAGAAGTTATGGCCGTCCGAATAACCGATATCTACAGGGTGCAACATCCACGGTGCAAGGTGCAACATCCGTCCGAAATGGCGAAACAGTGTCGTACGACTTTTAGAAATGCATGCATGGATTTGAAATGGAACAGTACCATGGTGCACTACTCTCCAGCGATGGTTAATCGAAGACGAGCCACGGTAATCCCGTTTTACCGTAAAAATCCACGTGTCGAAAAAACGCAGGGTAAAAAACTTACGTGACCCGATTGAGATTCGGGTAGTCCTTTTTGGGCATTAATCTATCCGGTGACGGCTGAAAGCTGTCAAAGCCGCAGAACTCATCGAGGCCTTCGTTTTGACAGGTTATGGCTCCCGTAACTCTAAACGAGCTAGAAGTTATGGCCGTTAAAATAATCGATATTTACAGGGAGCAACATCCATGGTGCAAGGTGAAACATCAGTCCGAAATGTTGAAATAGAGCCATACGAATTTTAGAAATGCGAGCTTGGATTTGAGATGGAACAGTACCTTGGTGTACCACTCTCCAGCGATGGTGAATCGAAGACGAGGCACGGTAATCCCGTTTTACCGTAAAAATCCACGTGTCGAAAAAACGCAGGGTAAAAAACTTACGTGACCCGATTGAGATTCGGGTTGTCCTTTTTGGGCATTAATCTATCCGTTGACGGCTGAAAGCTGTCAAAGCCGCAGAACTAATCGACGCCTTCGTTTTTAAAGGTTATGGCTCCCGTAACTCTAAACGAGCAGAAGTTATGGCCGTTAAAATAATCGATATCTACAGGGTGCAACATCCACGGTGCAAGGTGAAACATCAGTCCGAAATGTTGAAATAGTGCCAAACGAATTTTAGAAATGCGAGCTTGGATTTGAGATGGAATAGTACCATGGTGCACCACTCTCCAGCGATGGTGAATCGAAGACGAGGCACGGTAATCCTGTTTTACCGTAAAAATCCACGTGTCGAAAAAACGAAGGGTAAAAAACTTACGTGACCCGATTGAGATTCGGGTTGTCCTTTTTGGGCATTAATCTATCCATTGACGGCTGAGAGCTGTCAAAGCCGTAGAACTCATCGAGGCCTTCATTATGATACGTTATGGCTCCCGTAACTCTAAACGAGCAAGAAGTTATGGCCATCCGAATAATTGATATCTACGGGGTGCAACATCCACGGTGCAAGGTGCAACATCCGTCCGAAATGGCGAAACAGTGTCGTACGACTTTTAGAAATGCGTGTATGGATTTGAAACGAAACAGTACCATGATGCACCACTCTCCAGTGATGGTGAATTGAAGACTAGCCACGGTAGTCCCGTTTTACCATAAAAATCCACGTGTCAAAAAAACGAAGGGTAAAAAACTTGCGAGACCCGATTGAGATTCTAGTTGTCCTTTTTGGGCATTACTCTATACGTTGACGGCTGAGAGCTGTCAAAGCCGTAGAACTCATCGATGCCTTCGTTATGACAGGTTATGGCTCTTGTAATTCTAAACGAGCCAGAAGTTATGGCAGTCCGAATAATCGATATCTACAGGGTGCAACATCCACGGTGCAAGGTGCAACATCCGTCCGAAATGGCGAAACAGTGCCGTACGATTTTTAAAATGCGTGCATGGATTTGAAACGGAACAGTACCATGGTGCACCACTCTCCAGCGATGGTTAATCGAAGACGTGCCACGGTAATCCCGTTTTACCGTAAAAATCCACGTGTCGAAAAAACGAAGGGTAAAAAACTTACGAGACCCGATTGAGATTCGGGTTGTCCTTTTTGGGCATTAATCTATCCGTTGACAGCTGAGAGCTGTCAAAGCCGTAGAACTCATCGAGGCCTTCGTTATGACAGGTTATGGCTCCCGTAACTCTAAACGAGCCAGAAGTTATGGCCGTCCGAATAATCGATATCTACAGGGTGCAACATCCACGGTGCAAGGTGCAACATCCGTCCGAAATGGCGAAACAGTGTCGTACGACTTTTAGAAATG
The DNA here is from genome assembly GCA_030765085.1 of Allium cepa. Lineage (NCBI taxonomy): Eukaryota > Viridiplantae > Streptophyta > Magnoliopsida > Asparagales > Amaryllidaceae > Allium > Allium cepa. Next base: position 39,424,460 of record CM060941.1, on the reverse strand, counting down.
CGTGCATGGATTTGAAACGGAACAGTACCGTGGTGCACTACTCTCTAGCGATGGTTAATCGAAGACGAGCCATGATAATCCCGTTTTACCGTAAAAATCCACGTGTCGAAAAAACGTAGGGTAAAAAACTTACGTGACCCGATTGAGATTCGGGTTGTCCTTTTTGGGCATTAATCTATCCGTTGACGGCTGAAAGCTGTCAAAGCCGCAGAACTCATCGACGCCTTCGTTTTGACAGGTTATGGCCCCCGTAACTCTAAACGAGCAGAAGTTATGGCCGTTAAAATAATCGATATCTACAGGGTGCAACATCCACGGTGCAAGGTGAAACATCAGTCCAAAATGTTGAAATAGTGCCATACGAATTTTAGAAATGCGAGCTTGGATTTGAGATGGAACAGTACCATGGTGCACCACTCTCCAGCGATGGTGAATCGCAGACGAAGCACGGTAATCCTGTTTTACCGTAAAAATCCACGTGTCGAAAAAACGAAGGGTAAAAAACTTACGTGACCCGATTGAGATTCGGGTTGTCCTTTTTGGGCATTAATCTATCCGTTGACGGCTGAGAGCTGTCAAAGCGGTAGAACTCATCGAGGCCTTCGTTATGACAGGTTATGGCTCCCGTAACTCTAAACGAGCCAGAAGTTATGGACATCCGAATAATCGATATCTACGGGGTGCAACATCCACGGTGCAAGGTGCAACATCCGTCCGAAATGGCGAAACAGTGTCGTACGACTTTTAGAAATGCGTGTATGGATTTGAAACGAAACATTACCATGGTGCACCACTCTCCAGTGATGGTGAATTGAAGACTAGCCACGGTAGTCCCGTTTTACCATAAAAATCCACGTGTCAAAAAAACGAAGGGTAAAAAGCTTGCGAGACCCGATTGAGATTCTAGTTGTCCTTTTTGGGCATTACTCTATACGTTGACGGCTGAGTGCTGTCAAAGCCATAGAACTCATCGATGCCTTCGTTATGACAGGTTATGGCTCCCGTAACTCTAAACGAGCCAGAAGTTATGGCCGTGCGAATAATCGATATCTACAGAGTGCAACATCCACAGTGCAAGGTGCAACATCTGTCCGAAATGGCGAAACATTGCCGTACGACTTTTAGAAATGCATGCATGGATTTGAGACGGAACATTACCATGGTATACCACTATCCAGCGATGGTGAATCGAAGACGAGCCACGGTAATCCCGTTTTACCGTAAAAATCCACGCGTCGAAAAAACGAAGGGTAAAAAACTTACGTGGCCCGATTGAGATTCGAGTTGTCCTTTTTGGGCATTAATATATCCGTTGATGGCTGAAAGCTGTCAAAGCCGTAGAACTCATCGAGGCCTTCGTTTTGACAGGTTATGTCTCCCGTCACTCTAAACGAGCCAGAAGTTATGGCCGTCCGAATAATCGATATCTACAGGGTGCAACATCCACGGTGCAAGGTGCAAAATCTGTCCGAAATGGCGAAACAGTGCCTTACGAATTTTAGAAATGCATGCTTGGATTTGAGACGGAACAGTACCATCTTGCACCACTCTCCAGCGATGGTTAATCGAAGACGAGCCACGGTAATCCTGTTTTACCGTAAAAATCCACGTGTCGAAAAAACTAAGGGTAAAAAATTTACGTGGCCCGATTGAGATTCGGGTTATCCTTTTTGGGCATTAATCTATCCGTTGACAGCTGAGAGCTGTCAAAACCGTAGAACTCATCGAGGCCTTCGTTTTGACAGGTTATGGCTCCCGTAACTCTAAACGAGCCAGAAGTTATAGCCGTCCGAATAATCGATATCTACAGGGTGCAACATCCACGGTGCAAGGTGCAACATCCGTCCGAAATGGCGAAACAGTGCCGTACGACTTTTTGAAATGCGTGCATGGATTTGAAACGGAACAGTACCATGGTGCACCACTCTCCACTGATGGAAAATCGAAGACGAGCCACGGTAATCGCGTTTTACCGTAAAAATCCACGTGTTGAAAAAACGAAGGATAAAAAACTTACGTGACCCGATTGAGATTCGGATTGTCCTTTTTGGGCATTAATATATCCGTTGAGGGCTGAAAGCTATCAATGCCGTAGAACTCATCGAGGTCTTCATTTTGACAGGTTATGGCTCCTGTAACTTTAAACGAGCCATAAGTTATGGCCTTCCGAAAAATCGATATCTACAGGGTGCAACATCCACGGTGCAAGTGGCAACATCCGTCCGAAATGGCGAAACAGTGCCGTACGAATTTAGAAATGCGTGCCTGGATTTGAGACGGAACAGTACCATGGTGCACCACTCTCTAGCGATGGTGAATGGAAGACGAGCCACGGTAATCCCGTTTTACCGTAAAAATCCACGTGTCGAAAAAACGAAGCATAAAAAACTTACGTGGCCCGATTGAGATTCGGGTTGTCCTTTTTGGGCATTAATATATCCGTTGATGGCTGAAAGCTATTAAAGCCATATAACTCATCGAGGCCTTCGTTTTGACAATTTATGGCTCCCGTAACTCAAAACGAGCCAGAAGTTATGGCCGTCCGAGTAATCGATATCTACAGGGTGCAACATCCACGGTGCAAGGCGCAACATCCTTCCGAAATGGCGAAACAGTGCCGTACTAATTTCAAAAATGCGTGCTTCGATTTGAGATGGAACAGTACCATGTTGCACCACTCTCCAGCGATGGTTAATCGAAGACGAGCCACGTTAATCCCCTTTTACCGTAAAAATCCACGCGTCGAAAAAACGAAGGGTAAAAAATTTACGTGGCCCGATTGAGATACGGGTTGTCCTTTTTGGGCATTAATCTATCCGTTGACGGCTGAGAGCTGTCAAAGCCGTAGAACTCATCGAGGCCTTCGTTTTGACAGGATATGGCTTCCGTAACTCTAAACGAGGCAGAAGTTATGGCCGTCCGAATAATCGATATCTACAGGGTGCAACATCCACGGTGCATGGTGCAGCATCCGTCCGAAATGGCGAAACAGTGTCGTTCGACTTTTAGAAATGCGTGCATGGATTTGAAACGGAACAGTATATTGGTGCACCACTCTCCAACGATTGTAAATCGAAGACGAGCCACGGTAATACCGTTTTACCGTAAAAATCCACGTGTCGAAAAAACGAAGGGTAAAAAATTTACGTGGCCCGATTGAGATTCGGGTTGTCCTTTTTGGGCATTAATCTATCCGTTGACGGCTGAAAGCTGCCAAAGCCGTAGAACTCATCGAGGCTTTCGTTTTGACAGGTTATGGCTCCCGTCACTCTAAACGAGCCAGAAGTTATGGCCATCCGAATAATCGATATCTACAGGGTGCAACATCCACGGTGCAAGGTGCAACATCTGTCCGAGGCGAAACAGTGTCGTACGAATTTTAGAAATGCGTGCTTGGATTTGAGACGGAACAGTACCATCTTGCACCACTCTCCAGCGATGGTTAATCGAATACGAGCTGTTTGCGCCAAAATTGGTCACAAACACCCAATATCACGAAAGCACCCGTTTGCGTATTCAACTTGATAATAATCAACACAGAACTCAGCAACAATCAATATAAAATTCAGCTCTACGTAACAAATCACAGTTATTCACAAACAACAATCACAAACACAGGATTTATAGTGGTTCGGCATTCGTGCCTACGTCCACTTTGAAGGATTTCTCTTTATTGCTTTGCTCGATTCAATCGATTACAATGGATTACAGTAGATGATAGCTTTGAAATCTGAATACAACAGTGATTATGGTAGATAGACTTGAGTCCGGCAGAGTCTTGGCGTTCAATGGCAGCAGTTGTCCGAAGATCCCCCTTTCTGAAGGCTTCAGGGTGCTATTTATAGGCGTTGGAGGCCCAGATCTAGCTGAAACTTCGTGAGACTTCTTCTGGCACGTGAGTGGGCCCACGCGACCGATCCCACCAAGTTTCATCTCGATCTGACATCGGTTCGAAGTGATTTCGAACCCATCAAGAATTGGTCCAATCGAGCTGAAACTTGGCAGGGACAATCTTTACCTCATATGGAAGCTACTGTGAAAATTTGGTTGCATTTGGATGTGTGGTTGAGGAGATATATTCGGTTCGAAATGGGGATTCTCGGTTGGCTGTGGAGTTCGAACCGATCACTTCGAAACCACGACTTCGAACCCATGGACGCACGTGATTCTGCAGTGACGTGGCGCGTATCTCTCGAATCGACCCTACTTTATCTCCGAGTTGACCGCTTCGCACCCATGGATTTCGCCTCGTTCGTATCGTGCGCCGCGACCCAGCTCGCATCAATGGATTCGAAATGGATCAATACGAAGGGGATCAAGGCGAGCCGAGTGGATCCGAACATGGCAGAATTCATGGATACGAAAGAACGATCTGGCATTTTTGATGGAGGCGAGGTTGATCGATACGAAGTAGGGTACATGGTGATGGGTTCGAAGTACTCCGGACAAATGAAACAGCGCTCAGGTGATGGGTTCGAACTGATCGGTTCGAATTACACGAAGCTTGATGGGTTCGAACTTGTTGAGACGATGCCTTTCTGATGGGTTCGAACTGTTGGGTTCGAAGCGAACAATTATCACGCCTGATCGGTTCGAACTCGTTCGATTCGAAGTATGTGCAGACTGATGGGTTCGAATAGAGGGGTTACTGATGGGTTCGAACTCCATCGGTTCGAAACGGGCGTCCTCTCAACAAGCCGATTGTTTCGAGGTAGGGGTATTGGATGGGTTCGAAGGTGACGGTTTCGAACCAGACAATGACTACTTTTCTTAAATTGGATCCATCATATCTCGAGCATACGAACTCGGATTGTCTTGAAATTTGAAATGATGACTCCTACGACCTCTCTTGTCATGTCCTATCAATTGTGGCCCGTTCCGGACTCGGACAAAATTCATCGATATCCATAGTAAAGTGAAGTATGACCAATCTCTGAGACGAACTGTCTTTCGTTTTCGGCCAATCTTTTCGTATCACGGCTTTGCCAAAAAGCGGGATAACACGAGCCACGGTAATCCTGTTTTACCGTAAAAATCCACGTGTTGAAAAAACGAAGGGTAAAAAATTTACGTGGCCCGATTGAGATTCGGATTGTCCTTTTTGGGCATTAATCTATCCGTTGACGGCTGAGAGCTGTCAAAGCCGTAGAACTCATCGAGGCCTTCGTTTTGACAAGTTATGGCTCCCGTAACTCTAAACGAGCCAGAAGTTATGGCCGTCCGAATAATCGATATCTACAGGATGCAACATCCACGGTGCAAGGTGCAACATCCGTCCGAAATGGAGAAACAGTGCTGTACGACTTTTAGAATTGCGTGCATGGATTTGAAACGGAACAGTAACATGGTGCACCACTCTCCAGCGATGGTAAATCGAAGACGAGCCACGGTAATCCCGTTTTACCGTAAAAATCCACGTGTCGAAAAAACGAAGGGTAAAAAACTTGCGTGACCCGATTGAGATTCGGATTGTCCTTTTTGGGCATTAATATAGCCGTTGATGGCTGAAAGCTATCAATGTCGTAGAACTCATCGAGGCCTTCATTTTGACAGGTTATGGCTCCCATAACTCTAAACGAGCCATAAGTTATGGCCGTCCGAATAATCGATATCTACAGGGTGCAACATTGGTCCGAAATGGCGAAACAGTGCCGTGCGAATTTTAGAAATTCATGCCTAGATTTGAGACGGAACAGTACCATGGTGCACCACTCTCTAGCGATGGTGAATCGAAGACGAGCCACGGTAATCCCGTTTTACCGTAAAAATCCACGCGTCGAAAAAAGGAAGGGTAAAAAACTTACATGGCCCGATTGAGATTCGGGTTGTCCTTTTTGGGCATTAATATATCCGTTGACGGCTGAAAGCTATTAAAGCCATAGAACTCATCGGGCCTTCGTTTTGACAGGTTATGGCTCCCATAACTCTAAACAAGCCAGAAGTTATGGCCGTCCGAATAATCAATATCTACAGGGTGCAACATCCACGGTGCAAGGCGCAACATCCGTCCGAAATGGCGAAACTGTGCCGTACGAATTTTAGAAATGTGTGCTTGGATTTGAGACGGAACAGTACCATGTTTCACCACTCTCCAGCGATGGTTAATCGAAGACGAGCCACGGTAATCCCGTTTTACCGTAAAAATCCATGTGTCGAAAAAACGAAGGGTAAAAGATTTACGTGGCCCGATTGAGATTCGGGTTGTCCTTTTTGGGCATTAATCTATCCATTGACGGCTGAGAGATGTCAAAGCCGTAGAACTCATCGAGGACTTCGTTTTGACAGGTTATGGCTCCCGTAACTCTAAACGAGCCAGAAGTTATGGCCGTCCGTATAATCGATATCTACAGGGTGCAACATCCACGGTGCATGGTGCAACATCCGTCCGAAATGGCGAAACAGTGCCGTTCGACTTTTAGAAATGCGTGCATGGATTTGAAACGGAACAGTACATTGGTGCACCACTCTCCAGCGATGGTAAATGGAAGACGAGCCACGGTAATACCGTTTTACCGTAAAAATCCACGTGTCGAAAAAACGAAGGGTAAAAAATTTACGTGGCCCGATTGAGATTCGGGTAGTCCTTTTTGGGCATTAATCTATCCGTTGACGGCTGAAAGCTTTCAAAACCGTAGAACTCATCGAGGTCTTCGTTTCACAGGTTATGGCTCCCGTAACTCAAAACGAGCCAGAAGTTATGGCCGTCCGAATAATCGATATCTACAGGATGCAACATCCACGGTGCAAGGTGCAACATCCGTCCGAAATGGAGAAACAGTGCCGTACGACTTTTAGAATTGCGTGCATGGATTTGAAACGGAGCAGTAACATGGTGCACCACTCTCCAGCGATGGTAAATCGAAGACGAGCCACGGTAATCCCGTTTTACCGTAAAAATCCACGTGTCGAAAAAACGAAGGGTAAAAAACTTACGTGACCCGATTGAGATTCGGATTGTCCTTTTTGGGCATTAATATATCCGTTGATGGCTGAAAGCTATCAATGTCGTAGAACTCATCGAGGCCTTCATTTTGACAGGTTATGGCTCCCATAACTCTAAACGAGCCATAAGTTATGGCCGTCCGAATAATCGATATCTACAGGGTGCAACATCGGTCCGAAATGGCGAAACAGTGCCGTGCGAATTTTAGAAATGCGTGCCTGGATTTGAGACGGAACAGTACCATGGTGCACCACTCTCTAGCGATGGTGAATCGAAGACGAGCCACGGTAATCCTGTTTTACCGTAAAAATCCACACGTCGAAAAAAGGAAGGGTAAAAAACTTACATGGCCCGATTGAGATTCGGGTTGTCCTTTTTGGGCATTAATATATCCGTTGACGGCTGAAAGCTATTAAAGCCATAGAACTCATCGGGCCTTCATTTTGACAGGTTATGGCTCCCATAACTCTAAACGAGCCAGAAGTTATGGCCGTCCGAATAATCAATATCTACAGGGTGCAACATCCACGGTGCAAGGCGCAACATCCGTCCGAAATGGCGAAACTGTGCCGTACGAATTTTAGAAATGCGTGCTTGGATTTGAGACGGAACAGTACCATGTTGCACCACTCTCCAGCGATGGTTAATCGAAGACGAGCCACGGTAATCCCGTTTTACCGTAAAAATCCATGTGTCGAAAAAACGAAGGGTAAAAGATTTACGTGGCCCGATTGAGATTCGGGTTGTCCTTTTTGGGCATTAATCTATCCATTGACGGCTGAGAGATGTCAAAGCCGTAGAACTCATCGAGGACTTCGTTTTGACAGGTTATGGCTCCCGTAATTCTAAACGAGCCAGAAGTTATGGCCGTCCGTATAATCGATATCTACAGGGTGCAACATCCACGGTGCATGGTGCAACATCCGTCCGAAATGGCGAAACAGTGCCGTTCGACTTTTAGAAATGCGTGCATGGATTTGAAACGGAACAGTACATTGGTGCACCACTCTCCAGCGATGGTAAATGGAAGACGAGCCACGGTAATACCGTTTTACCGTAAAAATCCACGTGTCGAAAAAATGAAGGGTAAAAAATTTACATGGCCCAATTGAGATTCGGGTAGTCCTTTTTGGGCATTAATCTATCCGTTGACGGCTGAAAGCTGTCAAAGCCGTAGAACTCATCGAGGTCTTCGTTTCACAGGTTATGGCTCCCGTAACTCTAAACGAGCCAGAAGTTATGGCCGTCCGAATAACCGATATCTACAGGGTGCAACATCCACGGTGCAAGGTGCAACATCCGTTCGAAATGGCGAAACAGTGCCGTACGAATTTTAGAAATGTGTGCCTGGATTTGAGAGGGACAGTACCATGGTGCACCACTCTCCAGCGATCGTGAATCGAAGACGAGCCACGGTAATCCCGTTTTACCGTAAAAATCCACGTGTCGAAAAAACGAAGGGTAAAAAACTTACGTGGCCCGATTGAGATTCGGGTTGTCCTTTTTGGGCATTAATATATCCGTTGACGGCTGAAAGCTGTCAAACCTGTATAACTCATCGAGGCCTTCGTTTTGACAGGTTATGGCTCCCGTAACTCTAAAAGAGCCAGAGGTTATGGCCGTCCGAATAATCGATATCTGCAGGGTGCAACATCCACGGTGCAAGGTGCAACATCCGTCCGAAATGGCGAAACAGTGCCGTATGAATTTTAGAAATGCATGCTTGGATTTGAGATGGAACAGTACCATGTTGCACCACTCTCCAGCGATGGTTAATCGAAGACGAGCCACGGTAATCCCATTTTACCGTAAAAATCCACGTGTCGAAAAAACGAAGGGTAAAAAATTTACGTGGCCCGATTGAGATTCGGGTTGTCCTTTTTGGGCATTAATCTATCCATTGACAGCTGAGAGCTGTCAAAGCCATAGAACTCATCGAGGCCTTCGTTTTGACAGGTTATGGCTCGCGTAACTCTAAACAAGCCAGAAGTTATGGCCGTCCGAATAATCGATATCTACAGGGTGCAACATCCACGGTACATGGTGCAACATCCGTCCGAAATGGCGAAACAGTGCCGTACGACTTTTAGAAATGCGTGCATGGATTTGAAACGGAATAGTACATTGGTGCACCACTCTCCAGCGATGGTAAATCGAAGACGAGCCACGGTAATACCATTTTACCATAAAAATCCACGTGTCGAAAAAACGAAGGGTGAAAAATTTACGTGGCCCGATTGAGATTCGGGTTGTCCTTTTTGGGCATTAATCTATCCGTTGACGGTTGAAAGCTGTCAAAGCCATAGAACTTATCGAGACCTTCGTTTTGACAGGTTATGGCTCCCGTAACTCTAAACGAGCCAGAAGTTATGGCCGTCCGAATAATCGATATCTACAGGGTGCAACATCCACGGTGCAAGGTGCAACATCCACGGTGCAAGGTGCAACAATGTCGTACGAAATTTAGAAATGCGTGACTAGATTTGAGACGGAACAGTACCATGGTGCACCACTCTCCAGCGATGGTGAACCGAAGACGAGCCACGGTAATCCCGTTTTACCGTAAAAATCCACGTGTCGAAAAAACGAAGGGTAAAAAACTTACATGGCCCGATTGAGATTCGGGTTGTCCTTTTTGGGCATTTATATCCGTTAATGGCTGAAAGCTATCAAATCCGTAGAACTCATCGAGGCCTTCGTTCTTACAGGTTATGGCTCCCGTAACTCTAAACGAGCCAGAAGTTATGACCGTCCGAATAATCGATATCTACAGGGTACAACATCCACGGTGCAAGGTGCAACATCATTCCGAAATGGCGAAACAGTGCCGTACGAATTTTAAAAATGCGTGCTTAGATTAGAGATAGAACAGTACCATGTTGCACCACTCTCCAGCGATGGTTAATCGAAGACGAGCCACGGTAATCCCGTTTTACCGTAAAAATCCATGTGTCGAAAAAACGAAGGGTAAAAAATTTACATGGCCCGATTGAGATTCGGGTTGTCCTTTTTGGGCATTAATCTATCCGTTGACGGCTGAGAGCTGTCAAAGCCGTAGAACTCATCGAGGCCTTCGTTTTGACAGGTTATGGCTCCCGTAACTCTAAACGAGCCAGAAGTTATGGCCGTCCGAATAATCGATTTCTATAGGGTGCAACATCCACGGTGCAAGGCGCAACATCCGTCCGAAATGGCGAAATAGTGCCGTACGAATTTTAGAAATGCGTGCTTAGATTTGAGACAGAACAGTACCATGTTGCACCACTCTCCAGCGATGGTTAATCGAAGACGAGCCACGGTAATCCCGTTTCACCGTAAAAATCCACGTGTCGAAAAAACGAAGGGTAAAAAATTTACGTGGCCCGATTGAGATTCGGGTTGTCCTTTTTGGGCATTAATCTATCCGTTGACGGCTGAGAGCTATCAAAGCCGTAGAACTCATCGAGGCCTTCGTTTTGACAGGTTATGGCTCCCGTAACTCTAAACGAGCCAGAAGTAATGGCCGTCCGAATAATCGCTATCTATAGGGTGCAACATCCACGGTGCATGGTGCAACATCCGTCCGAAATGGCGAAACAGTGCCGTTCGACTTTTAGAAATGTGTGCATGGATTTGAAACGGAACAGTACATTGGTGTACCACTCTCCAGCGATGGTAAATCGAAGAACAGCCACGATAATACCGTTTTACCGTAAAAATCCGCGTGTCGAAAAAACGAAGGGTAAAAAATTTACGTGGCCCGATTGAGATTCGGGTTGTCCTTTTTCGGCACTAATCTATCTGTTGACGGCTGAAAGCTGTCAAAGCCGTAGAACTCATCGAGGCCTTCGTTTGACAGGTTATGGCTCCCGTAACTCTAAACGAGCCAGAAGTTATTGCCGTCCGAATAATCGATATCTACAGGGTGCAACATCCACGGTGCAAGGTGCAACATCCGTCCGAAATGGCGAAACAGTGCCGTACGACTTTTAGAAATGCGTGCATGGATTTGAAACGAAACAGTACCATGGTGCACCACTCTCCAGCGATGGTGAATCGAACACGAGCCACGGTAATCCCATTTTACCGTAAAAATCCACGTGTCGAAAAAACGAAGGGTGAAAAACTTACGTGGCCTGATTGAGATTCGGGTTGTCCTTTTTGGGCATTAATATATCCGTTGACGGCTGAAACTGTCAAAGCCGTAGAACTCATCGAGGCCTTCGTTTTGATAGGTTATGGCTCCCGTAACTCTAAACGAGCCAGAGGTTATGGCCGTCCGAATAATCGATATCTACTGGGTGCAACATCCACGGTGCAAGGTGCAACATCCGTCCGAAATGGCGGAACAGTGCCGTACGAATTTTAGAAATGCGTGCTTGGATTTGAGACGGAACAGTACCATGTTGCACCACTCTCCAGCGATGGTTAATCGATGACGAGCCACGGTAATCCCGTTTTACCGTAAAAATCCACGTGTCGAAAAAACGAAGGGTAAAAAATTTATGTGGCCCGATTGAGATTCGGGTTGTCCTTTTTGGACATTAATCTATCCGTTGACGGCTGAGAGCTGTCAAAGCCGTAGAACTCATCGAGGCCTTCGTTTTGACAGGATATGGCTCCCGTAACTCTAAACGAGCCAGAAGTTATGGCCGTCCGAATAATCGATAGCTGCAGGGTGCAACATCCACGGTGCAAGGGGCAACATCCGTCCGAAATGGCGAAACAGTGCCGTACGAATTTTAGAAATGCGTGCTTGGATTTGAGATGGAACAGTACCATGTTGCACCACTCTCCAGCGATGGTTAATCAAAGACGAGCCACGGTAATCCCATTTCACCGTAAAAATCCACGTGTCGAAAAAACGAAGGGTAAAAAATTTACATGGCCCGATTGAGATTCGGGTAGTCCTTTTTGGGCATTGATCTATCCGTTGATGGCTGAGAGCTGTCAAAGCCGTAGAACTCATCGAGGCCTTCGTTTCACAGGTTACGGCTCCCGTAACTCTAAACGAGCCAGAAGTTATGGCCGTCCGAATAATCGATATCTACAGGGTGCAACATCCACGGTGCAAGGTGCAACATCCGTCCGAAATGGCGAAACAGTGCCGTTCGACTTTTAGAAATGCGTGCATGGATTTGAAACGGAACAGTACATTGGTGCACCACTCTCCAGCGATGGTAAATCGAAGACGAGCCACGGTAATACCGTTTTACCGTAAAAATCCACGTGTCGAAAAAACGAAGGGTAAAAAATTTACGTGGCCCGTTGAGATTCGGGTTGTCCTTTTTGGGCACTAATCTATCCGTTGACGGCTGAAAGCTGTCAAAGCCGTAGAACTCATCGAGGCCTTCGTTTGACAGGTTATGGCTCTCGTAACTCTAAACGAGCCAGAAGTTATGGCCGTCCGAATAATCGATATCTACAGGGTGCAACATCCATGGTGCAAGGTGCAACATCCGTCCGAAATGGAGAAACAGTGCCGTACGACTTTTAGAAATGCGTGCATGGATTTGAAACGGAACAGTATCATGATGCACCACTCTCCAGCGATGGTGAATCGAAGACGAGCCATGGTAATCCCGTTTTACCGTAAAAATCCACGTGTCGAAAAAACGTAGGGTGAAAAACTTACGTGGCCCGATTGAGATTCGGGTTGTCCTTTTTGGGCATTAATATATCCGTTGACGGCTGAAACTGTCAAAGCCGTAGAACTCATCGAGGCCTTCGTTTTGTCAGGTTATGGCTCCCGTAACTCTAAACGAGCCAAAAGTTATGGCCGTCCGAATAATCGATATCTACAGGGTGCAACATCCACGGTGCAAGGTGCAACATCCGTCAGAAATGGCGAAACATTGCCGTACGAATTTTAGAAATGTGTGCCTGGATTTGAGAGGGACAGTACCATGGTGCACCACTCTCCAGCGATGGTGAATCGAAGACGAGCCACGGTAATCCCGTTTTACCGTAAAAATCCACGTGTCGAAAAAAGGAAGGGTAAAAAACTTACGTGGCCCGATTGAGATTCGGGTTGTTATTTTTGGGCATTAATATATCCGTTGACGGCTGAAAGCTGTCAAACCTGTAGAACTCATCGAGGCCTTCGTTTTGATAGGTTATGGCTCCCGTAACACTAAAAGAGCCAGAGGTTATGGCCGTCCGAATAATCGATATCTACAGGGTGCAACATCCACGGTGCAAGGTGCAACATCCGTCCGAAAAGGCGAAACAGTGCCGTAAGAATTTTAGAAATGCATGCTTGGATTTGAGATGGAACAGTACCATGTTGCACCACTCTCCAGCGATGATTAATCGAAGACGAGCCACGGTAATCCCGTTTTACCGTAAAAATCCACGTGTCGAAAAAACGAAGGGTAAAAAATTTACGTGGCCCGATTGAGATTCGGGTTGTCCATTTTGGGCATTAATCTATCCATTGACAGCTGAGAGCTGTCAAAGCCATAGAACTCATCGAGGCCTTCGTTTTGACAGGTTATGGCTCGCGTAACTCTAAACGAGCCAGAAGTTATGGCTGTCCGAATAATCGATATCTACAGGGTGCAACATCCACGGTACATGGTGCAACATCCGTCCGAAATGGCGAAACAGTGCCGTATGACTTTTAGAAATGCGTGCATGGATTTGAAACGGAACAGTACATTGGTGCACCACTCTCCAGCGATGGTAAATCGAAGACGAGCCACGGTAATACCGTTTTACCATAAAAATCCACGTGTCGAAAAAACGAAGGGTAAAAAATTTACGTGGCCCGATTGAGATTCGGGTTGTCCTCTTTGGGCATTAATCTATCCGTTGACGGCTGAAAGCTGTCAAAGCCGTAGAACTCATCGAGGCCTTCGTTTTGACAAGTTATGGCTCCCGTAACTCTAAACGAGCCAGAAGTTATGGTCGTCCGAATAATCGATATCTACAGGGAATAACATCCACGGGGCAAGGTGCAACATCCGTCCGAAATGGCGAAACAGTGCCGTACGAATCTTAAAAATGCATGCTTGGATTTGAGACGGAACAGTACCATGTTGCACCACTCTCCAGCGATGGTTAATCGAAGAAGAGCCACGGTAATCCCGTTTTACCGTTAAAATCCACGTGTCGAAAAAACGAAGGGTAAAAAGCTTACGAGACCCGATTGAGATTCGGGTTGTCCTTTTCGGGCATTAATCTATCCGTTGATGGCTGAAAGCTGTCAAAGCCGTAGAACTCATCGAAGCCTTCGTTTTGACAGGTTATGGCTCCCGTAGCTCTAAACGAGCCAGAAGTTATGGCCGTCCGAATAATCGACATCTACAGGGTGCAACGTCCACGGTGCACGGTGCAACATCCGTCCGAAATGGCGAAACAATGCCGTATGACTTTTAGAAATGCGTGCATGGATTTGAAACGGAACAGTACATTGGTGCACCACTCTCCAACGATGGTAAATCGAGGACGAGCCACGGTAATACCGTTTTACCGTAAAAATCCACGTGTGGAAAAAACGAAGGGTAAAAAATTTACGTGGCCCGATTGAGATTCGGGTTGTCCTCTTTGGGCATTAATCTATCCGTTGACGGCTGAAAGCTGTCAAAGCCGTAGAACTCATCGAGGCCTTCGTTTTGACAGGTTATGGCTCCCGTAACTCTAAACGAGCCAGAAGTTATGGTCGTCCGAATAATCGATATCTACAGGGAATAACATCCACGGTGCAAGGTGCAACATCCGTCCGAAATGGCGAAACAGTGCCGTACGAATTTTAAAAATGCATGCTTGGATTTGAGACGGAACAGTACCATGTTGCACCACTCTTCAACGACGGTTAATCGAAGACGAGCCACGGTAATCCCGTTTTACCGTTAAAATCCACGTGTCGAAAAAACGAAGGGTCAAAAATTTACGTGGCCCGATTGAGATTCGGGTTGTCCTTTTTGCGCACTAATCTATCCGTTGATGGCTGAGAGCTGTCAAAGCCGTAGAACTCATCGAGGCCTTCATTTTGACAGGTTATGGCTCCCGTAACTCTAAACGAGCCAGAAGTTATGGCCGTCCGAATAATCGATATCTACAGGGTGCAACATCTGCGGTGCAAGGTGCAACATCCGTCCGAAATGGCGAAACATTGCCGTACGACTTTTAGAAATGCGTGCATGGATTTGAAATGAAACAGTACATTGGTGCACCACTCTCCAGCGATGGTAAATCGAAGAAGAGCCACAGTAATAAGTTTTACCGTAAAAATCCACGTGTCCAAAAAACGAAGGGTAAAAAATTTACGTGGCCCGATTGAGATTCGGGTTGTCCTTTTTGGGCATTAATCTATCCGTTGACGGCTGAAAGCTGTCAAAGCGGTAGAACTCATCGAGGCCTTCGTTTTGACAGGTTGTGGCTCCTGTAACTCTAAACGAGCCAGAAGTTATGGCCGTCCGAATAATCGATATCTACAGGGTGCAACATCCACGGTGCAAGGTGCAACATCCGTCCGAAATGGCGAAACAGTGCCGTACGAATTTTAGAAATGCGTGCTTGGATTTGAGACGGAACAGTACCATGGTGCACCACTCTCCAGCGATGGTTAATCGAAAACGAGTCACGGTAATCCCGTTTTACCGTAAAAATCCGCGTGTCGAAAAAACGAAGGGTAAAAAACTTACGAGACCCGATTGAGATTCGGGTTGTCCTTTTTGGGCATTAATCTATCCGTTGACAGATGAAAGCGGTCAAAGCCTTAGAACACATCGAGGCCTTCGTTTTGACAGGTTATGGCTCCCATAACTCTAAACGAGCCAAAGGTTATGGCCGTTCGAATAATCGATATCTACAGGGTGCAACATCCACGTTGCAAGTGAAACATCAGTCCGAAATGTCGAAACTGTGACGTACGAATTTTAGAAATGAATGCTTGGATTTTAGATGGAACAGTACCATGGTGCAAGACTCTCCAGCGATGGTGAATCGAAGACGAGCCATGGTAAACCCGTTTTATCGTAAAAATCCACGTGTCGAAAAAACGAAGGGTAAAAAATTTACGTGGCCCGATTGAGATTCGGGTTGTCCTCTTTGGGCATTAATCTATCCGTTGACGGCTGAAAGCTGTCAAAGCCGTAGAACTCATCGAGGCCTTCGTTTTGACAGGTTGCGGCTCCCGTAAATCTAAACGAGCCAGAAATTATGGTCGTCCGAATAATCGATATCTACAGGGTGCAACATCCACGGTGCAAGGTGCAACTTCCGTCCGAAATGGCGAAACAGTGCCGTACGACTTTTAGAAATGCGTGCATGGATTTGAAACGAAACAGTACCATGGTGCACCACTCTCCAGCGAGGGTGAATCGAAGACGAGCCACGGTAATCCCGTTTTACCGTAAAAATCCACGTGTCGAAAAAAAGGAAGGGTAAAAAACTTACGAGACCCGATTGAGATTCGGGTTGTCCTTTTTGGGCATTAATCTATCCGTTGACAGATGAAAGCGGTCAAAGCCGTAGAACTCATCGAGGCCTTCGTTTTGATAGGTTATGGCTCATGTAACTCTAAACGAGCCAGAGGTTATCGCCGTTCGAATAATCGATATCTACAGGGTGCAACATCCACGGTGCAAGTGAAACATCAGTCCGAAATGTCAAAACTGTGACGTACGAATTTTAGAAATGCATGCTTGGATTTTAGATGGAACAGTACCATGGTGCAAGACTCTCCAGCGATGGTGAATCGAAGACGAGCCATGGTAAACGCGTTTTACCGTAAAAATCCACGTGTCGAAAAAACGAAGGGTAAAAAACTTACGTGACCCGATTGATATTCGGGTTGTCCTTTTTGGGCATTAATCTAGCCGTTGATGGCTGAGAGCTGTCAAAGAGATAGAACTCATCGAGGCCTTCGTTATGACAGGTTATGGCTCCCGTAACTCTAAACGAGCCTGAAGTTATGGCCGTCCGAATAATCGATATCTACAGGGTGCAGCATCCACGGTGCAAGGTGCAACATCCGTCCGAAATGGTGAAACAGTGCCATACGAATTTTAGAAATGCGTGCATGGATTTGAAATGAAACAGTACCATGGTGCACCACTCTCCAGCGATGGAGAATCAAAGGCGAGTCACGGTAGTCCCGTTTTACCATAAAAATCCACGTGTCGAAAAAACGAAGGGCAAAAAACTTGCTAAACCCGATTGAGATTCGGGTTGTCCTTTTTGAGCATTAATCTATCCGTTGACGGTTGAGAGCTGTCAAAGCCATAGAACTCATCGATGCCTTCGTTATGACAGGTTATGTCTTCCGTAACTCTAAACGAGCCAGAAGTTATGGCCGTCCGAATAATCGATATCTATAGGGTGCAGCATCCACGGTGCAAGATGCAACATCCGTCCGAAATGGAGAAACAGTGCCGTACGAATTTTAAAAATGCGTGCATGGATTTGAAACGGAACAGTACCATGGTGCACCACTCTTGAGCGATGGTTAATCCAAAACGAGCCACGGTAATCCCGTTTTACCGTAAAAATCCACGTGTCGAAAAAACGAAGGGTAAAAAACTTACGTGACCCGATTGAGATTCGGGTTGTCCTTTTTGGGCATTAATCTATCCGTTGACGGTTGAAAACTGTCGAAGCCGTAGAACTCATCGAGGCCTTCGTTTTGACAGGTTGTGGCTCCTGTAACTCTAAACGAGCCAGAAGTTATGGCCGTCCGAATAATCGATATCTACAGGGTGCAACATCCACGGTGCAAGGTGCAACATCCGTCCGAAATGGCGAAACTGTGCCGTACGACTTTTAGAAATGCGTGTAAGGATTTGAGACGAAACATTACCATGGTGCACCACTCTCCAACGATGGTGAATCGAAGACGAGCCACGGTAATCCCGTTTTACCGTAAAAATCCACGTGTCGAAAAAACGGAGGGTAAAAAACTTGCGAAACCCCAATGAGATTCCGGTTGTCCTTTTTGGGCATTAATCTATCCGTTGACGGCTGAGAGCTGTCACAGCCGTAGAACTCATGGAGGCCTTCGTTTTGATAGGTGATGGCTCCCGTAACTCTAAACGAGCCAGAAGTTATGGCCGTCCGAATAATCAATATCTACAGGGTGCAACATCCACGGTGCACGGTGCAACATCCGTCCGAAATGGCAAAACAGTGCCGTACGACTTTTAGAAATGCGTGCATGGATTTGAAACGGAATAATACCATGGTGCACCACTCTCCAGCGATGGTGAATTGAAGACGAGCCACGGTAATCCCGTTTTACCGTAAAAATCCACGTGTCGAAAAAACGAAGGGTGAAAAACTTACGTGGCCCGATTTAGATTCGGGTTGTCCTTTTTGGGCATTAATATATCCGTTGACGGCTGAAACTGTCAAAGCCGTAGAACTCATCGAGACCTTCGTTTTGACAGGTTATGGCTCCCGCAACTCTAAACGAGCCAGAGGTTATGGCCGTCCGAATAATCGATATCCACAGGGTGCAACATCCACGGTGCAAGGTGCAACATCCGTCCGAAATGGCGAAACAGTGCCGTACGAATTTTAGAAATGCGTGCTTGGATTTGAGACGGAACAGTACCATGTTGCACCACTCTCCAGCGATGGCTAATCGAAGACGAGCCACGGTAATCCCGTTTTACCGTAAAAATCCAGGTGTCGAAAAAACGAAGGGTAAAAAATTACGTGGCCCGATTTAGATTCGGGTTGTCCTTTTTGGGCATTAATCTATCCGTTGACGGCTGAGAGCTGCCAAAGCCGTAGCTCATCGAGGCCTTCGTTTTGACAGGTTATGGCTCCCGTAACTCTAAACGAGCCAGAAGTTATGGCCGTCCGAATAATCGATATCTACAGGGTGCAACATCCACGGTGCATGGTGCAACATCCGTCCGAAATGGCGAAACAGTGCCGTATGACTTTTAGAAATGCGTGCATGGATTTGAAACGGAACAGTACATTGGTGCACCACTCTCCAGCGATGGTAAATCGAAGATGAGCCACGGTAATACCGTTTTACCATAAAAATCCACGTGTCGAAAAAACGAAGGGTAAAAAATTTACGTGGCCCGATTGAGATTCCGGTGGTCCTCATTAGGCATTAATCTATCCGTTGATGGCTGAAAGCTATCAAAGCCGTAGAACTCATCGAGGCCTTCGTTTTGACAGGTTATGGCTCCCGTAACTCTAAACGAGCCAGAAGTTATGGCCGTTCGAATAATCCATATCTACAGGGTGCAACATCCACGGTGCAAGGTGCAACATCCGTCCGAAATGGCGAAACAGTGCCGTACGAATTTTAGAAATGCATGACTAGATTTGAGATGGAACAGTACCATGGTGCACCACTCTCCAGCGATGTTGAATCGAAGACGAGCCACGGTAATCCCGTTTTACCGTAAAAATCCACGTGTCGAAAAAACGAAGGGTGAAAAACTTACGTGGCCGGATTGAGATTCGGGTTGTCCTTTTTGGGCATTAATATATCCGTTGACGGCTGAAAGCAGTCAAAGCCGTAGAACTCATCGAGGCCTTCATTTTTACAGGTTATGGCTCCCGTAACTCTGAACGAGCCAGAAGTTATAGCCGTCCGAATAATCGATATCTACAGGGAACAACATCCACGGCGCAAGGTGCAACATCCGTCCGAAATGGCGAAACAGTGCCGTACGAATTTTAAAAATGCGTTCTTGGATTTGAGACAGAACAGTACCATGTTGCATCACTCTCCAGCGATGGTTAATCGAAGATGAGCCACGGTAATCCCGTTTTACCGTAAAATCCACATGTCGAAAAAACGAAGGGCAAAAAATTTACGTGGCCCGATTGAGATTTGGGTTGTCCTTTTTGGGCACTAATCTATCCGTTGACGGCTGCGAGCTGTCAAAGCCGTAGAACTCATCGAGGCCTTCGTTTTGACAGGTTATGGCTCCCACACTCTAAACGAGCCAGAAGTTATGGCCGTCCGAATAATCGATATCTATAGGGTGCAACATCTACGGTGCAAGGTGCAACATCCGTCCGAAATGGCGAAACAGTGCCGTACGACTTTTAGAAATTCGTGCATGGATTTGAAATGGAACAGTACATTGGTGCACCACTCTCCAGCGATGGTAAATCGAAGAAGAGCCACGGTAATACAGTTTTACCATAAAAATCCACGGGTCCAAAAAACGAAGGGTAAAAAATTTACGTGGCCCGATTGAGATTCGGGTTGTCCTTTTTGGGCATTAATCTATCCGATGACGGCTGAAAGCTGTCAAAGCGGTAGAACTCATCGAGGCCTTCGTTTTGATAGGTTATGGCTCCTGTAACGCTAAACGAGCCAGAAGTTATGGCCGTCCGAATAATCGATATTTACAGGGTGCAACATCCATGGTGCAAGGTGCAACATCCGTCCGAAATGGCGAAACAGTGCCGTACGAATTTCAGAAATGCGTGCTTGGATTTGAGACGGAACAGTACCATGGTGCCCCACTCTCCAGCGATGGTTAATCGAAAACGAGTCACGGTAATCCCGTTTTATCGTAAAAATCCTCGTGTCGAAAAAACGAAGGGTAAAAAACTTACGAGACCCGATTGAGATTCGGGTTGTCCTTTTTGGGCATTAATATATCCGTTGACGGCTGAAAGCTATCAAAGCTGTAGAACTCATCGAAGCCTTCGTTTTGACAGGTTATGGCTCCCGTAACTCTAAACGAGCCAGAAGTTATGGTCGTCCGAATAATCGATATCTACAGGGTGCAACATCCACGGTGCAAGGTGCAACTTCCGTCCGAAATGGCGAAACAGTGCCGTACGACTTTTAGAAATGCGTGCATGGATTTGAAATGAAAAAGTACCATGGTGCACCACTCTCCAGCGAGGGTGAATCGAAGACGATCCACGGTAATCCCGTTTTACCGTAAAAATCCACGTGTCGAAAAAAAGAAAGGGTAAAAAACTTACGAGACCCGATTGAGATTCGGGTTGTCCTTTTTGGGCATTAATCTATCCGTTGACGGATGAAAGCGGTCAAAGCCGTAGAACTCATCGAGGCGTTCGTTTTGATAGGTTATGGCTCCCGTAACTCTAAACGAGCCAGAAGTTATGGCCGTTCGAATAATCGATATCTAAAGGGTGCAACATCCACGGTGCAAGTGAAACATCAGTCCGAAATGTCGAAACTGTGACGTACGAATTTTAGAAATGCGTGCTTGGATTTGAGACGGAACAGTACCGTGGTGCACCACACTCCAGCAATGGTGAATCGAAGACGAGCCATGGTAATCCCGTTTTACCGTAAAAATCCACATGTCGAAAAAACGAAGGGTAAAAAACTTACGTGACCCAATTGATATTCGGGTTGTCCTTTTTGGACATTAATCTATCCGTTGATGGCTGAGAGCTGTCAAAGCCATAGAACTCATCGAGGCCTTCGTTATGACAGGTTATGGCTCCCGTAACTCTAAACGAGCCTGAAGTTATGGCCGTCCGAATAATCGATATCTACAGGGTGCAGCATCCACGGTGCAAGGTGCAACATCCGTCCGAAATGGCGAAACAGTGTCGTACGACTTTTAGAAATGCGTGCATGGATTTGAAATGAAACAGTACCATGGTGCACCACTCTCCAGCGATGGAGAATCAAAGACGAGTCATGGTAGTCCCGTTTTACCATAAAAATCCACGTGTCGAAAAAACGAAGGGTAAATAACTTGCTAGACCCGATTAATATTCGGGTTGTCCTTTTTGGGCATTAATCTATCCGTTGATGGCTGAGAGCTGTCAAACCCATAGAACTCATCGATGCCTTCGTTATGACAGGTTATGGCTTCCGTAACTCTAAAAGAGCCAGAAGTTATGGCCGTCCGAATAATCGATATCTACAGGGTGCAGCATCCACGGTGCAAGGTGCAACATCCGTCCGAAATGGCGAAACAGTGTCGTACGAATTTTATTAATGCGTGCATGGATTTGAAACGGAACAGTACCATGGTGCACCACTCTCCAGCAATGCTTAATCGAAAACGAGCTACGGTAATCCTGTTTTACCGCAAAAATCCACGTGTCGAAAAAACGAAGGGTAAAAAACTTACGTGACCCGATTGAGATTCGGGTTGTCCTTTTTGGGCATTAATCTATCCGTTGACGGTTGAAAGCTGTCAAAGCCGTAGAACTCATCGAGGCCTTCGTTTTGACAGGTTGTGGCTCCCGTAACTCTAAACGAGCCAGAAGTTATGGCCGTCCGAATAATCGATATCTACAGGGTGCAACATCCACGGTGCAAGGTGCAACATCCGTCCGAAATGGCGAAACAGTGCCGTACGACTTTTAGAAATGCGTGTAAGGATTTGAAACGAAACATTACCATTGGAATCGAAGACGAGCCACGGTAATCCCGTTTTACCGTAAAAATCAACGTGTCGAAAAAACGGAGGGTAAAAAACTTGCGAGACCCCATTGAGATTCGGGTTGTCCTTTTTGGGCATTAATCTATCCGTTGACGGCTGAGAGCTGTCAAAGCCGTAGAACTCATGGAGGCCTTCGTTTTGACAGGTGTTTGTGTCAAAATTGGGCACAACACTCTTCGGGAGTCGTTGAAGAGATAATAGTCAAAAATGCAAGTTCAAAACAGATATTATCTAACAAAAACTCCAATCAACAGTAAAGTAAATGCGTAGATAAGCGATTTATAGTGGTTTGGCGTGTTGCCTACGTCCACTGTGAAGTTTTTTGATGTTTTATTGATTCTCTTTCAATGATTACAAGTTGTTACAACGATCCGCAGCAAGTTACAACTGGAAATTCGAAATCAACAATAGAATTATGATGTAGGATGATGGAGATCTTGATCCGGCAGAGTCTCGGCGTCTCAGAGTCAGAAGATCCCTTTTCTGTTGGCCCTGGGGCTCTATTTATAGGTGTAGGCTGCTGATATTTCGCTGAAAACTCGGGAGACTACTTCTGGCACGTGAGGGGGCCCACGCGTACGGTCTCGGGAAGTTTGGGCCCACTTTGGCATCGGTTCGAACTCCATTCGAACCGATCAAGAATTCATCCAATCGAGGTGAAATTTGGCGTGGACATTCTTCAACATGTATGCAAACATCTGTGAAAATTTCGTGGCATTTGGATCAGTAGATTAGGAGATATGATGGGTTCGAAATAGGGTTCACGGCACGGCTGTCTGGTTCGAACCCCTGCATTCGAAACGATGGTTTCGAACCCATCATGGCACGCGACTTCGTGGTGACGTGGAGCGCAAACTTCGAATCGATCCGGACTTCACTCCGTGTTGACCGCTTCGACTCCGTGTATCTCGGTGATTTCGAACCGATGGAAGACACGTGGGTTGACCCAGTGGGTTCGAACAAGGCAACACAGGATGAGTTCGAAGAAGGCCTTTGTGATGGGTTCGAAGCATGGCTCTATGATGGGTTCGAACATGATTTCAGGGATGGGTTCGAACGAAGCTTATGGATGGGTTCGAAGCATGCATGTCCGATGGTTTCGAAATAAGGCAGCCGAGTAGGGATTCGAATCAGCTACTCTCTAATGGGTTCGAGGTCGAGGCATCCCGAGGGTTTCGAAGGTGATGGTTTCGAACTTGATGGTTTCGAACTGGGGCGTGACGATGGATTCGAAGACAACCATCATTATGGGTTCGAAATCAGTGCGTTCCCTCCAAGTTGCCTCGATCATAACTTGAGCATATGAACTCGGATCGACTTGAAATTTGAAATGCTGACTCCTGTGGCCTTTCTTGCAGTGTCCCATCAATTGTAGCTCATTCTGGACTCGGATAAAATTCAGTGAAATCCATGGCGAAAGAAAATACGATCAACCTCTGAGGCGAACTGTCCTTCCTTTTCAATCGCTCTTTCGGTATCGCGACTTTGCCAGAAAGCGGGATAACATTTTGCCCCCCAAAGTACGTCTTGTGGGAACATGACGTGCTTTGAATAGCTGCCATTTCTATCTGAACAATCATTGCTCTCTTTTTTGTTGAAACTCGTATGCTGTATTGCCGTAACCTTGCGTTGATATGATTGATTGCTGTATAATAGTGCTTAGCTGTTGGCTGTCGCGTTTGTAACGGGAATAGTGTTTGATCCCTGTGAATATTCAAAATCGAATGTTAGTCCGACATGTATGCACATATGTTAATTTGGACCTTGTTAACGTCGTGCGTCCACGAGTCGTTGTCAGTTTGGTTTGCTGCAGAATTTCGTATCAATTCTCTCCTGAACCGATTTTGAAATTTGAATTGAGGCAACGCTTGATGGTTGTTGTGGACATTTCCTCCGTATCGATCCTCTCCTGAACCGATATTGAAGGTTGAAGAAATAGAATTTGTATTGCGCAAGTGTAATGTTTCGAACCGATGCACTTGAGCGTTGATGGGTTCGAAATTCATGTTTGTATGGACGCGGTATGCCCGTGCAATGATGGGTTGTGTGAATATGAGATTTCGAATCGATGCATTGGAGCATTGATGGATTCGAAATTGACATTCGAAACGGTCTGAAAGTATGGAGTATACTTGTGTGGTGATGGGTTCGAAATCGTCATTCGAACCGATGTGAAAGGATGGTTTCGAATTAGTAGTTCATTTCTGTGGTTTCGAAAATGACCTTCGAATCGATGGTTTGGATGGGTACGAAACTATTGTTCACGGCAGTGGTCCGTGTGCTTCACACGATGGAGCCTCAAGCGTATGGGTTCGAAGATTGGTTTCGAAACGACTCTGCATTCTGACCTGTTGCAATCGGTCAACTTCACCGGAACTCGAATCGTCCCGGTCATCACCGACCCTCCATATAAATAGCAGTGGACCTGCCACTTTTTCACTTTTTACTTTTTCACTGCACTCTTCATCGCTTCGAAGCTTCTATGGAGAAATCACTGCGTCGCGTTTTCGAATCCATCAAGATTTAAGACTTAAATCTCTCGAGTCCATTGCTTAAACTAGGTAATTAGCTTCGGATTCAAGCGACGAAGTTATTTCAAACCCATTTCTCTTCATCGATTGCATAGCTTCGAGATTGGCAAAACCAGATCTGGTTTGGGAGGGATTCGAATCGATGTGTGGGCTCGAGTTCGAAGCGATGACGGTGGTGTGTTTCCATTGGATTTCGAATCGATCCTTGGAATGTCCTTGTTGGGATGCGTAGTTCGCACCGATTGGGGGATTCGAGGGATCCTTTCGAATCGATGGATTCGAACCCATAGGCTATCGCTTCGAAGTCTACAACCTCGTATCGATTCGAAGTGGATCGTTTCGAACGCGACCGATGTCAAGTTAAGGGTCTCTGTATCGGTTCGAATTTGTCATTTGGCCATCGTTTCGAAGCGCGCCTGAATGCATGGTTTCGAAACGATGTCAGGATGGGTTCGAACGCATGGGTTCGAAGCACTGTCATGATGGTTTCGAACGCATGGGTTCGAACGATGTTTGGATGGGTTCGAAGGAAGAGGTGTTCGGTTGGTTTCGAACGAAGCCTCTGTGATGGTTTCGAACCCTATATGATGGATTCCAAAATTTGAAATTCTTCAAGCATAACTCCGACGAGCTTCATTCCTGCATATTTGGACGTGGATATTGAACTGCATATTTGATTGCCTTTTGAAGCTCGTCGATGGAACTATAACAACTTCTATTCGAACCGACTTCCATCATATAAACGATTTAGTGATGACGGTCAGCGATGACGGTCATTACAGCTGAACTCAGTAGCTTTGTCGTTTGCATATTCACTTTAACTCTGCAACATTTATTGAAGTAATGCATGGCACGGTACCACACACATTCATACACTTTACACTGGGAACGCACGGGTTCTTTGTCGTCTAACGATGGTTTCTCATGAGTTAGCTAGTTATGGAACCTTCAAGTTCACAGCAGCAGGAGATTCAAGGTACAGCCTCTCCGAGGCTAGAAGTTCCGTATATAGATCCTGAGATCATCGGTCCGGCTCCGGACGAACTTCCTGATGCGTCGTTCATTGCCAATCCATCGGATTCCGTTCCATCGAATATCTCTGAAGACATGTTGGGGAGAATATGTTTGAGGCACGGCTTGTCATTGGACGATGCGTTACTGCCGGGGACGAACGATAGACCACATAATCCGCCGGAAGGGTATACAGCGTTTAACCGCCACGCGTGTGCGGCCGGGACACTTCCCCCGTTCAACGAGTATATAAGAGAAGTATTGTCGTTTTTGAGGATCGCCCCATCTCAGCTGCATCCGAACGGATATGCGTCGATCAATAGCTTGTTCATTGCATTTATGGAATGTCTCCATCGACCGCCACTCCCAATCGAAATCAGATACTTGTTCAACTTCAAAACTCGGGGTGATTATCCTTCTTTCACATTTCTGGAAGCGGTGAGAAATTGCCAAGTGGTTACCGGGTCTTGGACCAGGTTGAGTTATTATAGGGCAGAATGGTTTTATGTCAGATATCCTCCAGGATTTGCCCGACGATGGTTATTCAGACGTGAGTATAACCGAGTTCTTAAATAGTTACTACGACAATTGCTGCCGAAGTGGAACTTATATTAATTTTTTCTTTTTACAGCAACGATCCCGCGACCCGAAGGTGAAGAGTTTAAGGAGATGGTGCGAGTACTTCGAGAAGTCCCGAGTGAAGATAGGGACATCGAGTTGCTTTTGACCGATAGGAATCTCCGGACTTATGGGCTGATTGAACGAAGGCAGAGTATAAGATTTGAGGTAGCACTAAAGATCGTTCCTAAGAAACGAGTCAAACGCAAGAAGCCCGAAGTTGCCATAGCCGAGGAGGCTGATTCTGAAAGAACTCATACTGATGATGAGCCGCTGATTGAGCCTACGGGTGTAGCTTCGGATGTCGCGGAGCAGAGAAAAGGCAAGGCCGCCATGGTTAAGTCAAGTAAAAAGGGGAGATGGAAATCGGTCGTTACGGCCCGTTATGCTCCCGGAGTTAGAATCTCGGAGACGTCTCCCCCGAGAACTGAAAGTCTTTTTGAAGGGCTTGCCGATCTTCCAATCCCGGACGATGTGTCTTTTCAACATGATGCCGGGTTGGAGGAATTCCATCGCACCTTAGAATTGAACGAGCCTCTTATAACTAGCGAGGTCGACACTTCCGGTTGGTCGGGGGGAATGCATATTCATACACATTTCACGACACTGCATAACCTTTGACTGAAAACTATTAGTTTTGAAAGGTGATTAATTCTGTTTTTCTTTGCTTTGCAGATACTATGTCTAAACGAGGTTCAATGCTTGGGAGTCTTCGACATGCCCGCAAGTCTTCTTATTATGATTCGCGCAGGCGAGAGGGGGATAGAGATTATGATCAGGGGCGCCCTGGGTATTATGGCCAGGGACGTTCCGGATATTCTAGTCATGAAAGATACGATTCGGACAGGGGCCATAGGCGTCGATCGCGATCGCGTACCCCTCCTCCTTCCAGAGATCCCGTACAACCTCCCGTTCGCGTCCCTCGTGATTCTTCTCGACATGTGTCGGTTTCTCAAGCTTCTAGATCTGAGGTGTCGGCGCCGATAGTTGCGGAGGGACCTCCTACTGAAATTACGGGAGAAGGAGCGATTAGGCTTGCGCAGCTGAAGAGAGAGTTCCCGAATATCTGCTTCGACAACTATGTCTTTCCCCTGAACTTGAAAAGAATCCCACCGGAGGCCGAGCGGTGGGCGCTTGATTATGTGCACGACTTCTACGCACAGTATAAGGTGTGGTATAAGGCAGCTGAAAAAGCGTCGGCGCTGGCCTTCGAACGAGCGGCCACCATTGAAAAATTGCAAGCCGAGTTAGCACAAAAAGATTGCATCATACAAGTGCTGAATACTGAGGCTGAATCATCCCGTAAATCTGAAATAGAGGCCACTAAAAAAGCCGATGAAGCCCAGGCAATCATGGATAGGATGAAACGCGAACACTACGCCACGGTTGAGGACATGGGTCATCGAAACACATTGGTTACTGCAGAGAGGGACGTAGCCCTGAAGGAGTTGAACGAGCTTAAGTCAAAATTTGCTGAAATCGCCAAGGAAAGGGATGATGCGAATAGCGCAACTCAGGAGGCGTGTGAACAAGCTGTGATTCTTCGCACCGAAAGGGATGCTGCGGTGGCGAAAGTTCAAGCGGTCGAGACGGAGGTGGAGGATAAAGTTCAACAAGCAGAGGCCAGGCTAGAGGCCGATATCGAAGATCTACTTCTAAATTATAACGCCAACGTGTTAAAACACCGAAATTTAGCCTGGCTTCAAGATTATCCCGTTCACCTTCGCAGCGCTTGGGAACGATTGGTCGAGGAAGAGGGCGAAGCGCACCCGGGCGAATCGGTTGACCGATTCGAGCTTGAGAACCGGCTATTAACTGAGGATGAAAAGAAGGTCCTTCATGATGCTATCATTGCTCATGAGAAGGAGATGATGGGTGGTCATTCCCTGGAAGTCGGAGAGGGATCGGGTGTTGAGCACCATTCTGATGTTACTGAAGTCACCACATCGTCTTCGTCAGTGCCTGTATCTGCGGTCAGCTTGCCACCTGTTCCTACTTACGAACCGGAGCATCCGCACTTATCTCCTATCCATGAGCACACTTCCGAGGCCGTTCAGCCGTCTGCGAGTCAAACTGGGGAAGGTACTCTTAAGTTATCTCAAGCGTTTTCCAAATAGAGAGTTTGTTTTGAAGAAGTTACTGATAACTTATTGTTTTTTGCTTAGTGACGGAGGTTGTGCCGACAGTCGCGGCTCAAGAATCAAGCCAAAGGGATAAGGCCATCGCTACCGAGGCTATTGCTGTAACTGCGATATCGATCGAGGCGGCACAGGGGAGTGGGTTATCTCTCGAGGAACAGATGGTGAGCGAGCTGCTCGGTGAGCAGGGCGGTTTCTCTACGGACTTACAGTTTATCATCGTCAGTGATCCCCCGCCGACCTCAAGCTCTTCGATGCAAGCTGCGGATGCCCCCAGCCAAGCCCAAACGACTCGAGAAGAGGAAATTTTGGCTGAAATCAGCGCTGAAATAGAAGCTGCGGGGCACAGTGGTAGCGCCGGTGGCAGCACGACGGCGCATAGTTCAACACCTGCTAGGGTAGTACCATCGGGTGGCACTATCTCAATTTCCGTCACAGATCCAGTCCCCCTTACTCCTCCGGCGGGAAGCCTCCCTGTAGATTCGAGCTCTAAGGAGGACATCGATATCATGCCCCCAGCCGAAGAGTCACCGCCGAAGAAGAGGCACTCAAAAAGAATTTCGGTCGCTAGTGATTCTGATGAAGAACCACTAATAAGGAAGACGAAAAAGAAGAAGAAGTAGACCGGCTTTACAAGTAGATGTTTTGGTAGATAGGTACTTGTTTCTTGTTTTTTTGTTAGTAAGTCGTGTATAGATGCAGGTTCGGCTCCTGCTAGTAGGGATTGTTTTTGGGAAAACTTTTTCATATGTAAGCCCTCATTTTTAGTTAGTTGAAACAAACTTTAGTTTCTTTGTTTCAACTCTTGTTTTATTTGTGCTTAAGTACTTGCAATGCCTTGTTTTCGGTCCGGTGTACTTGTGGTGTTTTTATCGTTTAAGTAGAGTTCGTCTCATTTTCCAAGTCTGATGATCTTGGTCACACGTCGTGATTGATGAATGAGTTGAACTTCGGACGTTGTATCACTTCGGTTAGTGAGTAATATTTAGCTTTCGTGCCCCCCAGTTCTGGGGAACAACACTTGTATTTATGATGGTTGATCGCACTTGTTGCAAGTTTTGAGCACACGTCCGCCTTCCGGGGACTTGGAATAATTTGAGATCGATGACCTGGTTTGCATTCCAGGAGTTCGAGTGTTACTGATGCTTGTAACATGGTTCGCGCTCCGGGAACTTGGGAATGGCGTTCACATTCCAACTTGCACTCTACTAACTCGGAGTTAGTATTAACGCTTTAGTTCACACTACGAGAACTTTGACTTGGTGTTGGTGCTCCAATTCACACGCCGGGAGCTTGGATAAAACATGTATGTTTGGGTTCGTACTTCAGGAACCCGGAATTGACATTTATACTCCAACTCGCATTTCGGGAGTATGGAGTTTGCACGGATGCTTCAGTTCGCACTCCGGGAACTTTGAATTGATGTTTATACTCCAATCCACACTCTGGGAATTTGGAGTCCGCATTGATGGGTTGGTTCGTGCAGCGGGAACGAATTATTAAATGTTTATACTCCAATTCGCGCTGCGGGAATTTGGAGTCCGTTCGCGCTCGGGGAACGAATTGTTAAATGTTTATACTCCAATTCACGCTGCGGGAAGTTGGAGTCCGTTCGCACTCCGGGAACGAGTTGTTGAATGTTTATACTCCAATTCACGCTGTGGGAAGTTGGAGTCCGTCCACACTCCGGGAACGAATTGTTAAATGTTTATACTCCAATTCACGCTGTGGGAAGTTGGAGTCCGTTCGCACTCCGGGAACGAATTGTTAAATGTTTATACTCCAATTCACGCAGTGGGAAGTTGGAGTCCGTTCGCACTACGGGAACGAATTGTTAAATGTTTATACTCCAATTCACGCTGTGGGAAGTTGGAGTCCGTTCGCACTCCGGGAACGAATTGTTAAATGTTTATACTCCAATTCACGCAGTGGGAAGTTGGAGTCCGTTCGCACTCCGGGAACGAATTGTTAAATGTTTATACTCCAATTCACGCAGTGGGAAGTTGGAGTCTGTTCGCACTCCGGGAATGAATTGTTGAATGTTTATACTCCAATTCATGCTGTGGGAAGTTGGAGTCTGTCCACACTCCGGGAACGAATTGTTCAATGTTTATACTCCAATTCACGCTGTGGGAAGTTGGAGTCCGTTCGCACTCCGGGAATGAATTGTTAAATGTTTATACTCCAATTCACGCAGTGGGAAGTTGGAGTCCGTTCGCACTCCGGGAACGAATTGTTAAATGTTTATACTCCAATTCACGCAGTGGGAAGTTGGAGTCCGTTCGCACTCCGGGAACGAATTGTTAAATGTTTATACTCCAATTCACGCTGTGGGAAGTTGGAGTCCGTTCGCACTCCGGGAACGAATTGTTAAATGTTTATACTCCAATTCACGCAGTGGGAAGTTGGAGTCCGCTCGCACTCCGGGAACGAATTGTTAAATGTTTATACTCCAATTCACGCAGTGGGAAGTTGGAGTCTGTTCGCACTCCGGGAACGAATTGTTAAATGTTTATACTCCAATTCACGCAGTGGGAAGTTGGAGTCCGTTCGCACTCCGGGAACGAATTGTTATATGTTTATACTCCAATTCACGTAGTGGGAAGTTGGAGTCCGTTCGCACTCTGGGAACGAATTGTTAAATGTTTATACTCCAATTCACGCAGTGGGAAGTTGGAGTCCGTTCGCACTCCGGGAACGAATTGTTGAATGGACTGTCGTGTGTTGGTCCAGTTCAGCCCTCGAAGTGTTGGCTTGCCCCCGGGCTGGGGTTTCACTTAGTGAGTGGCCGGTTGTAACGCAGTCACTCGCTATTTGAATAAATTCCATTGTTCGATGGAACTTAGCTCTTCGTGTGTCGTGATTGTTGAATGTTGTATTCGATGAATCACAGCTTTAGCTTGAAGAGATAATGTTTTATTGCTGAAATAAGAAAATATGGCAAAGTCAGTGCCTTATTACAAAATCAAATTTCAGAATGTAAATGAAATCGCAAAATATTCATAGATTGAATGAGCCTGTCATGTGTGACAGTGACGAAGATCCTCGTCGTTCCAGGCTCCTGAGAAAGTCGGTCCGCCACTGATGGCGTTTATCACCAATCTCCCGCGAGGACCATTGGAGTCCTCATGCCTCGGTCGATCGGGTTCATTGTTTTGATTTGATGGACCTGCTTCCCTGGGTTGCGGTGTCCGCACAAACTGTTCCAGTTTTCCTTCCCTGGCCAGTTTTTCAACAAGATCCTGTAGGTGACGACACTCGTTCGTATCGTGCCTGTAGCCTTCATGGAACCTGCAAAATTTTCCCGTCTGGATTTGTCTCTCCGACGACGGTCTTGGAGCAGGTTTTTCATATTGAATCGCATTACGGGTCCGCAAATACAAGTCCTCTATTGAAGTATTCAAAGGAGTATAACTGTCGAACTTCGTATTTTTGCGTTGCGGACCGCTATTTTGATCTTGTTTTTTAATTTGATTCACGCTCTCTCTTCGCCGAGCTTGTTTATTTTTAATGTTCAAATGAACTTTTCCGGAGCTCTCACCGGATTGTTTCATCGCAACATTGCTTTGGGTTCCTCCCGCGTTTGATCCTGCGTCAGTTTGCTTCCTAGACTATTTCGCGTCCTCCCGTATCAGGAGTTGAGCTGCTTTGGCATGGAAACGGTCCAACGACGCAGGTGGTTTTCCAGCTAGCCAATTGCCGAATTCAGAATCGGGGTTGATCCCCTTAGTTAACGCCATAAGGATGGAGTTATCATTTGGATTACTAATCTCCGCACATGCAGTATGGAATCTTTCTAAGTAGTGTCTGAGCGTCTCTCCGGGAGCTTGTGTGACACTAGATAGAGTGTTGACATCTTTCGGCCTCGCGACGTGCATGCGAAATTGCTCAACGAATTTTGTGGCCAGCTGGTCGGATGAGGAGACGGATCGAGGAGGCAATCGGGTGAACCACATGGTGGCGATGCCCCCCAGGGATATGGGGAAACTACGACATTTCACAGCGTCGTCGGCTCTGGCAGCCGTCATCGACCATTCATATTTTAGAATATGTTGATTGGGATCGGAGTTTCCCTCATACATGGGCAGAGTGGGCATTCGGAATCGCCGTGGGGGTTCAGCATTAAGAATGTCGTCCGTAAAGGGAGTGTGACTTCGGGAAACTCCCCAATCGTCGTTTGTGAATCCCTGACTCTCACGAATCATCTGTCGTATCATAGTTGATAGATCCGGCATTTGCCCGGAGTACGGTCACGTTCCATACTTTGGGTTTGTACCGGATATCGTTGACGGTTCAAATCTCGCCTTCTCGGCTCATAGTCCTCTGGGACGTACGGTTCAGGAGTATGACCGCTTTGACGACGGTCCAGGTCCGACTGATCTCGAGCGTCGACCCCTGGTTCAGCTGCAACGCTAGCGGTGCGGTATTCAGCGGCGTGGTGAGGAATGGCACCCCCTCGGGAGGAGGGTCCAGTTTGGAAACTGGCTGACGGACCAACTCTTATTTTTCCAACGGTCAATATCGGTTGGTTTCCAGCGGATGGCATACGACCCTCATCTAACCGGGGTCGTGGAGGTCGGTTATGATAATCAGAAGATGAAGAACTTTCGCTAGAAGAGCGATAAGCACGATCTCTCGTGGATCGTTTTCGTTTCTGGTGATCCAGCTAGTTGATTAGCTCAGCGTTAGCGTGTAGCTGTTCTTCTAGTTGTCGCCGACTCTGGGTCAGCTCTTGAAGTAACAACTGCAATTCTTGTCGGGTAACCGGACCCGACGGTTCTGAGTTCCCAGCGGCATCTTGATTAGGTGGAGGCAGAGGGGCAGGATTCTGTCTATCCTGTCCTTCTTGATTGACGGCGTTCGAGGTGGTTCTTGTGCTAACCATTTTTACAGTTGAGTTCCTTTCCTAGACTTTATGCAAATCTGAATAGAAGGGAAGGAAGTTGGATTTAACAATCTGGATCTCTCTCTTAGATTTATTCAATCCGATATCGATGACAGATCCAACGAGCAGGAGAAAAGCTGGGTTTTCTCAGTGAAAGCACCAAAGTGTTTGTGTCAAAATTGGGCACAACACTCTTCGGGAGTCGTTGAAGAGATAATAGTCAAAAATGCAAGTTCAAAACAGATATTATCTAACAAAAACTCCAATCAACAGTAAAGTAAATGCGTAGACAAGCGACTTATAGTGGTTCGGCGTGTTGCCTACGTCCACTGTGAAGTTTTTTGATGTTTTATTGATTCTCTTTCAATGATTGCAAGTTGTTACAGTGATCCACAGCAAGTTACAACTGGAAATTCGAAATCAACAATAGAATTATGATGTAGGATGATGGAGATCTTGATCCGGCAGAGTCTCGGCGTCTCAGAGTTAGAAGATCCCTTTTCTGTTGGCCTTGGGGCTCTATTTATAGGCGTAGGCTGCTGATATTTCGCTGAAAACTCGGGAGACTACTTCTGGCACGTGAGGGGGCCCACGCGTACGGTCTCGGGAAGTTTGGGCCCACTTTGGCATCGGTTCGAACTCCATTCGAACCGATCAAGAATTCATCCAATCGAGGTGAAATTTGGCGTGGACATTCTTCAACATGTATGCAAACATCTGTGAAAATTTCGTGGCATTTGGATCAGTAGATTAGGAGATATGATGGGTTCGAAATAGGGTTCACGGCACGACTGTCTGGTTCGAACCCCTGCCTTCGAAACGATGGTTTCGAACCCATCATGGCACGCGACTTCGTGGTGACGTGGAGCGCAAACTTCGAATCGATCCGGACTTCACTCCGTGTTGATCGCTTCGACTCCGTGTATCTCGGTGATTTCGAACCGATGGAAGACACGTGGGTTGACCCAGTGGGTTCGAACAAGGCAACACAGGATGGGTTCGAAGAAGGCCTTTGTGATGGGTTCGAAGCATGGCTCTATGATGGGTTCGAACATGACTTCAGGGATGGGTTCGAACGAAGCTTATGGATGGGTTCGAAGCATGCATGTCCGATGGTTTCGAAATGAGGCAGCCGAGTAGGGATTCGAATCAGCTACTCTCTGATGGGTTCGAGGTCGAGGCATCCCGAGGGTTTCGAAGGTGATGGTTTCGAACTTGATGGGTTCGAAGTGATGGTTTCGAACTGGGGCGTGACGATGGATTCGAAGACAACCATCATTATGGGTTCGAAATCAGTGTGTTCCCTCCAAGTTGCCTCGATCATAACTTGAGCATACGAACTCGGATCGACTTGAAATTTGAAATGCTGACTCCTGTGGCCTTTCTTACAGTGTCCCATCAATTGTAGCTCATTCTGGACTCGGATAAAATTCAGTGATATCCATGGCGAAAGAAAATACGATCAACCTCTGAGGCGAACTGTCCTTCCTTTTCAATCGCTCTTTCGGTATCGCGGCTTTGCCAGAAAGCGGGATAACAACAGGTTATGGCTCCCGTAACTCTAAACGAGCCAGAAGTTATGGCCGTCCGAATAATCGATATCTACAGGGTGCAACATCCACGGTGCAAGGTGCAACATCCGTCCGAAATGGCGAAACAGTGCCGTACGACTTTTAGAAATGCGTGCATGGATTTGAAACGGAACAGTACCATGGTGCACTACTCTCCAGCGATGGTAAATCGAAGACGAGCCACGGTAATCCCGTTTTACCGTAAAAATCCACGTGTCGAAAAAACGAAGGGTAAAAAATTTACGTGGCCCGATTGAGATTCGGGTTGTCCTTTTTGGGCATTAATCTATCCGTTGACGGCTGAAAGCTGTCAAAGCCGTAGAAGTCATCGAGGCCTTCATTTTGACAGGTTATGGCTCCCGTAAATCTAAACGAGCCAGAAGTTATGGCCGTTCGAATAATCGATATCTACAGGATGCAACATCCATGGTGCAAGGTGCAACATCCGCCCGAAATGGCGAAACAGTGCCGTACGACTTTTAGAAATGCGTGCATGGATTTGAAACGGAATAGCACCATGGTGCACCACTCTCCAGCGATGGTGAATCGAAGACGAGCCACGGTAATCCCGTTTTACCGTAAAAATCCACGTGTCGAAAAAACGAAGGGTGAAAAACTTACGTGACCCGATTGAGATTCGGGTTGTCCTTTTTGGGCATTAATCTATCCGTTGACGGCTGAATGCTGTCAAAGCCGTAGAAATCATCGAGGCCTTCGTTTTGACAGGTTATGGATCCCGTAAATCTTAGCGAGCTAGAAGTTATGGCCGTCCGAATAATCGATATGTACAGGGTGCAACATCCACGGTGCAAGGTGCAACATCCGTCCGAAATGGCGAAACAGTGCCGTACGACTTTTAGAAATGCGTGCGTGGATTTGAAACGGAACAGTACCATGGTGCACCACTCTCCAGCGATGGTTAATCGAAAACGAGCCACGGTAATCCCATTTTACCGTAAAAATCCACGTGTCGAAAAAACGAAGGGTAAAAAACTTGCGAGACCCGATTGAGATTCGGGTTGTCCTTTTTGGGCATTAATCCATCCGTTGACGGCTGAAAGCGGTCAAAGCCTTAGAACTCATCGAGGCCTTCGTTATGACAGGTTATGGCTCCCATAACTCTAAACGAGCCAGAAGTTATGGCCGTCCGAATAATCGATATCTACAGGGTGCAACATCCACGGTGCAAGGTGCAACATCCGTCCGAAATGGCGAAACAGTGCCGTACGACTTTTAGAAATGCGTGCATGGATTTGAAATGGAATAGTACCAAGGTGCACCACACTCCAGCGATGGTTAATCGAAGACGAGCCAAGGTAATCCCGTTTTACCGTAAAAATCCACGTGTCGAAAAAACGAAGGGTAAAAAACTTACGTGACCCAATTGAGATTCGGGTTGTCCTTTTTATGCATTAATCCATCCGTTGACGGTTGAAAGCGGTCAAAGCCTTAGAACTCATCGAGGCCTTCGTTTTGACAGGTTATGGCTCCCATAACTCTAAACGAGCAAGATGTTATGGCCGTCCGAATAATCGATACCTAAAGGGTGCAACATCCATGGTGCAAGGTGCAACATCCGTCCGAAATGGCGAAACAATGCCGTACGACTTTTAGATATTCATGCATGGATTTGAAATGGAACAGTACCATGGTGCACCACTCTCCAACGATGGTGAATCGAAGACGAGCCACGGTGATCCCGTTTTACCGTAAAAATCCATGTGTCGAAAAAACGAAGGGTAAAAAACTTGCGAGACCCGTTTGAGATTGAGACCCGATCGAAAAAACGAACGGATAGATTAATACCCAAAAAGGACAACCCGAATCTCAATCGGGTCTCGTAAATTTTTTACCCTTCCTTTTTTTCGACACGTGGATTTTTACGGTAAAACGGGATTATCGTGGCTCGTCTTCGATTCACCATCGCTGGAGAGTGGTGCACCATGGTACTGTTTCGTTTCAAATCCATGCACGCATTTCTAAAATTCGTACGGCACTGTTTCGCCATTTCAGACGGATGTTGCACCTTGGACCGTGGATGTTGTACCCATTAAATATCGATTATTCGGACGGCCATAACTTCTGGCTCGTTCAGAGTTACGGGAGCCATAACTGTCAAAACGAAGGCCTCGATGAGTTCTAATGCTTTGACCGCTTTCAGCCATCAACGGACGGATTAATGCCCAAAAAGGAAAACCCGAATCTCAATCGGGTCTCGCAAGTTTTTTACCCTTCGTTTTTTCGACACGTGGATTTTTACGGTACAACGGGATTACCGTGGCTCGTCTTCGATTCACCATCGCTGGAGAGTGGTGCACCATGGTACTGTTTCGTTTCAAATCCATACACGCATTTTTAAAAGTCGTACGGCACTGTTTCGCCATTTCGGACGGATGTTGCACCTTGCACCGTGGATGTTGCACCCCGTAGATATCGATTATTCGGACGGCCATAACTTCTGGCTTGTTTAGAGTTACGGGAGCCATAACCTTTCAAAATGAAGGCCTCGTTGAGTTCTACGGCTTCGACAGCTTTCAGCCGTCAACGGATATATTAACGCCCAAAAAGGACAACCCGAATCTCAATCGGGTCACGTAAGTTTTTTACCCTTCACTTTTTCGACACTTGGATATTTACGGTAAAACGGGATTACCGTGGCTCGTCTTTGATTCATCATCGCTGGAGAGTGGTGCACCATGGTAATGTTCCGTCTCAAATCCAAGCACGCATTTCTAAAATTCGTACGGCACTGTTTCGACATTTCGGACAGATGTTGCACCTTGCACCGTGGATGTTGCACCCTGTAGATATCGATTATTCGAACGGCCATAACTTCTGGCTCGGTTAGAGTTACGGGAGCCATAACCTGTCAAAACGAAGGCCTCGATGAGTTCTACGGCTTTGACCACTTTCATTCATCAACAGATTGGTTAATGCCCAAAAAGGACAACCCGAATCTCAATCAGGTATCGTAAGTTTTTTACCCTTCGTTTTTTCGACACGTGAATTTTTACGGTAAAACGGGATTACCGTGGCTCGTCTTCGATTCACCATCGTTGGAGAGTGGTGCACCATGGTACTGTTCCATTTCAAATCCATGCACGCACTTCTAAAAGTCGTACGGCACTGTTTCGCCATTTCGGACGGATGTTGCACCTTGCACCATGGATGTTGCACCCTTTAGATATCGATTATTCGGACGGCCATAACTTCTGGCTCGTTTAGAGTTACTGGAGCCATAACCTGTCAAAACGAAGGCCTCGATGAGTTCTACGGATTTGACCTCTTTCAGCCATCAACGGATGGATTAATGCACAAAAAGGACAACTCGAATCTCAATCGGGTCACGTAAGTTTTTTACCCTTCGTTTTTTCGACACGTGGATTTTAACGGTAAAACGGGATTACCGTGGCTCGTCTTCGATTAACCATCGCTGGAGAGCGGTGCACCATGGTACTATTCCGTTTCAAATTCATGCACGCATTTCTAAAAGTCGTACGACACTGTTTCTCCATTTCGGACGGATGTTGCACCTTGCACCGTGGATGTTGCACCCTGTAGATATCGATTATTCGGACGGCCATAACTTCTGGCTCGTTTAGAGTTACGGGAGCCATTACCTATCATAACGAAGGCCTCGATGAGTTCTATGGCTTTGACAGCTCTCAGCCATCAACGGATAGATTAATGCCCAAAAAGGACAACCCGAATCTTAATCGGGCCTCGCAAGTTTTTTACCCTTCGTTTTTTCGACACGTGGATTTTTACGGTAAAACGGGATTGCCGTGGCTCATCTTCGATTCACATCGTTGGAGAGTGGTGCACCATGGTACTGTTCCGTCTCAAATCCAAGCACACATTTCTACAATTCGTACGGCACTGTTTCGCCATTTTGGACGGATGTTGCACCTTGCACCGTGGATGTTGCACCCTGTAGATATCGATTATTCGGACGGCCATAACTTATGGCTCGTTTAGAGTTACGGGAGCCATAACCTGTCAAAACGAAGGCCTCGATGAGTTCCGGATTTTACAGCTTTTAGCCGTCAACGGATAGATTAATGCCCAAAAACGACAACCCGAATCTCAATCGGGCCACGTAAATTTTTTACCCTTCGTCTTTTCGACACGTGGATTTTTACGGTAAAACGGGATTACCTTGGCTCGTCTTCGATTTACCATTGCTGGAGAGTGGTGCACCATGGTACTATTCCGTTTCAAATCCATGCACGCGTTTTTAAAAGTCGTACGGCACTGTTTCGCCATTTCGGACGGATGTTGCACCTTGCACCGTGGATGTTGCACCCTGTAGATATCGATTATTCGGACGGCCATAACTTCTGGCTCGTTTAGAGTTACGGGAGCCATAACCTGTCAAAACGAAGGCCTCGATGAGTTCTACGACTTTGACAGCTCTCAGCTGTCAACGGATAGATTAATGCTCAAAAAGGACAACCCGAATCTCAATTGGGTCTCGCAAGTTCTTTACCCTTCGTTTTTTCGACACGTTGATTTTTACGGTAAAACGGGATTACCGTGGCTCGTCTTCGATTCACCATCGCTGGAGAGTGGATCACCATGGTACTATTTCGTTTCAAATCCTTACACGCATTTCTAAAAGTCGTACGTCACTGTCGGGCGGATGTTACACCTTGCACCGTGGATGTTGCACCCTATAGATATCGATTATTCGGACGGCCATAACTTCTGGCTCATTTAGAGTTACGGGAGCCACAACCTGTCAAAACGAAGGCCTCGATGAGTTCTACGGCTTCGACAGCTTTCAACCATCAAAGGATAGATTAATGCCCAAAAAGGACAACCCGAATCTCAATCGGGTCATGTAAGTTTTTTACCCTTCGTTTTTTCGACACGTGGATTTTTACGGTAAAACGGGATTACCGTGGCTCGTTTTCGATTAACCATCGCTGGAGAGTGGTGCACCATGGTACTGTTCCGTTTCAAATCCATGCACGCATTTCTAAAAGTCGTACGGCACTGTTTCGCCATTTCGGACGGATGTTGCACCTTGCACCGTGAATGTTGCACCCTGTAGATATCGATTATTCGGACGGCCATAACTTCTGGCTCATTTAGATTTACGGGATCCATAACTGTTATCCCGCTTTTTTGGCAAAACCGTGATATCAAAGGATCGATCAAAAACAAAAGACAATTCGAACAGAGATTGGTTGTACTTCACTTCGCTATGGATATCGATGAATTTTGTCCGAGTCCGGAACGGGCCACGATTGATAGGACACGACAAGAAAGACCATAGAAGGCCGCATTTCAAATTTCAAGTCAATCCGAGTTTGTATGCTCAAGATATGATGGATTCAATTTGAGAAAGGTAGTCATTGTCTGGTTCGAACCCATCACGTTGAAGCACTTCGAAACCATCATCTTCGGACCCATCTACTTCGAAACCATGGAGTTCAAACCCATCCAATATCCTTCCTTCAAATCCATCCCTGCTTGCCATGTTCGAATCCATCAGCCAGAAGAAGTCTCCCGAAGTTTGAGCGAGATCTGGTCCCCCAACGCCTATAAATAGCACCCTGAAGCCTTCAGAAAAGGGGATCTTCCAGGAGCTTCCACCATTTAACGTCCAGACTCTGCCGGATTGAATTACATACTTCATTATCGCTGTTGTATTCAGATTTCAAAGTTATCATCTACTGTAATCGATTAATATCATCAAGCAAAGCAATAAAGAGAGAAACCTTCAAAGTGGACGTAGGCAAGATCGCCGAACCACTATAAATCTTGTGTTCGTGATTGTTATCTGCAAGTTATTGTGATTGTTGTTGCTTAGATCTGAATTCTATATTGATTGTTGTTGATTTGTGTTGATAAACGGGTGCTTTCACGACTATTGGGTGTTTGCGACCAATTTTGACGCAAACATCCTGTCATGACGAAGGCCTCGATGAGTTCTATGGCTTTGACAGCTCTCAGCCGTCAACGGATAGATTAATGCCCAAAAAGGACAACCCGAATCTTAATCGGGCCTCGCAAGTTTTTTACCCTTCGTTTTTTCGACACGTGGATTTTTACGGTAAAACGGGATTGCCGTGGCTCATCTTCGATTCACCATCGCTGGAGAGTGGTGCACCACGGTACTGTTCCGTCTCAAATCCAAGCACACATTTATACAATTCGTACGGCACTGTTTCGCCATTTTGGACGGATGTTGCACCTTGCACCGTGGATGTTGCACCCTGTAGATATCGATTATTCGGACGGCTATAACTTCTGGCTCGTTTAGAGTTACGGGAGCCATAACCTGTCAAAACGAAGGCCTCGATGAGTTCCGGCTTTTACAGCTTTTAGCCGTCAACGGATAGATTAATGCCCAAAAACGACAACCCGAATCTCAATCGGGCAACGTAAATTTTTTACCCTTCGTTTTTTCGACACGTTGATTTTTACGGTAAAACGGGATTACCGTGGCTCGTCTTCGATTCACCATCGCTGGAGAGTGGTTCACCATGGTACTATTTCGTTTCAAATCCTTACACGCATTTCTAAAAGTCGTACGGCACTGTTTCTCCATTTCGGACGGATGTTGCACCTTGCACCATGGATGTTGCACCCTGTAGATATCGATTATTCGGACGGCCATAACTTCTGGCTCGTTTAGAGTTACGGGAGCCACAACCTGTCAAAAAAAAGGCCTCGATGAGTTCTACGGCTTCGACAGCTTTCAACCGTCAAAGGATAGATTAATGCCCAAAAAGGACAACCCGAATCTCAATTGGGTCTCGCAAGTTCTTTACCCTACGTTTTTTCGACACATGTATTTTTACGGTAAAACGGAATTACCGTGGCTCGTTTTCGATTAACCATCGCTGGAGAGTGGTGCACCATGGTACTGCTCCGTTTCAAATCCATGCACGCATTTCTAAAAGTCGTACGGCACTGTTTCACCATTTCGGACGGATGTTGCACCTTGCACCGTGGATGTTGCACCCTGTAGATATCGATTATTCGGACGGCCATAACTTCTGGCTCGTTTAGAGTTACGGGAGCCGTAACCTGTCATGACGAAGGCATCGATGAGTTCTACGGCTTTGACAGCTCTCAGCCGTCAACGGATAGATTAATGCCCAAAAAGGACAACCCGAATCTCAATCGGTTCTCGCAAGTTTTTTACCCTTCGACACGTGGATTTTTATGGTAAAACAGGACTACCGTGGCTCGTCTTTGATTCACCATCGCTGGAGAGTGGTGCACCATGATACTGTTTCGTTTCAAATCCATACACGCATTTCTAAAAGTCGTACGTCACTGTTTCGCCATTTCGGACGAATGTTGCACCTTGCACCGTGGATGTTGCACCCTGTAGATATCGACTATTCGGACGGCCATAACTTCTGGCTCGTTTAGAGTTATGGGAGCCACAACCTGTCAATACGAAGGCCTCGATGAGTTCTACGGCTTTGACAGCTTTCAACCATCAACAGATAGATTAATGCCCAAAAAGGACAACCCGAATCTCAATCGGGTCATGTAAGTTT
Organism: Allium cepa; assembly: GCA_030765085.1. Lineage (NCBI taxonomy): Eukaryota > Viridiplantae > Streptophyta > Magnoliopsida > Asparagales > Amaryllidaceae > Allium > Allium cepa. The sequence continues at coordinate 39,381,896 of CM060941.1, read as the reverse complement.
TTTACCCTTCGTCTTTTCGACACGTGGATTTTTACGGTAAAACGGGATTACCGTGGCTCGTTTTCGATTAATCATCGCAGGAGAGTGGTGCACCATGGTACTGTTCCGTTTCAAATGCATGCACACATTTCTAAAAGTCGTACGGCACTATTTCGCCATTTTGGACGGATGTTGTACCTTGCACCGTGGATGTTGCACACTGTATATATCGATTATTCGGACGGCCATAACTTCTGGCTCGTTTAGAGTTACAGGAGCCATAACATGTCATAACGAAGGCATCGATGAGTTCTACGGCTTTGACAGCTCTCAGCCGTCAACGGATAGATTAATGCCCAAAAAGGACAACCCGAATCTCAATCGGGTCTCGCAAGTTTTTTACCCTTCGTTTTTTCGACACGTGGATTTTTATGGTAAAATGGGACTACCGTGGCTCGTCTTTGATTTAACATCGCTGGAGAGTGGTGCACCATGGTACTGTTTCGTTTCAAATCCTTACATGCATTTCTAAAAGTCGTACGACACTGTTTCGCCATTTCGGACGGATGTTGCACCTTGCACCGTGGATGTTACACCCCGTAGATATCGATTATTCGGACGGCCATAACTTCTGGCTCGTTTAGAGTTATGGGAGCCATAACCTGTCATAACGAAGGCCTCGATGAGTTCTACGGCTTTGACAGCTCTCAGCCGTCAACAGATAGATTAATGGCCAAAAAGGACAACCCGAATATCAATTGGGCCACGTAAGATTTTTACCCTTCGTTTTTTCGACAGGTGGATTTTTACGGTAAAACGGGATTACCGTGGCTCGTCTTCGATTCACCATCGCGTGAGAGTGGTGAACCATGGTACTGTTCCGTCTCAAATCCAAGCACGCATTTCTAAAATTCGTACGGCACTGTTTCGACATTTCGGACTGATGTTTCACCTTGCACCGTGGATGTTGCACCCTATAGATATCGATTATTCGAACGGCCATAACTTCTGGCTCGTTTAGAGTTACGGGAGCCATAAACTGTCAAAACGAAGGCCTCGATGAGTTCTATGGCTTTGAGCTCTTTCAGCCGTCAATGGATGGATTAATGCCCAAAAACGATAACCCGAATCTCAATCGGGTCTCGCAAGTTTTTTACCCTTCGTTTTTTCGACACGTGGATTTTTAAGGTAAAACGGGATTACCGTGGCTCATCTTCGATTCACCATCGCTGGAGAGTGGTGCACCATGGTACTATTTCGTTTCAAATACATACACGCGTTTCTAAAAGTCGTACGGCACTGTTTCGCCATTTCGGACGGATGTTGCACCTTGCACCGTGGATGTTGCACCCCGTAGATATCGATTATTCGGACGACCATAACTTTTGGCACGTTTAGAGTTACGGGAGCCATAACCTGTCAAAACGAAGGCCTCGTTGAGTTCTACGGCTTCGACAGCTTTCAGCAATCAACAGATATATTAATGCCCAAAAAGGACAACCCGAATCTCAATCGGGCCACGTAAGTTTTTTACCCTTCGTTTTTTCGACACGTGGATTTTTACGGTAAAACGGGATTACCGTGGCTCGTCTTCGAATCACCATCGCTGGAGAGTGGTGCACCATGGTACTGTTCCGTCTCAAATCCAAGCACGCATTCCTAAAATTCGTACGGCACTGTTTCGACATTTCGGACTGATGTTGCACCTTGCACCGTGGACGTTGCACCCTGTAGATATCGATTATTCGAACGGCCATAACTTCTGGCTCGTTTAGAGTTACGGGAGCCATAACCTGTCATAACGAAGGCATCGATGAGTTCTACGGCTTTGACAGCTCTCAGCCGGCAACGGATAGATTAATGCCCAAAAAGGACAACCCGGATCTCAATCGGTTCTCGCAAGTTTTTTACCCTTCGTTTTTTCGACACGTGGATTTTTATGGTAAAACAGTACTACCGTGGCTCGTCTTTGATTCACCATCGCTGGAGAGTGGTGCACCATGATACTGTTTCGTTTCAAATCCATACACGCATTTCTTAAAGTTGTACGACACTGTTTCGCCATTTCGGACGGATGTTGCACCTTGCACCGTGGATGTTGCACCCTGTAGATATCGACTATTCGGACGGCCATAACTTCTGGCTCGTTTAGAGTTACGGGAGCCACAACCTGTCAATACGAAGGCCTCGATAAGTTCTACGGCTTTGACAGCTTTCAACCATCAACGGATAGATTAATGCCCAAAAAGGACAACCCGAATCTCAATCGTGTCATGTAAGTTTTTTACCCTTCGTTTTTTCGACACGTGGATTTTTACGGTAAAACGGGATTACCGTGGCTCGTTTTCGATTGACCATCGCTGGAGAGTGGTGCATCATGGTACTGTTCCGTTTCAAATCCATGCACACATTTCTAAAAGTCGTACGGCACTGTTTCGCCATTTTGGACGGATGTTGTACCTTGCACCGTGGATGTTGCACCCTGTAGATATCGATTATTCGGACGGCCATAACTTCTGGCTCGTTTAGAGTTACAGGAGCCATAACTTGTCATAACGAAGGCATCGATGAGTTCTACGGCTTTGACAGCTCTCAGCCGTCAACGGATAGATTAATGCCAAAAAAGGACAACCCGAATCTCAATCGGGTCTCGCAAGTTTTTTACCCTTCGTTTTTTCGACACGTGGATTTTTATGGTAAAACGGGACTACCGTGGCTCGTCTTTGATTCAACATCGTTGGAGAGTGGTGCACCATGGTACTGTTTCATTTCAAATCCATACACGCATTTCTAAAAGTCGTACGACACTGTTTCGCCATTTCGGACGGATGTTGCACCTTGCACCGTGGATGTTGCACCCCGTAGATATCGATTATTCGGACGGCCATAACTTCTGGCTCGTTTAAAGTTACGGGAGCCATAACCTATCATAACGAAGGCCTCGATGAGTTCTACGGCTTTGACAGCTCTCAGCCGTCAACGATAATGGCCAAAAAGGACAACCCGAATATCAATCGGGTCACGTAAGATTTTTACCCTTCGTTTTTTCGACAGGTGGATTTTTACGGTAAAACGGGATTACCGTGGCTCGTCTTCGATTCACCATCGCGTGAGAGTGGTGCACCATGGTACTGTTCCGTCTCAAATCCAAGCACGCATTTCTAAAATTCGTACGGCATTGTTTCGACATTTCGGACTGATGTTTGCATCCTATAGATATCGATTATTCGAACGGCCATAACTTCTGGCTCGTTTAGAGTTACGGGAGCCATAAACTGTCAAAACGAAGGCCTCGATGAGTTCTACGGCTTTGAGCTCTTTCAACCGTCAACGGATGGATTAATGCCCAAAAACGATAACCCGAATCTCAATCGGGTCTCGCAAGTTTTTTACCCTTCGTTTTTTCGACACGTGGATTTTTAAGGTAAAACCGGATTACCGTGGCTCGTCTTCGATTCACCATCGCTGGAGAGTGGTGCACCATGGTACTATTTCGTTTCAAATCCATACACGCATTTCTAAAATTCGTACGGCACTGTTTCTCCATTTCGGACGGATGTTGCACCTTGCACCGTGGATGTTGCACCCCGTAGATATCGATTATTCGGACGACCATTACTTTTGGCTCGTTTAGAGTTACGGGAGCCATAACCTGTTAAAACGAAGGCCTTGTTGAGTTCTACGGCTTCGACAGCTTTCAGCCATCAACAGATATATTAATGCCCAAAAAGGACAACCCGAATCTCAATCGGGTCACGTAAGTTTTTTACCCTTCGTTTTTTCGACACGTGGATTTTTACGGTAAAACGGGATTACCGTGGCTTGTCTTCGAATCACCATCGCTGGAGAGTGGTGCACCATGGTACTGTTCCGTCTCAAATCCAAGCACGCATTCCTAAAATTCGTACGGCACTGTTTCGACATTTCGAACTGATGTTGCACCTTACACCGTGGACGTTGCACCCTGTAGATATCGATTATTCGAACGGCCATAACATCTGGCTCGTTTAGAGTTACGGGAGCCATAACCTGTCAAAACGAAGGCCTCGTTGAGTTCTATGGCTTCGATAGCTTTCAGCCGTCAACGGATATATTAATGCCCAAAAAGGACAACCCGAATCTCAATCGGGTCACGTAAGTTTATTACCCTTCGTTTTTTCGACACGTGGATTTTTATGGTAAAACGGGATTACCGTGGCTCGTCTTCGATTAAACATCGCTGGAGAGTGGTGCACCAAGGTACTGTTCCGTTTCAAATCCATGCACGCATTTCTAAAAGTTGTATGGCACTGTTTCGCCATTTCGGACGGATGTTGCACCTTGCACCGTGGATGTTGCACCATGTAGATATCGATTATTCGAACGGCCATAACTTCTCGCTCGTTTAGAGTTACGGGAGCCATAACCTGTCATAACGAAGGCATCGATGAGTTCTATGGCTTTGACAGCTCTCAGCCATCAACGGATAGATTAATGCCCAACAAGGACAAACCTAATCTCGATCGAGTCTCGCAAGTTTTTTACCCTTCGTTTTTCGACACGTGGATTTTTACGGTAAAACGGGATTATCGTGGCTCATCTTCGATTCACCATCGCTGGAGAGTGTTGCACCATGGTACTGTTCCGTCTCAAATCCAAGCACACATTTCTACAATTCGTACGACACTGTTTCGCCATTTCGGACGGATGTTGCACCTTGCACCGTGGATGTTGCACCCTGTAGATATCGATTATTCGGACGGCCATAACTTCTGGCTCATTTAGAGTTACGGGAGCCATAACCTGTCAAAACGAAGGCCTCGATGTGTTCTACGGCTTTTACATCTTTTAGCCGTCAATGGATAGATTAATGCCCAAAAAGTACAACCCGAATCTCAATCGGGTCACGTAAATTTTTTACCCTTCGTTTTTCCGACACGTGGATTTTTACGGTAAAACGGGATTACCGTGGCTCGTCTTCGATTTACCATCGCTGGAGAGCGGTGCACCATGGTACTATTTCGTTTCAAATCCATACACGCATTTCTAAAAGTCATACGGCACTATTTCGCCATTTCGGACGGATGTTGCACCTTGCACCGTGGATGTTGCACCCCGTAGATATCGATTATTCGGACGACCATAACTTTTGGCTCATTTAGATTTACCGGAGCCATAACCTGTCAAAACGAAGGCCTCGTTGAGTTCTACGGCTTCGACATCTATCAGCCATCAACAGATATATTAATGCCCAAAAAGGACAACCCGAATCTCAATCGGTCACGTAAGTTTTTTACCCTTCGTTTTTTCGACACGTGGATTTTTACGGTAAAACGGGATTACCTTGGCTCGTCTTCGATTCACCATCGCTAGAGAGTGGTGCACCATGGTACTGTTCCGTCTCAAATCCAAGCACGCATTCCTAAAATTCGTACGGCACTGTTTCGACATTTCGGACTGATGTTGCACCTTGCACCGTGGACGTTGCTCCCTGTAGATATCGATTATTCGAACGACCATAACTTCTGGCTCGTTTAGAGTTACGGGAGCCATAACCTGTCAAAACGAAGGCCTCGTTGAGTTCTACGGCTTCGACAACTTTCAGCCATCAACAAATATATTAATGCCCAAAAAGGACAACCCGAATCTCAATCGGGTCACGTAAGTTTATTACCCTTCATTTTTTCGACACGTGGATTTTTACGGTAAAACGGGATTACCGTGGCTCGTCTTCGATTAAACATCGCTGGAGAGTGGTGCACCATGGTACTATTCCGTTTCAAATCCATGCACGCATTTCTAAAAGTCGTACGGCACTGTTTCGCCATTTCGGACGGATGTTGCACCTTGTACCGTGGATGTTGCACCCTGTAGATATCGATTATTCGAACGGCCATAACTTCTGGCTCGTTTAGAGTTACGGGAGCCATAACCTGTCATAACGAAGGCATCGATGAGTTATATGGCTTTGACAGCTCTCAGCCATCAACGGATAGATTAATGCCCAACAAGGACAACCCGAATCTCAATCGAGTCTCGCAAGTTTTTACCCTTCGTTTTTTCGACATGTGGATTTTTACGGTAAAACGGGATTACCGTTGCTCATCTTTGATTCACCATCGCTGGAGAGTGTTGCACCATGGTACTGTTCCGTCTCAAATCCAAGCACACATTTCTACAATTCGTACGACACAGTTTCGCCGTTTCGGACGGATGTTGCACCTTGCACCGTGGATGTTGCACCCTGTAGATATCGATTATTCGGACGGCCATAACTTCTGACTCGTTTAGAGTTACGGGAGCCATAACCTGTCAAAACGGAGGCCTCGATGAGTTCTACGGCTTTTACAGCTTTTAGCCGTCAACGGATAGATTAATTCCCAAAAAGTACAACCCGAATCTCAATCGGGTCACGTAAATTTTTTACCCTTCGTTTTTTCGACACGTGCATTTTTACGGTAAAACGGGATTACCGTGGCTCGTCTTCGATTTACCATCGCTGGAGAGCGGTGCACCATGGTACTGTTCCGTTTCAAATCCATGCACGCATTTCTAAAAGTCGTACGGCACTGTTTCGCCATTTCAGACGGATGTTGCACCTTGCACCGTGGATGTTGCACCCTGTAGATATCGATTATTCGGACGGCCATAACTTCTGGCCCGTTTAGAGTTACGGGAGCCATAACCAGTCAAAATGAAGGCCTCGATGAGTTCTACGACTTTGATGGCTCTCAGCCGTCAACGGATATATTAATGCCCAAAAAGGACAACCCGAATCTCAATCGGGTCTCGCAAGTTTTTTACCCTTCGTTTTTTCGACATGTGGATTTTTATGGTAAAACGGGACTACCGTGGCTCGCCTTCGATTCACCATCGCTGGAGAGTGGTGCACCATGGTACTGTTTCGTTTCAAATCCATACATGCATTTCTAAAAGTCGTACGACACTGTTTCGCCATTTCGGACGGATGTTGCACCTTGCACCGTGGATGTTGCACCCTGTAGATATCGATTATTCGGACGGCCATAACTTCTGGCTCGTTTAGAGTTACGGGAGCCACAACCTGTCAAAACGAAGGCCTCGATGAGTTCTACGGCTTCGACGGCTTTCAAATGTCAACGGATAGACTAATGCCCAAAAAGGACAACCCGAATCTCAATCGGGTCATGTAAGTTTTTTACCCTTCGTTTTTTCGACACGTGGATTTTTACGGTAAAACGGGATTACCGTGGCTCGTCTTCGATTAACCATCGCTGGAGAGCGGTGCACCATGGTACTGTTACATTTCAAATCCATGCACGCATTTCTAAAAGTCGTACGGCACTGCTTCGCCATTTCGGACGGATGTTTCACCTTGCACCATGGATGTTGCACCCTGTAGATATCGATTATTCGGACGGCCATAACTTCTGGCTCGTATAGAGTTACGGGAGCCATAACCAGTCAAAATGAAGGCCTCGATGAGTTCTATGGCTTTGATAGCTCTCAGCCGTCAACAGATAGATTAATGCCCAAAAAGGACAACCCGAATCTCAATCGGGTCTCGCAAGTTGTTTACCCTTCGTTTTTTCGACACGTGGATTTTTATGGTAAAACGGGACTACCGTGGCTCGCCTTTGATTCACCATTGCTGGAGAGTGGTGCACTATGGTACTTTTTCGTTTCAAATCCATACACGCATTTCTAAAAGTCGTACGACACTGTTTCGCCATTTCGGACGGATGTTGCACCTTGCACCGTGGATGTTGCACCCTGTAGATATAGATTATTCGGACGGCCATAAATTCTGGCTCGTTTAGAGTTACGGGAGCCACAAACGGTCAAAACGAAGGCCTCGATGATTTCTACGGCTTCGACAGCTTTCAAATGTCAACGGATAGACTAATGCCCAAAAAGGACAACCCGAATCTCATTCGGGTCATGTAAGTTTTTTACCCTTCGTTTTTTCGACACGTGGATTTTTACGGTAAAACGGGATCACCGTGGCTCGTTCTCGATTAACCATCGCTAGAGAGTGGTGCACTATGGTACTGTTCCGTTTCAAATCCATGCACGCATTTCTACAGGTCGTACGGCACTGTTTCGCCATTTCGGATGGATGTTGCACCTTGCACCGTTGATGTTGCACCCTGTAGATATCGATTATTCGGACGGCCATAACTTCTGGCTCGTTTAGAGTTACGGGAGCCATAACCTGTCATAACGAAGGCATCGATGAGTTCTACGGCTTTAACAGCTCTCAGCCGTCAACGGATAGATTAATGGCCAAAAAGGACAACCCGAATATCAATCGGGTCACGTAAGTTTTTTACCCTTCGTTTTTTCGACACGTGGATTTTTACGGTAAAACGGGAGTACCGTGGCTCGTCTTCGATTCACCATCGCTGGAGAGTGGTGCACCATGGTACTGTTCCGTCTCAAATCCAAGCACGCATTTCTAAAATTCGTACGGCACTGTTTCGACATTTCGGACTGATGTTTCACCTTGCACCGAGGATGTTGCACCCTATAGATATCGATTATTCGGACGGCCATAACTTCTGGCTCGTTTAGAGTTACGGGAGCCATAACCTGTCATAACGAAGGCCTCGATGAGTTCTACGGCTTTAACAGCTCTCAGCCGTCAGCGGATAGATTAATGGCCAAAAAGGACAACCCGAATATCAATCGGGTCACGTAAGTTTTTTACCCTTCGTTTTTTCGACACGTGGATTTTTACGGTAAAACGGGATTACCGTGGCTCGTCTTCGATTCACCATCGCTGGAGAGTGGTGCACCATGGTACTGTTCCGTCTCAAATCCAAGCACGCATTTCTAAAATTCGTACGGCACTGTTTCGACCTTTCGGACTGATGTTTCACCTTGCACCGTGGATGTTGCACCATATAGATATCGATTATTCGAACGGCCATAACTTCTAGCTCGTTTAGAGTTACGGGAGCCATAACCTGTCAAAACGAAGGCCTCGATGAGTTCTGTGGTTTTTCAGCTCTCAGCCCTCAACGGATAGATTAATGCCCAAAAAGGACAACCCGAATCTCAATCGGGTCTCGTAAGTTTTTTACCCTTCCTTTTTTCGACACGTGGATTTTTACGGTAAAACGGGATCACCGTGGCTCGTCTTCGATTCACCATCGCTGGAGAGTGGTGCACCAAGGTATGTTCCGTTTCAAATCCATGCACGCATTTCTAAAAGTCGTACGGCACTGTTTCGCCATTTCGGACGGATGTTGCACCTTGTACCGTGGATGTTGCACCCTTTAGATATCGATTATTCGGACGGCCATAACTTCTGGCTCGTTTAGAGTTACGGGAGCCATAACCTGTCAAAACGAAGGCCTCGATGAGTTCTACGTCTTTGACCGCTTTCAGCCGTCAACGGATGGATTAATGCCCAATAAGGACAACCCGAATCTCAATTGGGTCTCGCAAGTTTTTTACCCTTCGTTTTATCGACACGTGGATTTTTACGGTAAAACGGGATTACCTTGGCCCGTCTTCGATTCGCCATCGCTGGAGAGTGGTCCACCATGGTACTATTTCCTTTCAAATCCATACACGCATTTCTAAAAGTCGTCTGGCACTGTTTCGCCATTTCGAACGGATGTTGCACCTTGCACCGTGGATGTTGCACACCGTAGATATCGATTATTCGGACGGCCATAACTTTTGGCTCGTTTAGAGTTACGGAAGTCATAACCTATCAAAACGAAGGCCTCGTTGAGTTCTACGGCTTCGACAGCTTTCAGCCATCAATGGATATATTAATGCCCAAAAAGGACAACCGTAATCTCCATCGGGTCACGTAAGTTTTTTACCCTTCGTTTTTTCGACACGTGGATTTTTACGGTAAAACGGGATTACCGTGGCTCGTCTTCGATTCACCATCGCTAGAGAGTGGTGCACCATGACACTGTTCCATCTAAAATCCAAGCACTCATTTCTAAAATTCGTACGGCACTGTTTCGACATTTCGGACTGATGTTGCACCTTGCACCGTGGATGTTGCACCCTGTAGATATCGATTATTCGAACGGCCATAACTTCTGGCTCGTTTAGAGTTACAGGAGCCACAACCTGTCAAAACGAAGGCCTCGATGAGTTCTACGGCTTTGACCGCTTTCATCCGTCAACGGATAGATTAATGCCCAAAAAGGACAACCCGAATCTCAATCGGGTCTCTTAAGTTTTTTACCCTTCGTTTTTCGACACGTGGATTTACGGTAAAACGGGATTACCGTGGCTCGTCGTCGATTCACCATCGCTGGAGAGTGGTGCACCATGGTACTGTTCCATTTCAAATCCATGCACGCATTTCTAAAAGTCGTACGGCACTGTTTCGCCATTTCGGACGGATGTTACACCTTGCACCGTGGATGTTGCACCCTTTAGATATCGATTATTCGGACGACCATAACTTCTGGCTCGTTTAGAGTTATTGGAGCCATAACCTGTCAAAACGAAGGCCTCGATGAGTTCTACGATTTTGACCACTTTCAGCCTTCAACGGATGGATTAATGCCGAAAAGGACAACCCGAATCTGAATCTGGTCACGTAAGTTTTTTACCCTTCGTTTTTTCGACACGTGGATTTTTACGGTAAAACGGGATTACCGTGGCTCGTCTTCGATTAACCATCGCTGGAGAGTGGTGCACCATGGTACTGTTCCGTTGCAAATCCATGCACGCATTTCTAAAAGTCGTACGACACTGTTTCGCCATTTCGGACGGATGTTTCACCTTGCAACGTGGATGTTGCACCCTGTAGATATCGATTATTCGGACGGCCATAACTTCTGGCTCGTTTAGAGTTGCGGGAGCATAACCTATCATAACGAAGGCATCGATGAGTTCTACGGCTTTAACAGCTCTCAGCCGTCAACGGATAGATTAATGCCCAAAAAGGACAACCCGAATCTCAATCGGGTCTCGTAAGTTTTTTACCCTTCGTTTTTTCGGCACGTGGATTTTTATGGTAAAACGGGACTACCGTGGCTCATCTTTTATTCACCAATGCTGGAGAGTGGTGCACCATGGTACTGTTTCGTTTCAAATCCATACACAAATTTCTAAAAGTCGTACGACACTGTTTCGCCATTTCGAACGGATGTTGCACCTTGCACCGTGGATGTTGCACCCCGTAGATATCGATTATTCGGACGGCCACAACTTCTGGTTCGTTTAGAGTTACGGGAGCCATGACCTATCATAATGAAGGCCTCGCTGAGTTCTACGGCTTTGATAGCTCTCAGCCGTCAACGGATAGATTAATGCCCAAAAAGGACAATTCGAATATCAATCGGGTCACGTAAGTTTTTTACCCTTCGTTTTTTCGACACGTGGATTTTCACGGTAAAACGGGATTACCGTGGCTCGTCTTCGATTCACCATCGCTGGAAAGTGGTGCACCACGGTACTGTTCCGTCTCAAATCCAAGCACGCATTTCTAAAATTCGTACGGCACTGTTTCGACATTTCGGAATGATGTTGCACCTTGCACCGTGGATGTTACACCCTGCAGATATCGATTATTCGAACGGCCATAACTTCTGGCTCATTTAGAGTTACAGGAGCCATAACCTGTCAAAATGAAGGCCTCGATGAATTCTACGGCTTTGACCGCTTTCATCCATCAACGGATAGATTAATGCCCAAAAAGGACAACCCGAATCTCAATCGGGTCTCGTAAGTTTTTTACCCTTCGTTTTTTCGACACGTGGATTTTTACGGTAAAACGGAATTACCGTGGCTCGTCTTCGATTCACCATCGCTGGAGAGTGGTGCACCATGGTACTGTTCCATTTCAAATCCATGCAAGCATTTCTAAAAGTCGTACGACATTGTTTCGCCATTTCGGACGGATGTTGCACCTTGCACCGTGGATGTTGCACCCTTTAGATATCGATTATTCGGACGACCATAACTTCTGGCTCGTTTAGAGTTACGGGAGCCATAACCTGTCAAAACGAAGGCCTTGATGAGTTCTACGATTTTGACTGCTTTCAGCCGTCAACGGATGGATTAATGCCCAAAAAGGACAACCCGAATCTCAATCTGGTCATGTAAGTTTTTTACCCCTCATTTTTTCGACATATTGATTTTTACGGTAAAACGGGATTACCGTGGCTCGTCTTCGATTAACCATCGCTGGACAGTGGTGCACCGTGGTACTGTTCCGTTTCAAATCCATGCACGCATTTCTAAAAGTCGTACGACGCTGTTTCGCCATTTCGGACGGATGTTGCACCTTGCAACGTGGATGTTGCACCCTGTAGATATCGATTATTCGGACGGCCATATCTTCTGGCTCGTTTAGAGTTACGGGAGCCATAACCCATCATAATGAAGGCATCGATGAGTTCTACGGCTTTGACAGCTCTCAGCCGTCAACGGATAGATTAATGCCCAAAAAGGACAGCCCGAATCTCAATCGGGTCTCGCAAGTTTTTTACCCTTCGTTTTTTCGACACGTGGATTTTTATGGTAAAACGGGACTACCGTGGCTCGTCTTTTATTCACCAATGCTGGAGAGTGGTGCACCATGGTACTGTTTCGTTTCAAATCCATACACGCATTTCTAAAAGTCGTACGACACTGTTTCGCCATTTCGGACGGATGTTGCACCTTGCACCGTGGATGTTGCACCCCGTAGATATCGATTATTCGGACGGCCATAACTTCTGGCTCGTTTAGAGTTACGGGAGCCATAACCTATCATAACGAAGGCATCGATGAGTTCTATGGCTTTGACAGCTCTCAGCCGTCAACGGATAGATTAATGCCCAAAAAGGACAACCCGAATCTCAATCGGGTCTCGCAAGTTTTTTACCCTTCGTTTTTTCGACACGTGGATTTTTATGGTAAAACGGGACTACCGTGGTTCATCTTTTATTCACCAATGCTGGAGAGTGGTGCACCATGGTACTGTTTCGTTTCAAATCCATACACAAATTTCTAAAAGTCGTACGACACTGTTTCGCCATTTCGGACGGATGTTGCACCTTGCACCATGGATGTTGCACCCCGTAGATATCGATTATTCGGACGGCCATAACTTCTGGCTCGTTTAGAGTTACGGAAGCCATAACCTATCATAACGAAGGCATCGATGAGTTCTACGGCTTTGACAGCTCTCAGCCGTCAACGGATAGATTAATGCCCAAAAAGGACAACTCGAATCTCAATCGGGTCTCGCAAGTTTTTTACCCTTCGTTTTTTCGACACGTGGATTTTTATGGTAAAACGGGACTGCCGTGGCTCATCTTTTATTCACCAATGCTGGAGAGTGGTGCACCATGGTACTATTTCGTTTCAAATCCATACACAAATTTCTAAAAGTCGTACGACATTGTTTCGCCATTTCGGACGGATGTTGCACCTTGCACCGTGGATGTTGCACCCCGTAGATATAGATTATTCGGACGGCTACAACTTCTGGCTCGTTTAGAGTTACGGGAGCCATAACCTATCATAACGAAGGCCTCGATGAGTTCTACGGCTTTGATAGCTCTCAGCGGTCAACGGATACATTAATGCCCAAAAAGGACAACCCGAATATCAATCGGGTCACGTAAGTTTTTTACCCTTCGTTTTTTCGACACGTGGATTTTTACGGTAAAACGGGATTACCGTGGCTCGTCTTCGATTCACCATCGCTGGAAAGTGGTGCACCATGGTACTGTTCCGTCTCAAATCCAAGCACGCATTTCTAAAATTCGTACGGCACTGTTTCGACATTTCGGAATGATGTTGCACCTTGCACCGTGGATGTTGCACCCTGCAGATATCGATTATTCGAACGGCCATAACTTCTGGCTCGTTTAGAGTTACAGGAGCCATAACCTGTCAAAATGAAGGCCTCGATGAATTCTACGGCTTTGACCGCTTTCATCCATCAACGGATAAATTAATGCCCAGAAAGGACAACCCGAATCTCAATCGGGTCTCGTAAGTTTTTTACCCTTCGTTTTTTCGACACGTGGATTTTTACGGTAAAACGGGATTACCGTGGCTCGTCTTCGATTCACCATCGCTGGAGAGTGGTGCACCATGGTACTGTTCCATTTCAAATCCATGCAAGCATTTCTAAAAGTCGTACGACACTGTTTCGCCATTTCGGACGGATGTTGCACCTTGCACCGTGGATGTTGCACCCTTTAGATATCAATTATTCGGACGACCATAACTTCTGGCTCGTTTGGAGTTACGAGAGCCATAACCTGTCAAAACGAAGGCCTCGATGAGTTCTACGATTTTGACTGCTTTCAGCCGTCAACGAATGGATTAATGCCCAAAAAGGACAACCCGAATCTCAATCTGGTCATGTAAGTTTTTTACCCTTCATTTTTTCGACATATTGATTTTTACGGTAAAACGGGATTACCGTGGCTCGTCTTCGATTAACCATCGCTGGAGAGTGGTGCACCATGGTACTGTTCCTTTTCAAATCCATGCACGCATTTCTAAAAGTCGTACGACACTATTTCGCCATTTCGGACGGATGTTGCACCTTGCAACGTGGATGTTGCACCCTGTAGATATCGATTATTCGGACGACCATATCTTCTGGCTCGTTTAGAGTTACGGGAGCCATGACCCATCATAATGAAGGCATCGATGAGTTCTACGGCTTTGACAGCTCTCAGCCGTCAACGGATAGATTAATGCCCAAAAAGGACAACCCGAATCTCAATCGGGTCTCGCAAGTTTTTTACCCTTCGTTTTTTCGACACGTGGATTTTTATGGCAAAACGGGACTACCGTGGCTCGCCTTTTATTCACCAATGCTGGAGAGTGGTGAACCATGGTACTGTTTCGTTTCAAATCCATACACGCATTTCTAAAAGTCGTACGACCCTGTTTCGCCATTTCGGACGGATGTTGCACCTTGCACCGTGGATGTTGCACCCCGTAGATATCGATTATTCGGACGGCCATAACTTCTGGCTCGTTTAGAGTTACGGGAGCCATAACCTGTCATTACGAAGGCCTCGATGAGTTCTACGGCTTTGACAGCTCTCAGCCGTCAAAGCCTAGATTAATGCCCAAAAAGGACAACCCGAATATCAATCGGGTCACGTAAGTCTTTTACCCTTCGTTTTTTCGACACGTCGATTTTTACAGTAAAACGGGATTACCGTGGCTCGTCTTCGATTCACCATCGCTGGAGAGTGGTGCACCATGGTACTGTTCCATCTCAAATCCAAGCACGCATTTCTAAAATTCGTACGGCACTGTTTCGACATTTCGGACTGATGTTTCTCCTTGCATCGTGGATGTTGCACCCTTTAGATATCGATTATTCGAACGGCCATAACTTCTGGCTCGTTTAGAGTTACGGGAGCCATAACCTGTCAAAATGAAGGTCTCGATGAGTTCTGCGGCTTTGACAGCTTTCAGCCGTCAACGGATAGATTAATGCCCAAAAAGGACAAGCCGAATCTCAATTGGGTCTCGTAAGTTTTTTACCCTTCCTTTTTTTCAACACGTGGATTTTTACGGTAAAACGGGATTTCCGTGGCTCGTCTTCGATTCACCATCGCTGGAGAGTGGTGCACCATGGTACTGTTTCGTTTCAAATCCATCCACGCATTTCTAAAAGTCGTACGGGATTATTTCGCCATTTCGGACGGATGTTGCACCTTGCCCTGTGGATGTTGCACCCTTTAGATATCGATTATTCGGACGACCATAACTTCTGGCTCGTTTAGAGTTACGGGAGCCATAACTTGTCAAAATGAAGGCCTCGATGAGTACAGATTTCAGCCATCAACGGATAGATTAATGCCAAAAAAGGACAACCCGACTCTCAATCGGGTCTTGCAAGATTTTTACCCTTCGTTTTTTCGACACGTGGATTTTTACGGTAAAACGGGATTACCGTGGCTCGTCTTCGATTTCACCATCGATGGAGAGTGGTGCACCATGTTACTGTTTCGTTTCAAATCTGTTGGGCGAATTCTCACCCAGAAGATCTCGAGACCAAGAAGTCAAAGTTTTATTCGGGCTCGCAACCTCCACCCCGTTCGACAAACACAAGGCACAATATAAGCATAGAAGTCCATCTGGCGTTCTCAATATACAAGTCCATTCGGCAGAGAGGCATTTGGCATCTCCAATTCACACTGAACCAAAGGTCATTCGGCCAGCCCCCACATCCGGCCCAACCATAACCGAACCAACTGATTCGGTACCATAACCGAACCAACTCCAGAACCAGAAGATTACCGGACCAACTCCACTATCGAGCCACCTCTCCATCTCCACTACCGAACCACCTCTCCAACACCTTACCGGACCAGACCACGCCTAACTAAACCCCAACTTCTCTAAGCATAGCCGAATGAAGCCTCGCCGAACCAAATGATTGCCAGTCCAGATTGCTTCAGCCCGGGCCCACCAGCAGCTATATACCTCCAAGGCCCCTGCCCCCTACCTCATTCTATAAATAGATTGGCTGGGGTACAACAATGGCAGACAAGTTTGAGAGCTCAAGCAAGGAAGGAACTTTCAAACTACTTTCATATACTTATATACGAAGCATTGTACTTGTAATCTGAAAGAAAGAAGATAATAACATATGAAGTGGACGTAGGCACATTCTGGCCGAACCACTATAAATCCGCGTGTCTTTTACATTTCAGCCCCTACTTCTTTTATATTTACATACTCATCTAAAATCATTGAAAATCATATATAATCAACTAAATAATACGACTTGGAGGTGTTTGTCCATTTTTTGTGCAAACATTTTTGGTGCTTTCACTGAGAATAGAACTCAAGCTTCATCTTCTCCCACTCAACCTTCTTCCTAACAACATCGCTCGTTGCTTAGAAATCATGCCTTCCAAACAGAGAAGGGTTGTTAACAAAGGAAAGAACATCGCAACTAGCAGCCTTCCAGATCCAGCAATCGCAGATCAGCCCACTTCAGCAGCAGTACCAGATGAAAATCAGGAAAATCCAACTGGTCCCGCAACGGAACAACCAATCACTAGGGAAGATCTGGACAGGGTTGTGGCTGAAGTAACTAACCGCTTCACATCCCAACAAGAAGCTTTGGTGGACCAACTCATGTCACGCTTAAGGGATGCTGAAGAGTCCAACCACAACACTGAATCATGGGGTGAGTCCCAATCCGGAGGATCTCGGAGGCAACAAAGGTCTTCCCTCTTCGAAGAAGCTATCAACAGGAACAACAATGATAGGGGCCGCGCCCGGACTCAGCCCGAATTCCGACTCGAGGAAGCCCTTGGAACCGAACCCAGCGGGGGAGGCACCAGGCGAGGGTCGGATGTAGCTGAGCCAGTCATGCCACCTAATCATAGAAACCCCGCTGAACGGAGCCGAGCTAGAACCCAGCCCGAAGTTGACCCCATGGATGTGCTCGAAACAGAACCCCACAGGGGAAGATCAAGGCAGGGGGCAACTGTAATGGTCCTAGCGTGCATCCGAGCAGCCAAAGACAACCACTGGATAATGCTAGAAGTGATAGACTGTACCATCCCTACAGGTCATCTGGACGAGATAGATCCCGCAGGGAAGAACCAAGCTCATTTTTGTCCGCTCCAAGTTCTGACGAACGAATGGCACGATTATTCAGAGAATGTGTCCAACGGGAGCAAAGGGACCGGGCAATAGGCGCTAGGGTCACCAGTCCCTTTACCCGAAATATCGAAACTGGCATCACTCCCCGGGAATGGAAAATGCCAACCATGGAACCTTACAAAGGAACTTCCGACCCCATCGTACACTTGCAGAGATACACCCAGCATATGCTCATGAGTGGAGCAACAGAAGGAGTGTTATGTAAATGTTTTCCGCTATTCCTAGCTGATCTAGCTACCTCCTGGTTCTGCCATCTACCCCAAGGATCCATCAGCTCATGGGAGATGTTGAAAGAAAGGTTTATTAGCCAGTTCCGCATCCATGTGGAACAACCCAAGGATGATTATTCTCTATCCAATGTCAAACAGAAAACCGGAGAAACGCTGCAACAATATCTAACGCGGTTCAACGCCGCAGCGGCAGCAGTTCAAGATGCCGATGAAAAACTCACTTTAATGGCCCTCTGTAGTGGTGTACATCCAGACACCAAGTTTGCCAGAAGATTAACTAAGGAAAAACCAGCTACCTTGCCTGATTTCTTCCATGAAGCTGAAAAGTATATGAGACTTGAAGACGCTGCTAAAGAGAGGCAATCAGGACAACAAGGTAAGACAGTTCAGGACAAGGTTCCCACTGCAGCTAAGGACGCTCGAAGAAATGAATCTAGAGACAATGCTGGGGGCAGAAAGGTCGAAAAGCGCCAATATCGACCAGGACCGAGATTTGACTCCTACACTCCTTTGAACGACACAATCGAAAATATCTTCCTAGCCACTCAGGGCGAACTAGGATACAAGCGCCCCCCGCACAAGAAAGAATAAAGGAAAAGGTGCAGAGACTACTCTCTGCATGAAAAGCTTGGAGGCATAGCAACTAAAGAAAGCCCCTCCTCTTCGATACACAAGCGATCCCTTCAATGAACTAGACCCCAGGGATAAAGAGGAGGAGGCTACCGCCGAGCCTGCAGAGGCTATGGAATTCGTATCTGTAGACAAGCACGATTCAAGTAAACTATTAAAAGTCGGATCTCAGCTAAAAACGGAGTTGAAAGATCAACTCATTGACTTTCTCCGCCACAACTTAGATGTATTTGCGTGGACCCATGCCGATATGACAGGAATCTCCCCCGACATAGCATGCCACATGCTGAACATCGATCCCACCAAGGTACCAGTAAAGCAGAAAAAGAGGAGCATGGGGGCAGAGCGATCGGCAGCCCTTGATGAGGAAGTAAAGAATCTACTTGCTAATGGCTTCATACGGGAAGCCATCTACCCAGAATGGATCGCTAACCCAGTGCTAGTAAAAAAGGCCAATGGAAAGTGGCGAACATGTATTGACTTCTCCAATCTGAATGACGCTTGCCCAAAAGATTACTTCCCACTTCCCCGAATTGACCAACTTGTGGACAGCACAGCCGGACACGAACTCCTATCTTTTATGGATGCATACTCCGGATATAACCAGATTCCCATGCACGCTCCTGATCAAGACCACACTAGCTTCATCACCGACCGCGGACTATATTGTTACAAAGTCATGCCTTTTGGACTCAAAAATGCTGGAGCTACCTATCAGCGCCTCGTCAACAAGATGTTCGCGGAACTAATAGGACGAACTATGGAAGTGTATGTGGATGACATGTTGGTAAAGTCCAGGAAAGCCGACGACCATGTAAGCCACCTGGGCGAGATGTTTCAAGTACTTCGCCGATATGGAATGAAGCTGAATCCTCTAAAGTGCTCCTTCGGAGTATCTTCGGGAAAATTCTTAGGATTTATCGTCCACGCCAGAGGAATCGAAGCAAACCATGAACAAATCCGGGCTCTAAAAGAAATAAGGATACCCTCCACTCGAAAAGAAATGCAGAGCCTAAACGGAAAGGTGGCCGCCCTAAGCAGATTCATTTCCAAAGCAACTGACAAGTGTGTCCCTTTCTTCGAAGCTCTCAAGAAAGACAAAGGGAGATTCGAGTGGACCGATGAATGCTTAAAAGCCTTCCTTAACCTAATCGAACACCTTCAGAGACCACCAGTACTCTCAACTCCAAATGAAGGTGAAGTGTTATACCTATACCTCGCTGTATCATCTCATGCTCTAAGCGCCGCCTTGGTAAGAGAAGAAGAGCGCACACAACGCCCGGTTTACTTTGTAAGTAAGAGATTTACAGGGGCAGAGGCCAGATATCCTAAACTAGAGAAATTAGCATATTGTTTATTGATCGCGTCACGAAAACTGCGACACTACTTCCAGTCTCACTCCATCAGGGTTCTAACCGATCAACCTCTAAGACAAGTGCTCCATCGTCCTGACACTTCTGGGCGACTCCTCAAATGGTGCATCGAACTAAGTCAGTATGATATAACCTACCATCCTCGCACCGCTATCAAAGGACAAGCCATGGTCGATTTCATTGCCGAATTCACTACCAACGAAGGCAAGGAACAATCCGAAGTAGCAAAAAACATCAAGTGGAACCTCTTTGTAGATGGAGCATCGAACGAACAAGGCTCGGGGGCAGGAATTGTGATCATCACCCCCAGGGGAAGAAAGTTGTACTATGCATCAAGGTTGGAGTTCACGGCCACTAACAACGATGCTAAATATGAAGCAGTAATAGCAGGATTGGAGCTTGCCCTGGAAATTGGAATCAATTCCTTATGTCTTCATAGTGATTCTCAGCTTATCGTAAACCAGGTGCTAGGAGAATTCCAGACTCGAGGAGAACGACTCACAGCATACCTAAAGAAAACCAAACTGCTGCTCGATCAATTGGACCACTATCTAATCAAACATATTCCTCGAGAAGAGAACCAAGAGGCAGATGAACTTGCAAAGCAAGCTAGTATGAAGAATAGCACCATTTTCGGAACACTAGCCATCTCAAGGCAGCCAGCCCCAAGTTTCAAACCAGTAAATCTGGTAACTGCAATCGAAGAAGGAACCTGGATGACTCCCATCCGGAAATATTTGCAAGATGGCACACTGCCCGACAGGCGTGACGAAGCCAAGAGGATCTTGAGGAAAGTTCCCCGCTACACGATACAAGAAGGCATCCTCTATCGGCGTGGCTTCTCTGGCCCCTTATTGAGATGCGTCGCTGGAAGGGAAGCCAAGGAGATCTTATCAAACATCCATCAGGGAGGATGCGGAGATCACACTGGGGGGCAGACTTTGGCAAGGAAGATACTCCGATATGGATATTACTGGCCCACACTAAACAAAGACGCTCTAGACTTCGTCAAGAAATGCGACAGATGTCAGAAATTTGCCAAGATTCCTCGACTGCCCACAAATGAAATTACTCAAATGACCAGCCCTTGGCCCTTTGCTGTATGGGGAATTGACTTAATTGGCGAATTGCCAACGGGCCGGGGCGGAGCCAAATATGCTGTAGTGGCAGTCGATTATTTCACCAAATGGGTGGAAGCAGAACCTCTAAATAAAATATCTTCAACAAAAGTTATAAACTTCTTGATCAAAAATATTCTGTGCAGGTACGGAGTCCCACTCAAGATCATATCAGACAACGGACTCCAATTTGACAGCGAAGAATTTGCCGACTGGTGCCAAGAGCATGGAATTCATAAAAGCTTCTCATCGGTAGCTTATCCTCAGGCAAACGGACAAGTTGAAGCTGTCAACAAAATTCTCAAAACCCTAATCAAGAAGAAACTTGAAAAGTCAAAAGGCGCCTGGGTGGACGAACTTCCTACGGCACTATGGGCATACCGCACGTCTTTCAGAACATCAACGGGACATACTCCTTTCTCCTTGGCATATGGATCGGAGGCAATGCTCCCAGTTGAAACTATTGTGCCTTCCTACCGTAGGATCCACTACAACCCAGAAGAAAACGAAGAACTCCTCCTCATGTCTTTGGATCTGATTGAGGAACGGAGAAACGATGCAGCACTTGAAGCAGCAGCTCACAAACAAAAGGTGGCAGCGCTATACAATTCCAAAGTCAAGCATCGCAGCTTACAAGAAGGAGATCTTGTCCTCAGGCGAATCTTTCCGTGCCCCAGGGCACTAGACCCCATCTGGGACGGACCGTATGTAATTCATAAAGATCTCCACAACGGAGCTTATATTTTGTCAACAGTGGACGGAGAGGTGTTCCAGAGGGCATGGAACATCCGACACCTCCGTCGATACTTTTCTTAACTTGTACTGCCCATATGAAGTGAATTAACAAAGAGAATCAGTGGACGTAGGCACTTTCGTGCCGAACCACTTTAAAAAATCTTGTCTCTTTTTAGCTTGTTCCTTTATGTCTTGGCTACTTGTTAAGTTTTATCCCTTTCTGTTGAACAAAATCCTATGGCATCTCCACTCAAGACGCACCGCGGCCTCATCTGGACTAGGCCTAACAGGTACGCTACGATTCTATGCACTCGCCAATGAGACACTTTTGCTCCAGCATCCCTCTGCTGCGGGTTAACTCATTGCGCGCCTGCCCTCAAAGCCAACTGTAATGAGCCGATTATAAGTCATCATCAAGGCCGACTATAGCCGATGGCAGCTCATTACGGCGTTCGGCTCGCCGGCAACTGTGAACCTACTTTAAGCCCCAACATAAGGTGTGGCCAGCCAGGGGTAGTTCACGGCCAACGGCACCCACGCTAGCCGGCCACGGTAAATCGAATAATACCCACGATTACGGACCATAATGGTTCGGGTAGTTACCGTGCGCGATCTCGGCTCCGATGTGTCTTAAGTGCGGCTGTGGTAAAAAAGAAAACTCCCCGCGGAGGCGTAAGATGGGTGACAAATGTCTCCAAGACCCACAGCTAGGGAAAGTGACTACAAAACCCGTTTGCCACGAACTTAAGCACATCGACGGCCTTCCGTGACTGGAAGTTTTACTTTTACTATATTTCCATTTCATTTAAATACTTTTCTCCTATCCTGTATAACAAACTCTAAAGTACAGGAAACCAAATAGGAAGCATTCACTCATGAGAAACTAAGCCTGCGTACTGGGTGGCAGGGTACTCAGCTATATCCGTGAACAGTTACATAAGATACTCTAAGCTACCGCCTGCGAATGGAACATAAAGGGCGGTACTCTCTTTTCTTGTACATAAATACGTAACTATAGCTTGTTCGTACAATAACATTGCAACACATGAAATTATATTTCTAGCAAAAAACTTAGCATCAAACACAACTAGAATCACATGCATATACATAGTTATATTTCCCACGCAGCACATCAAGATGACAACAACATTTTAACATAACAACATCAGCTTATATTATAAAATCACACGAAGTTATTCTTTGCAAATAATATTATTATAGTTACATGTCAATGACTAACGTAAACAATGATAAAAAGAAATAAAAAGGTGGCAGCCGCGTCCACACTCCATCACCAACTTCCCCAGTCTACTTAGCCGCAGGATCAGAGCCCCCAGCATGTGGATCAGGAGTCCCACCTGTCCAGTTCAGAAGAGGAATTCATTAAAAGAACGATCAAGTTATGAAAACACGGAAAGGAAAGAAAGGGAAAAGAATAACTCACCAGCATCCGCCGCCTGATCCTCATCATCCAACTGCACGCCCGCTTCCTCTGCAGCAAGCAGCCGCATCCCCTCCTTCACCACCGCTTGCTCCTCCTTCGAGAACTGGGCAGTAACCGCATCCAAATTGAAAGCCTCTCCGCCTTCCTTACCCGCGTTCACCCTGGCCTCCTCTAAAGCCTGGAGATACACCTTGGCCATCACCCGAGGGTAATCGTCCATCCAAGACAAGCCGCCCTCCTTCCAAGTGTGGAAGTACATGTCCTGCAGCATCTCATCCATCATCCCCTCATTCTCCTCAAACTCCCTCACCCGGGCCTCGGAAGCTTGCAACTTGGCGACGGCAATGTCCCTCTCTGATTGGTATCTCAAGCAGTCAGCCTGGAGAGACCTCCTCATTTCCTCCTCCTTTAACTTGAGGGACCTCCTCATCTCCTCCATCTCCTCCTTCAACTCGGCCTGAGCCATTTCCGCAGCCTCGAGCCTCCCAGACAACTCCTCTACCCGCTCAAGATCCGCATTTCGAACCTCGTCCACCGTCGTAATGGCCATGTTAATCCGTTCCCTGCAGGCGACCTCCATCTTCCGTAATTCTGCCCTACTGGCCTTCTCCATCGTCTCTTTCAGCCGCTTGGAGGCTTCCTCATGCTGGGAAATCTGGATGGCTTGATCGGCGAGCTGCTTGGCCTGATCGGCAACTTTTAACCTCAACCGAATATTAGCACTCCCGATCTCTTCCCCGGCCTTGGCCAATTTAGCATGATGCTCCATTAACTTCTTGGTCTCTGCGGCCACCCGATCGATGTTAGCCTTGTCTTCGTCCCCCATGGTGACTACCCGTGTAGTAAGTAAATCAAGATCTAAAGACTTGGCCTCGTCCAGCACTCTTACCATGGGGTTGCGGGGAAGAAGGTGCTCGCCCGTGGCCTCATCAAATGAGATATCCCGAAAGCTCGGATCTAAATCAGGATGACCGACAAAAGGGTCACGAGGCACGGGGTGAGGCACATCAGGACGCCTTATACGAATAACAGTTGGGCTCTTGAAAGGAGGATGAGGGGGGTCGGATTCCGTGCTCTCCTCCGTAGTATCACGAGGAGGCTGAGTAGGAAGCTACGAACCAGGGGAAGACTCAAATAAGGAACGGCTCCGCTTCTTTTTCCGAATGCCCTCTTCAATGACCCCAAGAAGAGGGCGATAACTGACTACATCCCCAGTGCGACCGGTAGAGGGTTTCGCAGAAGCTCTCCTCGACTTAAACTGCTCAAGGCGGTGTCGAACGTCCGACGTTTTAACCACCTGGCCTGCCCCTGGAATAAAGAACAAGTGTTACGAACATACAATAATCCACAGTTCAAAAAATGTGTTAAGTTAAAAGGAAAGAAAAGTGAGAAGACACATCTATTATACAAACCCGGCGGAGGAGTGGGATACTGCAATAAGTCCTGGATCTCATTCCAGGACGGAAGTGAACCGTAAAAAATTTCTAAGTCCCTATCGAAAATGGAATCGGCAGAGGACAAAAGTTCACCTTGCATCGCCGGAATCGCCCTAGCTGAGGAACCCTTAGAGGATGGGTCAGTGCCAGCCACAGCTTTGCCGGTTTCCTTTGCCTTCTCCGTTTCCGGCTCTCCCTTCGACTCCCCGAAGGCCCGACGGAGAGCCTCATCCAGTTCAAGATCTTGCTCAGAGGATAGGGCACCGACGCCACTACCACCTTGACCGTTGCCATCTCCTCCACCCTCCGACCCTTCTCCAACCTCGCCTCTTTCCTCCTCTTCTACACCTTCCTCCTCCGGGACAGTCGGAAAAGTACTTGGAGAAGGGCCATCAGACTTCTTCAGTTTCGTCCCCCCGACAACGGGACGCTCTGCAAAAGGCTCCTTCTTACCACTCTTCACCATAGCCCCCTCCTTAGCTTTAGCAGCCTTCTCCTCAGCCGTGTCTCTTTGCTTAACCACGGACTGGTGCGGTAAGATCAAATTATACTCCAAGAGGGTTGCGTTCCTGATCAAGAAGGAGGCCGACCGGTCCCGTGCCGGAATAGCCTTTAGTTCAGCAGCCATTCGCACCAAGGAATCATCCTCCACGACTGCAATACCACCTGTCGCTAGCCAGAAATAGAAGCATGTCAGAAAAAACACTACAGTCAAAACATGGAAAGTATAAATGAAATCCATCTTACAGCCGGAAGTGAAAAGGCGGAAAGAAACAGCATCGTCCTTGATGAAGAACCACTCTTTCTTGAACATGGTAAACTTGGAATATAAGTCCAGGACTGGTTTGAAGGGCACGGCCGCTTCCAGACTAATATACGGAGACCCCTTCTTATAGCCTCTCAGGTTGTACAAATATCGAATTTCCCGGTTAGAAGGAGGACGCCCGTACCTCCTCTGGAAGATAACAAAAAGGCTCACCAGGATGGCATAAGAGTTAGGCTGAAGCTGGAAGGGAGCCACCTTCAAATATGTGGTGAAGCTTACTATCCAAGCGTTGATAGGAGGGATAGCACCGCACATGCAATGGTATCTGCTATAAGCAAAGTAGCCCTCGGGAGGATTATATGGCATCACTCCATCTCCCGGCAGCAGCATAAGAGCCCTATCTATCCCGAAGGAACGGGATATGATGTCAAGTTGCTCCTCCTTTAGGGAGCTAGGAAAGCAATCAGGAGGGGAGATCAGAAGTTCCTATGGACCATATCCATCCACTAGAGACCTCGGAATAGGTCGATGTTGCCCGGATCCTGGTTGGACTGGGGGCAAGGAAGAAGAAGACTCTCCTGTGCCTCTAGACTTCTTTCTGTCCGATCGTGTTTCCGCTTTGCGAGACATTTTCTGCAGCACAAGAAAAACTTGATATTAGAATAAGAAGTATAGGAAAATAAACAAGCAAGTATCTAAAGCAAGCATATAAAAGCCAAAGATTTCGCTCAAGATTCAAATTCCGAGTCTCATTCGGTATATGCCTCATTCGGTAGTTCCATTCGGCATTAGAGGTTCATCCGGTATACGAATTCGTTCGGTAATACGGTGCAAGCAAATTCATTCGGCAATGGGGCATGATGTTCATTCGGCACTAAGGCCTTAAACTCATTCGGCATACAGAAACATTCGGTAATAAAGGCATTCGGCAATAGAGTGTGTACCTGATTCGGTAGAGATTTGGTTCGGCAGACGATTTGGTCCGGCAAGTCAGTTGATTCGGCTCTCTGGTTCGGTAAGGGAAAACCAAGGGGGTACGGCCTCTATATATAGGTGAGCTCAGGGCCGCCGAGCCAACTGGTTCGGCCCACCGGATAGGAACACCGGACCAATAACAAATATACCGAACCAACTAGATACCGAATGAAACCACAGCCGGATGAGAATAACCGGACCAACAAAAAACCGAGTGAACTATCTCTCTACCAACGACAACCAGGAACTAGGGGCATGCAGAGCGCCTCATGCAGATAAGTACCGAACTCCAGAACTAACTAATAAAATGTGGATTATTACAACGATGAATAAGTTGTAAATCTCTCACTAACATGGATTAATCGTTTACACGTGTACGCGACCACGAACGGTCCATAGGCACGCTCTGAATGGTTATTAACCCTATGGTCGTGGGAATTTACACTTTGACACGCCTTTTTAAACTCGTAGGTTAAACGGATATTTGACTCTGATAATTATGAAATGGCTAAGCTACTTACACATGTACGGGGTCACGAACGATCCCTAGGCATGCTCTGAGCTGGCGATAAACCATCTTGACAAACGATCCAAGGATCTACTCTGACATGAACCTGGCATTAATGATGCTAAGCCCCCTCGGGGCTTACTCTCTCGTCCCAAACAGCACAGTTCAATTCAACTCGAATATTTCGATCACGAACGGTTGTTGTTTGAAATCACTCTAAAACTGTAAATTCCTTTGCAGGACATCAACAGGATATGAACATCCAGCCCATGGCGTTACAAAACAAGCCTTCTCGCCACAGGGAAAACAAAGCGCGACACATGCAAGCACGTGCCCCACTTTGGGGGGCAAATGTTGGGCGAATTCTCACCCAGAAGATCTCGAGACCAAGAAGTCAAAGTTTTACTCGGGCTCGCAACCTCCACCCCGTTCGACAAACACAAGGCACAATATAAGCATAGAAGTCCATCTGGCGTTCTCAATATACAAGTCCATTCGGCAGAGAGGCATTCGGCATCTCCAATTCACACCGAACCAAAGGTCATTCGGCCAGCCCCCACATCCGGCCCAACCATAACCGAACCAACTGATTCGGTACCATAACCGAACCAACTCCAGAACCAGAAGATTACCGGACCAACTCCACTACCGAGCCACCTCTCCATCTCCACTACCGAACCACCTCTCCAACACCTTACCGGACTAGACCACGCCTAACTAAACCCCAACTTCTCTAAGCATAGCCGAATGAAGCCTCGCCGAACCAAATGATTGCCAGTCCAGATTGCTTCAGCCCGGGCCCACCAGCAGCTATATACCTCCAAGGCCCCTGCCCCCTACCTCATTCTATAAATAGAGGGGCAGGGGTACAACAATGGCAGACAAGTTTGAGAGCTCAAGCAAGGAAGGAACTTTCAAACTACTTTCATATACTTATATACGAAGCATTGTACTTGTAATCTGAAAGAAAGAAGATAATAACATATAAAGTGGACGTAGGCACATTCTGGCCGAACCACTATAAATCCGCGTGTCTTTTACATTTCAGCCCCTACTTCTTTTATATTTACATACTCATCTAAAATCATTGAAAATCATATATAATCAACTAAATAATACGACTTGGAGGTGTTTGTCCATTTTTTGTGCAAACAAAATCCATACACGCATTTCTAAAAGTCGTACGGCACTGTTTCTCCATTTCGGACGGATGTTGCACCTTGCACCGTGGATGTTGCACCCTGTAGATATCGATTATTCGGACGGCCATAACTTCTGGCATGTTTAGAGTTACGGGAGCCATAACCTGTCAAAACGAAGGCCTCGATGAGTTCTACGGCTTTGATTGCTTTCAGCCGTCAACGGATAGATTAATGCCCAAAAAGGACAACCTGAATCTCAATCGGGTCTCGCAAGTTTTTTACCCTTCGTTTTTTCGACACGTGGATTTTTATGGTAAAACGGGACTACCGTGGCTCATCTTTTATTCACCAATGCTGGAGAGTGGTGCACCATGGTACTGTTTCGTTTCAAATCCATACACGCATTTCTAAAAGTCGTACGACACTGTTTCGCCATTTCGGACGGATGTTGCACCTTGCACCGTGGATGTTGCACCCCGTAGATATCGATTATTCGGACGGCCACAACTTCTGGCTCGTTTAGAGTTACGGGAGCCATAACCTATCATAACGAAGGCATCGATGAGTTCTACGGCTTTGACAGCTCTCAGCCGTCAACGGATAGATTAATGCCCAAAAAGGACAACCCGAATCTCAATCGGGTCTCGTAAGTTTTTTACCCTTCGTTTTTTCGACACGTGGATTTTTATGGTAAAACGGGACTACCGTGGCTCATCTTTTATTCACCAATGCTGGAGAGTGGTGCACCATGGTACTGTTTCGTTTCAAATCCATACACAAATTTCTAAAAGTCGTACGACACTGTTTCGCCATTTCGGACGGATGTTGCACCTTGCACCGTGGATGTTGCACCCCGTAGGTATCGATTATTCGGACGGCCACAACTTCTGGCTCGTTTAGAGTTACGGGAGCCATAACCTATCATAACGAAGGCCTCGATGAGTTCTACGGCTTTGATAGCTCTCAGCCGTCAACGGATAGATTAATGCCCAAAAAGGACAACCCGAATATCAATCGGGTCACGTAAGTTTTTTACCCTTCGTTTTTTCGACACGTGGATTTTTACGGTAAAACGGGATTACCGTGGCTCGTCTTCGATTCACCATCGCTGGAAAGTGGTGCACCATGGTACTGTTCCGTCTCAAATCCAAGCATGCATTTCTAAAAGTCGTACGGCACTGTTTCGACATTTCGGAATGATGTTGCACCTTGCACCGTGGATGTTGCACCCTGTAGATATCGATTATTCGAACGGCCATAACTTCTGGCTCGTTTAGAGTTACAGGAGCCATAACCTGTCAAAATGAAAGCCTCGATGAATTCTACGGCTTTGACCGCTTTCATCCATCAACGGATAGATTAATGCCCAAAAAGGACAACCCGAATCTCAATCGGGTCTCGTAAGTTTTTTACCCTTTGTTTTTTCGACACGTGGATTTTTACGGTAAAACGGGATTATCGTGGCTCGTCTTCGATTCACCATCGCTGGAGAGTGGTGCACCATGGTGCTGTTCCATTTCAAATCCATGCAAGCATTTCTAAAAGTCGTACGACACTGTTTCGCCATTTCGGACGGATGTTGCACCTTGCACTGTGGATGTTGCACCCTTTAGATATCGATTATTCGGACGACCATAACTTCTGGCTCGTTTAGAGTTACGGGAGCCATAACCTGTCAAAACGAAGGCCTCGACGTGTTCTACGATTTTGACTGCTTTCAGCAGCCAACAGATGGATTAATGCCCAAAAAAGACAACCCGAATCTCAATCTGGTCATGTAAGTTTTTTACCCTTCATTTTTTCGACATATTGATTTTTACGGTAAAACGGGATTACCGTGGCTCGTCTTCGATTAACCATCGCTGGAGAGTGGTGCATCATGGTACTGTTCCGTTTCAAATCCATGCACGCATTTCTAAAAGTCGTACGACACTGTTTCGCCATTTCGGACGGATGTTGCACCTTGCAACGTGGATGTTGCACCCTGTAGATATCGATTATTCGGACGGCCATATCTTCTGGCTCGTTTAGAGTTACGGGAGACATAACCCATCATAATGAAGGCATCGATGAGTTCTACGGCTTTGACAGCTCTCAGCCGTCAACGGATAGATTAATGCCCAAAAAGGACTACCCGAATCTCAATCGGGTCTCGCAAGTTTTTTACCCTTCGTTTTTTCGACACGTGGATTTTTATGGTAAAACGGGACTACCGTGGCTCGTCTTTTATTCACTAATGCTGGAGAGTGGTGCACCATGGTACTGTTTCGTTTCAAATCCATACACGCATTTCTAAAAGTCATACGACCCTGTTTCGTCATTTCGGACGGATGTTGCACCTTGCACCGTGGATGTTGCACCCCGTAGATATCGATTATTCGGACGGCCATAACTTCTGGCTCTTTCAGAGTTACGGGAGCCATAACCTGCCATTACGAAGGCCTCGATGAGTTCTACGGCTTTGACAGCTCTGAGCCGTCAAAGCCTAGATTAATGCCCAAAAAGGACAACCCGAATATCAATCGGGTCACGTAAGTCTTTTACCCTTCGTTTTTTCGACACGTCGATTTTTACGGTAAAACGGGATTACAGTGGCTCGTCTTCGATTCACCATCGCTGGAGAGTGGTGCACCATGGTACTGTTCCATCTCAAATCCAAGCACGCATTTCTAAAATTCGTACGGCACTGTTTCGACATTTCGGACTGATGTTTCTCCTTGCATCGTGGATGTTGCACCCTTTAGATATCGATTATTCGAACGACCATAACTTCTGGCTCGTTTAGAGTTACGGGAGCCATAACCTGTCAAAATGAAGGCCTCGATGAGTTCTGCGGCTTTGACAGCTTTCAGCCGTCAACGGATAGATTAATGCCCAAAAAGGACAACCCGAATCTCAATTGGGTCTCGTAAGTTTTTTACCCTTCCTTTTTTTCAACACGTGGATTTTTACGGTAAAACGGGATTACCGTGGCTCGTATTCGATTCACCATCGCTGGAGAGTGGTGCACCATGGTACTGTTTCATTTCAAATCCATCCACACATTTCTAAAAGTCTTACGACACTGTTTCGCCATTTCGGACGGATGTTGCACCTTGCCCCGTGGATGTTGCACCCTTTAGATATCGATTATTCGGACGACCATAACTTCTGGCTCGTTTAGAGTTACGGGAGCCATAACTTGTCAAAACGAAGGCCTCGATGAGTACAGATTTCAGCCATCAACGGATAGATTAATGCCAAAAAAGGACAACCCGACTCTCAATCGGGTCTCGCAAGATTTTTACCCTTCGTTTTTTCGACACGTGGATTTTTACGGTAAAACGGGATTACCGTGGCTCGTCTTCGATTCACCATCGGTGGAGAGTGGTGCACCATGGTACTGTTTCGTTTCAAATCCATACACGCATTTCTAAACGTCGTACGGTACTGTTTCTCCATTTCGGACGGATGTTGCACCTTGCACCGTGGATGTTGCACCCTGTAGATATCGATTATTCGGACGGCCATAACTTCTGGCGTGTTTAGAGTTACGGGAGACATAACCTGTCAAAACGAAGGCCTCGATGAGTTCTACGGCTTTGATTGCTTTCAGCCGTCAACGGATAGATTGATGCCCAAAAAGGACAACCTGAATCTCAATCGGGCCACGTAAGTTTTTTACCCTTCGTTTTTTCGACACGTGGATTTTTACGGTAAAACGGTATTACCGTGGCTCGTCTTCGATTTACCATCGCTGGAGAGTGGTGCACCAAAGTACTTTTCCGTTTCAAATCCATGCACACATTTCTAAAAGTCGTACGGCACAGTTTGGCCATTTCGGACGGATGTTGCACCTTGCACCGTGGATGTTGCACCCTGTAGATATCGGTTATTCGGACGGCCACAACTTCTGGCTCGTTTAGAGTTACGGGAGCCATAACCTGTCAAAACGAAGGCCTCGATAAGTTCTACGCCATTGATAGCTCTCAGCCATCGACGGATAGATTAATGCCAAAAATGGACAACCCGAATCTCAATCGGGCTAGGTAAATTTTTTATCCTTCGTTTTTTCGACATGTGGATTTTTACGGTAAAACGGGATTACCGTGGCTCGTCTTCGATTAACCATCGCTGAAGAGTGGTGCAACATGGTACTGTTCCGTCTCAAATCCAAGCACGCATTTCGAAAATTCGTACGGCACTGTTTCGCCATTTCAGACGGATGTTGCACCTTGCACCGTGGATGTTGCACCCTGTAGATATCGATTATACGGACGGCCATAACTTCTGGCTTGTTTAGAGTTACGGGAGCCATAACCTGTCAAAACGAAGGCCTCGATGAGTTCTACGGCTTTGACAACTTTCAGCCATCAACGGATATATTAATGCCCAAAAAGGAGAACCCGAATCTCAATCGGGTCACGTAAGTTTTTTACCCTTCGTTTTTTTCAACACGTGGATTTTTATGGTAAAACGGGATTACCGTGGCTCGTCTTCGATTCACCATCGCTAGAGAGTGGTGCACCACGGTACTGTTCCGTCTCAAATCCAGGCATACATTTCTAAAATTCGTACGGCACTGTTTCGCCATTTCGGACTGATGTTGCACCTTGCACCGTGGTTGTTGCACCGTGTAGATATCGATTATTCGCACGGCCATAACTTCTGGCTCATTTAGAGTTACGGGAGCCATAACCTGTCAAAACGAAGGCCACGATGAGTTCTACGGCTTTGACAGCTTTCAGCCATCAACGGATAGATTAATGCCCAAAAAGGACAACCCGAATCTCAATCGGGTCTCGTAAGTTTTTTACCCATCATTTTTTCGACACGTAGATTTTTACGGTAAAACAGGATTACCGTTGCTCGTCTTCGATTCACCATCGCTGGAGAGTGGTGCACCATGGTACTGTTCCATTTCAAATCCATGCACACATTTCTAAAAGTCGTACGACACTGTTTCGCCATTTCGGACGGATGTTGCACCTTGCACCGTGGATGTTGCACCCTGTAGATATCGATTATTCGGACGGCCATAACTTCTAGCTCGTTTAGAGTTACGGGAGCCATAACCTGTCATAACGAAGGCATCGATGAGCTCTACGGCTTTGGTAGCTCTCAGCCATCTACGGATAGATTAATGCCCAAAAAGGACAACCCCAATCTCAATCGGGTCTCGCAAGTTTTTTACCCTTCATTTTTTCGACACGTGGATTTTTATGGTAAAACAGGACTACCGTGGCTCGTCTTCGATTCACCATAGCTGGAGAGTGGTGCACCATGGTATTGTTTCGTTTCAAATCCATACATGCATTTCTAATAGTCGTACGACACTGTTTCGCCATTACGGACGGATGTTGCACCTTGCACCGTGGATGTTGCACCCCATAGATATCGATTATTCGGACGGCCATAACTTCTGGCTCGTTTAGAGTTACGGGAGCCATAACCTGTCATAACGAAGGCCTCGATGAGTTCTACGACTTTGACAGCTCTCAGCCGTCAACGGACAGATTAATGCCCAAAAAGCACAACCCGAATCTCAATCGGGTCACGTAAGTTTTTTACCCTTCGTTTTTTCGACACGTGGATTTTTACGGTAAAACGGGAGTACCGTGGCTCGTCTTCGATTCACCGTCGCTGGAGAGTGGTGCACCACGGTACTGTTCCGCCTCAAATCCAAGCACGCATTTCTAAAATTTGTACGACACTGTTTCGACATTTCGGACTGATGTTTCACCTTGCACCGTGGATGTTGCACCCTGTAGATATCGATTATTCGGACGACCATAACTTCTGGCTCGTTTAGAGTTACGGGAGCCATAACCTGTCAAAACGAAGGCCTCGATGAGTTCTGCGGCTTTGACAGCTTTCAGCCGTCAACGGGTAGATTAATGCCCAAAAAGGACAACCCGAATCTCAATCGGGTCTCGTAAGTTTTTTACCCTTCCTTTTTTTCGACACGTGGATTTTTACGGTAAAACGGGATTACCGTGGCTCGTCTTCGATTTGCCATCGCTGGAGAGTGGTGCACCATGGTACTGTTTCATTTCAAATCCATGCACTCATTTCTAAAAGTCGTACGACACTGTTTCGCCATTTCGGACGGATGTTGCACCTTGCACCGTGGATGTTGCACCCTTTAGATATCGATTATTGGACTGCCATAACTTCTGGCTCGTTTAGATTTACGGGAGCCATAACCTGTCAAAACAAAGGCCTCGATGAGTTCTATGGCTTTGACAGCTTTAAGCCGTCAACGGATAGATTAATGCCAAAAAAGGACAACCCGTATCTCAATCGGGTCGCGCAAGATTTTTACCCTTCGTTTTTTCGACACGTGGATTTTTACGGTAAAACGGGATTACCGTGGCTCGTCTTCGATTCACCATCGCTGGAGTGTGGTGCACCATGGTACTGTTTCGTTTCAAATCCATACACGCGTTTCTAAAAGTCATACAACACTGTTTCTCCATTTCGGACGGATGTTGCACCTTTCACCGTGGATGTTGCACCCTGTATATACCGATTATTCGGACGGACATAACTTCTGGCTCGTTTAGAGTTACGGGAGCCATAACCTGTCAAAACGAAGGCCTCGATGAGTTCTACGGCTTTGACAACTTGCAGCCATCAACGGATATATTAGTGCCCAAATAGGACAACCCGAATCTCAATCGGGTCTCGTAAGTTTTTTGCCCTTCGTTTTTTCGACACGTGGATTTTTACGGTAAAACGGGATTACCGTGACTCGTCTTCGATTAACCATCGCTGGATAGTGGTGCACCATGGTACTGTTCCGTCTCAAATTCAGGCACGCATTTCTAAAATTCGTACGGCACTGTTTCGCCATTTCGGACGGATGTTGCACCTTGCACCATGGATTTTGCACCCTGTAGATATCGATTATTCGGACGACCATAACTTCTGGCTCGTTTAAAGTTACGGGAGGCGTAACCTGTAAAAACGAAGGCCTCGATGATTTCTACGGCTTTGATAGCTTTCAGCCGTCAACGGATAGATTAATGCCCAAAAAGGACAACCCGAATCTCAATCGGGCCACGTAAATTTTTTACCCTTCGTTTTTTCGACACGTGGATTTTTACGGTAAAACGGTATTACCGTGGCTCGTCTTCGATTTACCATCGCTGGAGAGTGGTGCACCAAAGTACTTTTCCGTTTCAAATCCATGCACGCATTTCTAAAAGTCGTACGGCACTGTTTCGCCATTTCGGACGGATGTTGCACCCTGTAGATATCGATTATTCGGACGGCCATAACTTCTGGCTCGTTTAGAGTTACGGGAGCCATGACCTGTCAAAACGAAGACCTCGATGAGTTCTACGGCATTGATAGCTTTCAGCCCTCAATGGATAGATTAATGCCAAAAAAGGACAACCCGAATCTCAATCGGGTCACGTAAGTTTTTTACCCTACGTTTTTTCGACACGTGGATTTTTACGGCAAAACGGGATTACCGTGGCACGTTTTCGATTCACCATCGCTGGAGAGTGGTGCACCATGGTACTGTTCCATCTCAAATCCAGGCACAAATTTCTAAAATTCGTACGACACTGTTTCGCCATTTCGGACGGATGTTGCACCTTGCACCGTGGATGTTGCACCCTGTAGATATCGATTATTCGGACGGCCATAACTTCTGGCTCGTTTAGAGTTACGGGAGCCATAACCTGTCAAAACGAAGGCCTCGATGAGTTCTACGGCTTTGACAAATCTCAGCCGTCAACGAATAGATTAATGCCCAAAAAGGACAACCCGAATCTCAATCGAGCAACGTAAATTTTTTACCCTTTGTTTTTTCGACATGTGTATTTTTACGGTAAAACGGGATTACCGCGGCTCGTCTTCGATTAACCATCGCTGGAGAGTGGTGCAACATGGTATTGTTCCCTCTCAAATCCAAACACGCATTTCTAAAATTGTTGCACCCTGTAGATATCGATTATTCTGACGACCATAACTTCTGGCTCGTCTAGAGTTACGGGAGCCATAAACTGTCAAAACGAAGGCCTCGATGTGTTCTACGGCTTTGACAGCTTTCAGCCGTCAACGGATACATTAATGCCCAAAAAGGACAACCTGAATCTCAATCGGGTCGCGTAAGTTTTTTTACCCTTCATTTTTTCGACACGTGGATTTTTACGGTAAAACGGGATTACTGTGGCTCGTCTTCAATTCACCATCGCTAGGGAGTGGTGTACCATGGTACTGTTCCGTCTCAAATCCATGCACATATTTCTAAAAGTCGTACGGCATTATTTTGCCATTTCGGACGGATGTTGCACCTTGCACCGTGGATGTTGCACCCTGTAGA
Organism: Allium cepa; assembly: GCA_030765085.1. Lineage (NCBI taxonomy): Eukaryota > Viridiplantae > Streptophyta > Magnoliopsida > Asparagales > Amaryllidaceae > Allium > Allium cepa. The sequence continues at coordinate 39,345,657 of CM060941.1, read as the reverse complement.
TATCGATTATTCGGACGGCCATAACTTCTGGCTCGTTTAGAGTTACGGGAGCCATAACCTGTCAAAACGAAGGCTCGATGAGTTCTACGGCTTTGACAGCTTTCAGTCGTCAACGGATATATTAATGCCCAAAATGGACAACCTGAATCTCAATCGGGCCACGTAAATTTTTTACCCTTCGTTTTTTCGACATGTGGATTTTTACGGTAAAACGGGATTACCGTGGCTCGTCTTCGATCTACCATCGCTGGAGAGTGGTGCACCATGGTACTGTTCCGTATCAAATCCATGCACGCATTTCTAAAAGTCGTACGGCAATATTTCGCCCTTTCGTACGGATGTTGCACCTTGCACCGTGGATGTTGCACCCTGTAGATATTGATTATTCGGACGGCCATAACTTCTGGCTCGTTTAGAGTTACGGGAGCCATAACCTGTCAAAACGAAGGCCTTGATGAGTTCTACGGCTTTGATTGCTTTCAACCGTCAACGGATAGACTAATGCCCAAAAAGGACAACCCGAATCTCTATCAGGCCACGTAAATTTTTTACCCTTCGTTTTTTCGACACGTGGATTTTTACGGTTAAACGGGATTACCGTGGCTCGTCTTCGATTAACCATCGCTGGAGAGTGGTGCACCATGGTACTGTTCCGTCTCAAATCCAAGTACGCATTTCTAAAATTCGTACGGCACTGTTTCGCCACTTCGGACGGATGTTGCACCTTGCACCGTGGATGTTGCACCCTGTAGATATCGATTATTCGGACGGCCATAGATTCTGGCTCGTTTAGAGTTACGGGAGCCATAACCTGTCAAAACGAATGCCTTGATGAGTTCTACGGCTTTGACAGCTTTCAGCCATCAACGGATATATTAATGCCCAAAAAGGACAACCCGAATCTCAATCGGGTCACGTAAGTCTTTTACCCTTCGTTTTTTCAACACGTGGATTTTTACAGTAAAACGGGAATACCGTGGCTCGTCTTCGATTCACCATCGCTCGAGAGTGGTGCACCATGGTACTGTTCCGTCTCAAATCTAGGCACGCATTTCTAAAATTCGTACGGCACTGTTTCGCCATTTCGGACTGATGTTGCTCCTCGCACCGTGGATGTTGCACCCCGTAGATATCGATTATTCGGACGGCCATAACTTCTGGCTCGTTTAGAGTTACGGGAGCCCTAACATGTCATAACGAAGGCATCAATGAGTTCTACGGCTTTGACAGCTTTCAGCCGTCAACGGATAGATTAATGCCCAAAAAGGACAACCCGAATCTCAATCGGGTCTCGTAAGTTTTTTACCCTTTTTTTTTCGACACGTGGATTTTTATGGTAAAACGGGATTACCATGGCTCGTCCACGATTCACCATCGCTGGAGAGTGGTGCACCACGGTATTGTTCCGTTTCAAATCCATGCACCCATTTCTAAAAGTCGTACGACACTGTTTCGCCATTTCAGATGGATGTTGCACCTTGCACCGTGGATGTTGCACCTTGTAGATATCAATTATTCGGACGGCCATAACTTCTGGCTCGTTTAGAGTTACGGGAGCCATAACCTGTCATAACGAAGGAATCGATGAGTTCTATGGCTTTCACAGCTCTCAGCCATCAACGGATAGATTAATGCCCAAAAAGGACAACCCGAATCTCAATCGGGTCTCGCAAGTTTTTTACCCTTCGTTTTTTCGACACGTGGATTTTTATGGTAAAACGGGACTACCATGGCTCATCTTCGATTCACCATCGCTGGAGAGTGGTGAACTATGGTATTGTTTTGTTTCAAATCCATACACGCATTTCTAAAAGTCGTACGACACTGTTTCGCCATTTCGGACGGACGTTGCACCTTGCACCGTGGATGTTGCACCCCGTAGATATCGATTATTCGGACGGCCATAACTTCTGGCTCGTTTAGAGTTACGGGAGCCATAACCTGTCATAACGAAGGCCTCAATTTGTTCTACGGCTTTGACAGCTCTCAGCTGTCAACGGATAGATTAATGCCCAAAAAGGACAACCCGAATCTCAATCGGGTCATGTAAGTTTTTTACCCTTCGTTTTTTCGACACGTGGTTTTTTACGGTAAAACGGGATTACCGTGGCTCGTCTTCGATTCACCATCGCTGGAGAGTGGTACACCATGGTACTGTTCCATCTCAAATCCAAGCACGCATTTCTAAAATTCGTACGGCACTGTTTCGACATTTCAGACTGATGGTTCACCTTGCACCGTGGATGTTGCACCCTGTAGATATCGATTATTCGTACGGCCATAACTTCTGGCTCGTTTAGAGTTACGGGAGCCATAACCTGTCAAAACGAAGGCCTCGATGAGTTCTGCGGCATTTACAGCTTTCAGCCGTCAACGGATAGATTAATGCCCAAAAAGGACAACCCGAATCTCAATCGGGTCTCGTAAGTTTTTTACCCTTCGTTTTTTCGACACGTGGATTTTTACGGTAAAAGGGAATTACCGTGGCTCGTCTTCGATTCACCATCGCTGGAGAGTGGTGCACCATTGTACTGTTCCGTTTCAAATCCATGCACGCATTTCTAAAAGTCGTACGGCACTGTTTCGCCATTTCGGACGGATGTTGCACCTTGCGCCGTGGATGTTGCACCCTTTAGATATCGATTATTCAGACGGCCATAACCTATGGCTCGTTTAGAGTTACGGGAGCCATAACCTGTCAAAACGAAGGCCTCGATGAGTTCTACGGCTTTGACAGCTTTCAGCCGTCAATGGATGGATTAATGCCCAAAAAGGACAACCCGAATCTCAATCGGGTCACGTATGTTTTTTACCCTTCATTTTTTCGACATGTGGATTTTTACGGTAAAACGGGATTACCGTGGCTCGTCTTCGATTAACCATCGCTGGAGAGTAGTGCACCATGGTACTATTCCGTTTCAAATCCATGCACGCATTTGTAAAAGTCATACGACACTGTTTCGCCGTTTCGGACGGATGTTGCACCTTGCACCGTGGATGTTGCACCTTGTAGATATCGATTATTCGGACGGCCATAACTTCTGGCTCGTTTAGAGTTACGGGAGCCATAACCTGTCATAACGAAGGCCTCGATGAGTTCTACTGCTTTGATAGCTCTCAGCCATTAACGTATAGATTAATGCCCAACAAGGACAACCCGAATCTCAATCGGGTCTCGCAAGTTTTTTACCCTTCGTTTTTTCGACACGTGGATTTTTACGGTAAAACGGGATTACCGTGGCTCGTCTTCGATTCACCATCGCTGGAGAGTAGTGCACCATGGTACTGTTTCGTTTCAAATCAATACATGCATTTCTAAAAGTCGTACGACACTGTTTCGCCATTTCGGACGGATGTTGCACCTTGCACCGTCGATGTCGGAACCTGTAGATATCGATTATTCGGACGGCCATAACTTCTGCCTCGTTTAGAGTTACGGGAGCCACAACCTGTCAAAACGAAGGCCTTGATGAGTTCTACGGCTTTGACAGCTTTTAGCTGTCAACGGATATATTAATGCCCAAAAAGGACAACCCGAATCTCAATCGGGTCACGTAAGTTTTTTACCCTTCGTTTTTTCGACACGTGGATTTTTACGGTAAAACGGGATTACCGTGGCTCGTCTTCGATTCACCATCGCTGGAGAGTGGTGCACCATGGTACTATTCCATCTCAAATCCAGGCACGCATTTCTAAAATTCGTACGGCACTGTTTCGCCATTTCAGACTGATGTTGCACCTTGCACCGTGGATGTTGCACCCTGTAGATATCGATTATTCGAACGGCCATAACTTCTGGCTCGTTTAGAGTTACGGGAGCCATAACCAGTCAAAACGAAGGCCTCGATGAGTTCTATGGCTTTGACCGCTTTCATTCATCAACGGATAGATTAATGCCCAAAAAGGACAACCCGAATCTCAATCGGGTCACGTAAGTTTTTTACCCTTCGTTTTTTCGACACGTGGATTTTTACGGTAAAACGGGAGTACCGTGGCTCGTCTTCGATTCACCATCGCTGGAGATTGGTGCATCATGGTACTGTTCCGCCTCAAATCCAAGCACGCATTTCTCAAATTCGTACGGCACTGTTTCGACATTTCGGACTGATGTTTCACCTTGCACCGTGGATGTTGCACCCTGTAGATATTGATTATTCGAACGGCCATAACTTCTGGCTCGTTTAGAGTTATGGGAGCCATAACCTGTCAAAACGAAGGCATGGATGAGTTCTGCGGCTTTGACAGCTTTCAGCCGTCAACGGATTGATTAATGCCCAAAAAGGACAACCCGAATCTCAATCGGGTCTCGTAAGTTTTTTACCCTTCGTTTTTTCGACACGTGGATTTTTACGGTAAAATGGGATTACCGTGGCTCGTCTTCGATTCACCATCGCTGGAGAGTGGTGCACCATGGTACTGTTCTGTTTCAAATCCATGCACGCATTTCTAAAAGTCGTACGGCACTGTTTCGCCATTCGGACGGATGTTGCACCTTGCGCCGTGGATGTTGCACCCTTTAGATATCGATTATTCGGATGGCAATAACTTCTGGCTTGTTTAGAGTTATGGGAGCCATAACCTGTTGAAACGAAGGCCTCGATGAGTTCTACGTCTTTGATAGCTTTCAGCCGTCAATGGATGGATTAATGCCCAAAAAGGACAACCCGAATCTCAATCGGGTCACTTATGTTTTTTACCCTTCGTTTTTTCGACACGTGGATTTTTACGGTAAAACGGGATTACCGTGGCTCATCTTCGATTAACCATCGCTGGAGAGTAGTGCACCATGGTACTGTTCCGTTTCAAATCCATGCACGCATTTCTAAAAGTCGTACGACACTGTTTCGCCATTTCGGACGGATGTTGCACCTTGTAGATATCGATTATTCGGACGGCCATAACTTCTGGCTCGTTTAGAGTTACGGGAGCCATAACCTGTCATAACGAAGGCCTCGATGAGTTCTACGGCTTAGATAGCTCTCAGCCGTTAACGTATAGATTAATGCCCAAAAAGGACAACCCGAATCTCAATCGGGTCTCGCAAGTTTTTAACCCTTCGTTTTTTCGACACGTGGATTTTTACGATAAAACGGGATTACCGCGGCTCGTCTTCGATTCACCATCGCTGGAGAGTGGTGCACCATGGTACTGTTTCGTTTCAAATCCATACACGCATTTTTAAAAGTCGTACGGTACTGGTTCGCCATTTCGGACGGATGTTTCACCTTGCACCGTGGATGTCGCACCCTGTAGATATCGATTATTCGGACGGCCATAACTTCTGGCTCGTTTAGAGTTACGGGAGCCATAACCTGTCATAACGAAGGCCTCGATGAGTTCTACGGCTTTGACAGCTTTCAGCCGTCAACGGATATATTAATGCCCAAAAAGGACAACCTGAATCTCAATCGGGTCACGTAAGTTTTTTACCCTTCGTTTTTTCGACACGTGGATTTTTACGGTAAAACGGGATTACCGTGGCTCGTCTTCGATTCACCATCGCTGGAGAGTGGTGCACCATGGTACTGTTCCATCTCAAATCTAGGCACGCATTTCTAAAATTCGTACGGCACTGTTTCGCCATTTCGGACTGATGTTGCACCTTGCACCGTGGATGTTGCACCCTGTAGATATCGATTATTCGGACGGCCATAACTTCTGGCTTGTTTAGAGTTATGGGAGCCATAACCTGTCAAAACGAAGGCCTCGATGAGTTCTACGGCTTTGACTGCTTTCAGCCATCAACGGATAGATTAATGCCCAAAAAGGACAACCCAAATCTCAATCGGGTCTCGTAAGTTTTTTACCCTTCGTTTTTTCGACACGTGGATTTTTACGGTAAAACGGGATTACCGTGGCTCGTCTTCGATTAACCATCGCTGGAGTGTGGTGCACCATGGTAGTGTTCCGTATCAAATCCAAGCACGCATTTCTAAAATTCGTACGACACTGTTTCTCCATTTCGGACGGATGTTGCACCTTGCACCGTGGATGTTGCACCCTGTAGATATCGACTATTCGGACGACCATAACTTCTGGCTCGTGTAGAGTTACGGGAGCCATAACCTGTCAAAACGAAGGCCTCGACTGTGACAGCTTTCAGCCGTCAACGGATAGATGAATGCCCAAAAGGACAACCCGAATCACAATCGGGCCACGTAAATTTTTTACCCTTCGTTTTTTCGACACATGGATTACTACAGTAAAACGGGATTACCGTGGCTCGTCTTCGATTCACCATCTCTGGAGTGTGGTGCACCATGGTACTGTTCCGTTTCAAATCCATACATGCATTTCTAAAAGTCGAACGGCACTGTTTCGCCATTTCGGACGGATGTTGCACCTAGCACCGTGGATGTTGCACCCGGTAGATATCGATTATTCGGACGGCCATAACTTCTGGCTCGTTTAGATTTACACGAGCCATAACCTGTCATAACAAAGGCATCGATGAGTTGTATGGCTTTCACAGCTCTCAGGTGTCAATGGATAGATTAATGCCTAAAACGGACAACCCGAATCTCAATCGGGTCTCGCAAGTTTTTTACCCTTCGTTTTTTCGACACATGGATTTTTATGGTAAAACGGGACTACCGTGGATCGTCTTCGATTCACCTTCACTGGAGAGTGGTGCACCATGGTACTGTTTCGTGTCAAATCCATACACGCATTTTTAAAAGTCGTACGACACTGTTTCGCCATTTCGGACGGATGTTGCACCTTGCACCCCGTGGATATCAATTATTTGGACGGCCATAACTTCTGGCTCGTTTAAAGTTACGGGAGCCTTAGCCTGACATAACGAAGGCCTCGATGAGTTTTACAGGTTTGACAGCTCTCAGCCGTCAAAGGATAGACTAATGCCCAAAAAGGACAACCCGAATCTCAATCGGGTTACGTAAGTTTTTTACCCTTCGTTTTTTTGACACGTGGATTTTTACGGTAAAACGGGATTACCGTGGCTCGTCTTCAATTCACCATCGTTGGAGAGTGGTGCACCATGGTACTGTTCCGTCTCAATTCCAAGCACCATTTCTAAAATTCGTACGGCACTATTTCGACATTTTGGACTGATGTTTCACCTTGCACCGTGGATGTTGCACCCTGTAGATATCGATTATCCGAACGGCCATAACTTCTGGCTCGTTTAGAGTTACGGGAGCCACAACCTGTCAAAACGAAGGCCTCGATGAGTTCTACGGCTTTACCACTTTCATTCATCAACGGATAGATAAATCCCCAAAAAGGACAACCCGAATCTCAATCGGGTCTCGTAAGTTTTTTGCCCTTCGTTTTTTCGACACAAGGATTTTTACGGTAAAACGGGATTACCGTGGCTCGTCTTCGATTAACCATCGCTGGAGAGTGGTGCACCATGGTACTGTTCCGTCTCAAATCCAAGCACGCATTTCTAAAATTCGTACGACACTGTTTCGCCATTTCGTACGGTGTTTCACCTTGCGCCGTGGATGTTGCACCCTGTAGATATCGATTATTCGGATGGCCATAACTTCTGGCTCGTTTAGGGTTACGGGAGCCATAACCTGTCAAAACGAAGGCCTCGATGAGTTCTACGGCTTTGACGGCTTTCAGCCGTCAACGGATACATTAATGCACAAAAAGGACAACCCGAATCTCAATCGGGCCACGTAAATTTTTTACCCTTCGTTTTTTCGACATGTGGATTTTTACGATAAAACGGGATTACCGTGGCTCGTCTTCGATTCACCCTCACTGGAGAGTGGTGCACCAAGGTACTGTTCCGTGCCAAATCCATGCACGCATTTCTAAAAGTCGTACGGTACTGTTTCGCCATTTCGGACGGGTGTTGCACCTTGCACCGTGGATGTTGCACCCTTTAGATATCGATTATTCGGACGGCCATAACTTCTTGCTCGTTTAGAGTTACGGGAGCCATAACCTGTCAAAACGAAGGTCTCGACGAGTTCTACGGCTTTGACAGCTTTTAGGCATCAACGGATAGATTAATGCCCAAAAAGGACAACCTGAATCTCAATCGGGTCTTGTAAGTTTTTTACCCTTCGTTTTTTTCGACACGTGGATTTTTACGGTAAAACGGGATTACCGTGGCTCGTCTTCGATTAACAATGGCTGAAGAGTGGTGCACCATGGTTTTGTTCCATGTCAAATTCATGCACGCATTTCAAAAAGTCGTACGGCACTGATTCGCCATTTCGGACGGATGTTGCACCTTGCACTGTGGATGTTGCACCCTGTAGATATCGATTATTCGGACGGCCATAACTTCTGGCTCGTTTAGAGTTACGGGAGCCATAACCTGTCAAAACGAAGGCCTCAATAAGTTCTACGGCTTTGACAGCTTTCATCCAGCAGCGGATAAATTAATGCCCAAAAAGGACAACCCGAATCTCAATCGGGTCACGTAAGTTTTTTACCCTTCGTTTTTTGGACACGTGGATTTTTACGGTAAAACGAGATTACCGTGGCTCGTCTTCGATTTACCATCGCTGGAGAGTGGTGCACCAAGTACTGTTCCGTTTCAAATCCAAGCACGCATTTCTAAAAGTCGTACGGCACAGTTTCGCCATGTTGGACATATGTTGCACCTTGCACCGTGGATGTTGCACCCTGTAGACATCGATTATTCGGACGGCCATAACTTCTGGCTCGTTTAAGAGTTACGGTAGCCATAACCTGTCAAAACGAAGGCCTCAATAAGTTCTATGGCTTTGACAGCTTTCATCCAGCAGCGGATAAATTAATGCCCAAAAAGGACAACCCGAATCTCAATCGGGTTACGTAGGTTTTTTACCCTTCGTTATTTCGACACGTGGATTTTTACGGTAAAACGGGATTACCGTGGCTCGTCTTCAATTCACCATCGCTGGAGAGTGGTGCACCATGGTGTTGTTCCGTTTCAAATCCATGCACGCATTTCTAAAAGTCGTACGACACTGTTTCGCCATTTCGGACGGATGTTGCACCTTGCACCGTGGATGTTGCACCCTGTTGATATCGATTATTCGGACGGCCATAACTTCTGGCACGTTTAGAGTTACGGGAGCCATAACCTGTCAAAACGAAGGCCTCGATGAGTTCTACGGCTTTGACCGCTCTCAGCCATCAACAGATAGATTAATGCCCAAAAAGGACAACCCGAATCTCAATCGGGTCTCGCAGGTTTTTTACCCTTCGTTTTTTCGACACGTGGATTTTTACGTTAAAACGGGATTACCGTGGCTCGTCTACGATTCACCATCGCGGGAGAGTGGTGCGCCATGGTACTGTTTCGTTTCAAATCTATACACGCGTTTCTAAAAGTCGTACGGCACTGTTTCGCCATATCGGACGGATGTTGCACCTTTCACCGTGGATGTTGCACCCTGTAGATATCGATTATTCGGACGGCCATAACTTCTGGCTCGTTTAGAGTTACGGGAGCCATAACCAGTCAAAACGAAGGACTCGATGAGTTCTACGGCTTTGACAGCTTTCAGCCATCAACGGATATATTAATGCCCAAAAAGGACAACCCGAATCTCAATCGTGTCACGTAAGTTTTTTACCCTTCGTTTTTTCGACACGTGGATTTTTACGGTAAAACGGGATTACCGTGGCTCGTCTTCGATTCACCATCGCTGGAGAGTGGTGCACCATGGTATTGTTCCGTTTCAAATCCATACACGCATTTCCAGAAGTCGTACGACACTGTTTCGCCATTTCGGACGGATGTTGCACCTTGCACCGTGGATGTTGCACCCGGTAGATATCGATTATTCGGACGGCCATAACTTATGGCTCGTTTAGAGTTACGGGAGCCATAAGCTGTCATAACGAAGGCCTCGATGAGTTCTACGGAATTGACAGCTCTCAGCCGTCAACGGATAGATTAATGCCCAAAAAGGACAACCCGAATCTCAATCGGGTCTCGCAAGTTTTTTACCCTTCGTTTTTTCGACACGTGGATTTTTACGGTAAAACGGGATTACCGTGGCTCGTCTTCGATTAACCATTGCTGGAGAGTGGTGCGCCATAGTACTGTTTCGTTTCAAAATCATATACGCATTTCTAAAAGTCGTACGGCACTGTTTCTCCCTTTCGGACGGATGTTGCACCTTTCACCGTGGATGTTGCACCCTGTAGACATCGATTATTCGGACGGTCATAACTTCTGGCTCGTTTAGAGTTACGGGAGCCATAACTAGTCAAAACGAAGGACTCGATGAGTTCTACGGCATTGATATCTTTCAGCCGTCAACGGATATATTAATGCCCAAAAAGGACAACCCGAATCTCAATCGGGTCACGTAAGTTTTTTGCCCTTCGTTTTTTCGACACGTGGATTTTTACGGTAAAACGGGATTACCGTGGCTCGTATTTTATTCACCATCGCTGGAGAGTGGTGCACCATGGTATTGTTCCATTTCAAATCCATACAGGCATTTCTAAAAGTCGTACGGCACTATTTCGCCATTTCGGACGGATGTCGCACCTTGCACCTTGGATGTTGCACCCTGTAGATATCGATTATTCGGATGGCCATAACTTCTGGCTCGTTTAGAGTTACGGGAGCCATAACCTGTCATAACGAAGGCCTCGATGAATTCTATGGCTTTGAAAGCTCTCAGCCGTCAACGGATAGATTAATGCCCAAAAAGGACAACCCGAATCTCAATCGGGTCTCCCAAGTTTTTCACCCTTCGTTTTTTCGACACGTGGATTTTTAAGGTAAAACGGGATTACCGTGGCTCGTCTTCGATTCACCACCGTTGGAGAGTGGTGCACCACGGTACAGTTTCGTTTCAAATCCATGCACGCATTTCTAAAAGTCGTACGGCACATTTTCGCCATTTCGGACGGATGGTGCAACTCTCACCGTGGATGTTGCACCCTGTTGATATCGATTATTCGGACGGCCATAACTTCTGGCTCGTTTAGAGTTACAGGAGCCATAACTAGTCAAAACGAAGGCCTCGAAGAGTTCTACGGCTTTAACAGCTTTCAGACGTCAACGGATAGATTAATGCCCAAAAAGGACAATCCGAATCTCAATCGGGTCTTGTAAGTTTTTTACCCTTCGTTTTTTTCGACAGGTGGATTTTCACGGTAAAACGGGATTACCGTGGCTCGTCTTCGATTAACCATCGCTAGAGAGTGGTGCAACATGGTACTATTCCGTTTCAAATCCATACATGTATTTCTTAAAGTCGTACGGCACTGTTTCGCCATTTCGGACGGATGTTGCACCTTGCACCGTGGATGTTGCACCCTGTAGATATCGATTATTCGGATGGCCATAACTTCTGCCTCGTTTAGAGTTACGGGAGCCATAACCTGTCATAACGAAGGCCTCGATGAGTTCTACGGCTTTGATAGCTTTCAGCAATCAACGGATAGATTAATCCCCAAAAAGGACAATCTGAATCTCAATCGGGTCACGTAAGTTTTTTACCCTTCGTTTTTTCGACACGTGGATTTTTACGTTAAAACGGGATTACCGTGGCTCGTCTTCGATTTACCATCGCTGGAGAGTGGTGCACCAAGTACTGTTACGTTTCAAATCCAAGCACGCATTTCTAAAAGTCATACGACACTGTTTCGCCATTTCGGACGGATGTTGCACCTTGCACCGTGGATGTTGCACCCTGTAGATATCGATTATTCGGACGGCCATAACTTCTGGCTCGTTTAGAGTTACGGGAGCCATAACCAGTCAAAACGAAGGCCTCGATGAGTTCTACGGCTTTGACAGCCTTCAGCCATCAACGGATATATTAATGCCTAAAAAGGACAACCCGAATCTCAATCGGGTCATGTAAGTTTTTTACCCTTCGTTTTTTCGACACGTGGATTTTTACGGTAAAACGGGATTACCGTGGCTCGTCTTCGATTCACCATCGTTGGAGAGTGGTGCACCATGGTACTGTTCCGTCTCAAATCCATGCACGCATTTCTAAAAGTCGTACGACACTGTTTCGCCATTTCGGACGGATGTTGCACCTTGCACCGTGGATGTTGCACCATGTAGATATCGATTATTCGGACGGCAGTAACTTCTGGCTCGTTTAGAGCTATGGGAGCCATAACCTGTCAAAACGAAGGAAACGATGAGTTCTATGGCTTTGACGGCTTTCAGCCGTCAACGGATAGATTAATGCCAAAAAAGGACAACCCGAATCTCAATCGGGTCTCGTAAGTTTTTTTCCCTTCGTTTTTTCGGCACGTGGATTTTTACGGTAAAACGGGATTACCGTGGCTCGTCTTCGATTCACCATCGCTGGAGACTGGTGCGCCATGGTACTGTTTCGTTTCAAATCCATACACGCATTTCTAAAATTCGTACGGCACTGTTTCGACATTTCGGACTGATGTTTCACCTTGCACCGTGGATGTTGCACCATGTAGATATCGATTATTCGAACGGCCATAACTTCTGGCTCGTTTAGAGTTACGGGAGCCACAACTTGTCAAAACGAAGGCCTCGATGAGTTCTACGGCTTTGACCTCTTTCATCCATCAACGGATAGATAAATGCCCTAAAAGGACAACCCGAATCTCAATCGGGTCTTGTAAGTTTTTTACCCTTCGTTTTTTCGACACATGGATTTTTACGGTAAAACGGGATTACCGTGGCTCGTCTTCGATTAACCATCGCTGGAGAGTGGTGCACCATGGTACTGTTCCGTCTCAAATCCAAGCACGCATTTCTAAAATTCGTACGACACTGTTTCGCCATTTCGGACGGATGTTGCACCTTGCACCGTGGATGTTGCACCCTTTAGATATCGATTATTCGGACGGCCATAACTTCTGGCTCGTTTAGAGTTACGGGAGCCATAACCTATCAAAACGAAGGCCTCGATGAGTTCTACGGCTATGACAGCTCTCAGCCATCAACGGATAGATTAATGCCCAAAAAGGACAACCTGAATCTCAATCGGGTCTCGTAGGTTTTTTACCCTTCGTTTTTTCGACACGTGGATTTTTACGGTAAAACGGGATTACCGTGGCTCGTCTTCGATTCACCATCGCTGGAGAGTGGTGCGCCATGGTACTGTTTCGTTTCAAATCCATACACGCATTTCTAAAAGTCGTACGCTACTGTTTCGCCATTTCGGACGGATGTTGCACCTTTCACCATGGATGTTGCACCCTGTAGATATCGATTATTCGGACGGCCATAACTTCTGGCTCGTTTAGAGTTACGGGAGCCATAACCAGTCAAAATGAAGGACTCAATGAGTTCTACGGCTTTGACAGCTTTCAGCCGTCAACGGATATATTAATGCCCAAAAAGTACAACCCGAATCTCAATCGTGTCACGTAAGTTTTTTACCCTTCGTTTTTTCGACACGTGGATTTTTACGGTAAAACGGGATTACCGTGGCTCGTCTTCGATTCACCATCGCTGGAGAGTGGTGCACCATGGTATTGTTCCGTTTCAAATCCGTACATGCATTTCTAAAAGTCGTACGACACTGTTTCGCCATTTCGGACGGATGTTGCACCTTGCACCGTGGATGTTGCACCCGGTAGATATCGATTATTCGGACGGCTATTACTTCTGGCTCGTTTAGATTTACGGGAGCCATAACCTGTCATAACGAAGGCATCGATGAGTTCTACGGCTTTGACACCTCTCAGCCGTCAACGGATAGATTAATGCCCAAAAAGGACAACCCGAATCTCAATCGGGTCTCGCATGTTTTTTACCCTTCGTTTTTTCGACACATGGATTTTTACGGTAAAACGGGATTACCGTGGCTCGTCTTCGATTCACCATCGCTGGAGAGTGGTGCACCATGGTACTGTTCCATTTCAAATCCATACACGCATTTCTTAAAGTCGTACGACACTATTTCGCCATTTCGGACGGATGTTGCACCTTGCACCGTGGATGTTGCACTCTGTAGATATCGATTATTCGGATGACCATAACTTCTGGCTCGTTTAGAGTTACGGGAACCATAACCTGTCAAAACAAAGGCCTCGATGAGTTCTACGGCTTTGAAAGCTTTCAGCCGTCAACGGATATATTAATGCCCAAAAAGGACAACCCGAATCTCAATCGGGCCACGTAAATTTTTTACCCTTCGTTTTTTCGACACGTCGATTTTTACGGTAAAACGGGATTACCGTGGCTCGTGTTCGATTTACCATCGCTGGAGAGTAGTGCACCATGGTACTGTTCCATTTCAAATCCATGCACGCATTTCGAAAAGTCGTACGGCACTGTTTCGCCATTTCTGACGGATGTTGCTCCTTGCACCGTGGATGTTGCACCCTGTAGATATCGATTATTCGGACGGCCATAACTTCTGGCTCGTTTAGAGCTAAGGGAGCCATAACCTGTCATAACGAAGGCCTCGATGAGTTCTACGGCTTTGACATCTCTCAGCCGTCAAAGGATAGATTAATGCCCAAAAAGGACAACCCGAATCTCAATCGGGTCTCGCAAGTTTTTTACCCTTCGTTTTTTCGACACGTGGATTTTTACGTTAAAACGGGATTACCGTGGCTTGTCTTCGATTAATCATCGCTGGAGAGTAGTGCACCATGGTACTGTTCCGTTTCAAAACGACAACCCGAATCTCAATCGGGTCTCGCAAGTTTTTTACCCTTCGTTTTTTCGACACGTGGATTTTTACGGTAAAACGGGATTACCGTGGCTCGTCTTCGATTCACCATCGCTAGAGAGTGGTGCACCATAATACTATTTCGTTTCAAATCCATACACGCATTTCTAAAAGTCATACGGCACTGTTTCGCCATTTCGGACGGATGTTGCACCTTGCACCGTGGATGTTGCACCCTGTAGATATCGATTATTCGGACGGCCATAACTTCTGGCTCGTGTAGAGTTACGGGAGCCATAACCAGTCAAAACGAAGGCCTCGATGAGTTCTATGGCTTTGAAAGCTTTCAGCCGTCAACGGATATATTAATGCCTAAAAGGACAACCCGAATCTTAATCGGGTCACGTAAGTTTTTTACCCTTCGTTTATTCGACACGTGGATTTTTACGGTAAAACGGGATTACCGTGGCTCGTCTTCGATTCACCAGCGCTGGAGAGTGGTGCACCATGGTACTGTTCCGTCTCAAATCCATGCACGCATTTCTAAAAGTCGTACGACACTGTTTCTCCATTTCGGACGGATGTTGCACCTTTCACCGTGGATGTTGCACCCTGTAGATATCGATTATTCGGACGGCCATAACTTCTGGATCGTTTAGAGTTATGGGAGCCATAACCTGTCTAAACGAAGGAAACGATGAGTTCTACGGCTTTGACAGCTTTCAGCCGTCAACGGATAGATTAATGCCCAAAAAGGACAACCCGAATCTCAATCGGGTCTCGTAAGTTGTTTACCCTTCGTTTTTTCGACACGTGGATTTTTACGGTAAAACGGGATTACCGTGGCTCGTCTTCGATTAACCATCGCTGGAGAGTGGTGCACCATGGTACTGTTCCGTCTCAAATCCAAGCACGCATTTCTAAAATTCGTACTGCACTGTTTTGCCAATTCGGACGGATGTTGCATCGTGCACCGTGGATGTTGCACCCTGTAGATATCGATTATTCGGACGGCCATAACTTCTGGCTCGTTTAGAATTACGGGAGCCATAACCTGTCAAAACGAAGGCCTCGATGAGTTCTATGGCTTTGACAGCTTTCAGCCGTCAATGGATAGACTAATGCCCAAAAAAGACAACCCGAATCTCAATCGGGCCACGTAAATTTTTTACCCTTCGTTTTTTCGACACGTGGATTTTTACGGTAAAACGGGATTACCGTGGCTCGTCTACGATTTACCATCGCTGGAGAGAGGTGCACCATGGTATTGTTCCGTTTCAAATCCATGCAAGCATTTCTAAATGTCGCACGGCACTGTTTTGGCATTTTGGACGGATGTTGCACCTTGCACCGTGGATGTTGCACCCTGTAGATATCGATTATTCGGACAGTCACAACTTCTGGCTCGTTTAGAATTACGGGAGCCATAACCTGTCATAACGAAGGCCTTGATGAGTTCTATGGCTTTGACAGCTCTTAGCCGTCAACGAATAGATTAATGCCCAAAAAGGACAACCCGAATCTCAATCGGGTCTCGTAAGTTTTTTACCCTTCGTTTTTTCGACCCGTGGATTTTTAGGGTAAAACGGGATTACCGTGGCTCGTCTTCGATTCACCATCGCTGGAGAGTGGTGCACCATGGAATTGTTCCGTTTCAAATCCATGCACGCATTTCTAAAAGTCGTACGGCACTGTTTCGCCATTTCAGACGGATGTTGCTCCTTGCACCGTGGATGTTGCACCCTGTAGATATCGATTATTCGGACGGCCATAACTTCTGGCTCGTTTGGAGTTACGGGAGCCATATCCTGTCATAATGAAGGCCTCGATGAGTTCTACGGCTTTGACATCTCTCAGCCGTCAACGAATAGATTAATGCCCAAAAAGGACAACCCGTATCTCAATCGGGTCTCGCAAGTTTTTTACCCTTCGTTTTTTCGACACATGGATTTTTACGGTAAAACGGGATTACCGTGGCTCGTCTTCGATTTACCATCGCTAGAGAGTGGTGAACCATGGTACTGTTTCGTTTCAAATCCATACACGCATTTCTAAAATTCGTACGGCACTGTTTCGCCATTTCGGACAGATGTTGCACCTTGCACCGTGGATGTTGCACCTTGTAGATATCGATTATTCGGACGGCCATAACTTCTGGCTCGTTTAGAGTTACGGGAGCCATAACCAGTCAAAACGAAGGCCTCGATGAGTTCTACGGCTTTGATAGCTCTCAGCCATTAAAGGATAGATTAATTCCCAAAAAGGACAACCCGAATCTAAATCAGGTCACGTAAGTTTTTTACCCTTCGTTTTTTCGACACGTGGATTTTTACGGTAAAACGGGAATACCGTGGCTCGTCTTTGGTTAACCATCGCTGGAGAGTGGTGCACCATGGTACTATTCCGTTTCAAATCCATACACGCATTTCTTAAAGTCGTACGGCACTATTTCGCCATTTCGGACGGATGTTGCATCTTGCACCGTCGATGTTGCACTCTGTAGATATCGATTATTCGGATGGCCATAACTTCTGGCTCGTTTAGAGTTACGGGAACCATAACCTGTCAAAACAAAGGCCTCGATGAGTTCTACGGCTTTGAAAGCTTTCAGCCGTCAACGGATAGATTAATGCCCAAAAAGGACAACCCGAATCTCAATCGGGCCACGTAAATTTTTTACCCTTCGTTTTTTCGACATGTCGATTTTTGCGGTAAAACGAGATTACCGTGGCTCTTCTTCGATTTACCATCGCTGGAGAGTGGTGCAGCATGGTACTGTTCCGTTTCAAATCCATGCACGCATTTCTAAAAGTCGTACGGCACTGTTTCGCCATTTCAGACGGATGTTGCTCCTTGCACCGTGGATGTTGCACCCTGTAGATATCGATTATTCAGACGGCCATAACTTCTGGCTCGTTTAGAGTTAGGAGAGCCATAACCTGTCATAACGAAGGCCTCGATGAGTTCTACGGCTTTGATAGCTCTCATCCGTCAACTAATAGATTAATCCCCAAAAAGGACAACCCGAATCTCAATCGGTTCTCGCAAGTTTTTTACCCTTCGTTTTTTCGACACGTGGATTTTTACGGTAAAAGGGGATTACCGTGGCTCGTCTTCGATTCACCATCGCTGGAGAGTGGTGCACCATGGTACTGTTCCGTTTCAAATCCATGGACGCATTTCTAAAAGCCGTACGACACTGTTTCGCCATTTCGGACGGATATTGCACCTTGCACCGTGGATGTTGCACCCTGTAGATATCGATTATTCGGACGGCCATAACTTCTGGCTCGTTTAGAGTTACGGGAGCCATAACCTGTCATAACGAAGGCCTCGATGAGTTCTACGGCTTTGACAGCTCTCAACCGTCAACGAATAGATTAATGCCCAAAAAGGACAACCCGAATCTCAATCGGGTCTCGCAAGTTTTTTACCCTTCGTTTTTTCGACACGTGGATTTTTACGGTAAAACGGGATTACCGTGGCTCGTCTTCGATTCACCATCGCTAGAGAGTGGTGCACCATAATACTGTTTCGTTTCAAATCCATACACGCATTTCTAAAAGTCATACGGCACTGTTTCGCCATTTCGGACGGATGTTGCACCTTGCACCGTGGATGTTGCACCCTGTAGATATCGATTATTCGGACGGCCATAACTTCTGGCTCGTTTAGAGTTACGGGAGCCATAACCAGTCAAAACGAAGGCCTCGATGAGTTCTACGGCTTTGAAAGCTTTCAGCCGTCAACGAATATATTAATGCCTAAAAAAGACAACCCGAATCTTAATCGGGTCACGTAAGTTTTTTACCATTCGTTTATTCGACACGTGGATTTTTACGGTAAAACGGGATTACCGTGGCTTGTCTTCGATTCACCAGCGCTGGAGAGTGGTGCACCATGGTACTGTTCCGTCTCAAATCCATGCACGCATTTCTAAAAGTCGTACGGCAATGTTTCTCCATTTCGAACGAATGTTGCACCTTGCACCGTGGATGTTGCACCCTGTAGATATCGATTATTCGGACGGCCATAACTTCTGGATCGTTTAGAGTTATGGGCGCCATAACCTGTCAAAACGAAGGAAACGATGAGTTCTACGGCTTTGACCGCTTTCAGCCGTCAACGGATAGATTAATGCCCAAAAAGGACAACCCGAATCTCAATCGGGTCTCGTAAGTTTTTTACCCTTCGTTTTTTCGACACGTGGATTTTTACGGTAAAACATGATTACCGTGGCTCGTCTTCGATTAACCATCGCTGGAGAGTGGTGCACCATGGTATTGTTCCGTTTCAAATCCATGCAAGCATTTCTAAATGTCGTACGGCACTGTTTTGCCATTTCGGACGGATGTTGCACCTTGCACCGTGGATGTTGCACCCTGTAGATATCGATTATTCGGACATCCACAACTTCTGGCTCGTTTAGAGTTACGGGAGGCATAACCTGTCATAACGAAGGCCTCGATGAGTTCTATGGCTTTGACAGCTCTCAGCTATCAACGAATAGATTAATGCCCAAAAAGCACAACCCGAATCTCAATCGGGTCTCGTATGTTTTTTACCCTTCGTTTTTTCGACCCGTGGATTTTTACGGTAAAACGGGATTACCGTGGCTCGTCTTCGATTCACCATCGCTGGAGAGTGGTGCACCATGGAATTGTTCCGTTTCAAATCCATGCACGCATTTCTAAAAGTCGTACGGCACTGTTTCGCCATTTCGGACGGATGTTGCACCTTGCACTGTGGATGTTGCACCCTGTAGATATCGATTATTCGGACGGCCATAACTTCTGGCTCGTTTAGAGTTACGGGAGCCATAACCTGTCATCATGAAGGCCTCGATGAGCTCTACGGCTTTGACATCTCTCAGCCGTCAACGAAGAGATTAATGCCCAAAAAGGACAACCCGTATCTCAATCGGGTCTCGCAAGTTTTTTACCCTTCGTTTTTTCGACACGTGGATTTTTATGGAAAACGGGATTACCGTGGCTCGTCTTCGATTCACCATCGCTTGAGAATGGTGAACCATGGTACTGTTTCGTTTCAAATCCATACACGCATTTCTAAAATTCGTACGGCGCTGTTTCGCCATTTCGGACAGATGTTGCACCTTGCACCGTGGATGTTGCACCCTGTAGATATCGATTATTCGGACGGCCATAACTTCTGGCTCGTTTAGAGTTACGGGAGCCATAACCATTCAAAACGAAGGCCTTGATGAGTTCTACTGCTTTGATAGCTCTCGGCCGTCAACGGATAGATTAATTCCCAAAAAGGACAACCCGAATCTCAATCGGGTTACGTAAGTTTTTTACCCTTCGTTTTTTCGACACGTGGATTTTTACGGTAAAACGGGATTACCGTGGCTCGTCTTCGATTCACCATGGCTAGAGAGTGGTGCACCATGGTACTGTTTCATTTCAAATCCATACGCGCATTTCTAAAATTCGTACGACACTGTTTCTCCATTTCGGACGGATGTTGCACCTTGCACCGTGGATGTTGCACCCTGTAGATATCGATTATTCGGACGGCCATAACTTCTTGCTCGTTTAGAGTTACGGGAGCCATAACCAGTAAAAACGAAGGCCTCGATGAGTTCTACGGCTTTTATAGCTCTCAACCCTCAATGGATAGACTAATTCCCAAAAATGAGAACCCGAATCTCAATCGGGTCACGTAAGTTGTTTACCCTTCCTTTTTTCGACGCGTGGATTTTTACGATAAAACAGGATTACCGTGGCTCGTCTTCGGTTAACCATCGCTGGAGAGTGGTGCACCATGGTACTGTTCCGTTTCAAATCCATACACGCATTTCTTAAAGTCGTACAGCACTATTTCGCCATTTCGGACGGATGTTGCACCTTGCACCGTGGATGTTGCACTCTGTAGATATCGATTATTCGGATGACCATAACTTCTGGCTCGTTTAGAGTTACGGGAACCATAACCTGTCAAAACAAAGGCCTCGATAAGTTCTACGGCTTTGAAAGCTTTCAGCCGTCAACGGATAGATTAATGCCCAAAAAGGACAACCCGAATCTCAATCGGGCCACGTAAATTTTTTACCCTTCGTTTTTTCGACACGTCGATTTTTACGGTAAAACGGGATTACCGTGGCTCGTGTTCGATTTACCATCGATGGAGAGTGGTGCACCATGGTACTGTTCCGTTTCAAATCCATGCACGCATTTCTAAAAGTCGTACGGCACTGTTTCGCCATTTCAGACGTATGTTGCTCCTTGCACCGTGGATGTTGCATCCAGTAGATATCGATTATTCGGACGGCCATAACTTCTGGCTCATTTAGAGTTAAGGGAGCCATAACCTGTCATAACGAAGGCCTTGATGAGTTCTATGGCTTTGACAGCTCTCATCCATCAACGAATAGATTAATGCCCAAAAAGGACAACCCGAATCTCTATCGGGTCTCGCAAGTTTTTTACCCTTCGTTTTTTCGACACGTGGATTTTTACGGTAAAACGGGATTACCGTGGCTCGTCTTCGATTCACCATCGCTAGAGAGTGCTACACCATGGTACTGTTCCATTTCAAATTCATGCACGCATTTCAAAAATTCGTACGACACTGTTTCGCCATTTCGGACGGATGTTGCACCTTGCACCGTGGATGTTGCACCCTGTAGATATCGATTATTCGGACGGCCATAACTTCTGGCTCGTTTAGAGTTACGGGAGCCATAACCTGTCATAACGAAGGCCTCGATGAGTTCTACGGCTTTGATAGCTCTCAGCCGTCAACGGATAGATTAATGCCCAAAAACGACAACCCGAATCTCAATCGGGTCTCGCAAGTTTTTTACCCTTCGTTTTTTCGACACGTGGATTTTTACGGTAAAACGGGATTACCGTGGCTCGTCTTCGATTCACCATCGCTAGAGAGTGGTGCACCATAATACTGTTTCGTTTCAAATCCATTCACGCATTTCTAAAAGTCATACGGCACTGTTTCGCCATTTCGGACGGATGTTGCACCTTGCACCGTGGATGTTGCACCCTGTAGATATCGATTATTCGGACGGCCATAACTTCTGGCTCGTTTAGAGTTACGGGAGCCATAACCAGTCAAAACGAAGGCCTCGATGAGTTCTACGGCTTTGAAAGCTTTCAGCCATCAACAGATATGTTAATGCCTAAAAAAGACAACCCGAATCTTAATCGGGTCACGTAAGTTTTTTACCATTCGTCTATTCGACACGTGGATTTTTATGGTAAAACGGGATTACCGTGGCTCGTCTTCGATTCACCAGCGCTGGAGAGTGGTGCACCATGGTACTGTTCCGTCTCAAATCCATGCACGCATTTCTAAAAGTCGTACGGCAATGTTTCTCCATTTCGGACGAATGTTGCACCTTGCACCGTGGATGTTGCACCCTGTAGATATCGATTATTCGGACGGCCATAACTTCTGGATCGTTTAGAGTTATGGGAGCCATAACCTGTCAAAACGAAGGAAACGATGAGTTCTACGGCTTTTACTGCTTTCAGCCGTCAACGGATAGATTAATGCCCAAAAAGGACAACCCAAATCTCAATCGGGTCTCGTAAGTTTTTTACCCTTCGTTTTTTCGACACGTGGATTTTTACGGTAAAACGTGATTACCGTGGCTCGTCTTCGATTAACCATCGCTGGAGAGTGGTGCACCATGGTATTGTTCCGTTTCAAATCCATGCAAGCATTTCTAAATGTCGTACGGCACTGTTTTGCCATTTCGGACGGATGTTGCACCTTGCACCGTGGATGTTGCACCCTGTAGATATCGATTATTCGGACATCCACAACTTCTGGCTCGTTTAGAGTTACGGGAGACATAACCTGTCATAACGAAGGCCTCGATGAGTTCTATGGCTTTGACAACTCTCAGCTGTCAACGAATAGATTAATGCCCAAAAAGCACAACCCGAATCTCAATCGGGTCTCGTATGTTTTTTACCCTTTGTTTTTTCGACCCGTGGATTTTTACGGTAAAACGGGTTTACCGTGGCTCGTCTTCGATTCACCATCGCTGGAGAGTGGTGCACCATGGAATTGTTCCGTTTCAAATCCATGCACGCATTTCTAAAAGTCGTACGGCACTGTTTCGCCATTTCGGACGGATGTTGCACCTTGCACTGTGGATGTTGCACCCTGTAGATATCGATTATTCGGACGGCCATAACTTCTGGCTCGTTTAGAGTTACGGGAGCCATAACCTGTCATAATGAAGGCCTCGATGAGTTCTACGGCTTTGACATCTCTCAGCCGTCAACGAATAGATTAATGCCCAAAAAGGACAACCCGTATCTCAATCGGGTCTCGCAAGTTTTTTACCCTTCGTTTTTTCGACACGTGGATTTTTATGGAAAACGGGATTACCGTGGCTCGTCTTCGATTCACCATCGCTTGAGAATGGTGAACCATGGTACTGTTTCGTTTCAAATCCATACACGCATTTCTAAAATTCGTACGGCGCTGTTTCGCCATTTCGGACAGATGTTGCACCTTGCACCGTGGATGTTGCACCCTGTAGATATCGATTATTCGGATGGCCATAACTTCTGGCTCGTTTAGATTTACGGGAGCCATAACCATTCAAAACGAAGGCCTTGATGAGTTCTACGGCTTTGATAGCTCTCGGCCGTCAACGGATAGATTAATTCCCAAAAAGGACAACCCGAATCTCAATCGGGTCACGTAAGTTTTTTACCCTTCGTTTTTTCGACACGTGGATTTTTACGGTAAAACGGGATTACCGTGGTTCGTCTTCGGTTAACCATCGCTGGAGAGTGGTGCACCATGGTACTATTCCGTTTCAAATCCATACACGCATTTCTTAAAGTCGTACGGTACTATTTCGCCATTTCGGACGGATGTTGCACCTTGCACCGTGGATGTTGCACTCTGTAGATATCGATTATTCGGATGGCCATAACTTCTGGCTCGTTTAGAGTTACGGGAACCATAACCTGTCAAAACAAAGGCCTCGATGAGTTCTACGGCTTTGAAAGCTTTCAGCCGACAACGGATAGATTAACGCCCAAAAAGGACAACCCGAATCTCAATCGGGCCACGTAAATTTTTACCCTTCGTTTTTTCGACATGTCGATTTTTACGGTAAAACGAGATTACCGTGGCTCGTCTTCGATTTACCATCGCAAGAGAGTGGTGCACCATGGTACTGTTCCGTTTCAAATCTATGCACGCATTTCTAAAAGTCGTACGGCACTATTTCGCCATTTCATACGGATGTTGCTCCTTGCACCGTGGATGTTGCACCCTGTAGATATCGATTATTCGGACGGCCATAACTTCTAGCTCGTTTAGTGTTAAGGGAGCCATAAACTGTCATAACGAAGGCCTCGATGAGCTCTACAGCTTTGACAGCTCTCATCCGTCAACGAATAGATTAATGCCCAAAAAGGACAACCCGAATCTCAATCGGGTCTCGCAAGTTATTTACCCTTCGTTTCATCGACACGTGCATTTTTACGGTAAAACGGGATTACCGTGGCTCCTCTTCGATTCACCATCGCTAGAGAGTGGTGCACCATGGTACTGTTCCGTTTCAAATCCATGCACGCATTTCTAAAAGCCGTACGACACTTTTTCGCCATTTCGGATGGATGTTGCACCTTGCACCGTGGATGTTGCACCCTGTAGATATCGATTATTCGGACGGCCATAACTTCTGGCTCGTTTAGAATTACGGGAGCCATAACCTGTCATAACGAAGGCCTCAATGAGTTCTACGGCTTTGACAGCTCTAAAACGTCAACGAATAGATTAATGCCCAAAAAGGACAACCCGAATCTCAATCGGGTCTCGCAAGTTTTTTACCCTTCGTTTTTTCGACACGTGGATTTTTACGGTAAAACGGGATTACCGTGGCTCGTCTTCGATTCACCATAGCTAGAGAGTGGTGAACCATGGTACTGTTTCGTTTCAAATCCATACACGCATTTCTAAAATTCGTACGGCACTGTTTCGCCATTTCGGACGGATGTTGCACCTTGCACCGTGGATGTTGCACCTTGTAGATATCGATTATTCGGACGGCCATAACTTCTGGCTCGTTTAGAGTTACGGGAGCCATAACCAATCAAAACGAAGGCCTCGATGAGTACTACGGCTTTGATAGCTCTCAGCCGTCAACGGATAGATTGATGCCCAAAAACGACAACCCGAATCTCAATCGGGTCTCGCAAGTTTTTTACCCTTCGTTTTTTCGACCCGTGGATTTTTACGGTAAAACGGGATTACCGTGGCTCGTCTTCGATTCACCATCGCTGGAGAGTGGTGCACCATAATACTGTTCCGTTTCAAATCCATACACGCATTTCTTAAAGTCGTACGGCACTATTTCGCCATTTCGGACGGATGTTGCACCTTGCACCGTTGATGTTGCACCCTGTAGATATCGATTATTCGAAGGCCATAACTTCTGGCTCGTTTAGAGTTACGGGAGCCATAACCAGTCAAAACGAAGGCCTCGATGAGTTCAACGGCTTTGAAAGCTTTCAGCCGTCAACTGATATATTAATGCCTAAAAAGGACAACCCGAATCTCAATCGGGTCACGTAAGTTTTTTACCCTTCGTTTATTCGACACGTGGATTTTTACGGTAAAACGGGATTACCGTGGCTCATCTTCGATTCACCAGCGCTGGAGAGTGGTGCACCATGGTACTGTTCCGTCTCAAATCCATGCACGCATTTCTAAAAGTCATACGGCATTGTTTCTCCATTTCGGACGGATGTTGCACTTTGCACCGTGGATGTTGCACCCTGTAGATATGGATTATTCGGACGGCCATAACTTCTGGCTCGTTTAGAGTTATGGGAGCCATAATCTGTCAAAACGAAGGAAACGATGAGTTCTACGGCATTGACAGCTTTCAGCCGTCGACAGATAGATTAATGCCCAAAAAGGACAACCCGAATCTCAATCGGGTCTCGTAAGTTTTTTACCCTTCGTTTTTTCGACACGTGGATTTTTACGGTAAAACGGGATTACCGTGGCTCGTCTTCGACTAACCATCACTGGAGAGTGGTGCACCATGGTACTGTTCCGTCTCAAATCCAAGCACGCATTTCTAAGATTCGTACTGCACTGTTTTGCCAATTCGGACGGATGTTGCACCTTGCACCGTGGATGTTGCACCCTGTAGATATCGATTATTCGGACGGCCATAACTTCTGGCTCGTTTAGAGTTACAGGAGCCATAACCTGTCAAAACGAAGGCCTCGATGAGTTCTATGGTTATGACAGCTTTCAGCCGTCAATGGATAGACTATTGCCCAAAAATGACAACCCGAATCTCAATCGGGCCACGTAAATTTTTTACCCTTCGTTTTTTCGACACGTGGACTTTTACGGTAAAACGGGATTACCGTGGCTCGTCTTCGATTCACCATCGCTGGAGAGTGGTGCACCATGGTACTTTTCCGTTTCAAATCCATGCACGCATTTCTAAAAGCCGTACGACACTGTTTCGCCATTTCGGACGGATGTTGCACCTTGCACCGTGGATGTTGCACCCTGTAGATATCGATTATTCGGACGGCCATAACTTCTGGCTCGTTTAGAGTTACGGGAGCCATAACCTGTCATAACGAAGGCCTCGATGAGTTCTACGGCTTTGACAGCTCTCAACCGTCAACGAATAGATTAATGCCCAAAAAGGACAACCCGAATCTCAATCGGGTCTCGCAAGTTTTTTACCCTTCGTTTTTTCGACACGTGGATTTTTACGGTAAAACGGGATTACCGTGGCTCGTCTTCGATTCACCATAGCTAGAGAGTGGTGCACCATGGTACTGTTTCGTTTCAAATCCATACACGCATTTCTAAAATTCGTACGGCACTGTTTCGCCATTTCGGACGGATGTTGCACCTTGCACCATGGATGTTGCACCTTGTAGATATCGATTATTCGGACGGCCATAACTTCTGGCTCGTTTAGAGTTACGGGAGCCATAACCAGTCAAAACGAAGGCCTCGATGAGTTCTACGGCTTTGATAGCTCTCAACCCTCAATGGATAGATTAATTTCCAAAAAGGACAACCCGCATCTCAATCGGGTCACGTAAGTTTTTTACCCTTCGTTTTTTCGACGCGTGGATTTTTACGGTAAAACGGGATTACCGTGGCTTGTCTTCGATTAACCATCACTGGAGAGTAGTGCACCATGGTACTGTTCCGTTTCAAATCCATACACGCATTTCTTAAAGTCGTACGGCACTATTTCGCCATTTCGGACAGATGTTGCACCTTGCACCGTTGATGTTGCACCCTGTAGATATCGATTATTCGGATAGCCATAACTTCTGGCTCGTTTAGAGTTACGGGAGCCATAACCTATCATAACGAAGGCCTCGATGAGTTCTACGGCTTTGACAGCTTTCAGCCGTCAACGGATAGATTAATGCCCAAAAAGGACAACCCGAATCTCAATCGGGTCTCGTAAGTTTTTTACCCTTCGTTTTTTCGACACGTGGATTTTTACGGTAAAACGGGATTACCGTGGCTCGTCTTCGATTAACCAACGCTGGAGAGTGGTGCACCATGGTACTGTTCCGTCTCAAATCCAAGCACACATTTCTAAAATTCGTACTGCACTGTTTTGCCAATTCGGACGGATGTTGCACCTTGCACCGTGGATGTTGCACCCTGTAGATATCGATTATTCGGACGGCCACAACTTCTGGCTCGTTTTGAGTTACGGGAGCCATAACCTGTCATAACGAAGGCCTCGACGAGTTCTACGGCTTTGACTGCTCTCAGCCATCAACGAATAGATTAATGCCCAAAAAGGCATACCCGAATCTTAATCGGGTCTCGCAAGTTTTTTATCCTTCGTTTTCTCGACACGTGGATTTTTACGGTAAAACGGGATTACTGTGGCTCGTCTTCGATTCACCATCACTGGAGAGTGGTGCACCATGGTACTGTTTCGTTTCAAATCCATACACGCATTTCTAAAAGTCGTACGGCACTGTTTTGCCATTTCGGACGGATGTTGCACCTTGCACCGTGGATGTTGCACCCTGTAGATATCGATTATTCAGACGGCCATAACTTCTGGCTAGTTTACAGTTACGGGAGCTATAACCAGTCAAAACGAAGGCCTCAATGAGTTCTAAGGCTTTGACAGCTTTTAGCCGTCAACGGATATATTAATGCCCAAAAAGGACAACCCGAATCTCAATCGGGTCACGTAAGTTTTTTGCCCTTCGTTTTTTCGACACGTGGATTTTGGAGGTAAAACGGGATTACCGTGGCTCGTCTTCGATTCACCATCGCTGGAGAGTGGTGCACCATGGTACTGTTCCGTCTCAAATCCAAGCACGAATTTCTAAAATTCGTACGGCACTATTTCGCCATTACGGACTGATGTTGCACCTTGCACCGTGGATGTTGCACCATGTAGATATCGATTATTTGAACGACCATAACTTCTGGCTCGTTTAGATTTACGGGAGCCAAAACCTGTCAAAATGAAGGCCTCGATGAGTTCTACCGCTTTAACCGCTTTCAGCCGTCAATGGATAGATTAATGCCCAAAAAGGACAACCCGAATCTCAATCGGGTCTCGTAAGATTTTTACCCTTCGTTTTTTCGACACGTGGATTTTTACGGTAAAACGGGATTACCGTGGCTCGTCTTCGATTAACCATCGTTGGAGAGTGGTGCACCATGGTATTGTTCCGTCTCAAATCCAAGAACGCATTTCTAAAATTCGTACGGCACTATTTCGCCATTTCAGACGGATGTTGCACCTTGCACCGTCGATGTTGCACCCTGTAGATATCGATTATTTGAGCGGCCATAACCTCTGGCTCGTTTAGAGTTACGGGAGCCATAACCTGTCAAAACGAAGGCCTCGATGAGTTCTACGGTTTTGATAGCTCTCACCCGTCAACAGATAGATTAATTCCCAAAAAGGACAACCCGAATCTCAATCGGGTCATGTAAGTTTTTTACCCTTCGTTTTTTCGACACGTGGATTTTTACAGTAAAACGGGATTACTGTGGCTCGTCTTCGATTAACCATCGCTGGAGAGTAGTGCACCATGGTACTATTCCATTTCAAATCCATACACACATTTCTTAAAGTCGTACGACACTATTTCGCCATTTCAGACGGATATTGCACCTTGCACCGTGGATGTTGCACCCTGTAGATATCGATTATTCGGATAGCCATAACTTCTGGCTCGTTTAGAATTACAGGAGCCATAACCTGTCATAACGAAGGCCTCAATGAGTTCTATGGCTTTGACAGCTCTCAGCCGTCAACCGATAGATTAATGCCCAAAAACGACAACCCGAATCTCAATCGGGTCTCGCAAGTTTTTTACCCTTCGTTTTTTCGACACGTGGATTTTTAGGGTAAAACGGGATTACCGTGGCTCGTCTTCGATTCACCATCGCTAGAGAGTGGTGCACCATAATACTGTTTCGTTTCAAATCCATACACGCATTTCTAAAAGTCATACGGCACTGTTTCGCCATTTCGGACGGATGTTGCACCTTGCTCCGTGGATGTTGTACCCTGTAGATATCGATTATTCGGACGGTCATAACTTCTGGCTCGTTTAGAGTTCGGGAGCCATAACCATTCAAAACGAAGGCCTAAATGAGTTCTACGGCTTTGACAGCTTTTAGTCGTCAACTGATATATTAATGCCAAAAAAGGACAACCCGAATCTCAATCGGGTCACGTAAGTTTTTTACCCTTCGTTTATTCGACACGTGGATTTTTACGGTAAAACGGGATTACCGTGGCTCGTCTTCGATTCACCATCGCTGGAGAGTGGTGCACCATGGTACTGTTCCATCTCAAAACCATGCACGCATTTCTAAAAGTCGTACGGCACTGTTTCTCCATTTCGGACGGATGCTGCACCTTGCACCGTGGATGTTGCACCCTATAGATATCGATTATTCGGACGACCATAACTTCTGGCTCGTTTAGAGTTACGGGAGCCATAACCTGTCAAAACGAAGGAAACGATGAGTTCTACGGCTTTGACAGCTTTCAGCCGTCAACGGATAGATTAATACCCAAAAAGGACAACCTGAATCTCAATCGGGTCTCGTAAGTTTTTTACCCTTCGTTTTTTCGACACGTGGATTTTTACGGTAAAACGGAATTACCGTGGCTCGTCTTCGATTTACCATCGCTGGAGAGTGGTGCACCATGGTATTGTTCCGTCTCAAATCCAAGCACGCATTTCTAAAATTCGTACTGCACTGTTTTCCCATTTCGGACGGATGTTGCACCTTGCACCGCGGATGTTGCACCCTGTAGATATCAATTATTCGGACGGCCATAACTTCTGGCTCGTTTAGAGTTACGGGAGCCATAACCTGTCAAAACGAAGGCCTCGATGAGTTCTACGGCTTTGACAGCTTTCAGCCATCAACGGATAGACTAATGCCCAAAAAGGACAACCCGAATCTCAATCGGGCCACGTAAATTTTTTACCCTTCATTTTTTCGACACGTGGATTTTTACGGTAAAATGGGATTACCATGGCTCGTCTTAGATTTACCATCGCTGGAGAGTGGTACACCATGGTACTGTTCCGTTTCAAATCCATGCACGCATTTTTTAAAGTCGTACGGCACTATTTTGCCATTTCGGACGGATGTTGCACCTTGCACCGTGGATGTTGCACCCTGTTGATATCGATTATTCGGACGGCCATAACTTCTGGCTCGTTTAGAGTTACGGGAGCCATAACCTGTCATAACGAAGGCCTCGATGAGTTCTACGGCTTTGACAGTCTCAGCCGTCAACGAATAGATTAATGCCCAAAAAGGACAACCCAAATCTCAATCGGGTCTCGTAAGTTTTTTACCCTTCGTTTTTTCGACACATGGATTTTTACGGTAAAACGGGATTACCGTGGCTCGTCTTCGATTCACCATCGCTGGAGAGTGGTGCACCATGGTACTGTTTCGTTTCAAATCCATACACGCATTTCTAAAAGTCGTACGGCACTGTTTCGCCATTTCGGACGGATGTTGCACCTTACACCGTGGATGTTGCGCCCTGTAGATATCGATTATTCGGACGGCCATAACTACTGGCTCGTTTAGAGTTACGGGAGCCATAACCAGTCAAAACGAAGGCCTCGGTGAGTTCTACGGCTTTGACATCTTTCAGCCGTCAATGGATATATTAATGCCCAAAAAGGACAACCCGAATCTCAATCGGGTCACGTAAGTTTTTTACCCTTCGTTTTTTCGACACGTGGATTTTGACGGTAAAACGTGATTACCGTGGCTCATCTTCGATTCACCATCGCTGGAGAGTGGTGCACCATGGTACTGTTCCATCTCAAATCCAAGCATGCATTTTTAAAATTTGTACGGCACTATTTCACCATTTCGGACTGATGTTGCACCTTGCACCGTGGATGTTGCACCATGTAGATATCGATTATTTGAACAGCCATAACTTCTGGCTCGTTTAGAGTTACGGGAGCCATAACCTGTCAAAACGAAGGCCTCGATGAGTTCTACGGCTTTAACCGCTTTCAGCCATCAACGGATAGATTAATGCCCAAAAAGGACAACCCGATTCTCAATCGGGTCTCGTAAGTTTTTTACCCTTCGTTTTTTCGACACGTGGATTTTTACGGTAAAACGGGATTACCGTGGCTTGTCTTCGATTAACCATCGTTGGAGAGTGGTGCACCATGGTACTGTTCCGTCTCAAATCCAAGAACGCATTTCTAAAATTCGTACGACACTGTTTCGCCATTTCGGACGGATGTTGCACCTTGCACCGTGGATGTTGCACCCTGTAGATATCGATTATTCGGACGGCCATAACATCTGGCTCGTTTAGAGTTACGGGAGCCATAACCTGTCATAACGAAGGCCTCGATGAGTTCTACGGCTTTGACAGCTCTCAACCATCAAAGGATAGAGTAATGCTTAAAAGGACAACCCGAATCTCAATCGGGTCTCGCAAGTTTTTTACCCTTCGTTTTTTCGACACGTTGATTATTACGGGAAAACGGGATTAGTGTGGCTCGTCGTTAATTTACCATTGCTGGGGAGTGGTGCACCATGGTACTGTTCCGTTTCAAATCCATGCATGCATTTCTAAAAGTCGTACGACACTATTTCGCCATTTCGGACGGATGTTGCACCTTGCACCGTGGATGTTGCACCCTGTAGATATCGATTATTCGGACGGCCATAACTTTTGGCTCGTTTAGAGTTACGGGAGCCATAACCTGTGATAAAGAAGGCCTCGATGAGTTCTACGACTTTGACAGCTCTCAGCCGTCAACGGATAGTTTGATGCCAAAAAAAGTACAACCCGAATCTCAATCGGGTCTCGCAAGTTTTTTACCCTTCGTTTTTTCGACACGTGGATTTTTACGGTAAAACGGGATTACTGTGGCTCGTCTTCGATTCACCATCGCTGGAGAGTGGTGCACCTTGGTACTGTTTCGTTTCAAATCCATGCGCGCATTTCTAAAAGTCGTAAGGTGCTTGCGCCAAAATTGGTCACAAACCCCGAATACCGTGAAAACACCAGTGTATGAATATAAACCAATAATATTCAAACACAAATCTCAGATTTCAGCAAATATTAAACAGCAATCCAAAAGTAATGAATAAAGACACAAGCTTTTATAGTGGTTCGGCTATCTCCGGCCTACGTCCACTCCAAAGTTTTATCCTTTTATTGATTATCCTTGTTGGTTACAAGTGATTACAGCAGTTACAAAATCCAAATTCGAAATAAGTAGTAGTGATGATGATATAGAGTGATCCTGGCAGCGTCCGAGCGTGCTTTCTTTCTCCAAATTCTCCGACCCCTTTTCTGAATGACCAGGGGCTCTATTTATAGGCGTAGGAGGCCGATATTTCTCCTAAAAATCCGGTAGACCGCTTCTGGCACGTGAGAGGGGCCCACGCGCCCGGCCTCAGGAAATTGGGCCCACTTTGGGATCGATTCGAACTCCATTTGAATCGATCGAGAAATCATCCAATTGAGCTGAAATTTGGTGAGAACATTCTTTGACATGTATGAAAGCTCCTGTAAAAATTTCATTGCATTTGGATCAACGGTTTGGAAGATATGATGGATTCGAATCTGGGGTTGTCCGTTGCCTGTCGCCTTCGAATCCATGCTTCGAACCCATGCTTCGACTCCATGCTTCGAATCCATCCAAGGCGCGTGCGTACCGGTGATGTGGCGCTGTTTCTCTGGGTCGATCCCCCTTTGTCGCCGTGTTGAATGCTTCCCTTCCTGAAAACGCGTTCGTATCCATTTTCCACGCTTCGCCCTTATCCATAACTTCACAATGGTCATGTTCGTATCCATTAATATCGATACGAAGTGGTCGTGAAATATGGGTTCGAACGAAGCTCTCACCTGATGGATTCGAACGAGGCTGGAGTCGAAATAAGCCATCTGCACCCATCCTGATCGATGCGAAGCACATCGATTCGAAAAACCTCCACATGCTTGCTACCATTCTGGGTTTGCTGCCATCGAACCGAGATCCATCTACCTCTCCTACACGAGCCTATCGAGTCGAACCAACATCTAGCGCGAACTTCTCAGAGCCGAATCCATACCAATCGATACGAAGTGTATCGATTCAAACCATCGCTTTGCCTTGTCTTCGATCGATGCGAAGTTGCCGAGTCGAAACCAGGCAGATCGATACGAAGTGCATCGTTTCGAAGTGAGCGTTACTCCTGATCGGTTCGAACCATCCATGCATGCCGATGGTTTCGAACAACATGACTATCCTACCTTGAATCGATCATAACTCCTCCATACGAACTCCGATTAACCTGAAATTTGAAACATAGCCTTTCCTAATCCTTATCATCATCTCCAATTAATTTTGTCCCGATCGGAGTTCAACCAAATTTTGAAGATATCGATCGTAGCCTTGATTCCAACTGATCTCCAATCCTGATATCCATCATTCCTTGCCAATTTGTTGATATCCCAGTTTTGACCAAAAATGGGATAACACTTTGCCCCCCAAAACATGCCTTGTGATAACAAGGCGTGTTTTGAATAGTTCCGAATCAAATATCCGAAGTTCATGACCATACTGCCAGAGTATGCCATCCTTGACTGCTCCGAGCCGATGTCCAATTCCAAATCCCATAACCAAAGCCTTAGCCAATTCCATATCCATTCGAACATGACAGTCGAGTCCTAATCCATCCTTATCCAATAGCCAATAGCCATGTCCAGGACCTCTCTGGGTCGATATCCGAATCCATAACCTCTCCGGGTTCTTGCCAAGTGTAATCCACACCTGACGACCGTGGTCCAGTGTCCCTGGACATTGAGCAATGCCGTGGCTTAAGTCCTAAGCCGAATCCTGGTCTCTCCGGACCCATGTTGAGCATAGTCCATACTCAACAACCTGAAACAATAATCGATATTATGGGGCCTAAGTCCTAGGCCAAATCCCGGTCACAACGGACCCTTGCCGAGCATAGTCCATACTCGACGACCTGAATGAGTCAATTTACCACGTTCGGGCAAAGTGACTCACCCCTTTCTAGGCGTAATCCATACCCGACGACCATTTATCAAAAACCAGATGAAAATCCAATCAAAATCCAATCCAGGATCAAATCCAAAAACCCAAATCGAAATCAAAGAATCAAAAATTCAAACCAGCATCCAGAACCAAAAACAACCATCCAGTGGAAAATCCAAATCAAAAATAAGCAAAACCAGGAGTTCGATCCGAACTCCAAAACCAAATCCAAAGAGAAAAGCAGTGTCCAATAAAAAAGCAAAAGATAAATTTCACAAACCACAGCATCGCAGTTTATCGTCATTCAGAGCATGCCTAGGGGCTATCTCCGTCCCATACATGTGTAAATGACTTAGTTGCTTGCCAGTAGTTCGCTACTTATTCCACATTATCCTGATCAGTGGATGATCAATCGACCATCATCCTTGGGCCTCCTGTCATCACGGCGAGAGGTTGTCGGTGGTTGCTCCTGCTCCACCGTTGCATTTCGAGTTCCGACATATTGCTGTAACTGTCCATTCCTTACATGCTCCTCGATTATATCCTTTAAGTGCCTGCAGCTGTTGGTGTCATGTCCGTCTAAGTCATGGAAGATACAATGCCTCCCTGATGCCCTCTCTCATTCAGAAGGCTCTCTCCTGGCTGGCCTACGGTAGGGAAGGCGATTCCGAGTATCCATATATATCCGCTCCAGCGTCTCGTTTAATCCTGTGTATGTGGAAAACTTTTGATCCTTCTATCGCTTCCTAGCGTTTCCAGAATCATTATCCAATTTCCTTTTTCCTTTGTCTTTATCCGAACCACCGCTGGATACTGCTCCAACCTCGATTGCACTAACCATTTTCACCTTTAAATCCGTACTTGCATCTTCTTGCGAAGGAACCTTCCTGCCTCGTGAAAGAATTCGTCGAGATCTTGTGGGGGATCTCGTATCGGAGATACCTTGAAATCCGAGTTCTCCCTGACTCCTGATACTGCTGCCATTAAAACCATCGATGGATCAGGCCGATCCACCGAAACGACTGCCGCACTGAATCGAGTTAGAAAAGCTCTAAGCGATTCATCCATTCTTTGCTTTACCGATGTCAATGTCATCACGTTCTTCGGTCTCTTGACATGAACCCGAAACTGCCCCAAAAACCTTTCCACTAATTCCCTCCAAATCCTGATAGATCCCTCTTCCAGCTGCCTAAACCACATCGCAGCTAAGTCCGTCAAATACAAAGGGAAGCATCGGGCCATCACTTCCTCCGATGCCCCCAGCACCTCCATGTGTCCGGTGTACCTCATCAAGTGATCTGTTGGATCTGCCTTGCCGTCATATACCTCCACGCTCGGTAGCTTGAACTTAGGTGGATTCTGAGCCATCCTTATTTCCTGAGCGAACGGACTCCTATTCACTCCTTCCAAGTCTCTGTTGGTCAAACCACCTCGCACAGTTCTTCTGATGATTTCTACTAATCCGGTATTGTCCGTTGGGGGTTGCCCTCCATGCCCCCGAGGGAACTCTGGCACATACTCCTCGCGTGGTTCACTAGCAGCAACGTTAGCTCTAGCCTGTTGAACTCCTTCCAAAGGTCCTCCTGTGTTGGATCCCGAGGGCCTGCCCCCAAGCCCTTGTTGATTGCCTTCTGGCTCCATATCTCGTCCTCCATTGGGTTCCACGACCCTGGTCCCCTGTCCTACATCCACAGCGGCTGTTGCTGTCCCTAGGTTCTGCATCCCTGCAGCTCTCATTTGCTCAAAGAAAGCCTGCATCATTTCCAGTTGACTATTCAATAGTCTCTTTTGCAAAGAATTTTCCATAGCCTCCATCTCATCCCGAGTTATGTAGATTGAAGCCTGTCCTTCCCCCGCTCTGGAGGATGCTTGCTGACTTCCTTCCTGTTGGCTTCGCTCAGCCCTTTGCCTTCTACTATTTTGCCTAGTCATAGTCCTTGAATCCAGACTCTTCAAAATCTTCAAATCCAACTTTCAAATCCGATGTAGCGGGTGCTAGTCGTTCTCAGTGAAAGCACCAAAGTGTTTGCGCCAAAATTGGTCACAAACCCCGAATACCGTGAAAGCACCAGTGTATGAATATAAACCAATAATATTCAAACACAAATCTCTGATTTCAGCAAATATTAAACAGCAATCCAAAAGTAATGAATAAAGACACAAGCTTTTATAGTGGTTCGGCTATCTCCGGCCTACGTCCACTCCAAAGTTTTATTCTTTTATTGATTATCCTTGTTGGTTACAAGTGATTACAGCAGTTACAAAGTCCAAATTCGAAATAAGTAGTAGTGATGATGATATAGAGTGATCCTGGCAGCGTCCGGGCGTGCTTTCTTTCTCCAAATTCTTCGACCCCTTTTCTGATTGACCAGGGGCTCTATTTATAGGCGTAGGGGGCTGATATTTCTCCTAAAATCCGGTAGACCACTTCTGGCACGTGAGGGGGGCCCACGCGCCCGGCCTCAGGAAATTGGGCCCACTTTGGGATCGATTCGAACTCCATTCGAATCGATCGAGAAATCATCCAATTGAGCTGAAATTTGGTGAGAACATTCTTCGACATGTATGCAAGCTCCTGTAAAAATTTCATTGCATTTGAATCAACGGTTTGGAAGATATGAAGGATTCGAATCTGGGGTTGTCCGTTGCCTGTCGCCTTCGAATCCATGCTTCGAACACATGCTTCGAATCCAACCAAGGCGCGTGCGTACCGGTGACGTGGCGCTGTTTCTCTGGGTCGATCCCACTTTGTCGCCGTGTTGAATGCTTCCCTTCCTGAAGACGCGTTCGTATCCATTTTCCACGCTTCGCCCTTATCAATAACTTCACAACGGTCATGTTTGTATCCATTAATATCGATACGAAGTGGTCGTGAAATATGGGTTCGAACGAAGCTCTCACCTGATGGATTCGAACGAGGCTGGAGTCGAAATAAGCCATCTGCACCCATCCTGATCGATGCGAAGCACATCGATTCGAAGAACCTCCACATGCTTGCTACCATTCTAGGTTTGCTGCCATCGAACCGAGATCCATCTATCTCTCCTACACGAGCCTATCGAGTTGAACCAACATCTAGCGCGAACATCTCAGAGCCGAATCCATACCAATCGATACGAAGTGTATCGATACAAACTATCGCTGTGCCTTGTCTTCGATCGATGCGAAGTTACCGAGTCGAAACCAGGCCGATCGATACGAAGTGCATCGATTCGAAGTGAGTGTTACTCCTGATCGGTTCGAACCATCCATGCATGCCGATGGTTTCGAACAGCATGACTATCCTACCTTGAATCGATCATAACTCCTCCATACGAACTCCGATTAACCTGAAATTTGAAACATAGCCTTTCCTAATCCTTATCATCATCTCCAATTAATTTCGTCCCGATCGGAGTTCAACCAAATTTTGACGATATCGATCGTAGCCTTGATTCCAACTGATCTCCAATCCTGATATCCATCATTCCGTGCCAATTTGTTGATATCCCAGTTTTGACCAAAAATGGGATAACATATGGCACTGTTTCGCCATTTCGGACGGATGTTGCACCTTGCACCGTGGATGTTGCACCCTGTAGATATCGATTATTCGGACGGCCGTAACTTCTGGCTCGTTATGAGTTACGGGAGCCATAACCAGTCAAAACGAAGGCCTCGATGAGTTCTACGGCTTTGACGGCTTTCAGCGGTCAACGGATATATTAATGCCCAAAAAGGACAACCTGAATCTCAATCGGGTCACGTAAGTTTTTTACCCTTCGTTTTTTCCACACGTGGATTTTTATGGTAAAACGGGATTACCGTGGCCAGTCTTCGATTCACCATCGCTGGAGAGTGGTGCACCATGGTACTGTTCCGTCTCAAATCCAAGCACGCGTTTCTAAAATTCGTACGGCACTGTTTCGCAGTTTCAGACTGATGTTGCACCTTGTACCGTGGATGTTGCACCATGTAGATATCGATTATTTGAACGGCCATAACTTCTGGCTCGTTTAGAGTTACGGGAGCCATAACCTGTCAAAACGAAGGCCTCAATGAGTTCTACGGCTTTGACCACTTTCAGCCGTCAACGGATAGATTAATGCCCAAAAAGGACAACCCGAATCTCAATCGGGTCTCGTCAGTTTTTACCCTTCGTTTTTTCGGCATGTGGATTTTTACGGTAAAACGGGATTACCGTGGCTCGTCTTCGATTGACCATCGCTGGAGAGTGGTGCACCATGGTACTGTTCCGTCTCAAATCCAAGCACACATTTCTAAAATTCGTACGGCAATGTTTCGCGATTTCGGACGGATGTTGCACTTTGCACCGTGGATGTTGTACCCTGTAGATATCGATTATTCCGACGGCCATAACTTCTGGCTCGTTTAGAGTTACGGGAGCCATAACCTGTCATAACGAAGGCCTCGATGAGTTCTACGGCTTTGACAGCTCTCAGTCGTCAACAGATAGACTAATGCCCAAAAAGGACAACCCGAATCTCAATCGGGTCTCGCAAGTTTTTTACCCTTCGTTTTTTGGACACGTGGATTTTTACGGTAAAACGGGATTACCGTGGCTCGTCTTCGATTCACCATCGCTGGAGAGTGGTGAACCATGGTACTGTTTCGGTTCAAATCCATGCATGAATTTCTAAAAATCGTACGGCACTGTTTTGCCATTTCGGACGGATGTTGCACCTTGCACCGTGGATGTTGCACCCTGTAGATATCGATTATTCGGAGGACCATAACTTCTGGCTCGTTTAGATTTACGGGAGCCATAACCAGTCTAAACAAAGGCCTCAATGAGTTCTACGGTTTTGATGGCTTTCAGCCGTCAACAGATATAATAATTCCCAAAAAGGACAACCCGAATCTCAATCGGGTCACGTAAGTTTTTTACCCTTCGTTTTTTCGACACGTGGATTTTTACGGTAAAACGGGATTACCGTGGCTCGTCTTCGATTCACCATCGCTGGAGAGTAGTGCACCATGGTACTGTTCCGTTTCAAATCCATACACGCATTTCTAAAAGTCGTACGGCACTGTTTCTCCATTTCGAACGGATGTTGCACCTTGCACCGTGGATGTTGCACCCTGTAGATATCGATTATTCGGACGGCCATAACTTCTGGCTCGTTTAGAGTTACGGGAGCCATAACCTATCATAACGAAGGCCTCGATGATTTCTACGGCTTTGACTGCTCTCAACCGTCAATGGATAGATCAATGCCCAAAAAGGACAAGCCGAATCTCAATCGGGTCTCGCAAGTTTTTACCCTTCGTTTTTTCGACACGTGGATTTTTACTGTAAAACGGGATTACCGTGGCTCGTCTTCGATTTACCATCGTTGGAGAGTGGTGCGCCATGGTACTGTTTTGTTTCAAATCCATACACGCATTTCTAAAAGTCGTACGGCACTGTTTCCCCATTTTGGACGGATGTTGCACCTTGCACCGTGGATGTTGCACCCTGTAGATATCGATTATTCGGACGGCCATAACTTCTGGTTCGTTTAGAATTACGGGTGCCATAACCAGTCAAAACGAAGGCCTCGATGAATTCTACAGATTTGACAGCATTCAGCCGTCAACGGATATATTAATGCCCAAAAAGGACAACCCGAATCTCAATCGGGTCACGTAAGTTTTTTACCCTTCGTTTTTTCGATACGTGGATTTTTACGGTAAAATGGGATTACCGTGGCTCGTCTTCGATTTACCATTGCTGGAGAGTGGTGCACCAAGTACTGTTCCGTTTCAAATCCAAGCTCGCATTTCAAAAAGTCGTACGGCACTGTTTCGCCATTTCGAACAGATGTTGCACCTTGCACCGTGGATGTTGCACCCTGTAGATGTCGATTATTCGTATGGCCATAACTTCAGGCTCGTTTAGAGTTTCGGGAGCCTTAACCTGTCAAAACGAAGGCCTCGATGAGTTCTACGGCTTTGACAGCTTTCAACCATCAACGGTTATATTAATGCTCAAAAAGGACAACCCGAATCTCAATCGGGTCTCGCAAGTTTTTTACCCTTCGTTTTTTCGACGCGTGGATTTTTACGGTAAAACGGGATTACTGTGGCACGTCTTCGATTCACCATCGCTGGAGAGTGGTGCACCATGGTACTGTTCCGTTTCAAATCCATTCACGCATTTCTAAAAGTCGTACGGCACGGTTTCGCCATTTCGGACGGATGTTGCACCATGTAGATATCGATTATTCTGACGGCCATAACTTCTGGCTCGTTTAGAGTTGCGGGAGCAATAACCTATGATAACGAAGGCCTAGATGAGTTCTACGGCTTTGATAGATATCAGCCGTCAATGGATAGATTAATGCCCAAAAAGGACAACCCGAATCTCAATCGGGTCTCGCAAGTTTTTTACCCTTCGTTTTATCTACACGTGGATTTTTACGGTAAAAGGGGATTACCGTGGCTCGTCTTCGGTTCACCATCGCTGGAGAGTTGTGCACCATGGTACTGTCTCGTTTCAAATCCATGCATGCATTTCTAAAAGTCGTACGGCACTGTTTCGCCATTTCGGACGGATGTTGCACCTTGCACCGTGGATGTTGCACCCTGTAGATATCGATTATTCGGACGGCCATAACTTCTGGCTCGTTTAGAGTTAGTGGAGCCATAACTAGTCAAAACGAAGGCCTCAATGATTTCTACGGATTTGACAGCTTTTAGTGGTCAACGGATATATTAATGCTCAAAAAGGACAACCCGAATCCCAATCGGGTCACGTAAGTTTTTTACCTTTCGTTTTTTCGACGCGTGGATTTTTACGGTAAACGGGATTACCGTGGCTCGTCTTCGATTCACCATCTTTGGAGAGTGGTGCACCATGGTACTGTCCGTCTCAAATCCAAGCACGCATTTCTAAATTTCGTACGGAACTGTTTCGCCATTTCGGACTGATGTTGCACCTTGCACTGTGGATGTTGCACCATGTAGATATCGATTATTTGAACGGCCACAACTTCTGGCTCGTTTAGGATTACGGGAGCCATAACCTGTCGAAACGAAGGCCTCGATGATTTCTACGGCTTTGACCGCTTTCAGCCGTCAACGGATAGATTAATGCCCAAAAAGGACAACCCGAATCTCAATCGGGTCTCGTAACTTTTTTACCCTTCGTTTTTTCGGCACAAGGATTTTTACGGTAAAACGGGATTACCGTGGCTCGTCTTCGATTAACCATCGCTGGAGAGTGATTCACCATGGTACTGTTCAGTCTCAAATCCAAGCACGCATTTCTAAAATTAGTATGGCACTGTTTCGCTATTTCGGACGGATGTTGCACCTTGCACCGTGGATGTTGCACCCTGTAGATATCGATTATTCGGACGGCCATAACTCTTAGCTCGTTTAGAGTTACGGGAGCCATAACCTGTCATAACGAAGGCCTCGATGAGTTCTACGGCTTTGACAGCTCTCAGCCGTCAACGGATA
The DNA here is from genome assembly GCA_030765085.1 of Allium cepa. Classification (NCBI taxonomy): domain Eukaryota; kingdom Viridiplantae; phylum Streptophyta; class Magnoliopsida; order Asparagales; family Amaryllidaceae; genus Allium; species Allium cepa. The sequence goes on along the minus strand of CM060941.1, from coordinate 39,304,106 downwards.
GAATAATGTCCAAAAAGGACTACCCGAATCTCAATCGGGTCTCGCAAGTTTTTTACCCTTCGTTTTTTCGACACGTGGATTTTTACAGTAAAACGGGATTACCGTGGCTCGTCTTCGATTTACCATTGCTGGAGAGTGTTGCACCAAGTACTGCTCCGTTTCAAATCCAAGCTCGCATTTCAAAAAGCCGTACGGCACTGTTTCGCCATTTCGGACAGATGTTGCACCTTGCACCGTGGATGTTGCACCCTGTAGATGTCGATTATTCGTACGGCCATAACTTCTGGCTCGTTTAGAGTTACGAGAGCCATAACCCGTCAAAACGAAGGCCTCGATGAGTTCTACGGCTTTGACAGTTTTCAACCATCAACGGATATATTAATGCTCAAAAATGACAATCCGAATCTCAATCGGGTCTCGCAAGTTTTTTACCCTTCGTTTTTTCGACACGTGGATTTTTACGGTAAAACGGGATTACTGTGGCTCGTCTTCGATTCACCATCGCTGGAGAGTGGTGCACCATGGTACTGTTCCGTTTCAAATCCATTCACGCATTTCTAAAAGTCGTACGGCACTGTTTCGCCATTTCGGACGGATGTTGCACCTTGCACCGTGGATGTTGCACCCTGTAGATATCGATTATTCTGACGGCCATAACTTCTGGCTCGTTTAGAGTTGCGGGAGCAATAACATGTGATAACGGAGGCCTAGATGATTTCTACGGCTTTGATAGCTCTCAGCCGTCAACGGATAGATTAATGCCCAAAAAGGACAACCCGAATCTCAATCGGGTCTCGCAAGTTTTTTACCCTTCGTTTTTTCGACACGTGGATTTTTACGGTGAAAGGGGATTACCGTGGCTCGGCTTCGATTCACCATCGCTGGAGAGTTGTGCACCATGGTGCTGTTCCGTCTCAAATCCAAGCACGCATTTATAAAATTCGTACGGAACTGTTTCGCCATTTCAGACTGATGTTGCACCTTGCACCGTGGATGTTGCACCATGTAGATATCGATTATTAGAACGGCCATAACTTCTGGCTCGTTTAGAGTTACGAGAGCCATAACCTGTCGAAACGAAGGCCTCGATGAGTTCTACGGCTTTGACCGTTTTCAGCCGTCAGCGGATAGATTAATGCCCAAAAAGGACAACCCGAATCTCAATCGGGTCTCGTAAGTTTTTTACCGTTCGTTTTTTCGGCACGTGGATTTTTACGGTAAAACGGAATTACCGCGGCTCGTCTTCGATTAACCATCGCTGGAGAGTGGTTCACCATGGTACCGTTCAGTCTCAATTCCAAGCACGCATTTCTAAAATTCGTATGGCACCGTTTCGCTATTTCGGGCGGATGTTGCACCTTGCACCGTGGATGTTGCACCCTGTAGATATCGATTATTCGGACGGCCATAACTTTTGGCTCGTTTAGAGTTACGGGAGCCATAACCTGTCATAACGAAGGCCTCGATGAGTTCTACGGCTTTGACAGCTCTCAGCCGTCAACGTATAGAATAATGTCCAAAAAGGACTACCCGAATCTCAATCGGGTCTCGCAAGTTTTTTACCCTTCGTTTTTTCGACACGTGGACTTTTACGGTAAAACGGGATTACCGTGGCTCGTCTTCGATTCACCATCGCTGGAGAGTGGTGCACCATGGAACTATTTCGATTCAAATCCATACACGCATTTCTAAAAGTCGTACGGCACTGTTTCGCCATTTCGGACGGATGTTGCACCTTGAACCGGGGATGTTGCACCCTGTAGATATCGATTATTCGGACGGCCATAAATTCTGGCTCGTTTATAGTTACGGGAGCCATAACCAGTCAAAACGAAGGCCTCGATGAGTTCTACGGCTTTGACAGCTTTCAACCGTCAACAGATATATTAGTTTCCAAAAAGGACAACCCGAATCTCAATCGGGTCACGTATGTTTTTTACCCTTCGTTTTTTCGACACGTGGATTTTTACAGTAAAACGGGATTACCGTAGCTCATCTTCGATTCACCATCGCTGGAGAGTAGTGCACCATGGTACTGTTCCGTTTCAAATCCATGCACGCATTTCTAAAAGTCGTACGGCACTGTTTCGCCATTTCGAACGGATGTTGCACCCTATAGATATCGATTATTCGGACGGCCATAACTTCTGGCACGTTTAGAGTAATGGGAGCCATGACCTGTCATAACGAAGGCCTCGATGAGTTCTATGGCTTTGACCGCTCTCAGCCGTCAACGGATAGATTAATGCCCAAAAAGGACAACTCGAATCTCAATCGGGTCTCGCAAGTTTTTACCCTTCGTTTTTTCGACACGTGGATTTTTACGGAAAACGGGATTACCCTGGCTCGTCTTCGAATCACCACCGCTGGAGAGTGGTGCACCATGGTACTATTTCGTTTCAAATCCATACACGCATTTCTAAATGTCGTACGGCACTGTTTCGCCATTTCGGACGGATGTTGCACCATGCACCGTGGATGTTACACCCTGTTGATATCGATTATTCGGACGGCCATAACTTCTGGCTCGTTTAGAGTTACGGGAGCCATAACCTGTCAAAACGAAGGCCTCGATGAGTTCTACGGATTTGACGGCTTTCAACCGTCAACGAATAGATTAATGCTCAAAAAGGACAACCCGAATCTCAATCGGGTCTCGCAAGTTTTTTACCCTTCGTTTTTTCGACACGTGGATTTTTACGGTAAAACGGGATTACCGTGGCTCGTCTTCGATTCACCATCGCTGGAGAGTGGTGCACCATGGTACTATTCTGTTTCAAATCCATGCACGCATTTCTAAAAGTCGTACGACACTGTTTCGCCATTTCGGACGGATGTTGCACCTTGCACCGTGGATGTTGCACACTGTAGATATCGATTATTCGGACGACCATAACTTCCGGCTCGTTTAGAGTTACGGGAGCCATAACCTGTGATAACGAAGGCCTCGATGAGTTCTACGGCTTTGATAGCTCTCAGCTGTCAACGGATAGATTAATGCCCAAAAAGGACAACCCGAATCTCAATCGGGTCTCGCAAGTTTTTTACCCTTCGGTTTTTCGACACGTGGATTTTTACGGTAAAACGGGATTACCGTGGCTCATGTTCGACTCACCATCGCTGGAGAGTGGTGCACCACGGTACTGTTTCGTTTCAAATCCATGCACGCATTTCTAAAATTCGTACGACACTGTTTCTCCATTTCGGACGAATGTTGCACCTTGCACAGTGGATGTTGCACCATGTAGATATCGATTATTCGGACGACCATAAATTCTGGCTCGTTTAGAGTTACGGGAGCCATAACCACTCAAAACAAAGGCCTCGCTTTGACAGCTTTCAGCGGTCAACGGATATACTAGTGCCCAAAAAGGGCAACCCGAATCTCAATCGGGTCACGTAAGTTTTTTACCCTTCGTTTTTTCGACACGTGGATTTTTACGGTAAAACGGGATTACCGTGGCTCGTCTTCGATTCACCATCGCTGGAGAGTGGTGCACCATGGTACTGTTCCGTCTCAAATCCAAGCACGCATTTCTAAAATTCGTTTGGCACTGTTTCGCCATTTCGGACTGATGTTGCACCTTGCACCGTGGATGTTGCACCATGTAGATATCGATTATTTGAACGACCATAACTTCTGGCTCGTTTAGAGTTACCGGAGCCATAACCTGTCAAAACGAAGGCCTAGACGAGTTCTACGGCTTTGTCTGCTTTCAGCCGTCAACCGATAGATTAATGCCCAAAAAGGACAACCCGAATCTCAATCGGGTCTCATAAGTTTTTTACCCTTTGTTTTTTCGGCACGTGGATTTTTACGGAAAAACGGGATTACCTTGGCTCGTCTTCGATTAACTATCGCTGGAGAGTGGTGCACCATGGTATTGTTCCATCTCAAATCCAAGCACGCATTTCTAAAATTCATACGGCACTGTTTCGCCATTTCGTACGGATGTTGCACCTTGCACCGTGGATGTTGCACACTGTAGATATCGATTATTCGGACGGCCATAACTTCTGGCTCGTTTAGAGTTACGGGAGCCATAACCTGTCATAACGAAGATCTCGATGAGTTCTACAGCTTTGACAGCTCTCAGCCGTCAACGGATTGATTAATGCCCAAAAAGGGCAACCCGAATCTCAATCGGGTCCCGCAAGTTTTTTACCCTTCGTTTTTTCGATACGTGGATTTTTACGGTAAAACGGGATTACCGTGGCTCGTCTTCGATTCACCATCGCTGGAGAGTGGTGCACCATGGTACTATTTTGTTTCAAATCCATACACGCATTTCTAAAATTCGTACGACACTGTTTCGCCATTTCGGACGGATGTTGCACCTTGCACCGTGGATGTTGCACCCTGTAGATATCGATTATTCGGACGGCCATATCTTCTGGCTCGTTTAGAGTTATGGGAGCCACAACTAGTCAAAACGAAGGCTTCGATGAGTTCTACGGCTTTGACAGCTTTCAGCCCTCAATAGATATATTAATTCCGAAAAAGGACAACCCAAATCTCAATCGGGTCACGTAAGTTTTTTACCCTTCGTTTTTTCGACGCATGGATTTTTACGGTAAAACGGGATTACCGTGGCTCGTCTTCGATTCACCATCGCTGGAGAGTAGTGCACCATGGTACTATTCCATTTCAAATCCATGCACGCATTTCTAAAAGTCGTACGGCACTGTTTCGCCATTTTGGACGGATGTTGCACCATGCACCGTGGATGTTGCACCCTGTAGATATCGATTATTCGGACGGCCATAACTTCTGGCTCGTTTAGAGTTACGGGAGCCATAACCTGTCATAACGAATGCCTCGATGAGTTCTACGGCTTTGACTGCACTCAGCCGTCAACGGATAGATTAATGCCCAAAAAGGACAACCCGAATCCCAATTGGGACTCGCAAGTTTTTACCCTTCGTTTTTTCGACACGTGGATTTTTATGGTAAAACGGGATTACCGTGGCTCGTCTTCTATTCACCATCGCTGGAGAGTGGTGCACCATGGTACTGTTTCGTTTCGAATCCATACACGCATTTCTAAAAGTCGTACGGCACTGTTTCGCCATTTCGGACGGATGTTGCACCTTGCACCGTGGATGTTGCACCCTGTAGATATCGATTATTCGGACGGCCATAACTTCTGGCTCGTTTAGAGTTACGGGTGCCATAACCAGTCAAAACGAAGGCCTCGATGACTTCTATGGCTTTGACGGCTTTCAGCCGTCAACGGATATATTAATGCCCAAAAAGGACAACCCGAATCTCAATCGGGTCACGTAAGTTTTTTACCCTTCGTTTTTTCGACACGTGGATTTTTACGGTAAAACGGGATTACCGTGGCTCGTCTTCGATTTACCATCGCTGGAGAGTGGTGCACCAAGTACTGTTCCGTTTGAAATCCAAGCACGCATTTCTAAAAGTCGCACGGCACTGTTTCGCCATTTCGTACAGATGTTGCACCTTGCACCGTGGATGTTGCACCCTGTAGATATCGATTATTCGGACGGCCATAACTTCTAGCTCGTTTCGAGTTACGGGAGCCATAACCTGTCGAAATGAAGGCCTCGATGAGTTCTACAGCTTTGACAGCTTTCAACCGTCAACGGATAGATTAATGCTCAAAAAGGACAACCCGAATCTCAATCGGGTCTCGCAAGTTTTTTACCCATTTTTTTTCGACACGTGGATTTTTACGGTAAAACGGGATTACCGTGACTCGTCTTCGATTCACCATCGCTTGAGAGTGGTGCACCATGGTACTGTTCCATTTCAAATCCATGCATGCATTTCTAAAAGTCGTACGGCACTGTTTCGCCATTTCGGACGGATGCTGCACCTTGCACCATGGATGTTGCACCCTGTAGATATCGATTATTCGGTCGACCATAACTTCTGGCTCGTTTAGAGTTACGGGAGTTGTTTGCACCGGAATTGGGCACAACACTCGTCGGAAGTTATTGAAGAGATAATAAATGAAGAGTGTAAATTAAAACTGAGGATTATCTAACAACAACTCCAAATAACATGTAAATAAGCACGTAGACAAGCAGTTTATAGTGGTTCGGCGTATTGCCTACGTCCACTGTGAAGTTTTTATACTTTTATTGACTCTCTTTTGATGATTACAACTCGGTACAGCAATCAACAGTAAATTACAACTGGAAATTCGAAATCAACAACCAAATTATGATGTAGGGTGATGGAGATCTCAATCCGGCAGAGTCTGGGTGCTTCAGAATCCAAAAGTCCCTTTTCTGTTGGCCCTGGGGCTCTATTTATAGGCGTAGGCTGCTGATATTCCACTGAAAACTCGGGAGACCACTTCTTGCACGTGAGGGGGCCTACACGCACGGTCTCCGGAAGTTTGGGCCCACTTTGGCATCGGTTTGAACTCCATTCGAACCGATCAAGAATTCATCCAACTGAGGTGAAATTTGGCGTAGACATTCTTCAACATGTAGGCAAGCTTCTGTGAAAAATTCATGGCATTTGGCTCAGTAGATTGGGAGATATGATGGATTCGAAATGGAGTTCATTGCCTGGCTGTTTGGTTCGAAACCATGCTTTCGAACCGATGGTTTCGAACCCATCATGGCACGTGACTTCATGGCGACGTGGAGCGCAAACTTCGAACCAACCCGGTCTTTACTCCAAATTGACCGCTTCGACTCCATGGATCTCGGCGAATTCGAATCGAAGGGGGACACGTCATCGTGGTTGGTTGACCCGGCGGATTCGAATGAGGCTACACAGGTGGATTCGAACTTGGCATCATGGATGGTTTCGAGCATGATTTTGTGGATGGGTTCGAACTAGGCTCCATGTTTGGGTTCGAGCTGTGATTCTCGCTTGGAGTCGAACTAGGCTTTGTGGTGGGTTCGAAGTGTGACTCTTGTGATGGATACGAACTATGTCACTTCTCCATGGATGCGAGGCCCATCGGTTCGAACACGATGGGTTCGAACACGATGGATTCGAAGGCGACGTAGGCGAACCCGAGATGGACCTGTGGATTCGAAGCTCATGGATTCGATCTTGATGGTTTCGAAACATTGGTTTGTGATGGCTTCGAGACTCAAGCTTTCCCCTTCAATTTGAATCGATCATAACCCGAGCGTATGAACTCGGATTGACTTGGAACTTGGGATGTTGACTCCTATGGTCTTTCTCGCCGTGTCCTATCGGTTGTAGCTCAATCTGGACTTGGACAAATTCAGTGATATCCATAGCGAAACTAAGCACGAATGACCTCTGAGGCGGACTGTCCTCCGTTTCTGATCGATCTTTTGGTATCGCGGCTTCGCCAAAAAGCGGGATAACATTCTGCCCCCCAAAGTACGTCTTGTGGGAACATGACGTGCTTTGAACTGCTGCAATTTCTCTGAGCAATCATTGCTTTCTTTCTCGTTGAAACTCGTATGTTGTACTGCTGTAACCTTGCGTTGATATGATTGATTGTTGTATAATAATGCTTAGCCGTTGGCTGTCGCATTTATAACAGGATGAGTGTTTGACCCTTGCAAATATTCAAAATCGAATGTTAGTCTGACGTGTATGTGCATATGTTAATTTGACCCTTGTTAGCGTCGTGCGTCCACTAGTCGTTGTCAGTTTGGTTTGCTTATAGAATTTCGTATCGATTCTCTCCTGAACCGATTTTGAATTTTGAATTGAGACAACGCTTGGTGGTTGTCTTGAATGGTCCCTTCGTATCGATCCTCTCCTGAACCGATGAGAGGGCTAATGGAATCGAATTTGTATTGCGCGAGCGTAATGTTTCGAACCGATGCGTTCGAACATTGATGAGTTCGAGATCAACGTTTGTATGGGCGCGGCACGCTTGCTGCTATGATGGATTCGAAATTGACATTCGAACCGGTCTGAAAAGATGGAGTATACTTGTGTTGCGATGGGTTCGAAACCGACGTTCGAACCAATGTGAAAGGATGGTTTCGAGACTTTTGTTTGTGGCAGTGGCCCGTGCGCTTCACACGATGGAGCCTCAAACGTATGGGTTCGAGAGCGGATTTCGAACCGATCCTGCATCCCGACCTGTTGTAATCGGTCAAATCCACCGAAACGCGAATCGACCCAGTCATCTCCAACCCCACAAATAAATAGCAATGACCTCGGCATTCATTCACTTTTTACTTTTATTCTCGCTTGCTTTTTACTGTGCAGTGCATCGTCTCGAAGCTGCAAAAGAGAAAAAACACTGCACCGCGCTTTTGAATCATTCAAGATCCGAATCTTTACTTTCTCGAAATCATCATTCAAACTAGGTAACTAATCTTGAGTTCGCACGGCAAAGCTACCTCGAACCCATCACTTTATCATCGATCGGCCTTTCTCGGGCTTTTGTAGATCCAGATCTGGCCTTTGGAAGAATCTCAAATTGATTCAAGGACTCGCGTACGAATCGATGAGGGGGCAGCACCATTCTCTCTCGGACTTTGAGTCGACCCTTGCGATTCCCATGGAGGGGATGCAGTTTGCACCCAGCTAACCATGGTGTCGAGTTGATTGGAAGGAGGTTCTCAACTTCGCACCGACATGAAACATCCCTTTACGAACGACACGAAGGGTATCGAGTCGAAAGCGTGCGATGCTTAGTTGAGGCTTCCCTAATCGGTGCGAACTACTCAATCAAGGGTCGATTCGAAGTTATCCCCCACTGATCGATTCGAGCTCGGCGTTTCGATGGATTCGAAGTCGTTCTTCACCGATCGATTCGAGCTCGGCGTTTCGATGGATTCGAAGTGTGCCCTCCCGTATCGATTCGAAGTCACCCTTCACCGATAGATTCGAGCTTGGCACACTGATCATCGATTCGAAGCTCGCCCCTTCGAATGGATTCGAAGTGGTGCGATGATGGGTTCGAACAGGTCACTCGTGATTGGTTCGAAACTTCATATAGTGGATACCAAGGTTTGATATTTTCTGAGAATAATTCCGACGAGCTTCACTCCTGCATATTTGGACACGTTAAACTGCATACTTGACCACCTTTCGAAGCTCGTTGACGGAACAATGACAATCTTTGTGTGTCTCAACTTTCTTTATGTGAAGGGTTTAGCGATAACGGCCATCACAACCGGGCTTTGTAGCTTTGTCGTTTGCGTGTTTTCTTTAATTCCGCGATATTCATCCAAGTAACGCATAGCACCGCACGACACACACTCGTACACTATACACTGGGGAATTCACGGGCCCCTTATCATCTAATGATGGTTTCTCATGAGTTAGTCAGTTATGGAGCCTTCGAGTTCGCGTCAGCAGGAAACCCCACAAGATATACAGGGTATAGTACCTCTGAGGTTAGAGGTCCCAAACATTGATCCTGAAGTTATCGGACCGGCGCCGGACGAACTTCCTGACGCGTCATTCATTGCTAATCCATCAGATTCTGTCCCATCTCATATTTCCGAAGATATGCTGGGGAGGATATGTTTGAGGCACGGTTTGTCATTAGACGACGTGTTATTGCCTGGGCCAAGCGATAGACCACACAACCCGCCGGAGGGGTATACCGCATTCAATCGCCATGCGTGCATGGCCGGGACGCTTCCTCCGTTCAATGAATATATAAGAGAAGTGATGTCTTTTTTGGGAGTCGCACCATCCCAACTTCACCCGAACGGGTACGCTTCGGTGAACAGCCTGTTCATCGTCTTTATGGAATACCTTCATAGACCACCGGCCCCGATCGAAATCAGATACTTGTTTAACTTCAAAACCCGAAACGATTAACCATCTTTCACATTCTTGGAGGCAGTACGAAATTGTCAAGTGGTTACTGGATCCTGGACTAGGTTAAGCTATTACAGGACGGAATGGTTCTACGTCAGATGTCCTCCGGGCTTCGCCAGGCGATGGTTATTTAGACGTGAGTATAGCTGAGTTTCCAAACTGTTATTAAGGTGATTGCAGTCGAAGTGTGACTTATATATTTTTCTTCTGTACAGCGATGATCCAGCGCCGCGACGGTGAAAGCTTTAAGGAGATAGTACGTGTTCTTCGAGAGATCCCGAGCGCCGACAGGGATATTGACGTGTTGTTGACGGATAGGAATCTCCGGGCCTGTGGGTTAATCGAACGATGGCAGAGTATAATATTCGACGGGGTGCGAAGAATTGTTCCGAAAAAACACGCCAAGCACAAGAAACCCAAAGTCATTGTGGCCGAGGAAGTTGATTCCGAAAGAACTCATACTGACGACGAGCCGTTGGTGGAGCCTACAGACGTGGCTCAAGATGTTGAAGAACAAAGAAAAGGCAAGGCGGCCGTCGCCACATCAACCAAGAAGGGGAGATGGAAGTCGGTTGTCACGGCCCGATCATCCCCCGGAGTTATAATTTCTGAGACGTCTCCTCCGCGAACCGAAAGTCTTTTCGAAGGGCTTACAGATCTTCCAATCCCGGATGATGTATCCTTTCAGCATGATGCCGGGTTGGAGGAGTTTCATCATACTCTTGAACTGAGCGAGCCTTTTATCACTAGCTCAGTCGACACTTCGGGTTGGTCGGGGGAAATGCATATTCATACACATTTCACGACACTACATAGTTCCGAGTTTCGGGTCATCGGTTTCGAGAAACCACTAACTCTGTTCTTCTCTTTGCTTTGCAGGTACCATGTCCAGGCGCGGTTCGATGCTAGGGAGTCTGCGACATGCTCGGAAACCATCATATCGTGACTCGCGCAGGCGGGAAGGAGATAGGGACTATGACCAGGAATACTCCGGATATTCGAGCCGTGAAAGATACGACACAGAGAGGGGTTATAAGCGTCGATCCCGATCGCGTACCCCTCCTCCTCCCAGAGATTCCGTACCACCTCCGGCCCATATTTCTCGCCCCTCTGAGCCTTCACGTCATACGTCCACTTCCCAATCTTCCAGGCACGAATCTCACCGTTCGAGAAGCGAGGCATCGACCGCCGTAGTTGCGGAACAACCCCTTGCGGGGATTTCGGGAGAAGGGGCGCTCAGGCTCGCTCAATTGAAAAAAGACTTCCCAACTATTTGCTTTGACAACTGCATTTTTCCCCCTCATTTGAAAAGAATTCCTCCGTCGGCGGAGCAGGTGGTGCACGACTATGTGCACGATTTTTATGCTCAGTATAAAGTTTGGTTTAAGGCGGCGGAGAAGGCGTCGGAGCTGGCCTTTGAGCGTGGGGCCGCCAACGAAAAGTTACAGGCGGAGTTGGCACAGAAGAGTTGCATTATCGATGTGCTGAACACCGAGGCCGAATGTTCCAGAAAATCAGAGATGGAAGCCATCAAAAAGGCCGACGAAGCCCAACTCACGATGGATAGAATGAAGCGTGAGCATTACGCCACGGTCGAGGACATGGGCCATCGGAATACTCTGGTCACTACCGAGAGGGATGCGGCGCTAAAGGAACTAAACGAGCTCAAATCCAAATTTGCCGAAATCTTCAAAGATAGGGACGACGCAAATAATGCAGCACAGGAGGCGTGCGAACAGGCGGTGATACTCCGGACCGAACGGGATGAAGCAATGGCCAGAGTTCAAGCGGTTGAGGTGGAGATTGGGGAGAGAGTTCAGCAAGCCGATGCCAGGCTAGAGGCTGACATTGAAGATCTGCTTATTACATACAATGCCAATGTATTGAAATACAGAAATTTGGCCTAGCTTCAGGACTACCCAGTGCGTCTCCGCAGTGCTTGGGAACGATTGGTTGAAGGGGAAGAGGAAGCGCACCCCGACGAATCGGTCGGCCGGTTCGAGCTCGAAAACCGACTGCTAACGGATGAGGAAAAAAGGGTCCTTCATGATGCTATGATCGCTCATGAGAAGGAGTTGGTTGGCGGTCGACCTTTGGAGGCCGGGGAAGGGTCAGGTGTTGAGCATTGTGACACCACTCTTGAAATCACTGCCCCGCTTTCGTCCGAGCTTGTATCTGCGGTCAGCTCACAGACCGTTCCGGCTTACGACCCAGTGCAACCGCGGTTATCACCCATTCGTGAGCACGTCCCTGAAGTTGTTCCACCACCAACAAGCCGAACTGAGGAAGGTATTCTGAACAAATTTCAAGTGCACTTTCGCTATAACTCTCGTTTTTGAAGTGATTGCTCTTAACCCCTCCTCTTCTTTATCCAGTGACCAGGATTACCCCGGTGTCTTCTACCCAGGAGCCGAGCCAAGGGCAGAAGGCTATTACTACTGAAACGACTGTTGTGACAACGGCAGCGTCTACCGGAGTGGCGCAGGGAAGCTCTTTGTCTCTTGACGAGCAAATGGTGAGTGAATTGCTCGGTCACCAGAGTGACTTCTCTACAGACTTGCCATTTATCATTAGTGAGTTACCACCAGCTTCTGGCCCCCTTGTTGAGACCGGAGTTGTCCCCAGCGAGGCCCCATCAGCTCGAGAAGAAGAAATCTTGGCCGAAATCCATGCTGAATTGGAAGCTGAGGGGCAGAGCGGTTGCGCCGGTGGCGACGTTATCCCACCTTCTGCTGCGGATCCGGTCCCTCCTATTTCTCCGGCGGGGAGTCCTCATTTAGATTCAAGTTCCGAGGAAGATGTAGATATTATGCCCCCCGCTGGAGAGCAGCCACCGGAGAGGAGGTCGTCAAAGCGAAGGATTTTCGTTCCTAGCGATTCTGACGACGAACCGCTGACAAGGAAGCCGAGAAAGAAAGAGTAGAGCGGGCCCCCATGCAGATTTTTTGGTAGATAGGACTTGTCTTTGTTTTTTGTTAGTAGACCGTGTATAGATGCAGGTTCGGCCCCTGCTAGTAGGCATTTTTTGGAAGAACTTATCTGCGTGTAAGTCCTTGTTTTAAGTTAGTTGAAATAAAATTTAGTTTCTTCGTTCCAACTATCGTTTTATTTGTGCTTAAGTACTTGCAATGTCTTGTTTTCAGTCCGGTGTACTTGTGGTGTTTTTACCGTTTAAGTAGAGTTCGTCACGTTTGCCAAGCCTGAAGATCTTGGTCACACATCGTGATTGATGAATGAGTCGAACTTCGGACGTTGTATCACTTCGGTTAGTGATTTATATCTAGCTTTCGTGCCCCCCAGTTTTGGACAACAACACTTGTATTTTTGATGGTTGATCGCACTTGTGGCAAGTCTTGAGCACACGTTCGCATCCCGGGGACTTAGAATAATTTGAGATCGATAGCCTGGTTTGCATTCCGGGAGTTCGAGAGTTATCAGTGTTCGCATTCCAACTCGCACTCTACGAACTTGGAGTTAATATTAACATCTTAGTTCGCACTACGGGAACTTTAACTTAGTGTTCATGCTCCAATTCATACGCCGGGAACTTGGATAAAGCATGTATGTTTGGGTTCGCACTTCAGGAACCCGTAATTAATGTTCGTACTCCAACTCGCGCTTCAGGAATCTGGAGCTAGCACGGATGTTACGGTTCGCGCTCCGGGAACCTGTAACTTACGTGTATACTCCAGTTCGCGCTATGGGAAGTTGGAGTCCATTCGCATTCTGGGAGCGAATTATCGAATGTTTATACTCCAATTCGCGCTCTGGGAACTTGGAGTCCGCTCGTGCTCTGGGAACGAATTATCAAATGTTTGTACTCCAGTTCGCACTCTGGGAACTTGGAGTCCGCTCGCGCTCTGGGAACGAATTATTAAATGTTTATATTCCAGTTCGCACTCTGGGAACTTAGAGTCCGCTCGCGCTCTGGGAACGAATTATTAAATGTTTATATTCCAGTTCGCACTCTGGGAACTTGGAGTTCGTTCGCGCTCTGGGAACGAATTATTAAATGTTTATATTCCAGTTCGCACTCTGGGAACTTGGAGTTCGTTCGCGCTCTGGGAACGAATTATCGAATGTTTATACTCCAGTTCGCACTCTGGGAACTTGGAGTTCGTTCGCGCTCTGGGAACGAATTATTAAATGTTTATACTCCAGTTCGCACTCTGGGAACTTGGAGTTCGTTCGCGCTCTGGGAACGAATTATTAAATGTTTATACTCCAGTTCGCACTCTGGGAACTTGGAGTTCGTTCGCGCTCTGGGAACGAATTATTAAATGTTTATACTGCAGTTCGCACTCTGGGAACTTGGAGTTAAGCGAGGGATTGTTGTGCAGCAATCCCTGTAAAGTGTTCACGTGGTGTCCTGTCCCCGAGCTCGGGTTTCACTTAGCGAGTGACCGTTCATATTGCAGCCACTCTCCATTTGAATAAATCCCACCGCATGATGGGACTTAGCTCTCTGTGCGTTGTGATATCGTGCGTTACACTTAATAAACCACAGCTTTGGCTCGAAGAGATGGCATTTTATTGCTGAAACGAGAAAATATGGCGGAGTTAGTTTCCTTATTACAAATTCAAGTCTCGGAATGCTAAAATAAAATGCAAAAGAACAAATTGGCAGAAAAAGCAAAGTCTCTCATGTGTAGTAGCGACGAAGACTCTCGCTATTCCAGGCCCTCGGCAAGGTGATACCGTCAGCGGTCGATAATTTGAACGTGTCGTCTCCGAGCTTTTGTGAAATCACGTACGGTCCTTCCCAAGTTGGCTTCATGTGCGAAGGGACCGGGTAAATTCTTTTGAGCACGAGATCGCCGGGCTCAAAGGTTCGCGGACGGACCTTGGCATTGAATATTCGGGCGACTCGACTCCGATATGCGGCTGCCCTCAAATCAGCCTCTTCACGCCTCTCATCCAGTAAATCCAGAGATTGAGCAAGCAATATGGCATTTGTCTTCGGATCGTAATACATCGCGCGATGAGAACGCACTTCCAATTCGACTGAAATAACGGCCTCTGAGCCGTACGATAGAGAAAACGGAGTGTGACCGGTTGCAGTTTTGTGAGTTGTTCGATAAGCCCATAACGCCATGGGGAGTTCATCGACCCACTTGCCCCCGGCCTTTTCCAGTTGCTTCTTCAGAATGGACTTTATAACTTTATTGACATCTTCGACCTGACCATTTGCTTGTGGGTGTGCCACTGCGGAAAACTTCTTATGTATACGAAATCGCTGACAGAAATTTCTGAACTCAACACTGTCGAATTGGGCTCCGTTATCGGTGATGATAGTGTGCGGGAGGCCGAATCGACAGATGATGTTGCGCACTACGAAGTTGATCACTTTCTTCGTTGTAATCGTTGCAAGAGGCTCAGCTTCGGCCCATTTGGTGAAGTAATCAACCGCGACGATGGCGTACTTCGCGCCACCTTTGGCCAGAGGCAATGTTCCAATTATATCGATTCCCCATACCGCGAATGGCCAGGGTCTGACCATTTGGGTTATTTCGGTAGGTGGAGCCCTGGGAATCCGAGCGTGTTTCTGGCATTTGTCACATTTTTTGGCGTAGTCCGATGCATCTCGATTAACGGTGGGCCAGTAATACCCGTATCGGAGTACTTTCTTAGCGAGTGCCTGCCCCCCAGTGTGATTGCCACACTCTCCCTCGTGTACATCGTCCAACACTTGCCTGATTTCATCGTGTGCGATACATCGGAGTAGGTTGACGGAATACCCCCTTCTATACATAACTCCGTTTTGGACGACGAACCGTGGGGCTTTACGAAGGACCTGCCTTTTTTCACTCCTACGCTCAGGCAGCACTCCATGTTCAATGTAATTTCGATAGGGGGTCATCCACGACTCCCTACTTGTGATAGCCTCGAGTGTCTGGCTGACCTCACTTTGATCAATGCTCGGAGAAGGTAGGGTTTCAACGGGGACAAGCCCCAACTGTTGAGCTTCGCCCGTACTTGTCAACTTCGCCAATGAATCGGCTTTCTGATTGTGCTCCCAGGGGATATAGAAAATGGCATAGTAATCGAAGCGACCAAGGGTTTCCCTGACTCGAGACAGGTAAGCAGCTAGTCTTCGATCCTTAGCTTGATATTCACCTCGGACCTGACATACGATTAATTGGGAGTCACAATAAATCTCTACAACGACAATTCTCAGGTCGTGGGCCAGCTTCAACCCAGTGAGCAAAGCTTCATATTCAGCCTCATTATTAGTCGCGCGGAACTCGAACTTTAGGGCGTAGCATACAGATCGGCCTTCGGGGGTTTCATGCACTACCCCCGCTCCCGAACATCGCTCATTGGAGGCACCGTCAGTATATAACTTCCACACGGGTTTAGGAGGTTCGCTATTCTCATGCAATTCCTTGGGTACAGTGAATTCAGCGACAAAATATGCCAGAACTTGGCCATGTATGGCCCTTCTCGGAGTATAGGCAATGTCAAACTGACTTAATTCAATATTCCATTTTAGCAGCCTACCAGACGTCTCAGGCCGCGTGAGGGCCTGTCGCAACGGCTGGTCGGTGTACACGGTGACAGGATGAGCCTGAAAATATGGACGGAGCTTTCTCGAGGCAATGACTAGACAATACGCCAACTTTTCTAGCTTGGGATAGTTCCTCTCGGCTCCGGTCAATCGTTTACTCACATAATATACCGGCTTTTGCACTCGGTCTTCTTCCCGGACTAATGCTGCACTGATTGCGCTTTCTAATACCGCCAAGTAAAGATATAATTGCTCGTGATCAACAGGCTTCGAAAGAATCGGTGGTGTAGAAAGATGTTGAACCAGTGACTGAAACGCACCTTCACATTCTACGGTCCATTCGAAGTTTCGTTTCCCTTTTCGGATCAGGTCGAAGAAAGGGATGCATTTGTCAGTTGACTTTGCGATGAACCTACTCAATGCTGCGACTTTCCCATTGAGACTCTGGACTTGCTTTATGGTCCTTGGGGTTTGGAGATTCCTGATGGCCCAAATCTTCTCAGGGTTGGCCTCTATTCCTCGTGCGTTGACGATGAACCCCAGGAACTTTCCGGATGCAACCCCAAAATGGCATTTTAGCGAGTTGAGCTTCATCCCATATCTCCGGAGGATATCAAACATTGATCCCAAGTCTTCTACGTGATCAACTGAATGCCTTGACTTTACTAACATGTCATCTACATAAACTTCCATGGTCTTCCCGATCTGGTCGGAGAACATCCGGTTAACCAAGCATTGATAAGTTGCGCCGGCATTCTTTAGCCCAAAAGGCATGACCTTGTAGCAGTATAACCCCAGATCAGTCACAAAACTCGTATGTTCTTGGTCGGGCACATGCATGGGTATCTGGTTGTAGCCCGAGTAAGCGTCCATAAAGGATAACAATTCGTATTCGGCGGTTGAATCAACGAGCTGATCGATTCGAGGAAGCGGAAAACTGTCCTTCGGGCAAGCCTTGTTCAAGTCAGAATAATCGATACACGTCCTCCATTTCCCGTTCGGTTTCCGGACAAGTACCGGGTTTGACACCCACTCCGGGTATAAAGCATCTCTAATGAACCCGTTTGTCTTCAACTTATCAACCTCCTCCTTAAGGGCGGCAGATCTCTCTGGATCCATACCGCGCCTTTTCTGCTTGACTGGGACATACCGTGGGTCGATGTTTAAAGTGTGGCTCGCGATGTCCGGCGAGATCCCACGCATGTCAGAGTGCGTCCAGGTGAACACGTCAAGATTCGCCCGGAGAAATTCAACCTGTTCCTGTTGTGCCCCTGGCCTCAATTGAGACCCGATTTTTAATACTCTTGCATCATCGCCATCATCATCGATCGGGACATCGATAGTTAGCTCGGCCGGAGAGGCCTGACTTTCTGTAGACTCCCCATTGTCGTCGTTGTCCCTCGGGTCAAGGTCTTTCTGGAACTGGTTGTGTTGCCCGGGCTGAGGCCCAAGCACCAATTGTCAATCATTGGCAGAACGGACGCAGAGAGAATCCTCTACGCCCTTCCCTTTCTCCCTTCGTTGTGCCTCTCGCAACTCAGCAACATAACAGGCCCTTCCAGCAGCCTGATCTCCATGAATCACACCGATACCACAATCGGTAGGAAATTTCAAAGTCAAGCACCACGGGGCGATTGCCGCCCGAAATTCAGCGAGGGCTGGTCGGCTCAGAAACGCGTTGTACGGTGAATGTATATCCAAAACAACAAACTGTAGCATGCGTACTCTTCTGCACTCACCGATCCCCAGCTCCACGGGTAACTCCACAACCCCGGTAGGTATATTAGCACTTCCATCGAAGCCATGAATCCTGGACTGGCAGGGCTTCAGATCTTTGGCTTCCATCTTCATCTGGTCGTAAGCTCTCCTGAACAAAATATTGACTGAACTCCCACTATCCACCAGTATCCTCTTCATCCAAGCAGGACCAACCTGGGCGGATATCACAAGTGGGTCGATAGTCGGGGCTTCGACCTTGTCTGCGTCACGGTTCCGGAACACGATGTCATCTGCCATCGTTTTTAGCTGTTTCGCCGGAGCCCCTTCGTCATAACTACTGTAACATTCGAAGTCCATATGCCTAACCGAGCTAGCATATGACTCCATTTCTTTCCAACTCCTATCCGCCGGATGAGGACCACCACTTACGGTGTTTATCACTAACCTCCCGCCCGCTCGGGCGGGTTCTTCCTGCCTTGGCTGATTTTGCCGATTGTTCTGGTTCGACGGACCCGCATTGCCAGACTGCGGCGCCCGTACGAACTGGTCCAACTTCCTTTCCCTGATCAACTTCTCAATTAAATCCTGCAAGTGTCTGCATTCATTGGTATTGTGGCCGTAACTGTCGTGAAATCTGCAAAACTTGCCCGTTTGAATCTGCCTCTCCGACGACGGCTTCGGAGTAGGCTTCTTGTATTACATGGCGTTACAAGTTTGTAGGTATACGTTCTCCAACGATGTATTCAGCGGAGTATAATTATCGAACATAGGGGCCCTACGCCTCGGCCCACGGTTCTGATCTCGCTTCCTGCTCTGATTCCCATTATCCTTCGGTCGTGATTGTTTGTTCTGGATATTTAGCTGTACTTTCCCGAAACTTTCTCCCGATTGTTTAACAACCACATTGCTTTGAATCCCCTCTCCACTGGGTCCTGCGTCATCCTGTTTCCTAGACTGCTTCGCGTCCTCACGCCTCAAGAACTGGGCGGCTTTGGAGTAGAAGCGATCCAACGACGCAGGAGGTTTTCCTGCCAACCAATTTCCAAAATCCGAATCAGGGTCAATTCCTTTCATCAATGCCATCAGAATCGAGTTATCATTAGGATTGGTGATTTCTACACAGGCCTTATGGAATCTCTCCAAGTAGTGTCTAAGGGTTTCTCCTGGAGCTTGGGTAACACTAGACAAAGTGTTGACATCCCTAGGCCTCGCAACATGCATGCGGAATTGTTCCACAAACTTCCTGGCCAGCTGATTGAACGAGGAGATAGAATGGGGCGGCAATCGCGTGAACCACATCGTAGCAATGCCCCCCAAAGAGATAGGGAAGCTCCTACACTTGACTGCGTCATCTGCCCTAGCGGCGCTCATGGACCATTCATACTTCAATATGTGTTGATTAGGGTCCGAGTTTCCCTCGTACATCGGTAACGTGGGCATCCTAAATCACCGAGGGGGTTCGGCATATAGGATCTCGTCGGTGAATGGGGTGTGACTCCGGGAGATTCCCCAGTCGTCGTTGGTAAACCCCTGACTTTCACGGATCATCTGCCTGATCATTTCTGGAAGATCCGTTATAGCTGCGTTCTGGGCATGTCGAGCCAAGGTGTGGTCGGGCTCCACAATGCGGGATTGGACCGGATGCTGTCGACGGTCCGGATCTCGCCTCCTTGGTTCGGCATCTTCCGGTACATACGGTTCAGGAGACTGCCGTCGTCGGTGGTGGTTCTGATCCGACAACGTACGGATGTCAACCCCTGGCTCCGTGGCAACAGTTGCAGGACGGTTGTCGGTAGTGTGTTGAGGAGCAGTGCCTCCCCGAGAAGAAGGCCCTGTATGGAAGCTCACAGAAGGACCGACTCGTAGTTGCCCAACCGTCAATGCAGGAAGGTCTCCGGTGGCCTGCGCATGATTCCCATCCATTCGGGGTCGTGAAGGTCGGTGATGATAATCGGTGGAGGCCGAACTCTCCGTGGAAGACTGGGATGCATAATCCCTCCTAGACCGCCTTCGCTTATGACTGTGTAGCTGGCGAGTTAATTCGGCGTTGGCACGTAGTTGCTCCGTCAACTGCTGCCGACTTTGGGTCAGCTCTTGGAGCAACGCTTGAAACTCTTGTCTTGTTACCGGTCCGGACGACTCCGAAGGTCCGGCGATGTCCTGAATAGACGGTAACTGCACAGGATCTGGCCTATCCTGGCCCTCTTGGTTACCAAGGTTAGAGGTGGTTCTAGTACGCACCATTGTGAATAGCGAGATTCTTTCCTAGACCTTTAGCAAGTCTGAATAGAACGGAAGGAACCTAAGCTTGAAATCCGGATCTCTCTCTTAGATTTAAGCAATCCGGTATTGATGACAGATCCGTGGAGCGAGAGAAAATCTGGGCTTTCTCAGTGAAAGCACCAAAGCGTTTGCACCGGAATTGGGCACAACACTCGTCGGAAGTTATTGAAGAGATAATAAATGAAGAGTGCAAATTAAAACTGAGGATTATCTAACAACAACTCCAAATAACATGTAAATAAGCACGTAGACAAGCAGTTTATAGTGGTTCGGCGTATTGCCTACGTCCACTGTGAAGTTTTTATACTTTTATTGACTCTCTTTTGATGATTACAACTCGGTACAGCAATCAACAGTAAATTACAACTGGAAATTCGAAATCAACGACCAAATTATGATGTAGGGTGATGGAGATCTCAATCCGGCAGAGTCTGGGTGCTTCAGAATCCAAAAGTCCCTTTTCTGTTGGCCCTGGGGCTCTATTTATAGGCGTAGGCTGCTGATATTCCGCTGAAAACTCGGGAGACCACTTCTTGCACGTGAGGGGGCCTACACGCACGGTCTCAGGAAGTTTGGTCCCACTTTGGCATCGGTTCGAACTCCATTCGAACCGATCAAGAATTCATCCAACTGAGGTGAAATTTGGCGTAGACATTCTTCAACATGTAGGCAAGCTTCTGTGAAAAATTCATGGCATTTGGCTCAGTAGATTAGGAGATATGATGGATTCGAAATGGAGTTCATTGCCTGGCTGTTTGGTTCGAAACCATGCTTTCGAACCGATGGTTTCGAACCCATCATGGCACGTGACTTCGTGGCGACGTGGAGCGCAAACTTCGAACCAACCTGGTCTTTACTCCAAATTGACCGCTTCGACTCCATGGATCTCGGCGAATTCGAATCGAAGGGGGACACGTCATCGTGGTTGGTTGACCCGGTGGATTCGAATGAGGCTACACAGGTGGATTCGAACTTGGCATCATGGATGGTTTCGAGCATGATTTTGTGGACGGGTTCGACCTAGGCTCCATGTTTGGGTTCGAGCTGTGATTCTCGCTTGGAGTCGAACTAGGCTTTGTGGTGGGTTCGAAGTGTGACTCTTGTGATGGATACGAACTATGTCACTTCTCCATGGATGCGAGGCCCATCGGTTCGAACACGATGGGTTCGAACACGATGGATTCGAAGGCGACGTAGGCGAACCCGAGATGGACCTGTGGATTCGAAGCTCATGGATTCGAGCTTGATGGTTTCGAAACATTGGTTTGTGATGGCTTCGAGACTCAAGCTTTCCCCTTCAATTTGAATCGATCATAACTCGACTCCTATGGTCTTTCTCGCCGTGTCCTATCGGTTGTAGCTCAATCTGGACTTGGACAAAATTCAGTGATATCCATAGCGAAACGAAGCACGACCGACCTCTGAGGCGGACTGTCCTCTGTTTCTGATCGATCTTTTGGTATCGCGGCTTTCCAAAAAGCGGGATAACAAGAGCCATAACCTGTCAAAACGAAGGCCTCGATGAGTTCTACGGCTTCATAGCTTTCAGCCATCAACGGATAGATTAATGCCCAAAAAGGACAACCCGAATCTCAAACGGGTCTCGTAAGTTTTTTACCCTTCGTTTTTTGGACACGTGGATTTTTACGATAAAACAGGATTACCGTGGCTCGTCTTCGATTTATCATCGTTGGAGAGTGGTGCACCAAGTACTGTTCCGTTTCAAATCCAAGCACGCATTTCTAAAAGTCATACGACACAGTTTCGCCACTTCGGACAGATGTTGAACCTTGCACCGTGGATGTTGCACCTTGTAGATATCGATTATTCGGACGGCCATAACTTCTGGCTCGTTTAGAGTTACGGGAGCCATAACCTGCCAAAACGAAGTCCTCGATCGGTTCTACGGCTTTGACAGCTTTCAGTCGTCAACGGATAGATTAATGCCCAAAAAGGACAACCCGAATCTCAATCGAATCACGTAAGTTTTTTACCCTTCGTTTTTTCGACACGTGAATTTTTACGGTAAAACGGGATTACCGTGGCTCGTCTTCGATTCACCATCGCTGGAGAGTGGTGCACCATGGTACTGTTCCATTTCAAATCCATGCACGCATTTCTAAAAGTCGTACGACACTGTTTCGCCATTTCGGACGGATGTTGCACCTTGCACCGTGGATGTTGCACCCTGTAGATATCGATTATTTGGACGGCCATAACTTCGGGCTCGTTTAGAGTTACGGGAGCCATAACCTGTCAAAACGAAGGCCTTTATGAGTTCTACGGCTTTGACAGCTCTCAGTCATCAACGGATAGATTAATGCCCAAAAAGGACAACCCGAATCTCAACCGGGTCTCGCAAGATTTTTACCATTCGTTTTTTCGACACGTGGATTTTAATGGTAAAACGGGATTACCGTGGCTCGTCTTTGATTCACCATCGCTGGAGAGTGGTGCACCGTGGTACTGTTTCGTTTCAAATCCATACACGCATTTCTAAAAGTCGTACGGCACTGTTTCGCCATTTAGGACGGATGTTGCACCTTGCACCGTGGATGTTGCACCCTGTAGATATCGATTATTCGGACGACCATAACTTCTGGCTCGTTTAGAGTTACGGTTTGACAGCTTTCAGCCGTCAACGGATATATTAATGCCCAAAAAGGACAACCCGAATCTCAATCGGGTCACGTAAGTTTTTTACCCTTCGTTTTTTCGACAAGTGGATTTTTAAGGTAAAACGGGATTACCGTGGCTCTTCTTCGATTCACCATCGTTGGAGAGTGGTGCGCCATGGTATTGTTCCGTTTCAAATCCATGCACGCATTTCTAAAAGTCGTACGACACAGTTTCGCCATTTCGGACGGATGTTGCACCTTGCACCGTGGATGTTGCACCCTGTGGATATCGATTATTCGAACGGCCATAACTTCTGGCTCGTTTAGAGTTACGGGAGCCATAACTTGTCATAACGAAGGCCTCGATGAGTTCTTCAGCTTTGATAGCTCTCAACCGTCAACGGATAGATTAATGCCCGAAAAGGACAACCCGAATCTCAATCGGGTCTCGTAAGTTTTTTACCCTTTGTTTTTTCGACACGTGGATTTTTACGGTAAAACGGGATTACCGTGGCTCGTCTTCGATTCACCATCGCTAGAGAGTTGTGCACCATGGTACTGTTTCGTTTCAAATCCATACACACATTTCTAAAAGTCGTACGGCACTGTTTCGCCAATTCGGACTGATGTTGCACCTTGCACCGTGGATATTGCACCATGTCGATATCGATTATTCAGACGGCCATAACTTCTGGCTCGTTTAGAGTTACCAGAGCCATAACCTGTCAAAACGAAGGCCTCGATGAGTTCTACGGCATTGACAGCTCTCAACCGTCAACGGATAGATTAATGCCCAAAAAGGACAATCTGAATCTCAATCGGGTCTCGCAAGTTTTTTACCCTACGTTTTTTCGACACATGGATTTTTACGGTAAAACGGGATTACCGTCGCTCGTCTTCGATTCACCATCACTGGAGAGTGGTGCACCATGGTACTGTTTCGTTTCAAATCCATACACGCATTTCTAAAAGTCGTACGGCACTGTTTCGCCATTTCGGACTGATGTTGCAGCTTGCACCGTGGATGTTGCACCATGTAGATATCGACTATTCGAACGGCCATAACTTCTGGCTCGTTTAGAGTTACGGAAGCCATAACCTGTCAAAACGAAGGCCTCGATGGGTTCTACGGATTTGACAGCTTTCAGCCTTCAACGGATAGATTAATGCCCAAAAAGGACAACCTGAATCTCAATCGGGTCTCGTAAGTTTTTTACCCTTCGTTTTTTCGACACGTGGATTTTTACGGTAAAACGGGATTACCATGGCTCGTCTTCGATTAACCATCGCTGGAGAGTGGTGCACCATGGTACTGTTCCGTCTCAAATCCAAGCACGCATTTCTAAAATTCGTACGGCACTGTTTCGTCATTTCGGACGGATGTTGCACCTTGCACCGTGGATGTTGCACCCTGTAGATATCGATTATTCGTACGGCCATAACTTCTTGCTCGTTTAGAGTTACAGGAGCCATAACATGGCAAAATGAAGGCCTCGATGAGTTCTACGGCTTTGACAGCTTTCAGCCGTCAACGGATAAATTAATGCCCAAAAAGGACAACCCGAATCTCAATCGGGTTTCGTAAGTTTTTTACCCTTCGTTTTTTCGACACGTGGATTTTACGGTAAAACGGGATTACGGTGGCTCGTCTTCGGTTAACCATCGCTAGAGAGTGGTGCACCATGGTGCTGTTCCATCTCAAATCCAAGCACGCATTTCTAAAATTCGTACGGCACTGTTTCGCCATTTCGGACTGATGTTGCACCTTGCACCGTGGATGTTGCACCCTGTAGATATCGATTATTCGGACGGCCATAACTTCTGGCTCGTTTAGAGTTACGGGTGCCATAACCTATCATAACGAAGGCCTCGATGAGTTCTACGGCTTTGACAGCTCTCAGCCGTCAACGAATAGATTAATGCCCAAAAAGGACAAACCGAATCTCAATCGGGTCTCGCAAGTTTTTTACCCTTCGTTTTTTCGACACGTGGATTTTTACGGTAAAACGGGATTACCGTGGCTCGTCTTCGATTTACCATCGCTGGAGAGCGGGGCACCATGGTACTGTTCCGTTTCAAATCCATGCACGCATTTCTAAAAGTCGTACGGCACTGTTTTGCCATTTCGGACGAATGTTGCACCTTGCACCGTGGATGTTGCACCCTGTAGATATCGATTATTCGGACGGCCATAACTTCTGGCTCGTTTAGAGTTATGGGAGCCATAACCTGTCATAACGAAGGCCTCGATGAGTTCTACGGCTTTAGTAGATCTCAGTCGTCAACGGATAGATTAATTCCAAAAAAGGGCAACCCGAATCTCAATCGTGTCCCGCAAGTTTTTTACCCTTCGGTTTTTTCGACACGTGGATTTTTACGGTAAAACGGGATTACCGTGGCTCGTCTTCGATTCACCATCGCTGGGGTGTGTTACACATGTTACTGTTCCATTTCAAATCCATGCACGCATTTCTTAAAGTCGTACGGCACTGTTTCGCCATTTCGGACGGATGTTGCACCTTGCATCGTGGATGTTGCACCCTGTAGATATTGATTATTCGGACGGCCATAACTTCTGGCTCTTTTAGAGTTACGGGAGCCGTAACCTGTCATAACGGAGGCCTCGATGAGTTCTACGGCTTTGACAGCTCTCAGCCATCAACGGATAGATTAATGCCCAAAAAGGACAACCCGAATCCCAATCGGGTCTCGCAAGTTTTTTACCCTTCGTTTTTTCGACACCTGGATTTTTACGGTAAAACGGGATTATCGTGGCTCGTCTTCGATTCACCATCGTTGGAGAGGGTGAACTATGGTACTGTTTCGTTTCAAATCCATACGCGCATTTGTAAAAGTCGTACGGCACTGTTTCGCCATTACGGACGGATGTTGCACCTTGCACCATGGATGTTGCACCCTGTAGATATTGATTATTCGGACGGCCATAACTTCGGCTAGTTTAGGGTTACGGGAGCCATAACCTGTCAAAACGAAGGCCTCGATGAATTCTACGGCTTTGACAGCTTTTAGCTGTCAACGGATATATTAATGCCCAAAAAGGACAACCCGAATCTCAATCGGGTCACGTAAGTTTTTTACCCTTCGTTTTTTCGACACGTGGATTTTTACGGTAAAACGGGATTACTGTGGCTCGTCTTCGATTCATCATCGCTGGAGAGTGGTGCACCATGGTACTGTTCCGTCTCAAATCCTAGCACGCATTTCTAAAATTAGTACGGCACTGTTTCGCCATTTCGGACTGATGTTGCACCTTGCACCGTGGATGTTGCACCATGTGGATATCGATTATTTGACGGCCATAACTTCTGGCTCGTTTAGAGTTACCGAGCCATAACCTGTCAAAATGAAGGCCTCGATTAGTTCTACGGCTTTGACAGCTTTCAGCCGTCAACGGATAGATTAATGCCCAAAAAGGACAACCCGAATCTCAATCGGGTCTCGTAAGTTTTTTACCCTTCGTTTTTTCGACACGCGGATTTTTGCGGTTAAACGGGATTACCGTGGCTCGTCTTCGATTAACCATCAAAGGAGAGTGGTGCACCATGGTATTGTTCCGTATCAAATCCATGCACGCATTTCTAAAATTCGTACGACACTGTTTCTCCATTTCGGACGGATGTTGCACCTTGCACCGTGGATGTTGCACCCTGTAGATATCGATTATTCGGACGGCCATAACTTCTGGCTCGTTTAGAGTTACGGGAGCCATAACCTGTCAAAACGAAGGCCTCGATGAGTTCTACGGCTACGACAGCTTTCAGCCGTCAACGGATAGATTAATGCCCAAAAAGGACAACCCGAATCTCAATCGGGCCACGTAAATTTTTTACTCTTCGTTTTTTCGACACGTGGATTTTTACGGTAAAACGGGATTACCGTGGCTCGTCTTCGATTTACCATCGCTGGAGAGTGGCTCACCATGGTACTGTTCCGTTTCAAATCCATGCACGCATTTCGAAAAGTCATAAGGCACTGTTTCGCCATTTCGGACGGATGTTGCACCTTGCACCGTGGATGTTGCACCCTGTAAATATCGATTATTCGGACGGCCATAACTTTTGGCTCGTTTAGAGTTACAGGAACCATAACCTATCATAACGAAGGCCTCGATGAGTTCTACGGCTTTGAGAGCTCTCAGCCGTTAACGGATAGATTAATGCCCAAAAAGGACAACCCGAATCTCAATCGGGTCACGTAAGTTTTTTACCCTTCGTTTTTTCGGCACGTGGATTTTTACAGTAAAACCGGATTACCGTGGCTCGTCTTCGATTCACCATCGCTGGAGCGTGCTGCACCATGGTACTGCTCCGTCTCAAATCCAAGCACGCATTTCTAAAATTCTTACGGCACCGTTTCGCCATTTCGGACTGATGTTGCACCTTGCACCGTGGATGTTGCACCATGTAGATATCGTTTATTTGAACGGCCATAACTTCTGGCTCGTTTAGAGTTATGGGATCCCTAACCTGTCAAAACGAAGGCCGCGATGAGTTCTACGGCTTTGACTGCTTTCAGCCGTCAAGGGATAGATTAATGCCCAAAAAGGACACCCCGAATCTCAATCGGGTCTCGTAAGTTTTTTACCCTTCGTTTTTTCGACATGTGGATTTTTACGGTAAAACAGGATTACGGTGGCTCGTCTTCGATTAACCATCACTAGAGAGTGGTACACCATGGTAATGTTCCGTCTCAAATCCAAGCACGCATTTCTAATATTCGTTCAGCACTGTTTCGCCATTTCGGACGGATGTTGCACCTTGCATCGTGGATGTTGCACCTTGTAGATATCGATTATTCGGACGGCCATAACTTCTGGCTCGTTTAGAGTTATGGGAGCCATAACTTGTCATAACGAAGGCCTCGATGATTTCTACGGCTTTGACAGCTCTCAGCCGTCAACGGATAGATTAATGCCCAAAACGGACAACCCGAATCTCAATCGGGTCTCGCATGTTTTTTACCCTTTGTTTTTTCGACACGTGGATTTTTATGGTAAAACTAGATTAGCGTGGCTCGTCTTCGATTTACCATCGCTGGAGAGTGGTGCACCATGGTACTGTTCCGTTTCTAATCCACGCACGCATTTCTAAAAGTCGTACGGCACTGTTTCGCCATTTCGGACGGATGTTGCACCTTGCACCGTGGATGTTGCACCCTGTAGATATCAATTATTCGGACGGCCGTAACTTCTAGCTCGTTTAGAGTTACGGGAGCCATAACCTATCATAACGAAGGTCTCGGTGAGTTCTATGGCTTTGACAGCTCTTAGCCGTCAACGGATAGATTAATGCCCAAAAAGGACAACCCGAATCTCAATCGGGTCTCGCAAGTTTTTTACTCTTCGTTTTTTCGACACGTGGATTTTTACGGTAAAACGGGATTACCGTGGCTCGTCTTCGATTCACCATCGCTGCAGAGTGGTGCACCATGGTACTGTTTCATTTCAAATCCATGCACGCATTTCTAAAAGTCGTACGGCACTGTTTCGCCATTTCGGATGGATGTTGCACCTTGCAACGTGGATGTTGCACCCTGTAGATATCGATTATTCGGACGACCATAACTTCTGGCTCGTTTAGAGTTACGGAAGCCATAACCAGTCAAAACGAAGGCCTTGATGAGTTCTACGGCTTTAACCACTTTCAGCCGTCAACGGATATATTAATGCCCAAAAAGGACAACCCGAATCTCAATCGGGTCACGTAAGTTTTTTACCCTTCGTTTTTTCGACACGTGGATTTTTACGGTAAAACGGGATTACCGTGGCTCGTCCTCGATTAACCATCGCTGGAGAGTGGTGCACCATGGTACTGTTCCGTCTCAAATCCAAGCACGCATTTCTAAAATTCGTACGATACTATTTCGCCATTTCGGACGAATGTTGCACCTTGCACCGTAGATGTTGCACCCTGTAGATATCGATTATTTGGACGGCCATAACTTCTGGCTCGTTTTGAGTTACGGGAGCCATAACCTGTCATAACGAAGGCATCGATGAGTTCTACGGCTTTGACAGCTCTCAGCCATCAACGGATAGATTAATGCCCAAAAAGGACAACCCGAATCTCAATCGGGTCTCGCAAGTTTTTTACCCTTCGTTTTTTCGACACGTGGATTTTTACGGTAAAACGGGATTATCATGGCTCGTCTTCGATTTACCATCGCTGGAGAGTGGTGCACCATGGTACTGTTCCGTTTCAAATCCATGAACGCATTTCTAAAAGTCGTACGGTACTGTTTCGTCATTTCGGACGGATGTTGCACCTTGCACCGTGGATGTTGCACCCTGTAGATATTGATTGTTCGGACGGCCATAATTAGAGTTACGAGAGCCATTACCTATCATAACGAAGGCCTCAATGAGTTCTACGGATTTGGCAGCTCTCAGCCTTCAACGGATAGATTAATGCTCAAAAAGGACAACCCGAATCTCAATCGGGTCACGTAAGTTTTTTACCCTTCGTTTTTTCGACACGTGGATTTTTACGGTAAAACCGGATTACCGTGGCTCGTCTTCGATTCACCATCGCTGGAGAGTGGTGCACCATGGTAATGTTCCGTCTCAAATCTAAGCACGCATTTCTAAAATTCGTACGGTGTAACGACCCGTATTTTTACGGATCGAAAGATCATAGAACTGTTGTATTAGATTTTTTTAGTGTTGACTTAGTCATTCAGAATTGAAGTCGATTGGAGCTTAAGTCGTGAAGAGACGAGTCGGGTAGGAGATAAGTCGGTTGTACGACTTAAGGTATGACCGATTTAAGGAGAGGCCGACTCATAGAGGATGCTGACTTAAGGAAATTAGCCAACCTAAGTTAGTTGCCGACCTAGGGATGAGTCGGTTGAACAAGTTAACGATCCAGTAGTCAGGTCGTATTGTTGTCCAGAGTTAAGTCGTATGGAGGCATGAGTCGTGACCGACTTATAGGAGTTATCGGCTTAAGGGTGGCTGCCGAGTTAAGGATTTACCGACCTATAGATTTGAGCGACTCATAGGTAGTGACCGACTTAGGGTAGTAACCGACTCAAGTGAATCGGCGACTTAAGGTAGTTAGCGGGTTAGAACGCCACAGGTTAACGACTTAAGGTTTAGGCGACCTAAGGGTTGGTGATATAGGAGATAGGTCGGATTGGACGAGTTACCGACCTAAGGAGAGTAGGTCGTTTGGGACGACCTGGTGAATAGCTTAGGTCGGCTGTGCCGAGTTGTAGGTTAGGTCGTTAGATGAGTTATATGTGTTGAGTCGTTGGGTCGGCACTTGAGTTAGGTCGGTAGGTCGTGTGATTGCTTAGGTCGTAGGTCGAGGCAGTTGGGTCGGCGACGACTTAAGGGGGGACGACTCATGGGGATTTCAGCCTATAAATAGAGGGGTTTGGTTCACTTTTGGCACCGGATTTTGAAGCGACGAAGTGCTGCCATTTTGAGAGCTCGACTACAACACTTCTTCACTTCTTTTCTCCACTTTAATCTTGTGATTCCTTCCATCTAGATTGAAGATCAAATCGAAGATCCAAGAGCCAAAGTTAGAGATCTTCATCCATCGAAGAAAGATTTCATCGTTTGAAGCGGAGCTTTGAAGGATCAAGCTTGATTCTTTGCTGTCCAGATCTGAAGTTAGTTGTTTTTGAGGTGTTTTGGTGATTCGGTGAGTGGTGGTTATCTCTCACACGGACCCAAAGGAGTATATTGGATCGGTGGTTTGGTAATGTGTTAAAGAGACTGTTTTCGTGCATTTTTATTAAGTCTGCATGTAGATCTATTGTTCATGATGAATTGACATCTACCTTACTACATGTTCACTTATGCAAGTTCATTCATCAAGTTGCAGAGATATTGTTCGTAATTCATGCTTGTTAGGATGCATGTTAGATTTGGACTCTTTATTTACGAAATTACCATTATTGTTGTAATTGTTTATTTGGATCTTGTTTGAATGATTGTTTACTTGGATTAATGTTTGATTTGATGGATTAGTTGATTGATAACTTGATTTGGACAAGTTGGTCGAAGATGATTCAAAAGCTAAGTGGAAAGGCTCTTGAATAAGGAAAGTTGCTTGTGGCATATGAAGCGGATGTTGAAGCTCATATGGATAGATATGATGATGATGACGAGATGGGACTTTGCTATGATGCGATGAAGCAAAGCATAATATGAGAAAGCCTTGGTTTAATCCAGACGGGATCATCCCAAGCATGTTGATAACTCGGTGATGTGGTCCGGGTTTGTGGATAATGGTTAGCTTGAGAGGCGCTTGAGCTGGTATGGGAATAGTCGTCGAGGAGGATGACTAGAATGCTGAGATTTCATCGTTTTTGAAGGTTCTAGCATGCTCAAAGCAAGAGTACGTTGGGACGGGTCACGATGACATTCCAGGCACGGGTCACGATGACATGCTAGTACTCTGGGCAGATGCGATAGTCCTAGGCACGGGTCACGACGACGTGCAGAGCTATGTCTAGAACCGGGGTTACCATTAGCCCTTGGCAGGCGGTCATTCAACTAACGGGGAAATCAAGGCAATGATAACAGTGATAGCCAGAGTCATGGATGTCTGGATGTTTGGTTGTACCGTCACTTGGGTCAAGAGCGATGTTTTCAGGGTGCTTATCTGATCTTGGTTTAGGCCTTGGGGGTTTGCACTTGGAAAACACCGACCTTGAATCGAGTGATAATTACTTTGCTTTGAATGTCTGAATTGCTATGTTTACTTCTGCTCAGTGTGTCTGGGGGCTATCACTGTAGGAAGAGGTGGAGTGGGATGGTTGGGTTCCTATTCCTTTTACCCTTTATGCTCTTTTGGTATGTTTGATAGTTGATTTACTACTCACTAAGACTTTTGTCTGACTTAAGATTTTATGTTTAACTCTTATAACCTTGGGCTGTTCATCCATGTTGGGATGGGCAGACTAGGTAGCAGGTGACAGGTGCTGTTCATAGTAGCCAACACTGTTAATGACGAGGACGAACTAGAGGCTTTTGCATATTATTTTCTTACTATATATACTGGGTGTTCCGCTGTTTGTATATTCTCTGAGTGATATGTAGTGAGGCTAGATGTATTGACTTTGTTGATTGCTGTATCAAACTATTATGAGTTTATATGATGAGATTCTGTTCTATAGAGCTTCATTATGTATATTTTCTATTGTATTTTGTCCATGCGCTGTGAGTAATACGATAGAAGTTATTGTTTTACCTTACCCTGATGATCGTCCATGGCGGCCTGGCACACTTTCCAGCGCACTATTTCCTCGTTTAGTGCAGGAGTCATGGGCAGTCGTCACATTTGGTATCAGAGCTTTGGTTAATCGATTTTAGCCAACGCTCGTTGACGTAACTACGTATGAGAGACGTAATTGTATTTTGATGGATGATTACTATATATAATATAGTAGCTTAGAAGGATTTGAACTCCTTATGTAGTTGTCTCTCAAGGTGTTCTAATCTTTCTTTTTATAGATATTAAGGATGAGTCGAAGAGAGAGACAAGCTGCTAGGGAAAGCCGTGCTGCTGAAGAGGCTGCTGATGCTGATTATGCTGCTATGTTCGAGGCTATGATGACTTCGATCAAGAGAAGGATGCCAGCCTCGGGGCCTACGGTAGATGTTGGTGTTCAGGTTCAGGCCACAAAACCAGTGGATTTTGCTAAGTTGTGTAAAGACTATACTGCTCTTGGAGGGAAGGTTTTCTTGGGAACAGAATCAACCATAGAAGTTCAGAGATGGATTGATGCTTGTAGAAGGATCTTTGGTTATTTAGGAATTGAGGATGCAACTAAGA
Source organism: Allium cepa (assembly GCA_030765085.1). Taxonomy (NCBI): domain Eukaryota; kingdom Viridiplantae; phylum Streptophyta; class Magnoliopsida; order Asparagales; family Amaryllidaceae; genus Allium; species Allium cepa. The sequence continues at coordinate 39,271,412 of CM060941.1, read as the reverse complement.
GGAAGCTTGCATCAAGACAACTTCAAGGAAGAGCTTCTGATTGGTGGAACTCTATCACCATTGATACTCCGGAGAAAGAGATTACTTGGGTACAGTTCCAAGCTAAATTTGAAGCTAAGTTCATTTCTACAGCTCAGAAGTCTGTTTTGTTTAAGAAGTTTGTGGAGCTCAAGTAAGGTGGAAGACCAGTTCTTGAGTATGTTTCTGAATTTGAAGCTTTGTCCAAGTATGCCAGATCGTATATTGAGTCTTCATATAAGAAGAACGAAAAGTTTGTGACAGGCTTGGATAGTTATCTTGGAAGGCAGTTGGTGGATCATCTGGACGATCCGTTTGAGAAGCTTATGGAGAAAGCTCTCAGGCACGAGAATTTGTTTCCTAAGAAAGGGTCTGTTGTTGCTGTGACCAAGGAAGAGTCCAAACCATAACAGGGTGGAAACAAGAAGAGGAAGCAGCAACAACAGAAGGGTAAGGATGGCCAGAAGAAGCCAAAGGGTGAAGTGACCTGCTACAATTGTCGGCAGAAGAGCCATTTCTCTAGGGATTGCAAGAATCCAAAGGTGCAGTTGAAGTGCCACAACTGTGATAAGCTAGGGCATATCAGGAAGGACTGTCCAGAACCGAGGAAAAATAAGCAGATTGTGCAAGCTTATGCTTTGGGGGCTATTCCATCATCTTCGAAAGCTCCTACTGCAGAAGAGAAGGGGAAGAGTGTGGTGGTTCAAGGTACTCTTTCCATTTGTGGTGTTCCAGTTAGAGTGTTGTTTGATACTGGGGCGTCACATTCCTTTGTTTGTAATAAGTTGGTAGACCGGTTGGGTTTGGAACCGGATATTGTTGATAGACCATTGGTTGTGACTAATCCAGTTGGGGGTTCGTCTTGTTTGTGTATGATATGCCGTGGTCTGGTTGTGTCGAGTCATGATTGCTCTTTTGTTTGTGATTTCTTTGTTCTGAACTTTGCGGGGTTTTTGCGTATGGACTGGCTTAGGAAGTATGCGGCAAAGGTTGATTGTGAGAGGCTTGAGGTGACAGTCGAGAATGTAGAGGGGCGAAAGGTTGTGATACGATGTAAGCATGAGGAAGACGTCTTCATGAGCTTCATGTATTCGCTGGTTGTTCCACGGGATGGACTGTCATCGGTGCCTATTGTGAATAGATTTGAGGATGTCTTTGACGAGATCAAAGGGTTACCGTCGCATAGGGAGATCGAGTTTTGTATCGATCCAGTTGAGGGAGCTAGACCTGTTGTGATGCCCCTTAGGCGGATGGCGCCTAGGGAGCAGCAAGAGTTGAAGGTGCAAGTTGATGACCTTTTTCAGAAAGGATTCATTCGGCGTAGTGTGTCCGAATGGGGTGCACCAGTTGTGTTTGCAACCAACGCGGATGGATCGTTGAGGTTGTGTGTCGATTATTGTGAGCTGAATAAGGTGACTAAGAAGAACAAGTATCCATTGCCGAGAATAGATGACTTGTTTGATCAGCTTCACGAAACTAAGGTGTTTTCTCAGATGGATTTGGCAACGGGATTTCACCAGTTAAGAGTGGCTAAGGATAGTGTGCCGAAAACTGCTTTTAGGACACCATCCGGTTTCTTTGAGTGGCTGGTAATGCCGTTTGGATTGACCAATGCACCAGCATACTTTGTGGATCTTATGAATAGAGTGTTCAGGGATCAGTTGAAAAAGTTCGTACTTGTGTTCGTGGATGATATTCTGATTTATTCTAGAACGGAAGAAGAACACAAGACGCACTTGCGTATTATTTTGGAAATCTTGCGGAAACATCAGCTGAAGGCTAAGTTTTCGAAGTGTCACTTTTGGAAGAGTGAAGTAAGGTTCTTAGGCCATATTATCTCTGGAAATGGAATAGCGGTTGATACCGCCAAGGTAGAAGCAATCCATGATTGGGTTAGACCTAAGAATGCATCTGATGTGAGAAGTTTTCTTGGATTAGCAGGATATTATCATCGTTTTATCAAAGACTTTTCCAAGATAGCTGCACCATTGTCAGGATTGATGAAAAAGAATCAGGTATTCAGATGGGATGCTAAGAGTGAGCAAGCTTTCGGAATCCTGAAAGAGCGACTGACGAGTGCTCCTGTTTTGGTTATTCCAAGTGGAAACGATGAGATGGTAGTTTACACCGATGCATGTGGTACTGGACTTGAAGCAGTGCTGATGTAGAAGGATAAAGTTGTTGCGTATGCAAGTCGACAACTTAAGCCGCATGAAAGGAATTATCCGACTCATGATTTGGAGTTGGCGACGATTGTTTTTGCTCTGAAGATGTGGAGACATTATCTATTGGGAGTTCGATTCGAGTTGTTTACAGATCATAAGTCATTGAAGTATCTTTTCTCCCAAAAGGATTTGAATCTTCGGCAGCAAAGGTGGCTAGAGTTTTTGGCATCATATGATTTTGGTATAGCCTATACTCCGAGAAAGGGTAACGCAGTGGCTGATGCGTTGATTCGAAGACATGCAGGATTGGGAGCCATGTTTTCAGAACGGAAGATTTTCAAGTATTTGGCTGGATTTGACTTCAGGCCTAAATGTGAATTGGAACCTGAAATGTTGGCAAACTTATCGATAAGACCTACTCTAGTGGAAAGAATTGGCGAGAGCCAGAAGTGAGACAATAAGCTTGTCAAGATTATCCATGATTTGGAATCTCGATTGGACCCAGAAAAGGATAAAGGATTCGAGGTCGATCAAGAGGGTTGGCTTCTGAAGCAAGGACGACTAGTTGTTCCCGATATAGATGAATTGAGAGATGAAGTTCTGAAGGAAAGTCAGCACTCGAAGTTGATATTCATCCAGGTGGAAATAAGATGTACGGAGATATGAAGAGAACCTATTACTGGGAAGGTATAAAGAAAGATGTTGGAAATTTTATTTCCAAATGTATGAACTGCCAGTTGGTAAAAGCCGAACATAAGAAGCCAGGAGGATTGCTTCAGCCATTAGAGGTTCCTACATGGAAGTGGGAGCAAATATCGATGGATTTTATCGATGGGCTACCTAGGACCGGAGCAGGAAATGAAGGGATTTGGGTTATAGTATATCGATTGACTAAGAGTGCAAGATTCATTCCTGTTTGATCAACTAGGACTGCATCGAAATTGGCTGAGTTGTATGTTAAGTGGATAGTTCGATTCCATGGTATTCCGAAAAGTATAGTGAGCGATCGAGACCCATTGTTCACTAGTGGATTTTGGAAGAGCTTCCAGAAAGTTTTGGGAACCGAGCAGTGTTTGAATACAGCTTATCACCCCCAAACAGATGGTCAGACAGAGAGAGTCAACCGAGTTTTGGAATCCTCAGAGCATGTGTTTTGGACTTCGGAGGATCATGGGAAGATTACCTTCATTTGGTGGAGTTTTCATATAATAACAGTTTTCAGACAAGTATTGGTATGGCACCATATGAGGCATTGTATGGAAGACCGTGTAACTCTCTGACATGTTGGTTGGAAACAGGAGAAAAGTTGATACTTGGGCCAGAAATGACTCGACATACTTCTGATTGTATAGAGATCATTCGGCGACGAATGAAGGCAGCCCAAGACCGTCAGAAAAGTTATGCTGATAGGCGTCGTAAGGATCTGGAATTCGACGTAGGAGATATGGTTTTTGTGAAGATTTCTCCGCTGAAGAATGTTATTCAATTCGGGAAGAAAGGAAAGTTGACTCCGAGATTTATTGGACCATACCCGATCGTCGAGCGAATTGGAAAGCTCGCTTATAAGTTGGAGTTACCAGAAAAGATGTCGGGTGTGCACAATGTTTTTCACGTATCGTATCTACGGAGGTATGTGCACGACCCAAATATAGTGGTTTCTGCTGATAGCTACGAAGATTTAGAAGTTGATCCAGTTATTAGAAGACCTCGTAAGCCACTTCGTGTTGTGGGAACCGACACGAAACAGCTTAGGAGGAAGGTAGTCAAGTTGCTCAAGGTACAATGGAGTGATGATGCTAACGACTGTACATGGGAGGAGGAAGAGAGGATGAAGGCAGCTCATCCTGGACACTTCGAGGTATGGCCCTAAGGCGTCGTGACATCTCATGAATTTGTAACTTGTTCTAGTCTTAGAATGCTGCGTGCTAGGTTAGTAATTGGATGCATGGTTTGTTGATTGCTATGGATGGTAGGCATGCAGAATAGTTTTGATTGCTCTTCTTGTTTGGAATTTCGGGGGCGAAATTCCTTAGGGGGAGAGAATGTAACGACCCGTATTTTTACGGATCGAAAGATCATAGAACTTTTGTTATTAGATTTTTTTTAGTGTTGACTTATCATTCAGAATTTAAGTCGATTGGAGCTTAAGTCGTGAAGAGATGAGTCGTGTAGGAGATAAGTCGGTTGTACGACTTAAGGTATGACCGATTTAAGGAGAGGCCGACTCATAGAGGATGCCGATAGTCATGTCGTATTGTTGTCCAGAGTTGAGTCGTATGGAGGCATGAGTCGTGACCGACTTATAGGAGTTATCGGCTTAAGGGTGGCTGCCGAGTTAAAGATTCACCGACCTATAGATTTGAGCGACTCATAGGTAGTGACCGACTTAGGGTAGTAACCGACTCAAGTGAATCGGCGACTTAAGGTAGTTAGCGGGTTAGAACGCCACAGGTTAACGACTTAAGGTTTAGGCGACCTAAGGGTTGGTGATATAGGAGATAGGTCGGATTGGACGAGTTACCGACCTAAGGAGAGTAGGTCGTTTGGGACGACTTGGTGAATAGCTTAGGTCGGCTGTGCCGAGTTGTAGGTTAGGTCGTTAGACGACTTATATGTGTTGATTCGTTGGGTCGGCACTTGAGTTAGGTCGGTAGGTCGTGTGATTTCTTAGGTCGTAGGTCGGGGCAGTTGGGTCGGCGACGACTTAAGGGGGGACGACTCATGGGGATTTCAGCCTATAAATAGAGGGGTTTGGTTCACTTTTGGCACCGGATTTTGAAGCGACGAATTGCTGCCATTTTGAGAGCTCGACTACAACACTTCTTCACTTATTTTCTCCACTTTAATCTTGTGATTCCTTCCATCTAGATTGAAGATCAAATCGAAGATCCAAGAGCCAAAGTTAGAGATCTTCATCCATCGAAGAAAGATTTCATCGTTTGAAGCGGAGCTTTGAAGGATCAAGCTTGATTCTTTGCTGTCCAGATCTGAAGTTAGTTGTTTTTGAGGTGTTTTGGTGATTCGGTGAGTGGTGGTTATCTCTCACACGGACCCAAAGGAGTATATTGGATCGGTGGTTTGGTTATGTGTTAAAGAGAGTGATTTCATGCATTTTTCTTAAGTCTGCATGTAGATCTATTGTTCATGATGATTTGACATCTATCTTACTACATGTTCACTTATGCAAGTTCATTCATCAAGTTGCAGAGATATTGTTCGTAATTCATGCTTGTTAGAATGCATGTTAGATTTGGACTCTTTATTTACGAAATTGCCATTATTGTTGTAATTGTTTATTTGGATCTTGTTTGAATGATTGTTTACTTGGATTAATGTTTGATTTGATGGATTAGTTGATTGATAACTTGATTTGGACAAGTTGGTCAAAGATGATTCAAAAGCTAAGTGGAAAGGCTCTTGAATAAGGAAAGCTGCTTGTGGCATATGAAGCGGATGTTGAAGCCCATATGGATAGATATGATGATGATGACGAGATGGGACTTTGCTATGATACGATGAAGCAAAGCATGATGTGAGAAAGCCTTGGTTTAATCCAGACGGGATCATCCCAAGCATGTTGATAACTCGGTGATGTGGTCCGGGTTTGTGGATAATGGTTAGCTTGAGAGGTGCTTGAGCTGGTATGGGAATAGTCGTCGAGGAGGATGACTAGAAGGCTGAGATTTCATCATTGTTGAAGGTTCTAGCATGCTCAAAACAAGAGTACGTTGGGACGGGTCATGATGACGTTCCAGGCACGGGTCACAATGACGTGCTAGTACTCTGGGCAGATGCGATAGTCCTAGGCACGGGTCACGACGACGTGCGGAGCTATGTCTAGAACCGGGGTTACCATTAGCCCTTGGCAGGCGGTCATTCAACTAACGGGGAAATCAAGGCAATGATAACAGTGATAGCCAGAGTCATGGACGTTTGGTTGTATCGTCACTTGGGTCAAGAGCGATGTTTTCAGGGTGCTTATCTGATCTTGGTTTTGGCCTCAGGGGTTTGCACTTGGAAAACACCGACCTTGACTCGAGTGATAATTACTTTGCTTTGAAAATCTGAATTGCTATGTTTACTTCTGCTCAGTGTGTCTTGGGGCTATCACTGTAGGAAGAAGTGGAGTGGGATGGTTGGGTTCCTATTCCTTTTACCCTTTATGCTCTTTTGGTAGGTTTGATAGTTGATTTACTGCTCACTAAGACTTTTGTCTGACTCAATGTTTTATGTTTAACTCTTATAACCTTGGGCTGTTCATCCATGTTGGGATGGGCAGACTAGGTAGCAGGTGACAGGTGCTGTTCATAGTAGCCAACGCTGTTGATGACGAGGACGAGCTGGAGGCTTTTGCATATTATTTTCTTACTATATGTACAGGGTGTTCCGCTGTTTGTATATTCTCTGAGCGATATGTAGTGAGGCTAGATGTATTGACTTTGCTGATTGCTGTATCAAACTATTATGAGTTTATATGATGAGATTCTGTTCTATGGAGCTTCACTATGTATATTTTCTATTGTATTTTGTCCATGCGCTGTGAGTAATACGATAGAAGTTATTGTTTTACCTTACCCTGATGATCGTCCATGGCGGCCTGGCACACTTTCCAGCACACTATTTCCTCGTTTAGTGCAGGAGTCATGGGCAGTCGTCACATACGGCACTGTTTTGCCATTTCGGACTGATGTTGCACCTTGCACCGTGGATGTTGCACCATGTAGATATCGATTATTTGAACGGCCATAACTTCTGGCTCATTTAGAGTTACGGGAGCCATAACCTGTCAAAACGAAGGCCTCGATGAGTTCTACGGCTTTGACAGCTTTCAGCCGTCAACGGATAGATTAATGCCCAAAAAGGACAACCCGAATCTCAATCAGGTATCGTAAGTTTTTTACCCTTCGTTTTTCCGACACGTGGATTTTTGCGGTAAAATGGGATTACGGTGGCTCGTCTTCGATTAACCATCGCTAGAGAGTGATGCACCACGGTACTGTTCCGTCTCAAATCCAAGCACGCATTTCTAAAATTCGTACGGCACTGTTTCGCTATTTCGTACGGATGTTGCACCTTGCACCGTGGATGTTGCACCCTGTAGATATCGATTATTCAGACGGCCATAACTTCTAGCTCGTTTAGAGTTACGGGAGCCATAACCTATCAAAACGAAGGCCTCGATGATTTCTACGGCTTCTACAGCTTTCAGCCGTCAACGGATAGATTAATGCCCAAAAAGGACAACCCGAATCTCAATCGGGCCACGTAAATTTTTTACCCTTCCTTTTTTCGACACGTGGATGTTTACGGTAAAACGGGATTACCGTGGCTCGTCTTCGATTTACCATCGCGGGAGAGTGGTGCACCATGGTACTGTTCCGTTTCAAATCCATGCACGCATTTCTAAAAGTCGTACGGCACTATTTCGCCATTTCGGACGGATGTTGCACCTTGCACCGTGGATGTTGCACCCTGTAGATATCGATTATTCGGACGACCATAACTTTTGGCTCGTTTAGAGTTACGGGAGCCATAACCTGTCATAACGAAGGCCTCGATGAGTTCTACGTCTTTGACAGCTCTCAGCCGTCAACGGATGGATTAATGCCCAAAAAGGACAACCCGAATCTCAATCGGGTCACGTAAGTTTTTTACCCTTCGTTTTTTTGACACGTGGATTTTTACGGTAAAACCGGATTACCGTGGCTCGTCTTCGATTCACCATCGCTGGAGAGTGGTGCACCATGGTACTGTTCCATCTCAAATCCAAGCACGCATTTCTAAAATTCGTACAGCACTGTTTCTCCATTTCGGACTGATGTTGCACCTTGCACCGTGGATGTTGCACCATGTAGATATCGATTATTTGAACGGCCATAACTTCTGGCTCGTTTAGAGCTACGGGAGCCATAACCTGTCAAAACGAAGGCCTCGATAAGTTTTACGGCTTTGACAGCTTTCAGCCATCAACATATAGATTAATGCCCAAAAAGGACAACCCGAATCTCAATCGGGTCTCGTAAGTTTCTTACCCTTCGTTTTTTCGACACGTGGATTTTTACGGTAAAACCGGATTACCGTGGCTCGTCTTCAATTCACCATCGCTGGAGAGTGGTGCACCATGGTACTGTTCCGTCTCAAATCCAAGCACGCATTTCTAAAATTCGTACGGCACTGTTTCGCCATTTCGGTCGGATGTTGCACCGTGGATGTTGCACCCTGTAGATATCGATTATTCGGACGGCCATAACTTTTGGCTCGTTAAGAGTTACAGGAGCCATAACCTGTCATAATGAAGGCCTCGATGAGTTCTACCGCTTTGACGGCTCTCAGCCGTCAACGGATAGATTAATGCCCAAAAAGGACAACCCGAATCTCTATTGGGTCTCGCAAGTTTTTTACCCTTCGTTTTTTCGACACGTGGATTTTTACGGTAAAACTGGATTACCGTGGCTCGTCTTCGATTTACCATCGCTGAAGAGTTGTGCACCATGGTACTGTTCCATTTCAAATCCATGCACGCATTTCTAAAATTCGTACGGCACTGTTTCGCCATTTCGGACGGATGTTGCACCTTGCACCGTGGATGTTGCACCCTGTAGATATCGATTATTCGGACGGCCATAATTTCTAGCTCGTTTAGAGTTACGGGAGCCATAACCTGTCATAACAAAGATCTCGATGAGTTCTACGGTGTTGACAGCTCTTAGCCGTCAACGGATAAATTAATGCCCAAAAAGGACAGCCCTAATCTCAATCGGGTCTCGCAAGTTTTTTACCCTTCGTTTTTCCGACACGTGGATTTTTACGATAAAACGAGATTACCGTGGCTCGTCTTCGATTCACCATCGCTGGAGAGTGGTGCACCATGGTACTGTTTCGTTTCAAATCCACGCATGCATTTCTAAAATTCGTACGGCACTGTTTCGCCATTTCGGACGGATGTTACACCTTGCACCGTGGATGTTACACCCTGTAGATATCGATTAACGGACGGCCATAACTTCTGGCTCGTTTAGAGTTACAGGAGCCATAACTAGTCAAAACGAAGGCCTCGATTAGTTCTATGGCTTTAACCACTTTCAGCCGTCAACGGATATATTAATGCCCAAAACGGACAACCCGGATCTCTATCGGGTCACGTAAGTTTTTTACCCTTCGTTTTTTCGACACGTGGATTTTTACGGTAAAACGGGATTACCGTGGCTCGTCTTCGATTCACCATCGCTAGAGAGTGGTGCACCATGGTACTGTTCCGTCTCAAATCCAAGCACGCATTTCTAAAATTCGTACGGCACTGTTTCGCCATTTCGGACTGATGTTGCACCTTGCACCGTGGATGTTGCACCATGTAGATATCGATTATTTGAATGGCCATAACTTCTGGCTCGTTTAGAGTTACGAGAGCCATAACCTGTCAAAACGAAGGCCTCGATGATTTCTAAAGCTTTAACAGCTTTCAGCCGTCAACGGATAGATTAATGCCCAAAAAGGACAACCCGAATCTAAATTGGGTCTATTAAGTTTTTTACCCTTCGTTTTTTCGACACGTGGATTTTTACGGTAAAACGGGATTACCGTGGCTCGTCTTCGATTAACCATCGCTAGAGAGTGGTGCACCATTTACTGTTACGTCTCAAATCCAAGCACGCATTTTTAAAATTCATACGGCACTGTTTCGCCATTTCGGACGGATGTTGCACCTTGCACCGTGGATGTTGCGCCCTGTAGATATCGATTATTCGGACGGCCATAACTTCTGGCTCGTTTAGAGTTACGGAAGCCATAACCTGTCATAACGAAGGCCTCAATGAGTTCTACGGCTTTGACAGCTCTCAGCTGTCAACGGATAGATTAATGCCCAAAAAGGACAACCCGAATCTCAATCGGGTCTCGCAAGTTCTTTACCCTTCGTTTTTTCTACACATGGATTTTTACGGTAAAACGGGATTACCGTGGCTCGTCTTCGATTCACCATTGCTGGAGAGTGGTGCACCATGGTACTGTTCCGTTTCAAATCCATGCACGCATTTCTAAAAGTCGTACGACACTGTTTCGCCATTTCGGACGGATATTGCACCTTGCACCGTGGATGTTGCACCCTGTAGATATCGATTATTCGGACGGCCATAACTTCTGGCTCGTTTAGAGTTACGGGAGCCATAACCTGTCATAATGAAGGTCTCGACGAGTTCTACGGCTTTGATAGCTCTCAGCCGTCAACGGGTAGATTAATGCCTTAAAAGGACAACCCGAATCTCAATCGGGTCTCGCAAGTTTTTTACCCTTCGTTTTTTCGACACGTGGATTTTTACGGCAAAACAGGATTACCATGGCTCGTCTTCGATTCACCATCGCTGGAGAGTGGTGCACCATGGTACTGTTCCGTTTCAAATCCATGCACGCAATTCTAAAAGTCGTACGGCACTGTTTCGCCATTTCGGACGGATGTTGCACCTTGCACCATGGATGTTGCACCCTGTAGATATCGATTATTCGGACGGCCATAACTTCTGGCTCGTTTAGAGTTACGGGAGCCATAACCAGTCAAAACGAAGGCCTCGATGAGTTCTACGGCTTTGACCACTTTCAGCCATCAACGGATATATTAATGCCCAAAAAGGACAACCCGAATCTCAATCGGGTCACGCAAGTTTTTTACCCTTCGTTTTTTCGACACGTGGATTTTTACGGTAAAACGGGATTACCTGGCTCGTCTTCGATTCACCATCGCTGGAGAGTGGTGCACCATGGTACTGTTCCGTCTCAAATCCAAGCACGCATTTCTAAAATTCGTACGGCACTGTTTCGCCATTTCGAACTGATGTTGCACCTTGCACCGTGGATGTTGCACCATGTAGATATCGATTATTTGAATGACCATAACTTCTGGCTCGTATAGAGTTACGGGAGCCATAACCTGTCAAAACGAAGGCCTCGATGAGTTCTACGGCTTTGACAGCTTTCAGTTGTCAACAGATAGATTAATGCCAAAAACGGACAACCCGAATCTCAATCGGGTCTCGTAAGTTTTTTACCCTTCGTTTTTTCGACACGTGGATTTTTACGGCAAAACGAGATTACCATGGCTCGTCTTCAATTAACCATCGTTGGAGAGTGGTGCACCATGGTACTGTTCCTTCTCAAATCCAAGCACGCATTTCTAAAATTCGTACGGCACTGTTTCGCCATTTCGGACGGATGTTGCACCTTGCACCGTGGATGTTGCACCCTGTAGATATCGATTATTCGGACGGCCATAACTTCTGGCTCGTTTAGAGTTACGGGAGCCATAACCTGTCATAACGAAGGCCTCGACGAGTTCTACGGCTTTGACAGCTCTCAACCGTCAACGGATAGATTAATGCCCAAAAAGGACAACCCGAATCTCAATCGGGTCTCGCATGTTTTTTACCCTTCGTTTTTTCGACACGTGGATTTTTACGGTAAAACGGGATTACCGTGGCTCATCTTCGATTCACCATCGCTGGAGAGTGGTGCACCATGGTACTGTTCCGTTTCAAATCCATGCACGCATTTCTAAAAGTCGTACGGCACTGTTTCTCCATTTCGGGCGGATGTTGCACCTTGCACCGTGGATGTTGCACCCTGTAGATATCGATTATTCGGACGGCCATAACTTCTGGCTCGTTTAGAGTTACGGGAGCCATAACCAGTCAAAACGAAGGCCTCAATGAGTTCTACGGCTTTGATAGCTTTCAGCTGTCAACGGATATATTATTGCCCAAAAAGGACAACCCGAATCTCAATCGGGTCACGTAAGTTTTTTACCCTTCCTTTTTTCGACACGTGGATTTTTACGGTAAAACGGGATTACCGTCGCTCGTCTTCGATTCACCATCGCTGTAGAGTGGTGCACCATGGTACTGTTCCGTCTCAAATCCAAGCACGTATTTCTAAAACTCGTACAACACTGTTTCGCCATTTCGGACTGATGTTGCACCTTGCACCGTGGATGTTGCACCATGTAGATATCGATTATTTGAACGGCCATAACTTCTGGCTCATTTAGAGTTACGGGAGCCATAACCTATCAAAACGAAGGCCTCGATGTGTTCTACGGCCTTGACCGCTTTAAGCCGTCAACGGATAGATTAATGCCCATAAAGGGCAACCCGAATCTCTATCGGGTCTCGTAAGTTTTTTACCCTTCGTTTTTTCGACACGTGGATTTTTACGGTAAAACGGGATTATCGTGGCTCATCTTCGATTAACCATCACTGGAGAGCGGTGCACCATGGTGCTGTTCCGTCTCAAATCCAAGCACGCATTTCTAAAATTCGTACGACACTGTTTCGCCATTTCGGATGGATGTTGCACCTTGCACCGTGGATGTTGCACCCTATACATATCGATTATTCGGACGGCCATAACTTCTGGCTCGTTTAGAGTTACGGAAGGCATAACCTGTCATAACGTAGGCCTCGATGAGTTCTCCGGCTTTGACAGCTCTCAGCCGTCAACGGATATATTAATGCCCAAAAAGGACAACCCGAATCTCAATCGGGTCTCGCAAGTTTTTTACCCTTCGTTTTTTCGACACGTGGATTTTTACGGTAAAACGGGATTACCGTGGCTCGTCTTCGATTCACCATCGCTGGAGAGTGGTGCACCATGGTACTGTTTCATTTCAAATCCATACACGCATTTCTAAAAGTCGTACGACACTGTTTCGCCATTTCGGACGGATGTTGCACCTTGCACCGTGGATGTTGCACCCTGTAGATATCGATTATTCGGACGGCCATAACTTCTGGCTCGTTTAGAGTTACGAGAGCCATAACCAGTCAAAAAGAAGGCCTCGATGAGTTCTACGGCTTTGACGGCTTTTAACCGTCAACGGATATATTAATGCCCAAAAAGGACAACCCGAATCTCAATCAGGTCATGTAAGTTTTTTACCCTTCGTTTTTTCGACACGTGGATTTTTACGGTAAAACGGGATTACCGTGGCTCGTCTTCTATTCACCATCGCTGGAGAGTAGTGCACCATGGTACTGTTCCATTTCAAATCCATGCACGCATTTCTAAAAGTGGTACGACACTGTTTCGTCATTTCGGACGGATGTTGCACCTTGCACCATTGATGTTGCACCCTGTAGATAACGATTATTCGGACAACCGTACTCGTTTAGAGTTACGGGAGCCATAACCTGTGATAACGAAGGCCTCCATGAGTTCTACGGATTTGACAGCTCTCAGCCGTCAACGGATAGATTAATGCCCAAAAAGGACAACCCGAATCTCAATCGGGTCTCGCAAGTGTTTTACCCTTCGTTTTTTCGACACGTGGATTTTTACGGTAAAACGGGATTACCGTGGCTCGTCTTCGATTCACCATCACTGGAGAGTGGTGCGCCATGGTACTATTTCGTCTCAAATCCTTGCACGCATTTCTAAAAGTCGTACGGCACTGTTTTGCCATTTCGGACGGATGTTGCACCTTGCACCGTGGATGTTGCACCCTGTAGATATCGATTATTCGGACGGCCATAACTTCTGGCTCGTTTAGAGTTACGGGAGCCATAACCAGTCAAAACGAAGGCCTTGATGAGTTCTACAGCTTTGACTTCTTTCAGCCGTCAACGGATATACTAATGCCCAAAAAGGACAACCCGAATCGCAATCGGGTCACGTAAGTTTTTTACCCTTCGTTTTTTCGACACGTGGATTTTTACGGTAAAACGGGATTACCGTGGCTCATCTTCGATTCACCATCGCTGGAGAGTGGTGCACCATGGTACTGTTCTGTTTCAAATCCAAGTACGCATTTCTAAAAGTCGTACGGCACTGTTTCGCCATTTCGGACGGATGTTGCACCTTGCACCGTGGATGTTGCACCCTGTAGATATCGATTATTCGGACGGCCATAACATCTGCCTCGTTTAGGGTTACGGGGGCCATAACTTGTCATAACGAAGGCCGCGATGAGTTCTACGTCTTTGACAGCTCTCAGCCGTCAACAGATAGATTAATGCCCAAAAAGGACAACCCGAATCTCAATCGGGTCTCGCAAGTTTTTTAACCTTCGTTTTTCGACACGTGGATTTTTACGGTAAAATGGGATTACCGTGGCTCGTCTTCGATTCACCATCGCTGGAGAGTGGTGCACCATGGTACTGTTCCATCTCAAATCCAAGCTCGCATTTCTAAATTTCGTACGGCACTGTTTCGCCATTTCGGACGGATGTTGCACCTTGCACCGTGGATGTTGCACCCTGTAGACATCGATTATTCGGACGGCCATAACTTCTAGCTCGTTTAGAGTTATGGGAGCCATAGCCTGTCATAACGAAGGCCTCGATGAGTTCTACGGCTTTGACAGCTCTCAGCCGTCAATGGATAGATTAATGCCCAAAAAGGACAACCCGAATCTTAATCGGGTCTCGCAAGTTTTTTACCCTACGTTTTTTCGACACGTGGATTTTTACGGTAAAACGGGATTACCGTGGCTCGTCTTCGATTCACCATCGCTGGAGAGTGGTGCACCATGGTACTGTCCTATTTCAAATCCATGCACGCATTTCTAAAAGTCGTACGGCACTGTTTCGCCATTTCGGACGGATGTTGCACCTTGCACCGTGGATGTTGCACCCTGTACATATCGATTATTCGAACGACCATAACTTCTGGCTCGTTTAGAGTTACGGGAGCCATAACCTGTCATAACGAAGGCCTCGATGAGTTCTGCGGCTTTGACAGCTCCCAGCCGTAAACCGATAGATTAACGCCCAAAAAGGACAACCCGAATCTCAATCGGGTCTTGCAAGTTTTTTACCCTTCGTTTTTTCGTCACGTGGATTTTCACGGTAAAACGGGATTACCGTGGCTCATCTTCGATTCACCATCGCTGGAGAGTGGTGCACCATGGTACTGTTTCGTTTCAAATCCATACACGCATTTCTAAAAGTCGTACGGCACTGTTTCGCCATTTCAGACGGATGTTGCACCTTGCACCGTGGATGTTGCACCCTGTAGATATCGATTATTCGGACGGCCATAACTTCTATCTCATTTAAAGTTACGGGATCCATAACCAGTCAAAACGAAGGCCTCGATGAGTTCTACGGCTTTGACAGCTTTCAACCATCAACGGATAGATTAATGCTCAAAAAGGACAACCCGAATCTCAATCGGGTCTCGCAATTTTTTACCCTTCGTTTTTTTGACACGTGGATTTTTACGGTAAAACGGGATTACCGTGGCTCGTCTTCGATTCACCATCGCTGGAGAGTGGTGCACCATTGTACTATTCCGTTTCAAATCCATGCATGCATTTCTAAAAGTCGTACGACACTGTTTCGCCATTTCGGATGGAAGTTGCACCTTGCACCGTGGACGTTGCACCCTGTAGATATCGATTATTCGTACGGCCATAACTTCTTGCTCATTTAGAGTTACGAGAGCCATAACCTGTCAAAACGAATGCCTCGATGAGTTCTACGGCTTCGACAGATTTCAGCCATCAATGAATAGATTAATGCCTAAAAAGGACAACCCGAATCTCAAACGGGTCACATAAGTGTTTTACCCTTCGTTTTTTCGACACATGGATTTTTACGGTAAAACGGGATTACCATGGCTCGTCTTCGATTCACCATCGCTGGAGAGTGGTGCACCGTGGTACTGTTCCGTTTCAAATCCATGCATGCATTTCTAAAAGTCGTACGACACTGTTTCGCCATTTCGGACGGATGTTGCACCTTGCACCGTGGATGTTGCACCCTATAGCCATCGATTATTCGGACGGCCATAACTTCTGGCTCGTTTAGAGTTACGGGAGCCATGACCTATCAAAACGAAGGCCTCGATGAGTTCTACGGCTTTGATAGCTCTCAGCCGTCAACGTATAGATTAATGCCCAAAAAGGACAACTCGAATCTCAATCGGGTCTCGCAAGTTTTTACCCTTCGTTTTTTCGACACGTGGATTTTTACGTTAAAACGGGATTACCGTGGCTCGTCTTCGATTCACCATCGCTGGAGAGTGGTGCACCATGGTACTGTTTCGTTTCAAATCCATACACACATTTCTAAAAGTCGTACGGCACTGTTTCGCCATTTCGGACGGATGTTGCACCTTGCACCGTGGATGTTGCACCCTGTAGATATCGATTATTCGGACGGCCATAACTTCTAGCTCGTTTAGAGTTACGGGAGCCATAACCTGTCATAACGAAGGTCTCGATGAGTTCTACGAGTTTGACAGCTCTCAGTCGTCAACGGATAGATTAGTGCCCAAAAAGGACAACCCGAATCTCAATCGGGTCTCGCAAGTTTTTTACTCTTCGTTTTTTCGACACGTGGATTTTTACGGTAAAACGGGATTATCGTGGCTCGTCTTCGATTCACCATCGCTGGAGAGTGGTGCACCATGGTACTGTTCCATCTCAAATCCAAGCTCGCATTTCTAAATTTCGTACGGCACTGTTACGCCATTTCGGACGGATGTTGCAGCTTGCACCGTGCATGTTGCACCCTGTAGATATCGATTATTCGGACGGCCATAACTTCTAGCTCGTTTAGAGTTATGGGAGCCATAGCCTGTCATAACGAAGGCCTCGATGAGTTCTACGGCTTTGACAGCTCTCAGCCGTCAATGGATAGATTAATGCCCAAAAAGGACAACCCGAATCTTAATCGGGTCTCGCAAGTTTTTTACCCTACGTTTTTTCGACACGTGGATTTTTACGGTAAAACGGGATTACCGTGGCTCGTCTTCGATTCACCATCGCTGGAGAGTGGTGCACCATGGTACTGTCCTATTTCAAATCCATGCATGCATTTCTAAAAGTCGTACGGCACTGTTTCGCCATTTCGGACGGATGTTGCACCTTGCACCGTGGATGTTGCACCCTGTACATATCGATTATTCGAACGACCATAACTTCTGGCTCGTTTAGAGTTACGGGAGCCATAACCTGTCATAACGAAGGCCTCGATGAGTTCTGCGGCTTTGACAGCTCTCAGCCGTAAACCGATAGATTAACGCCCAAAAAGGACAACCCGAATCTCAATCGGGTCTTGCAAGTTTTTTACCCTTCGTTTTTTCGTCACGTGGATTTTCACGGTAAAACGGGATTACCGTGGCTCATCTTCGATTCACCATCGCTGGAGAGTGGTGCACCATGGTACTGTTTCGTTTCAAATCCATACACGCATTTCTAAAAGTCGTACGGCACTGTTTCGCCATTTCGGACGGATGTTGCACCTTGCACCGTGGATGTTGCACCCTGTAGATATCGATTATTCGGACGGCCATAACTTCTGTCTCATTTAGAGTTACGGGATCCATAACCAGTCAAAACGAAGGCCTCGATGAGTTCTACGGCTTTGACAGCTTTCAACCATCAACGGATAGATTAATGCTCAAAAAGGACAACCCGAATCTCAATCGGGTCTCGCAATTTTTTACCCTTCGTTTTTTTGACACGTGGATTTTTACGGTAAAACGGGATTACCGTGGCTCGTCTTCGATTCACCATCGCTGGAGAGTGGTGCACCATTGTACTATTCCGTTTCAAATCCATGCATGCATTTCTAAAAGTCGTACGACACTGTTTCGCCATTTCGGATGGAAGTTGCACCTTGCACCGTGGACGTTGCACCATGTAGATATCGATTATTCGTACGGCCATAACTTTTTGCTCATTTAGAGTTACGAGAGCCATAACCTGTCAAAACGAATGCCTCGATGAGTTCTACGGCTTCGACAGATTTCAGCCATCAATGAATAGATTAATGCCTAAAAAGGACAACCCGAATCTCAAACGGGTCACATAAGTGTTTTACCCTTCGTTTTTTCGACACGTGGATTTTTACGGTAAAACGGGATTACCATGGCTCGTCTTCGATTCACCATCGCTGGAGAGTGGTGCACCGTGGTACTGTTCCGTTTCAAATCCATGCATGCATTTCTAAAAGTTGTACGACACTGTTTCGCCATTTCGGACGGATGTTGCACCTTGCACCGTGGATGTTGCACCCTGTAGATATCGATTATTCGTACGGCCATAACTTTTGGCTCGTTTAGAGTTACGGGAGCCATAACCTGTCATAGCAAAGGCCTCGATGTGTTCTACGGCTTTGACAGCTCTCAGCCGTCAACGGATAGATTAATGCCAAAAAAGGACAACCCGAATCTCAATTGGGTCTCGCAAGTTTTTTACCCTTTGTTTTTTCGACACGTGGATTTTTACTGTAGAACGGGATTACCGTGGCTCCTCTTCGATGCACCATCGTTGGAGAGTGGTGCACCATGGTACTGTTTCGTTTCAAATTCATACACGCATTTCTAAAAGTCGTACGGCACTGTTTCGCCATTTCGGACGGATTTTGCACCTTGCACCGTGGATGTTGCACCCTGTAGATATCGATTATTCGGACGGCCATAACTTCTGGCTCGTTTAGAGTTACGGGAGCCATAACCTGTCATAACGAAGGTCTCGATGAGTTCTACGGGTTTGACAGCTCTCAGCCGTCAACGGATAGATTAGTGCCCAAAAAGGACAACCCGAATCTCAATCGGGTCTCGCAAGTTTTTTACTCTTCGTTTTTTCGACACGTGGATTTTTACGGTAAAACGGGATTATCGTGGCTCGTCTTCGATTCACCATCGCTGGAGAGTGGTGCACCAAGGTACTGTTTCGTTTCAAATCCATGCACGCATTTCTAAAAGTCGTACGGCACTGTTTCGCCATTTCGGACGGATGTTGCACCTTGCACCGTGGATGTTGTACCCTGTAGATATCGATTATTCGGACGGCCATAACTTCTGGCTCGTTTAGAGTTACGGGAGCCATAACCAGTCAAAACGAAGGCCTCGATGAGTTCTACGACTCTAACCGCTTTCATCCATCAACGGATACATTAATGCACAAAAAGGACAACCCGAATCTCAATCGGGTCACGTAAGTTTTTTACCCTTCGTTTTTTCGACACGTGGATTTTTACGGTAAAACGGGATTACCGTGGCTCGTCTTCGATTCACCATCGCTGAAGAATGGTGCACCATGGTACTGTTCCATCTCAAATCCAAGCACGCATTTCTAAAATTCGTACGGCACTGTTTCGCCATTTCGGACTGATGTTGCACCTTGCACCGTGGATGTTGCACCATGTAGATATTGATTATTTGAATGACCATAACTTCTGGGTCGTTTAGAGTTACGGGAGCCATAAACTGTCAAAACAAAGGCGTCGATGAGTTATACGGCTTTGACAGCTTTCTATCGTCAACGGATAGAATGTTGCTCGAAAAGGACAACCCGAATCTCAATCGGGGCTCGTAAATTTTTTGCCCTTCGTTTTTTCGACACGTGGATTTTTACGGCAAAACGGGATTACCGTGGCTCGTCTTCGATTAACCATCGCTGGAGGGTGGTGCACCATGGTACTATTCCGTCTCAAATCCAAGCACGCATTTCTAAAATTCGTACGGCACTGTTTCGCCATTTCGGACGGATGTTGCACCTTGCACCGTTGATGTTGCACCCTGTAGATATCGATTATTCGGACGGCCATAAATTCTGGCTCGTTTAGAGTTACGGGAGCCATAACCTGTCATAACGAAGGCCTCGATGAGTTCTACGGCTTTGACAGCTCTCAGCTGTCAACGGATAGATTAATGCCCAAAAAGGACGACCCGAATCTCAATCGGGTCTCGCAAGTTTTTTACCCATAGTTTTTTCGACACGTGGATTTTTACTGTAAAACGGGATTACCGTGGCTCGTCTTCGATTATCGCTGGAGAGTGGTGCAGCATGGTACTGTTCCGTTTCAAATCCATGCACGCATTCTAAAAGTAGTACGGCACTGTTTCGTCATTTCGGACGGATGTTGCACCTTGCACCGTGGATGTTGCACCCTGTAGATATCGATTATTCGGACGGCCATAACTTTTGGCTCGTTTAGAGTTACGGGAGCCATAACCAGTCAAAACGAAGGGCTCAATGAGTTCTAGGGCTTTGACAGCTTTCAGCCATCAACGGATATATTAATGCCCAAAAAGGACAACTGAATCTTAATCGGGTCACGTAAGTTTTTTACCCTTCGTTTTTTCGACACGTGGATTTTTAAGGTAAAACGGGATTACCATGGCTCTTCGATTCACCATCGCTGGAGAGTGGTGCACCATGGTACTGTTCCATCTCAAATCCATGCACGCATTTCTAAAATTCGTACGGCACTGTTTCACCATTTCGGACTGATGTTGCACCTTGCGCCGTGGATGTTGCACCATGTAGATATCGATTATTTGAACGGCCATAACTTCTGGCACGTTTCGAGTTACGGGAGCCATAACCTGTCAAAACGAAGGCCTTGATGTGTTCTACGGCGTTGACAGCTTTCAGCCGTCAACGGATAGATTAATGCCCATAAAGGACAACCCGAATCTCAATCGGGTCACGTAGGTTTTTTACCCTTCGTTATTTCGACACGTGGATTTTTACGGTAAAACGGGATTACCGTGGCTCGTCTTCGATTCACCATCGCTGGAGAGTGGTGCACCGTGGTACTGTTCCGTTTCAAATCCATGCATGCATTTCTAAAAGTCGTACGACACTGTTTCGCCATTTCGGACGGATGTTGCACCTTGCACCGTGGATGTTGCACCCTATAGCTATCGATTATTCGGACGGCCATAACTTCTGGCTCGTTTAGAGTTACGGGAGCCATGACCTATCAAAACGAAGGCCTCGATGAGTTCTACGGCTTTGATAGCTCTCAGCCGTCAACGTATAGATTAATGCCCAAAAAGGACAACTCGAATCTCAATCGGGTCTCGCAAGTTTTTACCCTTCGTTTTTTCGACACGTGGATTTTTACGTTAAAACGGGATTACCGTGGCTCGTCTTCGATTCACCATCGCTGGAGAGTGGTGCACCATGGTACTGTTTCGTTTCAAATCCATACACACATTTCTAAAAGTCGTACGGCACTGTTTCGCCATTTGGGACGGATGTTGCACCTTGCACCGTGGATGTTGCACCCTGTAGATATCGATTATTCGGACGGCCATAACTTCTAGCTCGTTTAGAGTTACGGGAGCCATAACCTGTCATAACGAAGGTCTCGATGAGTTCTACGGGTTTGACAGCTCTCAGCCGTCAACGGATAGATTAGTGCCCAAAAAGGACAACCCGAATCTCAATCGGGTCTCGCAAGTTTTTTACTCTTCGTTTTTTCGACACGTGGATTTTTACGGTAAAACGGGATTATCGTGGCTCGTCTTCGATTCACCATCGCTGGAGAGTGGTGCACCATGGTACTGTTCCGTCTCAAATCCAAGCTTGCATTTCTAAAATTCGTACGACACTGTTTCACCATTTCGGACTGATGTTGCACCTTGCGCCGTGGATGTTGCACCATGTAGATATCGATTATTTGAACGGCCATAACTTCTGGCTCGTTTAGAGTTACGGGAGCCATAACCTGTCAAAACGAAGGCCTCGATGAGTTCTACGGCCTCGACACCTTTAAGCCCTCAACAGATAGATTAATGCCCATAAAGGGCAACCCGAATCTCAATCGGGTCTCGTGAGTTTTTTACCCTTCGTTTTTTGGACACGTGGATTTTTACGGTAAAACGGGATTACCGTGGCTCGTCTTCGATTATCGCTGGAGAGTGGTGCAGCATGGTACTGTTCCGTTTCAAATCCATGCACGCATTTCTAAAAGTAGTACGGCACTGTTTCGTCATTTCGGACGGATGTTGCACCTTGCACCGTGGATGTTGCACCCTGTAGATATCGATTATTC
This sequence comes from Allium cepa, assembly GCA_030765085.1. Classification (NCBI taxonomy): domain Eukaryota; kingdom Viridiplantae; phylum Streptophyta; class Magnoliopsida; order Asparagales; family Amaryllidaceae; genus Allium; species Allium cepa. The sequence goes on along the minus strand of CM060941.1, from coordinate 39,249,448 downwards.
GGACGGCCATAACTTTTGCCTCGTTTAGAGTTACGGGAGCCATAACCAGTCAAAACGAAGGGCTCAATGAGTTCTAGGGCTTTGACAGCTTTCAGCCGTCAACGGATATATTAATGCCCAAAAAGGACAACCGAATCTTAATCGGGTCACGTAAGTTTTTTACCCTTCGTTTTTTCGACACGTGGATTTTTAAGGTAAAACGGGATTACCATGGCTCTTCGATTCACCATCGCTGGAGAGTGGTGCACCATGGTACTGTTCCATCTCAAATCCAAGCACGCATTTCTAAAATTCGTACGGCACTGTTTCACCATTTCGGACTGATGTTGCACCTTGCGCCGTGGATGTTGCACCATGTAGATATCGATTATTTGAACGGCCATAACTTCTGGCACGTTTCGAGTTACGGGAGCCATAACCTGTCAAAACGAAGGCCTCGATGTGTTCTACGGTGTTGACAGCTTTCAGCCGTCAACGGATAGATTAATGCCCATAAAGGACAACCCGAATCTCAATCGGGTCTCGTAAGTTTTTTACCCTTCGTTTTTTCGACACGTGGATTTTTACGATAAAACGGGATTACCGTGGCTCGTCTTTGATTAACCATCACTGGAGAGTGGTACACCATGGTGCTGTTCCATCTCAAATCCAAGCACGCATTTCTAAAATTCGTACGGCACTGTTTCGCCATTTCGAGTGGATGTTGCACCTTGCACCGTGGATGTTGTACCCTGTAGATATCGATTATTCGGACGGCCATAACTTCTGACTCGTTTAGAGTTACGGGAACCATAACCTGTCATAACGAAGGCCTCGATGAGTTCTACGGCTTTGACAGCTCTCAACCGTCAACGAATATATTAATGCCCAAAAAGGACAACCCGAATCTCAATCGGGTCTCGCAAGTTTTTTACCCTTCGTTTTTTCGACACGTGGATTTTTACGGTAAAACGTGATTACCGTGGCTCGTCTTCGATTCACCATCGCTGGAGAGTGGTGCACCATGTTACTGTTTCGTTTCAAATCCATACACGCATTTCTAAAAGTCGTACGGCACTGTTTCGCCGTTTCGGACGGATGTTGCACCTTGCACCGTGGATGTTGCACCCTGTAGATATCGATTATTCGGACGGCCATAACTTCTGTCTCGTTTAGAGTTACGAGAGCCATAACTAGTCAAAATGAAGGCCTCGATGAGTTCTACGGCTTTGATAGCTTTCAACCGTCAACGGATATATTAATGCCCAAAAAGGACAACCCGAATCTCAATCGGGTCACGTAAGTTTTTTACCCTTCGTTTTTTCGACACGTGGATTTTTACGGTAAAACGGGATTACCGTGGCTCGTCTTCGATTCACCATCGCTGGAGAGTAGTGCACCATAGTACTGTTCCGTTTCAAATCCGTGCACACATTTCTAAAAGTCGCACGGCACTGCTTCGCCATTTTAGACGGATGTTGCACCTTGCACCGTGGATGCTGCACCCTGTAGATATCGATTATTCGGACGGCCATAACTTCTGGCTCGTTTAGAGTTACGGGAGCCATAACCTATCATAACAAAGGCCTTGATGAGTTCTATGGCTTTGATAGCTCTCAGCCGTCAAGGGATAGATTAATGCCCAAAAAGGACAACCCGAATCTCAATCGGGTCTCGCAAGTTTTTTATCCTTCGTTTTTTCGACACGTGGATTTTTACGGTAAAATGGGATTACCGTGGCTCGTCTTCGATTCACCATCGCTGGAGAGTGGTGCACCATGGTACTGTTTCGTTTCAAATCCATGCACGCATTTCTAAAAGTCGTGCGGCACTGTTTCGCCATTTCGGACGGATGTTGCACCTTGCACCGTGGATGTTGCACCCTGTATGTATCGATTATTCGGACGACCATAACTTCTGGCTCGTTTAGAGTTACAGGAGACATAACCAGTCAAAACGAAGGCCTCGATGAGCTCTACGGCTTTTGCGGCTTTCAGTGGTCAACGGATATATTAATGCCCAAAAAGGACAACCCGAATCTCAATCGGGTCACGTAAGTTTTTTACCCTTCGTTTTTTCGACACGTGGATTTTTACGGTAAAACGGGATTACCGTGGCTCGTATTCGATTCACCATCGCTGTAGAGTGGTTCACTATGGTACTGTTCTGTTTCAAATCCAAGCACGCATTTCTAAAAGTCATACGGCACTGTTTCGCCATTTCGGACGGATGTTGCACCTTGCACCGTGGATGTTGCACCCTGTAGATATCGATTATTCGGACGGCCATAACTTCTGGCTCGTTTAGAGTTACGGGAGACATAACCTGTCATAACGAAGGCCTCGATGAGTTCTACGGCTTTGACAGCTCTCAGCCGTCAATGGATAGATTAATGCCCAAAAGGACAACCCGAATCTCAATCGGGTCTCGCAAGTTTTTTACCCTTCGTTTTTTCGACACGTGGATTTTTACAGTAAAACGGGATTACCGTGGCTCGTCTTCGATTCACCATCGCCGGAGAGTGGTGCACCATGGTACTGTTCCGTCTCAAATCCAAGCTCGCATTTCTAAAATTCGTACGACACTATTTCGCCATTACGGACGGATGTTGCACCTTGCACCGTGGATGTTGCACCCTGTAGATATCGTTTATTCGAACGTCCATAACTTCTGGCTCGTTTAGGATTACGGGAGCAATAACCAGTCAAAACGAAGGCCTCGATGAGTTCTACGGCTTTGACGGCTTTCAGCCGTCAATGGATATATTAATGGCAAAAAGGACAACCCGAATCTCAATCGTGTCATGTAAGTTTTTTACCCTTCGTTTTTTCAACACGTGGATATTTACGGTAAAACGGGATTACCGCGGCTCGTCTTCGATTCACCATCGCTGGAGAGTAGTGCACCATGGTACTGTTCCGTTTCAAATCCATGCATGCATTTCTAAAAGTCATACGGTACTGTTTCGCCATTTCGGACGGATGTTGCACCTTGCACCGTGGATGTTGCACCCTGTAGATATCGATTATTCGGACGGCCATAACTTCTGGCTCGTTTAGAGTTACGGGAGCCATAACCTGTCATAATGAAGGCCTCGATGAGTTCTACGGCTTTGACGCTCTCAACCGTCAACGATAGATTAATGCCCAAAAAGGACAACCCGAATCTCAATCAGGTCTCGCAAGTTTTTTACCCTTCGTTCTTTCGACACGTGGATTTTTATGGTAAAACGGGATTACCGTGGCTCGTCTTCGATTCACCATCGCTGGAGAGTGGTGCACCATGTTATTGTTTCGTTTCAAATCCATACACCCATTTCTAAAAGTCGTACGACACTGTTTCGCCATTTCGGACGGATTTTGCACCTTGCACCGTGGAAGTTGCACCCTATAGATATCGATTATTCGGACGGCCGTAACTTCTGCCTCGTTTAGAGTTACGGGAGCCATAACCAGTCAAAACGAATGCCTCGATGAGTTCTACGGCTTTGATAGCTTTCAGCCGCCAACGGATAGATTAATGCTCAAAAAGAACAACCCGAATCTCAATCGGGTCTCGCAAGTTTTTTACCCTTTGTTTTTTCGACACGTGGATTTTTACGGTGAAACGAGATTACCATGGCTCGTCTTCGATTCACCATCACTGGAAAGTGGAGCACCATGGTACTGTTCCGTTTCAAATCCATGCACGCATTTCTAAAAGTCGTACGGCACTGTTTCGCCATTTCGGACGGATGTTGCACCTTGCACCATGGAAGTTGCACCCTATAGATATCGATTATTCGGACGGCCATAACTTCTGGCTCGTTTAGAGTTACGGGAACCATAACCTGTCAAAACAAAGGCCTCGATGAGTTCTACGGCCTCGACAGCTTTCAGCCTTCAACAGATAGATTAATGCCCAAAAAGGGCAACCCGAATCTCAATCGGGTCTCGTGAGTTTTTTACCCTTCGTTTTTTGGACACGTGGATTTTTACGGTAAAACGGGACTACCATGGCTCGTCTTCGATTTACCATCGCTGGAGAGTGGTGCACCAAGTACTGTTCCATTTCAAATCCAAGCACGCATTTCTAAAAGTCATACGGAACTGTTTCGCCATTTCGGCCAGATGTTGCGACTTGCACCGTGGATGTTGCACCCTATAGATATCGATTATTCGGACGGCCATAACTTCTGGCTCGTTTAGAGTTACGGGAGCCATAACATGTCAAAACGAAGGCCTCGATAAGTTCTACGGCTTTGACAGCTTTCAGCCATCAACGGATAGATTAATGCCCAAAAAGGACAACCTGAATCTCAATCGGGTCACGTAAGTTTTTTACCCTTCGTTTTTTCGACATGTGGATTTTTACGGTAAAAAAGGATTACCGTGGCTCATCTTTGATTCACCATCGCTGGAGAGTGGTGCACCATGGTAATGTTCCGTTTCAAATCCATGCACGCATTTCTAAAAGTCGTATGACACTGTTTCGCCATTTCGGACGGATGTTGCACCTTGCACCGTGGATGTTGCACCCTGTAGATATCGATTATTCGGACGACCATAACTTCTGGCTCGTTTAGAGTTACGGGAGCCATAGCCTGTGATAACGAAGGCCTCGTTGAGTTCCACGGTTTTGATAGTTTTCAGCCGTCAACGGATATATTTATTCCCGAAAAGGACAACCCGAATCTCAATCGGGTCACGTAAGTTTTTTACCCTTTGTTTTTTCGACACGTGGATTTTTACGGTAAAACGGGATTACCGTGGCTCGTCTTCGATTCACCATCGCTGGAGAGTAGTGCACCATGGTACTGTTCCGTTTCAAATCCATGCACGCATTTCTAAAAGTCGTGCGACACTGTTTCGCCATTTCGGACGGATGTTGCACCTTGCTCCGTGGATGTTGCACCCTGTAGATATCGATTATTCGGACAGCCATAACTTCTGGCTCGTTTAGAGTTACGGGAGCCATAACCTGTCGTAACGAAGGCCTCGATGAGTTCTACGGCTTTGACAGCTCTCAGCCGTCAACAGATAGATTAATGCCCAAAAATGACAACCCGAATCTCAATCGGGTCTCGCAAGTTTTTTACCCTTCGTTTTTTCGACACGTGGATTTTTACGGTAAAACGGGATTACCGTGGCTTGTCTTCGATTCACCATCGCTGGAGAGTGGTTCACCATGGTACTGTTTCATTTCAAATCCATACACGCATTTCTAAAAGTCGTACGGCACTGTTTCGCCATTTCGGACGGATGTTGCACCTTGCACCGTGGATGTTGCACCCCGTAGATATCGATTATTCGGACGGCCATAACTTCTGGCTCGTTTAGAGTTACAGGAGCCATAACCAGTGAAAACGAAGGCCTCGATGAGTTCTACGGCTTTGACACCTTTCAGCCGTCAACGGATATATTAGTGCCCAAAAAGGACAACCCGAATCTCAATCGGGTCACGTAAGTTTTTTACACTTCGTTTTTTCGACACGTGGATTTTTACGGTAAAACGGGATTTCCATAGCTCGTCTTTGATTCACCATCGCTGGAGAGTGGTGCACCATGGTACTGTTTCGTTTCAAATCCATACATGCATTTCTAAAAGTCGTACGGCACTGTTTCGCCATTTCGGACGGATGTTGCACCTTGCACCGTGGATGTTGCACCCTGTAGATATCGATTATTCGTACGGCCGTAACTTCTGTCTCGTTTAGAGTTACGAGATCCATAACCAGTCAAAACGAAGGCCTCGATGAGTTCTACGGCTTTGACTGCTTTCAGCCGTCAACGGATATATTAGTGCCCGAAAGGGACAACCCGAATCTCAATCGGGTCTCGCAAGTTTTTTACCCTTCGTTTTTTCGACACGTGGATTTTTATTTTAAAACGGGATTACCGTAGCTCGTCTTTGATTCACCATCGCTGGAGAGTGGTGCACCATTGTACTGTTCCGTTTCAAATCCATGCACGCATTTCTAAAAGTCGTACGGCACTGTTTCGCCATTTCGGACGGATGTTGCACCTTGCACCGTGGATGTTGCACCCTGTAGATATCGATTGTTCGGACGGCCATAACTTCTGGCTCGTTTAGAGTTACGAGAGCCATAACCAGTTAAAAAGAAGGCCTCGATGAGTTCTACGGCTTTGACAGCTTTCAGCCGTCAACGGATATATTAATGCCCAAAAAGGACAACCCGAATCTCAATCGGGTCACGTAAGTTTTTTACCCTTCGTTTTTTCGACACGTGGATTTTTACGGTAAAACCGGATTACCGTGGCTCGTCTTCGATTTACCATCGCTGGAGAGTGGTGCACCAGGTACTGTTCCGTTTTAAATCCAAGCATGCATTTCTAAAAGTCGTACGGCACTGTTTCGCCATTTCGGACGGATGTTACACCTTGCACCGTGGATGTTGCACCTTGTAGATATCGATTATTCGGACGACCATAACTTCTGACTCGTTTAGAGTTACGGGAGCCATAACTTGTCAAAACGAAGGCCTCGATGAGTTCTACGGCTTTGACAGCTTTCAACCGTCAACGGATATATTAATGCTCAAAAAGGACAACCCGAATCTCAATCGGGTCTCGCAAGTTTTTTACTCTTCGTTTTTTCGACACGTGGATTTTTACGGTAAAACGGGATTACCGTGGCTCATCTTCGATTCATCATCGCTGGAGAGTGGTGCACCATGGTACTGTTCCATTTCAAATCCATGCACGCTTTTCTAAAAGTCGTACGGCACTGTTTCGCCATTTCGGACGGATGTTGCACCTTGCACCGTGGATGTTGCACCCTGTAGATATCGATTATTCGGATGGCCATAACTTCTGGCTCGTTTAGAGTTACCGGAGCCATAACCTGTCGTAACGAAGACCTCGATGAGTTCTACAGCTTTGATAGCTCTCAGCCATCAACGGATAGATTAATGCCCAAAAAGGACAACCCGAATCTCAATCGGGTCACGTAAGTTTTTTACCCTTCGTTTTTTGGACACGTGGATTTTTACGGTAAAACGGGATTACCGTGGCTCTTCTTCGATTTACCATCGCTGGAGAGTGGTGCACAAAGTAATGTTCCGTTTCAAATCCAAGCACGCATTTATAAAAGTCGTACGACACCTTTTCGCCATTTCGGACAGATGTTGCACCTTGCACCGTGGATGTTGCACCCTGTAGATATCGATTATTCGGACGGCCATAACTTCTGGCTCGTTTAGAGTTATGGGTGCCATAACCTGTCAAAACGAAGGCCTCGATAAGTTCTACGGCTTTGATAGCTCTCAGCCATCAACGGATAGATTAATGCCCAAAAAGGACAACCCGAATCGGGTCTCGCAAGTTTTTTACCCTTCGTTTTTTCGACACGCGGATTTTTACGGTAAAACGGGATTACCGTGGCTCGTCTTCGATTCACCATCGCTGGAGAGTGGTGCACCATGGTACTGTTTCGTTTCAAATCCATACACGCATTTCTAAAAGTCGTACGGCACTGTTTCGCCATTTCGGACGAATGTTGCACCTTGCACCGTGGATGTTGCACCCTGTAGATATCGATTATTCGGACGGCCATAACTTCTGGCTCGTTTAGAGTTACGGAAGCCATAACCAGTCAAAACGAAGGCCTTGATGAGTTCTACTGCTTTGACCGCTTTCAGCCGTCAACGGATATATTAACGCCCAAAAAGGACAACCCGAATCTCAATCGGGTCACGTAAGTTTTTTACACTTCGTTTTTTCGACACGTGGATTTTTACGGTAAAACGGGATTACCGTGGCTCGTCTTCGATTTACCATAGCTGGAGAGTGGTGCACCATGGTACTATTCCATTTCAAATCCATGCACGCATTTCTAAAAGTCATACAGCACTGTTTCGCCATTTCAGAGGGATGTTGCACCTTGCACCGTGGATGTTGCACCCTGAAGATATCGATTATTCGGACGGCCATAACTTCTGGCTCGTTTAGAGTTGCGGGAGCCAAAACCTGTAATAACGAAGGCCTCGATGAGTTCTACGGCTTTGACAGCTCTAAGCCGTCAACGGATAGATTAATGCCCGAAAAGGACAACCCGAATCTCAATCGGGTCTCGCAAGTTTTTTACCCTTCGTTTTTTCGACACGTGGATTTTTACGGTAAAACGGGATTACCATAGCTCGTCTTTGATTCACCATCGCTGAAGAGTGGTGCACCATGGTACTGTTCCGTTTCAAATCCATGCACGCATTTCTAAAAGTCATATGGCACTGTTTCTCCATTTCGGACGGATGTTGCACCTTGCACCGTGGATGTTGCACCTTGTAGATATCGATTATTCGGACGGCCATAACTTCTGGCTCGTTTAGAGTTACGGGAGCCATAACCTATCATAACGAAGGCCTCGATTAGTTCTACGGCTTTGACAGCTCTCAGCCGTCAACGGATAGATTAATGCCCAAAAAGGACAACCCGAATCTTAATTGGGTCTCGTAAGTTTTTTACCCTTCGTTTTTTCGACACGTGGATTTTTACTGTAAAACGGGATTACCGTGGCTCGTCTTCGATTCACCATCGCTGAAGAGTGGTGCACCATGGTACTGTTTCATTTCAAATCCATACACGCATTTCTAAAAGTCGTACGGCACTGTTTTGCCTTTTTAGACGGATGTTGCACCTTGCACCGTGGATGTTGCACCCTGTAGATATCGATTATTCGGACGGCCATAACATCTGGCTCGTTTAGAGTTACGGGAGCAATAACCTGTCAAAACGAAGGCCTCGATGAGTTCTACAGCTTTGATTGCTTTCAGCCGTCAACGGATAGATTAATGCCCAAAAAGGACAACCCGAATCTCAATCGGGTCTCGCAAGTTTTTTACCCTTCGTTTTCTCGACACGTGGATTTTTACGGTAAAACGGGATTACCATGGCTCGTCTTCGATTCACCATCGCTGGAGAGTGGTGCACAATGGTACTGTTCCATTTCAAATCCATGCATGCATTTCTAAAAGTCGTACGACACTGTTTCGCCATTTTGGACGGATGTTGCACCTTACACCGTGGATGTTGCACCCTGTAGATATCGATTATTCGGACGACCATAACTTCTGGCTCGTTTATAGTTACGGGAGCCATAACGTGTCATAACGAAGGCCTCGATGAGTTCTACGGCTTTGACAGCTCTCAGCCATCAACGGATAGATTAATGCCCGAAAAGGACAACCCGAATCTCAATCGGGTCTCGCAAGTTTTTTACCCTTCGTTTTTTCGACACGTGGATTTTTACGGTAAAATGGGGTTACCGTGGCTCGTCATCGATTCACCATCGCTGGAGAGTGCTGCACCATGGTACTGTTCTGTTTCAAATCCATGCACGCATTTCTAAAAGTCGTACGGCACTGTTTCGCCATTTCGGACGGATGTTGCTCCTTGCATCGTGGATGTTGCACCCTGTAGATATCGATTATTCGGACGGCCATAACTTCTGGCTCGTTTAGAGTTACGGGAGCCATAACCTATCATAACGAAGGCCTCGATGAGTTCTACGGCTTTGACAGCTCTCAGCCGTCAACGGATAGATTAATGCCCAAAAAGGACATCCCGAATCTCAATTGGGTCTCGCAAGTTTTTTACCCTTCGTTTTTTTGACACGTGGATTTTTACTGTAAAACGGGATTACCGTGGCTCGTCTTCAATGCACCATCGCTGGAGAGTGGTGCACCATGGTACTGTTTCATTTCAAATCCATACACGCATTTCTAAAAGTCGTACGGCACTGTTTCGCCATTTTGGACGGATGTTGCACCTTGCACCGTGGATGTTGCACCCTGTAGATATCGATTATTCGGACGGCCATAACATCTGGCTCGTTTAGAGTTACGGGAGCCATTACCTATCAAAACGAAGGCCTCGATGAGTTCTACGGCTTTGATAGCTCTCAGTCATCAATGGATAGATTAATGCCCAAAAAGGACAACCCGAATCTCAATCGGTCTCGCAAGTTATTTACCCTTCGTTTTCTCGACACGTGGATTTTTACGGTAAAACGGGATTACCGTGGCTCGTCTTCGATTCACCATCGCTGGAGAGTGGTGCACCATGGTACTGTTCCATTTCAAATCCATGCATGCATTTCTAAAAGTCGTACGACACTGTTTCGCCATTTCGGACGGATGTTGCACCTTGCACCGTGGATGTTGCACCCCGTAGATATCGATTATTCGGACGGCCATAACTTCTGGCTCGTTTAGAGTTACGGGAGTCGTAACCTGTCAAAACGAAGGCCTCGATGAGTTCTACGGCTTCGATAGCTCTCAGCCGTCAACGGATAGATTAATACCAAAAAAGGACAACCCGAATCTCAATCGGGTCTCGCAAGTTTTCTACCCTTCATTTTTTCGACACATGGATTTTTACGGTAAAACGGGATTACCGTAGCTCGTCTTCGATTCACCATCGCTGGATAGTGGTGCACCAAGGTACTGTTTCGTTTCAAATCCATACACGCATTTCTAAAAGTCGTACGGCACCGTTTCGCCATTTCAGACGGATGTTGCACCTTGCACCGTGGATGTTGCACCCTGTAGATATCGATTATTCGGACGGCCATTACTTTTGGCTCGTTTAGAGTTACGGGAGCCATAGCTAGTGAAAACGAAGCCTCGATGAGTTCTACGGCTTTGACAGCTTTCAGCCGTCAACGGATATATTAATTCCCAAAAAGGACAACCCGAATCTCAATCGGGTCACGTAATTTTTTAACCCTTCGTTTTTTCGACACGTGGATTTTTACGGTAAAACGGGATTATCGTGGCTCGTCTTCGATTCACCATCGCTGAAGAGTAGTGCACCATGGCACTATTCCGTTTCAAATCCATGCACGCATTTCTAAAAGTCGTACGGCATTGTTTCGCCATTTCGGACAGATGTTGCACCTTGCACCGTGGATGTTGCACCCTTTAGATATCGATTATTCGGACAGCCATAACTTCTGGCTCGTTTAGAGTTACGGGAGCCATAACCTGTCGTAACGAAGGCCTCGATGATTTCTACGGCTTTGACAGCTCTCAGCCGTCAACGGATATAGTAATGCCTAAAAAGGTCAACCCGAATCTCAATCGAGTCACGTAAGTTTTTTACCCTTCGTTTTTTCGACACGTGGATTTTTACGGTAAAACGGGATTACTGTGGCTCGTCTTCGATTTACCATTGCTGGAGAGTGGTGCACCATGGTACTGTTCCGTTTCAAATCCATGCGCTCATTTCTAAAAGTCGTACAGCACTGTTTCTCCATTTCGGATGGATGCTGCACCTTGCACCGTGGATGTTGCACCGTATAGATATCGATTATTCGGACGGCTATAACTTCTAGCTCGTTTAGAGAAACGGGAGTCATAACCTGTCATAACGAAGGCCTCGATGAGTTCTACGGCTTTGACAGCTCTCAGCCGTCAACGGATAGATTAATGCCCGAAAAAGGCAACCCGAATCTCAATCGGGTCTCGCAAGTTTTTTACCCTTCGTTTTTTCGACACGTGGATTTTTGCGGTAAAACGGGATTACCGTGGCTCGTCATCGAATCACCATCGCTGAAGAGTGGTGCACCATGGTACTGTTCCGTTTCAAATCCATGCACGCATTTCCAAAAGTCGTACGACACTGTTTCGCCATTTCGGACGGATGTTGCACCTTGCACCGTGGATGTTGCACCCTGTAAATATCGATTATTCGTACGGCCATAACTTTTGGCTCGTTTAGAGTTACGGGAGCCATAACCTGTCATAGCAAAGGCCTCGATGTGTTCTACGGCTTTGACAGCTCTCAGCCGTCAACGGATAGATTAATGCCAAAAAAGGACAACCCGAATCTCAATTGGGTCTCGCAAGTTTTTTACCCTTTGTTTTTTCGACAGGTGGATTTTTACTGTAAAACGGGATTACCGTGGCTCCTCTTCGATGCACCATCGTTGGAGAGTGGTGCACCATGGTACTGTTTCGTTTCAAATTCATACACTCATTTCTAAAAGTCGTACGGCACTGTTTCGCCATTTTTGACGGATGTTGCACCTTGCACCGTGGATGTTGCACCCTGTAGATATCGATTATTCGGACGGCCGTAACTTCTAGCTCGTTTAGAGTTACGGGAGCCATAACCAGTCAAAACGAATGCCTCGATGAGTTCTACGGCTTTGAAAGCTTTCAGCCGCCAACGGATATATTAATGCCCAAAAAGGACAATCCGAATCTCAATCGGGTCACGTAAGTTTTTTACCCTTCGTTTTTTCGACACGTGGATTTTTACGGTAAAACGGGATTACCGTGGCTCATCTTCGATTTACCATCGCTGGAGAGTGGTGCACCAAGTACTATTCCATTTCAATAAGCACGCATTTCTAAAAGTCGTACGGCACTGTTTCGCCATTTCGGACAGATGTTGCGCCTTGCACCGTGGATGTTGCACCCTGTAGATATCGATTATTCGAACAGCCATAACTTCTGGCTCGTTTAGAGTTACGGGAGCCATAACCTGTCAAAACGAAGGCCTCGATGAGTTCTACGGCTTTGACAACTTTCAACCGTCAACGGATAGATTAATGCTCAAAAATGACAACCCGAATCTCAATCGTGTCTCGAAAGGTTTTTACCCTTCGTTTTTTCGACACGTGGATTTTTACGGTAAAATGGGATTACCGTGGCTCGTCTTCGACTCACCATCGCTGGAGAGTGGTGCACCATGGTACTGTTCCGTTTCAAATCCATGCACGCATTTCTAAAAGTCGTACGGCACTGTTTCTCCATTTAGGACGGATGTTGCACCTTGCACCGTGGATGTTGCACCCTGTAGATATCGATTATTCAGACGGCCATTACTTCTGGCTCGTTTAGAGTTACGAGAGCCACAACCTGTCAAAACGAAGGCCTCGATGAGTTCTGCGGCTTTGACAGCTTTCAGCCTTCAACGGATAGATTAATGCCCAAAAAGGACAACCCGAATCTCAATCGGGTCTCGTAAGTTTTTTACCCTTCGTTTTTTGGACACGTGGATTTTTACGGTAAAACGGGATTACCGAGGCTCGTCTTCGATTCACCATCGCTGGGGAGTGGTGCACCATGGTACTGTTCCGTTTCAAATCCATGCACGCATTTCTAAAAGTCGTACGGCACTCAATTTCGGACGGATGTTGCACCTTGCTCCGTGGATGTTGCACCCTGTAGATATCGACTATTCGGACGGCCATAACTTTTGGCTCGTTTAGAGCTACGGGAGCGATAAACTGTCAAAACGAAGGCCTCGATGAGTTCTACGGCTATGACAGCTTTCATTCGTCAACGGATAGATTAATGCCCAAAAAGGACAGCCCGAATCTCAATCGGGTCACGTAAGTTTTTCACCCTTCGTTTTTTCGACACGTGGATTTTTACGGTAAAATGGGATTACCGTGGCTCGTCTTCGATTCACCATCGCTGGAGAGTGGTGCACTATGGTACTGTTCCATTTCAAATCCATGCACGCATTTCTAAAAGTCGTACGGCACTGTTTCGCCATTTCGGACGGATGTTGCACCTTGCACCCTGTAGATAACGATTATTCGGACGGCCATAACTTCTGGCTCGTTTAGAGTTACGGGAGGCATAACCTGTCGAAACGAAGGCCTAGATGAGTTCTACTGCTTGGACAGCTTTCAGCTGTCAACGGATAGATTAATGCCCAAAAAGGACAACCCGAATCTCAATCGGGTCACATAAGTTTTTCACCTTTCTTTTTTCGACACGTGGATTTTTACGGTAAAACGGGATTACCGTGGCTCGTCTTCGATTCACCATCGCTGAAGAGTGGTGCACCAAGGTACTGTTCCATTTAAAATCCATGCACGCATTTCTAAAAGTCGTGCGGCACTGTTTCGCAATTTCGGATGGATGTTGCACCTTGCACCGTGGATGTTGCACCCTGTAGATATCGATTATTCGAATGGCCATAACTTCTGGCTCGTTTAGAGTTACGGGATCCATAACCTGTTAAAACGAAGGCCTCGATTGTTGAATATGTGCTTATATGATTTTTGTTTGATGATAATAAACATATATACATTCGTTTAAATGTATTTGATAATGTACTATTTTATTTTTCACAAATTAAATAAATATTTGCTGAATAAAATAAACAACACGGAATTTGAATTCAAACGAATATTTTATTCAAACAAATATTTATTACATCTTTGAATAGTACAATTTCAAGCTCTCACTATAACTATACAACTTTGATTACAATTACACCACATTTCATATTTACAGTTCACCTCACTACATATCACTCATTCACTCAATTCGTATTTTATCTTCAGCTTTATTCCAGTTTGAATCCAGCATCTGAGAAATTTGCAAAAATATTCACTAATGCAGTAAAATTGAAAAAGAAATATGTTTGCAATATAAAATAAAATATGGTTTTTGAAAATAATTTTTGCCTCAGTTATTTGGGTTGTTCGTCATCATTTATATTTGAATTCATCATACACGAACAACTTGTGACACACACAGTGTATTACTGTATATGCCACAAGGCCGTGCACGCCGATATATATACACTGGATTGATTTACAGGGACAGGCGAGCACAGGTCAAACCCAAATGATAAACCGGGTTCAACTCACGTGCAATAACATTGAAAATTACGACACGAGCACAAGGTCAAACCCGAGTTTTGAAACTGGATTCAACACAAGGCAACATGACCGAAGGCATAGCAACTGCATAGCGACTGTAGTAGTGACAAGTGCAATTCAAACCAACATGACAGCAATGCACCAATGCAAAATGGAGTGAATGCATCATGAACACTATAGGTCGAGAACCAGACCAGGCAAGTATCAAGATAAGTGTATAGCAACAATAATCATGGCAACAGCAAACATGACAAGAGACCAAAGTGCAAACAGCAAATCCAAGCATGATACAGCAAAGACCAATGAATCAACAATGCTTGAAGACTGCAGCATCAATTAAACAGCCAATATATATGCACAGAAGCAACTACAAACTACTCACGACAATGCACCAATGTCACATGCATGAAACAGTGGAATGAACCAGTGATATATGCAAACAAAACAATACCACTGCAGATACAAATAGTGAACATGCAACCAGACCACAAAGACTCAAGTCTTAAACAAGAAACAGGTGCACAAGTCCAGCTACAAGTTGCAGACATAACAGGTGAAGCATCACTAAAGACTCAACAGGGAACATGGATGTCACAGCAAATATGACAGCAAGTGTCAACTAAATGAAACTGGTAAATGCAAAGACCAGTAATGCACAATTCAAATCAATGACAAAGCAACACATGGGAGCAACAGCTACATGCAGGTGAACAGCAAGCAGATGCAAGCTAACCGGCAAATGAACATAGGCAACAAGGTCAGAGAACCATGCAACAATGTGCACAGTTCAGAAAGGCAATACACAAGTGACCATACACATATATACATACGAGAATGTATGTATACAAATGATCAGCCCAAATATACACAAGTGCAGAAGTAAACAAATGCAACAATCAACTCAACTGAATACAGAAAAGTGCATAAAGGCATAGCAAGAGTCACAAGACCATCAAGCAGTGAGCAAGTGCAACTCGAGCTTCAGAAATAACAAATGCAGATACAAAATGACCGGAGTCGAACTATACAGTACAGGTTACATTGATTACCAAGTCGTAAATCAAGTTTGTATAAAAGCAATGATGATGGCCGAAGCTAATTCGCATACCCTAAATCAAGTTAATCAAGCCAAAGTCAACAGTAAAATGATCGGAGTCAAAGCCGTGGATAGCAAGAATATACACGCATATGACCAAGTCACAAATCGAAACCGTGAGTGCCAAGCAATATCAATTTATACGAAATTGAAATAGTCAGTGACATCTAAATCATCAAAACAAAATCGAGCGGCCAAAGCACAGTGAAGACGAATTCAATCAAAATTTATACGAACGCAAAAATAGGGTTTTGAATCCTATATAAAATGCCCCAATCATCATCGGCATTATGACAAGAGTTCGAATACGAAAATCGAAAGGTAACAAAGCATAAATTCTTACCAGAAGGAAGAATCGAACTCGGTAAAAATTGAAGGAGCGAAGAAGCAAAGAGAATAGAGCATCGATCATCAAGCAATCACGACGAAAAATCCACCTGATCGAAGTAATTAAAGTCGGCTTCTTCAATTCTACACAAAGCCCTAATTTTTTAAAAGGAAGAAGAACGAACAAAGAAACATCGGCCGCCATTACGAACGAGGAAATAAAAAGAGACGGGCTGAATTACTAAAGAGGGCCGGCCTTATTCCTCTAAAAAGAATTTTATTTTATTAAGGGATTTTAAATTAGGGTTTTGTATTTTAAATTTGCTTTTAATTTGTATTTTCTTTTTAAACCGTTTATATTTTCTAGTCGTGTGACTAGGGGACAAGCTACGTGGCGTAGCTTGAGAATTCGCAACTCGGTAGTTGAGTTGTGGCAAGGTTTTGAGCGTAGAGTTAGATTAGTCAATAGCGGGTATAGCGAGTATACGTGTGTAAGCGAGGGACTATCTAATTTCTAGTAGAAACCTTGGGGGCAACACGTAGGCAAGGTTTTGCCGAAGCTGGGTAAATTCTGTGTTGTTCTGTTTTATTCTGTTATTTATATTCTGCGATATCTGTGCTGCTATTCTGTGATCTGAATTGAAATTAATTGATAAGCTTCCGCGATTAATTTTTATAATTTACACTATCACCCTATTCACCCCCCTAGGGTGAAATCGATCCTACATCGATGATATCTACGGCTTTGATAGCTTTCAGCCGTCAACGGATAGATTAATGCCCAAAAAGGACAACCCGAATCTCAATCGGGTCACGTAAGTTTTTCACTCTTTGTTTTTTCGACATGTGGATTTTTACCGTAAAACAGAATTACCGTGGCTCGTCTTCGATTCACAATCGCTGGAGAGTGGTGCACCATGGTACTGCTCCGTTTCAAATCCATGCACGCATTTCTAAAAGTCGTACGGCACTGTTTCGCCATTTCGGATGGATGTTGCACCTTGCACCGTCGATGTTGCACCCTATAGATATCGATTATTCGGACGGCCATAACTTCTGGTTCGTTTAGAGTTACGGGATCCATTACCTGTCAAAATGAAGGCCTCGATGAGATCTACGGCTTTGACATCTTTCAGCCGTCAACGGATAGATTAATGCCCAAAAAGGACAACCCGAATCTCAATCGGGTCACGTAAATTTTTCACCCTTCGTTTTTTCGACACGTGGATTTTTACGGTAAAACGGGATTACCGTGGCTCGTCTTCGATTCACCATCGCTGGAGTGTGATGCACCATGGTACTGTTCCATTTCAAATCCATGCACGCATTTCTAAAAGTCGTACGGCACTGTTTCGCCATTTCGGACGGATGTTGCACCTTGCACCGTGGATGTTGCACCCTGTAGATATCGATTATTCGGACGGCCATAACTTCTGGCTTGTTTAGAGTTACGGGAGCCATAACCTGTCAAAACGAAGGATTCGATGAGTTCTACGGCTTTGACAGCTTTCAACCATTAACGGATAGATTAATGCCCGAAAAGGACAACCCGAATCTCAATCGGGTAACGTAAGTTTTTCACCCTTCGTTTTTTCGACACGTGGATTTTTACGGTAAAACGGGATTACCGTGGCTCGTCTTCAATTCACCATCACTGGAGGGTGATGCACCTTGGTACTATTCCGTTGCAAATCCATGCACGCATTTCTAAAAGTCCTACGGCACTGTTTCGCCATTTCGGACGGATGTTGCACCTTGCACTGTGGATGTTGCACCTTGCACCGTGGATGTTGCACCCTGTAGATATCGATTATTCGAACGGCCATAACTTCTGGCTCGCTTAGAGTTATGGGAGCCATAACCTGTCAAAACTAAGGCTTTGATGAGTTCTACGGCTTTGACAGCTTTCAGCCGTCAACGGATAGATTAATGCCCAAAAAGGACAACCCGAATCTCGATCGGGTCACGTAAGTTTTTCACCCTTCGTTTTTTCGACACGTGGATTTTTACGGTAAAACGGGATTACCATGGCTCGTCTTTAATTCACCATGGCTGGAGAGTGGTGCACCTTGGTACTGTTCCGTTTGAAATCCATGAACGCATTTCTAAAAGTCCTACGGCACTGTTTCGCCATTTCGGACGGATGTTGCACCTTGCACCGTGGATGTTGCACCCTGTAGATATCGACTATTCGGACGGCCATAACTTCTGGCTCGTTTAGAGATACGGAAGCCATAACCTGTCAAAACGAAGGCCTCGATGAGTTCTACGGCTTTGACAGCTTTCAGCCGTCAACGGATAGATTAATGCCCAAAAAGGACAACCCGAATCTCGATCGGGTCACGTAAGTTTTTCACCCTTCGTTTTTTCGACACGTGGATTTTTACGGTAAAACGGGATTACCATGGCTCGTCTTCGATTCACCATCGCTGGAGAGTGGTGCACCATGGTACTGTTCCATTTCAAATCTATGCACGCATTTCTAAAAGTCGTACGACACTGTTTCGCCATTTCGGACGGATGTTGCACCTTGCACCGTGGAAGTTGCACCCTGTAGATATCGATTATTCGGACGGCCATAACTTCTTGCTCGTTTAGAGTTACGGGAGCCATAACCTGTCAAAACGAAGGCCTCGATGAGTTCTACGGCTTTGACAACTCTCAGCCGTCAACGGATAGATTAATGCCCAAAAAGGACAACCCGAATCTCAATCGGGTCACGCAAGTTTTTCACCCTTCATTTTTTCGACAGGTGGATTCTTACGGTAAAACGGGATTACCGTGGCTCGTCTTCAATTCACCATCACTGGAGGGTGTTGCACCATGGTACTGTACCGTTTCAAATCCATGCACACATTTCTAAAAGTCCTACGGCACTGTTTCACCATTTCGGACGGATGTTGCACTTTGCACTGTGGATGCTGCACCCTGTAGATATCGATTATTCGGACAGCCATAACTTCTGGCTCGTTTAGAGTTACGGGAGCCATAACCTGTCAAAACGAAGGCCTCGATGATTTCTACGTTTTTAACAGCTTTCAGCCATCAACGGATAGATTAATGCCTAAAAAGGACAACCCGAATCTCAATCGGGTCACGTAAGTTTTTCACCCTTCGTTTTTTCGACACATGGATTTTTACGGTAAAACGGGATTACCGTGGCTCATCTTCGATTCACCATCGCTGGAGAGTGGTGCACCACGGTACTGTTCCGTTTCAAATCCATGCACGTATTTCTAAAAGTCGTACGGCACTGTTTCGCCGTTTCACCATTTCGGACGGATGTTGCACCTTGCACCGTGGATGTTGCACCCTGTAGATATCGACTATTCGGACAGCCATAACTTCTGGCTCGTTTAGAGTTACGGAAGCCATAACCTGTCAAAACGAAGGCCTCGATGAGTTCTACGGCTTTGGCAACTTTCAATCGTCAATGGATAGAATAATGCCCAAAAAGGACAACCCGAATCTCGATCGGGTCACGTAAGTTTTTCACCCTTCGTTTTTTCGACACGTGGATTTTTACGGTAAAACGGGATTACCGTGGCTCGTCTTCGATTTACCATCGCTGCAGAGTGGTGCACCATGGTACTGTTCTGTTTCAAATCCATGCACGCATTTCTAAAAGTCGTACGACACTGTTTCGCCATTTCGGACGGATGTTGCACCTTGCACCGTGGATGTTGCACCCAGTAGACATCGATTATTCGGACGGCCATAACTTTTGGCTCGCTTAGAGTTACGGGAGCCATAACCTGTCAAAACGAAGGCCTCGTTGATTTCTACGGCTTTGACAGCTTTCAGCCGTCAACGGATAGATTAATGCCCAAAAAGGACAACCCGAATCTCAATCGGGTCACGTAAGTTTTTCACCCATCGTTTTTTCGACACGAGGATTTTTACGGTAAAACGGGATTACCGTGGCTCGTCTTCGATTCACCATCGCTGGAGAGTGGTGCACCATGGTACCGTTCCGTTTCAAATCCATGCATGCATTTCTAAAAGTCCTACGGCACTGTTTCGTCATTTCAGACGGATGTTGCACTTTGCACCGTGGATGTTGGACCCTGTAGATATCGATTATTCGGACGGCCATAACTTCTGGCTTGTTTAGAGTTACGGGAGCCATAACCTGTCAAAACGAAGGCCGTGATGAGTTCTACGGCTTTGACAGCTTTCATCCATCAACGGATAAATTAATGCCCAAAAAGGACTACCCGAATCTCAATCGGGTCACGTAAGTTTTTCACCCTTCGTTTTTTCGACACGTGGATTTTTACGGTAGAACGGGATTACTGTGGCTCGTCTTCGATTCACCATCGCTGGAGAGTGGTGCGCCATGGTACTGTTCCGTTTCAAATCCATGCACGTATTTCTAAAAGTCTTACGGCACTGTTTCTCCGTTTCGCCATTTCGAACGGATGTTGCACCTTGCACCGTGGATGTTGCACCCTATAGATATCGACTATTCGGACGGCCATAACTTCTGGCTCGTTTAGAATTACGGAAGCCATAACCTGTCAAAACGAAGGCCTCGATGAGTTCTACAGCTTTGATAGCTTTCAACCGCCAACGGATAGATTAATGCCCAAAAAGGACAACCCGAATCTCGATCGGGTCACGTAAGTTTTTCACCCTTCGTTTTTTCGACACGTGGATTTTTACGGTGAAACGGGATTACCGTGGCTCGTCTTCGATTCACCATCGCTGGAGAGTGGTGCACCATGGTACTGTTCTGTTTCAAATCCATGCAGGCATTTCTAAAAGTCGTACGGCACTGTTTCGCCATTTCGGACGGATGTTGCACCTTGCACCGTGGATGTTGCACCTTGTAGATATCGATTATTCGGACGGCCATAACTTCTGCCTCGTTTAGAGTTACGGGATCCATAACCTGTCAAAACGAAGGCCTCGATCAGATCTACGGCTTTGACCGCTTTCAGCCGTCAACGGATAGATTAATGCCCAAAAAGGACAACCCGAATCTCAATCGGGTCACGTAAATTTTTCACCCTTCGTTTTTTCGACACGTGGATTTTTACGGTAAAACGTGATTACCGTGGCTCGTCTTCGATTCACCATCGCTGGAGAGTGGTGCACCATGATACTGTTCTGTTTCAAATCCATGCACGCATTTCTAAAAGTCGTACGACACTGTTTCGCCATTTCGGACGGATGTTGCGCCTTGCACCGTGGATGTTGCACCCTGTAGATATCGATTATTCGAACGGCCATAACTTCTGGCTCGTTTAGAGTTACGGGAGCCATAACCAGTCAAAACTAAGGCTTCGATGAGTTCTACGGCTTTGACAGCTTTCAGCCGTCAACGGATAGATTAACGCCCGAAAAGGACAACCCGAATCTCAATCGGGTAACGTAAGTTTTTCACCCTTCGTTTTTTTGACACGTGGATTTTTACGGTAAAACGGGATTACCGTGGCTCGTCTTCAATTCTCCATCGCTGGAGAGTGGTGCACCTTGGTACTGTTCCGTTTCAAATCCATGCACGCATTTCTAAAAGTCCTACGGCACTGTTTCGCCATTTCGGACGGACGTTGCACGTTGCACCGTGGATGTTGCACCCTGTAGATATCGATTATTCGGACGGCCATAACTTCTGGATCGTTTAGAGTTACGGGACCATAACCTGTCAAAACGATGGCCTCGATGAGTTCTACGGCTTTGACAGCTTTCAGCCATCAACGGATAGATTAATGCCCAAAAAGGACAACCCGAATCTCAATTGGGTCACGTAAGTTTTTCAAACTTCGTTTTTTCGACACGTGGATTTTTACGGTAAAACGAGATTACCGTCGCTCGTCTTCGATTCACCATCGCTGGAGAGTGGTGCACCATGGTACTGTTCCGTTTCAAATCCATGCATGCATTTCTAAAAGTCGTACGACACTGTTTCGCCATTTCGGACGGATGTTATACCTTGCAACGTGGATGTTGCACCCTGCAGATATCGATTATTCGGACGGCCATAACTTCTGCCTCGTTTAGAGTTACGGGATCCATAACCTGTCAAAACGAAGGCCCCGATGAGTTCTACGGCTTTGACCACTTTCAGCCGTCAACGGATAAATTAATTCCCAAAAAGGACAACCCAAATCTCAATCGGGTCACGTAAGTTTTTCACCCTTCGTTTTTTCGACACGTGGATTTTTACGGTAAAACGGGATTACCGTGGCTCGTCTTCTATTCACCAGCGCTGGAGAGTGGTGCACCATGGTACTGTTCCGTTTCAAATTCATGCACGCATTTTTAAAAGTCGTACGACACTGTTTCTCCATTTCGGACGGATGTTGCACATTGCACCGTGGATGTTGCAACCTGTAGATATCGACTATTCGGACGGCCATAACTTCTGGCTCGTTTAGAGTTACGGGAGCCATAACCTGTCAAAATGAAGGCCTCGATGAGTTCTACGGCTTTGACAGCTTTCAGTAGTCAAGGGATAGATTAATACCCAAAAAGGACAACCTGAATCTCAATCAGGTACCCTTCGCTTTTTCGACACATGGATTTTTACGGTAAAACGGGATTACCGTGGCTCATCTTCGATTCTAAAAGTCGTACGGCACTGTTTCTCCATTTCTGACGTATGTTGCACTTGCACCTTGGATGTTGCACCCTGTAGATATCGATTATTCGAACGGCCATAACTTTTGGCTCGTTTAGACTTACGAGAACCATAACCTGTCAAAACAAAGGACTCGATGAGATCTACGGCTTTGACAGCTTTCAGCCGTCAACGGATAGATTAATGCCCAAAAAGGACAACCCGAATCTCAACCGGGTCACGTAAGTTTTTCACCCTTCGTTTTTTCGACACGTGGATTTTTACGTTAAAACGGGATTACCGTGGCTCGTCTTCGATTCACCATCGCTGGATTGTGGTGCACCATGGTACTGTTCCGTTTCAAATCCATTCACGCATTTCTAAAAGTCGTACGACACTGTTTCGCCATTTCAGACAGATGTTGCACCTTGCACCGTGGATGTTGCACCCTGTAGATATCGACTATTCGGACGGCAATAACTTCTGGCACGTTTAGAGTTACGGGAGGCATAACCTGTCAAAACGAAGGCCTCAATGAGTTCTACAGCTTTGACCGCTTTGAGCCGTCAACTGATAGATTAATGCCCAAAAAGGACAGCCCGAATCTCAATCGGGTCACGTAAGTTTTTTACCCTTTTTTTTTTCGACACGTGGATTTTTACGGTAAAACGGGATTACCGTGGCTCGTCTTCGATTCACCATCGCTGGAGAGTGGTGCACCATGGTACCGTTCCGTTTCAAATCCATGCATGCATTTCTAAAAGTCCTACGGCACTGTTTCGCCATTTCAGACGGATGTTGCACTTTGCACCGTGGCTGTTGGACCCTGTAGATATCGATTATTCGGACGGCCATAACTTCTGGCTCGTTTAGAGTTACGGGAGCCATAACCTGTCAAAACGAAAGCCTCGATGAGTTCTATGGCTTTGACAGCTTTCAGCCATCAACAGATAGATTAATGCCCAAAAAGGACAAGCCGAATCTCAATCGGGTCACGTAAGTTTTTCACCCTTCGTTTTTTCCACACGTGGTTTTTTACGGTAAAACGGGATTACCGTGGCTCGTCTTCGATTCACCATCGCTGGCGAGTGGTGCACCATGGTACTGTTCTGTTTCAAATCCATGCAGGCATTTCTAAAAGTCGTACGGCACTGTTTCGCCATTTCGGACGGATGTTGCACCTTGCACCGTAGATGTTGCACCCTGTAGATATCGATTATTCGGACGGCCATAACTTCTGGCTCGTTTAGAGTTACGGGAGCCATAACCTGTCAAAACGAAGCCCTCGATGAGTTCTACAGTTTTGACAGCTTTCAGCCGTCAACGGATAGAATAATGCCCAAAAAGGACAACCCGAATCTCAATCGGGTCACGTAAGTTTTTCACCCTTCGTTTTTTCAACACGTGGATTTTTACGGTAAAACGGGATTACCGTGGCTCGTCTTCGATTCCCCATCGCTGGAGAGTGGTGCACCATGGTACTGTTCCGTTTCAAATCCATGCATGCATTTTTAAAAGTCGTACGGCACTGTTTCGTCATTTCGGACGGATGTTGCACCTTGCACCGTGGATGTTGCACCCTGTAGATATCGATTATTCGGACGGCCATAATATCTGGCTCGTTTAGAGTTACGGGATCCATAACCTGTCAAAACGAAGGCCTCGATGATTTCTACGGCTTTGACAGCTTTTAGCCGTCAACAGATAGATTAATACCCAGAAAGGACAGCCCGAATCTCAATCGGGTCACGTAAGTTTTTCACCCTTCGTTTTTTCGACACGTGGATTTTTACGGTAAAACGGGATTACCGTGGCTCGTCTTCGATTCACCATCGTAGGAGAGTGTTGCACCATGATACTATTTCGTTTCAAATCCATGCAGGCATTTCTAAAAGTCGTACGACACTGTTTCTCCATTTCGGACGGATGTTGCACCATGCACCGTGGATGTTGCACCCTGTAGATATCGATTATTCGGACGGCCATAACTTCTGGCTCGTTTAGAGTTACGGGAGCCATAACCTGTAAAAACGAAAGCCTCGATGAGTTCTATGGCTTTGACAGCTTTCAGCCATCAACGGATAGATTAATGCCCAAAAAGGACAAGCCGAATCTCAATCGGGTCACGTAAGTTTTTCACCCTTCGTTTTTTCGACACGTGGATTTTTACGGTGAAACGGGATTACCGTGGCTCGTCTTCGATTCACCATCGCTGGAGAGTGGTGCACCATGGTACTGTTCTGTTTCAAATCCATGCAGGCATTTCTAAAAGTCGTACGGCACTGTTTCGCCATTTCGGACGGATGTTGCACCTTGCACCGTGGATGTTGCACCTTGTAGATATCGATTATTCGGACGGCCATAACTTCTGCCTCGTTTAGAGTTACGGGAGCCATAACCTGTCAAAATGAAGCCCTCGATGAGTTCTACAGTTTTGACAGCTTTCAGCCGTCAACGGATAGAATAATGCCCAAAAAGGACAACCCGAATCTCAATCGGGTCACGTAAGATTTTCACCCTTCGTTTTTTCGACACGTGGATTTTTACGGTAAAACGGGATTACCGTGGCTCGTCTTCGATTCCCCATCGCTGGAGAGTGGTGCACCATGGTACTGTTCCGTTTCAAATCCATGCATGCATTTTTAAAAGTCGTACGGCGCTGTTTCGTCATTTCGGACGGATGTTGCACCTTGCACCGTGGATGTTGCACCCTGTAGATATCGATTATTCGGACGGCCATAACATCTGGCTCGTTTAGAGTTACGGGATCCATAACCTGTCAAAACGAAGGCCTCGATGATTTCTACGGCTTTGACAGCTTTTAGCCGTCAACAGATAGATTAATACCCAGAAAGGACAACCCGAATCTCAATCGGGTCACGTAAGTTTTTCACCCTTCGTTTTTTCGACACGTTGATTTTTACGGTAAAACGGGATTACCGTGGCTCGTCTTCGATTCCCCGTCGCTGGAGAGTGGTGCACCATGGTACTGTTCCGTTTCAAATCCATGCACACATTTCTAAAAGTCGTATGGCACTGTTTCACCATTTCGGACGGATGTTGCACCTTGCACCTTGGATGTTGCACCCTGTAGATATCGATTATTCGGACGGCCCTAACTTCTGGCTCCTTTAGAGTTACGGGAGCCATAACATGTCAAAACGAAGGCCTCGATGAGATCTACGGCTTTGACAGCTTTCGACCGTCAACGGATAGGTTAATGCCCAAAAAGGACAACCCGAATCTCAATCGGGTCACGTATGTATTTCACCCTTCGTTTTTTCGACACGTGGATTTTTACGGTAAAACGGGATTACCATGGCTCGTCTTCGATTCACCATCGCTGGAGAGTGGTGCACCATGGTAACGCTCCGTTTCAAATCCATGCACGCATTTCTAAAAGTTGTACGACACTGTTTCGTCATTTCGGACGGATGTTGCACCTTGCACCGTGGATGTTGCACCCTGTAGATATCGATTATTCGGACGGCCATAACTTTTGGCTCGTTTAGATTTACGGGATCCATAACCTGTCAAAACGAAGGCCTCGATGAGATCTACAGCTTTGGCAGCTTTCAGCCATCAACGGATAGATTAGTGCCCAAAAAGGACAAGCCGAATCTCAATCGGGTCACGTAAGTTTTTCACTCTTCGTTTTTTCGACACGTGGATTTTTACGGTAAAACGTGATTACTGTGGCTCGTATTCTATTCACCATCGCTGGAGAGTGGTGCACCATGGTACGGTTCCGTTTCAAATCCATGCACGCATTTCTAAAAGCAGTACGGCACTGTTTCGCCATTTCGGACGGATGTTGCACCTTGCACCGTGGATGTTGCACCCTGTTGATATCGATTGTTCGAACGACAATAACTTCGGGCTCGTTTAGAGTTACGGGAGCCATAACCTGTCAAAACGAAGGCCTCGATGAGATCTATGGCTTTGACAGCTTTTAGCCGTCAACGGATAGATTAATGCCCAAAAAGGACAACCGGAATCTCAATCGGGTCACGTAAGTTTTTCACCCTTCGTTTTTTCGACACGTGGATTTTTACGGTAAATCGGGATTACCGTGGCTCGTCTTCGATTCACCATCGCTGGAGAGTGGTGCACCATGATACTGTTCTGTTTCAAATCCATGCACACATTTCTAAAAGTCGTACGGCACTGTTTCTCCATTTCGGACGGATGTTGCACCTTGCACCGTGGATGTTGCACCCTGTAGATATCGATTATTCGGACGGCCATAACTTCTGGCTGTTAGAGTTACGGGATCCATAACCTGTCAAAACGACGCCCTTGATGAGTTCTACAGTTTTGACAGCTTTCAGCCGTCAACAGATAGAATAATGCCCAAAAAGGACAACCCGAATCTCAATCGGGTCACGTAAGTTTTTCACCCTTCATTTTTTCGACACGTGGATTTTTACGGTAAAACGGGATTACCGTGGCTCGTCTTCGATTCCCCATCGCTGGAGAGTGGTGCACCATGGTACTGTTCCGTTTCAAATCCATGCATCCATTTTTAAAAGTCGTACGGCGCTGTTTCGTCATTTCGGACGGATGTTGCACCTTGCACCGTGGATGTTGCACCCTGTAGATATCGATTATTCGGACGGCCATAACATCTGGCTCGTTTAGAGTTACGGGATCCATAACCTGTCAAAACGAAGGCCTCGATGATTTCTACGGCTTTGACAGCTTTTAGCCGTCAACAGATAGATTAATACCCAGAAAGGACAACCCGAATCTCAATCGGGTCACGTAAGTTTTTCACCCTTCGTTTTTTCGACACGTTGATTTTTACGGTAAAATGGGATTACCTTGGCTCGTCTTCGATTCACCATCGCTGGAGAGTGGTGCACCATGGTACTGTTCCGTTTCAAATCCATGCACACATTTCTAAAAGTCGTATGGCACTGTTTCACCATTTCGGACGGATGTTGCACCTTGCACCTTGGATGTTGCACCCTGTAGATATCGATTATTCGGACGGCCCTAACTTCTGGCTCCTTTAGAGTTACGGGAGCCATAACATGTCAAAACGAAGGCCTCGATGAGATCTACGGCTTTGACAGCTTTCGACCGTCAACGGATAGGTTAATGCCCAAAAAGGACAACCCGAATCTCAATCGGGTCACGTATGTATTTCACCCTTCGTTTTTTCGACACGTGGATTTTTACGGTAAAACGGGATTACCATGGCTCGTCTTCGATTCACCATCGCTGGAGAGTGGTGCACCATGGTAACGCTCCGTTTCAAATCCATGCACGCATTTCTAAAAGTTGTACGACACTGTTTCGTCATTTCGGACGGATGTTGCACCTTGCACCGTGGATGTTGCACCCTGTAGATATCGATTATTCGGACAGCCATAACTTTTGGCTCGTTTAGATTTACGGGATCCATAACCTGTCAAAACAAAGGCCTCGATGAGATCTACAGCTTTGGCAGCTTTCAGCCATCAACGGATAGATTAGTGCCCAAAAAGGACAAGCCGAATCTCAATCGGGTCACGTAAGTTTTTCACTCTTCGTTTTTTCGACACGTGGATTTTTACGGTAAAACGTGATTACCGTGGCTCGTATTCTATTCACCATCGCTGGAGAGTGGTGCACCATGGTACGGTTCCGTTTCAAATCCATGCACGCATTTCTAAAAGCAGTACGGCACTGTTTCGCCATTTCGGACGGATGTTGCACCTTGCACCGTGGATGTTGCACCCTGTTGATATCGATTGTTCGAACGACAATAACTTCGGGCTCGTTTAGAGTTACGGGAGCCATAACCTGTCAAAACGAAGGCCTCCATGAGTTCTACGGCTTTGACATCTTTTAGCCGTCAACGGATAGATTAATGCCCAAAAAGGACAACACGAATCTCAATCGGGTCACGTAAGTTTTTCACCCTTCGTTTTTTCGACACGTGGATTTTTACGGTAAAATGGGATTACCTTGGCTCGTCTTCGATTCACCATCGCTGGAGAGTGGTGCACCATGGTACTGTTCCGTTTCAAATCCATAGACACATTTCTAAAAGTTGTATGGCACCTTTTCGCCATTTCGGATGGATGTTGCACCTTGCACCGTGGATGTTGCACCCTGTAGATATCGATTATTCGGACGGCCCTAACTTCTGGCTCCTTTAGAGTTACGGGAGCCATAACCTGTCAAAACGAAGGCCTCGATGAGATCTACGGCTTTGACAGCTTTCAACCATCAACGGATAGATTAATACCCAAAAAGGACAACCCGAATCTCAATCGGGTCACGTATCTATTTCACCCTTTGTTTTTTCGACACGTGGATTTTTACGGTAAAACGGGATTACCATGGCTCGTCTTTGATTCACCATCGCTAGAGAGTGGTGCACCATGGTAACGCTCCGTTTCAAATCCATGCACGCATTTCTAAAAGATGTACGACACTGTTTCGCCATTTCGGACGGATGTTGCACCTTGCACCGTGGATGTTGCACCCTGTAGATATCGATTATTCGGACGGCCATAACATTTGGCTCGTTTAGAGTTACGGGATCCATAACCTATCAAAATGAAGGCCTCGATGAGATCTACAGCTTTGGCAGCTTTCAGCCGTCAACGGATGGATTAGTGCCCAAAAAGGACAAGCCGAATCTCAATCGGGTCACGTAAGTTTTTCACCATTCGTTTTTTCGACACGTGGATTTTTACGGTAAAACGGGATTACTGTGGCTCGTATTCGATTCACCATCGCTGGAGAGTGGCGCACCATGGTACGGTTCCGTTTCAAATCCATGCACGCATTTCTAAAAGCAGTATGGCACTGTTTCGCCATTTCGGACGGATGTTGCATCTTGCACCGTGGATGTTGCACCCTGTAGATATCGATTATTCGGACGACCATAACTTCTGGCTCGTTTAGAGTTACGGGAGCCATAACCTGTCAAAACGAAGGCCTCGATGAGATCTACGGCTTTGACAGCTTTCATCCATCAACGGATAGATTAATGCCCAAAAAGGACAACCGGAATCTCAATCGGGTCACGTAAGTTTTTCACCCTTCGTTTTTTCGACACGTGGATTTTTACGGTAAAACGGGATTACCGTGGCTCGTCTTCGATTCACCATCGCTGGAGAGTGGTGCACCATGGTACTGTTCTGTTTCAAATCCATGCACGCATTTCTAAAAGTCGTACGGCACAGTTTCGCCAATTCGGACGGATGTTGCACCTTGCACCGTGGATGTTGCACCCTGTAGATGTCGATTATTCGGACGGCCATAACTTCTGGCTTGTTTAGAGTTACGGGATCCATAACCTGTCAAAACGAAGCCCTCGATGAGTTCTACAGCTTTGACCGCTTTCAGCCGACAACAGATAGATTAATGCCCAAAAAGGACAACCCGAATCTCGATCGGGTCACGTAAGTTTTTCACCCTTCGTTTTTTCGACACGTGGATTTTTACGATAAAACGGGATTACCGTGGCTCGTCTTCGATTCCCCATCGCTGGAGAGTGGTGCACCATGGTACTGTTCCGTTTCAAATCCATGGACGCATTTTTAAAAGTCGTACGACACTGTTTCGTCATTTCGGACGGATGTTGCACCTTGCACCGTAGATGTTGCACCCTGTAGATATCGATTATTCGGACGGCCAAAACATTTGGCTCGTTTAGAGTTACGGGATCCATAACCTGTCAAAACGAAGGCCTCCATGAGTTCTACGGCTTTGACATCTTTTAGCCGTCAACGGATAGATTAATACCAAAAAAGGAAAACCCGAATCTCAATCGGGTCACGTAAGTTTTTCACCCTTCGTTTTTTCGACGCGTGGATTTTTACGGTAAAACGGGATTATCGTGGCTCGTCTTCGATTCACCATCCCTGGAGAGTGGTGCACCATGGTACTGTTCCTTTTCAAATCCATGTACGCATTTCTAAAAGTCGTACGGCACTGTTTCGCCATTTCGGACGGATGTTGCACCTTGCACCGTGGATGTTGCACCCTATACATATCGACTATTCGGACGGCCATAACTTCTGGCTCGTTTAGAGTTACGGGAGCCATAACCTGTCAAAACGAAGGCCTCGATGAGATCTACGGCTTTGACAGCTTTCAGCCATCAACGGATAGATTAATGCTCAAAAAGGACAACCCGAATCTCAATCGGTTCACATAAGTTTTTTTACCCTTCGTTTTTGCGACACGTGGATTTTTACGTTAAAACGGGATTACCGTGGCTCGTCTTCGATTCACCATCGTTGGAGAGTGGTGCACCATGGTACTGTTCTGTTTCAAATCCATGCACGCATTTCTAAAAGACGTACGACACTGTTTCGCCATTTCGGACGGATGTTGCACCTTGCACCATGGATGTTGCACCTTGTAGATATCGGTTATTCGGACGGCCATAACTTCTGGCTCGTTTAGAGTTAAGGGAGCCATAACCTGTCAAAACAAAGGCTTCGATGAGTTCTACGGCTTTGACAGCTCTCAGCCATCAACGGATAGATCAATGCCCGAAAAGGACAACCCGAATCTCAATCGGGTAACGTAAGTTTTTCACCCTTCGTTTTTTCGACACGTGGATTTTTACGGTAAAACGGGATTACCGTGGCTCGTCTTCGATTCACCATCTCTGGAGAGTGGTGCACTTTGGTACTGTTTCATTTCAAATCCATGCACGCATTTCTAAAAGTCATACGGCACTGTTTCGCCATTTCGGACGGATGTTGCACCTTGCACCGTGGATGTTGCACCCTGTAGATATCGATTATTCGGACGGCCATAACTTCTGGCTCGTTTAGAGTTACGGGAGCCATAACCTGTCAAAACGAAGGCCTTTATGAGTTCTACGGCTTTGACGGCTTTCAGCCGTCAAAGGATAGATTAATGCTCAAAAAGGAGAACCCAAATCTCAATCCGGCCACTTAAGTTTTTCACACTTCGTTTTTTCGACACGTGGATTTTTACGGTAAAACGTTATTACCGTGGCTCGTCTTCGATTCACCATCACTGGAGAGTGGTGCACCATGGTACTGTTCTGTTTCAAATCCATGCACGCATTTCTAAAAGTCGCACGGCACTGTTTCGCCATTTTGGACGGATGTTGCACCTTGCACGGTGGATGTTGCACCCTGTAGATATCGATTATTCGGACGGCCATAACTTCTGGCTCGTTTAGAGTTACAGGAGCCATAACCTGTCAAAACGAAGGACTCGATGAGATCTACGGTTTTGACAGCTTTCAGCCGTCAACGGATAGATTAATGCCCAAAAAGGACAACCCGAATCTCAATCGAGTCACGTAAGTTTTTCACCCTTCGTTTTTTCGACACGTGGATTTTTACGGTAAAACGGGATTACCGCGGCTCGTCTTCGATTCACCATCGCTGGAGAGTGGTGCACCATGGTACTGTTCCATTTCAAATCCATGCACACATTTCTAAAAGTCGTACGGCACTGTATCGCCATTTCGGACGGATGTTGCACCTTGCACCGTGGATGTTGCACCCTGTAGATATCGATTATTCGAACGGCCATAACTTCTGGCTCGTTTAGAGTTACGGGAGCCATAACCTGTTAAAACGAAGGGCTCGATGAGATCTACGGCTTGGACAGCTTTCAGCCGTCAACGGACAGATTAATGCCTGAAAAGGACAACCCGAATCTCAATCGGGCCACGTAAGTTTTTCACCCTTCGTTTTTTCGACACGTTGATTTTTACGGTAAAACGGGATTACCGTGGCTCGTCTTCGATTCACCATCGCTGGAGAGTGGTGCACCATGGTACTGTTCCATTTCAAATCCATGCACGCATTTCTAAATGTCGTACGACACTGTTTCGCCATTTCGGACGGATGTTGCACCTTGCACCGTGGTTGTTGCTCCCTGTAGATATCGATTATTCAGACGGACATAACTTCTGGCTCGTTTAGAGTTACGGGAGTAACCTGTCAAATCGAAGGCCATCTCAATCTGGTCACGTAAGTTTTTCACACTTCGTTTTTTCGACACGTGGATTTTTACGGTAAAACGGGATTACCGTGGCTCGTCTTCGATTCACCATCGCTGGAGAGTGGTGCACCATGGTGCTGTTCCGTTTCAAATCCATGCACGCTGTTTGCGCCAAAATTGGTCACAAACCCCAAATACCATGAAAGCACCAGTGTATGAATACAAATCAACAATATTCAAACACAAATCACAGATCTCAGCAAATAACAAACAGCAATACAAAAGTAATGAACAAAGACGCAAATTTTCCAGTGGTTCGGCTATCTCCGGCCTACGTCCACTCCAAATTTTTTATCCTTCTATTGATTATCCTTGATGATTACAGATGATTACAGCAGTTACAAAGTCCAAAACTTGAAATAAATAGCAGCAATGATGATATGGAATGATTCTGGCAGCGTCCGAGCGTGCTTTCTCTCTCTAAAATCTCCGACCCCTTTTCTGAATGACCAGGGGCTCTATTTATAAGAATAGGAGGCTGATATTTCTCCTAAAATCCGGGAAAACCGCTTCAGGCACGTGAGGGGGCCCACTCGCCCGAAATCTGGAGGTCCGGGCCCACATGAGGATCGTTTCGACCCTCACTTCGAATCGATCAAGGAAATGTCCAATCGAGGTGAAATTTGGTGAGAACATTCTTCAACATGTATGTAAGCTTCTGTGAAAATTTCATAGCATTTGGATCAACGGTTTGGAAGATATGATCGATTCAAGTTCAAAATTCCGTGTGCTCTGCCTGGTTCGAACCCATGCTTCGAACCCACCTCCTTCGAATCCATCTCCTTCGAACCCACGTCTTTCGAATCCATCTCGTTCGAATCCACTGCTTTGAATCCTCCTTCGAGTCCATTGCTTCGAATCCTCCTTCGAGTCCACTTCCTTCGAATCCAAGAAGTCGACTTCCTCTCCTTCGAATCCATGAAGTCGTCCCCCAATGTATACATCTCGTGTTCCATCGATCTTCTTCGAATCGATCCCAGGAGCATGCTTCGAATCGATCTCGTTTACACCGATCGATTCGAGCATATCCTAACCTGATCGATTCGAACTCTCCTTGACCTCATGGATTCAAAGCATTATGCTTTGTCTTGATTGGTTCGAACCTATCCATTTTGGGTCCATTGCCATTGGGCCGAAATCCATTTATCCTTCTTACCTGACCGATACGAAGTTCACCAGGCCGAAACCATACTGATCGATACGAAGCGTATCGATTCGAACCAACTCTGTGCCTTGCCTTCGATCGACACGAAGTAGGAGTGTCGAACCCAGGTTGATCGATACGAAGTGTATCGATTCGAAGTGAGTGTTACCCCTGATCGATTCGAACAACATGCCTTTCCTACCTTGAATCGATCATAACTTCTCCGTACGAACCACGATTAACCTGAAATTTGAAACATAGCCTTTCCTAATCCTTATCATCATCTCCAATCAATTTCTTCCCGATCAGGGTTCAACCAAATTTTGGTGATATCGATCGTAGCCTTGATTCTAACCGATCTCCAATCCTGATATCCATAATTCCTTGCAAATTTGTTGATATTCCAGTTTTGACCAAAAATGGGATAACACTTTGCCCCCCAAAACATGCCTTGTGATAACAAGGCGTGTTTTGAATATTTCTGAATCCAATATCCAAAGTCCGTAGCCATATTGCCAGAGTATATCTTCCTTGACTGCTCCGAGTCGATGTCCAATTCCAAATCCAATAACCAAAGCCATAGCCAATTCCATATCCGTCCGAACTCGTCAACCGAGTCCCAACCCATCCTCATCCAATAGCCAATAACCGAATCCAGGACCTCTCCGGGTTAATATCCAAATCCATAACCTCTCCGGGCTCTTGCCAAGCGCATTCTACACCTGACGGTCGTGGTCCAGTGTCCCTGGACGTTGAGCTAACCTCTCCGGGTTCTTGCCAAGCGTAATCCACACCTGACGGCCTTGGTCCAGTGTCCCTGGACGTTGTAAAATGCCATGGCTTAAGTCCTAAGCCGAATCCTGGTCTCTCCGGACCCTTGTTGAACATAGTCCATACTCAACGACCTGAAAACAACAATTGATAGTACAGGGCCTAAGTCCTAGGCCGAATTCTGGTCACTTCGGACCCTTGTCAAGCATAGTCTATACTTGGCGACCTTAATGAGTCAATCTACCATGTTCGGGCAAAGTGACTCACCCCTTGCTAGGCATAATTAATACCCGACGACCATTTATCAAAAACCATATGAAAATCCAATCAAAATCCAATCCAACATCCAAACCCAAAATCCAAATCCAAAACCAGAAAACCAGAAAACCAAACCAGCATCCAAAACCGAAAACAATCATCCAAAGAAAAATCTAAAAAGAAAGCAAAACCAGGAGCTCGATCCAAACTCCAAAACCAAAATCCGAAAAGAAAAGCAGTGTCCAATCAAAAAAGCAAAAGATAGATTTCGCAAACCATAGCATTGCAGTTTATCATCATTCAGAGCATGCCTAGGGGCTATCTCCGTCCCCGTACATGTGTAAATGACTTGGTTGCTTGCTAATAGTTCGCTACTTATTCCATATTATCCCGGTCAATGGATGATCAATCGACCATCGTCCCTGGGCCTCACATCATCACGGCGTGAGGTGGTCGGTGGTTGCTCCTGCTCCACCGTTACGTTCCGTGTTCCGACGTATTGCCGTAACTGCCCATTCCTTACATGCTCCTCGATTATATCTTTCAAGTGCCTACAGCTGCTGGTGTCATGTCTGTCTAAGTCATGGAAGAGACAATGCCTCCCTGATGCCCTCTCTCGTTCAGAAGGCTCTCTCCTGGCTGGCCTCCGGTAGGGAAGGCGATTCCGAGTATCCATGTATATCCGCTCCAGCGTCTCGTTCAATCCTGTGTATGTGGAAAACTTTGGGTCCTTCCATCACTTCTTAGCGTTTCCAGAATCATCGTCCAACCTCCTTTTCCCTTTATCTTTGTCCAAACCTTTCTTGGATGGTCCTACATCCTAAGTGGTATTAACCTCCTTTAAATCCGTACTCGCATCTTCCTGTCGAAGGAACCTTTCTGCCTCGTGAAAGAATTCGTCGAGATCCTGTGGGGGATCTCGTATTAGAGATACCTTGAAATACGGGTCCTCCCTGACTCCTGATACTGCTGCCACTAACACCATCGATGGATCAGGCCGATCCACTGAAGCGACTGCCGCTGAATCGAGTTAGAAAAGCTCTAAGCGATTCATCCATCCTTTGCTTCACCGATGTTAATGTCATCACATTCTTCGGCCTCTTGACGTGAACCCGAAACTGTCCCAAAAACTTTTCCACCAATTCCCTCCAAGTCCTGATAGATCCTTCTCACAGCTGCCTAAACCACATTGCAGCTAAATCTGTCAGATATAAAGGGAAGCATCGAGCCATCACTTCCTCCGATGCCCCCAGCACCACCATGTGTCTGGTGTACCTCATCAAGTGATCAGTTGGGTCCGCCTTGCCATCATAAACCTCCACGCTAGGTAGCTTAAACTTAGGTGGATTCTGAGCCATCCTTATTTCCCGAGAAAATGGACTCCTATTCACTCCTTCCAAGTCTCCGTTGGTCAAACCACCTCGCACAGTTCTTCTGATGATTTCTATTAATCCGGTATTGTCTGTTGGGGGTTGCCCTCCATGCCCCCGAGGGAACTCTGGCACATATTCGTCGTGTGGTTCACTAGCAGCAACGTTAGCTCTAGCCTGTTGAACTCCTTCCAAAGGTCCTCCTGTGTTGGATCATGTGGGCCTGCCCCCAAGCCCTTGTTGATTGTTTTGTGGCTCCGTATCCTGTCCTCCATTGGGTTCCACAACCCTAGTCCCTTGTCCTGCATCCACAGCGGATGTTGTTGTCCATAGGTTCTGCATCCCTGCAGCTCTCATTTGCTCAAAGAAAGTCTGCATCATTTCCTGTTGGCTCTTCAATAATCTCTCTTGCAAAGAATTTGCCATAGCCTCCATTTCATCCCGAGTTATGTAGACTGAAGCTTGTCCTTCCCCGGCTCCGGAGGATGCTTGTTGACTTTCTTCCTGTTGGCTTCTCTCAGCCCTTTGCCTTCTACTATTTTGCCTAGTCATTGTCCTTGAATCCAAATTCTTTAAAATCTTCAAATCCAACTTTCAAATCCGATGTAGCGGGTGCTAGTCTTTCTTAGTGAAAGCACCAAAGTGTTTGCGCCAAAATTGGTCACAAACCCCAAATACCGTGAAAGCACCAGTGTATGAATACAAATCAAGAATATTCAAACACAAATCACAGATCTCAGCAAATAACAAACAGCAATCCAAAAGTAATGAACAAAGACGCAAGTTTTATAGTGGTTCGGCTATCTCCGGCCTACGTCCACTCCAAAGTTTTTATCCTTTTATTGATTATCTTTGATGATTACAGATGATTACAGCAGTTACAAAGTCCAAAACTTGAAATAAATAGCAGCAATGATGATATGGAATGATTCTGGCAGCTTCCGAGCATGCTTTCTCTCTCTAAAATCTCCGACCCCTTTTCTGAATGACTAGGGGCTCTATTTATAAGCATAGGAGACTGATATTTCTCCTATAATCCGGGAAGACCGCTTCAGGCACGTGAGGGGGCCCACTCGCCCGAAATCTGGAGGTCCGGGCCCACATCAGGATCGATTCGACCCTCACATCGAATCGATCAAGGAAATGTCCAATAAAGGTGAAATTTAGTGAGAACATTCTTCAACATGTATGTAAGCTTCTGTGAAAATTTCATAGCATTTGGATCAACGGTTTGGAAGATATGATCGATCCAAGTTAAAAGTTCCGTGTGCTCTGCCTGGTTCGAACCCATGCTTCGAACCCACCTCCTTCGAATCCATCTCCTTCGAACCCATGTCTTTCGAATCCATCTCGTTCGAATCCATGCTTTGAATCCTCCTTCGAGTCCATTGCTTTGAATCCTCCTTCGAGTCCACTTCCTTCGAATCCAACAAGTCGACTTCCTCTCCTTCGAATCCATGAAGTCGTCCCCCAATGTATACATCTCATGTTCCATCGATCTTCTTCGAATCGATCCCAGGAGCATGCTTCGAATCGATCTCGTTTACACCTATCGATTCGATCATATCCTAACCTGATCGATTCAAACTCTCCTTGACCTCATGGATTCAAAGCATTATGCTTTGTCTTGATTGGTTCGAACCTATCCATTTTGGGTCCATTGCCATTGGGCCGAAATCCATTTATCCTTCTTACCTGACCGATACGAAGTTCACTAGGCCGAAACCATACTGATCGATACGAAGCGTATCGATTCGAACCAAGTCTGCGCCTTGCCTTCGATCGATACGAAGTAGCAGTGTCGAACCCAGGTCGATCGATACGAAGTGTATCGATTCGAAGTGAGTGTCACCCCTGATCGATTCGAACAGCATGCCTTTCCTACCTTAAATCGATCATAACTTCTCCGTACGAACCCCGATTAACCTGAAATTTGAAACATAGCCTTTCCTAATCCTTATCATCATCTCCAATCAATTTCTTCCCGATCAGAGTTCAACCAAATTTTGGTGATATCGATCGTAGCCTTGATTCTAACCGATCTCCAATCCTGATATCCATAATTCCTTGCCAATTTGTTGATATTCCAGTTTTGACCAAAAATGGGATAACACACGCATTTCTAAAAGTCATACAGCATTGTTTCGCCATTTCGGACGGATGTTGCACCCTGTAGATATCGATTATTCGGACGGCCATAACTTCTGGCTCGTTCAGAGTTACGGGAGCCATAACCTGTCAAAACGAAGGCCTCGATGAGATCTACGGCTTTGACAGCTTTCAGCCGTCAACGGATAGATTAATGCCCAAAAAAGACAACCCGAATCTCAATCGGGTCACGTAAGTTTTTCACCCTTCGTTTTTTCGACACGTGGATTTTTACGGTAAAACGGGATTACCGTGGCTCGTCCTCGATTCACCATC
The DNA here is from genome assembly GCA_030765085.1 of Allium cepa. Taxonomy (NCBI): domain Eukaryota; kingdom Viridiplantae; phylum Streptophyta; class Magnoliopsida; order Asparagales; family Amaryllidaceae; genus Allium; species Allium cepa. Next base: position 39,210,890 of record CM060941.1, on the reverse strand, counting down.
GCTGGAGAGTGGTGCACCATGGTACTGTTCTAATCCAATCACGCATTTCTAAATGTCGTACGGCACTGTTTCGCTATTTCGGATGGATGTTGCACCTTGCACTGTGGATGTTGCACCCTGTAGATATCGATTATTCGGACGGCCATAACTTCTGGCTCGTTTAAAGTTACGAGATCCATAACCTGTCAAAACGAAGGCCTCGATTAGTTCTACGGCTTTGACAGCTTTCAGCCGTCAGCGGATAAATTAATGCCCAAAAAGGACAACCCGAATCTCAATCGGGTCACGTAAGTTTTTTCACCCTTCGTTTTTTCGACACGTGGATTTTTACGGTAAAACGGGATTACTGTGGCTTGTCTTCGATTCACCATCGCCGGAGAGTGGTGCACCATGGTACTGTTCCATTTCAAATCCGTGCACGCATTTCTAAAAGTCGTACGGCACTGTTTCGCCATTTCGGACGGATGTTGCACCTTGCACCATGGATGTTGCATCATGTAGATATCGATTATTCGGACGGCCATAACTTCTGGCTCGTTTAGAGTTACGGGAGCCATAACCTATCAAAACGAAGATCTCAATGAGTTCTACAGCTTTGACGGCTTTCAGCCGTCAACGGATAGATTAATGGCCAAAAAGGACAACCCGAATCTCAATCGGGTAACATATGTTTTTCACCCTTCGTATTTTCGACACGTGGATTTTTACGGTAAAACGGGATTACCGTGGCTCGTCTTAGATTCACCATCGCTGGAGAATGGTGCACCATGGTACTGTTCCGTTTAAAATCCATGCACGCATTTCTAAATGTCGTACGACACTGTTTTGCCATTTCGGACGGATGTTGCACCTTGCACCGTGGATGTTGCACCCTGTAGATATCGATTATTCGGACGGCCATAACTTCTGGCTCGTTTAGAGTTACAGGAGCCATAACCTGTCAAAACGAAGGCCTCGATGAGTTCTACGGCTTTGACAGCTTTCAGCCGTCAACGGATAGATTAATGCCCAAAAAGGACAACCCGAATCTCAATCGGGTCACGCAAGTTTTTCACCCTTCGTTTTTTCGACACGTGGATTTTTACGGTAAAACGGTATTACCTTGGCTCGTCTTCGATTCACCATCGCTGGAGAGTGGTGCACCATGGTACTGTTCCGTTTCAAATCCATACACACATTTCTAAAAGTTGTATGGCACCTTTTCGCCATTTCGGACGGATGTTGCACCTTGCACCGTGGATGTTGCACCCTGTAGATATCGATTATTCGGACGGCCATAACTTCTGGCTCGTTTAGAGTTACGGGATCCCTAACCTGTCAAAACGAAGGCCTCGATGACTTCTACGTCTTTGACAGCTTTCAGCCGTCAACGGATAGATTAATGCCCAAAAAGGACAACCCGAATCTCAATCGGGTCACGTAAGTTTTTCACCCATCGTTTTTTCGACACGTGGATTTTTTAGGTAAAACGGGATTACCGTGGCTCGTCTTCGATTCACCATCGCTGGAGAGTGGTGCACCATGGTATTGTTCCGTTTCAAATCCATGCACGCATTTCTAAATGTCGTACGACACTATTTCGCCATTTCGGACGGATGTTGCACCTTGCACCGTGGATGTTGCACCCTGTAGATATCGATTATTCGAACGGCCATAACTTCTGGTTCGTTTAGAGTTACGGGAGCCATAACCTGTCAAAACGAAGGCCTCGATGAGTTCTACGGCTTTGACAGGTTTCAGCCGTCAACGGATAGATTAATGCCCAAAAAGGACAACCCGAATCTCAATCGGGTCACGTAAGTTTTTCACCCTTCGTTTTTTCGACAAGTGGATTTTTACGGTAAAACGGGATTACCGTGGCTCGTCTTCGATTCACCATCGCTGGAGAGTGGTGCACCATGGTACTGTTCCATTTCAAGTCCATGCATACATTTCTAAATGTCGTACGACACTGTTTTTCCATTTCGGACGGACGTTGCAACTTGCACCGTGGATGTTGCACCCTGTAGATATCAACTATTCGAACGGCCATAACTTCTGGCTCGTTTAGAGTTGCGGGAGCCATAACCTATCAAAACGAAGGCCTCAATGAGATCTACGGGTTTGACAGCTTTCAGCCGTCAACGGATAGATTAATTCCCAAAAAGGACAACCCGAATCTCAATCAGGTCACGTTAGTTTTTCACCCTTCGTTTTTTTGACACGTGGATTTTTACGGTAAAACGGGATTACCGTGGCTCGTCTTCGATTCACCATCGTTGGAGAGTGGTGCACCACGGTACTGTTCCGTTTCAAATCCATGCACGCATTTCTAAATGTCGTACGGCACTGTTTCGCCATTTCGAACGGATGTTGCACCTTGCACCGTGGATGTTGCACCCTGTAGATATCGATTATTCGGACGGCCATAACTTCTGGCTCGTTTAGAGTTACGGGAGCCATAACCTGTCAAAACGAAGGCCTCGATGAGTTCTATGGCTTTGGCAGCTTTCAGCCGTCAACGGATAGATTAATGCCCAAAAAGGACAACCCGAATCTTAATCGGGTCACGTAAGTTTTTTACCCTTCATTTTTTCGTCACGTGGATTTTTACGGTAAAACGGGATTACCGTGGCTCGTCTTCGATTCACCATCGCTGGAGAGTGGTGCACCATGGTACTGTTCTGATCCATACACGCATTTCTAAATGTCGTACGGCACTGTTTCGCCATTTCGGACGGATGTTGCACCTTGCACCGTGGATGTTGCATCCTGTAGATATCGATTATTCGGACCGCCATAACTTCTGGCTCGTTTAGAGTTACGGGAGCCATAACCTGTCAAAACGAAGGCCTCGATGAGTTCTACGGCTTTGACCGCTTTCAGCCGTCAACGGATAGATTAATGCCCAAAAAGGACAACCCGAATCTCAATCGGGTCACGCAAGTTTTTCACTCTTCGTTTTTTCGACACGTGGATTTTTACGGTAAAACGGGATTACCTTGGCTCGTCTTCGATTCACCATCGCTGGAGTGTGGTTCACCATGGTACTGTTTCGTTTCAAATCCATGCATGGATTTCTAAAAGTCCTACGGCACTGTTTCGCCATTTCGGACGGATGTTGCACCTTGCACCGTGGATGTTGCACCCTGTAGATATCGATTATTCGGACGGCCATAAGTTCTGGCTCGTTTAGAGTTATGGGATCCCTAACCTGTCAAAACCAAGGCCTCGATGACTTCTACGTCTTTGACAGCTTTCAGCCCTCAACGGATAGATTAATGCCCAAAAAGGACAACCCGAATCTCAATCGGGTCACGTAAGTTTTTCACCCTTCGTTTTTTCCGCACGTGGATTTTTTAGGTAAAACGAGATTACCGTGGCTTGTCATCAATTCACCATCGCTGGAGAGTGGTGCACCATGGTACTGTTCCGTTTCAAATCCATGCACGCATTTGTAAAAGTCGTACGACACTGTTTCGCCATTTCGGACGGATGTTGCACCTTGCACCGTGGATGTTGCACCCTGTAGATATCGATTATTCGGACGACCATAACTTCTGGCTCGTTTAGAGTTACGGGAGCCATAACCTGTCAAAACGAAGGCCTCGATGAGTTCTACGGCTTTGACTGCTTTCAGCCGTCAATGGATAGATTAATGCCTAAAAAGGACAACCCGAATCTCAATCGGGTCACGTAAGTTTTTCACCCCTCGTTTTTTCAACACGTGGATTTTTTCGGTAAAACGAGATTACCGTGGCACGTCTTCGATTTACCATCGCTGGAGAGTGGTGCACCATGGTACTGTTCCGTTTCAAATCCATGCATGCATTTCTAAAAGTCGTACGGCACGGTTTCGCCATTTCGGACGGATGTTGCACCTTGCACCGTGGATGTTGCACCTTGTAGATATCGATTATTCGAACGGCCATAACTTCTGGTTCGTTTAGAGTTACGGGAGCCATAACCTGTCAAAACGAAGGCCTCGATGAGTTCTACGGCTTTGACAGCTTTCATCCGTCAACGGATAGATTAATGCCCAAAAAGGACAACCCGAATCTCAATCGGGTCACGTAAGTTTTTCACCCTTCGTTTTTTCGACAAGTGATTTTTACGGTAAAACGGGATTACCGTGGCTCGTCTTCGATTCACCATCGCTGGAGAGTGGTGCACCATGGTACTGTTCCGTTTCAAGTCCATGCATGCATTTCTAAATGTCGTACGACACTGTTTTTCCATTTCGGACGGATGTTGCACCTTGCACCGTGGATGTTGCACGCTGTAGATATCAACTATTCGAACGGCCATAACTTCTGGCTCGTTTAGAGTTGCGGGAGCCATAACCTGTCAAAACGAAGGCCTCGATGAGATCTACGGCTTTGAAAGCTTTAGGCCGTCAACGGATAGATTAATTCCCAAAAAGGACAACCCGAATCTCAATCGGGTCACGTTAGTTTTTCACCCTTCGTTTTTTCGACACGTGGATTTTTACGGTAGAACGGGATTACCGTGGCTCGTCTTCGATTCACCATCGCTGGAGAGTGGTGCACCATGGTACTGTTCCGTTTCAAATCCATGCACGCATTTCTAAATGTCGTACGGCACTGTTTCGCCATTTCGGACGGATGTTGCACCTTGCACCGTGGATGTTGCACCCTGTAGATATCTATTATTCGGACGGCCATAACTTCTGGCTCGTTTAGAGTTACGGGATCCATAACCTGTCAAAACGAAGGCCTCGATGAGTTCTATGGCTTTGGCAGCTTTCAGCCGTCAACGGATAGATTATTGGCCAAAAAGGACAACCCGAATCTCAATCGGGTCACGTAAGTTTTTTACCCTTCGTTTTTTCGACACGTGGATTTTTACGGTAAAACGGGATTACCGTGTGTTTGCACAAAAAATGGACAAACACCCCCAAGTCGTATTATTTAGTTGATTATATGTGATTTTCAATGGTTTAGAAGAGTTATGTAAATATGATAAAAGTAGGGGCTGAAATGTAAAAGACACGCAGATTTATAGTGGTTCGGCCGGAATATGCCTACGTCCACTTTATATTTTATTATCCTCTTTCTTTCGGATTACAAGTACAATGCTTCGTATACAAGTATATGAAAGTAGTTTGAAAGTTCCTTCCTTGCTTGAACTCTCAAACTTGTCTGCAATTGTTGTACCCCTGCCCCTCTATTTATAGAATGAGGTAGGGGGCAGGGATCTTGGAAGTATATAACTGCTGGTGGGCCCGGGCTGGAGCAATCTGGACTGGCAATCATCTGGTTCGGCGGAGCTCCATTCGGTGGTAGGTATGGACCGGTGGTATGCATGAACCGGTGGTAATGAGGTGGTTCGGTGCTCGTTTGATTCGGTGATGGCCTTGGGAGTTGGTTCGGCGGTGTTTGGTCCGGTGGTGTTGGGTCCGGTGGTGTTTGGTCCGGTGGTGTTTGGTCCGGCACCAAACAAGTTTGGTGGTAGGGCGATGAGGGGGAATACCGAATGCTATCACGCCGGATGGACCTTAACTTGGAGTGCCGAATGAGCCCATATCCTTGCATAGCCGGATGAACCTGTATGCCGAATGAGCCCTCACTGTCGAATGGAACTTGTTCTTTCGAATCGCCGATAGGAGCTGATGGAATGGAGGTTGCAAACCCGGGTGAAAATGACACTTCTTGGTCTCGAGATTTTCTAGGTGAGAATTCGCCCAACATTTGCCCCCCAAAGTGGGGCACGTGCTTGCATGTGTCGCGCTTTGTTTTCCCTGTGGTAGGAAGACTAGCTTTGTAACGCCAGGGGTTGGGCGTCCGTATTCTGTTGATGTCCTGCAAAGGAAATTACAGTTTTAGCGTGATTCCAAATAACGATCGTTCATGATCGAAATGTTCGAGATGAAGTGAACTGTGCCGTTCGGGACGAAAAAGTGAGCCCCGAGGGGGCTTAGCATCAGCGATGCCAGGTTTATGTCAGAGTGGGTCCCTAGATCGTTTGTCGAGATGGTTTATCGCCAGCGCAGAGCATGCCTAGGGGTCGTTCGCGACCCCGTACATGTGTAAGCAGCTTAGCCATTTCATAATTATCAGAGTCAAATATCCGTTTCACCCATGAGTTTAAAAAGGCGTGTCAAAGTGTAAATTCCCACGACGATAAGGTTAATAACCATTCAGAGCGTGCCTATGGACCATTCGTGGTCGCGTACACGTGTAAACAATTAATCCATGTTAGTGAGAGTTTTACGACTTATTCATCGTCATCATAATCATGATTTTATTAGTTAGTTCTGGAGTTCGGTACTTATCTGAGTGAGGAGCCTGCGTGCCCCCTGTTCCTGGTTTTCGCTGGTGGAGATAGCTTCATTCGGTCCTTTGGTTGGTCCGGCATGGATGGGTTCATTCGGTATTCGTTTGGTTCGGTATGTTTGGTATTGGTCCGGTGTTTCTATTCGGTGGGCCGAACCAGCTGGTCCGGCGGTCCTGAGCTCGCCTATATATAGAGGCTACACCCCCCTTTGGTTTTTCCTTACCGAACCAAGTCTTCTGCCGAACCAATCTTCTGCCGAACCAATCTTCTACCGAATCAATCTTCTACCGAATCAGGTATGTACCCTATTGCCGAATGCCTCTTATTACCGAATGGTTCAGAATGCCGAATGCACACGTAAGATCTCAAATGCCGAATGAGCTTAAGGCCTTAGTGCCGAATGAACATGGACATGTACCACCGAATGAACTTAAGACTTGTACTACCGAATGGACTTAGGACCCCAGTGCCGAATGAACTTGGACATGTACCACCGAATGAACTTAAGACTTGTACTACCGAATGGACTTAGGACCCCAGTGCCGAATGAACCTCGTATTCTGGACTTATGTATGCTTGCTTTCTTATACTTTCGTTCTAACGTCATGTTTTTCACTTTTGTGCATGCAGATAAATGACTCGTAAGGCAGAAACACGATCAGACAGACGGAAATCCAAGGATGGAGGAGAGCCTTCTTCTGTGCCCCCAGCCCAACCAGGATCCGGGCAACATCGACCTGTTCCGAGGTCATTAGTGGATGGATATGGTCCACAGGAACTTCTGATCTCCCCCCTGATTGCTTTCCTAGCTCCCTAAAGGAGGAGCAACTTGACGTCATATCCCGTTCCTTCGGGATAGACAGGGCTCTTATGCTGCTGCCGGGAGATGGAGTGATGCCATATAATCCTCCCGAAGGCTATTTTGCTTATAGCAGATACCATTGTATGTGCGGTGCTATCCCTCCTATCAACGCTTGGATAGTAAGTTTCACCACATATTTGAAGGTGGCTCCTTTCCAACTTCAGCCTAACTCTTATGCCATCCTGGTGAGCCTCTTTGTTATCTTCCAGAGGAGGTACGGGCGTCCTCCTTCTAACCGGGAAATTCGATACTTGTACAACCTGAGAGGCTATAAGAAGGGGTCTCCGTATATTAGTCTGGAAGCGGCCGTGCCCTTCAAACCAGTCCTGGACTTATATTCCAAGTTTACCATGTTCAAGAAAGAGTGGTTCTTCATCAAGGACGATGTTGTTTCTTTCCTCCTTTTCACTTCCGGCTGTAAGATGGATTTCATTTATATTTTCCATGTTTTGACTGTAGTGTTTTTTCTGACATGCTTCTATTTCTGGCTAGCGACAGGTGGTATTGCAGTCGTGGAGGATGATTCCTTGGTGCGAATGGCTGCTGAACTAAAGGCTATTCCGGCACGGGACCGGTCGGCCTCCTTCTTGATCAGGAACGCAACCCTCTTGGAGTATAATTTGATCTTACCGCACCAGTCCGTGGTTAAGCAAAGAGACACGGCTGAGGAGAAGGCTGCTAAAGCTAAGGAGGGGGCTATGGTGAAGAGCGGTAAGAGGGAGCCTTTTACAGAGCGTCCCATTGTCGGGGGGAAGAAACTGAAGAAGTCTGATGGCCCTTCTCCAAGTACTTTTCCGACTGTCCCGGAGGAGGAAGGGGTAGAAGAGGAGGAAGGAGGCGAGGTTGGAGAAGGGTCGGAGGGTGGAGGAGATGGAGACGGTCAAGGTGGTAGTGGCGTCGGTGCCCTAACCTCTGAGCAAGACCTTGAACTGGATGAGGCTCTCCGTCGGGCCTTCGGGGAGTCGGAGGGAGAGTCGGAAACGGAGAAGGCAAAGGAAACCGGCAAAGCTGTCGCTGTCACTGACCCATCCTCTAAGGGTTCCTCAGCTAGGGCGATTCCGGTGATGCAAGGTGAACTTTTGTCCTCTTCCGATTCCATTTTCGATAGGGACTTAGAAATTTTTTACGGTTCACTTCCGTCCTGGAATGAGATCCAGGACTTATTGCAGTATCCCACTCCTCCACCGGGTTTGTATAATAGATGTGTCTTCTCACTTTTCTTTCCTTTTAACTTAACACATTTTTCGAACTGTGGATTATTGTATGTTCGTAACACTTGTTCTTTATTCCAGGGGCAGGCCAGGTGGTTAAAACGTCGGACGTTCGACACCGCCTTGAGCGGTTTAAGTCGAGGAGAGCTTCTGCGAAACCCTCTACTGGTCGCACTGGGGATGTAGTCAGTTATCGCCCTCTTCTTGGGGTCATTGAAGAGGGCATTCGGAAAAAGAAGCGGAGCCGTTCCTTATTTGAGTCTTCCCCTGGTTCGCAGCTTCCTACTCAGCCTCCTCGTGATACTACGGAGGAGAGCACGGAATCCGGCCCCCCTCATCCTCCTTTCAAGAGCCCAACTGTTATTCGTATAAGGCGTCCTGATGTGCCTCGCCCCGTGCCTCGTGACCCTTTTGCCGGTCATCCTGATTTAGATCCGAGCTTTCAGGATATCTCATTTGATGAGGCCACGGGCGAGCACCTCCTTCCCCGCAACCCCATGGTAAGAGTGCTGGACGAGGCCAAGTCTTTAGATCTTGATTTACTTACTACACGGGTAGTCACCATGGGGGACGAAGCCAAGGCTAACATCGATCGGGTGACCGCAGAGACCAAGAAGTTAATGGAGCATCATGCTAGATTGGCCAAGGCCGGGGAAGTGATCGGGAGTGCTAATATTCGGTTGAGGTTAAAAGTTGCCGATCAGGCCAAGCAGCTCGCCGATCAAGCCATCCAGATTTCTCAGCATGAGGAAGCCTCCAAGCGGCTGAAAGAGACGACGGAGAAGGCCAGTAGGGCGGAATTACGGAAGATGGAGGTCGCCTGCAGGGAACGGATTAACATGGCCATTACGACGGTGGACGAGGTTCGAAATGCGGATCTTGAGCGGGTAGAGGAGTTGTCTGGGAGGCTCGAGGCTGCGGAGATGGCTCAGGCCGAGTTGAAGGAAGAGATGGAGGAGATGAGGAGGTCCCTCAAGTTAAAGGAGGAGGAAATGAGGAGGTCTCTCCAGGCTGACTGCTTGAGATACCAATCAGAGAGGGACATTGCCGTCACCAAGTTGCAAGCTTTCGAGGCCCGGGTGAGGGAGTTTGAGGAGAATGAGGGGATGATGGATGAGATGCTGCAGGACATGTACTTCCATACTTGGAAGGAGGGCGGCTTGTCTTGGATGGACGATTACCCTCGGGTGATGGCCAAGGTGTATCTCCAGGCTTTAGAGGAGGCCAGGGTGAACGCGGGTAAGGAAGGCGGAGAGGCTTTCAATTTGGATGCGGTTACTGCCCAGTTCTCGAAGGAGGAGCAAGCGGCGGTGAAGGAGGGGATGCGGCTGCTTGCTGCAGAGGAAGCGGGCGTGCAGTTGGATGATGAGGATCAAGCGGCGGATGCTGGTGAGTTATTCTTTTCCCTTTCTTTCCTTTCCGTGTTTTCATAACTTGAATGTTCGTTTAATGAATTCCTCTTCTGAACTGGACAGGTGGGACTCCTGATCCACATGCTGGGGGCTCTGATCCTGCGGCTAAGTAGACTGGGGAAGTTGGTGATGGAGTGTGGATGCGGCTGCCACCTTTTTATTTCTTTTTATCACTGTTTACGTTAGTCATTGACATGTAACTATAATAATATTATTTGCAAAGAATAACTTCGTGTGATTTTATAATATAAGCTGATGTTGTTATGTTTAAATGTTGTTGTCATCTTGATGTGCTGCGTGAGAAATATAACTATGTATATGCCTGTGATTCTAGTTGTGTTTGATGCTAAGTTTTTTGCTAGAAATATAATTTCATGTGTTGCAATGTTATTGTACGAACAAGCTATAGTTACGTATTTATGTACAAGAAAAGAGAGTACCGCCCTTTATGTTTCATTCGCAGGCGGTAGCTTAGAGTGTCTTATGTAACTGTTCACGGATATAGCTGAGTACCCTGCCACCCAGTATGCAGACTTAGTTTCTTATGAGCGAATGCTTCCTATTTGGTTTCTTGTACTTTAGAGTTTGTTATACAGGATAGGAGAAAAGTATTTAAATGAAATGGAAATATAGTAAAAGTAAAACTTCCAGTCACGGAAGGCCGTCGATGTGCTTAAGTTCGTGGCAAACGGGTTTTGTAGTCACTTTCCCTAGCTGTGGGTCTTGGAGACATTTGTCACCCATCTTACGCCTCCGCGGGGAGTTTTCTTTTTTACCACAGCCGCACTTAAGACACATCGGAGCCGAGATCGCGCACGGTAACTACCCGAACCATTATGGTCCGTAATCGTGGGTATTATTCGATTTACCGTGGCCGGCTAGCGTGGGTGCCGTTGGCCGTGAACTACCCCTGGCTGGCCACACCTTATGTTGGGGCTTAAAGTAGGTTCACAGTTGCCGGCGAGCCGAACGCCGTAATGAGCTGCCATCGGCTATAGTCGGCCTTTATGATGACTTATAATCGGCTCATTACAGTTGGCTTTGAGGGCAGGCGCGCAATGAGTTAACCCGCAGCAGAGGGATGCTGGAGCAAAAGTGTCTCATTGGCGAGTGCATAGAATCGTAGCGTACCTGTTAGGCCTAGTCCAGATGAGGCCGCGGTGCGTCTTGAGTGGAGATGCCATAGGATTTTGTTCAACAGAAAGGGATAAAACTTAACAAGTAGCCAAGACATAAAGGAACAAGCTAAAAAGAGACAAGATTTTTTAAAGTGGTTCGGCACGAAAGTGCCTACGTCCACTGATTCTCTTTGTTAATTCACTTCATATGGGCAGTACAAGTTAAGAAAAGTATCGACGGAGGTGTCGGATGTTCCATGCCCTCTGGAACACCTCTCCGTCCACTGTTGACAAAATATAAGCTCCGTTGTGGAGATCTTTATGAATTACATACGGTCCGTCCCAGATGGGGTCTAGTGCCCCGGGGCGCGGAAAGATTCGCCTGAGGACAAGATCTCCTTCTTGTAAGCTGCGATGCTTGACTTTGGAATTGTATAGCGCTGCCACCTTTTGTTTGTGAGCTGCTGCTTTAAGTGCTGCATCGTTTCTCCTTTCCTCAATCAGATCCAAAGACATGAGGAGGAGTTCTTCGTTTTCTTCTGGGTTGTAGTGGATCCTACGGTGGGAAGGCACAATAGTCTCAACTGGGAGCATTGCCTCCGATCCATATGCCAAGGAGAAAGGAGTATGTCCCGTTGATGTTCTGAAAGACGTGCGGTATGCCCATAGTGCCGTAGGAAGTTCGTCCACCCAAGCGCCTTTTGACTTTTCAAGTTTCTTCTTGATTAGGGTTTTGAGAATTTTGTTGACAGCTTCAACTTGTCCGTTTGCCTGAGGATAAGCTACTGATGAGAAGCTTTTATGAATTCCATGCTCTTGGCACCAGTCGGCAAATTCTTCGCTGTCAAACTGGAGTCCGTTGTCTGATATGATCTTGAGTGGGACTCCGTACCTGCACAGAATATTTTTGATCAAGAAGTTTATAACTTTTGTTGAAGATATTTTATTTAGAGGTTCTGCTTCCACCCATTTGGTGAAATAATCGACTGCCACTACAGCATATTTGGCTCCGCCTCGGCCCGTTGGCAGTTCGCCAATTATGTCAATTCCCCATACAGCAAAGGGCCAAGGGCTGGTCATTTGAGTAATTTCATTTGTGGGCAGTCGAGGAATCTTGGCAAATTTCTGACATCTGTCGCATTTCTTGACGAAGTCTAGAGCGTCTTTGTTTAGCGTGGGCCAGTAATATCCATATCGGAGTATCTTCCTTGCCAAAGTCTGCCCCCCAGTGTGATCTCCGCATCCTCCCTGATGGATGTTTGATAAGATCTCCTTGGCTTCCCTTCCAGCGACGCATCTCAATAAGGGGCCAGAGAAGCCACGCCGATAGAGGATGCCTTCTTGTATCATGTAGTGGGGAACTTTCCTCAAGATCCTCTTGGCTTCGTCACGCCTGTCGGGCAGTGTGCCATCTTGCAAATATTTCCGGATGGGAGTCATCCAGGTTCCTTCTTCGATTGCGGTTACCAGATTTACTGGTTTGAAACTTGGGGCTAGCTGCCTTGAGATGGCTAGTGTTCCGAAAATGGTGCTATTCTTCATACTAGCTTGCTTTGCAAGTTCATCTGCCTCTTGGTTCTCTTCTCGAGGAATATGTTTGATTAGATAGTGGTCCAATTGATCGAGCAGCAGTTTGGTTTTCTTTAGGTATGCTGTGAGTCGTTCTCCTCGAGTCTGGAATTCTCCTAGTACCTGGTTTACGATAAGCTGAGAATCACTATGAAGACATAAGGAATTGATTCCAATTTCCAGGGCAAGCTCCAATCCCGCTATTACTGCTTCATATTCAGCATCGTTGTTAGTGGCCGTGAACTCCAACCTTAATACATAGTACAACTTTCTTCCCTTGGGGGTGATGATCACAATTCCCGCCCCCGAGCCTTGTTCGTTCGATGCTCCATCTACAAAGAGGTTCCACTTGATGTTTTTTGCTACTTCGGATTGTTCCTTGCCTTCGTTGGTAGTGAATTCGGCAATGAAATCGGCCATGGCTTGTCCTTTGATAGCGGTGCGAGGATGGTAGGTGATATCATACTGACTTAGTTCGATGCACCATTTGAGGAGTCGCCCAGAAGTGTCAGGACGATGGAGCACTTGTCTCAGCGGTTGATCGGTTAGAACCCTGATGGAGTGAGACTGGAAGTAGTGTCGCAGTTTTCGTGACGCGATCAATAAACAATATGCTAATTTCTCTAGTTTAGGATATCTGGCCTCTGCCCCTGTAAATCTCTTACTTACAAAGTAAACCGGGCGTTGTGTGCGGTCTTCTTCTCTTACCAAGGCGGCGCTTAGAGCATGAGATGATACAGCGAGGTATAGGTATAACACTTCACCTTCATTTGGAGTTGAGAGTACTGGTGGTCTCTGAAGGTGTTCGATTAGGTAGAGGAAGGCTTTTAAGCATTCATCGGTCCACTCGAATCTCCCTTTGTCTTTCTTGAGAGCTTCGAAGAAAGGGACACACTTGTCGGTTGCCTTGGAAATGAATCTGCTTAGGGCGGCCACCTTTCCGTTTAGGCTTTGCATTTCTTTTCGAGTGGAGGGTATCCTTATTTCTTTTAGAGCCCGGATTTGTTCAGGGTTTGCTTCGATTCCTCTGGCGTGGACGATAAATCCCAAGAATTTTCCCGATGATACTCCGAAGGAGCACTTTAGAGGATTCAGCTTCATTCCATATCGGCGAAGTACTTGAAACATCTCGTCCAGGTGGCTTACATGGTCGTTGGCTTTCCTGGACTTTACCAAAATGTCATCCACATACACTTCCATAGTTCGTCCGATTAGCTCTGCGAACATCTTGTTGACGAGGCGCTGATAGGTAGCTCCAGCATTTTTGAGTCCAAAAGGCATGACTTTGTAACAATATAGTCCGCGGTCCGTGATGAAGCTAGTGTGGTCTTGATCAGGAGCGTGCATGGGAATTTGGTTATATCCGGAGTATGCATCCATAAAAGATAGGAGTTCGTGTCCGGCTGTGCTGTCCACAAGTTGGTCAATTCGGGGAAGTGGAAAGTAATCTTTTGGGCAAGCGTCATTCAGATTGGAGAAGTCAATACATGTTCGCCACTTTCCATTGGCCTTTTTTACTAGCACTGGGTTAGCGATCCATTCTGGGTAGGTGGCTTCCCGTATGAAGCCATTAGCAAGTAGATTCTTTACTTCCTCATCAAGGGCTGCTGATCGCTCTGCCCTCATGCTCCTCTTTTTCTGTTTTACTGGCACCTTGGTGGGATCGATGTTCAGCATGTGGCATGCTATGTCGGGGGAGATTCCTGTCATATCGGCATGGGTCCACGCAAATACATCTAAGTTGTGGCGGAGAAAGTCAATGAGTTGATCTTTAAACTCCGTTTTTAGCTGAGATCCGATTTTTAATAGTTTACTTGAATCGTGCTTATCTACAGATACGAATTCCATAGCCTCTGCAGGCTCGGCGGTAGCCTCCTCCTCTTTATCCCTGGGGTCTAGTTCATTGAAGGGATCACTTGTGTATCGAAGAGGAGGGGCTTTCTTTAGTTGCTATGCCTCCAAGCTTTTCATGCAGAGAGTAGTCTCTGCACCTTTTCCTTTATTCTTTCTGCGGTTATTGCGAAGTTCAGTTACGTAGCAGTCTCGGGCAGCATCTTGATCTCCTTCTACTTCTCCTACTCCGTTGTCTGTTGGAAATTTCATTTTCAGGCACCAGGGGGCAAATACAATCTGGAAGTCAGACAAGGCTGGTCTTCCCAAGAAGGCGTTGTAAGCCGAGTGGTTTTCTATTAGTACGAACGTTTGTTTTCGCACAACGGAGCGGGGATGACTTCCTATTTCGACGAAGAGGTCAAGTTGCCCGAGGGGCATTTTTGCATCTCCAGTGAAACCGTGCAGTGGTTTGTCACAGGGGGATACATCCTTCATTGATAACTTCATTTTGTCGAAAGCATGTTTGAATAGGATATTTACGGAGCTTCCTGTGTCTATTAGAATCCGAAAAACTTTAGCTGGACCGAACCAGGCAGAGATGACCATAGGATCCATATGTGGGTACTGTCTTCCTTCCAAATCACGCCTACTGAATACGATGTCGTCGCTCTCTTTTCGTTTCGGGTGGCGTTCTTCCGTGATGGAGTTAACATAGCATTCTGCATTTCTAAGCGACTTGCCATACCTTTCCATCTCTGCCCAACTTCTGTCGGCGATGTGTGGTCCTCCTGAGATGGTAAGGACCACTATCTTCTCTTGACTAGAGCCATTGGTGTTGTGATTGTTGCGATTCCCTCCGCCTACCTCTGGGAGGGGTTGCTTTGAGTTCTCATTGGCTGGAGTTGGAGTCCTGTTCTGACCCTTCACATAGCGTTCCAGTCTTCTTCTTCTAATGTGTTCTTCGATCAAGTCCCGAAGATGGTGGCATTCATTGGTGTCATGTCCGTGGGATTCGTGGAAGCGACAGAACTTTCCGGACTTGAGTGCGTTATCTGATTCTTTCTTATGCGGGGGGCGCTTGTATCCGAGTTCGCCCTGAGTGGCTAGGAAGATGTTTTCGATTGTTTCATTCAAAGGAGTGTAGGAGTCAAATCTCGGTCCTGGTCGATATTGGCGCTTTTCGACCTTCCTGCCCCCAGCATTGTCTTTAGATTCATTTCTTCGAGCGTCCTTAGCCGCAGTGGGAACCTTGTCCTGAACTGTCTTACCTTGTTGCCCTGACTGCCTCTCCGTAGCAGCGTCTTCAAGTCTCATATACTTTCCAGCTTCATGGAAGAAATCAGGCAAGGTAGCTGGTTTTTCCTTAGTTAATCTTCTGGCAAACTTGGTGTCTGGATGTACACCACTACAGAGGGCCATTAGAGTGAGTTTTTCATCGGCATCTTGAACTGCTGCCGCTGCGGCGTTGAACCGTGTTAGATATTGTTGCAGCGTCTCTCCGGATTTCTGTTTGACATTGGATAGAGAATAAGCATCCTTGGGTTGTTCCACATGGATGCGGAACTGGCTAATAAACCTTTCTTTCAACATCTCCCATGAGCTGATGGATCCTTGGGGTAGATGGCAGAACCAGGAGGTAGCTAGATCTGCTAGGAATAGCGGAAAGCATTTACATAATACTCCTTCGGTTGCTCCACTCATGAGCATATGCTGGGTGTATCTCTGTAAGTGTACGATGGGGTCGGAAGTTCCTTTGTAAGGTTCCATGGTTGGCATTTTCCATTCCCGGGGAGTGATAGCAGTTTCGATGTTTCGGGTAAAGGGGCTGGTGACCCTAGCGCCTATTCCCCGGTCCCTTTGCTCCCGTTGGACACATTCTCTGAATAATCGTTCCATTCGTTCATCAGAATTTGGAGCGGACAAAAACGAGCTTGGTTCCTCCCTGCGGGATCTATCTCGTCCAGATGACCTGTAGGGATGGTATAGTCTATCACTTCTAGCATTATCCAGTGGTTGCCTCTGGCTGCTCGGATTCACGCTAGGACCAGCTACAGTTGCTCCCTGCCTTGATCTTCCCCTGTGGGGTTCTGTTTCGAGCATATCCATGGGGTCAACTTCGGGCTGGGTCCTAGCTCGGCTCCGTTCAGCGGGGTTTCTATGATTAGGTGGCATGACAGGCTCAGCTACATCCGATCCTCGCCTGGTGCCTCCCCCACTGGGTTCGGTTCCAAGCGCTTCCTCGAGTCGGAATTCGGGCTGAGTCCGGGCGCGGCCCCTATCGTTGTTGTTCCTGTTGATAGCTTCTTCGAAGAGGGAAGACCTTTGTTGCCTCCGAGATCCTCCAGATTGGGATTCACCCCATGATTCAGTGTTGCGGTTGGACTCTTCAGCATCCCTTAAGCGTGACATGAGTTGGTCCACCAAAGTTTCTTGTTGGGATGTGAAGCGGTTAGTTACTTCAGCCACAACCCTGTCCAGATCTGCCCTAGTGATTGGTTGTTCCGTTGCGGGACCAGTTGGATTTTCCTGATTTTCATCTGGTACTGCTGTTGAAGTGGGCTGATCTGCGATTGCTGGATCTGGAAGGCTGCTAGTTGTGATGTTCTTTCCTCTGTTAACATCCTTTCTCTGTTTGGAAGGCATGATTTCTAAGTAACGAGCGATGTTGTTAGGAAGAAGGTTGAGTGGGAGAAGATGAAGCTTGAGTTCAATTCTCAGTGAAAGCACCAAAAATGTTTGCACAAAAAATGGACAAACACCCCCAAGTCGTATTATTTAGTTGATTATATGTGATTTTCAATGGTTTAGAAGAGTTATGTAAATATGATAAAAGTAGGGGCTGAAATGTAAAAGACACGCAGATTTATAGTGGTTCGGCCGGAATATGCCTACGTCCACTTTATATGTTATTATCTTCTTTCTTTCGGATTACAAGTACAATGCTTCGTATACAAGTATATGAAAGTAGTTTGAAAGTTCCTTCCTTGCTTGAACTCTCAAACTTGTCTGCCATTGTTGTACCCCTGCCCCTCTATTTATAGAATGAGGTAGGGGGTAGGGATCTTGGAAGTATATAACTACTGGTGGGCCCGGGCTGGAGCAATCTGGACTGGCAATCATCTGGTTCGGCGGAGCTCCATTCGGTGGTAGGTATGGACCGGTGGTATGCATGGACCGGTGGTAATGAGGTGGTTCGGTGCTCGTTTGATTCGGTGATGGCCTTGGGAGTTGGTTCGGCGGTGTTTGGTCCGGTGGTGTTGGGTCCGGTGGTGTTTGGTCCGGTGGTGTTTGGTCCGGCACCAAACAAGTTTGGTGGTAGGGCGATGAGGGGGAATACCGAATGCTATCACGCCGGATGGACCTTAACTTGGAGTGCCGAATGAGCCCATATCCTTGCATAGCCGGATGAACCTGTATGCCGAATGAGCCCTCACTGTCGAATGGAACTTGTTCTTTCGAATCGCCGATAGGAGCTGATGGAATGGAGGTTGCAAACCCGGGTGAAAATGACAGTTCTTGGTCTCGAGATTTTCTGGGTGAGAATTCGCCCAACACCGTGGCTCGTCTTCGATTCACCATCGCTGGAGAGTGGTGCACCATGGTACTGTTCTGATCCATACACGCATTTCTAAATGTCGTACGGCACTGTTTCACCATTTCGGACGGATGTTGCACCTTGCACCGTGGATGTTGCACCCTGTAGATATCGATTATTCGGACGGCCATAACTTCTGGCTCGTTTAGAGTTACGGGAGCCATAACCTGTCAAAACGAAGGCCTCGATGAGTTCTACGGCTTTGACAGCATTCAGCCGTCAACGGATAGATTAATGCCCAAAAAGGACAACCCGAATCTCAATCGGGTCACGCAAGTTTTTCACCCTTCGTTTTTTCGACACGTGGATTTTTACGGTAAAACGGGATTACCTTGGCTCGTCTTCGATTCACCATCGCTGGAGAGTGGTGCACCATGGTACTGTTCCGTTTCAAATCCATGCACGGATTTCTAAAAGTCCTACGGTACTGTTTCGCCATTACGGACGGATGTTGCACCTTGCACCGTGGATGTTGCACCCCGTAGATATGGATTATTCGGACGGCCATAACTTCTGGCTCGTTTAGATTTACGGGATCCCTAACCTGTCAAAACGAAGGCCTCGATGACTTCTACGTCTTTGGCAGCTTTCAGCCGTCAACGGATAGATTAATGCCCAAAAAGGACAACCCGAATCTCAATCGGGTCACGTAAGTTTTTCACCCTTCGTTTTTTCGACACGTGGATTTTTTAGGTAAAACGGGATTACCATGGCTTGTCATCAATTCACCATCGCTGGAGAGTGGTGCACCATGGTACTGTTCCGTTTCAAATACATGCACGCATTTCTAAAAGTCGTACGACACTGTTTCGCCATTTCGGACGGATGTTGCACCTTGCACCGTGGATGTTGCACCCTGTAGATATCGATTATTCGGACGACCATAACTTCTGGCTCATTTAGAGTTACTGGAGCCATAACCTGTCAAAACGAAGTCCTCGATGAGTTCTACGGCTTTGACAGCTTTCAGCCGTCAATGGATAGATTCATGCCTAAAAAGGACAACCCGAATCTCAATCGGGTCACGTAAGTTTTTCACCCCTCGTTTTTTCAAAACGTGGATTTTTACGGTAAAACGGGATTACCGTGGCTCGTCTTCGATTCACCATCGCTGGAGAGTGGTGCACCATGGTACTGTTCCGTTTCAAATCCATGCACGCATTTCTAAAAGTCGTACGGCACGGTTTCGCCATTTCGGACGGATGTTGCACCTTGCTCCGTGGATGTTGCACCCTGTAGATATCGATTATTCGGACGGCCATAACTTCTGGCTCGTTTAGAGTTACGGGAGCCATAACCTGTCAAAACGAAGGCCTCGATGAGATCTACGGCTTTGACAGCTTTCAGCCGTCGACGGATAGATTAATGCCCAAAAAGGACAACCCGAATCTCAATCGGGTCACGTAAGTTTTTCACCCTTCGTTTTTTCGACACGTGGATTTTTACGGTAAAACGGGATTACCGTGGCTCGTCTTCGATTCACCATCGCTGGAGAGTGGTGCACCATGGTACTGTTCCGTTTCAAATCCATGCACACATTTCTAAAAGTCGTACGGCACGGTTTCGCCATTTCGGACGGATGTTGCACCTTGCTCCGTGGATGTTGCACCCTGTAGATATCGATTATTCGGACGGCCATAACTTCTGGCTCGTTTAGAGTTACGGGAGCCATAACCTGTCAAAACGAAGGCCTCGATGAGATCTACGACTTTGACAGCTTTCAGCCGTCGAGGGATAGATTAATGCCCAAAAAGGACAACCCGAATCTCAATCGGGTCACGTAAGTTTTTCACCCTTCGTTTCTTCGACACGTGGATTTTTTAGGTAAAACGGGATTACCGTGGCTTGTCATCAATTCACCATCGCTGGAGAGTGGTGCACCATGGTACTGTTCCGTTTCAAATCCATGCACGCATTTCTAAAAGTCGTACGGCACTGTTTCGCCATTTCGGACGGATGTTGCACCTTGCACCGTGGATGTTGCACCCTGTAGATATCGATTATTCGAACGGCCATAACTTCTGGCTTGTTTAGAGTTGCGGGAGCCGTAACCTGTCAAAACGAAGGCCTCGATTAGTTCTACGGCTTTGACAGCTTTCAGCCGTCAACGGATATATTAATGCCCAAAAAGGACAACCCGAATCTCAATCGGGTCACGTAAGTTTTTCAGCCTTCGTTTTTTCGACACGTGGATTTTTACGGTAAAACGGGATTACCGTGGCACGTCTTCGATTCACCATCGCTGGAGAGTGGTACACCATGTTACTGTTCTGATCCATACACGCATTTCTAAATGTCATACGGCACTGTTTCGCCATTTCGGACGGATGTTGCACCTTGCACCGTGGATGTTGCACCCTGTAGATATCGATTATTCGGACGGCCATAACTTCTGGCTCGTTTAGAGTTACGGGATCCATAACCTGTCAAAACAAGGGCC
This sequence comes from Allium cepa, assembly GCA_030765085.1. Classification (NCBI taxonomy): domain Eukaryota; kingdom Viridiplantae; phylum Streptophyta; class Magnoliopsida; order Asparagales; family Amaryllidaceae; genus Allium; species Allium cepa. The sequence goes on along the minus strand of CM060941.1, from coordinate 39,190,574 downwards.
TCGATTAGTTCTACGGCTTTGACAGCTTTCAGCCGTCAACGGATAGATTAATGCCCAAAAAGGACAACTCGAATCTCAATCGGGTCACGTAAGTTTTTCACCCTTTGTTTTTTTGACACGTGGATTTTTTCGGTAAAACGGGATTACCGTGGCTCGTCTTCGATTCACCATCGCCGGAGAGTGGTGCACCACGGTACTGTTCCGTTTCAAATCCGTGCACGCATTTCTAAAAGTCGTACGACACTGTTTCGTCATTTCGGACGGATGTTGCACCTTGCACCGTGGATGTTGCACCCTGTAGATATCGATTATTTGGACGGCCATAACTTCTGGCTCGTTTAGAGTTGCGGGAGCCATAACCTGTCAAAACGAAGGCCTCGATGAGATCTACGGCTTTGACAGCTTTCAGCCGTCAACGGATAGATTAATTCCCAAAAAGAACAACCCGAATCTCAATCGGGTCACGTTAGTTTTTCACCCTTCGTTTTTTCGACACGTGGATTTTTACGGTAAAACGGGATTACCGTGGCTCGTCTTCGATTCACCATCGCTTGAGAGTGGTGCACCACGGTACTGTTCCGTTTCAAATCCATGCAGCATTTCTAAATGTCGTACGGCACTGTTTCGCCATTTCGGACGGATGTTGCACCTTGCACCGTGGATGTTGCACCCTGTAGATATCGATTATTTGGGCGGCCGTAACTTCTGGCTCGTTTAGAGTTACGGGATCCATAACCTGTCAAAACGAAGGCCTCAATGAGTTCTATGGCTTTGGCAGCTTTCAGCCGTCAACGGATAGATTAATGCCCAAAAAGGACAACCCGAATCTCAATCGGGTCACGTAAGTTTTTTACCCTTCTTTTTTTCGACACGTGGATTTTTACGGTAAAACGGGATTACAGTGGCTCGTCTTCGATTCACCATCGCTGGAGAGTGGTGCACCATGGTACAGTTCTGATCCATACACGCATTTCTAAATGTCGTACGGCACTGTTTCGCCATTTCGGACGGATGTTGCACCTTGCACCGTGGATGTTGCACCCTGTAGATATCGATTATTCGGACGGCCATAACTTCTGGCTTGTTTAGAGTTACGGGATCCATAACCTGTCATAACGAAGGCCTCGATTAGTTCTACGGCTTTGATAGCTTTCAGCCGTCAACGGATATATTAATGCCCAAAAAGGGCAACCCGAATCTCAATCGGGTCACGTAAGTTTTTCAGCCTTCGTTTTTTCGACACGTGGATTTTTACGATAAAACGGGATTACCGTGGCTCGTCTTCGATTCACCATCGCTGGAGAGTGGCACACCATGTTACTGTTCTGATCCATACACGCATTTCTAAATGTCATACGGCACTGTTTCGCCATTTCGGACGGATGTTGCACCTTGCACCGTGGATGTTGCACCATGTAGATATCGATTATTCGGACGGCCATAACTTCTGGCTCGTTTAGAGTTACGGGATCCATAACCTGTCAAAACGAAGGCCTCAATTAGTTCTACGGCTTTGACAGCTTTCAGCCGTCAACGGATAGATTAATGCCCAAAAAGGACAACCCGAATCTCAATCGGGTCGCGTATGTTTTTCACCCTTCGTTTTTTCGACACTTGGATTTTTACGGTAAAACGGGATTACCGTGGCTCGTCTTCGATTCACCATCGCTGGAGAATGGTGCACCATGGTATTGTTCCATTTAAAATCCATGCACACATTTCTAAATGTCGTACGACACTGTTTCGCCATTTCGGACAAATGTTGCACCTTGCACCGTGGATGTTGCACCCTGTAGATATCGATTATTCAGACGGCCATAACTTCTGGCTCGTTTAGAGTTACGGGATCCATAACCTGTCAAAATGAAGGCCTCGATTTGTTCTACGGCTTTGACAACTTTCAGCCGTCAATGGATAGATAAATGCCCAAAAAGGACAACCCGAATCTCAATCGGGTCACGTAAGTTTTTCACCCTTCGTTTTTTCGACACGTGGATTTTTACGGTAAAACGGGATTACCGTGGTTCGTCTTCGATTCACCATCGCTGGAGAGTGGTGCACCATGGTACTGTTCCGTTTCAAATCCATGCACGCATTTCTAAATATCGTACGACACTGTTTCGCCATTTCGGACGGATGTTGCACCTTGCACCATGGATGTTGCACCCTTTAGATATCGATTATTCAGACGGCCATAACTTCTGGCTCGTTTAGAGTTACGGGAGCCATAACCTGTCAAAACGAAGGCCTCGATGAGTTCTACGGCTTTGACAGCTTTCAGCCATCAACGGATAGATTAATCCCCAAAAAGGACAACCCGAATCTCAATCGGGTCACGTAAGTTTTTCACCCTTCGTTTTTTCGACACGTGGATTTTTAAGGTAAAACGGGATTACCGTGGCTCGTCATCAATTCACCATCGCTGGAGAGTGGTGCACCATGAACTGTTCCGTTTCAAATCCATGCACGCATTTCTAAAAGTCGTACAGCACTGTTTCGTCATTTCGGACGGATGTTGCACCTTGCACCGTGGATGTTGCACCCTGTAGATATCGATTATTCGGACGGCCATAACTTCTGGCTCGTTTAGAGTTGCGGGAGCCATAACCTGTCAAAACGAAGGCCTCGATGAGATCTACGGCTTTGACAGCTTTCAGCCGTCAACGGATAGATTAATGCCCAAAAAGGACAATCCGAATCTCAATCGGGTCACGTAAGTTTTTCACCCTTCGTTTTTTCGACACGTGGATTTTTAAGGTAAAACGGGATTACCGTGGCTCGTCATCAATTCACCATCGCTGGAGAGTGGTGCACCATGAACTGTTCCATTTCAAATCCATGTACGAATTTCTAAAAGTCGCACGACACTGTTTCGCCATTTCGGACGGATGTTGCACCTTGCACCGTGGATGATGCACCCTGTAGATATCGATTATTCGGACGACCATAACTTCTGGCTCGTTTAGAGTTACGGGAGCCATAACCTGTCAAAACGAAGTCCTCGATGAGTTCTATGGCATTGATAGCTTTCAGCCGTCAATGGATAGATTAATGCCCAAAAAGGACAACCCGAATCTCAATCGGGTCACGTAAGTTTTTCACCCTTCGTTTTTTCGACACGTGGATTTTTACGGTAAAACGGGATTACCGTGGCTCGTCTTCGATTCACCATCGCTGGAGAGTGGTGCACCATGGTACTGTTCCGTTTCAAATCCATGCATGCATTTCTAAATGTCGTACGACACTGTTTTGCCATTTTGGACGGTTGTTGCACCTTGCACCGTGGATGTTGCACCCTGTAGATATCAACTACTCGAACGGCCATAACTACTGGCTCATTTAGAGTTGCGGGAGCCATAACCTGTCAAAACGAAGGCCTCGATGAGATCTACGGCTTTGACAGCTTTCAGCCGTCAACGGATAGATTAATTCCCAAAAAGGACAACCCGAATCTCAATCGGGTCACGTTAGTTTTTCACCCTTCGTTTTTTCGACACGTGGATTTTTACGGTAAAACGGGATTACCGTGGCTCGTCTTCGATTCACCATCGCTGGAGAGTGGTGCACCACGGTACTGTTCCGTTTCAAATCCATGCAGCATTTCTGAATGTCGTACGGCACTGTTTCGCCATTTCGGACGGATGTTGCACCTTGCGCCGTGGATGTTGCACCCTGTAGATATCGATTATTTGGGCGGCCATAACTTCTGGCTCGTTTAGAGTAACGGGATCCATAACCTGTCAAAACGAAGGCCTCAATGAGTTCTATGGCTTTGGCAGCTTTCAGCCGTCAACGGATAGATTAATGCCCAAAAAGGACAACCCGAATCTCAATCGGGTCACGTAAGTTTTTTACCCTTCATTTTTTCGACACGTGGATTTTTACGGTAAAACGGGATTACCGTGGCTCGTCTTCGATTCACCATCGCTGGAGAGTGGTGCACCATGGTACTGTTCTGATCCATACACGCATTTCTAAATGTCGTACGGCACTGTTTCGCCATTTCGGACGGATGTTGCACCTTGCACCGTGGATGTTGCATCCTGTAGATATCGATTATTCGGACGGCCATAACTTTTGGCTCGTTTAGAGTTACGGGATCCATAACCTGTCATAACGAAGGCCTCGATTAGTTCTACGGCTTTGACAGCTTTCAGCCGTCAACGGATATATTAATGCCCAAAAAGGACAACCCGAATCTCAATCGGGTCACGTAAGTTTTCCAGCCTTCGTTTTTTCGACACGTGGATTTTTACGGTAAAACGGGATTACCGTGGCTCGTCTTCGATTCACCATCGCTGGAGAGTGGTACACCATGTTACTGTTCTGATCCATACACGCATTTCTAAATGTCATACGGCACTGTTTCGCCATTTCGGACGGATGTTGCACCTTGCACCGTGGATGTTGCACCCTGTAGATATCGATTATTCGGACGGCCATAACTTCTGGCTCGTTTAGAGTTACGGGATCCATAACCTGTCAAAACGAAGGCCTCGATTAGTTCTACGGCTTTGACAGCTTTCAGCCGTCAACGGATAGATTAATGCCCAAAAAGGACAACTCGAATCTCAATCGGGTCACGTAAGTTTTTCACCCTTTGTTTTTTCGACACGTGGATTTTTACGGTAAAACGGGATTACCGTGGCCCGTCTTCGATTCCCCATCGCCGGAGAGTGGTGCACCATGGTACTGTTCCATTTCAAATCCGTGCACGCATTTTTAAAAGTCGTACGACACTGTTTCGCCATTTCGGACGGATGTTGCACCTTGCACCGTGGATGTTGCACCCTGTAGATATCGAATATTCGGACGGCCATAACTTCTGTCTCATTTAGAGTTACGGGAGCCATAACCTGTCAAAACGAAGATCTCAATGAGTTCTACAGCTTTGACAGCTTTCAGCCATCAACGGAAAGATTAATGCCCAAAAAGGACAACCCGAATCTCAATCGGGTCACTTATGTTTTTCACCCTTTGTTTTTTCGACACTTGGATTTTTACGGTAAAACGGGATTACCGTGGCTCGTCTTCGATTCACCAGCGCTGGAGAATGGTGCACCATGGTATTGTTCCGTTTGAAATCCATGCACACATTTCTAAATGTCGTACGATACTGTTTCGCCAGTTCGGACGGATGTTGCACCTTGCACCGTGGATGTTGCACCCTGTAGATATCAATTATTCAGACGGCCATAACTTCTGGCTCGTTTAGAGCTACGGGATCCATAACCTGTCAAAATGAAGGCCTCGATTTGTTCTACGGCTTTGACAACCTTCAGCCGTCAATGGATAGATAAATGCCCGAATAGGACAACCCGAATCTCAATCGGGTCACGTAAGTTTTTCACCCTTCGTTTTTTCGACATGTGGATTTTTACGGTAAAACGGGATTACCGTGGCTCGTCTTCGATTCACCATCGCTGGAGAGTGGTGCACCATGGTACTGTTCCGTTTCAAATCCATGCACGCATTTCTAAATATCGTACGACACTGTTTCGCCATTTCGGACGGATGTTGCACCTTGCACCATGGATGTTGCACCCTTTAGATATCGATTATTCAGACGGCCATAACTTCTGGCTCGTTCAGAGTTACGGGATCCCTAACCTGTCAAAACGAAGGCCTCGATGAGTTCTACGGCTTTGACAGCTTTCAGCCGTCAATGGATAGATTAATCCCCAAAAAGGACAACCCGAATCTCAATCGGGTCACGTAAGTTTTTCACCCTTCGTTTTTTCGACACGTGGATTTTTAAGGTAAAAAGGGATTACCGTGGCTCGTCATCAATTCACCATCGCTGAAGAGTGGTGCACCATGAACTGTTCCGTTTCAAATCCATGCACGCATTTCTAAAAGTCGTACAACACTGTTTCGCCATTTCGGAAGGATGTTGCACCTTGCACCGTGGATGTTGCACCCTGTAGATATCGATTATTCGGACGGCCATAACTTCTGGCTCGTTTAGAGTTGCGGGGCCATAACCTGTCAAAACGAAGGCCTCGATGAGATCTACGGCTTTGACAGCTTTCAGCCGTCAACGGATAGATTAATGCCCAAAAAGGACAACCCGAATCTCAATCGGGTCACGTAAGTTTTTCACCCTTCGTTTTTTCGACACGTGGATTTTTAAGGTAAAACGGGATTACCGTGGCTCGTCATCAATTCACCATCGCTGGAGAGTGGTGCACCATGAACTGTTCCGTTTCAAATCCATGTACGCATTTCTAAAAGTCGCATGACACTGTTTCGCCATTTCGGACGGATGTTGCACCTTGCACCGTGGATGATGCACCCTGTAGATATCGATTATTCGGACGACCATAACTTCTGGCTCGTTTAGAGTTACGGGAGCCATAACCTGTCAAAACGAAGTACTCGATGAGTTCTACGACATTGATAGCTTTCAGCTGTCAATGGATAGATTAATGCCCAAAAAGGACAACCCGAATCTCAATCGGGTCACGTAAGTTTTTCACCCTTCGTTTTTTCGACACGTGGATTTTTACGGTAAAACGGGATTACCGTGGCTCGTCTTCGATTCACCATCGCTGGAGAGTGGTGCACCATGGTACTGTTCCATTTCAAATCCATGCATGCATTTCTAAATGTCGTACGACACTGTTTTGCCATTTCGGACGGATGTTGCACCTTGCACCGTGGATGTCGCACCTGTAGATATCAACTATTCGAACGGCCATAACTTCTGGCTCGTTTAGAGTTGTGGGAGCCATAACCTGTCAAAACGAAGGTGTTTGCACAAAAAATGGACAAACACCTCCAAGTCGTATTATTTAGTCGATTATATGTAATTTTCAATGATTTTAGATGAGTATGTAAATATGAGAAAAGTAGGGGCTGAAATGTAAAAGACACACAGATTTATAGTGGTTCGGCCAGAATGTGCCTACGTCCACTTTATATGTTATTATCCTCTTTCTTTCAGGTTACAAGTACAATGCGTTGTATACAAGTGTATGAAAGTAGTTTGAAAGTTCCTTCCTTGCTTGAGCTCTCAAACTTGTCTGCCATTGTTGTACCCCTGCCCCTCTATTTATAGAGTGAGGCTGAGGGCAGGGGCCTTGGAAGCATATAGCTGCTGGTGGGCCCGGGCTGAAGCAATCTGGACTGGCAATCTTCTGGTTCGGCAAGGCTTCATTCGGCTATGAGCTTGGACCGGTGGTAGGTGTGCATGTGGACCGGCAGGGGAAAGGAGAGGGTTGGTTCGGTGACAACCTTGGTCCGGTCGTAGGTTGATTCGGCGATGGAGACTGGGCCTTGGTCCGGTGCTTGTCTGGACCGGCTGTGCAGAGGGGGTGCGTCCGGGCAAGTATGGCCGAATGGAGGGAGGCCGAATGGGAAGGAGGCCGAATGAGGTGGAAACCGAATGAGCAGGGGGCCGAATGAGCAGGGGGCCGAGCGTGCATGGGGCCGAATGAGCTTCTATACTGAGAATTTTGGATGGACTTCTAGGTTAGTGTTGAGCTCCTTGGCTGTCGAACGAAGTGGAGGCTGCGAGCCTGGGTGAAATTGTGACTTCCTGGTCCCTAGATCTTCTGGGTGAGAATTCGCCCAACATTTGCCCCCCAAAGTGGGGCACGTGCTTGCACGTGTCGCGCTTTGTTCCCGGTGGTAGAAAGGCTTGTTTCGTAACGCCATGGGCTGGATGTTCGTATCCTGCTGCTGTCCTGCAAAGGAATTTATTTTATAGTTTTAGTGCGGTTCTAGGTAACGATCGTTCGGGATCGAGAAATTTGAGATGAAGCTAATCGTGTCGTTAGGGACGAGCAAGTGTGCCCCGAAGGGGCCTAGCATTGTCGATGCCAGGTTCACGTTAGAGTGGGTCCCCGGGTCGTTTGCCAAGGTGGTTTATCGCCAGCTCAGAGCATGCCTAGGGATTGTTCGCGACCCCGTACATGTGTAAGTAGCTTAGCCATTCCATAATTATCAGAATCAAATATCCGTTTCACCTATGAGTTTTAAAAAGGCGTGTCAAAGCGTAAACTCCCACGACGATAGGGTTAATAACTATTCAGAGCGTGCCTACGGACCATTCGTGGTCGCGTACACGTGTAAACGATTTAATCCATGTCGGTGAGAGTTTTACGACTTATTCATCGTTAGCATAATCTTATTTTATTAGTTAGTTCTAGAGTTCGGTACTTATCTGAGTGAAGCGCCTGCGTGCCCCCTGTTTCTGGTTTCTGCTGGTAGAGGTAGCTTCGTTCGGGTTCGAGTTGGCACATGTTTCATTCGGTTGGAGGCTGGTCCGGTATGGATAGTTCCATTCGGTTTTCGTTCGGTCCGGTGTGTCGAATGCCTTGGCCCGGTCCTGAGCTCGCCTATATATAGAGGCCGTACCCCCCTCGTTTTTCATTACCGAACGAGTAGAGCCGAACCATATTGTGCTGCCGAACCAAAGTCTTCGCCGAACCAGCTTATACCGAACCAGGTATGTATACTTTCTGCCGAATGAACCTTTGCCACCGGATAGCCCTGTTTGCCGAATGTGTACGGAGTGTATTGAATAGCCGAATGAGGTATGCCGAATGACATGCATGCCGAATGACATGTATGCCGAATGAGCATTGGAGTTTGGTGCCGAATGAACTCGTTTTGCACCGCCGAATGAGACTTCATACTTGAACCTTGAGCGGAATCTTATGCTTTTACATGCTTTCTTTAGATACTTGCTTGTTTATCTTTCTATACTTCTTGCTCTAACACCGTGTTTTTCTTGTGCTGCAGAAAATGTCTCGCAAAGCGGAAACACGATCAGATAGAAAGAAGTCTAGAGGCACAGGAGAGCCCTCTTCTTCCTTGCCCCCAGTCCAACCAGGATCCGGGCAACACCGACCTATTCCGAGGTCTCTAGTGGACGGATATGGTCCACAGGAACTTTTGGTCTCTCCCCCGGATTGCTTTCCTAGCTCCCTAAAGGAGGAGCAACTTGACGTCATATCCCGTTCCTTCGGGATAGATAGGGCTCTTATGCTGCTGCCGGGAGATGGAGTGATGCCATATAGTCCTCCCGAGGGCTACTTCGCTTTTAGCAGATACCATTGCATGTGCGGCGCTATCCCCCCTATCAACGCTTGGATAGTAAGCTTCACCACATATTTGAAGGTGGCTCCCTTCCAGCTTCAGCCTAACTCATATGCTATCCTGGTGAGCCTCTTTGTTATCTTCCAGAGGAGGTACGGGCGTCCTCCTTCTAACCGGGAAATCCGATACTTGTACAACCTGAGAGGCTATAAGAAGGGGTCTCCGTATATTAGTCTGGAGGCGGCCGTACCCTTCAAACCAGTTCTGGACTTGTATTCCAAGTTCACCATGTTCAAGAAGGAGTGGTTCTTCGTCAAGGACGATGCTGTTTCTTTCCGCCTTTTCACTTCCGGCTGTTAGATTGATTTCATTTATATTTTTCATGTGTTTTGACTGTAGTGCTTTTTCTGACATGCTTCTATTTCTGGCTAGCGACAGGTGGTACTGCAGTCGTGGAGGACGATTCCTTAGTGCGAATGGCTGCTGAATTAAAGGCTATTCCGGCACGGGACCGGTCGGCCTCTTTCTTGATCAGGAACGCAACCCTCTTGGAGTATAACTTGATCTTACCGCGCCAGTCCGTAGTTAAGCAAAGGGATACGGCTGAGGAGAGGGCTGCTAAAGCTAAGGAGGGGGCTACAGTAAAGAGCGGTAAGAGGGAGCCTTTCGCAGCGCGTCCTGCGGTTGGGGGGAAGAAACTGAAGAAGTCCGATGGCCCTTCTCCAAGTACTTGCCCGATTGTCCCGGAGGAGGAAGGTGTAGAAGAGGAGGAAGGAGGCGAAGTTGGAGAAGGGTCGGAGGGTGGAGGAGATGGCGAAGGTCAAGGTGGTAGTGGTGTTGCTGCTCTAACCTCTGACCAAGACCTCGAACTGGATGAGGCTCTCCGTCGGGCCTTCGGGGAGTCGGAGGGAGAGTCGGAAACGGAGAAGGGAACGGAGAAGGCAAAGGAAACCGGCAAAGCTGTGGCTGGCACTGACCCATCCTCTAAGGGTTCCTCAGCTAGGGTGATTCCGGCGATGCAAGGTGAACTTTTGTCTTCTGCCGATTCTATTTTCGATAAGGACTTAGAAATTTTTTACGGTTCACTTCCGTCCTGGAATGAGATCCAGGACTTATTGCAGTATCCCACTCCTCCGCCGGGTTTGTATAACAGATGTGTCTCCTCACTTTTCTTTCTTTTTAACTTAGCACATTTTTTGAATTGCGGATTATTGTATGTTCGTAACACTTGTTCTTTATTCCAGGGGCAGGCCAGGCGGGTAAAACGTCGGATGTTCGACACCGCCTTGAACAATTTAAGTCGAGGAGAGCTTCCGCGAAACCTTCTACTGATCGCACTGGGGACGTAGTCAAGTACCGCCCTCTTCTTGGGGTCATCGAAGAGGGCATTCAGAAAAGGAAGCGGAGCCGTTCCTTATTTGAGTCTTCTTCTGCTTCGCAGCTTCCTACTCTGTCTCCCCCTACTCAGCCTCCTCGTGATACTACGGAGGAGAGCACGGAGCCCTGCCCCCCTCCTCCTCCTTCCAAGAGTTCTACTGTCATTCATATAAGGCGTCCCGATGTGCCTCGCCCCGTGCCTCGTGACCCTTTTGCCGGCCATCCTGATTTAGACCCAAGTTTTCGGGACATTTCATTCGATGAGACCACGGGCGAGCACCTACTTCCCCGCAACCCCATGGTAAGAGTGCTGGACGAGGCCAAATCTTTAGATCTTGATTTACTTACTACACGGGTAGTCACCATGGGGGATGAGGCCAAGGCTAATATCGACCGGGTGGCCGCAGAGACCAAGAAGTTAATGGAGCATCATGCTAAGTTGGTCAAGGCCGGGGAAGAGATCGGGAGTGCTAACATTCGGTTGAGGTTAAAGATTGCCGATCAGGCCAAGCAACTCGCCGACCAAGCCATCCAGATTTCCCAGCATGAGGAAGCCTCCAAGCGTCTGAAAGAGACCATGGAGAAGGCCAGTAGGGCGGAATTACGGAAGATGGAGGTCGCTTGCAGGGAACGGACTAACATAGCTATCGCAACGGTGGATGAGGTTCGAAATGCGGATCTCGAGCGGGTAGAGGAGTTGTCAGGGAGGCTCGAGGCTGCGGAGATGGCTCAGGCCGAGTTGAAGGAGGAGATGGAGGAGATGAGGAGGTCCCTCAAGTTGAAGGAAGAGGAAATGAGGAGGTCACTCCAGGCTGACTGCTTGAGATACCAATCAGAGAGGGACGTCGCCATCACCAAGTTGCAAGCTTCCGAGGCCCGGGTGAGGGAGTTTGAGGAAAACGAGGGGATGATGGATGAGATGTTGCAGGATATGTACTTCCACACTTGGAAGGAGGGCGGCTTGTCTTGGATGGACGATTACCCTCGGGTCATGGCCAAGGTGTATCTCCAGGCTTTAGAGGAGGCCAGGGTGAATGCGGGTAAGGAAGGCGGAGAGGCTTTCAACTTGAGTGCGGTTACTGCTCAGTTCTCAAAGGAGGAGCAAGCGGCGGTGAAGGAGGGGATGCGGCTACTCGCTGCAGAGGAAGCGGGCGTGCGGTTGGATGATGAGGATCAAGCGGCGGATGCTGGTGAGTTATTCTTTTCCCTTTCTTTTCTTTTCGTGTTTTCATAACTTGATCGTTCGTTTAATGAATTCCTCTTCTGATCTGGACAGGTGGGACTTCAGATCCACATGCTGGGGGCTCCGATCCTGCGGCTAAGTAGGCTGGGGGAGTTGGTGATGGAGTGTGGATGCATCTGCCATCTTTTTGTTTCTTTTTTATCACTGTTCATGTTAGTCTTTGATATGCAACTGTAATAAAATTATTTGCAAAGAATAACTTCGTGTGATCTTATAATATAAGCTGATTTTGTCATGTTTAAATGTTGTTGCTATCTTTATGTGCTGTGTGAGAAGTATAATTATGTATATGCCTGTGATTCCACTTGTGTTTGATGTTAAGTTTTTGCTTGAAATATAATTTCGCGTTTTGCAATGTCAGTGTATGAATAAGTTATAGTTACGCATTTATGTACAAGAGAAGAGAGTACCGCCCTTTATGTTTTATTCGCAGGCGGTAGCTTTGAGTGTCTTGTGTAACTGTTCACGGGTATAGCAGAGCGCCCTGCTACCCAGCACGCAGGCTTAGAGCCTCATGAGTGAATGCTTCCTATTTGGTTTCCTGTACTTTAGAGTTTGTTATACAGGATAGGAGAAAAATATTTAAATGAAATGGAAATATAGTAAAAGTAAAACTTCCAGTCACGGAAGGCCGTCGATGTGCTTAAGTTCGTGGCAAACGGGTGTTGTAGTCACTTTCCCTAGCTGTGGGTCTTGGAGACATTTGTCACCCATCTTACGCCTCCGCGGGGAGTTTTCTTTTTTACCACAGCCGCACTTAAGACACATCGGAGCCGAGATCGCGCACGGTAACTACCCGAACCATTATGGTCCGTAATCGTGGGTATTATTCGATTTACCGTGGCCGGCTAGCGTGGGTGCCGTTGGCCGTGAACTACCCCTGGCTGGCCACACCTTATGTTGGGGCTTAAAGTAGGTTCACAGTTACCGACGAGCCGAACGCCGTAATGAGCTGCCATCGGCTATAGTCGGCCTTTATGATGACTTATAATCGGCTCATTACAGTTGGCTTTGAGGGCAGGCGCGCAATGAGTTAACCCGCAGCAGAGGGATGCCGGGGCAAAAGAGTCTCATTGGCGAGTGCATAGAATCGTAGCGTACCTGTTAGGCCTAGTCCAGATGAGGCCGCGGTGCGTCTTGAGTGGAGATGCCATAGAATTTTGTTCAACAGAAAGGGATAACGCTTAACAAGTAGCCAAGACATAAAGGAACAAGTTAAAAAGAGACAAGATTTTTTAAAGTGGTTCGGCACGAAAATGCCTACGTCCACTGATTCTCTTTGTTAATTCACTTCATATGGGCAGTACAAGTTAAGAAAAGTATCGACGGAGGTGTCGGATGTTCCATGCCCTCTGGAACACCTCTCCGTCCACTGTTGACAAAATGTAAGCTCCGTTGTGGAGATCTTTGTGAATTACATATGGTCCGTCCCAGATGGGGTCCAGTGCCCCGGGGCGCGGAAAGATTCGCCTGAGGACAAGATCTCCTTCTTGTAAGCTGCGATGCTTGACTTTGGAATTGTATAGTGCTGCCACTTTTTGTTTGTGAGCTGCTGCTTTGAGTGCTGCATCGTTTCTCCTTTCCTCAATCAGATCCAAAGACATGAGGAGGAGTTCTTCGTTTTCTTCTGGGTTGTAGTGGATCCTACGGTGGGAAGGCACAATAGTCTCAACTGGGAGCATTGCCTCCGATCCATATGCCAAAGAGAAAGGAGTATGTCCCGTTGATGTTCTGAAAGATGTGCGGTATGCCCATAGTGCCGTAGGAAGTTCGTCCACCCAAGCGCCTTTTGACTTTTCAAGTTTCTTCTTGATTAGGGTTTTGAGAATTTTGTTGACAGCTTCAACTTGTCCGTTTGCCTGAGGGTAAGCTACTGATGAGAAGCTTTTATGAATTCCATGCTCTTGGCACCAGTCGGCAAATTCTTCGCTGTCAAATTGGAGTCCGTTGTCTGATACGATCTTGAGGGGGACTCCATACCTGCACAGAATGTTTTTGATCAAGAAGTTGATAACTTTTGCTGAAGATATTTTATTTAAAGGTTCCGCTTCCACCCATTTGGTGAAATAATCGACTGCCACTATAGCATATTTGGCTCCGCCTCGGCCCGTTGGCAGTTCGCCAATTAAGTCAATTCCCCATACGGCAAAGGGCCAAGGGCTGGTCATTTGAGTAATTTCGTTTGTGGGTAGTCGAGGGATCTTGGCGAACTTCTGACATCTGTCGCATTTCTTAACGAAGTCTAGGGCATCTTTGTTTAGTGTGGGCCAGTAATATCCATATCGGAGTATCTTTCTTGCCAAAGCCTGTCCTCCAGTGTGATCTCCGCATCCTCCCTGATGGATGTTTGTTAATATCTCCTTGGCTTCCCTTCCGGCGACGCATCTTAATAGGGGGCTAGAGAAGCCACGCCGGTAGAGGATGCCTTCTTGCATTGTGTAGTGGGGAACTTTCCTCAAGATCTTCTTGGCTTCGTCACGCCTGTCGGGTAGTATGCCATCTTGCAAATATTTCCGGATAGGAGTCATCCAGGTTCCTTCTTCGATTGCAGTTATCAGATTCGCTTGTTCGAAACTCGGGGCTAGCTGCCTTGAGATTACTAGTGCTCCGGGAATGGTGCTGTCCTTCATACTAGCTTGCTTTGCAAGTTCATCTGCCTCTTGGTTTTCTTCTCGAGGAATGTGTTTGATTAGATAATGGTCCAATCGATCGAGCAGCAGTCTGGTTTTCTTTAGGTATGCTGTGAGCCGTTCTCCTCGAGTCTGGAATTCTCCTAGTACCTGGTTTACGATAAGCTGAGAATCACTATGAATACATAAGGAATTGATCCCAATTTCTAGGGCCAGTTCCAATCCCGCTATTACTGCTTCATATTCAGCATCGTTGTTAGTGGCCGTGAACTCCAATCTTAATGCATAGTACAACTTTCTTCCCCTGGGGGTGACGATCACAATACCTGCCCCCGAGCCTTGTTCGTTCGATGCTCCGTCTACAAAGAGGTTCCACTTGATGTTTTTTGCTACTTCGGATTGTTCCTTGCCTTCGTTGGTAGTGAATTCGGCAATGAAATCAGCCATGGCTTGTCCTTTGATAGCGGTGCGGGGATGGTAGGTGATATCATACTGACTTAGTTCGATGCACCATTTGAGGAGTCGCCCAGAAGTGTCAGGACGATGGAGCACTTGCCTTAGTGGTTGATCGGTTAGAACCCTGATGGAGTGAGACTGGAAGTAGTGTCGCAGTTTCCGTGACGCGATCAATAAACAATATGCTAACTTCTCAAGTTTAGGATATCTGGCTTCTGCCCCCGTAAATCTCTTGCTTACAAAGTAAACCGGACGTTGTGTGCGGTCTTCTTCTCTTACCAAGGCGGCGCTTAGAGCATGAGATGATACAGCGAGGTATAGGTATAACACTTCACCTTCATTTGGAGTTGAGAGTACTGGTGGTCTCTGAAGGTGTTCGATTAGGTTGAGGAAGGCTTTTAAGCATTCGTCGGTCCACTCGAACCTCCCTTTGTCTTTCTTGAGTGCTTTGAAGAAAGGGACACACTTGTCAGTTGCCTTGGAAATGAATCTGCTTAGGGCGGCCACCTTTCCGTTTAGGCTCTGCATTTCTTTTCGAGTGGAAGGTATCCTTATTTCTTTTAAAGCTCGGATTTGTTCAGGGTTTGCTTCGATTCCTCTGGCGTGGACGATGAATCCTAAGAATTTTCCCGATGATACTCCGAAGGAGCACTTTAGAGGATTCAGCTTCATTCCATATCGGCGAAGTACCCGAAACATATCGTCCAGATGGCTTACATGGTCGTTGGCTTTCCTGGACTTCACCAACATGTCATCCACATATACTTCCATAGTACGTCCTATCAGTTCTGCGAACATTTTGTTGACGAGGCGTTGATAGGTAGCTCCAGCATTTTTGAGTCCAAAAGGCATGACTTTGTAACAATATAATCCGCGGTCGGTGATGAAGCTAGTGTGGTCCTGATCGGGAGCGTGCATGGGGATCTGGTTATATCCGGAGTATGCATCCATAAAAGATAGGAGTTCGTGCCCAGCTGTGCTGTCCACGAGTTGGTCAATTCGGGGAAGTGGGAAGCAGTCTTTCGGGCAAGCGTCATTCAGATTGGAGAAGTCAATACATGTTCGCCACTTTCCATTGGCCTTTTTTACTAGCACTGGGTTAGCGATCCATTCTGGGTAGATGGCTTCCCGTATGAAGTCATTAGCAAGTAGATTTTTTACTTCCTCATCAAGGGCTGCTGATCGCTCTGCCCCCATGCTCCTCTTTTTCTGCTTTACTGGTACCTTGGTGGGATCGATGTTCAACATGTGGCATGCTACGTCTGGGGAGATTCCTGTCATATCGGCATGGGTCCACGCAAATACATCTAAGTTGTGGCGGAGAAAGTCAATGAGTCGATCCTTCAATTCCGTTTTCAGCTGAGATCCGATTTTTAATAGTCTACTTGAATCATGCTTATCTACCGATACGAATTCCATAGCCTCTGCAGGCTCGGCGGTAGCCTCCTCCTCTTTATCCCTGGGGTCTAGTTCATTGAAGGGATCGCTTGTGTATCGAAGAGGAGGGGCTTTCTTTAGTTGCTATGCCTCCAAGCTTTTCATGCAGAGAGTAGTCTCTGCATCTTTTCCTTTATTCTTTCTGCGGTTATTGCGAAGTTCAGTTACGTAGCAGTCTCGGGCAGCACCTTGATCTCCTTCTACTTCTCCTACTCCGTTGTTTGTTGGAAATTTCATTTTCAGGCACCAGGGGGCTAATACAATCTGAAAGTCAGACAAGGCTGGTCTTCCCAAGAAAGCGTTGTAAGCCGAGTGGTTTTCTATTAGTACGAACGTTTGTTTTCGCACAACGGAGCGGGGATGACTTCCTATTTCGACGAAGAGGTCAAGTTGCCCGAGGGGCATTTTTGCATCTCCAGTGAAACCGTGCAGTGGTTTGTCACAGGGGGATACATCCTTCATTGATAACTTCATTTTGTCGAAAGCATGTTTGAACAGGATATTAACGGAGCTTCCTGTGTCTATTAGAATCCGAAAAACTTTAGCTGGACCGAACCAGGCAGAGATGACCATAGGATCCATATGTGGGTACTGTCTTCCTTCCAAATCACGCCTACTGAATATGATGTCGTCGTTTTCTTTTCGTTTCGGGTGGCGTTCCTCCGTAATGGAGTTAACATATCCTTCGGCATTTCTAAGCGACTTGCCGTACCTTTCCATCTCTGCCCAACTTCTGTCGGCAATGTGTGGTCCTCCTGAGATGGTAAGGACTACTATCTTCTCTTGACTAGAGCCACTGGTGTTGTGATTGTTGCGACTCCCTCCGCCTACTTCTGGGAGGGGTTGCTTTGAGTTCTCATTGGCAGGAGTTGGAGTCCTGTTCTGACTTTTCACATAACGTTCCAGTCTTCTTCTTCTAATGTGTTCTTCGATCAAGTCCCGAAGATGGTGGCATTCATTGGTGTCATGTCCGTGGGATTCGTGGAAGCGACAGAACTTTCCGGACTTGAGTGCGTTATCTGATTCTTTCTTGTGCGGGGGGCGCTTGTATCCGAGTTCGCCCTGAGTGGCTAGGTAGATGTTTTCGATTGTTTCATTCAAAGGAGTGTAGGAGTCAAATCTTGGCCCTGGTCGATATTGGCGCTTCTCACCCTTTCTGCCCCCAGCATTGTCTCTAGATTCATTTCTTCGAGCGTCCTTAGCTGCAGTGGGAACCTTGTCCTGAATTATCTTGCCTTGTTGCCCTGGCTGCCTCTCCGTAGCAGCGTCTTCAAGTCTCATATACTTTCCAGCTTCATGGAAGAAATCAGGCAAGGTAACTGGTTTTTCCTTAGTTAATCTTCTGGCAAACTTGGTGTCTGGATGCACACCACTACAGAGGGCCATTAGAGTGAGTTTTTCATCGGCATCTTGAACTGCTGCCGCTGCGGCGTTGAACCGTGTTAGATATTGTTGTAGCGTCTCTCCGGTTTTCTGTTTGACATTGGATAGAGAATAAGCATCCCTGGGTTGTTCCACATGGATGCGGAACTGGCTAATAAACCTTTCTTTTAACATCTCCCATGAGTTGATGGATCCTTGGGGTAGATGGCAGAACCAGGAGGTAGCTAGATCTGATAGGAATAGCGGAAAGCATTTACATAATACTCCTTCTGTTGCTCCACTCATGAGCATATGCTGGGTGTATCTCTGCAGGTGTACGATGGGGTCGGAAGTTCCTTTGTAAGGTTCCATGGTTGGCATTTTCCATTCCCGGGGAGTGATGGCAGTTTCGATATTTCGGGTAAAGGGACTGGTGACCCTAGCGCCTATTCCCCGGTCCCTTTGCTCCCGTTGGACACATTCTCTGAATAATCGTGCCATCCGCTCGTCAGAACTTGGAGCGGACAAAAATGAGCTCGGTTCTTCCCTGCGGGATCTATCTCGCCCAGATGACCTGTAGGGATGGTACAGTCTATCACCTCTAGCATTATCCAGTGGTTGTCTTTGGCTGCTTGGATGCACGCTAGGACCAGCTACAGTTGCCCCCTGCCTTGATCTTCCCCTGTGGGGTTCTGTTTCGAGCACATCCATGGGGTCAACTTCGGGCTGGGTTCTAGCTCGGCTCCGTTCAGCGGGGTTTCTATGATTAGGTGGCATGACTGGCTCAGCTACATCCGACCCTCGCCTGGTGCCTCCCCCGCTAGGTTCGGTTCCAAGGGCTTCCTCGAGTCGGAATTCGGGCTGAGTCCGGGCGCGGCCCCTATCATCGTTTTTCCTGTTGATAGCTTGTTCGAAGAGTGAAGACCTTTGTTGCCTCCGGGATCCTCCGGATTGGGATTCACCCCATGATTCAGTGTTGCGGTTGGACTCTTCAGCGTCCCTTAAGCGTGTCATGAGTTGGTCCACCAAAGTTTCTTGTTGGGATGTGAAGCGGTTAGTTACTTCAGCCACAACCCTGTCCAGATCTGCCCTAGTGATTGGTTGTTCCGTTGCGGGACCAGTTGGATTTTCCTGATTTTCATCTGGTACTGCTGTTGAAGTGGGCTGATTTGTGATTGCTGGATCTGGAAGGCTGCTAGTTGCGATGTTCTTTCCTTTGTTAACATCCCTTCTCTGTTTGGAAGGCATGATTTCTAAGCAACGAGTGATGTCGTTAGGAAAAAGGTTGAGTGGGAGAAGATGAAGTTTGAGTTCAGTTCTCAGTGAAAGCACCAAAAATGTTTGCACAAAAAATGGACAAACACCTCCAAGTCGTATTATTTAGTCGATTATATGTAATTTTCAATGATTTTAGATGAGTATGTAAATATGAGAAAAGTAGGGGCTGAAATGTAAAAGACACACAGATTTATAGTGGTTCGGCCAGAATGTGCCTACGTCCACTTTATTTGTTATTATCCTCTTTCTTTCAGGTTACAAGTACAATGCGTTGTATACAAGTGTATGAAAGTAGTTTGAAAGTTCCTTCCTTGCTTGAGCTCTCAAACTTGTCTGCCATTGTTGTACCCCTGCCCCTCTATTTATAGAGTGAGGCTGAGGGCAGGGGCCTTGGAAGCATATAGCTGCTGGTGGGCCCGGGCTGAAGCAATCTGGACTGGCAATCTTCTGGTTCGGCAAGGCTTCATTCGGCTATGAGCTTGGACCGGTGGTAGGTGTGCATGTGGACCGGCAGGGGAAAGGAGAGGGTTGGTTCGGTGACAACCTTGGTCCGGTCGTAGGTTGATTCGGCGATGGAGACTGGGCCTTGGTCCGGTGCTTGTCTGGACCGGCTGTGCAGAGGGGGTGCGTCCGGGCAAGTATGGCCGAATGGAGGGAGGCCGAATGGGAAGGAGGCCGAATGAGGTGGAAACCGAATGAGCAGGGGGCCGAATGAGCAGGGGGCCGAGCGTGCATGGGGCCGAATGAGCTTCTATACTGAGAATTTTGGATGGACTTCTAGGTTAGTGTTGAGCTCCTTGGCTGTCGAACGAAGTGGAGGCTGCGAGCCTGGGTGAAATTGTGACTTCCTGGTCCCTAGATCTTCTGGGTGAGAATTCGCCCAACAGAAGGCCTCGATGAGATCTACGGCTTTGACAGCTTTCAGCCGTCAGCGGATAGATTAATTCCCAAAAAGGACAACCCGAATCTCAATCGGGTCACGTTAGTTTTTCACCCTTCGTTTTTTCGACACGTGAATTTTTACGGTAAAACGGGATTATCGTGGTTCATCTTCGATTCACCATCGCTGGAGTGTGGTGCACCACGGTACTGTTCCGTTTCAAATCCATGCAGCATTTCTAAATGTCGTACGCCACTGTTTCGCCATTTCGGACGGATGTTGCACCTTGCACCGTGGATGTTGCACCCTGTAGATATCGATTATTTGGGCGGCCATAACTTCTGGCTCGTTTAGAGTTACGGGATCCATAACTTGTCAAAATGAAGGCCTCGATTTGTTCTACGGCTTTGACACCTTTCATCCGTCAATGGATAGATAAATGCCCAAAAAGGACAACCCGAATCTCAATCGGGTCACGTAAGTTTTTCACCCTTCGTTTTTTCGACACGTGGATATTTACGGTAAATCGGGATTACCGTGGCTCGTCTTCGATTCACCATCGCTGGAGAGTGGTGCACCATGGTACTGTTCCGTTTCAAATCCATGCACGCATTTCTAAATATCGTACGACACTGTTTCGCCATTTCGGACGGATGTTGCACCTTGCACCATGGATGTTGCACTCTTTAGATATCGATTATTCAGACGGCCATAACTTCTGGCTCGTTCAGAGTTACGGGGTCCCTAACCTGTCAAAACGAAGGCCTCGATGAGTTCTACGGCTTTGACAGCTTTTAGCCGTCAATGGATAGATTAATCCCCAAAAAGGAAAACCCGAATCTCAATCGGGTCACGTAAGTTTTTCACCCTTCGTTTTTTCGACACGTGGATTTTTAAGGTAAAACGGGATTACGGTGGCTCGTCATCAATTCACCATCGTTGGAGAGTGGTGCACCATGAACTGTTCCGTTTCAAATCCATGCACGCATTTCTAAAAGTCGTACAGCACTGTTTCGCCATTTCGGACGGAGGTTGCACCTTGCACCGTGGATGTTGCACCCTGTAGATATCGATTATTCGGACGGCCATAACTTCTTGCTCGTTTAGAGTTGCGGGAGCCATAACCTGTCAAAACGAAGGCCTCGATGAGATCTACGGCTTTGACAGATTTCAGCCGTAAACGGATAGATTAATGCCCAAAAAGGACAACCCGAATCTCAATCGGGTCACGTAAGTTTTTCACCCTTCGTTTTTTCGACACGTGGATTTTTAAGGTAAAACGGGATTACCGTGGCTCGTCATCAATTCACCATCGCTGGAGAGTGGTGCACCATGAACTGTTCCGTTTCAAATTCATGCACGCATTTCTAAAAGTGCACGACACTGTTTCGCCATTTCGGACGGATGTTGCACCTTGCACCGTGGATGATGCACCCTATAGATATCGATTATTCGGACGACCATAACTTCTGGCTCGTTTAGAGTTACGGGTGCCATAACCTGTCAAAACGAAGTCCTCGATGAGTTCTACGGCATTGATAGCTTTCAGCCGTCAATGGATAGATTAGTGCCCAAAAAGGACAACCCGAATCTCAATCGGGTCACGTAAGTTTTTCACCCTTCGTTTTTTCGACACGTGGATTTTTACGGTAAAACGGGATTACCGTGGCTCGTCTTCGATTCACCATCGTTGGAGAGTGGTGCACCATGGTACTGTTCCGTTTCAAATCCATGCACGTATTTCTAAAAGTCGTACGGCACTGTTTCGCCATTTCGAACGGATGTTGCACCTTGCACCGTGGATGTTGCACGCTGTAGATATCGATTATTCGGACGGCCATAACTTCTGGCTCGTTTAGAGTTACGGGAGCCATAACATGTCAAAACGAAGGCCTCGATGAGATCTACGGCTTTGACAGCTTTCAGCCGTCAACGGATAGATAAATGCCCAAAAAGGACAACCCGAATCTCAATCGGGTCACGTAAGTTTTTCACCCTTCGTTTTTTCGACACGTGGATTTTTACGTTAAAACGGGATTACCGTGGCTCGTCTTCGATTCACCGTCACTGGAGGGTGGTGCACCATGGTACTGTTCCGTTTCAAATCCATGCACGCATTTCTCAATGTCGTACGACACTGTTTCGCCATTTTGGACGGATGTTGCACCTTGCACCGTGGATGTTGCACCCTGTAGATATCGATTATTCGGACGACCATAACTTCTGGCTCGTTTAGAGTTACGGGAGTCATAACCTGTCAAAACGAAGGCCTCGATGAGATCTACGGCTTTGACAGCTTTCAGCCGTCAACGGATAGATTAATGCCCAAAAAGAACAACCCGAATCTCAATCGGGTCACGTAAGTTTTTCACCCTTCGTTTTTTCGACACGTGGATTTTTAAGGTAAAACGGGATTACCGTGGCCCGTCATCAATTCACCATCGCTGGAGAGTGGTGCACCATGAACTGTTCCATTTCAAATCCATGCACGCATTTCTAAAAGTCGTACGACGGTGTTTCGCCATTTCGGACGGATGTTGCACCATGCGCCGTGGATGTTGCACCCTGTGGATATCGATTATTCGGACGACCATAACTTCTGGCTCGTTTAGAGTTACGGGAGCCATAACCTGTCAAAACAAAGGCCTCGATGAGTTCTACGGCTTTGACAGCTTTCAGCCGTCAATGGATAGATTAATGCCCAAAAAGGACAACCCGAATCTCTATCGGGTCCCGTAAGTTTTTCACCCTTTGTTTTTTCGACACGTGGATTTTTACGTTACAACGGGATTACCGTGGCTCGTCTTCGATTCACCATCGCTGGAGAGTGGTGCACCATGGTACTGTTCTATTTCAAATCCATCCACGCATTTCTAAAAGTCGTACGGCACTGTTTCTCCATTTCGGACGGATGTTGCACCTTGCACCGTGGATGTTGCACCCTGTAGATATCGATTATTCGGACGGCCATAACTTCTGGCTCGTTCAGAGTTACGAGAGCCATGACCTGTCAAAACGAAGGCCTCGATGAGTTCTACGGCTTTGACAGCTTTCAGCCGTCAATGGATAGACTAATGCCCAAAAAGGACAACCCGAATCTCTATCGGGTCCCGTAGGTTTTTCACCCTTCGTTTTTTCGACAAGTGGATTTTTACGTTACAACGGGATTACCGTGGCTCGTCTTCGATTCACCATCGCTGGAGAGTGGTGCGCCATGGTACTGTTCCGTTTCAAATCCATGCACGCATTTCTAAATGTTGTACGGCACTGTTTCGCCATTTCGGACGGATGTTGCACCTTGCACCGTGGATGTTGCACCCTGTAGATATCGATTATTCAGACGGCCATAACTTCTTGCTCGTTTAGAGTTACGGGATCCATACCCTGTCAAAACGAAGGCCTCGATGAGTTCTACGGCTTTGACAGCTTTCAGCCGTCAGCGGATAGATTAATGCCCAAAAAGGACAACCCGAATCTCAATCGGGTCACGTAAGTTTGTCACCCTTCGTTTTTTCGACACGTGGATT
This sequence comes from Allium cepa, assembly GCA_030765085.1. Classification (NCBI taxonomy): domain Eukaryota; kingdom Viridiplantae; phylum Streptophyta; class Magnoliopsida; order Asparagales; family Amaryllidaceae; genus Allium; species Allium cepa. The sequence continues at coordinate 39,167,339 of CM060941.1, read as the reverse complement.
TTTACGGTAAAACGGGATTACCTTGGCTCGTCTTCGAATCACCACCGCTGGAGAGTGTTGCAACATGGTACTGTTCCGTTTCAAATCCATGCACGCATTTCTAAAAGTCGTACAGCACTGTTTCTCCATTTCGGACGGATGTTGCACCTTGCACCATGGATGTTGCACCCTGTAGATAACGACTATTCGGACGAACATAACTTCTGGCTCGTTTAGAGTTGCGGGAGCCATAACCTGTCAAAACGAAGGCCTCGATGAGATCTACGGCTTTGACAGCTTTCAGCCGTCAACGGATAGATTAATGCCCAAAAAGGACAACCCGAATCTCAATCGGGTCACGTAAGTTTTTCACCCTTCGTTTTTCGACACGTGGATTTTTACGGTAAAACGGGATTACCGTGGCTCGTCTTCGATTCACCATCGCTGGAGAGTGGTGCACCATGGTACTGTTCCGTTTCAAATCCATGCACGCATTTCTAAATGTCGTACGGCACTGTTTCGCCATTTCGGACGGATGTTGCACCTTGCACCGTGGATGTTGCACCCTGTAGATATCGATTATTCGGACGGCCATGAATTCTGGCTCGTTTAGAGTTACGGGATCCATAACCTGTCAAAACGAAGGCGTCGATGAGTTCTATGGCTTTGGCAGCTTTCAGCCGTCAACGGATAGATTAATGCCCAAAAAGGACAACCCGAATCTCAATCGGGTCACATAAGTTTTTTACCCTTCGTTTTTTCGACACGTGGATTTTTACGGTAAAACGGGATTACCGTGGCTCGTCTTCGATTCACCATCACTGGAGAGTGGTGCACCATGCTACTGTTCTGATCCATACACGCATTTCTAAATGTCGTACGGCACTATTTCGCCATTCGGACGGATGTTGCACCTTACACCGTGGATGTTGCATCCTGTAGATATCGATTATTCGGACGGCCATAACTTCTGGCTCGTTTAGAGTTACGGGATCCATAACCTGTCAAAACGAAGGCCTCGATTAGTTCTATGGCTTTGACACCTTTCAGCCGTCAACGGATAGATAAATGCCCAAAAAGGACAAGCCGAATCTCAATCGGGTCACGTAAGTTTTTCACCCTTCGGTTTTTCGACACGTGGATTTTTGCGGTAAAACGGGATTACCGTGGCTCGTCTTCGATTCACCATCGCTGGAGAGTGGTGCACCATGGTACTGTTCCGTTTCAAATCCATGCACGCATTTCTAAATTTCATACGACACTGTTTCGCCATTTCGGACGGATGTTGCACCTTGCACCATGGATGTTGCACCCTTTAGATATCGATTATTCAGACGGCCATAACTTCTGGCTCGTTCAGAGTTACGGGATCCCTAACCTGTCAAAACGAAGGACTCGATGAGTTCTACGGCTTTGACAGCTTTCAGCCGTCAACGGATAGATTAATTCCCAAAAAGGACAACCCGAATCTCAATCGGGTCACGTAAGTTTTTCACCCTTCGTTTTTTCGACACGTGGATTTTTAAGGTAAAACGGGATTACCGTGGCTCGTCATCAATTCACCATCGCTGGAGAGTGGTGCACCATGAACTGTTCCGTTTCAAATCCATGCACGCATTTCTAAAAGTCGTACAGCACTGTTTCGCCATTTCGGACGGATGTTGCACCTTGCACCGTGGATGTTGCACCCTGTAGATATCGATTATTCGGACGGCCATAACTTCTGGCTCGTTTAGAGTTACGGAAGCCATAACCTGTCAAAACGAAGACCTCGATGAGATCTACGGCTTTGACAGCTTTCAGCCGTCAACGGATAGATTAATGCCCAAAAAGGACAACCCGAATCTCAATCGGGTCATGTAAGTTTTTCACTCTTCGTTTTTTCGACACGTGGATTTTTAAGGTAAAACGGGATTACCGTGGCTCGTCATCAATTCACCATCGCTGGAGAGTGGTGCACCATGAACTGTTCCGTTTCAAATCCATGCACGCATTTATAAAAGTCGTACGACACTGTTTCGCCATTTCGGACGGATGTTGCACCTTGCACCGTGGATGATGCACCCTGTAGATATCGATTATTCGGACGGCCGTAACTTCTGGCTCGTTTAGAGTTACGGGATCCATAACCTGTCAAAACGAAGTCCTCGATTAGTTCTACGGCATTGATAGCTTTCAGCCGTCAATGGATAGATTAATGCCCAAAAAGGACAACCCGAATCTCAATCGGGTCACGTAAGTTTTTCACCCTTCGTTTTTTCGACACGTGGATTTTTACGGTAAAACGGGATTACCGTGGCTCGTCTTCGATTCACCATCGCTGGAGAGTGGTGCACCATGGTACTGTTCCGTTTCAAATTCATGCACGCATTTCTAAAAGTCGTACGACACTGTTTCGCCATTTCGGACGGATGTTGCACCTTGCACCGTGGATGTTGCACCCTGTAGATATCGATTATTCGGACGGCCATAACTTCTGGCTCGTTTAGAGTTACGGGAGCCATAACATGTCAAAACGAAGGCCTCGATGAGATCTACGGCTTGGACAGCTTTCATCCGTCAATGGATAGATAAATGCCTAAAAAGGACAACCTGAATCTCAATCGGGTCACGTAAGTTTTTCACCCTTCGTTTTTTCGACACGTGGATTTTTACGTTAAAACGGGATTACCGTGGCTCTTCTTCGATTCACCATCGCTGGAGAGTGGTGCACCATGGTACTGTTCCGTTTCAAATCCATGCACGCATTTCTAAATGTCGTACGACACTGTTTCGCCATTTCGGACGGATGTTGCACCTTGCACCGTGGATGTTGCACCCTGCAGATATCGATTATTCGGACGGCCATAACTTCTGGCTCGTTTAGAGTTACGGGAGCCATAACCTGTCAAAACGAAGGCCTCGATGAGATCTACGGCTTTGACATCTTTCAGCCGTCAACGGATAGATTAATGCCCAAAAAGGTCAACCCGAATCTCAATCGGGTCACGTAAGTTTTTCACCCTTCGTTTTTTCGACACGTGGATTTTTAAGGTAAAACGGGATTACCGTGGCCCGTCATCAATTCACCATCGCTGTAGAGTGGTGCACCATGAACTGTTCCATTTCAAATCCATGCATGCATTTCTAAAAGTCGTACGGCACTGTTTCGCCATTTCGGACGGATGTTGCACCTTGCACCGTGGATGTTGCACCCTGTGGATATCGATTATCGGGACGACCATAACTTCTGGCTCGTTTAGAGTTACGGGAGCCATAACCTGTCAAAACGAAGGCCTAGATGAGTTCTACGGCTTTGACAGCTTTCAGCCATCAATGGATAGATTAATGCCCAAAAAGGACAACCCGAATCTCTATCGGGTCCCGTAAGTTTTTCACCCTTCGTTTTTTCGACACGTGGATTTTTACGTTACAACGGGATTACCGTGGCTCGTCTTCGATTCACCATCGCCGGAGATTGGTGCACCATGGCGCTGTTCCGTTTCAAATCCATGCACGCATTTCTAAAACTCGTACGGCACTGTTTCTCCATTTCGGACGGATGTTGCACCTTGCACCGTGGATGTTGCACCCTATAGATATCGATTATTCGGACGGCCATAACTTCTGGCTCGTTTAGAGTTACGGGAGCCATAACATGTCAAAACGAAGGCCTCGATGAGATCTACGGCTTTGATAGCTTTCATCCGTCAACGGATAGATAAATGCCCAAAAAGGACAACCCGAATCTCAATCGGGTCACGTAAGTTTTTCACCCTTCGTTTTTTCGACACGTTGATTTTTACGTTAAAACGGGATTACCGTGGCTCGTCTTCGATTCACCATCGCCGGAGAGTGGTAGACCATGGTACTGTTCCGTTTCAAATCCATGCACGCATTTCTAAATGTTGTATGGCACTGTTTCGCCATTTCGGACGGATGTTGCACCTTGCACCGTGGATGTTGCACCCTGTAGATATCGATTATTCGGACGGCCATAACTTCTGGCTCGTTTAGAGTTACGGGATCCATAACCTGTCAAAACGAAGGCATCGACGAGTTCTACGGCTTTGACAGCTTTCAGCCATCAGCGGATAGATTAATGCCCAAAAAGGACAACCCGAATCTCAATCGGGTCACGTAAGTTTTTCACCCTTCGTTTTTTCGACACGTGGATTTTTACGGTAAAACGGGATTACCGTGGCTCGTCTTCGAATCACCACCGCTGGAGAGTGGTGCAACATGATACTGTTCCGTTTCAAATCCATGCACGTATTTCTAAAAGTCGTACGGCACTGTTTCGCCATTTCAGACGGATGTTGCACCTTGCACCGTGGATGTTGCACCCGGAAGATATCGACTATTCGGACGACCATAACTTCTGGCTCGTTTAGAGTTGCGGGAGCCATAACCTGTCAAAACGAAGGCGTCGATGAGTTCTATGGCTTTGGCAGCTTTCAGCCGTCAACAGATAGATTAATGCCCAAAAAGGACAACCCGAATCTCAATCGGGTCACGTAAGTTTTTTACCCTTCGTTTTTTCGACACGTGGATTTTTACGGTAAAGCGGGATTACCGTGGCTCGTCTTCGATTCACCATCGCTGGAGAGTGGTGCACCATGGTACTGTTCTGATCCATACACGCATTTCTAAATGTCGTACGGCACTGTTTCGCCATTCGGACGGATGTTGCACCTTGCACCGTGGATGTTGCACCCTGTAGATATCGATTATTCGGACGGCCATTACTTCTGGCTCGTTTAGAGTTACGGGATCCATAACCTGTCAAAACGAAGGCCTCGATTAGTTCTATGCCTTTGACACCTTTCAGCCGTCGACGGATAGATAAATGCCCAAAAAAGACAACCCGAATCTCAATCGGGTCACGTAAGTTTTTCACCCTTCGTTTTTTCGACACGTGGATTTTTACGGTAAAACGGGATTACCGTGGCTCGTCTTCGATTCACCATCGCTGGAGAGTGGTGCACCATGCTACTGTTCCGTTTCAAATCCATGCACGCATTTCTAAATATCGTACGACACTGTTTCGCCATTTCGGAATAATGTTGCACCTTGCACCATGGATGTTGCACCCTTTAGATATCGATTATTCAGACGGCCATAACTTCTGGCTCGTTCAGAGTTACGGGATCCCTAACCAGTCAAAACGAAGGACTCGATAAGTTCTACGGCTTTGACAGCTTTCAACCGTCAACCGATAGATTAATTCCCAAAAAGGACAACCCGAATCTCAATCGGGTCACGTAAGTTTTTCACCCTTCGTTTTTTCGACACGTGGATTTTTAAGGTAAAACGGGATTACCGTGGCTCGTCATCAATTCACCATCGCTGGAGAGTGGTGCACCATGAACCGTTCCGTTTCAAATCCATGCACGCATTTCTAAAAGTCGTACAGCACTGTTTCGCCATTTCGGACGGATGTTGCACCTTGCACCGTGGATGTTGCACCCTGTAGATATCGATTATTCGGACGGCCATAACTTCTGGCTCGTTTAGAGTTACGGGAGCCATAACCTGTCAAAACGAAGGCCTCGATGAGATCTATGGCTTTGACAGCTTTCAGCCGTCAACGGATAGATTAATGCCCAAAAAGGACAACCCGAATCTCAATCGGGCCACGTAAGTTTTTCACCCTTCGTTTTTTCGACACGTGGATTTTTAAGGTAAAACGGGATTACCGTGGCTCGTCATCAATTCACCATCGCTGGAGAGTGGTGCACCATGAACTGTTCCGTTTCAAATCCATGCACGCATTTATAAAAGTCGTACGGCACTGTTTCGCCATTTCGGACGGATGTTGCACCTTGCACCGTGGATGACGCATCCTGTAGATATCGATTATTCGGACGGCCATAACTTCTGGCTCGTTTAGAGTTACGGGATCCATAACCTGTCAAAACGAACGCCTCGATTAGTTCTACGGCATTGAGAGCTTTCAGCCGTCAATTGATAGATTAATGCCCAAAAAGGACAACCCGAATCTCAATCGGGTCACGTAAGTTTTTCACCCTTCGTTTTTTCGACACGTGGATTTTTACGGTAAAACGGGATTACCGTGGCTTGTCTTCGATTCACCATCGCTGGAGAGTGATGCACCATGGTACTGTTCCGTTTCAAATTCATGCATGCATTTCTAAAAGTCGTACGGCACTGTTTCGCCATTTCGGACGGATGTTGCACCTTGCACCGTGGATGTTGCACCCTATAGATATCGAATATTCGGACGGCCATAACTTCTGGCTCGTTTAGAGTTACGGGAGCCATAACATGTCAAAACGAAGGCCTCGATGAGATCTACGGCTTTGACAGCTTTCAGCCGTCAACGGATAGATAAATGCCCAAAAAGGACAACCTGAATCTCAATCGGGTCACGTAAGTTTTTCACCCTTCGTTTTTTCGACACGTGGATTTTTACGTTAAAATGGGATTACCGTGGCTCGTCTTCGATTCACCATCGCTGGAGAGTGGTGCACCATGGTACTGTTCCGTTTCAAATCCATGCACGCATTTCTAAATGTCGTACGACACTGTTTCGCCATTTCGGACGGATGTTGCACCTTGCACCGTGGATGTTGCACCCTGCAGATATCGATTATTCGGACGGCCATAACTTCTGGCTCGTTTAGAGTTACGGGAGCCATAACCTGTCAAAACGAAGGCCTCAATGAGATCTACGGCTTTGACAGCTTTCAGCCGTCAACGGATAGATTAATGCCCAAAAAGGTCAACCTGAATCTCAATCGGGTCACGTAAGTTTTTCACCCTTCGTTTTTTCGACACGTGGATTTTTAAGGTAAAACGGGATTACTGTGGCCCGTCATCAATTCACCATCGCTGGAGAGTGGTGCACCATGAACTGTTCCATTTCAAATCCATGCATGCATTTCTAAAAGTCGTACGACACTGTTTCGCCATTTCGGACGGATGTTGCACCTTGCACCGTGGATGTTGCACCCTGTGGATATCGATTATTCGGACGACCATAACTTCTGGCTCGTTTAGAGTTACGGGATAAATAACCTGTCAAAACGAAGGCCTAGATGAGTTCTACGGCTTTGACAGCTTTCAGCCGTCAATGGATAGATTAATGCCCTAAAAGGACAACCCGAATCTCTATCGGGTCCCGTAAGTTTTTCACCCTTCGTTTTTTCGACACGTGGATTTTTACGTTACAACGGGATTACCGTGGCTCGTCTTCGATTCACCAACGCTGGAGAGTGGTGCACCATGGTACTATTCCGTTTCAAATCCATGCACGCATTTATAAAAGTCGTACGACACTGTTTCTCCATTTCGGACGGATGTTGCACCTTGCACCGTGGATGTTGCACCCTGTAGATATCGATTATTCGGACGGCCATAACTTCTGGCTCGTTTAGAGTTACGGGAGCCATAACATGTCAAAACGAAGGCCTCGATGAGATCTACGGCTTTGAAAGCTTTCAGCCGTCAAAGGATACATAAATGCCCAAAAAGGACAACCCGAATCTCAATCGGGTCACGTAAGTTTTCCACCCTTCGTTTTTTCGACACGTGGATTTTTACGTTAAAACGGGATTACCGTGGCTCGTCTTCGATTCACCATCGCCGGAGAGTGGTGCACCATGTTACTATTCTGTTTCAAATCCATGCACGCATTTCTAAATGTTGTATGGCACTGTTTCTCCATTTCGGACGGATGTTGCACCTTGCACCGTGGATGTTGCACCCTGTAGATATCGATTATTCAGACGGCCATAACTTCTGGCTCGTTTAGAGTTACGGGATCCATAACCTGTCAAAACGAAGGCCTCGATGAGTTCTACGGCTTTGACAGCTTTCATCCATCAGCGGATAGATTAATGCCCAAAAAGGACAACCCGAATCTCAATCGGGTCACGTAAGTTTTTCACCCTTCGTTTTTTCGACACCTGGATTTTTACGGTAAAACGGGATTGCCGTGGCTCGTCTTCGAATCACCACCGCTGGAGAGTGGTGCAACATGGTACTCTTCCGTTTCAAATCCATGCACGCATTTCTAAAAGTCGTACGGCACTGTTTCGCCATTTCGGACGGATGTTGCACCTTGCACCGTGGATGTTGCACCCTGTAGATATCGATTATTCGGACGGCCATTACTTCTGGCTCGTTTAGAGTTACGGGATCCATAACCTGTCAAAACGAAGGCCTCGATTAGTTCTATGCCTTTGACACCTTTCAGCCGTCGACGGATAGATAAATGCCCAAAAAGGACAACCCGAATCTCAATCGGGTCACGTAAGTTTTTCACCCTTCGTTTTTTCGACACGTGAATTTTTACGGTAAAACGGGATTACCGTGGCTCGTCTTCGATTCACCATCGCTGGAGAGTGGTGCACCATGGTACTGTTCCGTTTCAAATCCATGCACGCATTTCTAAATATCGTACGACACTGTTTCGCCATTTCGGAATGATGTTCCACCTTGCACCATGGATGTTGCACCCTTTAGATATCGATTATTCAGACGGCCATAACTTCTGGCTCGTTCAGAGTTACGGGATCCCTAACCAGTCAAAACGAAGGACTCGATAAGTTCTACGGCTTTGACAGCTTTCAGCCATCAACGGATAGATTAATTCCCAAAAAGGACAACCCGAATCTCAATCGGGTCACGTAAGTTTTTCACCCTTCGTTTTTTCGACACGTGGATTTTTAAGGTAAAACGGGATTACCGTGGCTCGTCATCAATTCACCATCGCTGGAGAGTGGTGCACCATGAACTGTTCCGTTTCAAATCCATGCATGCATTTCTAAAAGTCGTACAGCACTGTTTCGCCATTTCAGACGGATGTTGCTCCTTGCACCGTGGATGTTGCACCCTGTAGATATCGATTATTCGGACGGCCATAACTTCTGGCTCGTTTAGAGTTACGGGAGCCATAACCTGTCAAAACGAAGGCCTCGATGAGATATATGGCTTTGACAGCTTTCAGCCGTCAACGGATAGATTAATGCCCAAAAAGGACAAACCGAATCTCAATCGGGCCACGTAAGTTTTTCACCCTTCGTTTTTTCGACACGTGGATTTTTAAGGTAAAACGGGATTACCGTGGCTCGTCATCAATTCACCATCGCTGGAGAGTGGTGCACCATGAACTGTTCCGTTTCAAATCCATGCACGCATTTATAAAAGTCGTACGGCACTGTTTCGCCATTTCGGACGGATGTTGCACCTTGCACCGTGGATGACGCATCCTGTAGATATCGATTATTCGGACGGCCATAACTTCTGGCTCGTTTAGAGTTACGGGATCCATAACCTGTCAAAACGAACGCCTCGATTAGTTCTACGGCATTGAGAGCTTTCAGCCGTCAATGGATAGATTAATGCCCAAAAAGGACAACCCGAATCTCAATCGGGTCACGTAAGTTTTTCACCCTTCGTTTTTTCGACACGTGGATTTTTACGGTAAAACGGGATTACCGTGGCTCGTCTTCGATTCACCATCGCTGGAGAGTGGTGCACCATGGTACTGTTCCGTTTCAAATTCATGCATGCGTTTCTAAAAGTCGTACGGCACTGTTTCGCCATTTCGGACGGATGTTGCACCTTGCACCGTGGATGTTGCACCCTATAGATATCGAATATTCGGACGGCCATAACTTCTGGCTCGTTTAGAGTCACGGGAGCCATAACATGTCAAAACGAAGGCCTCGATGAGATCTACGGCTTTGACAGCTTTCAGCCGTCAACGGATAGATAAATGCCCAAAAAGGACAACCTGAATCTCAATCGGGTCACGTAAGTTTTTCACCCTTCGTTTTTTCGACACGTGGATTTTTACGTTAAAATGGGATTACCGTGGCTCGTCTTCGATTCACCATCGCTGGAGAGTGGTGCACCATGGTAATGTTCCGTTTCAAATCCATGCACGCATTTCTAAATGTTGTACGACACTGTTTCGCCATTTCGGACGGATGTTGCACCTTGCACCGTGGATGTTGCACCCAGCAGATATCGATTATTCGGACGGCCATAACTTCTGGCTCGTTTAGAGTTACGGGAGTCATAACCTGTCAAAACGAAGGCCTCAATGAGATCTACGGCTTTGACAGCTTTCAGCCGTCAACGGATAGATTAATGCCCAAAAAGGTCAACCTGAATCTCAATCGGGTCACGTAAGTTTTTCACCCTTCGTTTTTTCGACACGTGGATTTTTAAGGTAAAACGGGATTACCGTGGCCCGTCATCAATTCACCATTGCTGGAGAGTGGTGCACCATGAACTGTTCCATTTCAAATCCATGCATGCATTTCTAAAAGTCGTACGGCACTGTTTCGCCATACTGGACGGATGTTGCACCTTGCACCGTGGATGTTGCACCCTGTGGATATCGATTATTCGGACGACCATAACTTCTGGCTCGTTTAGAGTTACGGGATAAATAACCTGTCAAAACGAAGGCCTAGATGAGTTCTACGGCTTTGACAGCTTTCAGCCGTCAATGGATAGATTAATGCCCTAAAAGGACAACCCGAATCTCTATCGGGTCCCGTAAGTTTTTCACCCTTCGTTTTTTCGACACGTGGATTTTTACGTTACAACGGGATTACCGTGGCTCGTCTTCGATTCACCATCGCTGGAGAGTGGTGCACCATGGTACTGTTCCGTTTCAAATCCATGCACGCATTTATAAAAGTCGTACGACACTGTTTCTCCATTTCGGACGGATGTTGCACCTTGCACCGTGGATGTTGCACCCTGTAGATATCGATTATTCGGACGGCCATAACTTCTGGCTCGTTTAGAGTTACGGGAGCCATAACATGTCAAAACGAAGGCCTCGATGAGATCTACGGCTTTGAAAGCTTTCAGCCGTCAACGGATACATAAATGCCCAAAAAGGACAACCCGAATCTCAATCGGGTCACGTAAGTTTTTCACCCTTCGTTTTTTCGACACGTGGATTTTTACGTTAAAACGGGATTACCGTGGCTCGTCTTCGATTCACCATCGCCGGAGAGTGGTGCACCATGGTACTATTCTGTTTCAAATCCATGCACGCATTTCTAAATGTTGTATGGCACTGTTTCGCCATTTCGGACGGATGTTGCACCTTGCACCGTGGATGTTGCACCCTGTAGATATCGATTATTCAGACGGCCATAACTTCTGGCTCGTTTAGAGTTAAGGGATCCATAACATGTCAAAACGAAGGCCTCGATGAGTTATACGGCTTTGACAGCTTTCATCCATCAGCGGATAGATTAATGCCCAAAAAGGACAACCCGAATCTCAATCGGGTCACGTAAGTTTTTCACCCTTCGTTTTTTCGACACGTGGATTTTTACGGTAAAACGGGATTACCGTGGCTCGTCTTCGAATCACCACCATTGGAGAGTGGTGCAACATGGTACTGTTCCGTTTCAAATCCATGCACGCATTTCTAAAAGTCGTACGGCACTGTTTCGCCATTTCGGACGGATGTTGCACCTTGCACCGTGGATGTTGCACCCTGTAGATATCGACTATTCGGACGAACATAACTTCTGGCTCGTTTATATATGCGGGAGCCATAACCTGTCAAAATAAAGGCCTCGATGATATCTACGGCTTTGACAGCTTTCATCCGTCAACGGATAGATTAATGCCCAAAAAGGACAACCCGAATCTCAATCGGGTCACGTAAGTTTTCACCCTTCGTTTTTTCGACACGTGGATTTTTACGGTAAAACGGGATTACCGTGGCTCGTCTTCGATTCACCATCGCTGGAGAGTGGTGCACCATGGTACTGTTCCGTTTCAAATCCATGCACACATTTCTAAATGTCGTACGGCACTGTTTCGCCATTTCGGACGGATGTTGCACCTTGCACCGTGGATGTTGCACCCTGTAGATATCGATTATTCGGACGGCCATGAATTCTGGCTCGTTTAGAGTTACGAGATCCATAACCTGTCAAAACGAAGGCGTCGATGAGTTCTATGTCTTTGGCAGCTTTCAGCCGTCAATGGATAGATTAATGCCCAAAAAAGACAACCCGAATCTCAATCGGGTCACGTAAGTTTTTTACCCTTCGTTTTTTCGACACGTGGATTTTTACGGTAAAACGGGATTACCGTGGCTCGTCTTCGATTCACAATCGCTGGAGAGTGGTGCACCATGGTACTGTTCTGATCCATACACGCATTTCTAAATGTCGTGCGGCACTGTTTCGCCATTTCGGACGGATGTTGCACCTTGCACCGTGGATGTTGCACCCTGTAGATATCGATTATTCGGACGGCCATAACTTCTGGCTCGTTTAGAGTTACGGGATCCATAACCTGTCAAAACGAAGGCCTCGATTAGTTCTACGGCTTTGTTAGCTTTCAGCCATCAACGGATAGATTAATGCCCAAAAAGGACAACCCGTATCTCAATCGGGTCACGTAAGTTTTTCACCCTTCGTTTTTTCGAGACGTGGATTTTTACGGTAAAACGGGATTACCGTGGCTTGTCTTCGATTCACCATCGCTGGAGAATGGTGCACCATGGTACTGTTCCATTTCAAATCCATGCACGCATTTCTAAATGTCGTACGGCATTGTTTCGCCATTTCGGACGGATGTTGCACCTTACACCATGGATGTTGCACCCATTAGATATCGATTATTCGGACGGCCATAACTTCTGGCTCGTTTAGAGTTACGGGATCCCTAACCTGTCAAAACGAAGGCCTCGATGAGTTCTACGGCTTTGACAGCTTTCAGCCGTCAACGGATAGATTAATGCCCAAAAAGGACAACCCGAATCTCAATTGGGTCACGTAAATTTTTCACCCTTCGTTTTTTCGACATGTGGATTTTTACGGTAAAACGGGATTACCGTGGCTCGTCTTCGATTCACCATCGCTGGAGAGTGGTGCACCATGGTACTGTTCCGTTTCAAATCCATGCACGCATTTTTAAAAGTCGTACGGCACTGTTTCGCCATTTCGGACGGATGTTGCACCTTGCACCGTGGATGTTGCACCCTGTAGATATCGACTATTCGGACGTCCATAACTTCTGGCTCGTTTAGAGTTACGGGAGCCGTAACATGTCAAAAGGAAGGCCTCGTTGAGATCTACGGCTTTGACAGCTTTCAGCCGTCAACGGATAGATTAATGCCCAAAAAGGACAACCCGAATCTCAATCGGGTCACGTAAGTTTTCACCCTTCGTTTTTTCGACACGTGGATTTTTACGGTAAAACGGGATTACCGTGGCTCGTCTTCGATTCACCATCACTGGAGAGTGGTGCACCATGGTACTGTTCCATTTCAAATCCATGCACGCATTTCTAAATGTCGTACGGCACTGTTTCGCCATTTCGGACGGATGTTGCACCTTGCACCATGGATGTTGCACCCTTTAGATATCGATTATTCGGACGGCCATAACTTCTGGCTCGTTTAGAGTTACGGGATCCCTAACCTTTCAAAACGAAGGCCACGATGAGTTCTACGGCTTTGACAGCTTTCAGCCGTCAACGGATAGATTAATGCCCAAAAAGGACAACCCGAATCTCAATCGGGTCACGTAAGTTTTTCACCCTTCGTTTTTTCGACACGTGGATTTTTACGGTAAAACGGGATTACCATGGCTCGTCTTCGATTCACCATCGCTGGAGAGTAGTGCACCATGGTACTATTCCGTTTCAAATCCATGCACGCATTTCTAAAAGTCGTACGGCACTGTTTCGCCATTTCGGACGGATGTTGCACCTTGCACCGTGGATGTTGCACCCTGTAGATATCGACTATTCGGACGACCATAACTTCTGGCTCGTTTAGAGTTACGGGAGCCATAACCTATCAAAATGAAGGCCTCGATGAGATCTACGGCTTTGACAGCTTTCATCCGTCAACGGATAGATTAATGCCCAAAAAGGACAACCCGAATCTCAATCGGGTCACGTAAGTTTTTTACCCTTCGTTTTTTCGACACGTGGATTTTTACGGTAAAACGGGATTACCGTGGCTCGTCTTCGATTCACCATCGCTGGAGAGTGGTGCACCATGGTACTGTTCTGATCCATACACGCATTTCTAAATGTCGTGCGGCACTGTTTCGCCATTTCGGACGGATGTTGCACCTTGCACCGTGGATGTTGCACCCTGTAGATATCGATTATTCGGACGGCCATAACTTCTGGCTCGTTTAGAGTTACGGGATCCATAACCTGTCAAAACGAAGGCCTCGATTAGTTCTACGGCTTTGATAGCTTTCAGCCGTCAACGGATAGATTAATGCCCAAAAAGGACAACCCGAATCTCAATCGGGTCACGTAAGTTTTTCACCCTTCATTTTTTCGACACGTGGATTTTTTAGGTAAAACGGGATTACCGTGGCTTGTCATCAATTCACCATCGCTGGAGAGTGGTGCACCATGGTACTGTTCCGTTTCAAATCCATGCACGCATTTCTAAAAGTCGTACGGCACTGTTTCGCCATTTCGGACGGATGTTGCACCTTGCACCGTGGATGTTGCACCCTGTAGATATCGATTATTCGAACGGCCATAACTTCTGGCTTGTTTAGAGTTGCGGGAGCCGTAACCTGTCAAAACGAAGGCCTCGATGAGATCTACGGCTTTGACAGCTTTCAGCCGTCAACGGATAGATTAATTCCCAAAAAGGACAACCCAAATCTCAATCGGGTCACGTAAGTTTTTTACCCTTCGTTTTTTCGACACGTGGATTTTTACGGTAAAACGGGATTACTGTGGCTTGTCTTCGATTCACCATCGCTGGAGAGTGGTGCACCATGGTACTGTTCTGATCCATACACGCATTTCTAAATGTCGTACGGCACTGTTTCGCCATTTCGGACGGATTTTGCACCTTGCACCGTGGATGTTGCACCCTGTAGATATCGATTATTCGGACGGCCATAACTTCTGGCTCGTTTAGAGTTATGGGATCCATAACCTGTCAAAACGAAGGCCTCGATTAGTTCTACGGCTTTGACAGTTTTCAGCCGTACACGGATATATTAATGCCCAAAAAGGACAACCCGAATCTCAATCGGGTCACGTAAGTTTTTCAGCCTTCGTTTTTTCAACACGTGGATTTTTACGGTAAAACGGGATTACCGTGGCACGTCTTCGATTCACCATCGCTGGAGAGTGGTACACCATGTTACTGTTCTGATCCATACACGCATTTCTAAATGTCATACGGCACTGTTTCGCCATTTCGGACGGATGTTGCACCTTGCACCGTGGATGTTGCACCCTGTAGATATCGATTATTCGGACGGCCATAACTTCTGGCTCGTTTAGAGTTACGGGATCCATAACCTGTCATAACGAAGGCCTCGATTAGTTCTACGGCTTTGACAGCTTTCAGCCGTCAACGGATAGATTAATGCCCAAAAAGGACAACCCGAATCTCAATCGGGTCACGTAAATTTTTCACCCTTCGTTTTTTCGACATGTGGATTTTTACGGTAAAACGGGATTACCGTGGCTCGTCTTCGATTCACCATCGCTGGAGAGTGGTGCACCATGGTACTGTTCCGTTTCAAATTCATGCACACATTTTTAAAAGTCGTACGGAACTGTTTCGCCATTTCGGACGGATGTTGCACTTTGCACTGTGGATATTGCACCCTGTAGATATCGATTATTCGGACGTCCATAACTTCTGGCTCGTTTAGAGTTACGGGAGCCGTAACATGTCAAAAGGAAGGCCTCGTTGAGATCTACGGCTTTGACAGCTTTCAGCCGTCAACGGATAGATTAATGCCCAAAAAGGACAACCCGAATCTCAATCGGTTCACGTAAGTTTTTCACCCTTCGTTTTTTCGACACGTGGATTTTTACGGTAAAACGGGATTACCGTGGCTCGTCTTCGATTCACCATCACTGGAGAGTGGTGCACCATGGTACTGTTCCATTTCAAATCCATGCACGCATTTCTAAATGTCGTACGGCACTGTTTTGCCATTTCGGACGGATGTTGCACCTTGCACCGTGGATGTTGCACCCTTTAGATATCGATTATTCGGACGGCCATAACTTCTGGCTCGTTTAGAGTTACGGAATCCCTAACCTGTCAAAAAGAAGGCCTCGATGAGTTCTACGGCTTTGACAGCTTTCAGCCGTCAACGGATAGATTAATGCCCAAAAAGGACAACCCGAATCTCAATCGGGTCACGTAAGTTTTTCACCCTTCGTTTTTTCGACACGTGGATTTTTACGGTAAAACGGGATTACCGTGGCTCGTCTTCGAATCACCACCGCTGGAGAGTGGTGCAACATGGTACTGTTCCGTTTCAAATCCATGCACGCATTTCTAAAAGTCGTACGGCACTGTTTCGCCATTTCGGACGGATGTTGCACCTTGCACCGTGGATGTTGCACCCTGTAGATATCGATTATTCGGACGGCCATAACTTCTGGCTCGTTTAGAGTTACGGGATCCATAACCTGTCAAAACGAAGGCCTCGATTAGTTCTACGGCTTTGATAGCTTTCAGCCGTCAACGGATAGATTAATGCCCAAAAAGGACAACCCGAATCTCAATCGGGTCACGTAAGTTTTTCACCCTTCATTTTTTCGACACGTGGATTTTTTAGGTAAAACGGGATTACCGTGGCTTGTCATCAATTCACCATCGCTGGAGAGTGGTGCACCATGGTACTGTTCCGTTTCAAATCCATGCACGCATTTCTAAAAGTCGTACGGCACTGTTTCGCCATTTCGGACGGATGTTGCACCTTGCACCGTGGATGTTGCACCCTGTAGATATCGATTATTCGAACGGCCATAACTTCTGGCTTGTTTAGAGTTGCGGGAGCCGTAACCTGTCAAAACGAAGGCCTCGATGAGATCTACGGCTTTGACAGCTTTCAGCCGTCAACGGATAGATTAATTCCCAAAAAGGACAACCCAAATCTCAATCGGGTCACGTAAGTTTTTTACCCTTCGTTTTTTCGACACGTGGATTTTTACGGTAAAACGGGATTACTGTGGCTCGTCTTCGATTCACCATCGCTGGAGAGTGGTGCACCATGGTACTGTTCTGATCCATACACGCATTTCTAAATGTCGTACGGCACTGTTTCGCCATTTCGGACGGATTTTGCACCTTGCACCGTGGATGTTGCACCCTGTAGATATCGATTATTCGGACGGCCATAACTTCTGGCTCGTTTAGAGTTATGGGATCCATAACCTGTCAAAACGAAGGCCTCGATTAGTTCTACGGCTTTGACAGTTTTCAGCCGTACACGGATATATTAATGCCCAAAAAGGACAACCCGAATCTCAATCGGGTCACGTAAGTTTTTCAGCCTTCGTTTTTTCAACACGTGGATTTTTACGGTAAAACGGGATTACCGTGGCACGTCTTCGATTCACCATCGCTGGAGAGTGGTACACCATGTTACTGTTCTGATCCATACACGCATTTCTAAATGTCATACGACACTGTTTCGCCATTTCGGACGGATGTTGCACCTTGCACCGTGGATGTTGCACCCTGTAGATATCGATTATTCGGACGGCCATAACTTCTGGCTCGTTTAGAGTTACGGGATCCATAACCTGTCATAACGAAGGCCTCGATTAGTTCTACGGCTTTGACAGCTTTCAGCCGTCAACGGATAGATTAATTCCCAAAAAGGACAACCCGAATCTCAATCGGGTCACGTAAATTTTTCACCCTTCGTTTTTTCGACATGTGGATTTTAACGGTAAAACGGGATTACCGTGGCTCGTCTTCGATTCACCATCGCTGGAGAGTGGTGCACCATGGTACTGTTCCGTTTCAAATTCATGCACACATTTTTAAAAGTCGTACGGAACTGTTTCGCCATTTCGGACGGATGTTGCACCTTGCACTGTGGATGTTGCACCCTGTAGATATCGATTATTCGGACGTCCATAACTTCTGGCTCGTTTAGAGTTACGGGAGCCGTAACATGTCAAAAGGAAGGCCTCGTTGAGATCTACGGCTTTGACAACTTTCAGCCGTCAACGGATAGATTAATGCCCAAAAAGGACAACCCGAATCTCAATCGGTTCACGTAAGTTTTTCACCCTTCGTTTTTTCGACACGTGGATTTTTACGGTAAAACGGGATTACCGTGGCTCGTCTTCGATTCACCATCACTGGAGAGTGGTGCACCATGGTACTGTTCCATTTCAAATCCATGCACGCATTTCTAAATGTCGTACGGCACTGTTTTGCCATTTCGGACGGATGTTGCACCTTGCACCGTGGATGTTGCACCCTTTAGATATCGATTATTCGGACGGCCATAACTTCTGGATCGTTTAGAGTTACGGAATCCCTAACCTGTCAAAAAGAAGGCCTCGATGAGTTCTACGGCTTTGACAGCTTTCAGCCGTCAACGGATAGATTAATGCCCAAAAAGGACAACCCGAATCTCAATCGGGTCACGTAAGTTTTTCACCCTTCGTTTTTTCGACACGTGGATTTTTACGGTAAAACGGGATTACCGTGGCTCGTCTTCGAATCGCCACCGCTGGAGAGTGGTGCAACATGGTACTGTTCCGTTTCAAATCCATGCACGCATTTCTAAAAGTCGTACGGCACTGTTTCGCCATTTCGGACGGATGTTGCACCTTGCACCGTGGATGTTGCACCCTGTAGATATCGACTATTCGGACGACCATAACTTCTGGCTCGTTTAGAGTTGCGGGAGTCATAACCTGTCAAAATGAAGGCCTCGATGAGATCTACGGCTTTGACAGCTTTCATCCGTCAACGGATAGATTAATGCCCAAAAAGGACAACCCGAATCTCAATCGGGTCACGTAAGTTTTCACCCTTCGTTTTTTCGACACGTGGATTTTTACGGTAAAACGGGATTACCGTGGCTCGTCTTCGATTCCCCATCGCTGGAGAGTGGTGCACCATGGTACTGTTCCGTTTCAAATCCATGCACACATTTCTAAATGTCGTACGGCACTGTTCGCCATTTCGGACGGATGTTGCACCTTGCACCGTGGATGTTGCACCCTGTAGATATCGATTATTCAGACGGCCATAACTTCTGGCTCGTTTAGAGTTACGAGATCCATAACCTGTCAAAACGAAGGCCTCGATGAGTTCTACGGCTTTGACAGCTTTCATCCATCAGCGGATAGATTAATGCCCAAAAAGGACAACCCGAATCTCAATCGGGTCACGTAAGTTTTTCACCCTTCGTTTTTTCGACACGTGGATTTTTACGGTAAAACGGGATTACCGTGGCTCGTCTTCGAATCACCACCGCTGGAGAGTGGTGCAACATGGTACTATTCCGTTTCAAATCCATGCACGCATTTCTAAAAGTCGTACGGCACTGTTTCGCCATTTCGGACGGATGTTGCACCTTGCACCGTGGATGTTGCACCCTGTAGATATCGACTATTCGGACGACCATAACTTCTGGCTCGTTTAGAGTTACGGGAGCCATAACCTGTCAAAATGAAGGCATCGATGAGATCTACGGCTTTGACAGCTTTCATCCGTCAACGGATAGATTAATGCCCAAAAAGGACAACCCGAATCTCAATCGGGTCACGTAAGTTTTTTACCCTTCATTTTTTCGACACGTGGATTTTTACGGTAAAACGGGATTACCGTGGCTCGTCTTCGATTCACCATCGCTGGAGAGTGGTGCACCATGGTACTGTTCTGATCCATACACTCATTTCTAAACGTCGTGCGGGACTGTTTCGCCATTTCGAACGGATGTTGCACCTTGCACCGTGGATGTTGCACCCTGTAGATATCGATTATTCGGACGGCCATAACTTCTGGCTCGTTTAGGGTTACGGGATCCATAACCTGTCAAAACGAAGGCCTCGATTAGTTCTACGGCTTTGATAGCTTTCAGCCGTCAACGGATAGATTAATGCCAAAAAAGGACAACCCGAATCTCAATCGGGTCACGTAAGTTTTTCACCCTTCGTTTTTTCGACACGTGGATTTTTTAGGTAAAACGGGATTACCGTGGCTTGTCTTCGATTCACCATCGCTGGAGAGTGGTGCACCATGGTACTGTTCCGTTTCAAATCCATGCACGCATTTCTAAAAGTCGTACGGCACTGTTTCGCCATTTCGGACGGATGTTGCACCTTGCACCGTGGATGTTGCACCCTATAGATATCGATTATTCGAACGGCCATAACTTCTGGCTTGTTTAGAGTTGCGGGAGCCGTAACCTGTCAAAACGAAGGCCTCGATGAGATCTACGGCTTTGACAGCTTTCAGCCGTCAACGGATAGATTAATTCCCAAAAAGGACAACCCAAATCTCAATCGGGTCACGTAAGTTTTTTACCCTTCGTTTTTTCGACACGTGGATTTTTACGGTAAAACGGGATTACTGTGGCTCGTCTTCGATTCACCATCGCTGGAGAGTGGTGCACCATGGTACTGTTCTGATCCATACACGCATTTCTAAATGTCGTACGGCACTGTTTCGCCATTTCGGACGGATTTTGCACCTTGCACCGTGGATGTTGCACCCTGTAGATATCGATTATTCGGACGGCCATAACTTCTGGCTCGTTTAGAGTTATGGGATCCATAACCTGTCAAAACGAAGGCCTCGATTAGTTCTATGGCTTTGACAGTTTTCAGCCGTACACGGATATATTAATGCCAAAAAGGACAACCCGAATCTCAATCGGGTCACGTAAGTTTTTCAGCCTTCGTTTTTTCGACACGTGGATTTTTACGGTAAAACGGGATTACCGTGGCACGTCTTCGATTCACCATCGCTGGAGAGTGGTACACCATGTTACTGTTCTGATCCATACACGCATTTCTAAATGTCATACGGCACTGTTTCGCCATTTCGGACGGATGTTGCACCTTGCACCGTGGATGTTGCACCCTGTAGATATCGATTATTCGGACGGCCATAACTTCTGGCTCGTTTAGAGTTACGGGATCCATAACCTGTCATAACGAAGGCCTCGATTAGTTCTACGGCTTTGATAGCTTTCAGCCGTCAACGGATAGATTAATGCCCAAAAAGGACAACCCGAATCTCAATCGGGTCACGTAAATTTTTCACCCTTCGTTTTTTCGACATGTGGATTTTTACGGTAAAACGGGATTACCGTGGCTCGTCTTCGATTCACCATCGCTGGAGAGTGGTGCACCATGGTACTGTTCCGTTTCAAATTCATGCACACATTTTTAAAAGTCGTACGGAACTGTTTCGCCATTTCGGACGGATGTTGCACCTTGCACTGTGGATGTTGCACCCTGTAGATATCGATTATTCGAACGTCCATAACTTCTGGCTCGTTTAGAGTTACGGGAGCCGTAACATGTCAAAAGGAAGGCCTCGTTGAGATCTACGGCTTTGACAGCTTTCAGCTGTCAACGGATAGATTAATGCCCAAAAAGGACAACCCGAATCTCAATCGGTTCACGTAAGTTTTTCACCCTTCGTTTTTTCGACACGTGGATTTTTACGGTAAAACGGGATTACCGTGGCTCGTCTTCGATTCACCATCACTGGAGAGTGGTGCACCATGGTACTGTTCCATTTCAAATCCATGCACGCATTTCTAAATGTCGTACGGCACTGTTTTGCCATTTCGGACGGATGTTGCACCTTGCACCGTGGATGTTGCACCCTTTAGATATCGATTATTCGGACGGCCATAACTTCTGGCTCGTTTAGAGTTACGGAATCCCTAACCTGTCAAAAAGAAGGCCTCGATGAGTTCTACGGCTTTGACAGCTTTCAGCCGTCAACGGATAGATTAATGCCCAAAAAGGACAACCCGAATCTCAATCGGGTCACGTAAGTTTTTCACCCTTCGTTTTTTCGACACGTGGATTTTTACGGTAAAACGGGATTACCATGGCTCGTCTTCGATTCACCATCGCTGGAGAGTAGTGCACCATGGTACTGTTCCATTTCAAATCCATGCACGCATTTCTAAATGTCGTACGGCACTGTTTCGCCATTTCGGACGGATGTTGCACCTTGCACCGTGGATGTTGCACCCTTTAGCTATCGATTATTCGGACGGCTATAACTTCTGGCTCGTTTAGAGTTACGGGATCCCTAACCTGTCAAAAAGAAGGCCTCGATGAGTTCTACGGCTTTGACAGCTTTCAGCCATCAACGGATAGATAAATGCCCAAAAAGGACAACCCGAATCTCAATCGGGTCACGTAAGTTTTTCACCCTTCGTTTTTTCGACACGTGGATTTTTACGGTAAAACGGGATTACCGTGGCTCGTCTTCGAATCACCACCGCTGGAGAGTGGTGCAACATGGTACTGTTCCGTTTCAAATCCATTCACGCATTTCTAAAAGTCGTACAGCACTGTCTCGCAATTTCGGACGGATGTTGCACCTTGCACCGTGGATGTTGCACCCTGTAGATATCGATTATTCGGACGGCCATAACTTCTGGCTCGTTTAGAGTTGCGGGAGCCATAACATGTCAAAACGAAGGCCTCGATGAGATCTACGGCTTTAACAGCTTTCATCCATCAGCGGATAGATTAATGCCCAAAAAGGACAACCCGAATCTCAATCGGGTCACGTAAGTTTTTCACCCTTCGTTTTTTCGACACGTGGATTTTTACGGTAAAATGGGATTACCGTGGCTCGTCTTCGAATCACCACCGCTGGAGAGTGGCGCAACATGGTACTGTTCCGTTTCAAATCCATGCACGCATTTCTAAAAGTCGTACGGCACTGTTTCGCCATTTTGGACGGATGTTGCACCTTGCATCGTGGATGTTGCACCCTGTAGATATCGACTATTCGGACGATCATAACTTCTGGCTCGTTTAGAGTTGCGGGAGCCATAACCTGTCAAAATGAAGGCCTCGATGAGATCTACGGCTTTGACAGCTTTCATCCATCAACGGATAGATTAATGCCCAAAAAGGACAACCCGAATCTCAATCGGGTCACGTAAGTTTTCACCCTTCGTTTTTTCGACACGTGGATTTTTACGGTAAAACGGGATCACCGTGGCTCGTCTTCGATTCACCATCGCTGGAGAGTGGTGTACCATGGTACTGTTCCGTTTCAAATCCTTGCACACATTTCTAAATGTCGTACGGCACTGTTTCGCCATTTCGGACGGATGTTGCACCTTGCACCGTGGATGTTGCACCCTGTAGATATCGATTATCCGGACGGCCATGAATTCTGGCTCGTTTAGAGTTACGAGATCCATAACCTGTCAAAACGAAGGCGTCGATGAGTTCTATGGCTTTGGCAGCTTTCAGCCGTCAACGGATAGATTAATGCCCAAAAAGGACAACCCGAATCTCAATCGGGTCACGTAAGTTTTTTACCCTTCGTTTTTTCGACACGTGGATTTTTACGGTAAAACGGGATTACCGTGGCTGGTCTTCGATTCACCATCGCTGGACAGTGGTGCACCATGGTACTGTTCTGATCCATACACGCATTTCTAAATGTCGTGCGGCACTGTTTCGCCATTTCGGACGGATGTTGCACCTTGCACCGTGGATGTTGCACCCTGTAGATATCGATTATTCGGACGGCCATAACTTCTGGCTCGTTTAGAGTTACGGGATGCATAACCTGTCAAAACGAAGGCCTCGATTAGTTCTACGGCTTTGATAGCTTTCAGCCGTCAACGGATAGATTAATGCCCAAAAAGGACAACCCGAATCTCAATCGGGTCACGTAAGTTTTTCACCCTTCGTTTTTTCGACACGTGGATTTTTACGGTAAAACGGGATTACCGTGGCTTGTCTTCGATTCACCATCGCTGGAGAGTGGTGCACCATGGTACTGTTCCATTTCAAATCCATGCACGCATTTCTAAATGTCGTACGGCACTGTTTCGCCATTTCGGACGGATGTTGCACCTTACACCATGGATGTTGCACCCTTTAGATATCGATTATTCGAACGGCCATAACTTCTGGCTCGTTTAGAGTTACGGGATCCCTAACCTGTCAAAACGAAGGCCTCGATGAGTTCTACGGCTTTGACAGCTTTCAGCCGTCAACGGATAGATTAATGCCCAAAAAGGACAACCCGAATCTCAATCGGGTCACGTAAATTTTTCACCCTTCGTTTTTTCGACATGTGGATTTTTACGGTAAAACGGGATTATCGTGGCTCGTCTTCGATTCACCATCGCCGGAGAGTGGTGCACCATGGTACTGTTCCATTTCAAATTCATGCACGCATTTTTAAAAGTCGTACGGCACTGTTTCGCCATTTTGGACGGATGTTGCACCTTGCACTGTGGATGTTGCACCCTGTAGATATCGATTATTCGGACGTCCATAACATCTGGCTCGTTTAGACTTACGGGAGCCGTAACATGTCAAAAGGAAGGCCTCGTTGAGATCTACGGCTTTGACAGCTTTCAGCCGTCAACGGATAGATTAATGCCCAAAAAGGACAACCCGAATCTCAATCGGTTCACGTAAGTTTTTCACCCTTCGTTTTTTCGACACGTGGATTTTTATGGTAAAACGGGATTACCGTGGCTCGTCTTCGATTCACCATCGCTGGAGAGTGGTGCACCATGGTACTATTCCATTTCAAATCCATGCACGCATTTCTAAATGTCGTACGGCACTGTTTCGCCATTTCGGACGGATGTTGCACCTTGCACCGTGGATGTTGCACCCTTTAGATATCGATTATTCGGACGGCCATAACTTCTGGCTCGTTTAGAGTTATGTGATCCCTAACCTGTCAAAAAGAAGGCCTCGATGAGTTCTACGGCTTTGACAGCTTTCAGCTGTCAACGGATAGATTAATGCCCAAAAAGGACAACCCGAATCTCAATCGGGTCACGTAAGTTTTTCACCCTTCGTTTTTTCGACACGTGGATTTTTACGGTAAAACGGGATTACCGTGGCTCGTCTTCGATTCACCATCGCTGGAGAGTAGTGCACCATGGTACAGTTCCATTTCAAATCCATGCACGCATTTCTAAATACCGTACGGCACTGTTTCGCCATTTCGGACGGATGTTGCACCTTGCACCGTGGATGTTGCACCCTTTAGCTATCGATTATTCGGACGGCCATAACTTCTGACTCGTTTAGAGTTACGGGATCCCTAACCTGTCAAAAAGAAAGCCTCGATGAGTTCTACGGCTTTGACAGCTTTCAGCCATCAACGGATAGATTAATGCCCAAAAAGGACAACCCGAATCTCAATCGGTCACGTAAGTTTTTCACCCTTCGTTTTTTCGACACGTGGATTTTTAAGGTAAAACGGGATTACCGTGGCTCGTCATCAATTCACCAACGCTGGAGAGTGGTGCACCATGGTACTGTTCCGTTTCAAATCCATTCACGCATTTCTAAAAGTCGTACGGCACTGTCTCGCCATTTCGGACGGATGTTGCACCTTGCACCGTGGATGTTGCACCCTGTAGATATCGATTATTCGGACGACCATAACTTTTGACTCGTTTAGAGTTACGGGAGCCATAACCTGTCAAAACGAAGGCCTCGATGAGTTCTACGGCTTTGATAGCTTTCAGCCGTCAACGGATAGATTAATGCCCAAAAAGGACAACCCGAATCTCAATCGGGTCACGTAAGTTTTTGACCCTTCGTTTTTTCGACACGTGGATTTTTACGGTAAAACGGGATTACCGTGGCTCGTCTTCGATTCACCATCGCTGAAGAGTGGTGCACCATGGTACTGTTCCGTTTCAAATCCATGCACGCATTTCTAAAAGTCGTACGGCACTGTTTCGCCATTTCGGACGGATGTTGCACCTTGCACCGTGGATGTTGAACCCTATAGATATCGATTATTCAGACGGCCATAACTTCTGGCTCGTTTAGAGTTACGGGAGCCATAACCTGTCAAAACGAAGGCCTCGATGAGATCTACGGCTTTGATAGCTTTCAGCCGTCAACGGATAGATAAATGCCCAAAAAGGACAACCCGAATCTCAATCGGGTCACGTAAGTTTTTCACCCTTCGTTTTTTCGACACATGGATTTTTACGGTAAAACGGGATTACCGTGGCTCGTCTTTGATTCACCATCGCTGGAGAGTGGTGCACCATGGTACTGTTCCGTTTCAAATCCATGCACGCATTTCAAAATGTCGTACGGCACTGTTTCGCCATTTCGGACGGATGTTGCACCTTGCACCGTGGATGTTGCACCCTGTAGATATCGATTATTCGGACGGCCATAACTTCTTGCTCGTTTAGAGTAATGGGAGCCATAACCTGTCAAAACGAAGGCCTCGATGAGATCTACGGCTTTGACAGCTTTGAGCCGTCAACGGATAGAGTAATGCCCAAAAAGGACAACCCGAATCTCAATCGGGTCACGTTAGTTTTTCACCTTTCGTTTCTTCGACACATGGATTTTTAAGGTAAAACGGGATTACCGTGGCTCGTCATCAATTCACCATCGCTGGAGAGTGGTGCACCATGGTACTGTTCCGTTTCAAATCCATGCACGCATTTCTCAAAGTCGTACGGCATTGTTTCGCCATTACGGACGGATGTTGCACCTTGCACCGTGGATGTTGCACCCTGTAGATATCGATTATTCGGACGACCATAACTTCTGCCTCGTTTAGAGTTACGGAAGCCATAACCTGTCTAAACGAAGGCCTCGATGAGTTCTACGGCTTTGACAGCTTTCAGCTGTCAACGGATAGATTAATGACCAAAAAGGACAACCCGAATCTCAATCGGGTCACGTAGGTTTTTCACCCTTCGTTTTTTCGACACGTGGATTTTTACGGTAAAACGGGATTACCATGGCTCGTCTTCGATTCACCATCGCTGGAGAGTGGTGCACCATGGTACTGTTCCGTTTCAAATCCATGCACGCATTTTTAAATGTCGTACGGCACTGTTTCGCCATTTCAGACGGATGTCGCACCTTGCACCGTGGATGTTGCACCCTTTAGATATCGATTATTCGGACGGCCATAACTTCTGGCTCGTTTAGATTTACGGGATCCCAAATCTGTCAAAAAGAAGGCCTCGATGAGTTCTATGGCTTCGACAGCTTTCAGCCATCAACGGATAGATTAATGCCCAAAAAGGACAACCCGAATCTCAATCGGGTCACGTATGTTTTTCACCCTTTGTTTTTTCGACACGCGGATTTTTAAGGTAGAACGGGATTACCGTGGTTCGTCATCAATTCACCATCGTTGGAGAGTGGTGCACCATGGTACTATTCCGTTTCAAATCCATGCAAGCATTTCTAAAAGTCGTACGGCACTGTTTCGCCATTTCAGATGGATGTTGCACCTTGCACCGTGGATGTTGCATCCTGTAGATATCGATTATTCGGACGACCATAACTACTGGCTCGTTTAGAGTTACGGGAGCCATAACCTGTCAAAACGAAGGCCTCGATGAGTTCTACGGCTTTGACAGCTTTCAGCCGTCAACGGATAGATTAATGCCCAAAAAGGACAACCCGAATCTCAATCGGATCACGTAAGTTTTCACCCTTCGTTTTTTCGACACGTGGATTTTTACGGTAAAACGGGATTACCGTGGCTCGTCTTCGATTCACCATCGCTGGAGAGTGGTGAACCATGGTACTGTTCCGTTTCAAATCCATGCACGCATTTCTAAAAGTCGTACGACACTATTTCGCCATTTCGGACGGATGTTGCACCTTGCACCGTGGATGTTGCACCCTGTAGATATCGACTATTCGGACGACCATAACTTCTGGCTCGTTTAGAGTTATGGGAGCCATAACCTGTCAAAACGAAGGCCTCGATGAGATCTACGGCTTTGACAGCTTTCAGCCATCAACGGATAGATTAATGCCCAAAAAGGACAACCCGAATCTCAATCGGGTCACGTAAGTTTTCACCCTTCGTTTTTTCGACACGTGGATTTTTACGGTAAAACGGGATTACCGTGGCTCATCTTCGATTCACCATCGCTGGAGAGTGGTGCACCATGGTACTGTTCCGTTTCAAATCCATGCACGCATTTCTAAAAGTCGTACGACACTGTTTCGCCATTTCGGACGGATGTTGCACCTTGCACCGTGGATGTTGCACCCTGTAGATATCGACTATTCGGACGACCATAACTTCTGGCTCGTTTAGAGTTATGGGAGCCATAACCTGTCAAAACGAAGGCCTCAATGAGATCTACGGCTTTGACAGCTTTCAGCCATCAACAGATAGATTAATGCCCAAAAAGGACAACCCGAATCTCAATCGGGTCACGTAAGTTTTCACCCTTCGTTTTTTCGACACGTGGATTTTTACGGTAAAACGGGATTACCGTGGCTCGTCTTCGATTCACCATCGCTGGAGAGTGGTGCACCATGGTACTGTTCTGATCCATACATGCATTTCTAAATGTCGTGCGGCACTGTTTCGCCATTTCGGACGGATGTTGCACCTTGCACCGTGGATGTTGCACCCTGTAGATATCGATTATTCGGACGGCCATGAATTCTGGCTCGTTTAGAGTTACGAGATCCATAACCTGTCAAAACGAAGGCGTCGATGAGTTCTATGGCTTTGGCAGATTTCAGCCGTCAATGGGTAGATTAATGCCCAAAAAGGACAACCCGAATCTCAATCGGGTCACGTAAGTTTTTTACCCTTCGTTTTTTCGACACGTGGATTTTTACGGTAAAACGGGATTACCGTGGCTCGTCTTCGATTCACCATCGCTGGAGAGTGGTGCACCATGGTACTGTTCTGATCCATACATGCATTTCTAAATGTCGTGCGGCACTGTTTCGCCATTTCGGACGGATGTTGCACCTTGCACCGTGGATGTTGCACCCTGTAGATATCGATTTTTCGGACGGCCATAACTTCTGGCTCGTTTAGAATTACGGGATCCATAACCTGTCAAAACGAAGGCCTCGATTAGTTCTACGGCTTTGATCGCTTTCAGCCATCAACAGATAGATTAATGCCCAAAAAGGACAACCCGAATCTCAATCGGGTCACGTAAGTTTTTCACCCTTCGTTTTTTTGACACGTGGATTTTTACGGTAAAACGGGATTACCGTGGCTTGTCTTCGATTCACCATCGCTGGAGAATGGTGCACCATGGTACTGTTCCATTTCAAATCCATGCACGCATTTCTAAATGTCGTACGACACTGTTTCGCAATTTCGGACGGATGTTGCACCTTACACCATGGATGTTGCACCCTTTAGATATCGATTATTCGGACGGCCATAACTTCTGGCTCGTTTAGAGTTACGGGATCCCTAACCTGTCAAAACGAAGGTCTCGATGAGTTCTACGGCTTTGACAGCTTTCAGCCATCAACGGATAGATTAATGCCCAAAAAGGACAACCCGAATCTCAATCGGGTCATGTAAGTTTTTCACCCTTCGTTTTTTCGACACGTGGATTTTTAAGGTAAAACGGGATTACCGTGGCTCGTCTTCGATTCACCATCGCTGGAGAGTGGTGCACCATGGTACTGTTCCGTTTCAAATTCATGCACGCATTTTTAAAAGTCGTACGGCACTGTTTCGCCATTTCGGACGGATGTTGCACCTTGCACTGTGGATGTTGCACCCTGTAGATATCGATTATTCGGACGGCCATAACTTCTGGCTCGTTTAGAGTTACGGGAGGCATAACATGTCAAAAGGAAGGCCTTGTTGAGATCTATGGCTTTGATAGCTTTCAGCCGTCAACGGATAGATTAATGCCCAAAAAGGACAACCCGAATCTCAATCGGGTCATGTAAGTTTTTCACCATTAGTTTTTTCGACACGTGGATTTTTACGGTAAAACGGGATTACCGTGCCTCGTCTTCGATTCACCATCGCTGGAGAGTAGTGCACCATAGTACTGTTCCATTTCAAATCCATGCACGCATTTCTAAATGTCGTACGGCACTGTTTCGCCATTTCGGACGGATGTTGCACCTTGCACCGTGGATGTTGCACCCTTTAGATATCGATTATTTGGACGGCCATAACTTCTGGCTCGTTTAGAGATACGGGATCTCTAACCTGTCAAAAAGAAGGCCTCGATGAGTTCTACGGCTTTGACAGCTTTCAGCCGTCAACGGATAGATTAATGCCCAAAAAGGACAACCCGAATCTCAATCGGGTCACGTAAGTTTTTCACCCTTCGTTTTTTCGACACGTGGATTTTTAAGGTAAAACGGGATTACCGTGGCTCGTCATCAATTCACCAATGCTGGAGAGTGGTGCACCATGGTACTGTTCTGTTTCAAATCCATGCATGCATTTCTAAAAGTCGTACGGCACTGTTTCGCCATTTCGGACGGATGTTGCACCTTGCACCGTGGATGCTGCACCCTGTAGATATCGATTATTCGGACGACCATAACTTCTGGCTCGTTTAGAGTTACGGGAGCCATAACCTGTCAAAACGAAGGCCTCGATGAGTTCTACGGCTTTTACAGCTTTCAGCCGTCAACGGATAGATTAATGCCCAAAAAGGACAACCCGAATCTCAATCGGATCACGTAAGTTTTCACCCTTCGTTTTTTCGACACGTGGATTTTTACGGTAAAACGGGATTACCGTGGCTCGTCTTCGATTCACCATCGCTGGAGAGTGGTGCACCATGGTACTGTTCCGTTTCAAATCCATGCACGCATTTCTAAATGTCGTACGGCACTGTTTCGCCATTTCGGACGGATGTTGCACCTTGCACCGTGGATGTTGCACCCTTTAGCTATCGATTATTCGGCCGGCCATAACTTCTGGCTCGTTTAGAGTTACGGGATCTCTAACCTGTCAAAAAGAAGGCCTCGATGAGTTCTACGACTTTGACAACTTTCAGCCGTCAACGGATAGATTAATGCCCAAAAAGGACAACCCGAATCTCAATCGGGTCATGTAAGTTTTTCACCCTTCGTTTTTTCGACACGTGGATTTTTAAGGTAAAACGGGATTACCGTGGCTCGTCATCAATTCACCAACGCTGGAGAGTGGTGCACCATGGTACTGTTCCGTTTCAAATCCATGCACGCATTTCTAAAAGTCGTACGGCACTGTTTCGCCATTTCAGACGGATGTTGCACCTTGCACCGTGGACGTTGCACCATGTAGATATCGATTATTCGGACGACCATAACTTCTGGCTCGTTTAGAGTTACGGGAGCCATAACCTGTCAAAACGAAGGCCTCGATGAGTTCTACGGCTTTGACAGCTTTCAGCCGTCAACGGATAGATTAATGCCCAAAAAGGACAACCCGAATCTCAATCGGGTCACGTAAGTTTTTCACCCTTCGTTTTTTCGACACGTGGATTTTATGGTAAAACGGGATTAACGTTGCTCATCTTCGATTCACCATCGCTGAAGAGTGGTGCACCATGGTACTGTTCCATTTCAAATCCATGCACGCATTTCTAAAAGTCGTACGGCACTGTTTCGCTATTTCGGATGGATGTTGCACCTTGCACCGTGGATGTTGAACCCTATAGATATCAATTATTCGGACGGCCATAACTTCTGGCTCGTTTAGAGTTACGGGAGCCATAACCTGTCAAAACGAAGGCCTCGATGAGATCTACGGCTTTGATAGCTTTCAGCCGTCAACGGATAGATAAACGCCCAAAAAGGACAACTCGAATCTCAATCGGGTCACGTAAGTTTTTCACCCTTCTTTTTTTCGACACGTTGATTTTTACGGTAAAACGGGATTACCGTGGCTCGTCTTCGATTCACCATCGCTGGAGAGTGGTGCACCATGGTACTGTTCCGTTTCAAGTCCATGCACGCATTTCTAAATGTCGTACGGCACTGTTTCGCCATTTCGGACGGATGTTGCACCTTGCACCGTGGATGTTGCACCCTGTAGATATCGATTATTCGGACGGCCATAACTTCTGGCTCGTTTAGAGTTACGGGATCCCTAGCTGTCAAAAAGAAGGCCTCGATGAGATCTACGGCTTTGACAGCTTTAAGCCGTCAACGGATAGATTAATGCCCAAAAAGGACAACCCGAATCTCAATCGGGTCACGTTAGTTTTTCACCCTTCGTTTTTTCGACACATGGATTTTTAAGGCAAAACGGGATTACCGTGGCTCGTCATCAATTCACCATCGCTGGAGAGTGGTGCACCATGGTACTGTTCTGTTTCAAATCCATGCAAGCATTTCTAAAAGTCGTACGGCACTGTTTCTCCATTACGGACGGATGTTGCACCTTGCACCGTGGATGTTGCACCATGTAGATATCGATTATTCGGACGACCATAACTTCTGCCTCGTTTAGAGTTACGGAAGCCATAACCTGTCTAAACGAAGGCCTCGATGAGTTCTACGGCTTTGACAGCTTTCAGCTGTCAACGGATAGATTAATGCCCAAAAAGGACAACCCGAATCTCAATCGGGTCACGTAAGTTTTTCACCCTTCGTTTTTTCGACACGTGGATTTTTACGGTAAAACGGGATTACCATGGCTCGTCTTCGATTCACCATCGCTGGAGAGTGGTGCACCATGGTACTGTTCCGTTTCAAATCCATGCGCACATTTCTAAATGTCGTACGGCACTGTTTCGCCATTTCGGACGGATGTTGCACCTTGCACCGTGGATGTTGCACCCTTTAGATATCGATTATTCGGGTGGCCATAACTTCTGGCTCGTTTAGATTTACGGGATCCCTAATCTGTCAAAAAAAGGCCTCGATGAGTTCTACGGCTTTGACAGCTTTCAGCCGTCAACGGATAGATTAATGCCCAAAAAGGACAGCCCGAATCTCAATCGGGTCACGTAAGTTTTTCACCCTTCGTTTTTTCGACACGTGTATTTTTAAGGTAAAACGGGATTACCGTGGCTCGTCATCAATTCACCGTCACTGGAGAGTGGTGCACCATGGTACTATTCCATTTCAAATCGATGCAAGCATTTCTAAAAGTCGTACGGCACTGTTTCGCCATTTCAGACGGATGTTGCACCTTGCACCGTGGATGTTGCACCCTGTAGATATCGATTATTCGGACGACCATAACTTCTGGCTCGTTTATAGTTACGGGAGCCATAACCTGTCAAAACGAAGGCCTCGATGAGTTATACGGCTTTGACAGCTTTCAGCCGTCAACGGATAGATCAATGCCCAAAAAAGACAACCCGAGTCTCAATCGGGTCACGTAAGTTTTTCACCCTTCGTTTTTTCGACACGTGGATTTTTACGGTAAAAAGGGATTACTGTGGCTCATCTTCGATTCACCATCGCTGAAGAGTGGTGCACCATGGTACTGTTCCGTTTCAAATCCATGCACGCATTTCTAAAAGTCGTACGGCACTGTTTCGCCATTTCGGACGGATGTTGCACCTTGCACCGTGGATGTTGCACCCTATAGATATCGATTATTCGGACGGCCATAACTTCTGGCTCGTTTAGAGTTACGGGAGCCATAACCTGTCAAAACGAAGGCCTCAACGAGATCTACGGCTTTGATAGCTTTCAGCCGTCAACGGATAGATAAATGCCCAAAAAGGACAACCCGAATCTCAATCGGGTCACGTAAGTTTTTCACCCTTCGTTTTTTCGACACGTGGATTTTTACGGTAAAACGGGATTACCGTGGCTCGTCTTTGATTCACCATCACTGGAGAGTGGTGCACCATGGTATTGTTCCGTTTCAAATCCATGCACGCATTTCTAAATGTCGTACGGCACTGTTTCGCCATTTCGGACGGATGTTGCACCTTGCACCGTGGATGTTGCACCCTGTAGATATCGATTATTCGGACGACCATAACTTCTGGCTCGTTTAGAGTTACGGGAGCCATAACCTGTCAAAACGAAGGCCTCGATGAGATCTACGGCTTTGACAGCTTTAAGCCGTCAACGGATAGATTAATGCCCAAAAAGGACAACCCGAATCTCAATCGGGTCACGTTAGTTTTTCACCCTTCGTTTTTTCGACACATGGATTTTTAAGGTAAAACGGGATTACCATGGCTCGTCATCAATTCACCATCGCTGGAGAGTGGTGCACCATGGTACTGTTCCGTTTCAAATTCATGCACACATTTCTCAAAGTCGTACGGCACTGTTTCGCCATCACGGACGGATGTTGCACCTTGCACCGTGGATGTTGCACCCTGTAGATATCGATTATTCGGACGACCATAACTTCTGCCTCGTTTAGAGTTACGGAAGCCATAACCTGTCAAAATGAAGGCCTCGATGAGTTCTACGGCTTTGACAGCTTTCAGCTGTCAACGGATAGATTAATGCCCAAAAAGGAGAACCCGAATCTCAATCGGGTCACGTAAGTTTTTCACCCTTCGTTTTTTCGACACGTGGATTTTTACGGTAAAACGGGATTACCATGGCTCGTCTTCGATTCACCATCGCTGGAGAGTGGTGCACCATGGTACTTTTCTGTTTCAAATCCATGCACGCATTTCTAAATGTCGTACGGCACTGTTTCGCCATTTCGGACGGATGTTGCACCTTGCACCGTGGATGTTGCACCCTTTAGATATCGATTATTCGGGCGGCCATAACTTCTGGCTCGTTTAGATTTACGGGATCCCTAGCTGTCAAAAAGAAGGCCTCGATGAGTTCTACGGCTTTGACAGCTTTCAGCCGTCAACGGATAGATTAATGCCCAAAAAGGACAACCCGAATCTCAATCGGGTCACGTAAGTTTTTCACCCTTCGTTTCTTCGACACGTGGATTTTTAAGGTAAAACAGGATTACCGTGGCTCGTCATCAACTCACCATCGCTGGAGAGTGGTGCACCATGGTACTATTCCGTTTCAAATCCATGCAAGCATTTCTAAAAGTCGTACGGCACTGTTTCTCCATTTCAGACGGATGTTGCACCTTGCACCGTGGATGTTGCACCCTGTAGATATCGATTATTCGGACGACCATAACTTCTGGCTCGTTTAGAGTTACGGGAGCCATAACCTGTCAAAACGAAGGCCTCGATGAGTTCTACGGCTTTGACAGCTTTCAGCCGTAAACGGATAGATTAATGCCCAAAAAAGACAACCCGAATCTCAATCGGGTCACGTAAGTTTTTCACCCTTCGTTTTTTCGACACGTGGATTTTTACGGTAAAACGGGATTACTGCGGCTCATCTTCGATTCACCATCGCTGAAGAGTGGTGCACCATGGTACTGTTCCGTTTCAAATCCATGCACGCATTTCTAAAAGTCGTACGGCACTGTTTCGCCGTTTCGGACGGATGTTGCACGTTGCACCGTGGATGTTGCACCCTATAGATATCGATTATTCG
Source organism: Allium cepa (assembly GCA_030765085.1). NCBI lineage: Eukaryota > Viridiplantae > Streptophyta > Magnoliopsida > Asparagales > Amaryllidaceae > Allium > Allium cepa. The sequence continues at coordinate 39,132,200 of CM060941.1, read as the reverse complement.
GACGGCCATAACTTCTGGCTCGTTTAGAGTTACGGGAGCCATAACCTGTCAAAACGAAGGCCTCAATGAGATCTACAGCTTTGATAGCTTTCAGCCGTCAACGGATAGATAAACGCCCAAAAAGGACAACTCGAATCTCAATCGGGTCACGTAAGTTTTTCACCCTTCGTTTTTTTGACACGTGGATTTTTACGTTAAAACGGGATTACCGTGGCTCGTCTTCGATTCACCATCGCTGGAGAGTGGTACACCATGGTACTGTTCCATTTCAAATCCATGCACGCATTTCTGAATGTCGTACGGCACTGTTTTGCCATTTCGGAAGGATGTTGCACCTTGCACCATGGATGTTGCACCCGGTAGATATCGATTATTCAGACGGCCATAACTTCTGGCTCGTTTAGAGTTACGGGATCCATAACCTTTCAAAACGAAGGCCTCGATGATATCCACGGCTTTGACAGCTTTAAGCCGTCAACGGATAGATTAATGCCCAAAAAGGACAACCCGAATCTCAATCGGGTCACGTTAGTTTTTCACCCTTCGTTTTTTCGACACATGGATTTTTAAGGTAAAACGGGATTACCGTGGCTCGTCATCAATTCACCATCGCTGGAGAGTCGTGCACCATGGTATTGTTCCGTTTCAAATCCATGCACGCATTTCTCAAAGTCGTACGGCACTGTTTCGCCATTTCGGACGGATGTTGCACCTTGCACCGTGGATGTTGCACCCTGTAGATATCGATTATTCGGACGACCATAACTTCTGCCTCGTTTAGAGTTACGGAAGCCATAACCTGTCTAAACGAAGGCCTCGATGAGTTCTACGGCTTTGACAGCTTTCAGCTGTCAACGGATAGATTAATGCCCAAAAAGGAGAACCCGAATCTCAATCGGGTCACGTAAGTTTTTCACCCTTCGTTTTTTCGACACGTGGATTTTTACGGTAAAACGGGATTACCATGGCTCGTCTTCGATTCACCATCGCTGGAGAGTGGTGCACCATGGTACTGTTCCGTTTCAAATCCATGCACGCATTTCTAAATGTCGTACGGCACTGTTTCGCCATTTCGGACGGATGTTGCACCTTGCACTGTGGATGTTGCACCCTTTAGATATCGATTATTCGGGCGGCCATAACTTCTGCCTCGTTTAGAGTTACGGGAGCCATAACCTGTCAAAACGAAGGCCTCAAAGAGATCTACGGCTTTGATAGCTTTCAGCCATCAATGATTAGATAAATGCCCAAAAAGGCCAACCCGAATCTCAATCGGGTCACGTAAGTTTTCCACCCTTCGTTTTTTCGACACGTGGATTTTTACGGTAAAACAGGATTACGGTGGCTCGTCTTTGATTCACCATCGCTGAAGAGCGGTGCACCATGGTACTGTTCCGTGTCAAATCCATGCACGCATTTCTAAATGTCGTACGGCACTGTTTCGCCATTTTGGACGGATGTTGCACCTTTGCACCGTGGATGTTGCACCCTGTAGATATCGATTATTCGGACGGCCATAACTTCTGGCTCGTTTAGAGTTACGGGAGGCATAACCTGTCAAAACGAAGGACTCGATGAGATCTACGGCTTTGACAGCTTTAAGACGTCAACGGATAGATTAATGCCCAAAAAGGACAACCCGAATCTCAATCGGGTCACGTTAGTTTTTCACCCTTCTTTTTTTCGACACATGGATTTTTAAGGTAAAACGGGATTACCGTGGCTCGTCATCAATTCACGATCGCTGGAGAGTGGTGCACCATAGTACTGTTCCGTTTCAAATCCATGCACGCATTTCTCAAAGTCGTACGGCACTGTTTCGCCATTTCGGACGGATGTTGCACCTTGCACCGTGGATGTTGCACCCTGTAGATATCGATTATTCGGACGACCATAACTTCTGCCTCGTTTAGAGTTACGGAAGCCATAACCTGTCTAAACGAAGGCCTCGATGAGTTCTATGGCTTCGACAGCTTTCAGCTGTCAACGGATAGATTAATGCCCGAAAAGGACAACCCGAATCTCAATCGGGTCACGTAAGTTTTTCACCCTACATTTTTTCGACACGTGGATTTGTACGGTAAAACGGGATTACCATGGCTCGTCTTCGGTTCACCATCGCTGGAGAGTGGTGCACCATGGTACTGTTCCGTTTCAAATCCATGCACGCATTTCTAAATGTCGTACGGTACTGTTTCGCCATTTCGGATGGATGTTGCAACTTGCACCGTGGATGTTGCACCCTTTAGATATCGATTGTTCGGGCGGCCATAACTTCTGGCTCGTTTAGAGTTACGGGAGCCATAACCTGTCAAAACGAAGGCCTCGATGAGATCTACGGCATTGACAGCTTTAAGCCATCAACGGATAGATTAATGCCCAAAAAGGACAACCCGAATCTCAATCGGGTCACGTTAGTTTTTCACCCTTCGTTTTTTCGACACATGGATTTTTAAGGTAAAACGGGATTACCGTGGCTCGTCATCAATTCACCATCGGTGGAGAGTGGTGCACCATGGTACTATTCCATTTCAAATCCATGCAAGCATTTCTAAAAGTCGTACGGCACTGTTTCGCCATTTCAGACGGATGTTGCACCTTGCACTGTGGATGTTGCATCCTGTAGATATCGATTATTCGGACGACCATAACTTCTGGCTCGTTTAGAGTTACGGGAGCCATAACCTGTAAAAACGAAGGCCTCGATGAGTTCTACGGCTTTGACAGCTTTCAGCCGTCAACGGATAGATTAATGCCCAAAAAAGACAACCAGAATCTCAATCGGGTCACGTAAGTTTTTCACCCTTAGTTTTTTCGACACGTGGATTTTTACGGTAAAATGGGATTACCGTGGCTCATCTTCGATTCACCATCGCTGAAGAGTGGTGCACCATGGTACTGTTCCGTTTCAAATCCATGCACGCATTTCTAAAAGTCGTACGACACTGTTTCGCCATTTCGGACGGATGTTGCACCTTGCACCGTGGATGTTGCACCCTATAGATATCGATTATTCGGACGGCCATAACTTCTGGTTCGTTTAGAGATACGGGAGCCATAACCTGTCAAAACGAAGTCCTCAATGAGATCTACGGCTTTGATAGCTTTCAGCCGTCAACGGATAGATAAATGCCCAAAAAGGACAACCCGAATCTCAATCGGGTCACGTAAGTTTTTCACCCTTCGTTTTTTCGACACGTGGATTTTTACGTTAAAACGGGATTACCATGGCTCGTCTTCGATTCACCATCGCTGGAGAGTGGTGCACCATGGTACTGTTCCGTTTCAAATCCATGCACGCGTTTCTAAATGTCGAACGACACTGTTTCGCCATTTCGGACGGATGTTGCACCTTGCACCGTGGATGTTGCACCCGGTAGTTATCGATTATTCAGACGGCCATAACTTCTGGCTCGTTTAGAGTTACGGGATCCATAACCTGTCAAAACGAAGGCCTCGATGAGTTCTACGGCTTTGATAGCTTTCAGCTGTCAACGGATAGATTAATGCCCAAAAAGGACAACCCGAATCTCAATCGGGTCACGTAAGTTTTTCACCCTTCGTTTTTTCGACACGTGGATTTTTACGGGAAAACGGGATTACCGTGGCTCGTCTTCGATTCACCATCGCTGGAGAGTGGTGCACCATGGTACTGTTCTGTTTCAAATCCATGCACGCATTTCTAAATGTCGTACGGCACTGTTTCGCCATTTCGGACGGATGTTGCACCTTGCACCGTGGATGTTGCACCCTGTAGATATCGATTATTCGGACGGCCTAACTTCTGGCTCGTTTAGAGTTACGGGAGCCATAACCTGTCAAAACGAAGGCCTCGATGAGTTCTACGGCTTTGACAGCTTTCAGCCGTCAACGGATAGATTAATGCCCAAAAAGGACAACCCGAATCTCAATCGGGTCACGTAAGTTTTTCACCCTTCGTTTTTTCGACACGTGGATTTTTACGGTAAAACGGGATTACCGTGGCTCGTCTTCGATTCACCATCGCTGGAGAGTGGTGCAACATGGTACTGTTCCGTTTCAAATCCATGCACGCATTTCTAAAAGTCGTACGGCACTGTTTCGCCATTTCGGACGGATGTTGCACCTTGCACCGTGGATGTTACACCCTGTCGATATCGACTATTCGGACGGCCATAACTTCTGGCTCGTTTAGAGTTGCGGGAGCCATAACCTGTTAAAACGAAGGCCTCGATGAGATCTACGGCTTTGACAGCTTTCAGCCGTCAACAGATAGATTAATGCCCAAAAAGGACAACTCGAATCTCAATCGGGTCATGTAAGTTTTTCACCCTTCGTTTTTTCGACACGTGGATTTTTACGTTAAAACGGGATTACCGTGGCTCGTCTTCGATTCACCATCGCTGGAGAGTGGTGCACGATGGTACTGTTCCGTTTCAAATCCATGCACGCATTTCTAAATGTCGAAGGGCACTGTTTCGCCATTTCGGACGGATGTTGCACCTTGCACCGCGGATGTTGCACCCGGTAGTTATCGATTATTCAGACGGCCATAAATTCTGGCTCTTTAGAGTTACGGGATCCATAACCTGTCAAAACGTAGGCCTCGATGAGTTCTGCGGCTTTGACAGCTTTCAGCCGTCAACGGATAGATTAATGCCCAAAAAGGACAACACGAATCTCAATCGGGTCACGTAAGTTTTTCACCCTTCGTTTTTTCGACACGTGGATTTTTACGGTAAATCGGGATTACCGTGGCTCGTCTTCGATTCACCATCGCTGGAGAGTGGTGCACCATGATATAACTTCTGACTCGTTTAGAGTTGTGGGAGCCATAACCAGTCAAAGCGAAGGCCTCGATGAGATCTACGGCTTTGACAGCGTTCATCCGTCAACGGATAGATTAATGCCCAAAAAGGAAAAACTGAATCTCAATCGAGTCACGTAAGTTTTTCACCCTTCGTTTTTTCGACACGTGGATTTTTACGGTAAAACGGGATTACCATGGCTCGTCTTCAATTCACCATCGCTGGAGAGTGGTGCACCATGGTACTGTTCCGTTTCAAATCCATGCACGCATTTCTAAAAGTCGTACGGCACTGTTTCGCCATTTCGGACGGATGTTGCACCTTGCACCGTGGATGTTGCACGCTGTAGATATCGATTATTCGGACGGCCATAATTTCTGGCTCGTTTAGAGTTACGGGAGCCATAACCTGTCAAAATGAAGGCCTCGATGAGATCTACGGCTTTGACAGCTTTCAGCCGTCAACAGATAGATTAATGCCAATAAAGGACAACCCGAATCTCAATCGGGCCACGTAAGTTTTTCACCCTACGTTTTTTCGACACGTGGATTTTTAAGGTAAAACGGGATTACCGTGGCTCGTCATCAATTCACCATCGCTGGAGAGTGGTGCACCATGGTACTGTTCCGTTTCAAATCCATGCACGCATTTCTCAAAGTCGTACGGCACTGTTTCGCCATTTCGGACGGATGTTGCACCTTGCACCGTGGATGTTGCACCCTGTAGATATCGATTATTCGGACGACCATAACTTCTGCCTCGTTTAGAGTTACGGAAGCCATAACCTGTCTAAACGAAGGCCTCGATGAGTTCTACGGCTTCGACAGCTTTCAGCTGTCAACGGATAGATTAATGCCCGAAAAGGACAACCCGAATCTCAATCGGGTCACGTAAGTTTTTCACCCTACATTTTTTCGACACGTGGATTTGTACGGTAAAACGGGATTACCATGGCTCGTCTTCGGTTCACCATCGCTGGAGAGTGGTGCACCATGGTACTGTTCCGTTTCAAATCCATGCACGCATTTCTAAAAGTCGTACGGCACTGTTTCGCCATTTCGGATGGATGTTGCACCTTGCACCGTGGATGTTGCACCATGTAGATATCGATTATTCGGACGACCATAACTTCTGGCTCGTTTAGAGGTACGGGAGCCATAACCTGTCAAAACGAAGGCCTCGATGAGTTCTACGGCTTTGACAGCTTTCAACCGTCAAGGGATTGCCGTGGCTCGTCTTCGATTCACCATCGCTGGAGAGTGGTGCACCATGGTACTGTTCTGTTTCAAATTCATGCACGCATTTTTAGAAGTCGTACGACACTGTTTCGCCATTTCGGACGGATGTTGCAACTTGCACCGTGGATGTTGCACCCTTTAGATATCGATTGTTCGGGCGGCCATAACCTCTGGCTCGTTTAGAGTTACGGGAGCCATAACCTGTCAAAACGAAGGCCTCGATGAGATCTACGGCTTTGACAGCTTTAAGCCATCAACGGATAGATTAATGCCCAAAAAGAACAACCCGAATCTCAATCGGGTCACGTTAGTTTTTCACCCTTCGTTTTTTCGACACATGGATTTTTAAGGTAAAACGGGATTACCGTGGCTCGTCATCAATTCACCATCGGTGGAGAGTGGTGCACCATGGTACTATTCCATTTCAAATCCATGCAAGCATTTCTAAAAGTCGTACGGCACTGTTTCGCCATTTCAGACGGATGTTGCACCTTGCACTGTGGATGTTGCATCCTGTAGATATCGATTATTCGGACGACCATAACTTCTGGCTCGTTTAGAGTTACGGGAGCCATAACCTGTAAAAACGAAGGCCTCGATGAGTTCTACGGCTTTGATAGCTTTCAGCCGTCAACGGATAGATTAATGCCCAAAAAAGACAACCAGAATCTCAATCGGGTCACGTAAGTTTTTCACCCTTAGTTTTTTCGACACGTGGATTTTTACGGTAAAATGGGATTACCGTGGCTCATCTTCGATTCACCATCGCTGAAGAGTGGTGCACCATGGTACTGTTCCGTTTCAAATCCATGCACGCATTTCTAAAAGTCGTACGACACTGTTTCGCCATTTCGGACGGATGTTGCACCTTGCACCGTGGATGTTGCACCCTATAGATATCGATTATTCGGACGGCCATAACTTCTGGTTCGTTTAGAGATACGGGAGCCATAACCTGTCAAAACGAAGGCCTCAATGAGATCTACGGCTTTGATAGCTTTCAGCCGTCAACGGATAGATAAATGCCCAAAAAGGACAACCCGAATCTCAATCGGGTCACGTAAGTTTTTCACCCTTTGTTTTTTCGACACGTGGATTTTTACGTTAAAACGGGATTACCATGGCTCGTCTTCGATTCACCATCGCTGGAGAGTGGTGCACCATGGTACTGTTCCGTTTCAAATCCATGCACGCGTTTCTAAATGTCGAACGACACTGTTTCGCCATTTCGGACGGATGTTGCACCTTGCACCGTGGATGTTGCACCCGGTAGTTATCGATTATTCAGACGGCCATAACTTCTGCCTCGTTTAGAGTTACGGGATCCATAACCTGTCAAAACGAAGGCCTCGATGAGTTCTACGGCTTTGATAGCTTTCAGCTGTCAACGGATAGATTAATGCCCAAAAAGGACAACCCGAATCTCAATCGGGTCACGTAAGTTTTTCACCCTTCGTTTTTTCGACACGTGGATTTTTACGGGAAAACGGGATTACCGTGGCTCGTCTTCGATTCACCATCGCTGGAGAGTGGTGCACCATGGTACTGTTCTGTTTCAAATCCATGCACGCATTTCTAAATGTCGTACGGCACTGTTTCGCCATTTCGGACGGATGTTGCACCTTGCACCGTGGATGTTGCACCCTGTAGATATCGATTATTCGGACGGCCTAACTTCTGGCTCGTTTAGAGTTACGGGAGCCATAACCTGTCAAAACGAAGGCCTCGATGAGTTCTACGGCTTTGACAGCTTTCAGCCGTCAACGGATAGATTAATGCCCAAAAAGGACAACCCGAATCTCAATCGGGTCACGTAAGTTTTTCACCCTTCGTTTTTTCGACACGTGGATTTTTATGGTAAAACGGGATTACCGTGGCTCGTCTTCGATTCACCATCGCTGGAGAGTGGTGCAACATGGTACTGTTCCGTTTCAAATCCATGCACGCATTTCTAAAAGTCGTACGGCACTGTTTCGCCATTTCGGACGGATGTTGCACCTTGCACCGTGGATGTTACACCCTGTCGATATCGACTATTCGGACGGCCATAACTTCTGGCTCGTTTAGAGTTGCGGGAGCCATAACCTGTTAAAACGAAGGCCTCGATGAGATCTACGGCTTTGACCGCTTTCAGCCGTCAACAGATAGATTAATGCCCAAAAAGGACAACTCGAATCTCAATCGGGTCATGTAAGTTTTTCACCCTTCGTTTTTTCGACACGTGGATTTTTACGTTAAAACGGGATTACCGTGGCTCGTCTTCGATTCACCATCGCTGGAGAGTGGTGCACCATGGTACTGTTCCGTTTCAAATCCATGCACGCATTTCTAAATGTCGAAGGGCACTGTTTCGCCATTTCGGACGGATGTTGCACCTTGCACCGCGGATGTTGCACCCGGTAGTTATCGATTATTCAGACGGCCATAACTTCTGGCTCTTTAGAGTTACGGGATCCATAACCTGTCAAAACGTAGGCCTCGATGAGTTCTGCGGCTTTGACAGCTTTCAGCCGTCAACGGATAGATTAATGCCCAAAAAGGACAACACGAATCTCAATCGGGTCACGTAAGTTTTTCACCCTTCGTTTTTTCGACACGTGGATTTTTACGGTAAATCGGGATTACCGTGGCTCGTCTTCGATTCACCATCGCTGGAGAGTGGTGCACCATGATATAACTTCTGACTCGTTTAGAGTTGTGGGAGCCATAACCAGTCAAAGCGAAGGCCTCGATGAGATCTACGGCTTTGACAGCGTCCATCCGTCAACGGATAGATTAATGCCCAAAAAGGAAAAACTGAATCTCAATCGAGTCACGTAAGTTTTTCACCCTTCGTTTTTTCGACACGTGGATTTTTACGGTAAAACGGGATTACCATGGCTCGTCTTCAATTCACCATCGCTGGAGAGTGGTGCACCATGGTACTGTTCCGTTTCAAATCCATGCATGCATTTCTAAAAGTCGTACGGCACTGTTTCGCCATTTCGGACGGATGTTGCACCTTGCACCGTGGATGTTGCACGCTGTAGATATCGATTATTCGGACGGCCATAATTTCTGGCTCGTTTAGAGTTACGGGAGCCATAACCTGTCAAAATGAAGGCCTCGATGAGATCTACGGCTTTGACAGCTTTCAGCCGTCAACAGATATATTAATGCCAATAAAGGACAACCCGAATCTCAATCGGGCCACGTAAGTTTTTCACCCTACGTTTTTTCGACACGTGGATTTTTAAGGTAAAACGGGATTACCGTGGCTCGTCATCAATTCACCATCGCTGGAGAGTGGTGCACCACGAACTGTTCCGTTTCAAATCCATGCACGCATTTCTAAAAGTCGTACGGCACTGTTTCGCCATTTCGGATGGATGTTGCACCTTGCACCGTGGATGTTGCACCATGTAGATATCGATTATTCGGACGACCATAACTTCTGGCTCGTTTAGAGTTACGGGAGCCATAACCTGTCAAAACGAAGGACTCGATGAGATCTACGGCTTTGACAGCTTTCAGCCATCAAGGGATAGATTAATGCCCAAAAAGGACAACCCGAATCTCAATCGGGTCACATAAGTTTTTTCACCCTTCGTTTTTGCGACACGTGGATTTTTACGGTAAAACGGGATTACCGTGGCTCGTCTCCGATTCACCATCGTTGGAGAGTGGTGCACCATGAACTATTCCGTTTCAAACCCATGCACGCATTTCTAAAAGTCGTACGGCACTGTTTCGCCATTTCGGACGGATGTTGCACCTTCCACCGTGGATGTTGCACCCTGTAGATATCGATTATTCAGACGTCCATAACTTCTGGCTCGTTTAGAGTAACGGGAGCCATAACCTGTCAAAACGAAGGCCTCGATGAGTTCTATGGCTTAGACAGCTTTCAGCCATCAACGGATAGATTAATGCCCAAAAAGGACAACCCGAATCTCAATCGGGTCCCGTAAGTTTTTCACCCTTCATTTTTTCGACACGTGGATTTTTACGTTAAAACGGGATTACCGTGGCTCATCTTCGATTCACCATCGCTGGAGAGTGGTGCACCAAGGTACTGTTCCATTTCAAATCCATGCACGCATTTCTAAAAGTCGTACGACACTGTTTCGCCATTTCGGACGGATGTTGCACCTTGCACCGTGGATGTTGCACCCTGTAGATATCGATTATTCGGACGGCCATAACTTCTGGCTCGTTTAGAGTTACGGGAGCCATAACATGTCAAAACGAAGGCCTCGATGAGATCTACGGCTTTGACAGCTTTCAGCCGTCAACGGATAGATAAATGCCCAAAAAGGACAACCCGAATCTCAATCGGGTCACGTAAGTTTTTCACCCTTAGTTTTTTCGACACGTGGATTTTTACGTTAAAACGGGATTGTCGTGGCTCGTCTTCGATTCACCATCGCTGGAGAGTGGTGCACCATGGTACTGTTCGGTTTCAAATCCATGCACGCATTTCTAAATGTCATACGACACTGTTTCGCCATTTCGGACGGATGTTGCACCTTCCACCGTGGATGTTGCACCCTGTAGATATCGATTATTCGAACGGCCATAACTTCTGGCTCGTTTAGATTTGCGGGAGACATAACCTGTCAAAACGAAGGCCTCGATGAGTTCTACGGCTTTGACAGCTTTCAGCCGTCCACGGATAGATTAATGCCCAAAAAGGACAACCCGAATCTCAATCGGGTCAAGTAAGTTTTTCACCCTTCGTTTTTTCGACACATGGATTTTTAAGGTAAAACGGGATTACCGTGGCTCGTCATCAATTCACCGTCGCTGGAGAGTGGTGCACCATGGTACTGTTCCGTTTCAAATCCATGCACGCATTTCTCAAAGTCGTACGGCACTGTTTCGCCATTTCGGACGGATGTTGCACCTTGCACCGTGGATGTTGCGCCCTGTAGATATCGATTATTCGGGCGGCCATAACTTCTGGCTCGTTTAGAGTTACGGGAGCCATAACCTGTCAAAACGAAGGCCTCAATGAGATCTACGGCTTTGATAGCTTTCAGCCATCAACGGATAGATAAATGCCCAAAAAGGACAACCTGAATCTCAATCGGGTCACGTAAGTTTTTCACCCTTCGTTTTTTCGACACGTGGATTTTTACGGTAAAACGGGATTACCGTGGCTCGTCTTTGATTCACCATCGCTGGAGAGTGGTGCACCATGGTACTGTTCCATTTCAAATCCATGCACGCATTTCTAAATGTCGTACGGCACTGTTTTGCCATTTTGGACGGATGTTGCACCTTGCACCGTGGATGTTGCACCCTTTAGATATCGATTATTCGGGCGGCCATAACTTCTGGTTAGAGTTACGGGAGCCATAACCTGTCAAAACGAAGGCCTCAATAAGATCTACGGCTTTGATAGCTTTCAGCCATCAACGGATAGATAAATGCCCAAAAAGGACAACCCGAATCTCAATCGGGTCACGTAAGTTTTTCACCCTTCGTTTTTTCGACACGTGGATTTTTACGGTAAAACGGGATTACCGTGGCTCGTCTTTGATTCACCATCGCTGGAGAGTGGTGCACCATGGTACTGTTCCATTTCAAATCCATGCATGCATTTCTAAATGCCGTACGACACTGTTTCGCCATTTCGGACGGATGTTGCACCTTGCACCGTGGATGTTGCACCCTGTAGATATCGATTATTCGGACGGCCATAACTTCTGGCTCGTTTAGAGTTACGGGAGCCATAACCTGTCAAAACGAAGGCCTCGATGAGATCTACGGCTTTGACAGCTTTAACTGTCAACGGATAGATTAATGCCCAAAAAGGACAACCCGAATCTCAATCGGGTCACGTCAGTTTTTCACCCTTCGTTTTTTCGACACATGGATTTTTAAGGTAAAACGGGATTACCGTGGCTCGTCATCAATTCACGATCGCTGGAGAGTGGTGCACCATGGTACTGTTCCGTTTCAAATCCATGCACGCATTTCTCAAAGTCGTACGGCACTGTTTCGCCATTTCGGACGGATGTTGCACCTTGCACCGTGGATGTTGCACCCTGTAGATATCGATTATTCGAACGACCATAACTTCTGCCTCGTTTAGAGTTACGAAAGTCATAACCTGTCTAAACGAAGGCCTCGATGAGTTCTATGGCTTTGACAGCTTTCAGCTGTCAACGGATAGATTAATGCCCAAAAAGGACAACCCGAATCTCAATCGGGTCACGTAAGTTTTTCACCCTTCGTTTTTTCGACACGTGGATTTGTACGGTGAAACGGGATTACCATGGCTCGTCTTCGATTCACCATCGCTGGAGAGTGGTGCACTATGGTACTGTTCCGTTTCAAATCCATGCACGCATTTCTAAATGTCGTACTGCACAGTTTCGCCATTTCGGATGGATGTTGCACCTTGCACCGTGGATGTTGCACCCTTTAGATATCGATTGTTCGGGCGGCCATAACTTCTGGCTCGTTTAGAGTTACGGGATCCCTAATCTGTCAAAAAGAAGGCCTCGATGAGTTCTACGGCTTTGACAGCTCTCAGCCGTCAACGGATAGATTAATGCCCAAAAAGGACAACCCGAATCTCAATCGGGTCACGTAAGTTTTTCACCCTTCGTTTTTTCGACACGTGGATTTTTAAGGTAAAACGGGATTACCGTGGCTCGTCATCAATTCACCATCGCTGGAGAGTGGTGCACCATGGTACTATTCCGTTTCAAATCCATGCAAGCATTTCTAAAAGTCGTACGGCACTGTTTCGCCATTTCAGACGGATGTTGCACCTTGCACCGTGGATGTTGCACCCTGTAGATATCGATTATTCGGACGACCATAACTTCTGGCTCGTTTAGAGTTACAGGAGCCATAACCTGTAAAAATGAAGGCCTCGATGAGTTCTACGGCTTTGACAGCTTTCAGCCGTCAACGGATAGATTAATGCCCAAAAAAGACAACCCGAATCTCAATCGGGTCACGTAAATTTTTCACCCTTCGTTTTTTCGACACGTGGATTTTTACGGTAAAACGGGATTACCGTGGCTCCTCTTCGATTCACCATCGCTGAAGAGTGGTGCACCATGGTACTGTTCCGTTTCAAATCCATGCACGCATTTCTAAAAGTCGTACGGCACTGTTTCGCCATTTCGGACGGATGTTGCACCTTGCACCGTGGATGTTGCACCCTATAGATATCGATTATTCGGACGGCCATAACTTCTGGCTCGTTTAGAGTTACGGGAGCCATAACCTGTCAAAACGAAGGCATCAATGAGATCTACGGCTTTGGTAGCTTTCAGCCGTCAACGGATAGATAAATAACCAAAAAGGACAACCCGAATCTCAATCGGGTCACGTAAGTTTTTCACCCTTCGTTTTTTCGACACGTGGATTTTTACGTTAAAACGGGATTACCGTGGCTCGTCTTCGATTCACCATCGCTGGAGAGTGGTGCACCATGGTACTGTTCCGTTTCAAATCCATGCACGCATTTCTAAATGTCGTACGGCACTGTTTCGCCATTTCGGACGGATGTTGCACCTTGCACCGTGGATGTTGCACCCGGTAGATATCGATTATTCAGACGGCCATAACTTCTGGCTCGTTTAGAGTTACGGGATGCATAACCTGTCAAAACGAAGGCCTCGATGAGTTCTACGGCTTTGACAGCTTTCGGCCGTCAACGGATAGAATAATGCCCAAAAAGGACAATCCGAATCTCAATCGGGTCACGTAAGTTTTTCACCCTTCGTTTTTTCGACACGTGGATTTTTACGGTAAAACGGGATTACCGTGGCTCGTCTTCGATTCACCATCGCTGGAGAGTGGTGCACCATGGTACTGTTCCGTTTCAAATCCATGCACGCATTTCTAAATGTCGTACGGCACTATTTCGTCATTTCAGACGGATGTTGCACCTTGCACCGTGGATGTTGCACCCTGTAGATATTGATTATTCGGACGGCCATAACTTCTGGCTCGTTTAGAGTTACGGGAGCCATAACATGTCAAAACGAAGGCCTCGATGAGATCTACGGCTTTGACAGCTTTCAGCCGTCAACGGATGATAAATGCCCAAAAAGGACAACCCGAATCTCAATCGGGTCACGTAAGTTTTTCACCCTTAGTTTTTTCGACACGTGGATTTTTACGTTAAAACGGAATTGTCGTGGCTCGTCTTCGATTCACCATCGCTGGAGAGTGGTGCACCATGGTACTGTTCCGTTTCAAATCCATGCACGCATTTCTAAATGTCATACGACACTGTTTCGCCATTTCGGACGGATGTTGCACCTTCCACCGTGGATGTTGCACCCTGTAGATATCGATTATTCGAACGGCCATAACTTCTGGCTCGTTTAGATTTGCGGGAGACATAACCTGTCAAAACGAAGGCCTCGATGAGTTCTACGGCTTTGACAGCTTTCAGCCGTCCACGGATAGATTAATGCCCAAAAAGGACAACCCGAATCTCAATCGGGTCACGTAAGTTTTTCACCCTTCGTTTTTTCGACACATGGATTTTTAAGGTAAAACGGGATTACCGTGGCTCGTCATCAATTCACCATCGCTGGAGAGTGGTGCACCATGGTACTGTTCCGTTTCAAATCCATGCACGCATTTCTCAAAGTCGTACGGCACTGTTTCGCCATTTCGGACGGATGTTGCACCTTGCACCGTGGATGTTGCGCCCTGTAGATATCGATTATTCGGGCGGCCATAACTTCTGGCTCGTTTAGAGTTACGGGAGCCATAACCTGTCAAAACGAAGGCCTCAATGAGATCTACGGCTTTGATAGCTTTCAGCCATCAACGGATAGATAAATGCCCAAAAAGGACAACCTGAATCTCAATCGGGTCACGTAAGTTTTTCACCCTTCGTTTTTTCGACACGTGGATTTTTACGGTAAAACGGGATTACCGTGGCTCGTCTTTGATTCACCATCGCTGGAGAGTGGTGCACCATGGTACTGTTCCGTTTCAAATCCATGCACGCATTTCTAAATGTCGTACGGCACTGTTTTGCCATTTTGGACGGATGTTGCACCTTGCACCGTGGATGTTGCACCCTTTAGATATCGATTATTCGGGCGGCCATAACTTCTGGTTAGAGTTACGGGAGCCATAACCTGTCAAAACGAAGGCCTCAATAAGATCTACGGCTTTGATAGCTTTCAGCCGTCAACGGATAGATAAATGCCCAAAAAGGACAACCCGAATCTCAATCGGGTCACGTAAGTTTTTTACCCTTCGTTTTTTCGACACGTGGATTTTTACGGTAAAACGGGATTACCGTGGCTCGTCTTTGATTCACCATCGCTGGAGAGTGGTGCACCATGGTACTGTTCCATTTCAAATCCATGCATGCATTTCTAAATGTCGTACGACACTGTTTCGCCATTTCGGACGGATGTTGCACCTTGCACCGTGGATGTTGCACCGTGTAGATATCGATTATTCGGACGGCCATAACTTCTGGCTCGTTTGGAGTTACGGGAGCCATAACCTGTCAAAACGAAGGCCTCGATGAGATCTATGGCTTTGACAGCTTTAACTGTCAACGGATAGATTAATGCCCAAAAAGGACAACCCGAATCTCAATCGGGTCACGTCAGTTTTTCACCCTTCGTTTTTTCGACACATGGATTTTTAAGGTAAAACGGGATTACCGTGGCTCGTCATCAATTCACGATCGCTGGAGAGTGGTGCACCATGGTACTGTTCCGTTTCAAATCCATGCACGCATTTCTCAAAGTCGTACGGCACTGTTTCGCCATTTCGGACGGATGTTGCACCTTGCACCGTGGATGTTGCACCCTGTAGATATCGATTATTCGGACGACCATAACTTCTGCCTCGTTTAGAGTTACGGAAGTCATAACCTGTCTAAACGAAGGCCTCGATGAGTTCTATGGCTTTGACAGCTTTCAGCTGTCAACGGATAGATTAATGCCCAAAAAGGACAACCCGAATCTCAATCGGGTCACGTAAGTTTTTCACCCTTCGTTTTTTCGACACGTGGATTTGTACGGTGAAACGGGATTACCATGGCTCGTCTTCGATTCACCATCGCTGGAGAGTGGTGCACTATGGTACTGTTCCGTTTCAAATCCATGCACGCATTTCTAAATGTCGTACTGCACTGTTTCGCCATTTCGGACGGATGTTGCACCTTGCACCGTGGATGTTGCACCCTTTAGATATCGATTGTTCGGGCGGCCATAACTTCTGGCTCGTTTAGAGTTACGGGATCCCTAATCTGTCAAAAAGAAGGCCTCGATGAGTTCTACGGCTTTGACAGCTTTCAGCCGTCAACGGATAGATTAATGCCCAAAAAGGACAACCCGAATCTCAATCGGGTCACGTAAGTTTTTCACCCTTCGTTTTTTCGACACGTGGATTTTTAAGGTAAAACGGGATTACCGTGGCTCGTCATCAATTCACCATCGCTGGAGAGTGGTGCACCATGGTACTATTCCGTTTCAAATCCATGCAAGCATTTCTAAAAGTCGTACGGCACTGTTTCGCCATTTCAGACGGATGTTGCACCTTGCACCGTGGATGTTGCACCCTGTAGATATCGATTATTCGGACGACCATAACTTCTGGCTCGTTTAGAGTTACAGGAGCCAAAACCTGTAAAAATGAAGGCCTTGATGAGTTCTACGGCTTTGACAGCTTTCAGCCGTCAACGGATAGATTAATGCCCAAAAAAGACAACCCGAATCTCAATCGGGTCACGTAAATTTTTCACCCTTCGTTTTTTCGACACGTGGATTTTTACGGTAAAACGGGATTACCCTGGCTCCTCTTCGATTCACCATCGCTGAAGAGTGGTGCACCATGGTACTGTTCCGTTTCAAATCCATGCACGCATTTCTAAAAGTCGTACGGCACTGTTTCGCCATTTCGGACGGATGTTGCACCTTGCACCGTGGATGTTGCACCCTATAGATATCGATTATTCGGACGACCATAACTTCTGGCTCGTTTAGAGTTACAGGAGCCATAACCTGTAAAAATGAAGGCCTCGATGAGTTCTACGGCTTTGACAGCTTTCAGCCGTCAACGGATAGATTAATGCCCAAAAAAGACAACCCGAATCTCAATCGGGTCACGTAAATTTTTCACCCTTCGTTTTTTCGACACGTGGATTTTTACGTTAAAACGGGATTACCGTGGCTCGTCTTCGATTCACCATCGCTGGAGAGTGGTGCACAATGGTACTGTTCCGTTTCAAATCCATGCACGCATTTCTAAATGTCGTACGACACTGTTTCGCCATTTTGGACGGATGTTGCACCTTGCACCGTGGATGTTGCACCCGGTAGATATCGATTATTCAGACGGCCATAACTTCTGGCTCGTTTAGAGTTACGGGATGCATAACCTGTCAAAACGAAGGCCTCGATGAGTTCTACGGCTTTGACAGCTTTCGGCCGTCAACGGATAGACTAATGCCCAAAAAGGACAACCCGAATCTCAATCAGGTAACGTAAGTTTTTCACCCTTCGTTTTTTCGACACGTGGATTTTTACGGTAAAACGGGATTACCGTGGCTCGTCTTTGATTCACCATCGCTGGAGAGTGGTGCACCATGGTACTGTTCCGTTTCAAATCCATGCACGCATTTCTAAATGTCGTACGGCACTGTTTCGTCATTTCAGACGGATGTTGCACCTTGCACCGTGGATGTTGCACCCTGTAGATATTGATTATTCGGACGGCCTAACTTCTGGCTCGTTTAGAGTTACGGGAGCCATAACCTGTCAAAACGAAGGCCTCGATGAGTTCTACGGCTTTGACAGCTTTCAGCCGTCAATGGATAGATTAATGCCCAAAAAGGACAACCCGAATCTCAATCGGGTCACGTATGTTTTTCACCCTTCGTTTTTTCGACATGTGGATTTTTACGATAAAATGGGATTAACGTGGCTCGTCTTCGATTCACCATCGCTGGAGAGTGGTGCAACATGGTACTGTTCCGTTTCAAATCCACGCACGCATTTCTAAAAGTCCTACGGCATTGTTTCGCCATTTCGGACGGATGTTGCACCTTGCACCGTGGATGTTACACCCTGTAGATATCGACTATTCGGACGGCCATAACTTCTGGCTCGTTTAGAGTTGCGGGAGCCATAACCTGTTAAAACGAAGGCCTCGATGAGATCTACGGCTTTGACAGCTTTCAACCGTCAACGGATAGATTAATGCCCAAAAAGGACAACCCGAATCTCAATCGGGTCACGTAAGTTTTTCACCCTTCGTTTTTTCGACACGTGGATTTTTACGGTAAAACGGGATTACCGTGGCCCGTCTTCGATTCACCATCGCCGGAGAGTGGTGCACCATGGTACTGTTCCGTTTCAAATCCATGCATGCATTTCTAAATGTCGTACGGCACTGTTTCGCCATTTCGGACGGATGTTGCATCTTGCACCGTGGATGTTGCACCCGGTAGATATCGATTATTCAGACGGCCATAACTTCTGGGTCGTTTAGAGTTACGGGATCCATAACCTATCAAAACGAAGGCCTCGATGAGTTCTACGGCTTTGACAGCTTTCAGCCATCAACGGATAGATTAATGCCCAAAAAGGACAACACGAATCTCAATCGGGTCACGTAAGTTTTTCACCCTTCGTTTTTTCGTCACGTGGATTTTTACGGTAAATAGGGATTACCGTGGCTCGTCTTCGATTCACCATCGTTGGAGAGTGGTGCACTATGATATAACTTCTGACTCGTTTAGAGTTGTGGGAGCCATAACCAGTCAAAGCGAAGGCCTCGATGAGATCTACGGCTTTTACAGCGTTCAGCCGTCAACGGATAGATTAATGCCCAAAAAGGAAAAACTGAATCTCAATCGAGTCACGTAAGTTTTTCACCCTTCGTTTTTTCGACACGTGGATTTTTACGGTAAAACGGGATTACCATGGCTCGTCTTCAATTCACCATAGCTGGAGAGTGGTGCACCATGGTACTGTTCCGTTTCAAATCCATGCACGCATTTCTAAAAGTCGTACGGCACTGTTTCGCAATTTCGGACGGATGTTGCACCTTGCACCGTGGATGTTGCACGCTGTAGATATCGATTATTCGGACGGCCATAATTTCTGGCTCGTTTAGAGTTACGGGAGCCATAACCTGTCAAAATGAAGGCCTCGATGAGATCTACGACTTTGACAGCTTTCAGCCGTCAACAGATAGATTAATGCCAAAAAAGGACAACCCGAATCTCAATCGGGCCACGTAAGTTTTTCACCCTTCGTTTTTTCGACACGTGGATTTTTAAGGTAAAACGGGATTACTGTGGCTCGTCATCAATTCACCATCGCTGGAGAGTGGTGAACCACGAACTGTTCCGTTTCAAATCCATGCACGCATTTCTAAAAGTCGTACGGCACTGTTTCGCCATTTCGGATGGATGTTGCACCTTGCACCGTGGATGTTGCACCATGTAGATATCGATTATTCGGACGACCATAACTTCTGGCTCGTTTAGAGGTACGGGAGCCATAACCTGTCAAAACGAAGGCCTCGATGAGTTCTACGGCTTTGACAGCTTTCAACCGTCAAGGGATTGCCGTGGCTCGTCTTCGATTCACCATCGCTGGAGAGTGGTGCACCATGGTACTGTTCTGTTTCAAATTCATGCACGCATTTTTAGAAGTCGTACGACACTGTTTCGCCATTTCGGACGGATGTTGCACCTTGCACCGTGGATGTTGCACCCTGTAGATATCGATTATTCGTACGGCCACAACTACTAGCTCGTTTAGAGTTACGGGAGCCATAACCTGTCAAAACGAAGGCCTCGATGAGATCTATGGTTTTGACAGCTTTCAGCCATCAACGGATAGATTAATGCCCAAAAAGGACAGCCCGAATCTCAATCGGGTCACGTAAGTTTTTCACCCTTCGTTTTTTCGACACGTGGATTTTTAAGGTAAAACGGGATTACCGTGGCTCGTCATCAATTCACCATCGCTGGAGAGTGGTGCACCATGAACTATTCCGTTTCAAACCCATGCACGCATTTCTAAAAGTCGTACGGCACTGTTTCGCCATTTCGGACGGATGTTGCACCTTGCACCGTGGATGTTGCACCCTGTAGATATCGATTATTCAGACGACCATAACTTCTGGCTTGTTTAGAGTTACGGGAGCCATAACCTGTCAAAACGAAGGCCTCGATGAGTTCTACGGCTTTGACAGCTTTCATCCGTCAATGGATAGATTAATGCCCAAAAAGGACAACCCGGATGTCAATCGGGTCCCGTAAGTTTTTCACCCTTCATTTTTTCGACACGTGGATTTTTAGGTTAAAACGGGATTACCGTGGCTCATCTTCGATTCACCATCGCTGCAGAGTGGTGCACCAAGGTACTGTTCCGTTTCAAATCCATGCACGCATTTCTAAAAGTCCTACGGCAATGTTTCGCCATTTCGGACGGATGTTGCACCTTGCACCATGGATGTTGCACCCTGTAGATATCGATTATTCGGACGGCCATAACTTCTGGCTCGTTTAGAGTTACGGGAGCCATAACATGTCAAAACGAAGGCCTCGATGAGATCTACGGCTTTGACAGCTTTCAGCCGTCAACAGATAATTAAATGCCCAAAAAGGACAACCCGAATCTCAATCGGGTCACGTAAGTTTTTCACCCTTCGTTTTTTCGACACGTGGATTTTTACGTTAAAACGGGATTGCCGTGGCTCGTCTTCAATTCACCATCGCTGGAGAGTGGGGCACCATGGTACTGTTCCGTTTCAAATCCATGCACGCATTTCTAAATGTCGTACGACACTGTTTCGCCATTTCGGACGGGTGTTGCACCTTCCACCGTGGATGTTGCACCCTGTAGATATCGATTATTCGAACGGCCATAACTTCTGGCTCGTTTAGATTTGCGGGAGCCATAACCTGTCAAAACGAAGGCCTCGAAGAGTTCTACGGCTTTGACAGCTTTCAGCCGTCAACGGATAGATTAGTGCCCAAAAAGGACAACCCGAATCTCAATCGGGTCACGTAAGTTTTTCACCCTTCGTTTTTTCGACACATGGATTTTTAAGGTAAAACGGGATTACCGTGGCTCGTCATCAATTCACCATCGCTGGAGAGTGGTGCACCATGGTACTGTTCCGTTTCAAATCCATGCACGCATTTCTCAAAGTCGTACGACACTGTTTCGCCAATTCGGACGGATGTTGCACCTTGCACCGTGGATGTTGCATCCTGTAGATATCGATTATTCGGACGCCCATAACTTCTGGCTCGTTTAGGGTTACGGGAGCCATAACCTGTCAAAACGAAGGCCTCGATGAGTTCTACGGTTTTGACAGCTTTCAGCCGTCAACGGATAGATTAATGCCCAAAAAGGACAACCCGAATCACAATCGGGTCACGTAAGTTTTTCACCCTTCGTTTTTTCGACACGTAGAATTTTACGGTAAAACGGAATTACCGTGGCTCGTCTTCGATTCACCATCGCTGGCGAGTGGTGCACTATGGTACTGTTCTGTTTCAAATCCATGCACGCATTTCTAAAAGTCGTACGGCACTGTTTCGCCATTTCGGACGGATGTTGCACCTTGCACCGTGGATGTTGCACCCTGTAGATATCGATTTTTCGGACGGCCATAACTTCTGGCTCGTTTAGAGTTACGGGAGCCGTACCTTGTCAAAACAAAGGCCTCGATGAGTTCTACGGCTTTGACAGCTTTCATCCGTCAACGGATAGATTAATGCCCAAAAAGAACAACCCGAATCTCAATCGGGTCACGTAAGTTTTTCACCCTTCGTTTTCTCGACACGTGGATTTTTACGGTAAAACGGGATTACCGTGGCTCGTCTTTGATTCACCATTGCTGGAGAGTGGTGCGCCATGGTACTGTTCCATTTCAAATCCATGCACACATTTCGAAATGTCGTACGGCACTGTTTCGCCATTTCGGACGGATGTTGCACCATGCACCGTGGATGTTGCACCCTTTATATATCGATTATTCGGACGGCCATAACTTCTGGCTCGTTTAGAGTTACGGGATCCCTAACCTGTCAAAACGAAGGCCTCGATGTGTTCTATGGCTTTGATCGCTTTCAGCCATTAAAGGATAGATTAATGCCCAAAAAGGACAACCCGAATCTCAATCGGGTCACGTAAGTTTTTCACCCTTCGTTTTTTCGACACGTGGATTTTTACGGTAAAACGGGATTACCGTGGCTCGTCTTCGATTCACCATCGCTGGAGAGTGGTGCACCATGGTACTGTTCTGTTTCAAATCCATGCACGCATTTCTAAAAGTCGTACGGCACTGTTTTGCCATTTCGGACGGATGTTGCACCTTGCACCGTGGATGTTGCACCCTATTGATATCGATTACTCGGACGGCCATAACTTCTGGCCCGTTTAGAGTTACGGGATCCATAACCTGTCAAAACGAAGGTCTCGATGAGTTCTACGGCTTTGACAGCTTTCAACCGTCAACGGATAGATTAATGCCCAAAAAGGACAACCCAAATCTTAATCGGGTCGCGTAAGTTTTTCACCCTTCGTTTTTTCGACACGTGAATTTTTACGGTAAAACGGGATTACCGTGGCTCGTCTTCGATTCACCATCGCTGGAGAGTGGGGCACTATGGTACTGTTCCTTTTCAAATCCATGCACGTATTTCTAAATGTCGTATGGCACTGTTTCGCCATTTCGGACGGATGTTGCACCTTGCACCGTGGATGTTGCACCCTGTAGATATCGATTACTCGGACGGCCATAACTTCTGGCTCGTTTAGAGTTACGGGATCCATAACCTGTCAAAACGAAGGTCTCGATGAGTTCTACGGCTTTGACAGCTTTCAACCGTCAACGGATAGATTAATGCCCAAAAAGGACAACCCGAATCTCAATCGGGTCACGTAAGTTTTTCACCCTTCGTTTTTTCGACACGTGGATTTTTACGGTAAAACGGGATTACCGTGGCTCGTCTTTGATTCACCATCGCTGGAGAGTGGTGCACCATGGTACTATTCCGTTTCAAATCCATGCACGCATTTCTAAATGTCGTACGGCACTGTTTTGCCATTTCGGACGGATGTTGCACCTTGCACCGTGGATGTTGCACCCTTTATATATCGATTACTCGGACGGCCATAACTTCTGGCTCGTTTAGAGTTACGGGATCCCTAACCTGTCAAAACGAAGGCCTCGATGAGATCTACGGCTTTGACAGCTTTCAGCCGTCAACGGATAGATAAATGCCCAAAAAGGACAACCCGAATCTCAATCGGGTCACGTAAGTTTTTCACCCTTTGTTTTTTCGACACATGGATTTTTACGTTAAAACGGGATTACCGTGGCTCGTCTTCGATTCACCATCGCTGGAGAGTGGTGCACCATGGTACTGTTCCGTTTCAAATCCATGCACGCATTTCTAAATGCCGTACGACACTGTTTCGCCATTTCGGACGGATGTTGCACCTTGCACCGTGGATGTTGCACACTGTAGATATCGACTATTCGGACGGCCATAACTTCTGGCTCGTTTAGAGTTACGGGAGCCATAACCTGTCAAAACGAAGGCCTCGATGAGTTCTACGGCTTTGACAGCTTTCAGCCGTCAACGGATAGATTAATGCCCAAAAAGAACAACCTGAATCTCAATCGGGTCACGTAAGTTTTTCACCCTTCGTTTTTTCGATACGTAGATTTTTACGGTAAAACGGGATTACCGTGGCTCGTCTTCGATTCACCATCGCTGGAGAGTGGTGCACCATGGTACTGTTCCGTTTCAAATCCATGCACGCATTTCTAAAAGTCGTACGGCACTGTTTTGCCATTTCGGACGGATGTTGCACCTTGCACCGTGGATGTTGCACCCTGTATATATCGACTATTCGGACGGCCACAACTTCTGGGTCGTTTAGAGTTGCGGGAGCCATAACTTTCAAAACGAAGGCTCGATGAGATCTACGGCTATTACAACTTTCAGCCATCAAGGGATAGATTAATGCCCAGAAAGGACAACCCGAATCTCAATCGGGTCACGTAAGTTTTACACCCTTCGTTTTTTCGACACGTGGATTTTTACGGTAAAACGTGATTACCGTGGCTCGTCTTCGATTCACCATCGCTGGAGAGTGGTGCACCATGGTACTGTTCCGTTTCAAATCCATGCACGCATTTCTAAAAGTCGTACGGCACTGTTTCGCCATTTCGGACGGATGTTGCACCTTGCACCGTGTCTATTGCACCCTGTAGATATCGATTATTCGAACGGCCATAACTTCTGGCTCGTTTAGAGGTACGGGAGCTATAACCTGTCAAAACGAAGGCCTCGATGAGTTCTACGGCTTTGACAGCTTTCAGCCGTCAACGGATAGATTAATGCCCAAAAAGGACAACCTGAATCTCAATCGGGTCACGTAATTTTTTCACCCTTCATTTTTTTGACACGTGGATTTTTACGGTAAAACGGGATTACCGTGGATCGTCTTTGATTCACCATCGCTGGAGAGTGGTGCACCATGGTACTATTCCGTTTCAAATCCATGCACGCGTTTCTAAAAGTCGTACGGCACTGTTTCGCCATTTCGGACGGATGTTGCACCTTGCACCGTGTATGTTGCACCCTGTAGATATCGACTATTCGGACGGTCATAACTTCTGGCTCGTTTAGAGTTGTGGGAGCCATAACCTGCCAAAACGAAGGCCTCGATGAGATCTACGGCTTTGACATCTTTCAGTCTTCAACGGATAGATTAAAGCCCAAAAAGGACAACCCGAATCTTAATCTGATCACGTAAGTTTTTCACCCTTCGTTTTTTTGACACGTGGATTTTTACGGTAAAACGGGATTACCACTGCTCGTCTTCGATTCACCATCGCTGGAGAGTGGTGCACTATGGTACTGTTCCGTTCCAAATCCATGCACGCATTTCTAAAAGTCGTAAGGCACTGTTTCGCCATTTCGGACGGATGTTGCACATTGCACCGTGGATGTTGCACCCTGTAGATATCGATTACTCGGACGGCCATAACTTCTGGCTCGTTTAGAGTTACGGGATCCATAACCTGTCAAAACGAAGGCCCCGATGAGTTCTACGGCTTTGACAGCTTTCAGCCGTCAACGGATAGATTAATGCCCAAAAAGGACAACCCGAATCTCATTCGGGTCACGTAAGTTTTTCACCCTTCGTTTTTTCGACACGTGGATTTTTACGGTAAATCGGGATTACTGTGGCTCGTCTTCGATTCACCATCGCTGGAGTGTGGTGCACCATGTTATAACTTCTGACTCATTTAGGGTTGCGGGAGCCATAACCTATCAAAACGAAGGCCTCGATGAGATCTACAGCTTTGACAGCTTTCAGCCATCAACGGATAGATTAATGCCCAAAAAGGACAACCCGAATCTCAATCGGGTCACGTAAGTTTTTCACCCTTCATTTTTTCGACACGTGGATTTTTACGGTAAAACGGGATTACCGTGGCTCGCCATCAATTCACCATCGCTGGAGAGTGGTGCACCATGGTACTGTTCTGTTTCAAGTCCATGCACGCATTTCTAAAAGTCGTACGGCACTGTTTCGCCATTTTGGACGGATGTTGCACCTTGCACCGTGGATGTTGCACCCTGTAGATATCTATTATTCGGACAACCACAACTTCTGGCTCGTTTAGAGTTACGGGAGCCATAACCTCAAAACGAAGGCCTGATGAGTTCTACGGCTTTGACAGCTTTCAGCAGTCAACGGATAGATTAATGCCCAAAAAGGACAACCCGAATCTCAATCGGGTCACGTAAGTTTTTCACCCTTCGTTTTTTGGACACGTGGATTTTTAGGGTTAAACGGGATTACCGTGGCTCTTCTTCGATTCACCATCGCTGGAGAGTGGTGCACCATGGTACTGTTCTGTTTCAAATCCATGCACGCATTTCTAAAAGTCGTACGGCACTGTTTTGCCATTTCGGACGGATGTTGCACCTTGCACCGTGGATGTTGCACCCTATTGATATCGATTATTCGGACGGCCATAACTTCTGGCTCGTTTAGAGTTACGGGAGCCATAACCTGTCAAAACGAAGGCCGCGATAAGTTCCACGGCGTTGACAGCTTTCAGCCATAAACGGATAGATTAATGCCCAAAAAGGACAACCCGAATCTCAATCGGGTCACGTAAGTTTTTCACCCTTCGTTTTTTCGACACGTGGATTTTTACGGTAAAACGGGATTACCGTGGCTCATCTTTGATTCACCATCGCTGGAGAGTGGTGCACCATGGTACTGTTCCGTTTCAAATCCATGCACGCATTTCTAAATGTCGTACAACACTGTTTCGCCATTTCGGACGGATGTTGCACCTTGCACCGTGGATGTTGCACCCTTTATATATCGATTACTCGGACGGCCATAACTTCTGGCTCGTTTAGAGTTACGGGATCCCTAACCTGTCAAAACGAAGGCCTCGATAGGTTCTACGGCTTTGGCAGCTTTCAGCCGTCAAAGGATAGATTAATGCCCAAAAAGGACAACCCGAATCTCAATCGGGACACGTAAGTTTTTCACCCTTCATTTTTTCGACACGTGGATTTTTACGGTAAAACGGGATTACCGTGGCTCGCCATCAATTCACCATCGCTGGAGAGTGGTGCACCATGGTACTGTTCTGTTTCAAATCCATGCACGCATTTCTAAAAGACGTACGACACTGTTTCGCCATTTTGGACGGATGTTGCACCTTGCAACGTGGATGTTGCACCCTGTAGATATCGATTATTCGGACGACCATAACTTCTGGCTCGTTTAGAGTTACGGGAGCCATAACCTGTCAAAACGGAGGCCTGATGAGTTCTACAGCTTTGGCAGCTTTCAGCCGTCAACGGATAGATTAATGCCCAAAAAGGACAACCCGAATCTCAATCGGGTCACGTAAGTTTTTCACCCTTCGTTTTTTCGACACGTGGATTTTTACGGTAAAACGGGATTACCGTGGCTCGTCTTCGATTCACCATCGTTGGAGAGTGGTGCACCATGGTACTGTTCCGTTTCAAATCCATTCACGCATTTCTAAAAGTCGTACGGCACTGTTTTGCCATTTCGGACGGATGTTGCACCCTGTTGATATCGATTATTCGCACGGCCATAACTTCTGGCTCGTTTAGAGTTACGAGAGCCATTCCCTGTCAAAACGAAGGCCTCGATGAGTTCTACGGCTTTGACAACTTTCAACCGTCAACGGATAGATTAATGCCCAAAAAGGACAACCCGAATCTCAATCGGGTCACGTAAGTTTTTCACCCTTCGTTTTTTCGACACGTGGATTTTTACGGTAAAACGGGATTACCATGGCTCGTTTTTGATTCACCATCGCTGGAGAGTGGTGCACCATGGTACTGTTCCGTTTCAAATCCATGCACGCATTTCTAAATGTCGTACGGCACTGTTTCGCCATTTCGGACGGATGTTGCACCTTGCACCTTGGATGTTGCACCCTTTATATATCGATTACTCGGACGGCCATAACTTCTGGCTCGTTTAGAGTTACGGGATCCCTAACCTGTCAAAACGAAGGCCTCGATGAGTTCTACGGCTTTGACAGCTTTCAGCCGTCAAAGGATAGATTAATGCCCAAAAAGGACAACCCGAATCTCAATCGGGTCACGTAAGTTTTTCACCCTTCATTTTTTCGACACGTGGATTTTTACGGTAAAACGGGATTACCGTGGCTCGCCATCAATTCACCATCGCTGGAGAGTGGTGAACCATGGTACTGTTCTGTTTCAAATCCATGCACACATTTCTAAAAGTCCTACGGCACTGTTTTGCCATTTCGGACGGATGTTGCACCTTGCACCGTGGATGTTGCACCCTGTAGATATCGATTATTCGGACGACCATAACTTCTGGCTCGTTTAGGGTTACGGGAGCCTTAACCTGTCAAAACGAAGGCCTGATGAGTTCTACGGCTTTGACAGCTTTCAGCCATAAACGGATAGATTAATGCCCAAAAAGGACAACCCGATTCTCAATCGGGTCACGTAAGTTTTTCACCCTTCGTTTTTTCGACACGTGGATTTTTACGGTAAAACGGGATTACCGTGGCTCGTCTTCGATTCACCATCGCTGGAGAGTGGTGCACAATGGTACTATTCTGTTTCAAATCCATTCACGCATTTCAAAAAGTCGTACGACACTGTTTTGCCATTTCGGACGGATGTTGCACCTTGCACCGTGGATGTTGCACCCTGTTGATATCGATTATTCAGACGGCCATAACTTCTGGCTCGTTTAGAGTTACGGGAGCCATACCCTGTCAAAACGAAGGCCTTGATGAGTTCTACGGCTTTGACAGCTTTCAACCGTCAAGGGATTGATTAATGCCCAAAAAGGACAACCCGAATCTCAATCAGGTCACGTAAGTTTTTCACCCTTCGTTTTTTAGACACGTGGATTTTCATGGTAAAACGGGATTACCGTGGCTCGTCATCAATTCACCATCGCTGCAGAGTGGTGCACCATGGTACTTCTCCGTTTCAAATCCATGCACGCATTTCTAAAAGTCGTACGACAATGTTTCGCTATTTCGGACGGATGTTGCACCTTGCACTGTGGATGTTGCACCCAGTAGATATCGACTATTCGGACGGCCATAACTTCTGGCTCGTTTAGAGTTACGGGATCCCTAACCTGTCAAAACGAAGGCCTCGATGAGTTCTACAGCTTTGACAGCTTTCAGCCGTCAAAGGATAGATTAATGCCCAAAAAGGACAACCCGAATCTCAATCGGGTCACGTAAGTTTTTCACCCTTCATTTTTTCGACACGTGGATTTTTACGGTAAAACGGGATTACCATGGCTCGCCATCAATTCACCATCGCTGGAGGGTGGTGCACTATGGCACTGTTCTGTTTCAAATCCATGCATGCATTTCTAAAAGTCGTACGGCACTGTTTTGCCATTTCGGACGGATGTTGCACCTTGCACCGTGGATGTTGCACCCTGTAGATATCGATTATTCAGACGACCATAACTTCTGGCTCGTTTAGGGTTACGGGAGCCATAACCCGTCAAAACGAAGGCCTCGATGAGTTCTACGGCTTTGACAGCTTTCAACCGTCAACGGATAGATTACTGCCCAAAAAGGACAACCCGAATCTCAATCGGGTCACGTAAGTTTTTCACCCTTCGTTTTTTCGACATGTGGATTTTTACGGTAAAACGGGATTACCGTGGGTCGTCCTCGATTCACCATCGCTGGAGAGTGGTGCACCATGGTACTGTTCCGTTTCAAATCCATGCACGCATTTCTAAAAGTCGTACGGCACTGTTTCGCCATTTCGGACGGATGTTGCACCTTGCACCGTGGATATTGCACCCTATAGATATCGATTATTCGGACGGCCATAGCTTCTGGCTCGTTTAGAGTTACGAGAGCCATAACCTGTCAAAACGAATGCCTCGATGAGATCTACGGCTTTGACAGCATTCAGCCGTCAACGGATAGATTAATGCCCAAAAAGGACAACCCGAATCTCAATCGGGCCACGTAAGTTTTTCACCCTTCGTTTTTTCGACACGTAGATTTTTACGTTAAAATGGGATTACCGTGCCTCGTCTTCGATTCACCATCGCTGGAGAGTGGTGCACTATGGTACTGTTCCGTTTCAAATCTATGCACCCATTTCTAAATGTCGTACGACACTGTTTCGCCATTTCGGACGGATGTTGCACCTTGCACCGTGGATGTTGCACCCTGTAGATATCGACTATTCGGACGGCCATAACTTCTGGCTCGTTTAGAGTTACGGGAGCCATAACCTGTCAAAACGAAGGCCATGATGAGTTCTACGGCTTTGACAGCTTTCAGCCGTCAACGGATAGATTAATGCCCAAAAAGGACAACCCGAATCTCAATCGGGTCATGTAAGTTTTTCACCCTTCGTTTTTTCGACACGTGGATTATTACGGTAAAACGGGATTACCGTGGCTCGTCTTCGATTCACCATCACTGGAGAGTGGTGCACCATGGTAC
Source organism: Allium cepa (assembly GCA_030765085.1). Taxonomy (NCBI): domain Eukaryota; kingdom Viridiplantae; phylum Streptophyta; class Magnoliopsida; order Asparagales; family Amaryllidaceae; genus Allium; species Allium cepa. The sequence goes on along the minus strand of CM060941.1, from coordinate 39,102,160 downwards.
TGTTCCGTTTCAAATCCATGCACGCATTTCTAAAAGTCGTACGGCACTGTTTCGCCATTTCGGACGGATGTTGCACCTTGCACCGTGGATGTTGCAACCTGTAGATATCGACTGTTCGGACGGCCATAACTTCTGGCTCGTTTAGAGTTGGGGGAGCCATAACCTGTCAAAACAAAGGCCTCGATGAGATCTACGGCTATGACAGCTTTCAGCCGTCAACGGATAGATTAATGCCCAAAAAGGACAACCCGAATCTCAATCGGGTCACGTAAGTTTTTCACCCTTCATTTTTTCGACACGTGGATTTTTACGGTAAAACGGGATTACCGTGGCTCGTCTTCAAATCACCATCGCTGGAGAGTGGTGCACCATGGTACTGTTCCGTTTCAAATCCATGCACGCATTTCTAAAAGTCGTACGGCACTGTTTCGCCATTTCGGACGGATGTTGCACCTTGCACCGTGGATGTTGCACCCTGTAGATATCGACTATTCGGACGGTCATAACTTCTGGCTCATTTAGAGTTGTGGGAGCCATAACCTGTCAAAACGAAGGCCTCGATGAGATCTACGGCTTTGATAGCTTTCAGTCGTCAACGGATAGATTAATGCCCAAAAAGGACAACCAAAATCTTAATCGGGTCACGTAAGTTTTTCACCCTTCGTTTTTTCGACACGTGGATTTTTACGGTAAAATGGGATTACCGTGGCTCGTCTTCGATTCACCATCGCTGGAGAGTGGTGCACTATGGTACTGTTCCGTTTCAAATCCATGCACGCATTTCTAAATGTCGTATGGCACTGTTTCGCCATTTCGGACGGATGTTGCACCTTGCACCGTGGATGTTGCACCCTGTAGATATCGATTACTCGGACGGCCATAACTTCTGGCTTGTTTAGAGTTACGGGATCCATAAACTGTCAAAACGAAGGTCTCGATGATTTCTACGGCTTTGACTGGTTTCAGCCGTCAACGGATAGATTAATGCCCAAAAAGGACAACCCGAATCTCAATCGGGTCACGTAAGTTTTTCACCCTTCGTTTTTTCGACACGTAGATTTTTACGTTAAAACGGGATTACCGTGGCTCGTCTTCGATTCACCATCGCTGGAGAGTGGTGCACCATGGTACTGTTCCATTTCAAATCCATGCACGCATTTCTAAATGTCGTACGACACTGTTTCGCCATTTCGGACGGATGTTGCACCTTGCACCGTGGATGTTGCACCCAGTAGATATCGACTATTCGGACGGCCATAACTTCTGGCTCGTTTAGAGTTACGGGAGCCATAACCTGTCAAAACGAAGGCCTCGATGAGTTCTACGGCGTTGACGGCTTTCAGCCGTCAATGGATAGATTAATGCCCAAAAAGGACAACCCGAATCTCAATCGGGTCACGTAAGTTTTTCACCCTTTGTTTTTTCGACATGTGGATTTTTACGGTAAAACGGGATTACCGTGGCTCGTCTTCGATTCACCATCACTGGAGAGTGGTGCATCATGGTACTGTTCCGTTTCAAATCCATGCTCGCATTTCTAAAAGTCGTACGGCACTGTTTCGCCATTTCGGACGGATGTTGCACCTTGCACCGAGGATGTTGCACCCTGTAGATATCGACTATTCGGACGGCCATAACTTCTGGCTCGTTTAGAGTTGGGGGAGCCATAACCTGTCAAAACGAAGGCCTCGATGAGATCTACGGCTATGATAGCTTTCAGCCGTCAAGGGATAGATTAATGCCCAAAAAGGACAACCCGAATCTCAATCGGGTCACGTAAGTTTTTCACCCTTCGTTTTTTCGACACGTGGATTTTTAAGGTAAAACGGGATTACCGTGGCTCGTCTTCGATTCACCATCGCTGGAGAGTGGTGCACCATGGTACTGTTCCGTTTCAAATCCATGCACGCATTTCTAAAAGTCGTACGGCACTGTTTCGCCATTTCGGACGGATGTTGCACCTTGCACCGTGGATGTTGCACCCTGTAGATATCGACTATTCGGACGGCCATAACTTCTGGCTCGTTTAGTGTTACGGGAGCCATAATCTGTCAAAACGAAGGCCTCGATGAGTTCTACGGCTTTGACAGCTTTCAGCCGTCAACGGTTAGATTAATGCCCAAAAAGGACAACCCGAATCTCAATCGGGTCACGTAAGTTTTTCACCCTTCGTTTTTTCGACACGTGGATTTTTACGGTAAAACGGGATTACCGTGGCTCGTCTTCGATTCACCATCACTGGAGAGTGGTGCACCATGGTACTGTTCCGTTTCAAATGCATGCACGCATTTCTAAAAGTCGTACGGCACTGTTTCGCCATTTCGGACGGATGTTGCACCTTGCACCGTGGATGTTGCAACCTGTAGATATCGATTATTCAGACGGCCATAACTTCTGGCTCGTTTAGAGTTGGGGGAGCCATAACCTGTCAAAACGAAGGCCTCGATGAGATCTACGTCTATGACAGCTTTCAGCCGTCAACGGATAGATTAATGCCCAAAAAGGACAACCCGAATCTCAATCGGGTCACGTAAGTTTTCACCCTTCGTTTTTTCGACACGTGGATTTTTACGGTAAAACGGGATTACCGTGGCTCGTCTTCGATTCACCATCACTGGACAGTGGTGCACCATGGTACTGTTCCGTTTCAAATGCATGCACGCATTTCTAAAAGTCGTACGGCACTGTTTCGCCATTTCGGACGGATGTTGCACCTTGCACCGTGGATGTTGCAACCTGTAGATATCGATTATTCGGACGGCCATAACTTCTGGCTCGTTTAGAGTTGGGGGAGCCATAACCGGTCAAAACGAAGGCCTCGATGAGATCTACGTCTATGACAGCATTCAGCCGTCAACGGATAGATTAATGCCCAAAAAGGACAGCCCGAATCTCAATCGGGTCACGTAAGTTTTCACCCTTCGTTTTTTCGACACGTGGATTTTTACTGTAAAACGGGATTACCGTGGCTCGTCTTCAATTCACCATCACTGGAGAGTGGTGCACCATGGTACTGTTCCGTTTTAAATCCATGCACGCATTTCTAAAAGTCGTACGGCACTGTTTCGCCATTTCGGACGGACGTTGCACCTTGCACCGTGGTGTTGCAACCTTTAGATATCGACTATTCGGACGACCATAACTTCTGGCTCGTTTAGAGTTGGGGGAGCCATAACCTGTCAAAACAAAGGCCTCGATGAGATCTACGGCTATGACAGCTTTCTGCTGTCAACGGATAGATTAATGCCCAAAAAGGACAACCCGAATCTCAATCGGGTCACGTAAGTTTTTCACCCTTCGTTTTTTCGACACGTGGATTTTTACGGTAAAACGGGATTACCGCGGCTCGTCTTCGATTCACCATCACTGGAGAGTGGTGCACCATGGTACTGTTCCGTTTCAAATCCATGCACGCATTTCTAAAAGTCGTACGGCACTGTTTCGCCATTTCGGACGGATGTTGCACCTTGCACCGTGGATGTTGCACCCTGTAGATATCGACTATTCGGACGGTCATAACTTATGGCTCATTTAGAGTTGTGGGAGCCATAACCTGTCAAAACGAAAGCCTCGATGAGATCTACGGCTTTGACAGCTTTTAGTCGTCAACGGATAGATTAATGCCCAAAAAGGACAACCTAAATCTTAATCGGGTCACGTAAGTTTTTCACCCTTCGTTTTTTCGACACGTGAATTTTTACGGTAAAACGGGATTACCGTGGCTCTTCTTCGATTCACCATCGCTGGAGAGTGGGGCACTATGGTACTGTTCCGTTTCAAATCCATGCATGCATTTCTAAATGTCGTATGGCACTGTTTCGCCATTTCGGACGGATGTTGCACCTTGCACCATGGATGTTGCACCCTGTAGATATCGATTACTCGGACGGCCATAACTTCTGGCTCGTTTAGAGTTACGGGATCCATAACCTGTCAAAACGAAGGTCTCGATGAGTTCTACGGCTTTGAGTGGTTTCAGCCGTCAACGGATAGATTAATGCCCAAAAAGGACAACCCGAATCTCAATCGGGTCACGTAAGTTTTTCACCCTTCGTTTTTTCGACACGTAGATTTTTACGTTAAAACGGGATTACCGTGGCTCGTCTTCGATTCACCATCGCTGGAGAGTGGTGCACCATGGTACTGTTCCGTTTCAAATCCATGCACGCATTTCTAAATGTCGTACGACACTGTTTCTCCATTTCAGACGGATGTTGCACCTTGCACCGTGGATGTTGCACCCTGTAGATATCGACTATTCGGACGGCCATAACTTCTGGCTCGTTTAGAGTTACGGGAGCCATAACCTGTCAAAACGAAGGCCTCGATGATTTCTACGGCTTTGACGGCTTTCAGCCGTCAACGGATAGATTAATGCCCAAAAAGGACAACCCGAATCTCAATCGGGTCACGTAAGTTTTCACCCTTCGTTTTTTCGACACGTGGATTTTTACGGTAAAACGGGATTACCGTGGCTCGTCTTCGATTCACCATCGCTGGAGAGTGGTGCACCATGGTACTGTTCCGTTTCAAATCCATGCACGCATTTCTAAAAGTCGTACGGCACTGTTTCGCCATTTCGGACGGATGTTGCACCTTGCACCGTGGTGTTGCAACCTGTAGATATCGACCATTCGGACGGCCATAACTTCTGGCTCGTTTAGAGTTGGGGGAGCCATAACCTGTCAAAACGAAGGCCTCGATGAGATCTACGGCTATGACAGATTTCAGCCGTCAAGGGATAGATTAATGCCCAAAAAGGACAACCCGAATCTCAATCGGGTCACGTAAGTTTTTCACCCTTCGTTTTTTCGACACGTGGATTTTTAAGGTAAAACGGGATTACCGTGGCTCGTCTTCGATTCACCATCGCTGGAGAGTGGTGCACCATGGTACTGTTCCGTTTCAAATCCATGCACGTATTTCTAAAAGTCGTACGACACTGTTTCGCCATTTCGGACGAATGTTGCACCTTGCACCGTGGATGTTGCACCCTGTAGACATCGACTATTCGGACGGCCATAACTTCTGGCTCGTTTAGAGTTATGGGAGCCATAACCTGTCAAAACGAAGGCCTCGATGAGATCTACGGCTTTGACAGCTTTCAGCCGTCAACGGATAGATAATGCCCAAAAAGGACAACCCCAATCTCAATCGGGTCACGTAAGTTTTTCACCCTTCGTTTTTTCGACACGTGGATTTTTACGGTAAAACGGGATTACCGTGGGTCGTCCTCGATTCACCATCGCTGGAGTGTGGTGCACCATGATACTGTTCCGTTTCAAATCCATGCACGCATTTCTAAAAGACGTACGGCACTGTTTCGCCATTTCGGACGGATGTTGCACCTTGCACCGTGGATGTTGCACCCTATAGATATCGATTATTCGGACGGCCATAACTTCTAGCTCGTTTAGAGCTACGGGAGCCATAACCTGTCAAAACGAAGGTCTCGATGAGATCTACGGCTTTGACAACATTCAGCCGTCAACGGATAGATTAATGCCCAAAAAGGACAACCCGAATCTCAATCGGGTCACGTAAGTTTTTCACCCTTCGTTTTTTCGACACGTAGATTTTTACGTTAAATGGGATTACCGTGGCTCGTCTTCGATTCACCATCGCTGGAGAGTGGTGCACCATGGTACTGTTCCGTTTCAAATCCATGCACGCATTTCTAAATGTCGTACGACACTGTTTCGCCATTTCGGACGGATGTTGCACCTTGCACCGTGGATGTTGCACCCTGTAGATATCGACTATTCGGACGACCATAACTTCTGGCTCGTTTAGAGTTACGGGAGCCATAACCTGTCACAACGAAGGCCTCGATGAGTTCTACGGCTTTGGTGGCTTTCGGCCGTCAACGGATAGATTAATGCCCAAAAAGGACAACCCGAATCTCAATCAGGTCACGTAAGTTTTTCACCCTTCGTTCTTTCGACACGTGGATTTTTACGGTAAAACGGGATTACCGTGGCTCGTCTTCGATTCACCATCACTGGAGAGTGGTGCACCATGGTACTGTTCCGTTTCAAATCCATACAGGCATTTCTAAAAGTCGTACGGCACTGTTTCGCCATTTCGGACGGATGTTGCACCTTGCACTGTGCATGTTGCACCCTGTAGATATGGACTATTCGGACGTCCATAACTTCTGGCTCGTTTAGAGTTGGGGGAGCCATAACCTGTCAACACGAAGGCCTCGATGAGATCTACGGCTATGACAGCTTTCAGCCGTCAATGGATAGATTAATGCCCAAAAAGGACAACCCGAATCTCAATCGGGTCACGTAAGTTTTTTACCCTTCGTTTTTTCGACACGTGGATTTTTACGGTAAAACGGGATTACCGTGGCTCGTCTTCGATTCACCATCGCTGGAGAGTGGTGCACCATGGTACTGTTCCGTTTCAAATCCATGCACGCATTTCTAAAAGTCGTACGGCACTGTTTCGCCATTTCGGACGGATGTTGCACCTTGCACCGTGGATGTTGCACCCTGTAGATATCGACTATTCGGACGGTCATAACTTCTGGCTCGTTTAGAGTTATGGGAGACATAACCTGTCAAAACGAAGGCCTTGATGAGATCTACGGCTTTGACAGCTTTCAGCCGTCAACGGATAGATTAACGCCCAAAAAGGACAACCTGAATCTCAATCGGGTAACGTAAGTTTTTCACCCTTCGTTTTTTCGACACGTGGATTTTTACGGTAAAACGGGATTACCGTTGCTCGTCTTCGATTCACCATCACTGGAGAGTGGTGCACCATGGTACTGTTCCGTTTCAAATCCATGCACGCATTTCTAAAAGTCGTACGGCACTGTTTCGCCATTTCGGACGGATGTTGCACCTTGCACCATGGATGTTGCACCCTGTAGATATCGACTATTCGGACGGCCATAACTTCTGGCTCGTTTAGAGTTGGGGGAGCCATAACCTGTCAAAACGAAGGCCTCGATAAGATCTGCGGCTCAGCTTTCAGCCGTCAAGGGATAGACTAATGCCCAAAAAGGACAACCCGAATCTCAATCGGGTCACGTAAGTTTTTCACCCTTCGTTTTTTCGACACGTGGATTTTTAAGGTAAAACGGGATTACCGTGGCTCGTCTTCGATTCACCATCGCTGGAGAGTGGTGCACCATGGTACTGTTCCGTTTCAAATCCACGCACGCATTTCTAAAAGTCGTACGGCACTGTTTCGCCATTTCGGACGGATGTTGCACCTTGCACCGTGGATGTTGCACCCTGTAGATATCGACTATTCGGACGGTCATAACTTCTGGCTCGTTTAGAGTTGTGGGAGCCATAGCCTTTCAAAACGAAGGCCTCGATGAGATCTACGGCTTTGATAGCTTTCAGTCGTCAACGGATAGATTAATGCCCAAAAAGGACAACCCCAATCTTAATCGGGTCACGTAAGTTTTTCAGTCTTCGTTTTTTCGACACGTGGATTTTTACGGTAAAACGGGATTACCGTGGCTTGTCTTCGATTCACCATCGCTGGAGAGTGGTGCACTATGGTACTGTTCCATTTCAAATCCATGCACGCATTTCTAAATGTCGTATGGCACTGTTTCGCCATTTCGGAAGGATGTTGCACCTTGCACCGTGGATGTTGCACCCTGTACATATCGATTACTCGGACGGCTATAACTTCTGGCTCGTTTAGAGTTACGGGATCCATAACCTGTCAAAACGAAGGCCTCGATGAGTTCTACGGCTTTGACAGCTTTCAGCCGTCAACGGATAGATTAATGCCCAAAATGGACAACCCGAATCTCAATCGGGTCACGTAAGTTTTTCACCCTTTGTTTTTTCGACACGTGGATTTTTACGGTAAAACGGGATTACCGTGGCTCGTCTTCGATTCACCATCGCTGGAGAGTGGTGCACTATGGTACTGTTCCGTTTCAAATCCATGCGCGCATTTCTAAATGTTGTATGGCAATGTTTTGCCATTTCGGACGGATGTTGCACCTTGCACCGTGGATGTTGCACCCTGTAGATATCGATTACTTGGACGGCCATAACTTCTGGCTCATTTAGAGTTACGGGATCCATAACCTGTCAAAACGAAGGCCTCGATGAGTTCTACGGCTTTGACAGCTTTCAGCCGTCAACGGATAGATTAATGCCCAAAAAGGACAACCCGAATCTCAATCGGATCACGTAAGTTTTTCACCCTTCGTTTTTTCGACACGTGGATTTTTACGGTAAATCGGGATTACCGTGGCCCGTCTTCGATTCACCATCGCTGGAGAGTGGTGCACCATGGTACTTTTCCGTTTCAAATCCATGCACGCATTTCTAAATGTCGTACGACACTGTTTCGCCATTTCGGACGGATATTGCACCTTGCAACGTGGATGTTGCGCCCTGTAGATATCGACTATTCGGACGGCCATAACTTCTGGCTCGTTTAGAGTTACGGGAGCCATAACCTGTCAAAACGAAAGCCTCGATGAGTTCTACGGCTTTGACAGCTTTCAGCCGTCAACGGATAGATTAATGCCCAAAAAGGACAACCCGAATCTCAATCGGGTCACGTAAGTTTTTCACCCTTCGTTTTTTCGACACGTGGATTTTTACGGTAAAACGGGATTACCGTGGCTCGTCTTCGATTCACCATCACTGGAAAGTGGTGCACCATGGTACTGTTCCGTTTCAAATCCATGCACGTACTTCTAAAAGTCGTACGGCACTGTTTCGCCATTTCGGACGGATGTTGCACCTTGCACTGTGGATGTTGCACCATGTAGATATCGACTATTCGGACGGCCATAACTTCTGGCTCGTTTAGAGTTGGGGGAGCCATAACCTGTCAAAACGAAGGCCGCGATGATTTCTACGGCTTTGACAGCTTTCAGCCGTCAACGGATAGATTACTGCCCAAAAAGGACAACCCGAATCTCAATCGGGTCACGTAAGTTTTTCACCCTTCGTTTTTTCGACACGTGGATTTTTACGGTAAAACGGGATTACCGTGGGTCGTTCTCGATTCACCATCGCTGGAGAGTGGTGCACCATGGTACTGTTCCGTTTCAAATCCATGCACGTATTTCTAAAAGTCGTACGGCACTGTTTCGCCATTTCGGACGGATGTTACACCTTGCACCGTGGATGTTGCACCCTATACATATCGATTATTCGGACGACCATAACTTCTGGCTCATTTAGAGTTACGGGAGCCATAACCTGTCAAAACGAAGGCCTCGATGAGATCTACGGCTTTGATAGCATTCAGCCGTCAACGGATAGATCAATGCCCAAAAAGGACAACCAGAATCTCAATCGGGTCACGTAAGTTTTTCACCCTTCGTTTTTTCGACACGTAGATTTTTACGTTAAAACGGGATTACCGTGGCTCGTCTTCGATTCACCATCGCTGGAGAGTGGTGCACCATGGTACTGTTCCGTTTCAAATCCATGCACGCATTTCTAAATGTCGTACGACACTGTTTCGCCATTTCGGACGGATGTTGCACCTTGCACCGTGGATGTTGCACCCTGTAGATATCGACTATTCGGACGGCCATAACTTCTGGCTCGTTTAGAGTTACGGGAGCCATAACCTGTCAAAACGAAGGCCTCGATGAGTTCTATGGCTTTGACAGCTTTCAGCCGTCAACGGATAGATTAATGCCCAAAAAGGACAACCCGAATCTCAATCGGGTCACGTAAGTTTTTCACCCTTCGTTTTTTCGACACGTGGATTTTTACGGTAAACCGAGATTACCGTGGCTCGCCTTCGATTCACCATCACTGGATAGTGGTGCACCATGGTACTGTTCCGTTTCAAATCCATGCACACATTTCTAAATATCATACGGCACTGTTTCGCCATTTCGGACGGATGTTGCACCTTGCACCGTGGATGTTGCACCCTGTAGATATCGACTATTCGGACGGTCATAACTTCTGGCTCGTTTAGAGTTGGGGGATCCATAACCTGTCAAAACGAAGGCCTCGATGAGATCTACGTCTATGACAGCTTTCAGCCGTCAATGGATAGATTAATGCCCAAAAAGGACAACCCGAATCTCAATCGGGTCACGTAAGTTTTTCACCCTTCGTTTTTTCGACACGTGGATTTTTACGGTAAAACGAGATTGCCGTGGCTCGTCTTCGATTCACCATCGCTGGAAAGTGGTGCACCATGGTACTGTTCCGTTTCAAATCCATGCACGCATTTGTAAATGTCGTACGACACTGTTTCGCTATTTCGGACGGATGTTGCACCTTGCACCGTGGATGTTGCACCCTGTAGATATGGACTATTCGGACGGCCATAACTTCTGGCTCGTTTAGAGTTGGGGGATCCATAACCTGTCAAAACGAAGGCCTCGATGAGATCTACGGCTATGACAGCTTTCAGCCATCAATGGATAGATTAATGCCCAAAAAGGACAACCCGAATCTCAATCGGGTCACATAAGTTTTTCACCCTTCGTTTTTTCGACACGTGGATTTTTACGGTAAAACGGGATTACCGTGGCTCGTCTTCCATTCACCATCGCTGGAGAGTGGTGCACCATGGTACTGTTCCGTTTCAAATCCATGCACGCATTTCTAAAAGTCTTACGGCACTGTTTCGCCATTTCGGACGGATGTTGCACCTTGCACCGTGGATGTTGCACCCTGTAGATATCGACTATTCGGACGGTCATAACTTCTGGCTCATTTAGTGATATGGGAGCCATAACCTGTCAAAACGAAGGACTCGATGAGATCTACGGCTTTGACAGCTTTCAGTCGTCAACGGATAGATTAATGCCCAAAAAGGACAACCCCAATCTTAATCGGGTCACGTAAGTTTTTCACCCTTCGTTTTTTCGACACGTGGATTTTTAAGGTAAAACGGGATTACCGTGGCTTGTCTTCGATTCACCATTGCTGGAGAGTGGTGCACTATGGTACTGTTCCGTTTCAAATCCATACACGCATTTCTAAATGTCGTATGGCACTGTTTCGCCATTTCGGACGGATGTTGCACCTTGCACCGTGGATGTTGCACCCTGTAGATATCGATTACTCGGACGGCCATAACTTCTGGCTCGTTTAGAGTTACGGCATCCATAACCTGTCAAAACGAAGGCCTCGATGAGTTCTACGGCTTTGACAGCTTTCAGCCGTCAATGAATAGATTAATGCCCAAAAAGGACAAATCGAATCTCAATCGGGTCGCGTAAGATTTTCACCCTTCGTTTTTTCGACACGTGGATTTTTACGTTAAAACGGGATTACCGTGGCTCGTCTTCGATTCACCATCGCTGGAGAGTGGTGCACTATGGTACTGTTCCTTTTCAAATCCATGCATGCATTTCTAAATGTCGTATGGCACTGTTTCGCCATTTCGGATGGATGTTGCACCTTGCACCGTGGATGTTGCACCTTGCACCGCGGATGTTGCACCCTGTAGATATCGACTATTCGGACGGCCATAACTTCTGGCTCGTTTAGAGTTACGGGAGCCACAACCTGTCAAAACGAAGGCCTCGATGAGTTCTACGGCTTTGATAGCTTTCAGCCGTCAACGGATAGATTAATGCCCAAAAAGGACAACCCGAATCTCAATCGGGTCACGTAAGTTTTTCACCCTTCGTTTTTTGGACACATGGATTTTTACGGTAAATCGGGATTACCGTGGCTCGTCTTCGATTCACCATCGCTGGAGAGTGGTGCACCATGGTACTGTTCCGTTTCAAATCCATGCACGCATTTCTAAAAGTCGTACGGCACTGTTTCGCCATTTCGGACGGATGTTGCACCTTGCACCGTGGATGTTGCACCCTATAGATATGGACTATTCGGACGGCCATAACTTCTGGCTCGTTTAGAGTTGGGGGAGCCATAACCTGTCAAAACGAAGGCCTCGATGAGTTCTACGGCTATGACAGCTTTCAGCCGTCAAGGGATAGATTAATGCCCAAAAAGGACAACCCGAATCTCAATCGGGTCACGTAAGTTTTTCACCCTTCGTTTTTTCGCCACGTGGATTTTTACGGTAAAACGGGATTACCGTGGCTCGTCTTCGATTCACCATCGCTAGAGAGTGGTGCACCATGGTACTGTTCCGTTTCAAATCCATGCACGCATTTCTAAAAGTCGTACGGCACTGTTTCGCCATTTCGGACGGATGTTGCACCTTGCACCGTGGATGTTGCACCCTGTAGATATCGACCATTCGGACGGTCATAACTTCTGGCTCGTTTAGAGTTGTGGGAGCCATAACCTGTCAAAATGAAGGGTTTGATGAGATCTACGGCTTTGACAGCTTTAAGCCGTCAACGGATAGATTAATGCCCAAAAAGGACAACCTGAATCTCAATCGGGTAACGTAAGTTTTTCACCCTTCGTTTTTTCGACACGTGGATTTTTACGATAAAACGGGATTACCGTTGCTCGTCTTCGATTCACCATCACTGGAGAGTGGTGCACCATGGTACTGTTCCATTTCAAATTCATGCACGCATTTCTAAAAGTCGTACGGCAATGTTTGGCCATTTCGGACGGATGTTGCACCTTGCACCGTGGATGTTGCACCCTGTAGATATCGACTATTTGGACGGCCATAACTTCTGTCTCGTTTAGAGATGGGGGAGCCATAACCTGTCAAAACGAAGGCCTCGATGAGATCTACGGCTATGACAGCTTTCAGCCGTGAAGGGATAGATTAATGCCAAAAAACGACAACCCGAATCTCAATCGGGTCACGTAAGTTTTTCACCCTTCGTTTTTTCGACACGTGGATTTTTAAGGTAAAACGGGATTACCGTGGCTCGTCTTCGATTCACCATCGCTGGAGAGTGATGCACCATGGTACTGTTCCGTTTCAAATCCATGCACGCATTTCTAAAAGTTTTACGGCACTGTTTCGCCATTTCGGACGGATGTTGCACCTTGCACCGTGGATGTTGCACCCTGTAGATATCGACTATTCGGACGGTCATAACTTCTGGCTCGTTTAGAGTTGTGGGAGCCATAACCTATCAAAACGAAGGCCTCGATGAGATCTACGGCTTTGATAGCTTTCAGTCGTCAACGGATAGATTAATGCCCAAAAAGGACAACCCCAATCTTAATCGGGTCACGTAAGTTTTTCAGTCTTCGTTTTTTCGACATGTGGATTTTTACGGTAAAACGGGATTACCGTGGCTCGTCTTCGATTCACCATCGCTGGAGAGTGGTGCACTATGGTACTGTTCCGTTTCAAATCCATGCATGCTGTTATCCCGCTTTTTGGACAAAAGCCGTGATACCATTAGGTTGGTCAAAGACTGGAGACAGTTCGCCTCAGAGATTGATCGTACTTCAGTCCGCTATGGATATCGATGAATTCTGTCCGAGTCCGGGTTGGGCCACAATTGATAGGGCGTAACAACAAAGACCATAGAAGCCACCGATTCAAATTTCAAGTCAATCCGAGGTCATATGCTCAAGATACGATGGATCCAAGTTAAGAAGGTGCACATTGTTCGGTCCGAACCCATCATGATTCGAACCCATCATGATTCGAACCCATCATATTCGAACCCATCGCGTTCGAACCCATCGTGTTCGAAACCATCCGTTTCGAACCCATCAGCCAGCGCCTTCCTTCGAATCCATCAAGCCAATTGGTACTTCGAATCCATCCATCAAACTTTGTACCCATCACCGCCTAAATACGCTTCGAATCGATGACAGCTTCGAATCGATGACAGCTTCGAATCCATCACAAGCTTCGGGTCCATCACAGCTTCGAATCCATGCTGTCCTCGAACCCTACACGTTAAAAACAACTTCGAATCGATCCGGAGCCATCGATTCGAAGCGACACCGCCCCCTCATACAACAGGTTCGATTCGAACCTATGGGTTCGAACCATATGGATTCGAAACATATGGATTCGAACCTAAGGGTTCGAACCATATGGATTCGAAACATATGGATTCGAATGACCCATAGGATCGATTCGAACTAACCAGCGTACCGAGATGCCTCATCTCGAATCGATCATAACTCCCAATCTACTGATCCAAATCCCATGAAATTTTTACAGAAGTTTGTCTACATGACGAAGAATGTCCATGCCAAGTTTCATCGCAATTGGACGATTTTTTGATCGATTCGAAGTTCACTTCGAATCGATCCCAAACTGGGCACGCACTTCAAGAACTCGGGCCTGTGGGTCCCCCGTCACGTGCCAAGCAGTCTCTCCATAATTTAGGCGGGATTTTGGCCTTCCACACCTATAAATAGAGCCCCCTGGTCATTCAGAAGGGGGGTCGGCGAATTTGGGGAAGAAGAACAAGTCTAAACGCTGTCAGAATCACTCCATGCTGTCTCAATTGCTGTCAATTTGGAATTTAAGTCCATTTCCTGCTGTAATTTGCTGAAAAGCACTTGTAACCTTCAAGTATTAAGAAATAAAGTGAAAAAACTTCATAGTGGACGTAGGCGCATAGCCGAACCACTCTAAATCCTTGTCTTCTGCGCAATTTATTTTTCTGTGACTTGGAGTTTTTGTTAGATAGTCCCTATTTCCAATTCAAGTTCTTTATTTACTATCTCTTCAAAAACTTCCGAAGGGTGTTTGCCCATTTTTGGTGCAAACATTTTGGTGCTTTCACTGAGAAAAAGAACCAGTTCTTTCTCCCGCTCCGTGGATCTATCTTCGATACCGGATTACACAAATCTAAGAGGGAGATCCAGACTTCAAATTCAGATTCCATCCATTCTTTTCAGGTTTGCTCAAAATCTAGGATAGGAATCCAACCTTCAGGATGGTTAGTACGAGAACCACTTCCAACGTTGGTAACCAAGAAGGTCAGGATAGGCAGAATCCCGCACAGCTACAGTCAGCCAATCAGGATGCCGTTGGGCAAGCGGATCAGTCGGGTCCGGTTACAAGACAGGAGTTCCAAACATTACTGCAGGAATTAACTAAAAGCCGACAGCAGCTAACTGAGCAGCTACGTGTCAATGCTGAATTGGCTAACCAACTAAACCACCAAGGGCAAAGGAGATCAAAAAGGGACCACGCTCCGCATTCTTCCACGGAAAGCTCTGCCTCATCCGACTATGACGGCAGATCTACGCGCCCCAGGCTAGACGGAAGTCATGCGCATGCTTCTGGCCTCCGGCAGACATTGACTGTTGGGCAAATAAGAGTTGGCCCCTCTGCCAGTTTTCATACGGGACCCTCCTCTCGAGGAGGCACTATTCCACAGCACACCGCAGATAACCAAGCCACCGCAGTTGGCACAGGAGTTGACACCCGAAATCACTCCAGTCCAAACTACCACCCACAGGAACGTGTCACAGGACCGAATATCCCAGAAGATGTCGAGCCAAGGAGGCGAGATTCGGATCGTCGACAGCGCCCGATCCCACCTCGCACTGTGGAGTCCGACCACACTTTGGCTCGACACCCTTCAAATACAGCAACACCTGATCTCTCAGCTATGGTCCGCCAAATGGTTCGCGAAAGTCAAGGTTTGACAAATGACGATTGGGGGATCTCTCGAAGTCACACCCCGTTCACCGATGACATATTATATGCTGAGCCTCCCCGGCGATTCAGAATGCCGGCTTTGCCCATGTATGAAGGAAACTCCGACCCTAGCCAGCATATTCTAAAGTATGAGTGGTCAATGACTGCTGCAAGAGCTGATGATGCAGTAAAGTGCCGTAGTTTTCCTATTTCCTTGGGGGGGATTGCGACAATGTGGTTTACACGATTACCACCACGGTCTATCTCCTCGTTTGACCAGTTGGCAACCAAGTTTATCGAACAATTCCGTATGCACATCGCCAGGCCTAAAGACGTAAACACTTTATCTAGTGTCACTCAAGTTCCTGGGGAAACACTCAGGCGATACCTGGAAAGATTCAACGCCGCCTGCGCAGAAATCACTAACCCCAATGATAATTCAATCTTGATGGCTCTTACTAAAGGGATTGACCCCGACTCTGATTTTGGAAACTGGCTAGCTGGAATACCTCCCGCGTCGTTGGATCGTTTCTATTCCAAAGCCGCCCAATTCCTAAGGCGTGAGGATGCGAAACAATCTAGGAAGCAGGACGATGCAAGGCCCAACAAGGAGGGGGTTCAAAGCGATATGGCGGTTAAACAGTCAGGAGAGGGCTCAGGAAGGGTGCAGTTGAATATTCAGAACAAGCAAACCCAGCCAAGGAATGGCGATAATAGGAATAAGAAGCAGGATCAGAACCGTGGCCCCCGACGTAGGGCGCAAATGTTTGAAAACTATACACCACTGAATACGACATTGGAAAACGTATATCTACAAACCTGTAATGCAATGCAATATAAGAAGCCGACTCCGAAATTATCATCGGAGAAACAGATTCAAACGGGGAAGTTTTGTAGATTTCACGAAAGCTATGGACACAACACCAATGACTGCAGGCATCTGCAAGACCTTATTGAAAAACTAATCAGAGAGAGGAAGTTGGATCAATTTGTGCGAGCACCACAAACCGGTGGTGTGGGCCCGTCAAACCAAAATCGTGCGCAGAACCAAGAAAAACAGGAAGAGCCCGCCCGTACAAGCGGAAGGTTGGTCATAAATACAGTCAGTGGTGGCCCTCATCCAGCAGATCGAAGTTGGAGGGAAATGGAATCATACGCCAATTCGATCAGGCACGTAAGTTTTGAAAGCTGTAGTACACTTGATGAAGGGGCTCCGGCTAAACAACAGAAGACGATGACGGATGATATCATCTTTAGAAACCGAGATGCTGACAAAGTCGAAGCCCCGACCATAGACCCACTGGTCATATCCGCACAGGTTGGTCCTGCTTGGATGAAGAGGATCCTGGTAGACAGTGGAAGCTCAGTAAACATCTTGTTTAAAGGGGCATATGATCAGATGAAGATGGAAGCTAAAGATCTAAAGCCTTGTCAATGTAGGATCCACGGCTTCGATGGAAGTGCTAATATACCCACCGGGATGGTGGAATTGCCAGTAGAATTGGGAAACGGAGAACGCCGTAGAGTCCGAATGTTACAGTTTGTTGTCCTGGATATCCATTCACCCTATAATGCCTTTTTGGGCCGACCAGCCCTTGCAGAATTTAGGGCAGCAATTGCCCCGTGGTGTTTGACTCTAAAGTTCCCTACAGACCACGGGATTGGGGTCATTCAAGGGGACCAGGCTGCCGGGAGAGCCTGTTATGTTGCTGAACTACGAGAAGCGCAAAGGAAGGAGAAAGGAAAGGGCGTGGGGGAATCTCTCCGCGTCCGCTTTGCCGACGATTGACAATTAGCGCTGGGCCTCGGCCCGGGCACCACGACCAATTCCAGAAGGATCTTGACCCTCGAGACACTGAAGATAATGATGAATCCAAAGAAAATCAAGCTTCTCCAGCCGAGCTGACGATCGATGTTCCAATTGATGACAATAACGATTCGAAAATATTGAAAATTGGGTCTCAGCTAAACCTACAAGCACAACAGGAATTGGTCAAATTTCTCCAAGAGAATCTAGACGTATTCGCCTGGACGCACTCCGATATGTGTGGAATCTCGTCAAACATCGCGAGCCATACCTTAAATATTGACCCGCGATACATCCCGGTCAAGCAAAAGAGACGCGGTATGGATCCAGAGAGATCTGCCGCCCTCAAAGAAGAAGTCGATAAGTTGAAGGCGAATGGGTTTATCCGAGATGCTTTATACCCGAAATGGGTATCCAATCCTGTACTTGTCCGCAAACCGAATGGAAAATGGAGAACGTGCGTCGACTACTCTGACTTAAATAAGGCTTGTCCAAAAGACAGTTTTCCACTTCCTCGAATCGATCAACTTGTGGATTCGACGGCCGGACACGAATTATTGTCTTTCATGGATGCTTACTCTAGGTACAATCAGATACCCATGCATGTGCCCGATCAAGAACATACAAGCTTCGTAACTGACCTAGGACTATACTGCTACATGGTCATGCCTTTTGGTTTAAAGAATGCCGGAGCAACTTACCAACGCTTAGTCAACCGGATGTTTGCCAATCAGATCGGGAAAACCATGGAGGTTTATGTGGATGACATGTTGGTAAAATCACGATACTCCATTAGTCATGTCAAGGACTTGGAGTCAATGTTCAATGTCCTCCGGAAATATGGGATGAAGCTAAATCCGTTAAAATGTCATTTTGGGGTTGCTTCCGTAAAGTTCCTTGGATTCATCGTCAACGCCCGGGGAATAGAGGCCAACCCCGAGAAGATCTGGGCAATTAGGAATCTTCAAACCCCGAGGACCATAAAACAGGTTCAGAGTCTCAACGGAAAGGTTGCAGCGCTGAGCAGGTTCATCTCGAAATCAACGGATAAATGCATACCCTTTTTCGATCTGATCCGAAAAGGGAAACGAAACTTCGAATGGACTACGGAATGTGAGGGCGCGTTTCGATCGCTAATCCAGCATCTTTCCACACCACCGATTCTTTCAAAACCTGTTGATCACGAGCAATTATACCTTTATCTGGCTGTATCTGAAAACGCTGTTAGTGCTGCATTGGTTCGAGAGGAAGACCGAACACAAAAACCAGTCTATTACGTCAGTAAACGATTAACCGGGGCCGAGAGAAATTATCCAAGGCTAGAAAAGTTGGCATACTGCCTAGTTATTGCCTCGAGGAAGCTCCGTCCATATTTTCAGGCTCACCCTATCATTATATACACCGACCAACCGTTACGACAGGTCCTCACACGACATGAGACGTCTGGCAGGTTACTAAAGTGGAACATTGAGCTGAGTCAATTCGACATCGCATATGTTCCAAGGAGAGCCATAAACGGTCAAGTCTTAGCAGATTTCATTGCCGAATTCACTGTTCCTGAAGACTTACCCGAAACTAGTGACTCCCTCGAAGATATATGGAAACTATACACTGATGGCGCATCCAACGATCGATGCTCGGGCGCGGGGATTGTGCTTGAGACCCCCGAG
This sequence comes from Allium cepa, assembly GCA_030765085.1. Classification (NCBI taxonomy): domain Eukaryota; kingdom Viridiplantae; phylum Streptophyta; class Magnoliopsida; order Asparagales; family Amaryllidaceae; genus Allium; species Allium cepa. Next base: position 39,083,203 of record CM060941.1, on the reverse strand, counting down.
GGCCGATCCATCTGCTACGCCTTAAAGTTTGATTTCCGGGCAACCAACAACGAAGCTGAATACGAAGCCTTGCTCACCGGGTTGAAGTTGGCCCGAGACCTGAAAATTATCGCTGTGGAAATCTACTACGATTCCCAGTTGGTGGTATGTCAAGTTCGGGGTGAATATCAGGCCAAGGATCGAAGGCTAGCCGCTTATCTAGCCCGGGTCCGAGCAATACTGGATCAGTTTGATTATTATACCATTTTCTACATACCCCGAGAGCACAATCAGAAAGCCGATTCATTGGCAAAGCTGGCAAGTACAGACGAAGCTCAACACTTGGGACTCGTCCCTGTCGAGACATTATCCTCTCCGAGCATTGATCGAACGGAGAATGAATCCACATTAGAAGCTACCTCCGAGAAGGAATCATGGATGATTCCCAACCAAGATTATATTAAGCATGGCACACCGCCCGAACGACGAAGTGAAAGAAGACAGATTCTTCGAAAGGTGTCACGATTTGTCATTCAAGACGGAGTTATGTATCGGAGAGGTTACTCTGTTCCTCTTCTCCGGTGTATCGCGCATAACGAAATCAAGCGAGTGTTGCGTGAGGTGCACGAAGGAGAATGTGGCGATCACACTGGGGGGCAAGCGCTTGCCAAGAAAATACTTCGATACGGATATTACTGGCCTACCGTTAACCGCGATGCTATGGAATATGCCAAGAGATGTGATAAATGCCAGAGACACGCTCGGATCCCTAGAGCCCCGCCTTCTGAAATAACCCAAATGGTCAGCCCGTGGCCATTTGCAATGTGGGGAATGGATATAATCGGTGCATTGCCTTTAGCTAAAGGGGGTGCAAAGTACGCCATAGTTGCGGTTGATTACTTCACCAAATGGGCTGAGGCTGAGCCCCTTGCAACGATAACAACAAAAAAGGTGATCAACTTCGTGGTGCGCAACATCATCTGCCGATTTGGTCTCCCGCATACTATTATCACCGATAATGGAACCCAATTCGACAGTACTGAATTCAGGGATTTCTGTCTGCGATTTCACATCCATAAGAGATTCTCAGCAGTAGCGCACCCACAAGCAAACGGTCAGGTCGAGGCCGTCAATAAGGTTATCAAGTCTATATTGAAGAAAAGATTGGAGAAAGCCGGGGGCAAATGGGTCGATGAACTACCAATGGCTCTATGGGCATACAGAACAACTCACAAAACCGCGACCGGACACACCCCTTTTTCTCTATCCTATGGCTCCGAAGCAGTTATCCCGGTCGAAATGGAAGTTCACTCTCACCGTGTGACATACTACGACCCGAAAACGAATGCTATACTACTTGCTGAATCCCTAGATCTGCTTGATGAGAAACGTGAAGAAGCCGACGTGAGGGCAGCTGCATATCGAAGTCGAGTCGCTCGAATATACAACGCCAAGGTCCGCCCACGGACTTTTGAATCCGGCGACCTGGTACTCAAAAGAGTTTACCCGGTTCCTTGCACATGAACACAAATTGGGAAGGGCCGTATATGATTTCACAAAAACTCAGAGATGGCACGTTCAAGTTATCGACCGTTGATGGTCTCACTTTACCAAGAGCCTGGAATAGCGGAAGCCACCGTCCCTACTACACCTGACAGGCTTTATTTATCTTTCTATCAATTTCTTCCTTAGCATTTTGTTTTTTTGCGTTTTGAAATTTGAACTTGTAATAAGGCAACTGATGTTGTCATGCTTCTTTTGTTTCAGCAATAAAACGCCATCTCTTCGAGCCAAAAGTTGTGATTCATTGAAAATAGCACATAATATCACATTGCACGAAGAGCTAAATTCCATCACACGGTGGAATTTATCTAAATAGGGAGTAACTGTGATACGACCAGTCATTTACTAAATAAGACCCGAGCTCGGGGGCAAAACACAATACCAGCACTCACAGGGATTGATACACGACAATCCTTTTACTAACTCCAACTTCCCAGAGTGTGAATTGGAGTATAAAACATCCAATAAATCGTTCCCAGAGCGCGAACGGACTCCAACTTCCCAGAGTGTGAATTGGAGTATAAAACATCCAATAAATCGTTCCCAGAGCGCGAACGGACTCCAACTTCCCAGATTGTGAATTGGAGTATAAACATCCAAAAAGTCGTTCCCAGGGCGCGAACGGACTCCAACTTCCCAGAGTGTGAATTGGAGTATAAAACATCCAATAAATCATTCCCAGAGTGCGAACGGACTCTAACTTCCCAGAGTGTGAATTGGAATATAAAACACCCAAAAAGTCGTTCCCAGAGCGCGAACGGACTCCAACTTCCCAGAGTGTGAATTGGAGTATAAAACATCCAATAAATCGTTCCCAGAGTGCGAACGGACTCTAACTTCCCAGAGTGTGAATTGGAATATAAAAACACCCAATAAGTCGTTTCCAGAGCGCGAACGGACTCCAACTTCCCAGAGTGTGAATTGGAGTATAAAACATCCAATAAGTCATTTCCAGAGCGCGAACGGACTCCAACTTCCCAGAGTACGAATTGGAGTATAAACATTTAATCCAGATTCTCGAAGCGCGAATCAAAGTACAAGTAACAATTCGAAGTTCCCTAAATACGAGCCGAGGTATCAATATCAACTCCCAATTCCCATAGCGTGGAATGGAGTGTAAACATCGATAACCCTCAGATTCCTGGAATGCAAAACAGATTATCAATCTCAAATTGTCATGAATCCCCAGAAGGGGGGGGCATGTGTTCAGGGCTTGCAATAAACGCAATCAGCCACCAGAATATGAGTATTATTCCCCGCAACTAAGGGGCAAAAAGCTGCGTGCTAATCGCTGGCTTAAGTGATAATATACTCAGAATCCGACTCATTCATTAAATCACGACACGAAGCTATATAAATACTGAGCGGATACAACACAAATACTGCAAGGCATTCAGGTAAGAAGAAAAGTGTAACTTCCCATTTCATCAACCAACAAAAACAAGTTTGATTACATGGCAAGTAAAGATGTTTCAATTAAGTGGAGGCCGCATCCATACATACACATGGCCCAAGAAAGAACAAAAGAAAAGGAAAAAGAATTGTTATCTGTAAATCTCACGACAAAGCGAGGGGCTCACTCTTTCTTCCTCCGGTGTTTCTTCCTCGGAGTTGAGCCGCTAGACCCACTGCCTGGCTTCCTACGAGACTTTTTGCCTTTCTTTGGAACATCCTCCGGTTCCGGCATGATATCAACATCTTCCTCAGAACTGGAAGGGATGGAGATCCTTTTATAAGGACGAGCCAGGGGCATGGGAGCAGTAACGGATACTTTTTCAGCAACACTCGAGACGGTTACTGTGCCACCAGGAGAAATCATCATTAGAGAAGATAAGCTTGAAGGAACGGCGTCACCACCGGGACCAACTGTCACTGTCTTGGCCATCTCGACACTTATCTCTGCTAAAATCTCCTCCTCTCGAGACAGTTGAGCTGCGCTAGGTACGCCGGTGGTCGTCACGATCGAACCAGAAACTGGAGCAGCTCCGCTCGTCACAAAAGAGAGGTCGGGCATGGGGTCAAGAGGATGACCAAATAGCTCTTCAAACATTTGAACATTGAATGATATTGAGCCTCCCTCTCCCGTATCACCAACCATGGCGGCAGTTGAAATCGCCTCGGTGACAATAACTCCACGTGTAGGATGTAAAGCCGAAGGGACAAGGGGCACGAGTGCGACACTCTCGGTCACTAAACAACCAAAATTAGAGCTATCAGACCAAGAAATTCCCTCGAAAATCAATGTTTTAAGACGTAAAGGGAAATACCTACTTTACCTTGCCTTGGAGCTTGAACAAGCTCGGGGACGAGCGTCTTGCCCGAAGACAGTTCCGGTTGGTCCGGATTGTAGGCGGGAATAGCTTGTGAATCAACCACGGCAGCAGCTTCGGGTAAAGTCGAAACAGGGACTTCAGTATTCTCGCTATGGTGCATGATACCCGAACCTTCGCCAACCTCCGTTCGATGGACGACAAGTCTTTCTTTTTCAACATAAATGATTGCTTCATGAAGGGTCCTCCTCTCATCCTCGCTGAGCAGACGTGACTCAAGCTCAAACTCATCTAATACCGAATCCGGGCAAGACATCCTCTTGTTTTCCACTAATTTCTTCCAAGCATTGTAGAGAGGCATCGAGTAATCCCCTAGCCAGGAGAGATTTCTATGCTCCAATACATTGGCATTATATGTGTCCAAAAGATCGTCGAATTCGGCCTCCATCTTGAACCTCTCTGCTTGGACTCTCTCCTCCAACTCCGATTCAACCTCCTTAACACTTGCAATTGCCGCATCGCGCTCGGCCCGAAAAGATATAGCCTGCTCACACGCCTCTTGCGCAGCCACGTTCGCGTCGTCTTTTTCTTTATTCATGTCAGCGAACCTAGCCTTTAGCTCCTCTAGTTCCTTCACTGCCGCATCCCGCTCAGATGCAACGTTCTTGTATCGATGGCCTAAGTCTTCAACTAAAGTACAATGTGCCTGTTGCATTTTCGCCATTTCTGCTAATGTCTCATCAACCTTCTGTAACGACTCAACCTCGGCCTTGCAGGAAGATTCCGCCTCAGATTGGAGTATGTCGACGATGCGACTCTTTTGAGCCAAGTCGGCCTCTAGCTTCTCAATGATTTGGGCCCGGTCGAAGGCAGCTTTGGAAGCCTTAACAGCCGCTTTGTACCATTCTTTGTACTGAGCAAAAAAGTCACGGGTGTAGTTGAGCGCCGAAGTCGCGGCATCATCGGGAATTCTTTTAAGATTGGGAGGAAAAATACAAGCATCAAAGCAAATCTCTGGAAAATCTTTCCTCAGTTGTGCAAGCCTGATGGCCCCTTCGCCAGAAGACTCAATAAGGGTCTCCTCCCCAGACATAGACGTTGCGACCCCGGTTCGAGAATGATGTGGCTCAGGCCTCGAAACCTGCGAAGATGATTGATGTCGCAGAGGCTCGGATGCCTGGACATGACTTCGGGATTAAGGAGGAGATCGAGATGGGGAGCGATGCCTACGATCTCTGTCTAATCGTTCCTGGCTGGAGTTACCACGGCGATGATCCTTTGCATAATACACCTGGCCATATTGCCTCCGGTCACGATCACGATCGGGGCCTCCACGACGAGATTCATAATAGGTAGAGGGGTGATGCACTCTCCGGAGTTTGTCCAATGTAGTCTGACGACCAGCCATGTTACCTGGAAAAGAGATACAGTTCAGTTAAGTACCAGGAAAAATCAATAGGGCGAGTGAAGCAGTCATGTAGTGTCATGAGAGTGTATGCAAATGTGCAAAGCCCCCGACCAACCAGAGGTTTCGACTGCACTAATGGGTAAAAGCCCGCTTATGTCTAACGCTTCCCGGAGCTCAACCAACCCGGACTTGTGATAAAGAGAAACGCATTCCGGGATGGGAACGTCATCCAGTCCTGTGAAAATGTTTCCTGATTGACAAAGAGCGGAGTCAGAAGAAATAATTCCAGGAATCAAGCGAGACACGATTACAGACTTCCGTCTCGCAAATTTAGGAACAACAGCCTTGCCTTTCCGCTTTTTTCCTGCTTGGGGAAAATCAGCCGCTAGCCCGGTGTCAGTAGGCGTCCTCTCATCATCGCCCATTCCTCTTATCGCTACACCGGTCCTCTTCTTTGCCTTCGGAGCCGATTTCACAAACCCTTCAACGACAATACTCTGGTTCGTCTCAATTAAGCCCAGCGTCCTTAAGTTATCATCGGTTAAGACCAAGTCAATGTGCCGTAGGTCACTCGGAACCTCTTGTAGACTTCGGATGACGTTTCTGTATTGACCACCGTCTGGCCTTGATATGATAGCTGCAAAAAAAACACCTGATGTCAGTTCAAGTGTTGACAATGACCATTAAAGAAGGCTAACACGATTTACGATACTTACGTCTGGACAGCCATCGCCTAGCGAATCCTGGGGGGCATCGGACAAAGAACCATTCGTTCTTAAAGTAACTGAGTCTGGTCCAGGCTCCCGTCACAATCTGGCAGTTTCTAACTGCCTCCAGAAAGGTGAACGATGGACTATCACCCCTGCTCTTGAAGTTGAATATATGTCTAATCTCAGCTGGCCTAGGCGGACGAAAAAGGCGGTCCATGAATAAGATGAAAACACTGTTCAGTAATGCGTGTCCGTTGGGGTAAAGTTGTGCGGGAGCGATTCCAATGAACGATAGCATCTCCCTGATATATTGGTTAAACGGGGGGAGAGTTCCAGCCGCACAAGCGTGGCGATAAAAAGCAGTATAGCCCTCGGGTGGATTGTGAGGCCTATCATCAACTCCCGGTAGCAAAACATCATCCGGGGATAAGCTATGCTTCGAACATATCCGACCCAATAATGCTCCAGAAATATTAGATCGGACGGAATCTATGGGATCCTCGATAAGTAAGGCCTCCGGCAATTCGTCCGGAGCAGGATCTATTACTTCAGGAATGATCTCTGGAATTTCTAGCATCAGAGGAGGCAAGCTTTGTAACTCTTGTTGTTCAGAACCCGAAGACTCCATAACTAACTAACTCACGAAAAAGCAGCGTTAAAAACGAAGAAAGCCCGTATATTCCCCGGTGTGAAGCATATGGATGTGCCGTGCAGTGCAAATACATAACTAAAACAAATTTTACAAGAGTAAAACGCGGTGTCTGAACGACTAGGCTTTTGAATCAGAGAACGAAAACGACCGTCACCACTGACCGTCGCTTTCGCGTCCCTCGGATACTACTGACCAATTCAAGTATGAATTCGTTTAAGTCACGGTGCCATCGACGAGCTCAAAAAGGCAGGTCAGGTCAACTTTGATCATGCGAAGGACGAAGCTCGTCGGAATCGAATATGCTAAAAATTTAGTGAGTTCGTTAAAGTTCGATTTAAAAGTGGTCGTAGTTCAGGTATTGGAACGAATCGATGAGGTGGAAGTTCCAAAGCAAGAACGTTCGAATCGATCGACTCGATTCGACACGAGTCAGATCGGTGAACCTCGAATCAGCGCAGCTCGAACCCATGGAGCCCAACCTGACTTCGAATCCATCAAAGTCGGGCTCCTTCGAATCCATCAAGAGCGGTTCGAATCCACGGAGCCCCACCTGACTTCGAATCCATCGAAATCGTGCTCCTTCGAATCCATCAAGAGCGGTTCGAATCCACGGAGTCCCACCTAGCTTCGAATCCATCGGAGTTGAACTCCTTCGAATCGATGAACGTATCATTGCTTCGAATCGATCAGTAGTGAGCTCCTTCGAATCGATCAGAATGCCACTGTTTCGAATCCATCACCGCACGCCTTTTTTGTTGTGTTCTCCTGCAATCATCGGTTCGAAGCTACACATTCGAAACCAACTCAAAGTGCGCACCCCTGATCGATACGGCTCAAGGGTTTGCATTCCTCAGTTCCGTGGAGTCGGCCTACTTCGTTCAAACCTCGACACTCTCCAAAAATTTCCAGAAGAAGGGGTTGAATCAATGCCAAAAAAGATTAATCTATCATTCTCAAAACCGAATCGACCCCTTGATTACCTGATTTAGTTTGATTACAAATGGAAGCTAGAAGGAATTTGGTCGATTCGTGAAAAAGCACGTTTGATTTGGCTCTGGGAAATCGATTCGGAGAAGCAGCTAAAGCAATGGTAAAAGGTAAAAAGTGAAAATGAAGTCAACCTCATGTATTTATACGGATTCCAAGAGGGATTAGTGTCACTTCGACTCCCATCGATTCGAACGACCACTTTCGAATCCATCCCAGTTTCGAATCCATCGGAGTTTTCGAACCCATCACTGATTCGAATCCATCTAAGTTTCGAATCCACGGGAAACTTCGAATCCATCCAAGTTTCGAATCCACGGGAAACTTCGAATCCATCCAAGTTTCGAATCTATCAAGGGCTTCGAGTCCATCAGAGTCCTCGAATCCATCACTGATTCGAATCCATCTAAGCTTCGAATCCATCAAGAGTTTCGAATCCTTCTAAGCTTCGAACCCATCAAAAACCACTAATTAACAACACTTTGGCTTGAATCTAAAATCGATTCAAGAGAAAACCGGGACGGAGTTCGGCAGCAAACAAAGACCGACATGACTCATGGACACACGACGTTAATAAGGGCGGAGCTAATGTATGAACACACATAACGAGCTAATGTTCGATTTTGAACATTCGCAGGGATCAAATATTTACCCTGTTATAGCAACGACAGCCAACGGTTAGGCACAATCACACAGTAATCAATCATATCAAGGCAAGGTTACGGCAATACGGTATATGAGTCTTGACGAAAAGGGAGCAATAATCTTCAGAATAAAACGACGACTATTCAAAGCACGTCATGTTCCCACAAGACGTACTTTGGGGGGCAAAATGTTATCCCGCTTTTTGGACAAAAGCCGTGATACCATTAGGTTGGTCAAAGACAGGAGACAGTTCGCCTCAGAGATTGATCGTACTTCAGTCCGCTATGGATATCGATGAATTCTGTCCGAGTCCGGGTTGGGCCACAATTGATAGGGCGTAACAAGAAAGACCATAGAAGCCACCGATTCAAATTTCAAGTCAATCCGAGGTCATATGCTCAAGATACGATGGATCCAAGTTAAGAAGGTGCACATTGCTCGGTCCGAACCCATCATGATTCGAACCCATCATGATTCGAACCCATCATATTCGAACCCATCGCGTTCGAACCCATCGCGTTCGAACCCATCGTGTTCGAAACCATCCGTTTCGAACCCATCAGCCAACGCCTTCCTTCGAATCCATCAAGCCAATTGGTACTTCGAATCCATCCATCAAACTTTGTACCCATCACCGCCTAAATACGCTTCGAATCGATGACAGCTTCGAATCGATGACAGCTTCGAATCCATCACAAGCTTCGGGTCCATCACAGCTTCGAATCCATGCTGTCCTCGAACCCTACACGTTAAAAACAACTTCGAATCGATCCGGAGCCATCGATTCGAAGCGACACCGCCCCCTCATACAACAGGTTCGATTCGAACCTATGGGTACGAACCATATGGATTCGAAACATATGGATTCGAACCTAAGGGTTCGAACCATATGGATTCGAAACATATGGATTCGAATGACCCATAGGATCGATTCGAACTAACCAGCGTACCGAGATGCCTCATCTCGAATCGATCATAACTCCCAATCTACTGATCCAAATCCCATGAAATTTTTACAGAAGTTTGTCTACATGACGAAGAACGTCCATGCCAAGTTTCATCGCAATTGGACGATTTTTTGATCGATTCGAAGTTCACTTCGAATCGATCCCAAACTGGGCACGCACTTCAAGAACTCGGGCCTGTGGGTCCCCCGTCACGTGCCAAGCAGTCTCTCCATAATTTAGGCGGGATTTTGGCCTTCCACACCTATAAATAGAGCCCCCTGGTCATTCAGAAGGGGGGTCGGAGAATTTGGGGAAGAAGAACAAGTCTAAACGCTGTCAGAATCACTCCATGCTGTCTCAATTGCTGTCAATTTGGAATTTAAGTCCATTTCCTGCTGTAATTTGCTGAAAAGCACTTGTAACCTTCAAGTATTAAGAAATAAAGTGAAAAAACTTCATAGTGGACGTAGGCGCATAGCCGAACCACTCTAAATCCTTGTCTTCTGCGCAATTTATTTTTCTGTGACTTGGAGTTTTTGTTAGATAGTCCCTATTTCCATTTCAAGTTCTTTATTTACTATCTCTTCAAAAACTTCCGAAGGGTGTTTGCCCATTTTTGGTGCAAACACACGCATTTCTAAATGTCGTATGGCACTGTTTCGCCATTTCGGAAGGATGTTGCACCTTGCACCGTGGATGTTGCACCCTGTAGATATCGATTACTCGGACGGCCATAACTTCTGGCTCGTTTAGAGTTACGGGATCCATAACCTGTCAAAACGAAGGCCTCGATGAGTTCTACGGCTTTGACAGCTTTCAGCCGTCAACGGATAGATTAATGCCCAAAAAGGACAACCCGAATCTCAATCGGGTCACGTAAGTTTTTCACCCTTTGTTTTTTCGACACGTGGATTTTTACGGTAAAACGGGATTACCGTGGCTCGTCTTCGATTCACCATCGCTGGAGAGTGGTGCACTATGGTACTGTTCCATTTCAAATCCATGCACGCATTTCTAAATGTCGTATGGCAATGTTTCGCCATTTCGGACGGATGTTGCGCCTTGCACCGTGGATGTTGCACCCTGTAGATATCGATTACTTGGACGGCCATAACTTCTGGCTCATTTAGAGTTACGGGATCCATAACCTGTCAAAACGAAGGCCTCTATGAGTTCGACGGCTTTGACAGCTTTCAGCCGTCAATGGATAGATTAATGCCCAAAAAGGACAACCCGAATCTCAATCGGGTCACGTAAGTTTTTCACCCTTCGTTTTTTCGACACGTGGATTTTTACGGTAAATCGGGATTACCGTGGCTCGTCTTCGATTCACCATCGCTGGAGAGTGGTGCACCATGGTACTGTCCTGTTTCAAATCCATGCACGCATTTCTAAATATCGTACGACACTGTTTCTCCATTTCAGACGGATATTGCACCTTGCACCGTGGATGTTGCACCCTGTAGATATCGACTATTCGGACGGCCATAACTTCTGGCTCGTTTAGAGTTACGAGAGCCATAACCTGTCAAAACGAAAGCCTCGATGAGTTCTACAGCTTTGACAGCTTTCAGCCGTCAACGGATAGATTAATGCCCAAAAAGGACAACCCGAATCTCAATCGGGTCACGTAAGTTTTTCACCCTTCGTTTTTTCGACACGTGGATTTTTACGGTAAAACGGGATTACCGTGGCTCGTCTTCTATTCACCATCACTGGATAGTGGTGCACCATGGTACTGTTCCGTTTCAAATCCATGCACGTATTTCTAAAAGTCGTACGTTACTTTTTTGCCATTTCGGACGGATGTTGCACCTTGCACTGTGGATGTTGCACCCTGTAGATATCGACTATTCGGACGGCCATAACTTCTGGCTCGTTTAGAGTTGGGGGAGCCATAACCTGTCAAAACGAAGGCCGCGATGAGTTCTACGTCTTTGACAGCTTTCAGCCATCAACGGATAGATTACTGCCCAAAAAGGACAAACCGAATCTCAATCGGGTCACGTAAGTTTTTCATCCTTCGTTTTTTCGACACGTGGATTTTTACGGTAAAACGGGATTACCATGGGTCGTCCTCGATTCACCATCGCTGGAGAGTGGTGCACCATGGTACTGTTCCGTTACAAATCCATGCATACATTTCTAAAAGTCATACGGCACTGTTTCGCCATTTCGGACGGATGTTACACCTTGCACCATGGATGTTGCACCCTATAGATATCGACTATTCGGACGGCCATAACTTCTGGCTCGCTTAGAGTTACGGGAGGCATAACCTGTCAAAACGAAGGCCTCGATGAGATCTACGGCTTTGACAGCATTCAGCCGTCAACGGATAGATTAATGCCCAAAAAGGACAACCCGAATCTCAATCGGGTCACGTAAGTTTTTCACCCTTCGTTTTTTCGACACGTAGATTTTTACGTTAAAACGGGATTACCGTGGCTCGTCTTCGATTCACCATCGCTGGAGAGTGATGCACCATGGTACTGTTCCGTTTCAAATCCATGCACGCATTTCTAAATGTCGTACGACACTGTTTTGCCATTTCGGACGGATGTTGCACCTTGCACCGTGGATGTTGCACCCTGTAGATATCGACTATTCGGACGGCCATAACTTCTGGCTCGTTTAGAGTTACGGGATCCATAACCTGTCAAAACGAAGGCCTCGATGAGTTCTATGGCTTTGACGGCTTTCAGCCGTCAAAGTATAGATTAATGCCCAAAAAGGACAACCCGAATCTCAATCGGGTCATGTAAGTTTTTCACCCTTCGTTTTTTCGACACGTGGATTTTTACGGTAAAACGGGATTACCGTGGCTCATCTTCGATTCACCATCACTAGAGAGTGGTGCACCATGGTACTGTTCCGTTTCAAATCCATGCACGCATTTCTAAAAGTCGTACGACACTGTTTCGCCATTTCGGACGGATGTTGCACCTTGCACCGTCGATGTTGCACCCTGTAGATATGGACTATTCGGACGGCCATAACTTCTGGCTCGTTTAGAGTTGGGGGATCCATAACCTGTCAAAACGAAGGCCTCGATGAGATCTACGGCTATGACAGCTTTCAGCCGTCAATGGATAGATTAATGCCCAAAAAGGACAACCCGAATCTCAATCGGGTCACGTAAGTTTTTCACCCTTCGTTTTTTCGACACGTGGATTTTTACGGTAAAACGAGATTACCGTGGCTCGTCTTCGATTCACCATCGCTGGAGAGTGGTGCACCATGGTACTGTTCCATTTCAAATCCATGCACGCATTTCTAAATGTCGTACGGCACTGTTTTGCCATTTCGGACGGATGTTGCACCTTGCACCGTGGATGTTGCACCCTGTAGATATCGATTATCCGAACGGTCATAACTTCTTGCTTGTTTAGAGTTACCGGAGCCATAACTTGTCAAAATGAAGGCCTCGATGAGTTCTACGGCTTTGACAGCTTTCAGCCGTCAACGAATAGATTAATGCCCAAAAAGGACAACCCGAATCTCAATCGGGTCACGTAAGATTTTCACCCTTCGTTTTTTCGACACATGGATTTTTACGGTAAAACGGGATTACCGTGGCTCGTCTTCGATTCACCATCGCTGGAGAGTGGTGCACTATGGTACTGTTCCGTTCCAAATCCATGCACGCATTTCTAAATGTCGTATGGCACTGTTTCGCCACTTCGGACGGATGTTGCACCTTGCACCGTGGATGTTGCACCCTGTAGATATCGAATACTCGGACGGCCATAACTTCTGGCTCGTTTAGAGTTACGGGATCCATAACCTGTCAAAACGAAGGCCTCGATGAGTTCTACGGCTTTGACAGCTTTCAGCCATCAACGGATAGATTAATGCCCAAAAAGGACAACCCGAATCTCAATCGGGTCACGTAAGTTTTTCACCCTTCGTTTTTTCGACACGTGGATTTTTACGGTAAATCAGGATTACCGTGGCTCGTCTTCGATTCACCATCGCCGGAGAGTGGTGCACCATGGTACTGTTCCGTTTCAAATCCATGCACGTATTTCTAAAAGTCGTACGACACTGTTTCGCAATTTCGGACGGATGTTGCACCTTGCACCGTGGATGTTGCACCCTGTAGATATCGACTATTCGGACGGTCATAACTTCTGGCTCATTTTGAGATGTGGGAGCCATAACCTGTCAAAACGAAGGCCTCGATGAGATCTACGGCTTTGACAGCTTTCAGTCGTCAACGGATAGATTAATGCCCAAAAAGGACAACCCCAATCTTAATCGAGTCACGTAAGTTTTTCACCCTTCGTTTTTTCGACACGTGGATTTTTAAGGTAAAATGGGATTACCGTGGCTCGTCTTCGATTCACAATTGCTGGAGAGTGGTGCACTATGGTACTGTTCCGTTTCAAATCCATGCACGCATTTCTATATGTCGTATGGCACTCTTTCTCCATTTCGGACGGATGTTGCACCTTGCACCGTGGATGTTGCACCCTGTAGATATCGATTACTCGGACGACCATAACTTCTGGCTCGTTTAGAGTTACGGGATCCATAACCTGTCAAAACGAAGGCCTCGATGAGTTCTACGGCTATGACGGCTTTCAGCCGTCAATGGATAGATTAATGCCCAAAAAGGACAACCCGAATCTCAATCGGGTCACGTAAGATTTTCACCCTTCGTTTTTTCGACACGTGGATTTTTACGGTAAAACGGGATTACCGTGGCTCGTCTTCGATTCACCATCGCTGGAGAGTGGTGCACTATGGTATTGTTCCGTTTCAAATCCATGCACGCATTTCTAAATGTCGTATGGCACTGTTTCGCCATTTCGGACGGATGATGCACCTTGCATCGTGGATGTTGCACCCTGTAGATATCGATTACTCGGACGGCCATAACTTCTGGCTCGTTTAGAGTTACAGGATCCATAACCTGTCAAAACGAAGGCCTCGACGAGTTCTACGGCTTTGACAGCTTTCAGCCGTCAACGGATAGATTAATGCCCAAAAAGGACAACCCGAATCTCAATCGGGTCACGTAAGTTTTTCACCCTTCGTTTTTTCGACACGTGGATTTTTACGGTAAATCGGGATTACCGTGGCCCGTCTTCGATTCACCATCGCTGGAGAGTGGTGCACCATGGTACTGTTCCGTTTCAAATCCATGCACGCATTTCTAAATGTCGTACGACACTGTTTCGCCATTTCGGACGGATGTTGCACCTTGCACCGTGGATGTTGCACCCTGTAGATATCGACTATTCGGAAGACCATAACTTCTGGCTCGTTTAGAGTTACGGTAACTTCTGGCTCATTTAGAGTTACGGGAGCCATAACCTGTCAAAACGAAGGCCTCGATGAGTTCTACGGCTTTGACAGCTTTCAGCCGTTAACGGATAGATTAATGCCCAAAAAGGACAACCCGAATCTCAATCGGGTCACGTAAGTTTTTCACCCTTCGTTTTTTCGACACGTGGATTTTTACGGTAAAACGGGATTACCGTGGCTCGTTTTCGATTCACCATCACTGGAGAGTGGTGCACCATGGTACTGTTCCGTTTCAAATCCATGCACGCATTTCTAAAAGTCGTACGACACTGTTTCGCCATTTCGGACGGATGTTGCACCTTGCACCGTGGATGTTGCACCCTGTAGATAACGACTATTCGGACGGCCATAACTTCTGGCTCGTTTAGAGTTGGGGGAGCCATAACCTGTCAAAACGAAGGCCTCGATGAGATCTACGGCTGTGATGGCTTTCAGCCGTCAAGGGATAGATTAATGCCCAAAAAGGACAACCCGAATCTCAATCGGGTCACGTAAGTTTTTCACCCTTCGTTTTTTCGACACGTGGATTTTTACGGTAAAACGGGATTACCGCGGCTCGTCTTCGATTCACCATCGCTGGAGAGTGGTGCACCATGGTACAATTCCGTTTCAAATCCATGCACGCATTTCTAAAAGTCGTACGGCACTGTTTCGCCATTTCGGACGGATGTTGCACCTTGCACCGTGGATGTTGCACCCTGTAGATATCGATTATTCGGACGGCCATAACTTCTGGCTCATTTAGAGTTACGGGAGCCATACCCTGTCAAAACGAAGGCCTCGATGAGTTCTACGGCTTTGACAGCTTTCAGCCGTCAACGGATAGATTAATACCCAAAAAGGACAACCCGAATCTCAGTCATGTCACGCAAGTTTTTCACCCTTCGTTTTTTCGACACGTGGATTTTTACAGTAAAACGGGATTACCGTGGCTCGTCTTCGATTCACCATCGCTGGAGAGTGGTGCACCATGGTACTGTTCCGTTTCAAATTCATGCACGCATTTCTAAATGTCGTACGACACTGTTTCGCCATTTCGGACGGATGTTGCACCTTGCACCGTGGATGTTGCACCCTTTATATATCAATTATTCAGACGGCCATAACTTCTGGCTCGTTTGGAGTTACGGGATCCCTAATCTATCAAAACGAAGGCCTCGATGAGTTCTACGACTTTGACAGCTTTCAGCCGTCAAAGGATAGATTAATGCCCGAAAGGACAACCCGAATCTCAATCGGGTCACGTAAGTTTTTCACCCTTCGTTTTTTAGACACGTGGATTTTCATGGTAAAACGGGATTACCGTGGCTCGTCATCAATTCAC
This sequence comes from Allium cepa, assembly GCA_030765085.1. Classification (NCBI taxonomy): domain Eukaryota; kingdom Viridiplantae; phylum Streptophyta; class Magnoliopsida; order Asparagales; family Amaryllidaceae; genus Allium; species Allium cepa. Next base: position 39,067,405 of record CM060941.1, on the reverse strand, counting down.
CATCGCTGCAGAGTGGTGCACCATGGTACTTCTCCGTTTCAAATCCATGCACGCATTTCTAAAAGTCGTACGGCAATGTTTCGCCATTTCGGACGGATGTTGCACCTTGCACCGTGGATGTTGCACCCTGTAGATATCGATTATTCGGACGACCATAACTTCTGGCTCGTTTAGAGTTACGGGAGCCATAACCTGTCAAAACGAAGGCCTCGATGAGTTCTACGGCTTTGACAGCTTTCAGCCGTCAACGGATAGATTAATGCCTAAAAAGGACAACCCGAATCATAATCGGGTCACGTAAGTTTTTCACCCTTCGTTTTTTCGTCACGTGGATTTTTACGGTAAAACTGGATTACCGTGGGTCGTCCTCGATTCCCGATCGCTGGAGAGTGGTGCACCATGGTACCGTTTTGTTTCAATTCCATGCATGCATTTCTAAAAGTCGTACGACACTGTTTCGCCATTTCGGACGGATGTTGCACCTTGCACCGTGGATGTTGCACCCAGTAGATATTGATTATTCGGACGGCCATAACTTCTGGCTCGTTTAGAGTTACGCGAGCCATAACCTGTCAAAACGAAGGCCTCGATGAGATCTACGGATTTGACAGCTTTCAGCCATCAGCGGATAGATTAATGCCCAAAAAGGACAACCCGAATCTCAATCGGTTCTCGTAAGTTTTTCACCCTTCGTTTTTTCGACACGTGGATTTTTACGTTAAAACGGGATTACCGTGGCTCGTCTTCGATTCACCATCGCTAGAGTGTGGTGCACCATGGTACTGTTCCATTTCAAATCCATGCACGCATTTCTAAATGTCGTACGACACTGTTTCGCCATTTCGGACGGATGTTGCACCTTGCACCGTGGATGTTGCATCCTGTAGTTATCGACTATTCGGACGGCCATAACTTCTGGCTCGTTTAGAGTTACGGGAGCCATAACCTGTCAAAACGAAGGCCTCGATGAGTTCTACGGCTTTGACAGCTTTCAGCCGTCAACGGATAGATTAATGCCCAAAAAGGACAACCCGAATCTCAATCGGGTCAAGTAAGTTTTTCACCCTTCGTTTTTTCGACACGTGGATTTTGACGGTAAAACGGTATTACCGTGGCTCGTCTTCGATTCGCCATCGCTGGAGAGTGGTGCACCATGGTAATGTTCCATTTCAAATCCATGCACGCATTTCTAAATGTCGTACGGCACTGTTTCGCCATTTCGGACGGATGTTGCACCCCGTAGATATCGACTATGCGGACGGCCATAACTTCTGGCTCGTTTAGAGTTGCGGGAGCCATAACCTGTCAAAACGAAGGCCTCGATGAGATCTACGGCTATGACAGCTTTCAGCCGTCAAGAGATAGATTAATGCCCAAAAAGAACAACCCGAATCTCAATTGGGTCACGTAAGGTTTTCACCCTTCGTTTTTTCGACACGTGGATTTTTACGGTAAAACGGGATTACCGTGGCTCGTCTTCGATTCACCATCGCTGGAGAGTGGTGCACCATGGTACTGTTCTGTTTCAAATCCATGCACGCATTTCTAAATGTCGTACTGCACTGTTTCGCCCTTTCGGACGGATGTTGCACCTAGCACCGTGGATGTTGCACCCTATAGATATCGATTATTCGAACGGCCATAACTTCTGGTTTGTTTAGAGTTACGGGAGCCATAACCTGTCAAAACGAAGGGCTCGATGAGTTCTACGGCTTTGACAGCTTTCAACCGTCAACGGATAGATAAATGCCCAAAAAGGACAACCCGAATCTCAATCAGGTCACGTAATATTTTCACCCTTCGTTTTTTCGACACGTGGATTTTTACGGCAAAACGAGATTACCGTGGCTCGTCTTCGATTCACCATCGCTGGAGAGTGGTGCACCATGGTACTGTTCCGTTTCAAATCCATGCACACATTTCTAAATGTCGTACGGCACTGTTTCGCCATTTCGGACGGATGTTGCACCTTGCACCGTGGATGTTGCACCCTGTAGATATCGATTACTCGGACGGCCATAAATTCTGGCTCGTCTAGAGTTACGGGATCCATAACCTGTCTAAACGAAGGCCTCGATGAGTTCTATGGCTTTGACAGCTTTCAGCCGTCAACGGATAGATTAATGCCCAAAAAGGACAACCCGAATCTCAATCGGGTCACGTAAGTTTTTTACCCTTCGTTTTTTCGACACGTGGATTTTTACGGTAAATCGGGATTACCGTGGCTCGTCTTCAATTCACCATCGCTGTAGAGTGGTGAACCATGGTATAACTTCTGACTCGTTTAGGGTTGCGGGAGCCATAACCTGTCAAAACGAAGGCCTCGATGAGATCAACGGCTTTGACCGCTTTCAGCCGTCAACGGATAGATTAATGCCCAAAAAGGACAACCGGAATTTCAATCGGGTCACGTAAGTTTTTCACCCTTCGTTTTTTCGACACGTGACGGTAAAACGGTATTACCGTGGCTCGTCTTCGATTCACCATCGCTGGAGAGTGGTGCACCATGGTACTGTTCTGTTTCAAATCTATGCACGCATTTCTAAATGTCGAACAGCACTGTTTCGCCATTTCGGACGGATGTTGCACCTTGCACCGTGGATGTTGTACCCTGCAGATATCGAATATTCGGACGGCCATAACTTCTGGCACGTTTAGAGTTACGGGATCCCTAACCTGTCAAAACGAAGGCCTCGATGATTACTATGGATTTGAAAGCTATCAGCCGTCAACGGATAGATTAATACCCAAAAAGGACAACCCGAATCTCAATCGGGTCACGTAAGTTTTTCACCCTTCGTTTTTTCGACACGTGGATTTTTACTGTAAAACGGGATTACCGAGGCTCGTCTTCGATTCACTATCGCTGGAGAGTGGTGCACCATGGTACTCTTCCGTTTCAAATCCATGCACACATTTCTAAAAGTCGTACGGCACTGTTTGGCCATTTCGGACGGATGTTGCACCTTGCACCGTGGATGTTGCACCCTGTAGATATCGATTATTCGGACGGCCATAACTTCTGGCTCGTTTAGAGGTACGGGAGCCATAACCTGTCAAAACGAAGGCCTCGATGAGATTTACGGCTTTGACAGCTTTCAGCCGTCAACGGATAGATTAATGCCTAAAAAGGACAACCCGAATCTCAATTGGGTCACGTAAGTTTTTTACACTTCGTTTTTTCGACACGTGGATTTTTACGGCAAAACGGGATTACCGTGGCTCGTCTTCGATTCACCATCGCTGGAGAGTGGTGCACCATGGTACTGTTCCGTTTCAAATCCATGCATGCATTTCTAAATATCGTACGACACTGTTTCGCCATTTTGGACGGATGTTGCACCTTGCACCGTGGATTTTGCACCCTATAGATATCGATTATTCGAACGGCCATAACTTCTGGCTCGTTTAGAGTTACGGGAGCCATAACCTGTTAAAACGAAGGACTCGATGAGTTCTACGGCTTTGACAGCTTTCAGCCGTCAATGGATAGATTAATGCCCAAAAAGGACAACCCGAATCTCAATCAGGTCATGTAAGTTTTTCACCCTTCGTTTTTTCCACACGTGGATTTTTACGGTAAAACGGGATTACCGTGGCTCGTCTTCGATTCACCATCGTTGAAGAGTGGTGCATCATGGTACTGTTCCGTTTCATATCCATGCACGCATTTCTAAAAGTCGTACGTCACTGTTTCGCCATTTCGGACGGATGTTGCACCTTGCACCGTGGATGTTGCACCCTATAGATATCGATTATTCGGACGGCCGTGACTTCTGGGTCGTTTAGAGTTACGGGAGCCATAACCTGTCAAATCGAAGGCCTCTGGGAGTTCTACGGCTTTGACAGCTTTCAATCGTCAAGGTATAGATAAATGCCCAAAAAGGACAACCCGAATCTCAATCGGGTCACATAAGTTTTTTGCCCTTTTTTTTTCGACACGTGGATTTTTACGGTAAAAAGGGATTACCGTGGCTCGTCTTCGATTCACCATCGCTGGAGAGTGGTGCACCATGGTATTGTTCTGTTTCAAATCCATGCACGCATTTCTAAATGTCGTACGTCACTGTTTCGCCATTTCGGACGGATGTTGCACCTTGCACCGTGGATGTTGCACCCTATAGATATCGATTATTCGAACAGCCATAACTTCTGGTTCGTTTAGAGTTACGGGAGCCATAACTTGTCAAAACGAAGGGCTCGATGAGTTCTACGGCTTTGACAGCCTTCAGCCGTCAACGGATAGATTAATGCCCAAAAAGGACAACCCGAATCTCAATCAGGTCACGTAAGTTTTTCACCCTTCGTTTTTTCGACACGTGGATTTTTACGGTAAAACGGGATTACCGTGGCTTGTCTTCGATTCACCATCGCTGGAGAGTGGTGCACCATGGTACTGTTCCGTTTCAAATCCATGCACACATTTCTAAATGTCGTACGGCACTGTTTCACTATTTCGGACGAATGTTGCACCTTACACCGTGGATGTTGCACCATGTAGATATCGATTACTCGGACGGCCATAAATTCTGGCTCGTCTAGAGTTACGGGATCCATAACCTGTCAAAACGAAGGCCTCGATGAGTTCTATGGCTTTGACAGCTTTCAGCCGTCAACGGATAGATTAATGCCCAAAAAGGACAACCCGAATCTCAATCGGGTCACGTAAGTTTTTCACCCTTCGTTTTTTCGACACGTGGATTTTTACGGTAAATCGGGATTACCGTGGCTCGTCTTCGATTCACCATCGCTGGAGAGTGGTGCACCATGGTATAACTTCTGACTCGTTTAGGGTTGCGGGAGCCATAACCTGTCAAAACGAAGGCCTCGATGAGATCTACGGCTTTGACCGCTTTCAGCCGTCAACGGATAGATTAATGCCCAAAAAGGACAACCCGAATCTCAATCGGGTCACGTAAGTTTTTCACCCTTCGTTTTTTCGACACGTGGATTTTTACGGTAAAACGGTATTACCGTGGCTCGTCTTTGATTCACCATCGCTGGAGAGTGGTGCACCATGGTACTGTTCTGTTTCAAATCTATGCACGCATTTCTAAATGTCGAATAGCACTGTTTCGCCATTTCGGACGGATGTTGCACCTTGCACCGTGGATGTTGTACCCTGTAGATATCGAATATTCGGATGGCCATAACTTCTGGCTCGTTTAGAGTTACGGGATCCCCAACCTGTCAAAACGAAGGCCTCGATGATTACTATGGATTTGAAAGCTTTCAGCCGCCAACGGATAGATTAATACCCAAAAAGGACAGCCCGAATCTCAATCGGGTCACGTAAGTTTTTCACCCTTCGTTTTTTCGACACGTGGATTTTTACTGTAAAACGGGATTACCGAGGCTCGTCTTCGATTCACCATCGCTGGAGAGTGGTGCACCATGGTACTCTTCCGTTCCAAATCCATGCACACATTTCTAAAAGTCGTACGGCACTGCTTCGCCATTTCGGACGGATGTTGCACCTTGCACCGTGGATGTTGCACCATGTAGATATCGATTATTCGGACGGCCATAACTTCTGGCTCGTTTAGAGGTACGGGAGCCATAACCTGTCAAAACGAAGGTCGCGATGAGATTTACGGCTTTGATAGCTTTCAGCCATCAACGGATAGATTAACGCCTAAAAAGGACAACCCGAATCTCAATTGGGTCATGTAATTTTTTACCCTTCGTTTTTTCGACATGTGGATTTTTACGGCAAAACGGGATTACCGTGGCTCGTCTTCGATTCACCATCGCTGGAGAGTGGTCCACCATGGTACTGTTCCGTTTCAAATCCATGCACGCATTTCTAAATGTCGTACGACACAGTTTCGCCATTTTGGACGGATGTTGCACCTTGCACCGTGGATGTTGCACCCTGTAGATATCGATTATTCGAACGGCCATAAATTCTGGCTCGTTTAGAGTTACGGGAGCCATAACCTGTCAAAACGAAGGCCTCGATTAGTTTTACGTCTTTGACAGCTTTCAGCCGTCAACGGATAGATTAATGCCCAAAAAGGACAACCCGAATCTCAATCGGGTCATGTAAGTTTTTCACCCTTCGTTTTTTCAACACGTGGATTTTTACGGTAAAACAGGATTACCGTGGCTCGTCTTCGATTCACCATCGTTGGAGAGTGGTGCATCATGGTACTGTTCCGTTTCAAATCCATGCACGCATTTCTAAAAGTCGTACGGCACTGTTTCGCCATTTCGGACGGATGTTGCACCTTGCACCGTGGATGTTGCACCCTATAGATATCGACTATTCGGACGGCCATAACTTCTGGCTCGTTTAGAGTTGCGGGAGACACAACCTGTCAAAACGAAGGCCTCGATGAGATCTACGGCTTTGACAGCTTTCAGCCGTCAACGGATAGATTAATGCCCAAAAAGGACAACCCGAATCTCAATCGGGTCACGTAAGCTTTTCACCCTTCGTTTTTTCGACACATGGATTTTTCATTAAAACGGGATTGCCGTGGCTCGTCTTCGATTCACCATCGCTGGAGAGTGGTGCACCATGGTACTGTTCCGTTTCAAATCCATGCATGCATTTCTAAAAGTCGTACGGCACTGTTTCGCCATTTCAGGCGGATGTTGCACCTTTCACCGTGGATGTTCCACCCTGTAGATATCGACTATTCGGACGGCCATTACTTCTGGCTTGTTTAGATTTACGGGATCCCTAACCTGTCAAAACGAAGGCCTCGATGAGTTCTACGGCTTTGACAGCTTTCAGGCGTCAACGGATAGATTAATGCCCAAAAAGGACAACCCGAATCTCAATCGGGTCACGTAAGTTTTTCACCCTTCGTTTTTTCGACCCGTGGATTTTTACGGTAAAATGGGATTACAGTGGCTCGTCTTCGATTCACCGTCACTGGAGAGTGGTGCACCATGGTGCTGTTCCTTTTCAAATCCATGCACGCATTTCTAAAAGTCGTACGACACTGTTTCGCCATTTCGGACGGATGTTGCACCTTGCACCGTGGATGTTGCACCCTGTAGATATTGATTATTCGGATGGCCATAACTTCTGGTTCGTTTAGAGTTACGGGAGCCATAACCTGTCAAAACGAAGGCCTCGATGAGTTCAACGGCTTTGACAGCTTTCAGCCGTCAACGGGTAGATTAATGTCCAAAAAGGACAACTCGAATCTCAATCGGGTCACGTAAGTTTTTCACACTTCGTTTTTTCGACACGTGGATTTTTACGGTAAAACGGGATTACCGTGGCTCGTCTGCGATTCACCATCGCTGGAGAGTGGTGCACCATCGTACTGTTCTGTTTTAAATCCATGCATGCATTTCTAAAAGTCGTACGACACTGTTTCGCCATTTAGGATGGATGTTGCACCTTGCACCGTGGATGTTGCACCCAGTAGATATCGACTATTCGGACGGCGATAACTTCTGGCTCATTTGGAGTTGCAGGAGTCATAACCTGTCAAAACGAAGGCCTCGATGAGATCTACGTCTTTGACAGCTTTCAGCCGTCAACGGATAGATTAATGCCCAAAAAGGACAACCCGAATCTCAATCGGGTCATGTAAGTTTTTCACCCTTCGTTTTTTCGACACGTGGATTTTTACGGTAAAACAGGATTACCGTGGCTCGTCTTCGATTCAGCATCGCTGGAGAGTGGTGCACCACGGTACTGTTCCATTTCAAATCCATGCACGAATTTCTAAATGTCGTACGGCACTGTTTCGCCATTTCGGACGGATGTTGCACCTTGCACCGTGGATGTTGCACCCTGTAGATATCGATTATTCGAACGGCCATAACATCTGGCTCGTTTAGAGTTACGGGAGGCATAACCTGTCAAAACGAAGGCCTCGATGAGTTTTACGGCTTTGACCGCTTTCAGCCGTCAACGGATAGACTAATGCCCAAAAAGGACAACCGAATCTCAATCGGGTCACGTAAGTTTTTCACCCTTCGTTTTTTCGACACGTGGATTTGTACGGTAAAACGGGATTACCGTGGCTCATCTTCGATTCACCATCGCTGGAGAGTGGTGCACCAAGGTACTGTTCCGTTTCAAATCCATGCACGCATTTCTAAAAGTCGTACGGCACTGTTTCGCCATTTCGGAGGGATGTTGCACCTTGCACCGTGGATGTTGCACCCTGTAGATATCGATTATCCGAACGGTCATAACTTCTGGCTTGTTTAGAGTTACGGGAGCCATAACCTGTCAAAACAAAGGCCTCGATGAGTTCTACGGCTTTGACAGCTTTCAGCCGTCAACGGATAGATTAATGCCCAAAAAGGACAACCCGAATCTCAATCGGGTAACGTAAGTTTTCCACCCTTCGTTTTTTCGACACGTGGATTTTTACGTTAAAACGGGATTACCATGGCTCGTCTTCGATTCACCATCGCTGGAGAGTCGTGCACCATGGTACTGTTCCGTTTCAAATCCATGCAAGCATTTCTAAAAGTCATACGGCACTGTTTCGCCATTTCGGACGGATGTTGCACCTTACACCGTGGATGTTGCACCCTGTAGATATCGATTATTCGGACGGCCATAACTTCTGGCTCGTTTAGATTTACGGAAGCCATAACCTATCAAAACGAAGGCCTCGATGAGTTCTACGGCTTACACAGCTTTCAGCCGTCAACGGATAGATTAATGCCCAAAAAGGACAACCCGAATCTCAATAGTGTCACGTAAGTTTTTCACCCTTCGTTTTTTCGACACGTGGATTTTTACGGTAAAACGGGATTACCGTGGCTCGTCTTCGATTCACCATCGCTGGAGAGTGGTGCACCATGGTACTGTTCCGTTTTAAATCCATGCATGCATTTCGTAAAGTCGTACGGCACTGTTTCGCCATTTCGGACGGATGTTGCACCTTGCACCGTGGATGTTGCACCCTGTAGATATCGATTATTCGGACGGCCATAACTTCTGTCTCGTTTAGAGTTACGGGAGCCATAACCTGTCAAAACGAAGGACTCGATGAGATCTACGGCCTTGACAGCTGTCAGCCATCAACGGGTAGATTAATGCCCAAAAAGGACAACCCGAATCTCAATCGGGTCACGTAAGTTTTTCACCCTTCGTTTTTTCGACACGTGGATTTTTACGGTAAAACGGGATTACCGTGGCTCGTCTTCGATTCACCATCGCTGGAGAGTGGGGCACCATGCTACTGTTCCGTTTCAAATCCATGCACGCATTTCTAAATGTCGTACGACACTGTTTTGCCATTTCGGACGGATGTTGCACCTTGCACCGTGGATGTTGCACCCTGTAGATATCGATTATTCGAGCGGCCATAACTTCTGGCTCGTTTAGAGTTACGGGAGCCATAACCTGTCAAAACGAAGCCCACGATGAGTTCTACGGCTTTGGGAGCTTTCAGCCGTCAACGGATAGATTAATGCCCAAAAAGGACAACCCGAATCTCAATCGGGTAACGTAAGTTTTCACCCTTCGTTTTTTCGACACGTGGATTTTTACGGTAAAACGGGATTACCGTGGCTCGTCTTCGATTCACCATCGCTGGAGAGTGGTGCACCATGGTACTGTTCCGTTTCAAATCCATGCACGCATTTCTAAAAGTCGTACGGCACAGTTTCACCATTTCGGACGGATGTTGCACCTTTCATCGTGGATGTTCCACCCTATAGATATCGACTGTTCGGACGGCCATAACTTCTGGCTTGTTTAGATTTACGGGATCCCTAACCTGTCAAAACGAAGGCCTCGATAAGTTCTACGGCTTTGATAGCTTTCAGCCATCAACGGATAGATTAATACCGAAAAAGGACAACCCGAATATCAATCGGGTCACGTAAGTTTTTCACCCTTCATTTTTTCGACACGTGGATTTTTACGGTAAAACGGGATTACCGTGGCTTGTCTTCGATTCACCATCGCTGGAGAGTGTTGCACCATGGTACTATACCGTTTCAAATCCATGCATGCATTTCTAAAAGTCGTACGGCACTGTTTCGCCATTTCGGACGGATGTTGCATCATGCACCGTGGATGTTACACCCTGTAGATATCGATTATTCGGACGGCCATAACGTCTGGCTCGTTTAGAGTTACGGGAGCCATAACCTGTCAAAACGAAGGTCTCGATGATTTCTACGGCTTTGACCACTTTCAGCCGTCAACGGATCGATTAATGTCCAAAAAGGACAACCCGAATCTCAATCGGGTCACGTAAGTTTTTCACACTTCGTTTTTTCGACACGTGGATTTTTACGGTAAAACGAGATTACAGTGGCTCGTCTTCGATTCACCATCGCTGGAGAGTGGTGCACCATGGCACTGTTCCGTTTCAAATCCATGCACGCGTTTCTAAAAGTCGTACGACACTGTTTCGCCATTTCAGACGAATGTTGCACCTTGCACCGTGGATGTTGCACCCTGTAGATATCGACTATTCGGACAGCCATAACTTCTGGGTCGTTTAGAGTTGCGGGAGCCATAACCTGTCAAAACGAAGGCCTCGATGAGATCTACGGCTTTGACAGCTTTCAGCCGTCAACGGATAGATTAATGCTCAAAAAGGACAATCCGAATCTCAATCGGGGTCACGTAAGTTTTTCACCCTTCGTTTTTTCGACTCGTGGATTTTTACGGGAAAACGTGATTACCGTGGCTCGTCTTCGATTCACCATCGCTGGTGAGTGGTGCACCATGGTACAGTTCCGTTTCAAATCCATGCACGCATTTCTTAATGTCGTATGGCACTGTTTCGCCATTTCGGACGGATGTTGCACCTTGCACCGTGGATGTTGCACCCTGTAGATATCGAATATTCGGACGGCCATAACTTCTGGCTCGTTTAGAGTTACGGGATCCCTAACCTGCCAAAACGAAGGCCTCGATGAGTTCTACGGCTTTGACAGCTTTCAGCCATCAACGGATAGATTAATGCCCAAAAAGGAGAACCCGAATCTCAATCGGGTCACGTAAGTTTTTCACCCTTCGTTTTTTCGACACGTGGATTTTTACGGTAAAACGGGATTACCGTGGATCGTCTTCGATTCACCATCACTGGGGAGTGGTGCACCATGGTACTGTTCCATTTCAAATCCATGCACGCATTATTAAAAGTCGTACGGCATTGTTTCGCCATTTCGGACGGATGTTGCACCTTGCACCGTGGATGTTGCACCCTGTAGATATCGATTATTCGAACGGCCATAACTTCTGGCTCGTTTATAGTTACGGGAGCCATAACCTGTCAAAACGAAGGCCTCGATGAGTTCTACGGCTATGACAGCTTTCAGCCGTCAACGGATAGATTAATGCCCAAAAAGGACTTCCCGAATCTCAATCGGGTCACGTAATTTTTTTACCCTTCGTTTTTTCGACACGTGGATTTTTACGGTAAAACGGGATTACCGTGGCTCGTCTTCAATTCACCATCGCTGGAGAGTGGTGCACCTTGGTACTGTTTCGTTTCAAATCCATGCACGCATTTCTAAAAGTCGTACGGCACTGTTTCGCCATTGCGGACGGATGTTGCACCCTGCACCGTGGATGTTGCACCCTGTAGATATCGATTATTCGGACGACCTTAACTTCTGTCTCGTTTAGAGTTACGGGAGCCATAACTTGTCAAAACGAAGGCCTCGATGAGATCTACGGCTTTCACCGCTTTCAGCCGTCAACGGATAGATTAATGCCCAGAAAGGACAACCAGAATCTCAATCGGGTCACGTAAGTTTTTCACCCTTCGTTTTTTCGACACGTGTATTTTTACGGTAAAACGGGATTACCGTGGCTCGTCTTCGATTCACCATCGCTGGTGAGTGGTGCACCATGGTACAGTTCCGTTTCAAATCCATGCACGCATTTCTAAAAGTCGTACGGTACTGTTTCGCAATTTCGGACGGATGTTGCACCCTGCACCGTGGATGTTGCACCCTATAGATATCGATTATTCGGACGGCCATAACTTCTGTCTCGTTTAGAGTTACGGGAGCCATAACATGTCAAAACGAAGGCCTCGATGAGATCTACGGCTTTGACCGCTTTCTGCCGTCAACGGATAGATAAATGCCCAAAAAGGACAACCCGAATCTCAATCGGGTCACGTAAGTTTTTCACCCTTCGTTTTTTCGACACGTGGATTTTTACGGTAAAATGGGATTACCGTGGCTCGTCTTCGATTCACCATCGTTGGAGAGTAGTGCACCATGGTACTGTTCCGTTTCAAATCCATGCACGCATTTCTAAAAGTCGTACGACACTGTTTCGCCATTTCGGACGGATGTTGCACCTTGCACCGTGGATGTTGCACCCTGTAGATATCGATTATTCGGACTGCCATAACTTCTGGCTCGTTTAGAGTTACGGGAGCCATAACCTAATAAAACGAAGGCCTCGATGAGATCTACGGCTTTGACAGCTTTCAGCAGTCAACGGATAGATTAATGCCCAAAAAGAATCTCAACCGGGTCACATAAGTTTTTCACCCTTCGTTTTTTCGACACGTGGATTTTTACGGTAAAACGGGATTGCCGCGGTTCGTCTTCGATTCACCATCGCTGGAGAGTGGTGCACCTTGGTACTGTTGTGTTTCAAATCCATGCACGCATTTTTAAATGTCGTACGGCACTGTTTCGCCATTTCGGACGGATGTTGCACCTTGCACCGTGGATGTTGCACCCTGTAGATATCGATTATTCGGACGACCATAACTTCTGGCTCGTTTGGAGTTACGGGATCCCTAACCTGTCAAAATGAAGACCTCGATGAGTTCTACGGCTTTGACAGCTTTCAGCCGTCAACAGATAGATTAATGCCCAAAAAGGACAACCTGAATCTCAATCGGGTCATGTAAGTTTTTCACCCTTCGTTTTTTCGACACGTGGATTTTTACGGTAAAACGAGATTACCGTGGCTCGTCTTCGATTCACCATCGCTAGAGAGTGGTGTACCATGGTACTGTTCCGTTTCAAATCCATGCACGCATTTCTAAAAGTCATACGGCACTGTTTCGCCATTTCGGACGGAAGTTGCACCTTGCACCGTGGATGTTGCACCCTGTAGATATCGATTATTCGGACGGCCATAACTTCTGGCTCGTTTAGAGTTACGGGAGCCATAACCTATCAAAACGAATGCCTCAATGAGTTCTACGGCTTTGAAAGCTTTTTGCCGTCAAAGGATAGATTAATGCCCAAAAAGGACAAACCGAATCAATCGGGTCACGTAAGTTTTTCTCCCTTCGTTTTTTCGACACGTGGATTTTTATGGTAAAACTGGATTACCGTGGCTCGTCTTCGATTCACCATCGCTGGAGAGTGGTGCACCATGGTAGTATTCCGTTTCAAATCCATGCACGCATTTCTAAAAGTCGTACGGCACTGTTTCGCCATTTCGGACGGATGTTGCACCTTGCGCCGTAAATGTTGCACCCTGTAGATATCGATTATTCTGACGGCCATAACTTCTGGCTCGTTTAGAGTTATTGGAGCCATAACCTGTCAAAACGAAGGCCTCGATGAGTTCTACGGCTTTGACAGCTTTCAGCCGTCAAAGGATAGATTAATGCCCAAAAAGGACAACCCGAATCTCAATCGGGTCACGTAAGTTTTTCACCCTTCGTTTTTTCGACACGTGGATTTTTATGTTAAAACAAGATTACCGTGTCTCGTCTTCGATTCACCATCGCTGGAGAGTGGTACACCTTGGTACTGTTCCGTTTCAAATCCATGCACGCATTTCTAAAAGTCATACGGCACTGTTTCGCCATTTCGGACGGATGTTGCACCTTGCATCGTGGATGTTGCATCCTGTAGATATCGATTATTCGGACGGCCATAACTTCTGGCTCGTTTAGCGTTACGAGAGCCATAACCTGTCAAAACGAAGGCCTCGATGAGTTCTACGGCTTTGACAGCTTTCAGCCATCAACGGATAAAGTAATGCCCAAAAAGGACAACCCGAATCTCAATCGGGTCAAGTAAGTTTTTCACACTTCGTTTCTTCGACACGTGGTTTTTACGGTAAAACGGGATTACCGTGGCTGGTCTTCGATTCACCATCGCTGGAGAGTGGTGCACCATGGTACTATTCCGTTTCAATTCCACGCACGCATTTCTAAAAGTCGTACGGCACTGTTTCGCCATTTCGGTCGGATGTTGCACCTTGCACCGTGGATGTAGCACCCTGTAGATATCGATTATTCGGACGGCCATAACTTCTGGCTCGTTTAGAGTTACGGAAGCCATAACCTGTCAAACCGAAGGCCTCGGTGAGATCTACGGCTTTGATAGCTTTCAGCTGTCAACGGATATATTAATGCCCAAAGAGGACAACCCGAATCTCAATCGGGACACGTAAGTTTTTCACCCTTCGTTTTTTCGGCACGTGGATTTTTACCGTAAAACGGGATTACCGTGGCTCATCTTCGATTCACCATCGCTGGAGAGTGGTGCACCATGGTATTTTTCCATTTCAAATCGATGCACGCATTTCTAAAAGTCGTACGACACTGTTTCGCCATTTCGGACGGATGTTGCACCTTGCACCGTGGATGTTGCACCCTGTAGATATCGATTATTCGGACGACCATAACTTCTGGCTCGTTTAGAGTTACGGGAGCCATAACCTATCAAAACGAAGGCCTCGATGAGTTCTACGGCTTGGACAGCTTTCAGCCATCAAAGGATAGATTAATGGCCAAAAAGGACAACCCGAATCTCAATCGGGTCATGTAAGTTTTTCACCCTTCGTTTTTTCGACACGTGGATTTTTACGGTAAAACAGGATTACCGTGGCTCGTCTTCGATTCAGCATCACTGGAGAGTGGTGCACTATGGTACTGTTCCGTTTCAAATCCATGCACGCATTTCTAAAAGTCCTACGGCACTGTTTCGCCATTTCGGACGGATGTTGCACCTTGCACCGTGGATGTTGCACCCTGTAGATATCGATTATTCGAACGGCCATAACTTCTGGCTCGTTTAGAGTTACGGGAGCCATAACCTGTCAAAACAAAGGCCTCGATGAGTTCTACGGCTTTGACTACTTTCAGCCGTCAACGGATAGATTAATGCCTAAAAAGGACAACCCGAATCTCAATCGGGTCACGTAAGTTTTTCCCCCTTCGTTTTTTCGACACGTGGATTTTTACTGTAAAACGGGATTACCGTGGCTCGTCTTCGATTCACCATCCCTGGAGAGTGGTGCACCATGGTACTGTTCCGTTTCAAATCCATGCACACATTTCTAAAAGTCGTACGGCACTGTTTTGCCATTTCGGACGGATGTTGCACCTTGCACCGTGGTTGTTGCACCCTGTAGATATAGATTATTCGGACGGACATAACTTCTGGCTCGTTTAGAGTTACGGGAGCCATAACCTGTCAAAACGAAGGCCTCGATGAGATCTACGGCTTTGACTGCTTTCAGCCATCAACGGATAGATTAATGCCCAAAAAGGACAACCCGAATCTCAATCGGGTCACGTAAGTTTTTCACCCTACGTGTTTTCGACACGTGGATTTTTACGGTAAAACGGGATTATCGTGTCTCGTCTTTGATTCACCATCGCTGGAGAGTGGCGCACCATGATACTGTTCCATTTCAAATCCATGCACGCATTTCAAAAAGCCGTACGACACTGTTTCGCCATTTCGGACGGATGTTGCACCTTGCACCGTGGATGTTGCACCCTGTAGATATCGATTATTCGGACGATCATAACTTCTGGCTCGTTTAGAGTTACGGGAGCCATAACCTGTCAAAACGAAGGCCTCGATGAGTTCTACGGCTTTGGCAGCTTTCAGTCGTCAACGGATAGATTAATGCCCAAAAAGGACAGCCCTAATCTCAATCGGGTAACGTAAGTTTTTCACCCTTCGTTTTTTCGACACGTGGATTTTTACGGTAAAACGGGATTACCGTGGCTCATCTTCGATTCACCATCGCTGGCGAGTGGTGCACCATGGTACTGTTCCGTTTTAAATCAATGCACGCATTTCTAAAAGTCATACGGCACTGTTTCGCCATTTCGAACGGATGTTGCACCTTGCACCGTGGATGTTGCACCCTGTAGATATCGATTATTCGGACGGCCATAGCTTCTGGCTCGTTTAGAGTTACGGCTGCCATAACCTGTCAAAACGAAGGCCTCGATGAGTTCTACGGCTTTGACAGGTTTCAGCCATCAACGGATAGATTAATGCCCAAAAAGGACAACCCGAATCTCAATCGGGTAACGTAAGTTTTCCACCCTTCGTTTTTTCGACATGTGGATTTTTACGGTAAAACGGGATTACCGTGGCTAGTCTTCGATTCACCATCGCTGGAGAGTGGTGCACCATGGTACTGTTCCGTTTCAAATCCATGCACGCATTTCTAAAAGTCATACGGCACTGTTTCGCCATTTCGGACGGATGTTGCACCTTGCACCGTGGATGTTGCACCCTGTAGATATCGATTATTTGGACGGCCATAACTTCTGGCTCGTTTAGAGTTACGGGAGCCATAACCTGTCAAAACGAAGGCCGCGATGAGTTCTACGACTTTGACAGCTTTCATCTGCAAACGGATAGACTAATGCCCAAAAAGGACAACCCGAATCTCAATCGGGTCACGTAAGTTTTTTACCCTTCGTTTTTTCGACACGTGGATTTTTACTGTAAAACGGGATTACCGGGGCTCGTCTTCGATTCACCATCGCTGGAGAGTGGTGCACCATGGTACTGTTCCGTTTCAAATCCATGCACACATTTCTAAAAGTTGTACGGCATTGTTTCGCCATTTCGGACGGATGTTGCACCTTGCACCGTGGATGTTGCACCCTTTAGATACCGATTATTCGGACGACCATAACTTCTGGCTCGTTTAGAGTTACGGGAGCCATAACCTGTCAAAACGATGGCCTCGATGAGTTCTATGGCTTTGATAGCTTTCATCCGTCAATGGATAGATTATTGCCCAAAAAGGACAACCCGAATCTCAATCAGGTCACGTAAGTTTTTTACCCTTCGTTTTTTCGACACGTGAATTTTTACGGTAAAACAGAATTACCGTGGCTCGTCTTTGATTCACCATTGCTGGAGAGTGGTGCATCATGGTACTGTTCCATTTCAAATCCAAGCACGCATTTCTAAACGTCATACGTCACTGTTTCGCCATTTCGGACGGATGTTGCACCCTGCACCGTGGATGTCGCACCCCGTAGATATCGATTATTCGGACGGCCATAACTTCTGTCTCGTTTAGAGTTACGGGAGCCATAACCTGTCAAAATGAAGGTCTTGATGAGTTCTACGGCTTTGACAGCTTTCAACCGTCGACGGATAGATTACTGCCCAAAAAGAACAACCCGAATCTCAATCGGGTCACGTAAGTTTTTCACCCTTCGTTTTTTCGACGCGTGGATTTTTACGGTAAAACGGGATTACCATGGCTCGTCTTCGATTCACCATCACAAGAGAGTGGTGCACCATTGTACCGTTCCGTTTCAAATTCATGCACGCATTTCTAAAAGTCGTACGGCACTGTTTCGCCATTTCGGACGGATGTTGCACCTTGCACCATGGATGTTGCACCCTGTAGATATCGACTATTCCGACGGCCATAACTTCTGGCTCGTTTATAGTTACGAGAGCCATAACCTGTCAAAACGAAGGCCTCGATGATTCCTACGGCTTTGACAGCTGTCGGCCGTCAACGGATAGATTAATGCCCAAAAAGGAAAACCCGAATCTCAGTCGGGTCACGTAAGTTTTTCACCCTTCGTTTTTTCGACACGTGGATTTTTACGGTAAAACGGGATTACCGTGGCTCGTCTTCGATTCACCATCGCTGGAGAGTGGTGCACCATGGTACTATTCCGTATCAAATCCATGCACGCATTTCTAAAAGTCGTACGGTAATGTTTCGCAATTTCGGACGGATGTTGCACCTTGCACCGTGGATGTTGCACCCTATAGGTATCGATTATTCGGACGGCCATAACTTCTGGCTCGTTTAGAGTTACCGAAGCCATAACCTTTCAAAACGAAGGCCACGATGATTTCTACGGCTTTGATAGCTTTCAGCCGTCAATGGATAGATTAATGCCCAAAAAGGACAACCCGAATCTCAATCGGGTCACGTAATTTTTTCACCCTTCGTTTTTTCGACACGTGGATTTTTACGGTAAAACGGGATTACCGTGGCTCGTCTTCGATTCACCATCGCTGCAGAGTGGTGCACATTGGTACTGTTCCATTTCAAATCCATGCACGCATTTCTAAAAGTCGTACGGCACTGTTTCGCCATTGCGGACGGATGTTGCACCTTGCACCGTGGATGTTGCACCCTGTAGATGTCGATTATTCGGACGACCATAACTTCTGCCTCGTTTAGAGTTACGGCTGCCATAACCCGTCAAAACGAAGGCCTCGATGAGTTCTACGGCTTTGACAGCTTTCAGCAGTCAACGGATAGATTACTGCCCAAAAAGGACATCCCGAATCTCAATCGGGTAACGTAAGTTTTCCACCCTTCGTTTTTTCGACACGTGGATTTTTACGGTAAAACGGGATTACCGTGGCTCGTCTTCGATTCACCATCGCTGGAGAGTGGTGCACCATGGTACTGTTCCGTTTCAAATCCATGCACGCATTTCTAAAAGTTGTACGGCACTGTTTCGCCATTTCGGACGGATGTTGCACCTTGCACCGTGGATGTTGCACCCTGTAGATATCGATTATTTGGACGGCCATAACTTCTGGCTCGGTTAGAGTTACGGGAGCCATAACCTGTCAAAACGAAGGCCGCGATGAGTTCTACGGCTTTGACAGCTTTCATCTTCAAACAGATAGATTAATGCCCAAAAAGGACAACCCGAATCTCAATGGGGTCACGTAAGTTTTTTACCCTTTGTTTTTTCGACACGTGGATTTTTACGGTAAAACGGGATTACCGGGGCTCGTCTTCGATTCACCATCACTGGAGAGTGGTACACCATGGTGCTGTTCTGTTTCAAATCCAAGCACACATTTCTAAAAGTTGTACGGCACTGTTTCGCCATTTCGGATGGATGTTGCACCTTGCACCGTGGATGTTGCACCCTTTAGATACCGATTATTCGGACGGTCATAACTTCTGGCTCGTTTAGAGTCACGGGAGGCATAACCTGTCAATACGAAGGCCTCGATGAGTTCTACGGCTTTGACAGCTTTCAGGCGTCAACGGATAGATTAATGCCCAAAAAGGACAACCCGAATCTCAATCGGGTCACGTAAGTTTTTTACCCTTCGTTTTTTCGACACGTGAATTTTTACGGTAAAACGGGATTACCGTGGCCCGTCTTCGATTCACCATTGCTGGAGAGTGGTGCATCATGGTACTGTTCTGTTTCAAATCCAAGCACGCATTTATAAACGTCGTACGACACTGTTTCGCCATTTCGGACGGATGTTGCACCCTACACCGTGGATGTTGCACCCTGTAGATATCGATTATTCGGACGGCCATAACTTCTGTCTCGTTTAGAGTTACGAGAGCCATAACCTGTCAAAACGAAGGCCTCGATGAGTTCTACGGCTTTGACAGCTTTCAGCCGTCGACGGATAGATTAATGCCCAAAAAGGACAACCCGAATCTCAATCGGGTCACGTAAGTTTTTAACCCTTCGTTTTTTCGACGCGTGGATTTTTATGGTAAAACGGGATTACCATGGCTCGTATTCGATTCACCATCACAAGAGAGTGGTGCACCATGGTACTGTTCCGTATCAAATCCATGCACGCATTTCTAAAAGTCGTACGGTACTGTTTCACAATTTCGGACGGATGTTGCACCTTGCATCGTGGATGTTGCACCCTGTAGGTATCGATTATTCGGACGGCCATAACTTCTGGCCTCGATGATTTCTACGGCTTTGACAGCTTTCAGCCGTCAACGGATAGATTAATGCCCAAAAAGGACAACCCGAATCTCAATCGGGTCACGTAAGTTTTTCACCCTTCGTTTTTTCGACACGTGGATTTTTACGGTAAAACGGGATTACCGTGGCTCGTCTTCGATTCACCATCGCTGGAGAGTGGTGCACCATGGTACTATTCCATTTCAAATCCATGCACGCATTTCTAAAAGTCGTACGGTACTGTTTCGCAATTTCGGATGGATGTTGCACCTGCACCGTGGATGTTGCACCCTGTAGATATCGATTATTCGGACGGCCATAACTTCTGGCTCGTTTAGAGTTACGGGAGCCATAACCTGTCAAAACGAAGGCCTCGATGAGATCTACGGCTTTGACAGCTTTCAGCCGTCAACGGGTAGATTAATGCCAAAAAGGACAACCCGAATCTCAATCGAGTCACGTAAGTTTTTCACCCTTCGTTTTTTCGACACATGTATTTTTACGGTAAAACGGGATTACCGTGGCTCGCCTTCGATTCACCATCGGTGGAGAGTGGTGCACCATGGTACTATTCCGTTTCAAATCCATGCACGCATTTCTAAAAGTCGTATGGCACTGTTTCGCCATTTCGGACGGATATTGCACCTTGCACCGTGGATGTTGCACCCTGTAGATATCGACTATTCGGACGGCCATAACTTCTGGCTCGTTTATAGTTACGGGAGCCATAACCTGTCAAAACGAAGGCCTCGATGATTTCTACGGCTTTGACAGCTTTCAGCCATCAACGGATAGATTAATGCCCAAAAAGGACACCCCGAATTTCAATCAGGTCACGTAAGTTTTTCTCCCTTCGTTTTTTCGACACGTGGATTTTTACGGTAAAACGGAATTACCGTGGATCGTCTTCGATTCACCATCGCTGTAGAGTGGTGCACCATGGTACTGTTCCATTTCAAATCCATGCACGCATTTCTAAAAGTTGTACGGCACTGTTTCGCCATTTCGGACGGATGTTGCACCTTGCACCGTGGATGTTGCACCCTGTAGATGTCGATTATTCGGACGGTCATAACTTCTGGCTCGTTTAGAGTTACGGAAGCCATAACCTGTCAAAACGAAGGCCTCGATGAGTTCATCGGCTTTGACAGCTTTCAGCCGTCAATGGATAGATTAATGCCCGAAAAAGACAACCCGAATCTCAATCGGGTAACGTTAGTTTTTCACCCTTCGTTTTTTCGACACGTGGATTTTTACGGTAAAACGGGATTACCGTAGCTCGTCTTCGATTCACCATCGCTGGAGAGTGGTGCACCTTGGTACTGTTCCATTTCAAATCCATGCACGCATTTCTAAAAGTCATACGGCACTGTTTCGCCATTTTGGACGGATGTTGCACCTTGCACCGTGGATATCGCACCCTGTAGATATCGATTATTCGGACGGCCATAACTTCTGGCTCGTTTAGAGTTACAGGAGCCATAACCTGTCAAAACGAAGGCCTCGATGAGTTCTACGGCTTTGACTGCTTTCAGCCGTCAACGGATAGATAAATGCCCAAAAAGTACAACCCGAATCTCAATCGGGTCACGTAAGTTTCTCACACTTCGTTTTTTCGACACATGGATTTTTACGGTAAAACGGGATTACCGTGGCTTGTCTTCGATTCACCAACACTGGAGAGTGATGCACCATGGTACTGTTCCGTTTCAAATCCATGCACGCATTTCTAAAAATCGTACGGCACTGTTTCTCCATTTCGGACGGATGTTGCACCTTGCACCGTGGATGTTGCACCCTGTAGATATAGATTATTCGGACGGACATAACTTCTGGCTCGTTTAGAGTTACGGGAGCCATAACCTGTCAAAATGAAGGGCTCGATGAGTTCTACGGCTTTGACAGCTTTCAGCCGTCAACAGATAGACTAATGCCCAAAAAGGACTGCCCGAATCTCAATCGGGTAACGTAAGTTTTTCACCCTTCATTTTTCGACACGTAGATTTTTACGGTAAAACGGGATTACCGTGCCTCGTCTTCGATTCACCATCGCTGGCGAGTGGTGCATCATGGTACTGTTCCGTTTCAAATCCATGCACGCATTTCTAAAAGTCGTACGACACTGTTTCTCCATTTCGGACGGATGTTGCACCTTGCACCGTGGATGTTGCACCATGTAGATATCGACTATTCGGACGGCCATAACTTCTGGCTCGTTTATAGTTACGGGAGCCATAACATGTCAAAACAAAGGCCTCGATGATTTCTACGGCTTTGACAGCTTTCAGCCGTCAACGGATAGATTAATGCCCAAAGAGGACAACCCGAATCTCAATCGGGTCACGTAAGTTTTTCACCCCTCGTTTTTTCGACACGTGGATTTTTACGGTAAAACTGGATTACCGTGGCTCGTCTTCGATTCACCATCGCTGGAGAGTGGTGCACCATGGTACTGTTCCGTTTCAAATCCATGCATGCATTTCTAAAAGTCATACGGTACTGTTTCGCCATTTCGGACGGATGTTGCACCTTGCACCGTGGATGTTGCACCCTGTAGATATCGATTATTCGGACGGCCATAACTTCTGGCTCGTTTAGAGTTACGAGAGCCATAACCTGTCAAAATGAAGGCCTCGATGAGTTCTACGGCTTTGACCGCTTTCAGCCGTCAACGGATAGATTAATGCCCAAAAAGGACAAACCGAATCTCAATCGGGTCACGTAAGTTTTTTACCCTTCGTTTTTTCGACACGTGGATTATTACGGTAAAACGGGATTACCGTGGCTCGTCTTCGATTCACCATCGCTGGAGAGTGGTGCACCATGGTACTGTTCCGTTTCAAATCCATGCACGCATTTCTAAAATTCATACGGCACTGTTTCACCATTTCGGACGGATGTTGCACCTTGCACCGTGGATGTTGCACCCTGTAGATATCGATTATTTGGACGGCCATAACTTCTGGCTCGTTTAGAGTTACGGGAGCCATAACTTGTCAAAACGAAGGCCGCGATGAGTTCTACGGCTTTGACAGCTTTCATCTATTAACAGATAGATTAATGCCCAAAAAGGACAACACGAATCTCAATGGGGTCACGTAAGTTTTTTACCCTTCGTTTTTTCGACACGTGAATTTTTACGGTAAAACGGGATTACCGGGGCTCGTCTTCGATCCACCATCGTTGGAGAGTGGTGCGCCATGGTACTGTTCCGTTTCAAATCCATGCACACATGTCTAAAAGTTATACGGCACTGTTTCGCCATTTCGGACGGATGTTGCACCTTGCACTGTGGATGTTGCACCCTTTAGATACCGATTATTCGGACGGCCATAACTTCGGGCTCGTTTGGAGTTACGGGAGCCATAACCTGTCAAAACGAAGGCCTCGATGAGTTCTACGGCTTTGACAGCTTTCAGCCGTCAACGGATAGATTAATGCCCAAAAAGGACAACTCGAATCGCAATTGGGTCACGTAAGTTTTTTACCCTTCGTTTTTTCGACACGTGAATTTTTACGGTAAAACGGGATTACCGCGGCTCGTCTTCGATTCACCATCGCTGGAGAGTGATGCATCATGGTACTGTTCCGTTTCAAATTCAAGCACGCATTTCTAAACATCGCACGACACTGTTTCACCATTTCGGACGGATGTTGCACCCCGCACCGTGGATGTTGCACCCTGTAGATATCGATTATTCGGACGGCCATAACTTCTGTCTCATTTAGAGTTACGGGAGCCATAACCTGTCAAAACGAAGTCCTCGATGAGTTCTACGGCTTTGACAGCTTTCAGCCATCGACGGATAGATTAATGCCCAAAAAGGACAACCCGAATCTCAATCGGGTCACGTAAGTTTTTCACCCTTTGTTTTTTCGACGCGTGGATTTTTACGTTAAAACGGGATTACCATGGCTCGTCTTCGATTCACCATCACAAGAGAGTGGTGCACCATGGTACTGTTCCGTTTCAAATCCATGCACGCATTTCTAAAAGTCGTACGACACTGTTTCACCATTTCGGACGGATGTTGCACCTTGCACCTTGGATGTTGCACCATGTAGATATCGACTATTCGGACGGCCATAACTTCTGGCTCGTTTATAGTTACGGGAGCCATAACATGTCAAAACAAAGGCATCAATGATTTCTACGGCTTTGACAGCTTTCAGCCGTCAACGGATAGATTAATGCCCAAAGAGGACAACCCGAATCTCAATCGGGTCACGTAAGTTTTTCACCCTTCGTTTTTTCGACACATGGATTTTTACGGTAAAACGGGATTACCGTGACTCGTCTTCGATTCACCATCGCTGGAGAGTGGCGCACCATGGTACTGTTCCGTTTCAAATCCATGCACGCATTTCTAAAAGTCGTACGACACTGTTTCGCCATTTCGGACGGATGTTGCACCTTGCACCGTGGATGTTGCACCCTGTAGATATCGACTATTCGGACTGCCATAACTTCTGGCTCGTTTATAGTTACGGGAGCCATAACTTGCCAAAATGAAGGCCTCGATGATTTCTACGGCTTTGACAGCTTTCAGCCGTCAACGGATAGATTAATGCCCCAAAAGGACAACCCGAATCTCAATCGGGTCACGTAAGTTTTTCTCCCTTCTTTTTTTCGACACGTGGATTTTTACGGTAAAACGGGATTATCGTGGCTCGTCTTCGATTCACCATCCCTGGAGAGTGGTGCACCATGGTACTGTTCCGTTTCGAATCCATGCACGCATTTCTTAAAGTCGTACGGCACTATTTCGCCATTTCGGACGGATGTTGCACCTTGCACCTTGGATGTTGCACCCTGTAGATATCGATTATTCGGACGGCCATAACTTCTGGCTCGTTTAGAGTTACGGGAGCCATAACCTGTCAAAACAAAGGCGTCGATGAGTTCTACGGCTTTGACAACTTTAAGCCGTCAACGGATAGATTAATGCGCGAAAAGGACAACCCGAATCTCAATCGGGTAACGTAAGTTTTTCACCCTTTGTTTTTTCGACACGTGGATTTTTATGGTAAAACGGGATTACCGTGGCTCTTCTTCAATACACCGTCGCTGGAGAGTGGTGCACTTTGGTACTGTTTCGTTTCAAATCCATGCACACATTTCTAAAAGTCGTACGGCACTGTTTCGCCACTTCGGACGGATGTTGCACCTTGCACCGTGGATGTTGCACCCTATAGATATCGACTATTCGGGCGGCCATAACTTCTGGCTCGTTTATAGTTACGGGAGCCATAACCTGTCAAAACGAAGGCCTCGATGATTTCTACGGCTTTGACAGCTTTCAGCCGTCAACGGATAGATTAATGCCCAAAAAGGACAACCCGAATCTCAATCGGGTCACATAAGTTTTTCTCCCTTCTTTTTTTCGACACGTGGATTTTTACGGTAAAACGGGATTACCGTGGCTCATCTTTGATTCACCATCACTGGAGAGTGGAGCACCATGGTACTGTTCCGTTTCAAATCCATGCACGCATTTCTAAAAGTCGTACGGCACTATTTCGCCATTTCGGACGGATGTTGCACCTTGCACCTTGGATGTTGCACCCTGTAGATATCGATTATTCGGACGGCCACAACTTCTGGCTCGTTTAGAGTTACGGGAGCCATAACCTGTCAAAACAAAGGCTTCGATGAGTTCTACAGCTATGACAACTTTCAGCCGTCAACGGAGAGATTAATGCGCGAAAATGACAACCCGAATCTCAATCGGGTAACGTAAGTTTTTCACCCTTCATTTTTTCGACACGTGGATTTTTATGGTGAAACGGGATTACCGTGGCTCGTCTTCAATTCACCGTCGCTGGAGAGTGGTGCACCTTGGTACTGTTCCGTTTCAAATCCAAGCATGCATATTTAAAAGTCGTACGGCACTGTTTCGCCATTTCGGACAGATGTTTCACCTTGCACCGTGGATGTTGCACCATGTAGATATCGATTATTCGGACGGACATAACTTCTGGCTATTTAGATTTACGGGAGCCATAACCTGTCAAAACGAATATCTCGATGTGTTCTACGGCTTTCACAGCTTTCTATCGTCAACGGATAGATTAATGCCCAAAAACGACAACTCGAATCTCAATCGGGTCACGTAAGTTTTTCACCCTTCATTTTTTCGACACGTGGATTTTTACGGTAAATCAGGATTACCGTGGCTCGTCTTCGATTCACCATCGCCGGAGAGTGGTGCACCATGGTACTGTTCCGTTTCAAATCCATGCACGTATTTCTAAAAGTCGTACGACACTGTTTCGCAATTTCGGACGGATGTTGCACCATGCACCGTGGATGTTGCACCCTGTAGATATCGACTATTCGGACGGTCATAACTTCTGGCTCATTTTGAGATGTGGGAGCCATAACCTGTCAAAACGAAGGCCTCGATGAGATCTACGGCTTTGACAGCTTTCAGTCGTCAACGGATAGATTAATGCCCAAAAAGGACAACCCCAATCTTAATCGAGTCACGTAAGTTTTTCACCCTTCGTTTTTTCGACACGTGGATTTTTAAGGTAAAACGGGATTACCGTGGCTCGTCTTCGATTCACAATCGCTGGAGAGTGGTGAACCATGCTACTGTTCCGTTTCAAATCCATGCACGCATTTCTAAAAGTCGTACAGCACTGTTTCGCCATTTCGGACGGATGTTCCACCTTGCACCGTGGATGTTGCACCCTGTAGATATCGATTATTCGGACGGCCATAACTTCTGGCTCGTTTAGAGTTACGGGAGCCATAACCTGTCAAAACGAAGGCCGCGATGAGATCTACGGCTTTGACAGCTTTCAGCCGTCAATGGATAGAATAATGCCCAAAAAGGACAACCCGAATCTCAATCGGGTCACGTAAGTTTTTCACCCTTCGTTTTTTCGGCACGTAGATTTTTACGGTAAAACGGGATTACCGTGGCTCGTCTTTGATTCGCCATCGCTGGAGAGTGGTGCACCATGGTACTATTCCATTTCAAATCCATGCACACATTTCTAAAAGTTGTACGTCACTGTTTCGCCATTTCGGACGGATGTTGCACCTTGCACCGTGGATGTTGCACCCTTTAGATACCGATTACTCGGACGACCATAACTTTTGGCTCTTTTAGAGTTACGTGAGCCATAACCTGTCAAAACAAAGGCCCCGATGAGTTCTACGGTTTTGACAGCTTTCACCCGTCAAATGATAGATTAATGCCCAAAAAGGACAACCAGAATCTCAATCGGGTCACATAAGTTTTTTACCCTACGTTTTTTCGACACGCGGATTTTTACGGTAAAACGGGATTACCGTGGCTCTTCTTCGATTTACCATCGCTGGAGAGTGCTGCATCATGGTACTGTTCCGTTTCAAATCCAAACACGCATTTCTAAAAGTCGTACGGCACTGTTTCTCCATTTCGGACGGATGTTGCACCTTGCACCGTGGATGTTGCACCCTATAGATATCAATTATTCGGAAGGCCTTAACTTCTGTCTCGTTTAGAGTTACGGGAGCCATAACCTGTCAAAACGAAGGCCTCGATGATTTCTACGGCTTTGACAGCTTTCAGCCATCAACGGATAGATTAATGCCCAAAAAGGACAACCCGAATCTCAATCGGGTCACGTAAGTTTTTCACACTTCGTTTTTTCGACACGTTGATTGTTACGGTTAAACGGGATTACCGTGGCTCGTCTTCGATTCACCATCGCTGGAGAGTGGTGCACCATGGTACTGTTTCATTTCAAATCCATGCACGCATTTCTAAAAGTTTTACGGCACTATTTCGCCATTTCGGACAGATGTTGCACCTTGCACCGTCGATGTTGCGCCCTGTAGATATCGATTATTCGGACGGCCATAACTTCTGGCTCGTTTAGAGTTACGTGAGCCATAACCTGTCAAAACCAAGGCAGTAGTGAGTTCTATGGCTTTGACAGTTTTCAGCCATAAACGGATAGACTAATGCCCAAAAAGGACAACCCGAATCTCAATCGGGTCACGTAAGTTTTTTACCCTTCGTTTTTTCGACACGTGGATTTTTACGGTAAAACGGGATTACCGTGGCTCGTCTTCGATTCACCATCACTGGAGAGTGGTGCACCATGGTACTGTTCCGTTTCAAATCCATGCACGCATTTCTAAAAGTCGTACGACACTGATTCGCCATTTCGGATGGATGTTGCACCTTGCACCGTGGATGTTGCACCCTGTAGATATCGATTATTCGGACGGCCATAACTTCTGCCTCGTTTAGAGTGACGGGAGCCATAACCTGTCAAAACGAAGGCCTCGATGAGATCTACGGCTTTGACTGCTTTCAGCCATCAACGGATAGATTAATGCCCAAAAGGACAACCCGAATCTCAATCGGGTCACGTAAGTTTTTTACCCTTCGTTTTTTAGACACGTGGATTTTGACGGTAAAACGGGATTACCGTGGCTCGTCTTCGATTCACCATCGCTGGAAAGTGGTGCACCATGGTACTATTCCGTTTCAAATCAATGCACGCATTCCTAAAAGTCGTACGGCAGTGTTTCGCCATTTCGGACGTATGTTGCACCTTGCACCGTGGATGTTGCACCGTGTAGATATCGATTATTCGGACGGCCATAACTTCTGCCTCGTTTAGAGTTACAGGAGCCATAACCTGTCAAAACGAAGGCCTCGATGAGTTCTACGGCTTTGATAGCTTTGAGCCATCAAAGGATAGATTAATGCCCGAAAAGGACAACCCGAATCTCAATCGGATCACGTAAGTTTTTTACCCTTCGTTTTTTCGAAACGTGGATTTTTACGGTAAAACAAGATTACCGTGGCTCGTCTTCGATTCACCATCGCTGGAGAGTGGTGCACCATGGAATTGTTTCGTTTCAAATCCATGCACGCATTTCTAAAAGTCGTACGGCACTCTTTCGCCATTTCGGACGAATGTTGCACCTTGCACCGTGGATGTTGCACCCTGTAGATATCGATTATTCGGACGGCCATAACTTCTGGCTCGTTTAGAGTTACGGGAGCCATAACCTGTCAAAAAGAAGGCCGCGATGAGTTCTACTGCTTTGACAGCTTTCAGCCGTCAACGGATAGATTAATGCCCAAAAAGGACAACCAGAATCTCAATCGTGTCACGTAAGTTTTTTACCCTTCATTTTTTCGACACGTGGATTTTTATGGTAAAACGGGATTACCGTGGCTCGTCTTCGACGCACCATCGATGGAGAGTGGTGCACCATGGTACTGTTCCGTTTCAAATCCATGCACGCATTTCTAAAAGTCGTACGGCAGTGTTTCGCCATTTCGGACGGATGTTGCACCTTGCACCATGGATGTTGCACCCTGTAGATATCGATTATTCGGACGGCCATAACTTCTGGCTCGTTTAGAGTTACGGGAGCCATAACCTGTCAAAACAAAGGTCTCGATGAGTTCTACGGCTTCGACAGCTTTCAGCCATTAACGGATAAATTAATGCCAAAAAAGGACAACCCAAATCTCAATCGGGTCACGTAAGTTTTTTACCCTTCGTTTTTTCGAAACGTGGATTTTTACGATAAAACGGGATTACCATGGCTCGTCTTCGATTCACCATCGCTGGAGAGTGGTGCACCATGGTACTGTTCCGTTTCAAATCCATGCACGCATTTCTAAAAGTCGTACGGCACTGTTTCGCCATTTCGGACGGATGTTGCACCTTGCACCGTGGATGTTGCACCCTATAGATATCGATTATTCGGACGGCCATAACTTCTGGCTCGTTTAGAGTTACTGGAGCTATAACCTGTCAAAACTAAGGCCGCGATGATTTCTACGGCTTTGACAGCTTTCGGCCATAAACGGATAGATTAATGCCCAAAAAGGACAACCCGAATCTCAATCGGGTCCGTAAGTTTTTTACCCTTCGTTTTTTCGACACGTGGATTTTTACGATAAAACGAAATTACCGTGGCTCGTCTTCGATTCACCATCGCTGGAGAGTGGTGCACCATGGTATTGTTCCGTTTCAAATCCATGCATGCATTTCCAAAAGTCGTACGGCACTGTTTCGCCATTTCGGACGGATGTTGCACCTTGCACCGTGGATTTTGCACCCTTAGATATCTATTATTCGGACGGCCATAACTTCTGGCTCGTTTAGAGTTACGGAAGCCATAACCTGTCAAAACGAAGGCCTCGATGAGTTCTACGGCTTTGACAGCTTTCAGCCATCAACGGATAGATTAATGCCCAAGAAGGACAACCCGAATCTCAATCGGGTCACGTAAGTTTTTCTCCCTTTGTTTTTTCGACACGTGGATTTTTACGGTAAAACGGGATTACCGTGGCTCGTCTTCGATTCACCATCACTGGAGAGTGGTGCACTATGGTACTGTTCCGTTTCAAATCCATGCACGCATTTCTAAAAGTCGTACGGCACTATTTCGCCATTTCGGACGGATGTTGCACCTTGCACCTTGGATGTTGCACCCTGTAGATATCGATTATTCGGACGGCCATAACTTCTGGCTCGTTTAGAGTTACGGGAGCCATAACCTGTCAAAACAAAGGCTTCGATGAGTTCTATGGCTTTGACACCTTTCAGCCGTTAACGGAGAGATTAATGCGCGAAAAGGACAACCCGAATCTCAATCGGGTAACGTAAGTTTTTCACCCTTCGTTTTTTCGACACGTGGATTTTTATGGTCAAACGGGATTACCGTGGCTCGTCTTCAATTCACCGTCGCTGGAGAGTGGTGCATCTTGGTACTGTTCCGTTTCAAATCCAAGCATGCATATTTAAAAGTCGTACGGCACTGTTTCGCCATTTCGGACGGATGTTGCACCTTGCACCGTGGATGTTGCACCCTGTAGATATCGATTATTCGGACGGACATAACTTCTGGCTCGTTTAGATTTACGAGGGCCATAACCTGTCAAAACGAATGATGTGTTCTACGGCTTTCACAGCTTTCTGCCGTCAACGGATAGATTAATGCCCAAAAACGACAACTCGAATCTCAATCGGGTCACGTAAGTTTTTCACCCTTCGTTTTTTCGACACGTGGATTTTTACGGTAAAACGGGATTACCGTGGCTCGTCTTCGATTCACCATCGCTGGATAGTGGTGAACCATGCTACTGTTCCCTTTCAAATCCATGCACGCATTTCTAAAAGTTGTACGGCACTGTTT
The DNA here is from genome assembly GCA_030765085.1 of Allium cepa. Taxonomy (NCBI): domain Eukaryota; kingdom Viridiplantae; phylum Streptophyta; class Magnoliopsida; order Asparagales; family Amaryllidaceae; genus Allium; species Allium cepa. Next base: position 39,036,385 of record CM060941.1, on the reverse strand, counting down.
CGCCATTTCGGACGGATGTTCCACCTTGCACCGTGGATGTTGCACCCTGTAGATATCGATTATTCGGACGGCCATAACTTCTAGCTCGTTTAGAGTTGCGGAAGCCATAACCTGTCAAAACGAAGGCCGCGATGAGATCTACGGCTTTGACAGCTTTCAGCCGTCAATGGATGGATTAATGCCGAAAAAGGACAACCCGAATCTCAATCGGGTCACGTAAGTTTTTCACCCTTCGTTTTTTCGACACGTAGATTTTTACGGTAAAACGGGATTACCGTGGCTCGTCTTTGATTCGCCATCGCTGGAGAGTGGTGCACCATGGTACTATTCCGTTTCAAATCCATGCACGCATTTCTAAAAGTTGTACGTCACTGTTTCGCCATTTCGGACGGATGTTGCACCTTGCACCGTGGATGTTGCATCCTTTAGATACCGATTATTCGGACGACCATAACTTCTGGCTCGTTTAGAGTTACGGGAGCCATAACCTGTCAAAACAAAGGCCTCGATGAGTTCTACGGCTTTGACAGCTTTCACCCGTCAACTGATAGATTAATGCCCAAAAAGGACAACCAGAATCTCAATCGGGTCACATAAGTTTTTTACCCTACGTTTTTTCGACACGTGGATTTTTACGGTAAAACGGGATTACCGTGGCTCTTCTTCGATTTACCATCGCTGGGGAGTGCTGCACCATGGTACTGTTCCGTTTCAAATCCAAACACGCATTTCTAAAAGTTGTACGGCACTGTTTCTCCATTTCGGACGGATGTTGCACCTTGCACCGTGGATGTTGCACCCTATAGATATCGATTATTCGGAAGGCCTTAACTTCTGTCTCGTTTAGAGTTACGGGAGCCATAACCTGTCAAAACGAAGGCCTCGATGATTTCTACGGCTTTGACAGCTTTCAGCCATCAACGGACAGATTAGTGCCCAAAAAGGACAACCCGAATCTCAATCGGGTCATGTAAGTTTTTCACACTTCGTTTTTTCGACACGTGGATTTTTACGGTAAAACGGGATTACCGCGGCTCGACATCGATTCACCATCGCTGGAGAGTGGTGCACCATGGAACTGTTCCGTTTCAAATCCATGCACGCATTTCTAAAAGTCGTACGGCACTGTTTCGCCAATTCGGACAGATGTTGCACCTTGCACCGTCGACATTGCGCCCTGTAGATATCGATTATTCGGACGGCCATAACTTCTGGCTCGTTTAGAGTTACGTAAGCCATAACCTGTCAAAACCAAGGCCGTAGTGAGTTCTATGGCTTTGACAGCTTTCAGCCATAAACGGATAGATTAATGCCCAAAAAGGACAACTCGAATCTCAATCGGGTCACGTAAGTTTTTTACCCTTCGTTTTTTCGACACGTGGATTTTTACGGTAAAACGGGATTACCATGGCTCGTCTTCGATTCACCATCGCTGGAGAGTGGTGCACCATGGTACCGTTCCATTTCAAATCCATGCACGCATTTCTAAAAGTCGTACGACACTGATTCGCCATTTCGGACGGATGTTGCACCTTGCACCGTGGATGTTGCACCCTGTAGATATCGATTATTCGGACGGCCATAACGTCTGCCTCGTTTAGAGTGACGGGAGCCATAACCTGTCAAATCGAAGGCCTCGATGAGTTCTACGGCTTTGACAGCTTTCAGCCGTCGACGGATAGATTAATGCCCAAAATGACAACCCGAATCTCAATCGGGTCACGTAAGTTTTTTACCCTTCTTTTTTAGACACGTGGATTTTTACGGTAAAACGGGATTACCGTGGCTAGTCTTCGATTCACCATCGCTGGAAAGTGGTGCACCATGGTACTATTCCGTTTCAAATCAATGCACGCATTTCTAAAAGTCGTACGGCAGTGTTTCGCCATTTCGGACGTATGTTGCACCTTGCACCGTGGATGTTGCACCCTGTAGATACCGATTATTCGGACGGCCATAACTTATGTCTCGTTTAGAGTTACAGGAGCCATAACCCGTCAAAACGAAGGCCTCGATGAGTTCTACGGCTTTGATAGCTTTCAGCCATCAAAGGATAGATTAATGCCCAAAAAGGACAACCCGAATCTCAATCGGATCACGTAAGTTTTTTACCCTTCGTTTTTTCGAAACGTGGATTTTTACGGTAAAACAAGATTACCGTGGCTCGTCTTCGATTCACCATCGCTGGAGAGTGGTGCACCATGGAATTGTTTCGTTTCAAATCCACGCACGCATTTCTAATAGTCGTACGGTACGGTTTCGCCATTTCGGACGGATGTTGCACCTTGCACCGTGGATGTTGCACCCTATAGATATCGATTATTCGGACGGCCATAACTTCTGGCTCGTTTAGAGTTACGGGAGCCATAACCTGTCAAAAAGAAGGCCGCGATGAGTTCTACTGCTTTGACAGCTTTCAGCCGTAAACGGATAGATTAATGCCTAAATAGGACAACCAGAATCTCAATCGTGTCACGTAAGTTTTTTACCCTTCATTTTTTCGACACGTGGATTTTTATGGTAAAACGGGATTACCGTGGCTGGTCTTCGATTCACCATCGCTGGAGAGTGGTGCACCATGGTACTGTTCCGTTTCAAATCCATGCACGCATTTCTAAAAGTCGTACGGCACTGTTTCGCCATTTCGGACGGATGTTGCACCTTGTACCGTGGATGTTGCACCCTGTAGATATCGATTATTCGGACGGCCATAACTTCCGGCTCGTTTAGAGTTACTGGAGCTATAACCTGTCAAAACTAAGGCCGCGATGAGTTCTACGGCTTTGACAGCTTTCGGCCATAAACGGATAGATTAATGCCCAAAAAGGACAACCCGAATCTCAATCGGGTCACGTAAGTTTTTTACCCTTCGTTTTTTCGACACGTGGATTTTTACGGTAAAACGAAATTACCGTGGCTCGTCTTCGATTCACCATTGCTGGAGAGTGGTGCACCATGGTACTGTTCCGTTTCAAATCCATGCACGCATTTCCAAAAGTCGTATGGCATTGTTTCGCCATTTCGGACGGATGTTGCACCTTGCACCGTGGATTTTGCACCCTTAGATATCTATTATTCGAACGGCCATAACTTCTGGCTCGTTTAGAGTTACGGGAGCCATAACCTGTCAAAACGAAGGCCTCGATGAGTTCTATGGCTTTGACAGCTTTCAGCCATCAACGAATAAATTAATGCCTAAAAAGGACAACCCGAATCTCAATTGGGTCACGTAAGTTTTTCACCCTTCGTTTTTTCGACACGTGGATTTTTACGGTAAAACAGGATTACCGTGGCTCGTCTTCGATTCACCATCGCTAGAGAGTGGTGCACCATGGTACTGTTCCGTTTCATATCCAAGCACGCATTTCTAAAAGTCGTACGGCACTGTTTCGCCATTTTTGACGTATGTTGCACCTTGCACCGTGGATGTTGCACCCTGTAGATATCGATTATTCGGACGGCCATAACTTCTGTCTCGTTTAGAATTACGGGAGCCATAACCTGTCAAAACGAAGACCTCGATGAGTTCTACGGCTTTGACAGCTTTCAACCGTCAACGGATAGATTAATGCCCAAAAAGGACAACCCGAATCTCAATCGGGTCACGTAAGTTTTTTACCATTCGTTTTTTCGAATTGTGGATTTTTACTGTAAAACGGGATGTTGCACCCTGTAGATATCGATTATTCGGACGGCCATAACTTCTGGCTCGTTTAAAGTTACGGGAGCCATAACCTGTCAAAACGAAGGCCTCGATGAGTTCTACGGCTTTGATAGTTGTGACGACCGCCCATGACTCCCGCACCAAAACGAGGAAATAATGTGCATAAAAGTGTGCCAGGCAGCCATGGACGATAGTCAGGGTGAAATAAAACAAAAGAATCTCTATCGCATAACTCACAGCGCATGGATAAAATACAATAGAGAAATATAATATAGTGAAGCTCCATAGAACAGAACATCATCATATAAGCATCACAGTAGTTTTATACAATCATCTACACAAATCCATACATGAAAGCCTCACTACAAATCGCTCAACCAAATACAGCAGCGGATACCCAGTACATATAGTAAGAAAACTAATATGCAAAGCCTCCTGCTCGTCTTCGTCATCTTCAGCGTAGAACTCCTAGCACAGCACCTGTCACCTTCTACCTAGTCTGCCCATCCCAACATGGATGAACAGCCCAAGGTAATAAGAGGAGACATAAAACCTTGAGTCAGACAAAGTCTTAGTGAGCAGTAAATTAACTATCAAACATACCAAAAGAGCATAAAGGATAAAAGGAATAGGAACCAAATCATCCCACTCCACCTCTTTCTACAGTGATAGCCTGTGACGACCGCCCATGACTCCCGCACCAAATCAAGGAAATAATGCGCTAAAAGGTGTGCCAGGCAGCCATGGACGATAGTCAGGGTAAAACAAAACAGAAGAATCTCTATCGCATAACTCACAGCGCATGGATAAAATACAATAGAGAAATATAATATAGTGAAGCTCCATAGAACAGAACATCATCATATAAGCATCACAGTAGTTTCATACAATCATCTACTCAAATCCATACATGAAAGCCTCACTACAAATCACTCAACCAAATACAGCAGCGGATACCCAGTACATATAGTAAGAAAACTAATATGCAAAGCCTCCTGCTCGTCTTCGTCATCTTTAGCGTAGGACTCCTAGCACAGCACCTGTCACCTGCTACCTAGTCTGCCCATCCCGACATGGATGAACAGCCCAAGGTAATAAGAGGAGACATAAAACCTTGAGTCAGACAAAGTCTTAGTGAGCAGTAAATCAACTATCAAGCATACCAAAAGAGCATAAAGGATAAAAGGAATAGGAACCAAACCATCCCACTCCACCTCTTTCTACAGTGATAGCCCCAGACATACACTAAGGAGAAGCAAGCATAACAACATAGACAATTAAGGTAAAGCGAATACCACTCGAGTCAAGGACGATGTTTTCCAAATACAAACCCCCAAGGCCTAAACCAAGATCAGATAAGCACCCAGAAAACACCGCTCTTGAAGCCGAATGATAATACAACCAAACATCCATGACTCTGGCTATCACTGTTATCCTTGCCTCGATTTCACCGTTAGTTGAATGACCATCTGTCAAGGGCTAATGGTAACCCCGGTTCTAACCATAACTCCGCACACTGCCTTGTGCCTAGGACTTATCTACTTTGCCCAGAGTACTCAACTACCTACCTGTAGTCTTTTGGGTGTCCCGACTACCTACCTGTAGTCGTTATGGGCGCCCCATGTACTCTTGCTTTTGAGCATGCTAGAACCTTCAACAACGACGAGATCCAAGCCTCCTAGCCATCCTTCTTGACGACTATCCTCATACAAGCTCAAGCTACCTCTTGAACAATCCATTATCAACCAACTTGAACTACTCTTCAAGTTATCAACATGCTTGGAATGATCCCTGCTTGGATTAAGCCAAGACTCACATCATACTTCGCTTCATCGCATCAAAGCAAAGTCTCAACTCAACAACATGGTTTGCCTCATCAAATCATGGCAAAGTCCCATCTCAACATCATCCAATCTATACATATGAGCTTCAACATCCGCTACATATGCCTTAAGCAGCTTTCACCATTCAAGAGCCTTCTTCCATAGCTTTTGAATCCTCTTTCATCATCTTGTTCCAAATCAACTACTAGCTAACTTGGAAACAATCAAATCAATCATACATTCAAATAATCAATCATTCAAACAAGATCTATTAAGCAATTTAAGCAATATCAACTATAATGGCAATTTCGTAAATAAACGAGCAAAAGTCCAACATATGTGAAATCATGGTTTTTAGCATAGATCTATCAATTATAAAACATGGGATTTGTCTCTAATGCTTATTAAACAAACTTGCATAAGTAAACATCTTCAAAAACCATGGATCTAGACTTAGATCTAAGAAAAATGCATGAAATCTCTAACTTTAACACCCAAACATGCCACCAATCCAATATACTCCTTTGGATCCGCGTGAGAGATAACTACCACTCACCAAATCACCCAAACACTACAAAAACTACACACTTCAGATCTGGACAGCGATGATCAAGGTTTGATCCGGCAATATCTCGCTCCAATCGATGAATTCTAGCTCGAACGGATGAAGATCTTCAACTTTGGCACTTGGATCTTCGATCTCGATCTTCGATCTTGGATGGATGTTAGAATTAGATTGGAATGGAGAAAAGAAGATGAAGAAATGTTGTAGTCGAGTCTTCAAAATGGCAGCACTTCGTCGCTTCAAAAACCGGTGCCAAAAAGTGAGCCAAACCCCTCTATTTATAGGCTGAATCAACCATGAGTCGTCGCTCTTAGGTCGTCGCCGACCCAACTCCTGAGTCGTCCCCGACTCATCCACATGCTGACTTACCATAAGCCACTCACACGACTCAACAACCCTGCCGACCTACGACTTAATACCAGAGCCGACCTAACTAATCAACGACTCAACACCAAGCTGCCTAACGACTTACGACTCATCGTTAAGTCGTGCCTACCGACTCAGGCCAACGACTCAATACACCAAGGCACAAGGTCATACGACTCAAACCCAAACCGACTCAACACCTACCGACTCACGACTCAAGACCAGTGCCGACTCAACATAAGTCGGTCACGACCTAAAAGCCTCCGACCTAAGACACTGCCGCGTTTTCCCCAAGTCCTAAGTCGTACGACGACTCAACAATACACACTCACGACTCAACTATGATGCCGACTCACGACTCATCAGGCCCTACGACTCAAAACCCTGCCGACTCATTACCCACGACCTAAGCCTAAACCCCTTAAGTCGCTACACCCTTAACCCGTTAACTCCTTAACTCGGCAAACCCTATGAGTCGTAACTCGTTGACTCGGCCACACTTCTTATCTCGGCCCTCTATGAGTCGGTCATCCTATGAGTCGCCTAACTTCTTGAGTCGGTCCATCCTTATCTCGGCCAACACTTTAAACCGCTACCCCTCCTTGAGTCGGTCCCCTATGAGTCGGTCACGACTCATCACTTGTACCCGGGTTAACTTCTAAACGACTCAAGCTAGAAGCAACACAAACAACACTATCGACCTGCAAATTCTACGATTTATCGACTCGTAAAATACGGGTCGTTACATTCTCTCCCCCTTAGGAATTTCGCCCTCGAAATTCCAAGCAAACAACAGCAATCACAATTATTCCGCATGCCTACCATCCATAGCAATCAACAAACCATGCATCCAATTCTAACCTAGCATGCAGAATTCTATGACTTAGAACAAGCTACAAATTCATGAGATGTCACGACACTTTAGGGCCATACCTCGAAGAGTCCGGGATGAGCTGCCTTCATCCTCTCTTCCTCCTCCCATGTACAGTCGTTAACATCATCACTCCATTGTACCTTGAGCAACGTAATCGTCTTCCTCCTAAGCTGTTTCGTATCGGTTTCAACAATACGAAGCGGCTTACGAGGTCTCGAAACAACTGGATCAACCTCCAAGTCTTCACAGCTATCAGCAGAAACCACCGTAGTTGGGTCGTGCATATACTTCCGTAGATAAGATACATGAAAAACACTGTGCACACCCGCCATCTTTTCCGGTAACTCCAATCTATAAGCGAGCTTTCCAATACGCTCGATAATCGGGAATGGTCCAACAAATCTCGGAGTTAACTTTCCTTTCTTCCCGAATCTAATGACACTCTTCAGAGGAGAAATCTTCACAAAAACCATATCACCTACGTCGAATTCCAAATCCTTACGACGATTATCGGCATAACTTTTCTGACGATCTTGGGCTGCCTTCATTCGTTGCCGAATGATCTCTATACAATCTGAAGTCTGTCGAATCATCTCTGGCCCAAGTATCAGCTTTTCTCCAGTTTCCAACCAACATGTCGGGGAGTTACACGGTCTTCCATACAATGCCTCATATGGTGCCATACCAATACTCGACTGATAACTGTTGTTATAAGCAAACTCCACCAAATGAAGGTGATCTTCCCATGACCCTCCGAAGTCCAAAACACATGCTCTAAGAAGATCTTCCAAAACTCGGTTGACTCTCTCAGTCTGACCATCTGTTTGAGGGTGATAAGCTGTACTCAAACACAACTCGGTTCCCAAAACTTCCTGGAAGCTCTTCCAAAATCTACTAGTGAACAATGGATCTCGATCGCTCACTATACTCTTCGGAACACCATGGAAACGAACTATCCACTTCACATACAGTTCAGCCAACTTTGATGCAGTCCTAGTCGATCGAACAGGAATGAACCTTGCACTCTTGGTCAAACGATCTACAATGACCCAAATCCCTTCATTCCCTGCTCTTGTCCTAGGTAGACCATCGATAAAGTCCATCGACACTTGCTCCCACTTCCATGTAGGAACCTCTAATGGCTGAAGCAATCCACTGGGCTTCTTCTGCTCAGCTTTCACCAACTGGCAATTCATACACTTGGAAATAAAATCTCCAACATCCTTCTTCATACCTTCCCAGTAGTAGGATCTTTTCATATCCCGATACATCTTATTTCCACCTGGATGAATTGTCAACTTCGAGTGATGACTCTCCCTCAGAACTTCATCTCTCAATCCATCTACATCGGGAACAACTAGTCGCCCTTGCTTTCGAAGCCAACCCTCTCGATCGACTTCAAATCCTTTATCCTTTTCTGGATCCAATCCGGATTCCAAATCACGGATAATCTTGATAAGCTTATCATCTCTCCTTTGCCTCTCGCCAATTCTTTCCACAAGAGTAGGCCTTATCGATAAGTTTGCCAACATCTCAGGTTCCAACTCACATCTAGGCCTGAAATCAAATCCAGCCAAATACTCAAGACTCTTCCATTCCGAAAACATGGCTCCCAATCCTGCATGTCTTCGACTTAACGCATCAGCCACTGCGTTACCTTTCCCTGGAGTATAGGCTATACCAAAATCATACGATGCTAAGAACTCTAGCCACCTTTGCTGTCGAAGATTCAAATCCTTTTGGGAAAACAGATACTTCAACGACTTATGATCTGTAAACAGCTCGAATCTAACTCCCAATAGATAGTGTCTCCACATCTTCAAAGCAAACACAATCGCCGCTAACTTCAAATCATGAGTCGGATAATTCCTTTCATGCGGCTTTAGTTGTCGACTAGCATACGCAACAACTTTATCCTTCTGCATTAGCACCGCTCCTAGTCCAGTGCCACATGCATCGGTGTAAACCACCATCTCATCATTCCCACTTGGAATAGTCAAAACAGGAGCACTCGTCAATCGCTCTTTCAGGATTACAAAAGCTTGCTCACACTTATCATCCCATCTGAACACCTGGTTCTTCTTTGTCAATCCTGTTAACGGTGCAGCTATCTTGGAAAAGTCTTTGATAAACCGACGATAATATCCTGCTAATCCAAGAAAACTTCTCACATCAGATGCATTCTTAGGTCTAACCCAATCCTGGATCACTGCCACCTTAGCGGGGTCAACCGCTATTCCATTTCCAGAGATAACATGGCCTAAGAACCTCACTTCACACTTCCAGAAGTGACACTTCGAAAACTTAGCCTTCAGCTGATGTTTCCGCAAAATTTCCAAAACAATCCTCAAGTGCGTCTTGTGCTCTCCCTCAGTTCTGGAATAAATCAGAATATCATCCACGAACACAAGCACGAACTTATTCAACTGATCTCTGAACACTCTATTCATAAGATCCACAAAATATGCTGGCGCGTTAGTCAACCCAAACGGCATTACCAGCCACTCATAAAACCCGGATGGTGTCCTGAAAGCAGTCTTCGGCACACTATCCTTTGCCACTCTCAACTGGTGAAATCCCGTTGCCAAATCCATCTGAGAAAACACCTTAGCCTCGTGAAGCTGATCAAACAAGTCATCTATTCTCGGCAATGGATACTTGTTCTTCCTAGTCACCTTATTCAGCTCACGATAATCAACACACAACCTCAACGATCCATCCGTTTTGGTTGCGAACACAACGGGCGCACCCCATTCGGACACACTTCTCCGAATGAATCCTTTCCGCAAAAGGTCATCAACTTGCACCTTCAGCTCTTGCTGCTCCCTCGGTGCCATCCGCCTAAGAGGCATCACAACAGGTCTGGCTCCCTCAACTAGATCGATACGAAACTCGATCTCCCTATGCGGCGGCAACCCTTTGACTTCCTCAAAGACATTCTCAAACTCATTCACAATAGGCACCGATGACAGTCCATCCCGTGGAACAACTAGCGAATACATGAAGCTCATGAAGACGCCTTCTTCATGCTTACACCGTATCACAACCTTTCGCCCTTCCACATTCCCGACTGTCACCTCAAGCCTCTCACAATCAATCCTAGCCGCATACTTCCTAAGCCAGTCCATACCCAAAATAATTCCGAACCTCGCAAAGTTCAGAACAAAGCAATCACAAACAAACGAGCAATCATGACTCGACACAACTAGACCACGGCATATCATACACAAACATGACGAACCCCCAACCGGATTAGTCACAACCAATGGCCTATCAACAATATCCGGTTTCATACCTAACCGGCATACCAAATCATCACAAACAAAAGAATGCGACGCTCCAGTATCAAACAACACTCTAACTGGAACACCACAAATAGAAAGAGTACCTTGAACCACCACACTCTTCCCCTTCTCTTCAGCAGTAGGAGCTTTCGAAGACGATGGAACAGCCCCCAAAGCATAGGCTTGCACAACCTGCCTATCTTTCCTCGGTTCTGGACAATCCTTCTTGATATGTCCCAGCTTATCACAGTTGTAACACTTTCCCGGCACTTTGGGATTCTTACAATCTTTGTAAAGATGGCCCTTCTGCTGGCAGTTATAGCAAGTCACTTCACTCTTCGGCTTCTTCTGGCCATCCCTACCCTTCTGTTGCTGTTGTTTCCTCTTCTTATTGCCACTCTGCTGTGGTTTAGATCCTTCCCTGGTTACAGAAACGACAGAACTTTCCCTAGGAAACAAACTCTCATGCCTAAGAGCTTTTTCCACAAGCTTCTCAAATGGATCGTCCAGATGATCCACTAACTGCCTCCCAAGATAAGCATCCAGACCAGTCACAAACTTTTCATTCTTCTGGTAGGGAGAATCAATATACGATCTGGCATACTTAGACAAAGCTTCAAACTCAGAAATGTACTCAAGAACAGGCCTTCCCTCTTGCTTGAGCTCCACAAACCTCTTAAACAAGACAGATTTCTGAGCAGTAGAGATGAACTTAGCTTCAAATCTAACTTGGAATTGCTCCCAAGTAATCTCTTCTTCTGGGGTATCTATAGTGATAGAATTCCACCAATCAACAGCTCTTCCCTGAAGCTGTCTCGATGCAAGCTTCCTCTTAGTTGCATCCTCAATCCCTAAGTCACCAAAGATCCTTTTGCAAGCATCAATCCATCTCTGCACCTCAATAGTCGACTCCGTCCCCAAGAAAACTTTCCCTCCAAGAGCAGTATAATCCTTGCAAAGCTTGGCAAAATCCACCGGTCTCGGAGCTTGGACTTGAACTCCCACATCCACAGATGATCCTGAAGCTGGTATTCTCCTCATGATTGAAGTCATCATGGCCTCAAACATAGGAGCATAATCAACAGCTTCCCTAGCATCACGGCTACCCCTCGCAGCTTGTCTCTCACTTCGACTCATCCTTAATATCTATAAATAAGAATGATTAGAACACCTTAAGAAACAACTGCATAAGGAGTTCAAACCCTTCTAAACTACTATATTATATATAGTAATCATCCATCAAATTACAATTACGTCTCTCTTACGTAGTTACATCAGCGAGCGTTGGCTAAAATCGATTAACCAAAGCTCTGATACCAAATGTGACGACCGCCCATGACTCCCGCACCAAATCAAGGAAATAATGCGCTAAAAGGTGTGCCAGGCAGCCATGGACGATAGTCAGGGTAAAACAAAACAGAAGAATCTCTATCGCATAACTCACAGCGCATGGATAAAATACAATAGAGAAATATAATATAGTGAAGCTCCATAGAACAGAACATCATCATATAAGCATCACAGTAGTTTCATACAATCATCTACTCAAATCCATACATGAAAGCCTCACTACAAATCACTCAACCAAATACAGCAGCGGATACCCAGTACATATAGTAAGAAAACTAATATGCAAAGCCTCCTGCTCGTCTTCGTCATCTTTAGCGTAGGACTCCTAGCACAGCACCTGTCACCTGCTACCTAGTCTGCCCATCCCGACATGGATGAACAGCCCAAGGTAATAAGAGGAGACATAAAACCTTGAGTCAGACAAAGTCTTAGTGAGCAGTAAATCAACTATCAAGCATACCAAAAGAGCATAAAGGATAAAAGGAATAGGAACCAAACCATCCCACTCCACCTCTTTCTACAGTGATAGCCCCAGACATACACTAAGGAGAAGCAAGCATAACAACATAGACAATTAAGGTAAAGCGAATACCACTCGAGTCAAGGACGATGTTTTCCAAATACAAACCCCCAAGGCCTAAACCAAGATCAGATAAGCACCCAGAAAACACCGCTCTTGAAGCCGAATGATAATACAACCAAACATCCATGACTCTGGCTATCACTGTTATCCTTGCCTCGATTTCACCGTTAGTTGAATGACCATCTGTCAAGGGCTAATGGTAACCCCGGTTCTAACCATAACTCCGCACACTGCCTTGTGCCTAGGACTTATCTACTTTGCCCAGAGTACTCAACTACCTACCTGTAGTCTTTTGGGTGTCCCGACTACCTACCTGTAGTCGTTATGGGCGCCCCATGTACTCTTGCTTTTGAGCATGCTAGAACCTTCAACAACGACGAGATCCAAGCCTCCTAGCCATCCTTCTTGACGACTATCCTCATACAAGCTCAAGCTACCTCTTGAACAATCCATTATCAACCAACTTGAACTACTCTTCAAGTTATCAACATGCTTGGAATGATCCCTGCTTGGATTAAGCCAAGACTCACATCATACTTCGCTTCATCGCATCAAAGCAAAGTCTCAACTCAACAACATGGTTTGCCTCATCAAATCATGGCAAAGTCCCATCTCAACATCATCCAATCTATACATATGAGCTTCAACATCCGCTACATATGCCTTAAGCAGCTTTCACCATTCAAGAGCCTTCTTCCATAGCTTTTGAATCCTCTTTCATCATCTTGTTCCAAATCAACTACTAGCTAACTTGGAAACAATCAAATCAATCATACATTCAAATAATCAATCATTCAAACAAGATCTATTAAGCAATTTAAGCAATATCAACTATAATGGCAATTTCGTAAATAAACGAGCAAAAGTCCAACATATGTGAAATCATGGTTTTTAGCATAGATCTATCAATTATAAAACATGGGATTTGTCTCTAATGCTTATTAAACAAACTTGCATAAGTAAACATCTTCAAAAACCATGGATCTAGACTTAGATCTAAGAAAAATGCATGAAATCTCTAACTTTAACACCCAAACATGCCACCAATCCAATATACTCCTTTGGATCCGCGTGAGAGATAACTACCACTCACCAAATCACCCAAACACTACAAAAACTACACACTTCAGATCTGGACAGCGATGATCAAGGTTTGATCCGGCAATATCTCGCTCCAATCGATGAATTCTAGCTCGAACGGATGAAGATCTTCAACTTTGGCACTTGGATCTTCGATCTCGATCTTCGATCTTGGATGGATGTTAGAATTAGATTGGAATGGAGAAAAGAAGATGAAGAAATGTTGTAGTCGAGTCTTCAAAATGGCAGCACTTCGTCGCTTCAAAAACCGGTGCCAAAAAGTGAGCCAAACCCCTCTATTTATAGGCTGAATCAACCATGAGTCGTCGCTCTTAGGTCGTCGCCGACCCAACTCCTGAGTCGTCCCCGACTCATCCACATGCTGACTTACCATAAGCCACTCACACGACTCAACAACCCTGCCGACCTACGACTTAATACCAGAGCCGACCTAACTAATCAACGACTCAACACCAAGCTGCCTAACGACTTACGACTCATCGTTAAGTCGTGCCTACCGACTCAGGCCAACGACTCAATACACCAAGGCACAAGGTCATACGACTCAAACCCAAACCGACTCAACACCTACCGACTCACGACTCAAGACCAGTGCCGACTCAACATAAGTCGGTCACGACCTAAAAGCCTCCGACCTAAGACACTGCCGCGTTTTCCCCAAGTCCTAAGTCGTACGACGACTCAACAATACACACTCACGACTCAACTATGATGCCGACTCACGACTCATCAGGCCCTACGACTCAAAACCCTGCCGACTCATTACCCACGACCTAAGCCTAAACCCCTTAAGTCGCTACACCCTTAACCCGTTAACTCCTTAACTCGGCAAACCCTATGAGTCGTAACTCGTTGACTCGGCCACACTTCTTATCTCGGCCCTCTATGAGTCGGTCATCCTATGAGTCGCCTAACTTCTTGAGTCGGTCCATCCTTATCTCGGCCAACACTTTAAACCGCTACCCCTCCTTGAGTCGGTCCCCTATGAGTCGGTCACGACTCATCACTTGTACCCGGGTTAACTTCTAAACGACTCAAGCTAGAAGCAACACAAACAACACTATCGACCTGCAAATTCTACGATTTATCGACTCGTAAAATACGGGTCGTTACATAGCCCCCACACACACACTAAGGAGAAGCAGGCATAACATAGCAGACAATTAAGGTAAAGCAATAATCACTCGAGTCAAGGACGATGTTTTCCAAATACAAACCCCCAAGGCCTAAACCAAGATCAGATAAGCACCCAGAAAACACCGCTCTTGAGACCGAATGATGATACAACCAAACATCCATGACTCTGGCTATCACTGTTAACTTTGCCTTGATTTCATCGTTAGTTGAATGACCACCTGTCAAGGGCTAATGGTAACCCCGGTCTAGACATAACTCCGCACGTCATCGTGACCCGTGCCTAAGCCGAACGCATCAGCCCAGAGTACTAGCACGTCATCGTGACCCGTGCCTGGAACGTCATCGTGACCCGTTCCAACGTACCCTTGCTTTGAGTATGCTAGAACCTTCAACAACGATGAGATCTCAGCCTCCTAGCCATCCTCCTTGACGACTATTTCCATACTAGCTCAAGCGCCTCTCAAGCTAACCATTATCCACCCCAACCCGGACCGCATCACCGAGTTATAACTTTGCACGTCGTCATGACCCGTGCTTGGAACGTCTTCGTGACCCGTCCCATCACAACATATGTCTTGCCTCATCACATCATAGCAAAGTCTCTCATCTTGGAACGCCATCATGACCCGTCCCATCTCAACATAAGCCTTGCCTCATCACATCATAGCAAAGTCCCAACTTAATCATGCTTTGCCTTCTCGCATCATGGCAAGAACCCACATCCTCGAATCCGTCCATATGAGCTTCCACATCCGCTTCATATGCTACAGGCAGCTTTCACCATTCAAGAGCCTTTCCACTTAGCTTTTGAATCATCTCAACCCACCTTGTTTCAAATCAACTACAAGCTAACTTGGAGCAATCAAATCTATCATACATTCACACAATCAATCATTAATACAACCAATCAAGCATTCAAACAAGATCTAACAAGCAATATTAACTATAATGGCAATTTCGTAATTAAGTGATCAAAAGTCCAACATATGTGAAATCATGGTTTTTAGCATAGATCTATCAAATCTAAAACATGGGTTTTGTCTATAATACTTGTTAAACAAACTTGCATAAGTAAACATCTTCAAAAACAATGGATCTAGACTTGGATCTAAGAAATATGCATGGAAATCCTAACTTTAACGCTCAAACAAGCCACCAATCCAATATACTCCTTTGGATCCGCGTGAGAGATAACTACCACTCACCAAATCACCAAAACAACCTAAAATCAGTCAACTTCAGATCTGGACAGCAAGGACTTGAGCTTGATCCGGAGAAATTTCACTTGAAACGGTGAAATCTAGCTTCTTCGGATGAAAATCTTCAACTTTGGAGCTTCAATCTTTGATCTTGTTTTTCGATCTTCAATGGATGTTAGCACTTGATGGAAGTAGAGAAAGAAGTGAAGAAAATACTGTAGTCGAGTTTCCAAAATGGCAGCACTTCGTCGCTTCGAAATCCGGTGCCAAAAAGTGAGCCAAACCCCTCTATTTATAGGCTGGAATCCCCCTTAGCTCGGCCGTCCCTAAGTCGCCGCCGACCTAACACTCCGCCGACTCAACCTCAAGACGCCGACCCAACTATACAGCACACTCACAGGGTTACACGATCTAGTTCCTGCCGACCTAAGCCCTATGCCGACCCAAAGACCTTCGACCTAAGACATATGCGCATCACGACCTACCGACTCAAGCCCCTACCGACCTAACTCAACCTTGGTCATACGACTCATGCGACCTAACTCCTAGCCGACCTATGACCCAGCTGACTAACGACTCAACACACAGAACCAACCTTAGGTCGCATGCGACCTAACCTAACTCGGCATAGCCGACCTAACACAACACCATGCTAACCCCTAACTCATTAACCCGTTAACTATTAAGGCGTTAGCTCTTAGGTCGTCCACTACCCTAAGTCGGTCAATCCTATGGGTCATCCAAGCTCCTTGAGTCGGTCCTCTATGAGTCGGTCACTATCTTAACTCGGCAACACCTTAACTCGGCCACCTTCCTTAAGTCGTTTCCCTGTGAGTCGGCCACCCTCTAAGCCATAACTCCTTAACCCGGCAACACTTAACTCGGCCAATACCTATAAGTCGCTCCAACCTATGAGTCGGCCACTACCTTAAGTCGGCCACGACTCATCACTAGCACTCAGTAACGACTCAATACAATCAACATATGGCTCAGGCTAGAGACAATGCAAACAACACTAACAACCTGTAAATTCTACGATACATCGACACGAAAAATAAGGGTCGTTACATTCTCTCCCCCTTAGGAATTTCGCCCCCGAAATTCCAAGCAAACAACAGCAATCACAATTATTCCGCATGCCTACCATCCATAGCAATCAACAACCCATGCATCCAATTCTATCCTAGCATGCAGAATTCTAAGACATAGAACAAGCTACAAATTCATGAGATGTCACGACACTTTAGGGCCATACCTCGAAGAGTCCGGGATGAGCTGCCTTCATCCTCTCTTCCTCCTCCCATGTACAGTCGTTAACATCATCACTCCATTGTACCTTGAGCAACGTAATCGTCTTCCTCCTAAGCTGTTTCGTATCGGTTTCAACAATACGAAGCGGCTCACGAGGTCTCGTACCCACGGAATCAACCTCCAAATCTTCACAGCTATCAGTAGAAACCACTGTAGTTGGGTCATGCACATACTTCCGTAGATAAGATACATGAAAAACATTGTGCACACCCGCCATCTTTTCCGGTAACTCTAATCTATAAGCGAGCTTTCCAATTCGCTCGATAATCGGAAATGGTCCAACAAATCTCGGAGTTAACTTTCCTTTCTTCCCGAATCTAATGACATTCCTCAGTGGAGAAATCTTCACAAAAACCATATCGCCCACGTCGAATTCCAAATCCTTTCGACGATTATCGGCATAACTTTTCTGACGATCTTGGGCTGCCTTCATTTGTTGCCGAATGATCTCTATACAATCCGAAGTCTGTCGAATCATCTCTGGCCCAAGTATCAGCTTTTCTCCAGTTTCCAACCAACATGTCGGAGAGTTACACGGTCTTCCATATAATGCCTCATATGGTGCCATACCAATACTCGACTGATAACTGTTATTATAAGCAAACTCCACCAAATGAAGGTGATCTTCCCATGATCCTCCGAAGTCCAAAACACATGCCCTAAGAAGATCTTCCAAAACTCGGTTGACTCTCTCAGTCTGACCATCTGTTTGAGGATGATAAGCTGTACTTAAACACAACTCAGTTCCCAAAACTTCCTGGAAGCTCTTCCAAAATCTACTAGTGAACAATGGGTCTCGATCGCTCATTATACTCTTCGGAACACCATGGAATCGAACAATCCACTTCACATACAACTCAGCCAACTTCGATGCAGTCCTAGTCGATCGAACAGGAATGAACCTTGCACTCTTAGTCAAACGATCTACTATGACCCAAATCCCTTCATTTCCTGCCCTAGTTCTAGGTAGACCATCGATAAAATCCATCGACACTTGCTCCCACTTCCATGTAGGAACCTCTAATGGCTGAAGTAATCCACTGGGCTTCTTCTGCTCAGCTTTTACCAACTGGCAATTCATACATTTGGAAATAAAATTCCCAACATCCTTCTTCATACCTTCCCAGTAGTAGGTTCTCTTCATATCCCGATACATTTTGTTTCCACCTGGATGAATTGTCAACTTCGAGTGATGACTCTCCCTCAGAACCTCATCTCTCAATCCATCATCATCAGGAACAACCAATCGTCCTTGCTTTCGAAGCCAACCCTTTCGATCGACCTCGAATCCTTTATCCTTCTCCGGGTCCAATCCGGATTCCAAATCACGGACAATCTTGACAAGCTTATCGTCTCTCCTTTGGCTCTCGCCAATTCTTTCCACAAGAGTAGGCCTTATTGATAAGTTTGCCAACATTTCAGGTTCCAATTCACATCTAGGCCTGAAATCAAATCCAGCCAAATACTCAAGACTCTTCCATTCCGAAAACATGGCTCCCAATCCTGCATGTCTTCGACTTAACGCATCAGCCACTGCGTTACCTTTCCCTGGAGTATAGGCTATACCAAAATCATACGATGCTAAGAACTCTAGCCACCTTTGCTGTCGAAGATTCAAATCCTTTTGGGAAAACAGATACTTCAACGACTTATGATCTGTAAACAACTCGAATCTAACTCCCAATAGATAATGTCTCCACATCTTCAAAGCAAACACAATCGCCGCTAACTCCAAATCATGAGTCGGATAATTCCTTTCATGCGGCTTCAGTTGTCGACTAGCATACGCAACAACTTTATCCTTCTGCATTAGCACCGCTCCTAGTCCAGTGCCACATGCATCGGTGTAAACCACCATCTCCTCATTCCCACTTGGAATAGTCAAAACAGGAGCACTCGTCAGTCGCTCTTTCAGGATCACGAAAGCTTGCTCACACTTATCATCCCATTTGAACAACTGGTTCTTCTTCGTCAATCCTGTCAACGGTGCAGCTATCTTGGAAAAGTCCTTGATAAACCGACGATAATATCCTGCTAATCCAAGAAAACTTCTCACATCAGATGCATTCTTAGGTCTAACCCAATCCTGGATCGCTGCCACCTTAGCGGGGTCAACCGCTATTCCATTTCCAGAGATGACATGGCCTAAGAACCTCACTTCACTCTTCCAGAAGTGACACTTTGAAAACTTAGCCTTCAGCTGATGTTTCCGTAGTATTTCCAAAACAATCCTCAAGTGCGTCTTGTGCTCTTCCTCAGTTCTGGAATAAACCAAAATATCATCCACGAACACAAGCACGAACTTGTTCAACTGATCTCTGAATACTCTATTCATAAGATCCACAAAATATGCTGGTGCGTTAGTCAATCCAAACGGCATTACCAGCCACTCATAAAACCCGGATGGTGTCCTAAAAGCAGTTTTCGGCACACTATCCTTTGCCACTCTCAACTGGTGAAATCCCGTTGCCAAATCCATCTGGGAAAACACCTTAGCCTCGTGAAGCTAATCAAACAAGTCATCTATTCTCGGCAATGGATACTTGTTCTTCTTAGTCACCTTATTCAGCTCACGATAATCAACACACAACCTCAACGATCCATCCGCTTTGGTTGCGAACACAACGGGCGCACCCCATTCGGACACACTTCTCCGAATGAATCCTTTCCGCAAAAGGTCATCAACTTGCACCTTCAGCTCTTGCTGCTCCCTCGGTGCCATACGCCTAAGAGGCATCACAACAGGTCTGGCTCCCTCAACTAGATCGATACGAAACTCGATCTCCCTATGCGGCGGCAACCCTTTGACTTCCTCAAAGGCATCCTCAAACTCATTCACGATAGGCACCGATGACAGTCCATCCCGTGGAACAACCAGCGAATACATGAAGCTCATGAAGACACCTTCCTCATGCTTACATCGTATCACAACCTTTCGCCCTTCCACATTCCCGACTGTCACCTCAAGCCTCTCACAATCAATCCTAGCCGCATACTTCCTAAGCCAGTCCATACCCAAAATAATTCTGAACCCCGCAAAGTTCAGAACAAAGCAATCACAAACAAACGAGCAATCATGACTCGACACAACTAGACCACGGCATATCATACACAAACATGACGAACCCCCAACTGGATTAGTCACAACCAATGGCCTATCAACAATATCCGGTTTCAAACCTAACCGGCCTACCAAATCATCACAAACAAAAGAATGCGACGCTCCAGCATCAAACAACACTCTAACTGGAACACCACAGATGGAAAGAGTACCTTGAACCACCACACTCTTCCCCTTCTCTTGAACAGTAGGAACTCTTGAAGACGACGGCACAGCTTCCAAAGCATAAGCTTGCACAACCTGCCTATCTTTCCTTGGTTCTGGACAGTCCTTCTTGAAATGCCCTGGCTTATCACAATTGTGGCATTTCAACTGCACCTTCGGATTCTTGCAATCCCGGGAGAGATGACCCTTCTGTCGACAGTTGTAGCAGGTCACTTCACCTCTCGGCTTCTTCTGGCCATCCTTACCTTTCTGTTGCTGCTGCTTCCTCTTCCTATTTCCACTCTGCTGTGGTTTGGATCCTTCCCTGGTTATAGCAACAACAGAACTTTCCCTAGGAAACAAACTCTCATGCCTAAGAGCTTTTTCCACAAGCTTCTCAAATGGATCGTCCAGATGATCCACTAACTGCCTCCCAAGATAAGCATCCAGACCAGTCACAAACTTTTCATTCTTCTGGTAGGGAGAATCAATATACGATCTGGCATACTTAGACAAAGCTTCAAACTCAGAAATATACTCAAGAACAGGCCTTCCCCCTTGCTTGAGCTCCACAAACCTCTTAAACAAGACAGATTTCTGGGAAGTAGAGATGAACTTAGCTTCAAATCTAACTTGGAATTGCTCCCAAGTAATCTCTTCTTCTGGGGTATCGATGGTGATAGAATTCCACCAATCAGCAGCTCTTTCCTGAAGCTGTCTCGATGCAAGCTTCCTCTTAGTTGCATCCTCAATTCCTAAGTCACCAAAGATTCTTTTGCAAGCATCAATCCATCTCTGCACCTCAATAGTCGACTCCGTCCCCAAGAAAACCTTCCCTCCAAGAGCAGTATAATCCTTACAGAGCTTGGCAAAATCCACTGGTCTTGGAGCTTGGACTTGACCTCCCACATCCACAGATGATCCTGAAGCTGGTATCCTCCTCATGATTGAAGTCATCATGGCCTCAAACATAGGAGCATAATCAACAGCCTCCCTAGCAGCACGGCTATCCCTCGCAGCTTGTCTCTCTCTTCTACTCATCCTTAATATCTGTAAAAAGGAATGATTAGAACACCTTAAGAAACAACTGCATAAGGAGTTCAAATCCTTCTAAACTACTATATTATATATAGTAATCATCCACCAAAATACAATTACGTCTCTCTTACGTAGTTACGTCAGCGAGCGTTGGCTAAAATCGATTAACCAAAGCTCTGATACCAAATGTGACGACCGCCCATGACTCCCGCACCAAAACGAGGAAATAATGTGCATAAAAGTGTGCCAGGCAGCCATGGACGATAGTCAGGGTGAAATAAAACAAAAGAATCTCTATCGCATAACTCACAGCGCATGGATAAAATACAATAGAGAAATATAATATAGTGAAGCTCCATAGAACAGAACATCATCATATAAGCATCACAGTAGTTTTATACAATCATCTACACAAATCCATACATGAAAGCCTCACTACAAATCGCTCAACCAAATACAGCAGCGGATACCCTGTACATATAGTAAGAAAACTAATATGCAAAGCCTCCTGCTCGTCTTCGTCATCTTCAGCGTAGAACTCCTAGCACAGCACCTGTCACCTGCTACTTAGTCTGCCCATCCCAACATGGATGAACAGCCCAAGGTAATAAGAGGAGACATAAAACCTTGAGTCAGACAAAGTCTTAGTGAGCAGTAAATTAACTATCAAACATACCAAAAGAGCATAAAGGATAAAAGGAATAGGAACCAAATCATCCCACTCCACCTCTTTCTACAGTGATAGCCCCCACACACACACTAAGGAGAAGCAGGCATAACATAGCAGACAATTAAGGTAAAGCAATAATCACTCGAGTCAAGGACGATGTTTTCCAAATACAAACCCCCTTCGTTTCACGTAAGTTTTTCACCCTTCGTTTTTTCGACACGTGGATTTTTACGGTAAAACAGGATTACCGTGGCTCGTCTTCGATTCACCATCGCTGGAGAGTGGTGCACCATGGTACTGTTCCGTTTCAAATCCAAGAACGCATTTCTAAAAGTCGTACGGCACTATTTCGCCATTTCTGACGGATGTTGAACCTTGCACCGTGGATGTTGCACCCGGTAGATATCGATTATTCGGACGACCATAACTTCTGTCTCGTTTAGAGTTACAGGAGCCATAACCAGTCAAAACGAAGGCCTCGATGTGTTCTACGGCATTGACAGCTTTCAGCCATCAACGGATAGATTAATGCCCAAAAAGGACAACCCGAATCTCAATCGGGTCACGTAAGTTTTTCACAATTCGTTTTTTCGACACGTGGATTTTTACGGTAAAACGGGATTACCGTGGCTCGTCTTCGATTCACCATCGTTGGAGAGTGGTGCACCATGATACTGTTCCATTTCAAATCCATGGACGCGTTTCTAAAAGTCGTACGGCACTGTTTCGTCATTTCGGACGGATGTTGCACCTTGCACCGTGTATGTTGCACCCTGTAGATATCGATTATTCGGACGGCCTTAACTTCTGGCTCGTTTAGAGTTACGAGAGCCATGACCTGTCAAAACGAAGGCCTCAATGAGTTCTACGGCTTTGACATCTTTCAGCCGTCAACGGATAGATTAATGCCCAAAAAGGACAACCCGAATCTCAATCGGGTCATGTAAGTTTTTCACACTTCGTTTTTTCGACACGTGGATTTTTACGGTAAAACGGGATTACCGTGGCTCGTCTTCGATTCACCATCGCTGGAGAGTGGTGCACCATGGTACTGTTCCGTTTCAAATCCATGCATGCATTTCTAAATGTCGTACGACACTGTTTCGCCATTTCGGACGGATGTTGCACCTTGCACCGTGGATGTTGCACCTTGTAGATATCGATTATTCGGACGGCCATGACTTCTGGGTCATTTAGAGTTACGGGAGCCATAACCTGTCAAATCGAAGGCCTCGATGAGTTCTACGGCTTTGACAACTTTCAGCCGTCAACGGATAGATTAATGCCCAAAAAGGACAACCCGAATCTCAATCGGGTCATGTAAGTTTTTCACACTTCGTTTTTTCGACACGTGGATTTTTACGGTAAAACGGGATTACCGTGGCTCGTCTTCGATTCACCATCGCTGGAGAGTGGTGCACCATGGTACTGTTCCGTTTCAAATCCATGCATGCATTTCTAAAAGTCGTACGGCACTGTTTCGCCATTTCGGACGGATGTTGCACCTTGCACCGTGGATGTTGCACCCTGTAGATATCGATTATTCGGGCGGCCATGACTTCTGGGTCGTTTAGAGTTACGGGAGCCATAACCTGTCAAATCGAAGGCCTCGGTGAGTTCTACGGCTTTGACAGCTTTCAGTTGTCAAGGTATAGATAAATGCCCAAAAAGGACAACCCGAATCTCAATCGGGTCACATAAGTTTTTTGCCCTTTATTTTTTCGACACGTGGATTTTTACGGTAAAACGGGATTACCGTGGCTCGTCTTCGATTCACCATCGCTGGAGAGTGGTGCACCATGGTACTGTTCCGTTTTAAATCCATGCATGCATTTCTAAATGTCGTACGGCACTGTTTCGCCATTTCGGACGGATGTTGCACCTTGCACCGTGGATGTTGCACCTTGTAGATATCGATTATTCGGACGGCCATGACTTCTGGGTCATTTAGAGTTACGGGAGCCATAACCTGTCAAATCGAAGGCCTCGATGAGTTCTACGGCTTTGACAACTTTCAGCCGTCAACGGATAGATTAATGCCCAAAAAGGATAACCCGAATCTCAATCGGGTCACGTAAGTTTTTACCCTTCGTTTTTTCGAAACGTGGATTTTTACAGTAAAACGGGATTATCGTGGCTCATCTTCGATTCACCATCGCTGGAGAGTGGTGCACCATGGTACTGTTCCGTTTCAAATCCATGCACGCATTTCTAAAAGTCGTACGGCACTGTTTCGCCATTTCAGACGGATATTGCACCTTGCACCGTGGATGTTGCACCCTGTAGATATCGATTATTTGGACGGCCATAACTTCTGGCTCGTTTAGAGTACGGGAGCCATAACCTGTCAAAAAGAAGGCCGCGATGAGTTCTACTGCTTTGACAGCTTTCAGCCGTAAACGGATAGATTAATGCCCAAAAAGGACAACCCGAATTTCAATCGGATCACGTAAGTTTTTTACCCTTCGTTTTTTCGACACGTGGATTTTTACGGTAAAACGGGATTACCGTGGCTCGTCTTCGATTCACCATCGCTGGAGAGTGGTGCCCCATGGTACTGTTCCGTTTCAAATCCATGCACGCATTTCTAAATGTCGTACAACACTGTTTCGCCATTTCGGACGGATGTTGCACCTTGCACCGTGGATGTTGCACCCTGTAGATATCGATTATTCGGACGGCCATAACTTCTGGCTCGTTTAGAGTTACGGGAGCCATAACCTGTCAAAATGAAGGCCTCGATGAGTTCTACGGCTTTGACAACTTTCAGTCGTCAACGGATAGATTAATGCCCAAAAAGGACAACTCGAATCTCAATCGGGTCACGTAAGTTTTTCACCCTTCGTTTTTTCGACACGAGGATTTTTACGGTAAAACGGGGATGTCGTGGCTCGTCTTTGATTCACCATCGCTGGAGAGTGGTGCACCATGGTACTGTTCCGTTTCAAATCCATGCACGCATTTCTAAAAGTCGTACGGCTCTGTTTCGCCATTTCGGACGGATGTTGCACCTTGCACCGTGGATGTTGCACCCTGTAGATATCTATTATTCGGACGGCCATAACTTCTGCCTCGTTTAGAATTACGAGAGCCATAACCTGTCAAAACGAAGGCCTCGATGAGTTCTACGGCTTTGACTGCTTTCAGCCGTCAACGGATAGATTAGTGCCCAGAAAGGCCAACCCAAATATCAAACGGGTCACGTAAGTTTTTCACCCTTCGTTTTTTCGACACGTGAATTTTTACGGTAAAACAGGATTACCGTGGCTCGTCTTCGATTCACCATTGCTGGAGAGTGGTGCACCATGGTACTGTTCTGTTTCAAATCCAAGCACGCATTTCTAAAAGTCGTACGACACTGTTTCGTCATTTCGGACGGATGTTGCACCTTGCACCGTGGATGTAGCACCCTGTAGATATCGATTATTCGGACGGCCATAACTTCTGTCTCATTTAGAGTTATGGGAGCCATAACCTGTCAAAAGGAAGGCCTCGATGAGACCTACGGCTTTCACAGCTTTCAGCCATCAACGGATAGATTAATGCCCAAAAAGGACAACCCGAATCTCAATCGGGTCATGTAAGTTTTTTACCCTTCGTTTTTTCGACACGTGGATTTTTACGGTAAAACTGGATTACCGTGGCTCGTCTTCGATTCACCATCGCTGGAGAGTGGTGCACCATGGTACTATTCTATTTCAAATCCATGCATGCATTTCTAAAAGTCGTACGACACTGTTTCGCAATTTCGGACGGATGTTGCACCTTGCACCGTGGATGTTGCACCCTGTAGATATCGATTATTCGGACGACCATAACTTCTGGCTCGTTTAGAGTTACGTGAGCCATAACCTGTCGAAATGAAGGCCTCGATGAGTTCTACGGCTTTGACCGCTTTCAGCCGTCAACGGATAGATTAATGCCCAAAAAGGACAACCCGAATCTCAATCGGGTCACGTAAGTTTTTTACCCTTCGTTTTTTCGACACGTGGATTTTTACGGTAAAACGGGATTACCGTGGCTCGTCTTCGATTCACCACCGCTGGAGAGTGGTGCACCATGGTACTGTTCCGTTTCAAATCCATGCACGCATTTCTAAAAGTCGTACGGCACTATTTCGCCATTTCAGACGGATATTGCACCTTGCACCGTGGATGTTGCACCCTGTAGATATCGATTATTTGGACGGCCATAACTTCTGGCTCGTTTAGAGTACGGGAGCCATAACCTGTCAAAAAGAAGGCCGCGATGAGTTCTACTGCTTTGACAGCTTTCAGCCGTAAACGGATAGATTAATGCCCAAAAAGGACAACCCGAATTTCAATCGGATCACGTAAGTTTTTTACCCTTCGTTTTTTCGACACGTGGATTTTTACGGTAAAACGGGATTACCGTGGCTCGTCTTCGATTCACCATCGCTGGAGAGTGGTGCCCCATGGTACTGTTCCGTTTCAAATCCATGCACGCATTTCTAAATGTCGTACAACACTGTTTCGCCATTTCGGACGGATGTTGCACCTTGCACCGTGGATGTTGCACCCTGTAGATATCGATTATTCGGACGGCCATAACTTCTGGCTCGTTTAGAGTTACGGGAGCCATAACCTGTCAAAATGAAGGCCTCGATGAGTTCTACGGCTTTGACAACTTTCAGTCGTCAACGGATAGATTAATGCCCAAAAAGGACAACTCGAATCTCAATCGGGTCACGTAAGTTTTTCACCCTTCGTTTTTTCGACACGAGGATTTTTACGGTAAAACGGGGATGTCGTGGCTCGTCTTTGATTCACCATCGCTGGAGAGTGGTGCACCATGGTACTGTTCCGTTTCAAATCCATGCACGCATTTCTAAAAGTCGTACGGCTCTGTTTCGCCATTTCGGACGGATGTTGCACCTTGCACCGTGGATGTTGCACCCTGTAGATATCTATTATTCGGACGGCCATAACTTCTGCCTCGTTTAGAATTACGGGAGCCATAACCTGTCAAAACGAAGGCCTCGATGAGTTCTACGGCTTTGACTGCTTTCAGCCGTCAACGGATAGATTAGTGCCCAGAAAGGCCAACCCAAATATCAAACGGGTCACGTAAGTTTTTCACCCTTCGTTTTTTCAACACGTGAATTTTTACGGTAAAACAGGATTACCGTGGCTCGTCTTCGATTCACCATCGCTGGAGAGTGGTGCACCATGGTACTGTTCTGTTTCAAATCCAAGCACGCATTTCTAAAAGTCGTACGACACTGTTTCGTCATTTCGGACGGATGTTGCACCTTGCACCGTGGATGTAACACCCTGTAGATATCGATTATTCGGACGGCCATAACTTCTGTCTCATTTAGAGTTATGGGAGCCATAACCTGTCAAAAGGAAGGCCTCGATGAGACCTACGGCTTTCACAGCTTTCAGCCATCAACGGATAGATTAATGCCCAAAAAGGACAACCCGAATCTCAATCGGGTCATGTAAGTTTTTTACCCTTCGTTTTTTCGACACGTGGATTTTTACGATAAAACTGGATTACCGTGGCTCGTCTTCGATTCACCATCGCTGGAGAGTGGTGCACCATGGTACTATTCTATTTCAAATCCATGCATGCATTTCTAAAAGTCGTACGACACTGTTTCGCAATTTCGGACGGATGTTGCACCTTGCACCGTGGATGTTGCACCCTGTAGATATCGATTATTCGGACGACCATAACTTCTGGCTCGTTTAGAGTTACGTGAGCCATAACCTGTCGAAATGAAGGCCTCGATGAGTTCTACGGCTTTGACCGCTTTCAGCCGTCAACGGATAGATTAATCCCAAAAAGGACAACCCGAATCTCAATCGGGTCACGTAAGTTTTTTACCCTTCGTTTTTTCGACACGTGGATTTTTACGGTAAAACGGGATTACCGTGGCTCGTCTTCGATTCACCACCGCTGGAGAGTGGTGCACCATGGTACTGTTCCGTTTCAAATCCATGCACGCATTTTTAAAAGTCGTACGGCACTGTTTCGCCATTTCGGACGGATGTCGCACCTTGCACCATGGATGTTGCACCCTGTAGATATTGATTATTCGGACGGCCATAACTTCTGGCACGTTTAAAGTTACGAGAGCGATAACCTGTCAAAACGAAGGCCTCGATGAGTTCTACGGCTTTGACAGCTTTCAGCCGTCAACGGATAGATTAATGCCCAAAAAGGACAACCCGACTCTCAATCGGGCCACGTAAGTTTTTTACCCTTCGTTTTTTCGGAACGTGGATTTTTACGGTAAAACGGGATTACCATGGCTCGTCTTAGATTCACCATCGCTGGAGAGTGGTGCACCATGGTACTGTTCCATTTCAAATCCATGCACGCATTTCTAAAAGTCGTACGGCACTGTTTCGCCATTTCGGATGGATGTTGCACCTTGCACCGTTGATGTTGCACCCTGTAGATATCGATTATTCGGACGGCCATAACTTCTGGCTCGTTTAGAGTTACGGGAGCCATAACCTGTCATAACGAAGGCCTCGATGAGTTCTACGGCTTTGACATCTTTCAGCCGTCAACGGATAGATTAATGCCCAAAAAGGACAACCCGAATCTCAATCGGGTCATGTAAGTTTTTCAAACTTCGTTTTTTCGACACGTGGATTTTTACAGTAAAACGGGATTACCGTGGCTAGTCTTCGATTCACCATCGCTGGAGAGTGGTGCACCATGATACTGTTCCGTTTCAAATCCTTGCACGCATTTCTAAAAGTCGTACGGCACTGTTTCGCCATTTCGGACGGATGTTGCACCTTGCACCGTGGATTTTGCACCCTGTAGATATCGATTATTCGGACGGCCATAACTTCTGGGTCGTTTAGAGTTACGGGAGCCATAACCTGTCAAATCGAAGGCCTCGATGAGTTCTACGGCTTTGACAGCTTTTAGCCGTCAACGGATTGATTAATGCCCAAAAAGGACAACCCGAATCTCAATCGGGTCACGTAAGTTTTTCACCCTTCGTTTTTTCGACACGTGGATTTTTACGGTAAAACAGGATTACCGTGGCTCGTCTTCGATTCACCATCGCTGGAGAGTGGTGCACCATGGTACTGTTCCGTTTCAAATCCAAGAACGTATTTCTAAAAGTCGTACGGCACTGTTTCGCCATTTCTGACGGATGTTGAACCTTGCACCGTGGATGTTGCACCCGGTAGATATCGATTATTCGGACGACCATAACTTCTGTCTCGTTTAGAGTTACAGGAGCCATAACCAGTCAAAACGAAGGACTCGATGAGTTCTACGGCATTGACAGCTTTCAGCCAACAACGGATAGATTAATGCCCAAAAAGGACAACCCGAATCTCAATCGGGTCACGTAAGTTTTTCACAAATCGTTTTTTCGACACGTGGATTTTTACGGTAAAACGGGATTACCGTGGCTCGTCTTCGATTCACCGTCATTGGAGAGTGGTGCACCATGATACTGTTCCGTTTCAAATCCATAGACGCGTTTCTAAAAGTCGTACGGCACTGTTTCGTCATTTCGGACGGATGTTGCACCTTGCACCGTGTATGTTGCACCCTGTAGATATCGATTATTCGGACGGCCTTAACTTCTGGCTCGTTTAGAGTTACGAGAGCCATAACCTGTCAAAACGAAGGCCTCGATGAGTTCTACGGCTTTGACATCTTTTAGCCGTCAACGGATAGATTAATGCCCAAAAAGGACAGCCCGAATCTCAATCGGGTCATGTAAGTTTTTCACACTTCGTTTTTTCGACACGTGGATTTTTACGGTAAAACGGGATTACCGTGGCTCGTCTTCGATTCACCATCGCTGGAGAGTGGTGCACCATGGTACTGTTCCGTTTCAAATCCATGCACGCATTTCTAAAAGTCGTACGGCACTGTTTCGCCATTTCGGACGGATGTTGCACCTTGCACCGTGGATGTTGCACCCTGTAGATATCGATTATTCGGACGGCCATGACTTCTGGGTCGTTTAGAGTTACGGAAGCCATAACCTGTCAAATCGAAGGCCTCGGTGAGTTCTATGGCTTTGACAGCTTTCAGTTGTCAAGGTATAGATAAATGCCCAAAAAGGACAACCCGAATCTCAATCGGGTCACATAAGTTTTTTGCCCTTTATTTTTTCGACACGTGGATTTTTACGGTAAAACGGGATTACCGTGGCTCGTCTTCGATTCACCATCGCTGGAGAGTGGTGCACCATGGTACTGTTCCGTTTCAAATCCATGCATGCATGGCTAAATGTCGTACGGCACTGTTTCGCCATTTCGGACGGATGTTGCACCTTGCACCGTGGATGTTGCACCTTGTAGATATCGATTATTCGGACGGCCATGACTTCTGGGTCATTTAGAGTTACGGGAGCCATAACCTGTCAAATCGAAGGCCTCGATGAGTTCTACGGCTTTGACAACTTTCAGCCGTCAACGGATAGATTAATGCCCAAAAAGGATAACCCGAATCTCAATCGGGTCCGTAAGTTTTTACCCTTCGTTTTTTCGAAACGTGGATTTTTACGGTAAAACGGGATTATCGTGGCTCATCTTCGATTCACCATCGCTGGAGAGTGGTGCACCATGGTATTGTTCCGTTTCAAATCCATGCACGCATTTCTAAAAGTCGTACGGCACTGTTTCGCCATTTCAGACGGATATTGCACCTTGCACCGTGGATGATGCACCCTGTAGATATCGATTATTTGGACGGCCATAACTTCTGGCTCGTTTAGAGTTACGGGAGCCATAACCTGTCAAAAAGAAGGCCGCGATGAGTTCTACTGCTTTGACAGCTTTCAGCCGTAAAAGGATAGATTAATGTCCAAAAAGGACAACCCGAATTTCAATCGGATCACGTAAGTTTTTTACCCTTCGTTTTTTCGACACGTGGATTTTTACGGTAAAACGGGATTACCGTGGCTCGTCTTCGATTCACCATCGCTGGAGAGTGGTGCACCATGGTACTGTTCCGTTTCAAATCCATGCACGCATTTCTAAAAGTCGTACAACACTGTTTCGTCATTTCGGACGGATGTTGCACCTTGCACCATGGATGTTGCACCCTGTAGATATCGATTATTCGGACGGCCATAACTTCTGGCTCGTTTAGAGTTACGGGAGCCATAACCTGTCAAAATGAAGGCCTCGATGAGTTCTACGGCTTTGACAACTTTCAGTCGTCAACGGATAGATTAATGCCCAAAAAGGACAACTCGAATCTCAATCGGGTCACGTAAGTTTTTCACCCTTCGTTTTTTCGACACGAGGATTTTTACGGTAAAACGGGGATGCCGTGGCTCGTCTTTGATTCACCATCGCTGGAGAGTGGTGCACCATGGTACTGTTCCGTTTCAAATCCATGCACGCATTTCTAAAAGTCGTACGGCTCTGTTTCGCCATTTCGGACGGATGTTGCACCTTGCACCGTGGATGTTGCACCCTGTAGATATCTATTATTCGGACGGCCATAACTTCTGCCTCGTTTAGAATTACGGGAGCCATAACCTGTCAAAACGAAGGCCTCGATGAGTTCTACGGCTTTGACTGCTTTCAGCCGTCAACGGATAGATTAGTGCCCAGAAAGGCCAACCCAAATATCAAACGGGTCACGTAAGTTTTTCACCCTTCGTTTTTTCGACACGTGAATTTTTACGGTAAAACAGGATTACCGTGGCTCGTCTTCGATTCACCATCGCTGGAGAGTGGTGCACCATGGTACTGTTCTGTTTCAAATCCAAGCACGCATTTCTAAAAGTCGTACGACACTGTTTCGTCATTTCGGACGGATGTTGCACCTTGCACCGTGGATGTAGCACCCTGTAGATATCGATTATTCGGACGGCCATAACTTCTGTCTCGTTTAGAGTTACGGGAGCCATAACCTGTCAAAAGGAAGGCCTCGATGAGACCTACGGCTTTCACAGCTTTCAGCCATCAACGGATAGATTAATGCCCAAAAAGGACAACCCGAATCTCAATCGGGTCATGTAAGTTTTTTACCCTTCGTTTTTTCGACACGTGGATTTTTACGGTAAAACTGGATTACCGTGGCTCGTCTTCGATTCACCATCGCTGGAGAGTGGTGCACCATGGTACTATTCTGTTTCAAATCCATGCATGCATTTCTAAAAGTCGTACGACACTGTTTCGCAATTTCGGACGGATGTTGCACCTTGCACCGTGGATGTTGCACCCTGTAGATATCGATTATTCGGACGACCATAACTTCTGGCTCGTTTAGAGTTACGTGAGCCATAACCTGTCGAAATGAAGGCCTCG
This sequence comes from Allium cepa, assembly GCA_030765085.1. Lineage (NCBI taxonomy): Eukaryota > Viridiplantae > Streptophyta > Magnoliopsida > Asparagales > Amaryllidaceae > Allium > Allium cepa. The sequence continues at coordinate 39,003,878 of CM060941.1, read as the reverse complement.
ATGTGTTCTACGGCTTTGACCGCTTTCAGCCGTCAACGGATAGATTAATGCCCAAAAAGGGCAACCCGAATCTCAATCGGGTCACGTAAGTTTTTTACCCTTCGTTTTTTCGACACGTGGATTTTTACGGTAAAACGGGATTACCGTGGCTCGTCTTCGATTCACCATCGCTGGAGAGTGGTGCACCATGGTACTGTTCCGTTTCAAATCCATGCACGCATTTTTAAAAGTCGTACGGCACTGTTTCGCCATTTCGGACGGATGTTGCACCTTGCACCATGGATGTTGCACCCTGTAGATATTGATTATTCGGACGGCCATAACTTCTGGCTCGTTTAAAGTTACGAGAGCGATAACCTGTCAAAACGAAGGCCTCGATGAGTTCTACGGCTTTGATAGCTTTCAGCCGTCAACGGATAGATTAATGCCCAAAAAGGACAACCCGAATCTCAATCGGGCCACGTAAGTTTTTTACCCTTCGTTTTTTCGGAACGTGGATTTTTACGGTAAAACGGGATTACCATGGCTCGTCTTAGATTCACCATAGCTGGAGAGTGGTGCACCATGGTACTGTTCCGTTTCAAATCCATGCACGCATTTCTAAAAGTCGTACGGCACTGTTTCGCCATTTCGGATGGATGTTGCACCTTGCACCGTTGATGTTGCACCCTGTAGATATCGATTATTCGGACGGCCATAACTTTTGACTCGTTTAGATTTACGGGAGCCATAACCTGTCAAAACGAAGGCCTTGATGAGGCCTACGGTTTTGACTGCTTTCAGCCTTCAACGGATGGATTAATTCCCAAAAAGGCCAACCCGAATCTCAATTGGGTCACGTAAGTTTTTTACCCTTCGTTTTTTCGACACGAGGATTTTAACGGTAAAACGGGATTACCGTGGCTCGTCTTCGATTCACCATCGCTGGAGAGTGGTGCACCATGGTACTGTTCCGTTTCCAATCCATGCATGGATCTCTAAAAGTCGTACGGCACTGTTTCGCCATTTCGGACGGATGTTGCACCTTGCACCGTGGATGTTGCACCCTGTAGATATCGATTATTCGGACGGCCATAACTTCTGGCTCGTTTAGAGTTGCGGGAGCCATATCCTGTCAAAACGAAGCCCTCGATGAGTTCTACGGCTATGACCGCTTTCAGCCGTCAACGGATAGATTAATGCCCAAAAAGGACAACCCGAATCTCAATCGGGTCACGTAAGTTTTTTACCCTTCGTTTTTTCGACATTTGGATTTTTACGGTAAAACGGGATTACCGTGGCTCGCCTTCGATTCACCATCGCTGAAGATTGGTGCACCATGGTACTGTTCCGTTTCAAATCCATGCACGCATTTCTAAATGTCGTACGACACCGTTTCGCCATTTCGGACAGATGTTGCACCTTGCACCGTGGATGTTGCACCCTGTAGATATCGATTATTCGGACGGCCATAACTTCTGGCTCGTTTAGAGTTACGGGAGCCATAACCTGTCAAAACGAAGGCCTCGATGAGTTCTATGGCTTTGACAGCTTTCAGCCGTCAACGGATAGATTAATGCCCAAAAAGGACAACCCGAATCTCAATCGGGTCACGTAAGTTTTTTACCCTTCGTTTTTTCGACACGTGGATTTTTACGGTAAAACGGGATTACCGTGGCTCGTCTTCGATTCACCATCGCTGGAGAGTGGTGCACCATGGTACTGTTCCGTTTCAAATCCATGCGCGTATTTCTAAAAGTCATACGACACTGTTTCGCCATTTCGGATGGATGTTGCTCCTTGCACCGCGGATGTTGCACCCTGTAGATATCGATTATTCGGACGGCCATAACTTCTGGCTCGTTTAGATTTACGGGAGCCATAACCTGTCAAAACGAAGGCCTCGATGAGTTCTACGGCTTCGACAGCTTTCAGCCATCAACGGATAGATTAATGCCCAAAAAGGACAACTCGAATCTCAATCGGGTCACGTAAGTTTTTTACCATTCGTTTTTTCGAAATGTGAATTTTCACGGTAAAACGGGATAACCGTGGCTCGTCTTCTATTCACCACCACCGGAGAGTGGTACACCATGGTACTGTTCCGTTTCAAATCCATGCACGCATTTCTAAAAGTCGTACGGCACTGTTTCGCCATTTCGGACGGATGTTGCACCTTGCACCGTGGATGTTGCACCCTGTAGATATCGATTATTCGGACGGCCATAACTTCTGGCTCGTTTAGAGTTACGGGAGCCATAACATGTCAAAACGAAGGCCGCGATGAGTTCTAGGCTCTGACAGCTTTCAGCCATAAACAGATAGATTAATGCCCAAAAAGGACAACCCGAATCTCAATCGGGTCACGTAATTTTTTTACCCTTCATTTTTTCGACACGTGGATTTTTACGGTAAAACGAGATTACCGTGGCTCGTATTCGATTCACCATCGCTGGAGAGTGGTGCAGCATGGTACTTTTCCGTTTCAAATCCATGCGCGCATTTATAAAAGTCGTACGACACTGTTTCACCATTTCGGACGGATGTTGCACCTTGCACCGTGGATGTTGCACCCTGTAGATATCGATTATTCGGACGGCCATAACTTCTGGCTCGTTTAGAGTTACGGGAGCCATAACCTGTCAAAACGAAGGCCTCGATGAGTTCTACGGCTTTGATAGCTTTCAGCCATCAACGGATAGATTAATGCCCAAAAAGGACAACCCGAATCTCAATCGGGTCACGTAAGTTTTTTACCCTTCGTTTTTTCGGAACGTGGATTTTTACGGTAAAACCGGATTACCGTGGCTCGCCTTCGATTCACCATCGCTGGAGAGTGGTGCACCATGGTACTGTTCCGTTTCAAATCCATGCACGCATTTCTAAAAGTCGTACGGCACTGTTTCGCCGTTTCGGACGGATGTTGCACCTTGCACCGTGGATGTTGCACCCTGTAGATATCGATTATTCGGACGGCCATAACTTCTGGCTCGTTTAGAGTTACGGGAGCCATAACCTGTCAAACGAAGGCCGCGATGATTTCTACGGCTTTGACAGCTTTCAGCCGTAAACGGATAGATTAATGCCCAAAAAGGACAACCCGAATCTCAATCGGGTCACGTAAGTTTTTTACCCTCCGTTTTTTCGACACGTGGATTTTTACGGTAAAACGGGATTACCGTGGCTCGTCTTCGATTCACCATTGCTGGAGAGTGGTGCACCATGGTACTGTTCCTTTCAAATCTATGCATGCATTTCTAAAAGTCGTACGACACTGTTTCGCCATTTCGGACGGATGTTGCACCTTGCACCGTGGATGTTGCACCCTGTAGATATCGATTATTCGGACGGCCATAACTTCCGGCTCGTTTAGAGTTACGGGAGCGATAACCTGTCAAAACGAAGGCCGCGATGAGTTCCACGGCGTTGACAGCTTTCAGCCATAAACGGATAGATTAATGCCCAAAAAGGACAACCCGAATCTCAATCGGGTCACGTAAGTTTTTCACCCTTCGTTTTTTCGACATGTGGATTTTTACGGTAAAACGGGATTACCGTGGCTCGTCTTCGATTCACCATCGCTGGAGAGTGCTGCACCACGGTACTGTTCCATTTCAAATCCATGCACGCATTTATAAAAGTCGTACGACACTGTTTTGCCATTTCGGACGGATGTTGCACCTTGCACCGTGGATGTTGCACCCTGTAGATATCGATTATTCGGACGGCCATAACTTCTGGCTCGTTTAGAGTTATGGGAGCCATAACCTGTCAAAACGAAGGCTGCGATGAGTTCCACGGCGTTGACAGCTTTCAGCCATAAACGGATAGATTAATGCCCAAAAAGGACAACCCGAATCTCAATCGGGTCACGTATGTTTTTCACCCTTCGTTTTTTCGACACGTGGATTTTCACGGTAAAACGGGATTACCGTGGCTCGTCTTCGATTCACCATCACTGGAGAGTGGTGCACCATGGTACTGTTCCATTTCAAATCCATGCACGCATTTCTAAAAGTCGTACGACACTGTTTCGCCATTTCGGACGGATGTTGCACCTTGCACCGTGGATGTTGCACCCTGTAGATATCGATTATTCGGACGGCCATAACTTCTGGCTTGTTTAGAGTTACGGGAGCCATAACCTTTCAAAACAAAGGCCGCGATGAGTTCCACGGTGTTGAAAGCTTTCAGCCATAAACGGATAGATTAATGCCCAAAAAGGACAACCCGAATCTCAATCGGGTCACGTAAGTTTTTCACCCTTCGTTTTTTCGACTTGTGGATTTTTACGGTAAAACAGGATTACCGTGGCTCGTCTTCGATTCACCATCGCTGGAGAGTGGAGCACCATGGTACTGTTCCATTTCAAATCCATGCATGGAATTCTAAAAGTCGTACGGCACTTTTCGCCATTTCGGACGGATGTCGCACCTTGCACCGTGGATGTTGCACCCTGTAGATATCGATTATTCAGACGGCCATAACTTCTGGCTCGTTTTGAGTTACGGGAGCCATAACTTGTCAAAAAGAAGGCCGCGATGAGTTCCACGGCGTTGACAGCTTTCAGCCACAAACGGATAGATTAATGCCCAAAAAGGACAACCCGAATCTCAATCGGGTCACGTAAGTTTTTCACCCTTCGTTTTTTCGACACGTGGATTTTTACGGTAAAACGGGATTACCGTGGCTCGTCTTTGATTCACCATCGCTGGAGAGTGGTGCACCATGGTACTGTTCCATTTCAAATCCATGCACGCATTTCTAAAAGTCGTACGACACTGTTTCGCCATTTCGGACGGATGTTGCACCTTGCACCGTGGATGTTGCACCCTGTAGATATCGATTATTCGGACGGCCATAACTTCGGGCTCGTTTAGAGTTACGGGAGCCATAACCTGTCAAAACGAAGGCCGCGATGAGTTCCACGGCGTTGATAGCTTTCAGCCATAAACGGATAGATTAATGCCCAAAAAGGACAACCCGAATCTCAATCGGGTCACGTAAGTTTTTCACCCTTCGTTTTTTCGACACGTGGATTTTCACGGTAAAACGGGATTACCGTGGCTCGTCTTCGATTCACCATCGCTGGAGAGTGGTGCACCATGGTACTGTTCCGTTTCAAATCCATGCACGCAGTTTTAAAAGTCGTACGGCACAGTTTTGCCATTTCGGACGGATGTTGCACCTTGCACCGTGGATGTTGCACCCTGTAGATATCGATTATTCGGACGGCCATAACTTCTGGCTCGTTTAGAGTTACGGGATCCCTAACCTGTCAAAAAGAAGGCCTCGATGAGTTCTACGGCTTTGACAGCGTTCAGCCGTCAACGGATAGATTAATGCCCAAAAAGGACAACCCGAATCTCAATCGGGTCACGTAAGTTTTTCACCCTTCGTTTTTCGACACGTGGATTTTTAAGGTAAAACGGGATTACCGTGGCTCGTCATTAATTCACCAACGCTGGAGAGTGGTGCACCATGGTACTGTTCCGTTTCAAATCCATGCACGCATTTCTAAAAGTCGTACGGAACTGTTTCGCCATTTCGGACGGATGTTGCACCTTGCACCGTGGATGTTGCACCCTGTAGATATCGATTATTCAGACGGCCATAACTTTTGGCTCGTTTAGAGTTACGGGAGCCATAACCTGTCAAAAAGAAGGCCGCGATGAGTTCTACTGCTTTGACAGCTTTCAGCCGTAAACGGATAGATTAATGCCCAAAAAGGACAACCCGAATTTCAATCGGGTCACCTAAGTTTTCACCCTTCGTTTTTTCGACACGTGGATTTTTACTGTAAAACGGGATTACCATGGCTCGTCTTCGATTCACCATCGCTGGAGAGTGGTGCACCATGGTACTGTTCCGTTTCAAATCCATGCACGCATTTCTAAAAGTCGTACGGCACTGTTTCGCCATTTCGAACGGATGTTGCACCTTGCACCGTGGATGTTGCACCCTGTAGATATCGATTATTCGGACGGCCATAACTTCTGGCTCGTTTAGAGTTACGGGAGCCAAAACCTGTCAAAACGAAGGCCTCGATGAGTTCTACGGCTTTGACATCTTTCAGTCGTCAACGGATAGATTAATGCCCAAAAAGGACAACTCGAATCTCAATCGGGCCTCGTAAGCTTTTCACCCTTCGTTTTTTCGACACGTGGATTTTTACGGTAAAACGGGATTGCCGTGGCTAGTCTTCGATTCACCATCGCTGGAGAGTGGTGCACCATGGTACTGTTTCGTTTCAAATCCATGCACGCATTTCTAAAAGTCGTACGGCACTGTTTCGCCATTTCGGACGGATGTTGCACCTTGCACCGTGGATGTTGCACCCTGTAGATATATATTATTCGGACGGCCATAACTTCTGGCTCGTTTAGAGTTACGGGAGCCATAACCTGTCAAAACGAAGGCCTCGATGAGTTCTACGGCTTTGATTGCTTTTAGCCGTCAACGGATAGATTAGTGCCCAAAAAGGCCAACCCGAATATCAATCGGGTCACGTAAGTTTTTCACCCTTCGTTTTTTCGACACGTGGATTTTTACGGTAAAACAGGATTACCGTGGCTCGTCTTCGATTCACCATCGCTGGAGAGTGGTGCACCATGGTACTGTTCTGTTTCAAATCCAAGCACGCATTTCTAAAAGTCGTACGACACTGTTTCTCCATTTCAGACGGATGTTGCACCTTGCACCGTGGATGTAGCACCCTGTAGATATCGATTATTCGGACGGCCATAACTTCTGTCTCGTTTAGAGTTACGGGAGCCATAACCTGTCAAAAGGAAGGCCTCGATGAGACCTACGGCTTTCACAGCTTTCAGCCATCAACGGATAGATTAATGCCCAAAAAGGACAACCCGAATCTCAATCGGGTCACGTAAGTTTTTTACCCTTCGTTTTTTCGACACGTGGATTTTTGCAGTAAAACTGGATTACCGTGGCTCGTCTTCGATTCACCATCGCTGGAGAGTGGTGCACCATGGTACTGTTCCGTTTCAAATCCATGCATGCATTTCTAAAAGTCGTACGGCACTGTTTCGCCATTTCGGACGGATGTTGCACCTTGCACCGTGGATGTTGCACCCTGTAGATATCGATTATTCGGACGGCCATAACTTCTGGCTCGTTTAGAGTTACGGGAGCCATAACCTGTCAAAATGAAGGCCTCGATGATTTCTACGGCTTTGACCGCTTTCAGCCGTCAACGGATAGATTAATGCCCAAAAAGGACAACACGAATCTCAATCGGGTCACGTAAGTTTTTTACCCTTCGTTTTTTCGACACGTGGATTTTTACGGTAAAACGGGATTACCGTGGCTCGTCTTCGATTCACCATCGCTGGAGAGTGGTGCACCATGGTACTGTTCCGTTTCAAATCCATGCATGCATTTGTAAAAGTCGTACGGCACTGCTTCGCCATTTCGGACGGATGTTGCACCTTGCACCGTGGATGTTGCACCTTGTAGATATTGATTATTCGGACGGCCATAACTTCTTGCTCGTTTAAAGTTACGGGAGCCATAACCTGTCAAAACGAAGGCCTCGATGAGTTCTATGGCTTTGATAGCTTTTAGCCGTCAACGGATAGATTAATGCCCAAAAAGGACAACCCGAATCTCAATCGGGTCACGTAAGTTTTTCACCCTTCGTTTTTTCGACACGTGGATTTTTAAGGTAAAACGGGATTACCGTGGCTCGTCATTAATTCACCAACGCTGAAGAGTGGTGCACCATGGTACTGTTCCGTTTCAAATCCATGCACGCATTTCTAAAAGTCGTACGGCTCTGTTTCGCCATTTCGGACGGATGTTGCACCTTGCACCGTGGATGTTGCACCCTGTAGATATCGATTATTCAGACGACCATAACTTTTGGCTCGTTTAGAGTTACGGGAGCCATAACCTGTCAAAAAGAAGGCCGCGATGAGTTCTACTGCTTTGACAGCTTTCAGCCGTAAACGGATAGATTAATGCCCAAAAAGGACAACCCGAATTTCAATCGGGTCACGTAAGTTTTTCACCCTTCGTTTTTTCGACACGTGGATTTTTACTGTAAAACGGGATTACCGTGGCTCGTCTTCGATTCACTATCGCTGGAGAGTGGTGCACCATGGTACTGTTCCGTTTCAAATCCATGCACGCATTTCTAAAAGTCGTACGGCTCTGTTTCGCCATTTCGGACGGATGTTGCGCCTTGCACCGTGGATGTTGCACCCTGTAGAAATCGTTTATTCCGACGGCCATAACTTCTGGCTCGTTTAGAGTTACGGGAGCCATAACCTGTCAAAACGAAGGCCTCGATGAGTTCTACGGCTTTGACATCTTTCGGTCGTCAACGGATAGATTAATGCCCAAAAAGGACAACTCGAATCTCAATCGGGCCTCGTAAGTTTTTCACCCTTCGTTTTTTCGACACGTGGATATTTACGGTAAAACGGGATTGCCGTGGCTAGTCTTCGATTCACCATCGCTGGAGAGTGGTGCACCATGGTACTGTTTCATTTCAAATCCATGCACGCATTTCTAAAAGTCGTACGGCACTGTTTCGCCATTTCGGACGGATGTTGCACCTTGCACCGTGGATGTTGCACCCTGTAGATATGTATTATTCGGACGACCATAACTTCTGGCTCGTTTAGAGTTACGGGAGCCATAACCTGTCAAAACGAAGGCCTCGATGAGTTCTACGGCTTTGATTGCTTTCAGCCGTCAACGGATAGATTAGTGCCCAAAAAGGCCAACCCGAATATCAATCGGGTCACGTAAGTTTTTCACCCTTCGTTTTTTCGACACGTGGATTTTTACGGTAAAACAGGATTACCGTGGCTCGTCTTCGATTCACCATCGCTGGAGAGTGGTGCACCATGGGACTATTCTGTTTCAAATCCAAGCACGCATTTCTAAAAGTCGTACGACACTGTTTCTCCATTTCGGACGGATGTTGCACCTTGCACCGTGGATGTAGCACCCTGTAGATATCGATTATTTGGACGGCCATAACTTCTGTCTCGTTTAGAGTTACGGGAGCCATAACCTGTCAAAAGGAAGGCCTCGATGAGACCTACGGCTTTCACAGCTTTCAGCCATCAACGGATAGATTAATGCCCAAAAAGGACAACCCGAATCTCAATCGGGTCACGTAAGTTTTTTACCCTTCGTTTTTTCGACACGTGGATTTTTACGGTAAAACGGGATTACCGTGGCTCGTCTTCGATTCACCATCGCTGGAGAGTGGTGCACCATGGTACTGTTCCGTTTCAAATCCATGCATGCATTTCTAAAAGTCGTACGGCACTGTTTCGCCATTTCGGACGGATGTTGCACCTTGCACCGTGGATGTTGCACCCTGTAGATATCGATTATTCGGACGGCCATAACTTCTGGCTCGTTTAGAGTTACGGGAGCCATAACCTGTCAAAATGAAGGCCTCGATGAGTTCTACGGCTTTGACCGCTTTCAGCCGTCAACGGATAAATTAATGCCCAAAAAGGACAACCCGAATCTCAATCGGGTCACGTAAGTTTTTTACCCTTCGTTTTTTCGACACGTGGATTTTTACGGTAAAACGGGATTACCGTGGCTCGTCTTCGATTCACCATCGCAGGAGAGTGGTGCACCATGGTACTGTTCCGTTTCAAATCCATGCATGCATTTGTAAAAGTCGTACGGCACTTTTTCGCCATTTCGGACGGATGTTGCACCTTGCACCGTGGATGTTGCACCTTGTATATATTGATTATTCGGACGGCCATAACTTCTGGCTCGTTTAAAGTTACGGGAGCCATAACCTGTCAAAACGAAGGCCTCGATGAGTTCTATGGCTTTAACAGCTGTCAGCCATAAACGGATAGAATAAATTAATGCCCAAAAAGGACAACCCGAATCTCAATCGGGTCACGTAATTTTTTTACCCTTCATTTTTTCCACACGTGGATTTTTACGGTAAAACGGGATTACAGTGGCTCGTATTCGATTCACCATCGCTGGAGAGTGGTGCAGCATGGTACTTTTCCGTTTCAAATCCATGCACGCATTTCTAAAAGTCGTACGACACTGTTTCGCCATTTCGGACGGATGTTGCACCTTGCACCGTGGATGTTACACTCTGTAGATATCGATTATTTGGATGGCCATAACTTCTGGCTCGTTTAGAGTTACGGGAGCCATAACCTGTCAAATCGATGGCCTCGATGAGTTCTACGGCTTTGATAGCTTTCAGCCATCAAAGGATATATTAATGCCCAAAAAGGACAACCCGAATCTCAATCGGGTGACGTAAGTTTTTTACCCTTCGTTTTTTTCGACACGTGGAATTTTACGGTAAAACGGGATTACCGTGGCTCGTCTTCGATTCACCATCGCTGGAGAGTGGTGCACCATGGTACAGTTCTGTTTCAAATCAATGCACGCATTTCTAAAAGTCGTACGGCACTGTTTCGCCATTTCGGACGGATGTTGCACCTTGCACCGTGGATGTTGCACCCTGTAGATATCGATTATTCGGACGACCATAACTTCTGGCTCGTTTAGAGTTACGGGAGACATAACCTGTCAAAACGAAGGCCTCGATGAGTTCTACGGCTTTGACAGCTTTCAGCCATAAACGGATAGATTAATGCCAAAAAAGGACAACCCGAATCTCAATCGGGTCACATAAGTTTTTTACCATTGTGTTTTCAAAACGTGGATTTTTACGGTAAAACGGGATAACCGTGGCTCGTCTTCGATTCACCATCGCTGGAGAGTGGTGCACCATGATACTGTTCCGTTTCAAATTCATGCACGCATTTCTAAAAGTCGTACCGCACAGTTTCGCCATTTCGGACGGATGTTGCACCTTGCACCGTGGATGTTGCACCCTGTAGATATCGATTATTCGGACGGCCATAACTTCTGGCTCGTTTAGAGTTACGGGAGCCATAACCTGTCAAAACGAAGGCCGCGATGAGTTCTACGGCTTTAACAGCTGTCAGCCATAAACTGATAGAATAATGCCTAAAAAGGACAACCCGAATCTCAATCGGGTCACGTAATTTTTTTACTCTTCATTTTTTCGACACGCGGATTTTTACGTTAAAACGGGATTACCGTGGCTCGTCTTCGATTCACCATCGCCGGAGAGTGGTGCACCATGGAACTGTTCCGTTTCAAATCCATGCACGCATTTCTAAAAGTCATACCACACTGTTTCGCCATTTCGGACGGATGTTGCACCTTGCACCGTGGATGTTGCACCCTGTAGATATCGATTATTCGGACGGCTATAACTTCTGGCTCGTTTAGAGTTACGGGAGCCATAACCTGTAAAAACGAAGGCCGCGATGAGTTCTACAGCTTTGATAGCTATCAGCCATAAACTGATAGATTAATGCCTAAAAAGGACAATCCGAATCTCAATCGGGTCACGTAATTTTTTTACCCTTCATTTTTTCGACACGTGGACTTTTACGGTAAAACGGGATTACCGTGACTCGTCTTCGATTCACCATCGCTGGAGAGTGGTGCACCAAGGTACTGTTCTGTTTCAAATTCATGCACGCATTTCTAAAAGTCGTATGACACTGTTACGCCATTTCGGACGGATCTTGCACCTTGCACCGTGGATGTTGCACCCTTTAGATATCGATTATTCGGACGGCCATAACTTCTGGCTCATTTAGAGTTACGGGAGCCATAACCTGTCAAATCGAAGGCCTCGATGAGTTCTACGGCTTTGACAGCTTTCAGCCGCCAATGTATAGATTGATGCCCAAAAAGGACAACCCGAATCTCAATCGGTCACGTAAGTTTTTTACCCTTCGTTTTTTCGACACGTGGATTTTTACGGTAAAACGGGATTACTGTGGCTCGTCTTCGATTCACCATCGCTGGAGAGTGTTGCACCAAGGTACTGTTCCTTTTCAAATCCATGCACGCATTTCTAAAAGTCGTACGGCACTGTTTCGCTATTTCGGACGGATGTTGCAACTTGCACCGTGGATGTTGCACCCTGTAGATATCGATTATTCGGACGGCCATAACTTCTGGCTCGTTTAGAGTTACGGGAGCCATAACTTGTCAAAACGAAGGCCTCGATGAGTTCGACGGCTTTGGCAGCTTTCAGCCATCAACGGATATATTAATGCCCAAAAAGGACAACCCGAATCTCAATCTGGTCAGTATGTTTTTTACCCTTCGTTTTTTCGGAACGTGGATTTTTACGGCAAAACGGGATTACCGTGGCTCGTCTTCGATTCACCATCGCTGGAGAGTGGTGCACCATGGTACTGTTCCGTTTCAAATCCATGCACGCATTTCTAAAAGTCGTACGGCACTGTTTCACAATTTCGGACGGATGTTGCACCTTGCACCGTGGATGTTGCACCCTGTAGATATCGATTATTTGGACGGTCATAACTTCTGGCTCGTTTAGAGTTACGGGAGCCATAACCTGTCAAACGAAGGCCGCGATGAGTTCTACGGCTTTGACAGCTTTCGGCCGTAAACGGATAGATTAATGCCCAAAAAGGACAACCCGAATCTCAATCGGGTCATGTAAGTTTTTTACCCTTCATTTTTTCGACACGTGGATTTTTATGGTAAAACGAGATTATCGTGGCTCGTCGTCGATTCACCATCGCTAGAGAGTGGTGCACCATGGTACTGTTCCGTTTCAAATCCATGCACGCATTTCTAAAAGTCGTACGGCACCGTTTCGCCATTTCGGACGGATGTTGCACCTTGCACCGTAGATGTTGCACCCTATAGATATCGATTATTCGGACGGCCATAACTTCTGGCTCGTTTAGAGTTACGGGAGCCATAACCTGTCAAATGAAGGCCGCGATGAGTTCCACGTCGTCGACAGCCTTCAGCCGTAAACGGATAGATTAATGCCCAAAATGGACAACCCGAATCTCAATCGGGTCACGTAAGTTTTTCACCCTTCGTTTTTTCGACATGTGGATTTTTACGGTAAAACGGGATTACCGTGGCTCGTCTTCGATTCACCATCGCTGGAGAGTGGTGCACCATGCTACTATTCCATTTCAAATCCATGCACGCATTTCTAAAAGTCGTACGGCACAGTTTCGCCATTTCCGACGGATGTTGCACCTTGCACCGTGGATGTTGCACCCTGTAGATATCGATTATTCGGACGGCCATAACTTCTGGCTCGTTTAGAGTTACGGGAGCCATAACCTATCAAAAAGAAGGCCGCGATGAGTTCTACTGCTTTGACAGCTTTCAGCCGTAAACGGATAGATTAATGCCCAAAAAGGACAACCCGAATCACAATCGGGTCACGTAAGTTTTTTACCCTTCGTTTTTTCGACACGTGGATTTTTACGGTAAAATGGGATTACCCTGGCTCGTCTTCGATTCATCATCGCTGGAGAGTGGTGCACCATGCTACTGTTCCGTTTCATATCCATGCACGCATTTCTAAAAGTCGTACGGCACTGTTACGCCATTTCGGACGGATGTTGCACCTTGCACCGTGGATGTTGCACCCTGTAGATATCGATTATTCGGACGGCCATAACTTCTGTCTCGTTTAGAGTTACGGGAGCCATAACCTGTCAAAACGAAGTCCTCGATGAGTTCTACGGCTTTGACAGCTTTCAGCATTAAACTGATAGATTAATGCCCAAAAAGAACAACCCGAATCTCAATCGGGTCACGTAAGTTTTTCACACTTCGTTTTTTCGACACGTGGATTTTTAAGGTAAAACGGGATTACCGTGGCTCGTCTTCGATTCACCATCGCTGGAGAGTGGTGCACCATGCTACTGTTCCGTTTCAAATCCATGCACGCATTTCTAAAAGTCGTACGGCACTGTTTCGCCATTTTGGACGGATTTGCACCGTGGTTGTTGCGCCCTGTAGATATCGATTATTCGGACGACCATGACTTCTGGGTCGTTTAGAGTTACGGGAGCCATAACCTGTCAAATCGAAGGCCTCGATGAGTTCTACGGCTTTGACAGCTTTCAGCTGTAAACGGATAGATTAATGCCCAAAAAAGACAAACCGAATCACAATCGGGTCACGTAAGTTTTTCACACTTCGTTTTTTCGACGCGTGGATTTTTACGGTAAAACGGGATTGCCGTGGCTCGTCTTCGATTCACCATCGCTGGACAGTGGTGCACCATGGTACTGTTCCGTTTCAAATCCATGCACGCATTTCTAAAAGTCGTACGGCGCTGTTTCGCAATTTCGGACGGATGTTGCACCTTGCACCATGAATGTTGCACCCTGTAGATATCGATTATTCGGACGACCATGACTTCTGCCTCGTTTAGAGTTACGGGAGCCATAACCTGTCAAATCGATGGCCTCGATGAGTTCTACAGCTTTGACAGCTTTCAGCCGTCAATGGATAGATTAATGCCAAAAAAGGACAACCTGAATCTCAATCGGGTCACGTAAGTTTTTTTCCCTTCGTTTTTTCGACACGTGGATTTTTACGATAAAACGGGATTACCGTGGCTCGTCTTCGATTCACCATCACTGGAGAGTGGTGCGCCATGGTACTGTTCCGTTTCAAATCCATTCACACATTTCTAAAAGTCGCACGGCACTGTTTCGACATTTCGGACGGATGTTGCACCTTGCACCGTGGATGTTGCACCCTGTAGATATCGATTATTCGGACGGCCATGACTTCTGGGTCGTTTAGAGTTACGGGAGCCATAACCTGTCAAATCGATTACCTCGATGAGTTCTACGGCTTTGATAGGTTTCAGCCGTCAACAGATAGATTAATGCCCAAAAAGGACAACCCGAATCTCAAGCGGGTCACGTAAGTTTTTTACCATTCGTTTTTGTGAAACGTGGATTTTTACGGTAAAACAGGATAACCATGGCTCGTCTTCGATTCACCATCGCTGGAGAGTGGTGCACCATATTATTGTTCCGTTTCAAATCCATGCACGCATTGCTAAAAGTCGTACGGCACAGTTTCGCCATTTTGGACGGCTGTTGCACCTTGCACCGTGGATGTTGCACCCTGTAGATATTGATTATTCGGACGGCCATAACTTCTGGCTCGTTTAGATTTACGGGAGCCATAACCTGTCAAAACGAAGGCCTCGATGAGTTCTACGGCTTTGATAGCTTTCAGCCATAAACGGATAGATTAATGCCCAAAAAGGACAACCCAAATCTCAAACGGGTCACGTAAGTTTTTTACCCTTCGTTTTTTCGACACATGAATTTTTACGGTAAAACAGGATTACCGTGGCTCGTCTTCGATTCACCATCGCTGGAGAGTGGTGCACCATAGTACTGTTCCGTTTCAAATCCATGCAAGCATTTCTAAAAGTCGTACGACACTGTTTCACCATTTCGGACGGATGTTGCACCTTGCACCGTGGATGTTGTACCCTGTAGATATCGATTATTCGGACGGCCATAACTTCTGGCTCGTTTAGAGTTACGAGAGCCATAACCTGTCAAAACGAAGGCCTCGATGAGTTCTACGGCTTTGATAGCTTTCAGCCGTCAACAGATAGATTAATGCCCAAAAAGGACAACCCGAATCTCAATCGGGTCACGTAAGTTTTTCACCCTTCGTTTTTTCGACACGAGGATTTTTACGGTAAAACGGGATTACCGTGGCTCGTCTACGATTCACAATCGCTGGAGAGTGGTGCACCATGGTACTGTTTCGTTTCAAATCCATGCACGCATTTCTAAAAGTCGTAAGGCACTGTTTCGCCATTTTGGACGAATGTTGCACCTTGCACCATGGATGTTGCACGCTGTAGATATCGATTATTCATACGGCCATAACTTCTGTCTCGTTTAGAGTTACGGGAGCCATAACCTGTCAAAACGAAGGCCTCGATGAGTTCTACGGTTTTGACAGCTTTCAGC
Source organism: Allium cepa (assembly GCA_030765085.1). Taxonomy (NCBI): domain Eukaryota; kingdom Viridiplantae; phylum Streptophyta; class Magnoliopsida; order Asparagales; family Amaryllidaceae; genus Allium; species Allium cepa. The sequence goes on along the minus strand of CM060941.1, from coordinate 38,988,027 downwards.
TGTCAACGGATAGATTAATGCCCAAAAAGGACAACCCGAATCTCAATCGGGTCACGTAAGTTTTTTACCCTTCGTTTTTTCGACACGTGGATTTTTACAGTAAAACGGGATTACCGTGGCTCATCTTCGATTCACCACCGCTGGAGAGTGGTGCACCATGTACTGTTCCATTTCAAATCCAAGCACGCATTTCTAAAAGTCGTACGACACTGTTTCGCCATTTCGGACGGATGTTGCACCTTGCACCGTGGATGTTGCACCCTGTATATATCGATTATTCGGACGGCCATAACTTCTGTCTCGTTTAGACTTACGGGAGCCATAACCTGTCAAAACGAAGGCCTCGATGAGTTCTACGGCTTTGATAGCTTTCAGCCGTCAACAGATAGATTAATGCCCAAAAAGGACAACCCGAATCTCAATCGGGTCACGTAAGTTTTTCACCCTTCGTTTTTTCGACACGTGGATTTTTACGGTAAAACGGGATTACCGTGGCTCGTCTACGATTCACAATCGCTGGAGAGTGGTGCACCATGGTACTGTTTCGTTTCAAATCCATGCACGCATTTCTAAAAGTCGTAAGGCACTGTTTCGCCATTTTGGACGGATGTTGCACCTTGCACCGTGGATGTTGCACGCTGTAGATATCGATTATTCATACGGCCATAACTTCTGTCTCGTTTAGAGTTACGGGAGCCATAACCTGTCAAAACGAAGGCCTCGATGAGTTCTACGTTTTTGACAGCTTTCAGCTGTCAACGGATAGATTAATGCCCAAAAAGGACAACCCGAATCTCAATCGGGTCACGTAAGTTTTTTACCCTTCGTTTTTTCGACACGTGGATTTTTACGGTAAAACGGGATTACCGTGGCTCATCTTCGATTCACCACCGCTGGAGAGTGGTGCACCATGTACTGTTCCGTTTCAAATCCAAGCACGCATTTCTAAAAGTCGTACGACACTGTTTCGCCATTTCGGACGGATGTTGCACCTTGCACCGTGGATGTTGCACCCTGTAGATATCGATTATTCGGACGGCCATAACTTCTGTCTCGTTTAGACTTACGGTAGCCATAACCTGTCAAAACGATGGCCTCGATGAGTTTTATGGCTTTGACAGCTTTCAGCCGTCAATGGATAGCTTAATGCCCAAAAAGGACAACCCGAATCTCAATCGGGTCACGTAAGTTTTTTACCATTCGTTTTTTCGAAACGTGTATTTTTACGGTAAAACGGGATAACCGTGGCTGGTCTTCGATTCACCATCGCTGGAGAGCGGTGCACCATGGTACAATTCCGTTTCAAATCCATGCACGCATTTCTAAAAGTCGTACGGCACTGTTTCGACATTTTGGACGGATGTTGCACCTTGCACCGTGGATGTTGCACCCTGTAGATATCGATTATTCGGACGGCCATAACTTCTGGCTCGTTTAGAGTTACGGGAGCCATAACCTGTCAAAACGAAGGCCTCGATGATTTCTACGGCTTTGATAGCTTTCAGCCACAAACGGATAGATTAATGCCCAAAAAGGACAACCCGAATCTCAAACGGGTCACGTAAGTTTTTCACCCTTCGTTTTTTCGACATGTGGATTTTTACGGTAAAACGGAATTACCGTGGCTCGTCTTCGATTCACCATCGCTGGAGAGTGGTGCACCATGGTACTGTTCCGTTTCAAATCCATGCACGCATTTCTAAAAGTCGTACGGCACTGTTTCGCCATTTCGGACGGATGTTGCACCTTGCACCGTGGATGTTGCACCTTGTAGATATCGATTATTCGGACGGCCATAACATCTGTCTCGTTTAGAGTTACGGGAGCCATAACCTGTCAAAACGAAGTCCTCGATGATTTCTACGGCTTTGACAGCTTTCAGCCATAAACGGATTGATTAATGCCCAAAAAGAACAACCCGAATCTCAATCGGGTCACATAAGTTTTTCACACTTCGTTTTTTCGACACGTGGATTTTTAAGGTAAAACGGGATTACCGTGGCTCGTCTTCGATTCACCATCGCGGGAGAGTGGTGCACCATGCTACTGTTCCGTTTCAAATCCATGCACGCATTTCTAAAAGTCGTACGGCACTGTTTCGCCATTTTGGACGGATTTGCACCGTGGATGTTGCGCCCTGTAGATATCGATTATTCGGACGACCATGACTTCTGGGTCGTTTAGAGTTACGGGAGCCATAACCTGTCAAATCGAAGGCCTCGATGAGTTCTGCGGCTTTGACAGCTTTCAGCCGTAAACGGATAGATTAATGCCCAAAAAGGACAACCCGAATCACAATCAGGTCACGTAAGTTTTTCACACTTCGTTTTTTCGACGCGTGGATTTTTACGGTAAAACGGGATTGCCGTGGCTCGTCTTCGATTCACCATCGCTGGACAGTGGTGCACCATGGTACTGTTCCGTTTCAAATCCATGCACGCATTTCTAAAAGTCGTACGGCACTGTTTCGCAATTTCGGACGGATGTTGCACCTTGCACCGTGGATGTTGCACCCTGTAGATATCGATTATTCGGACGACCATGACTTCTACCTCGTTTAGAGTTACGGGAGCCATAACCTATCAAATCGAAGGCCTCGATGAGTTCTACAGCTTTGACAGCTTTCAGCCGTCAATGGATAGATTAATGCCCAAAAAGGACAACCTGAATCTCAATCGGGTCACGTAAGTTTTTTTCCCTTCGTTTTTTCGACACGTGGATTTTTACGATAAAACGGGATTACCGTGGCTCGTCTTCGATTCACCATCACTGGAGAGTGGTGCACCATGGTACTGTTCCGTTTCAAATCCATGCACACATTTCTAAAAGTCGCACGGAACTGTTTCGACATTTCGGACGGATGTTGCACCTTGCACCGTGGATGTTGCACCCTGTAGATATCGATTATTCGGACGGCCATGACTTCTGGGTCGTTTAGAGTTACGGGAGCCATAACCTGTCAAATCGATTACCTCGATGAGTTCTACGGCTTTGCTAGCTTTCAGCCGTCAACGGATAGATTAATGCCCAAAAAGGACAACCCGAATCTCAATCGGGTCACGTAAGTTTTTTACCATTCGTTTTTGTGAAACGTGGATTTTTACGGTAAAACAGGATAACCGTGGCTCGCCTTCGATTCACCATCGCTGGAGAGTGGTGCACCATATTATTGTTCCGTTTCAAATCCATGCACGCATTTCTAAAAGTCGTACGGCACAGTTTCGCCATTTTGAACGGCTGTTGCACCTTGCACCGTGGATATTGCACCCTGTAGATATTGATTATTCGGACGGCCATAACTTCTGGCTCGTTTAGATTTACGGGAGCCATAACCTGTCAAAATGAAGGCCTCGATGAGTTCTACGGCTTTGATAGCTTTCAGCCATAAACGGATAGATTAATGCCCAAAAAGGACAACCCGAATCTCAAACGGGTCACGTAAGTTTTTTGCCCTTCGTTTTTTCGACACGTGGATTTTTACGGTAAAACAGGATTACCGTGGCTCGTCTTCGATTCACCATCGCTGGAGAGTGGTGCACCATAGTACTCTTCCGTTCAAATCCATGCACGCATTTCTAAAAGTCGTACGACACTGTTTCACCATTTCGGACGGATGTTGCACCTTGCACCGTGGATGTTGCACCCTGTGGATATCGATTATTCGGACGGCCATAACTTCTGGCTCGTTTAGAGTTACTAGAGCCATAACCTGTCAAAACGAAGGCCTCGATGAGTTCTACGGCTTTGATAGCTTTCAGCCGTCAACAGATAGATTAATGCCGAAAAAGGACAATCCGAATCTCAATCGGGTCACGTAAGTTTTTCACCCTTCGTTTTTTCGACACGTGGATTTTTACGGTAAAACGGGATTACCGTGGCTCGTCTTCGATTCACAATCGCTGGAGAGTGGTGCACCATGGTACTGTTTCGTTTCAAATCCATGCACGCATTTCTAAAAGTCGTAAGGCACTGTTTCGCCATTTTGGACGGATGTTGCACCTTGCAACGTGGATGTTGCACGTTGTAGATATCGATTATTCATACGGCCATAACTTCTGGCTCGTTTAGAGTTACGGGAGCCATAACCTGTCAAAACGAAGGCCTCGATGAGTTCTACGGTTTTGACAGCTTTCAGCTGTCAACGGATAGATTAATGCCCAAAAAGGACAACCCGAATCTCAATCGGGTCACGTAAGTTTTTTACCCTTCGTTTTTTCGACACGTGGATTTTTACGGTAAAACGGGATTACCGTGGCTCGTCTTCGATTCACCATCGCTGGAGAGTGGTGCACCATGTACTGTTCCGTTTCAAATCCAAGCACGCATTTCTAAAAGTCGTACGACACTGTTTTGCCATTTCGGACGGATGTTGCACCTTGCACCGTGGATGTTGCACCCTGTAGATATCGATTATTCGGACGGCCATAACTTCTGTCTCGTTTAGACTTACGGGAGCCATAACCTGTCAAAACGATGGCCTCGATGAGTTTTATGGCTTTGACAGCTTTCAGCCGTCAATAGATAGCTTAATGCCCAAAAAGGACAACCCGAATCTCAATCGGGTCACGTAAGTTTTTTACCATTCGTTTTTTCGAAACGTGTATTTTTACGGTAAAACGGGATAACCGTGGCTCGTCTTCGATTCACCATCGCTGTAGAGCGGTGCACCATGGTACTATTCCGTTTCAAATCCATGCACGCATTTCTAAAAGTTGTACGGCACTGTTTCGACATTTTGGACGGATGTTGCACCTTGCACCGTGGATGTTGCACCCTGTAGATATCGATTATTCGGACGGCCATAACTTCTGACTCGTTTAGAGTTACGGGAGCCATAACCTGTCAAAACGAAGGCCTCGATGATTTCTACGGCTTTGATAGCTTTCAGCCACAAACGGATAGATTAATGCCCAAAAAGGACAACCCGAATCTCAAACGGGTCACGTAAGTTTTTCACCCTTCGTTTTTTCGACACGTGGATTTTTACGGTAAAACGGAATTACCGTGGCTCGTCTTCGATTCACCATCGCTGGAGAGTGGTGCACCATGGTACTATTCCGTTTCAAATCCATGCACGCATTTCTAAAAGTCGTACGGCACTGTTTCGCCATTTCGGACGGATGTTGCACCTTGCACCATGGATGTTGAACCCTGCAGATATCGATTATTCGAACGGCCATAACTTCTGGATCGTTTAGAGTTACGGGAGCCATAGCATGTCAAAACGAAGGCCGCGATGCTAGCTTAGAGTTACGGGAGACATAACCAGTCAAAACGAAGGCCTCGATGAGTTCCACGGCTTTGACAGCTTTCAGCCGTCAACGGATAGATCAATGCCTAAAAAGGACAACCTGAATCTCAATCGGGTCACGTAAGTTTTATACCCTTCGTTTTTTCGACACGTGGATTTTTACGGTAGAACGGGATTACCGTGGCTCGTCTTCGTCTCACCATCGCAGGAGAGTTGTGCACAATGGTACAGTTCCGTTTAAAATCCATGCACGTATTTCTAAAAGTCGTACGGCACTGTTTCGCCATTTCGGACGGATGTTGCACCTTGCACCGTGGATGTTGCACCCTGTAGATATCGATTATTTGGACGGCCATAACTTCTGGCTAGCTTAGAGTTACGGGAACCATAACCTGTCAAAACGAAGGCCTCGATGAGTTCCACGGCTTTGACAGCTTTTAGCCGTCAACGGATAGATCAATGCCCAGAAAGGACAACCCGAATCTCAATCGGGTCACGTAAGTTTTTACCCTTCGTTTTTTCGACACGTGGATTTTTACGGTAAAACGGGATTACCGTGGCTCATCTTCGATTCACCATCGCTGGAGAGTGGCGCACCATGGTACTGTTCCGTTTCAAATCCACGCAGGCATTTCTAAAATTCGTACGTCACTATTTCGCCATTTCGGACGGATGTTGCACCTTGCACCGTGGATGTTGCACCCTGTAGATATCGATTATTCGGACGGCCATAACTTCTGGCTCGTTTAGAGTTACGGGAGCCATAACCTGTCAAAACGAAGGCCTCGATGAGTTCTATGTCTTTGACAGCTTTCAGCCGTCAACGGATAGATTAATGCCCAAAAAGGACAACCCGAATCTCAATCGGGTCACGTAAGTTTTTCACCCTTCGTTTTTTCGACACGTGGATTTTTACGGTAAAACGGGATTACCATGGCTCATCTTCGATTCACCATCGCTGGAGAGTGGTGCGCCATGGTACAGTTCCGTTTAAAATCCATGCACGCATTTCTAAAATACGGCACTGTTTCGCCATTTCGGACGGAAGTTGCACCTTGCACCGTGGATGTTGCACCCTGTAGATATCTATTATTCGGACGGCCATAACTTTTGGCTCGTTTAGAGTTACGGGAGTCATACTGTCAAAATGAAGGCCTCGATGAATTCTATGGCTTTGACAGCTTTCAGCCGTCAACGGATAGATTAATGCCCAAAAAGGACAACCCGAATTTCAATCGGGTCACGTAAGTTTTTTACCCTTCGTTTTTTCGACACGTGGATTTTTACGGTAAAACGGGATTACCGTGGCTCGTCTTCGATTCACCATCGCTGGAGAGTGGTGCACCAGGGTACTGTTCCGTTTCAAATCCAAGCACGCATTTCTAAAAGTCGTACGGCACTTTTTCGCCATTTCGGACGGATGTTGCACCCTGCACCGTGGATGTTGCACCCTGCAGATATCGATTATTCGGACGACCATAACTTCTGTCTCGTTTAGAGTTACGGGAGCCATAACCTGTCAAAACGAAGGCCTCCATGAGTTCTGCAGCTTTGACAGCTTTCAGCCGTCAACGGATAGATTAATGCCCAAAAAGGACAACCCAAATCTCAATCGGGTCACGTAAGTTTTTTACCATTCGTTCTTTCGAAACGTGGATTTTTACGGTAAAACGGGATAACCGTGGCTCGTCTTCGATTCACCATCGCTGGAGAGTGGTGCACCATGGTACTATTCCGTTTCAAATCCATGCACGCATTTCTAAAAGTCGTACGGCACTGTTTCTCCATTTCGGACGGATGTTGCACCTTGCACCGTGGATGTTGCACCCTGTAGATATCGATTATTCGGACGGCCATAACTTCTGGCTCGTTTTGATTTACGGGATCCATAACCTGTCAAAACGAAGGCCGCGATGAGTTCTACTGCTTTGATAGCTTTCAACCATAAACGGATGGATTAATGCCTAAAAAGGACAACCCGAATCTCAATCGGGTCACGTAAGTTTTTTACCCTTCGTTTTTTCGACACGTTGATTTTTACGTTAAAACGGGATTACCGTGGCTAGTCTTCGATTACCATCGCTGGAGAGTGGTGCACCATGGTACTGTTCCGATTCAAATCCATGCACGCATTTCTAAAAGTCGTACGGCACTGTTTCTCCATTTCGGACGGATGTTGTACCTTACACCGTGGATGTTGCACCCTGTAGATATCGATTATTCGGACGGCCATAACTTCTGGCTCGTTTAGAGTTACGGGAGCCATAACCTGTCAAATCGAAGGCCTCGATGAGTTCTACGGCTTTGATAGCTTTCAGCCGCTAACGGATATACTAATGCCCCAAAAGGACAACCCAAATCTCAATCGGGTCACGTAAGTTTTTCACCCTTTGTTTTTTCGACACGTGGATTTTTACGGTAAAATGGGATTACCGTGGCTCGTCTTCGATTCACCATCGCCGGAGAGTGGTGCACCTTGGTACTGTTCCGTTTCAAATCCATGCACGCATTTCTAAAAGTCGTACGGCACTGTTTCGCCATTTCAGACGGACGTTGCACCTTGCACCGTGGATGTTGCACCCTGTAGATATCGATTATTCGGATGGCCATAACTTCTGGCTCATTTGGAGTTACGGGAGCCATAACCTGTCAAAACGAATGCCTCGATGATTTCTACGGCTTTGACTGCTTTCACCCGTCAACGGATGGATTAATGCCCAAAAAGGACAACCCGAATCTCAATCGGGTCACGTAATTTTTTTATCCTTCGTTTATTCGGAACGTGGATTTTTACGGTAAAACGGGATTACCATGGCTCGTCTTCTATTCACCATCGCTGGAGAGTGGTGCACCATGATACTGTTCCGTTTCGAATCCATGCACGCATTTCTAAAAGTCGTACGGCATTGTTTCGCCATTTCGGACGGATGTTGCACCTTGCACCGTGGATGTTGCACCCTGTAGATATCGATTATTCGGACGGCCATAACTTCGGGCTCGTTTGGAGTTACGGGAGCCATAACCTGTCAAAACGAAGGGCGCGATGAGTTCTACGACTTTGACAGCTTTCAGCCGTAAACAGATAGATTAATGCCCAAAAAGGACAACCCAAATCTCAATCGGGTCACGTAAGTTTTTTACCCTTCGTTTTTTCGACACGTGGATTTTTACGGTAAAACGGGACTACCGTGGCTCGTCTTCGATTCACCATCGTTGGAGAGCGGTGCGCCATGGTACTGTTCCTTTCCAAATCCAAGCATGAATTTCTAAAAGTCGTACGGCACTGTTTCGCCATTTCGGATGGATGTTGCACCTTGCACCGTGGATGTTGCACCCTGTAGATATCGATTATTCAGACGGCCATAACTTCTGGCTCGTTTAGAGTTACGGGAGCCATAACCTGTCAAAACGAAGGCCTCGATGAGTTCTATGAATTTGACAGCTTTCAGCCGTCAACGGATAGATTAATGCCCAAAAAGGACAACCCGAATCTCAATCGGGTCACGTAAGTTTTTTACCCTTAGTTTTTTCGAAACGTGGATTTTTACGGTAAAACGGGATAACCGTAGCTCGTCTTCGATTCACCATTGCTGGATAGTGGTGCACCATGGTACTGTTCCATTTCAAATCCATGCACGCATTTCTAAAAGTCGTACGGCACTGTTTCGCCATTTCGGACGGATGTTGCACCTTGCACCGTGGATGTAGCACCCTGTAGATATCGATTATTCGGACGACCATAACTTATGGCTCGTTTAGAGTTACGGGAGCCATAACCTGTCAAAACGAAGGCCGCGATGAGTTCTACTGCTTTGACAGCTTTCAACCATAAACGGATGGATTAATGCCTAAAAAGGACAACCCGAATCTCAATCGGGTCACGTAAGTTTTTTACCCTTCGTTTTTTCGACACGTGGATTTTTACGTTAAAACGGGATTACCGTGGCTCGTCTTCGATTCACCATCGCTGGAGGGTGGTGCACCAAGGTACTGTTCCGATTCAAATCCATGCACGAATTTCTAAAAGTCGTACGGAACTGTTTCGCCATTTCGGACGGATGTTGCACCTTACACCGCGGATGTTGCACCCTGTAGATATCAATTATTCGGACGGCCATAACTTCTGGCTCGTTTAGAGTTACGGGAGCCATAACCTGTCAAATCGAAGGCCTCGATGAGTTCTATGGGTTTGATAGCTTTCAGCCGTTAACGGATAGACTAATGCCCCAAAAGGACAACCTGAATCTCAATCGGGTCACGTAAGTTTTTCACCCTTCGTTTTTTCGACACGTGGATTTTTACGGTAAAATGGGATTACCGTGGCTCGTCTTCGATTCACCATCGCTGGAGAGTGGTGTACCCTGGTACTGTTCCGTTTCAAATCCATGCACGCATTTCTAAAAGTCGTACGGCACTGTTTCGCCATTTCGGACGGATGTTGCACCTTGCACCGTGGATGTTGCACCCAGTAGATATCGATTATTCGGACGGCTATAACTTCTGGCTCATTTAGAGTTACGGGAGCCATAACCTGTCAAAACGAAGGCCTCGATGATTTCTGTGGCTTTGACAGCTTTCAGCCGTCAACGGATAGATTAATGCCCAAAAAGGACAACCCGAATCTCAATCGGGTCACGTAATTTTTTTACCCTTCGTTTATTCGGAACGTGGATTTTTATGGTAAAACGGGATTACCATGCCTCGTCTTCGATTCACCATCGCTGGAGAGTGGTGCACCATGGTACTGTTCCATTTCGAATCCATGCACGCATTTCTAAAAGTCGTACGGCATTGTTTCGCCATTTCGGACGGATGTTGCACCTTGCACCGTGGATGTTGCACCCTGTAGATATCGATTATTCGGACGGCCATAACTTCACGCTCGTTTAGAGTTACGGGAGCCATAACCTGTCAAAACGAAGGCCGCGATGAGTTCTACGACTTTGACAGCTTTCAGCCATAAACGGATAGATTAATGCCCAAAAAGGACAACCCGAATCTCAATCGGGTCACGTAAGTTTTTTACCCTTCGTTTTTTCGACACGTGGATTTTTACGGTAAAACAGGATTACCGTGGCTCGTCTTCGATTCACCATCGTTGGAGAGTGGTGCACCATGGTACTGTTCCTTTTCAAATCCATGCATGCATTTCTAAAAGTCGTACGGCACTGTTTCGCCATTTCGGATGGATGTTGCACCTTGCACCGTGGATGTTGCACCCTGTAGAAATCGTTTATTCAGACGGCCATAACTTCTGGCTCGTTTAGAGTTACGGGAGCCATAACCTGTCAAAACGAAGGCCTCGATGAGTTCTACGATTTTGACAGCTTTCAGCCGTCAACGGATAGACTAATGCCCAAAAGGGACAACCCGAATCTCAATCGGGTCACGTAAGTTTTTACCCTTTGTTTTTTCGACACGTGGATTTTTACGGTAAAACGGGATTACCATAGCTCGTCTTCGATTCACCATCGCTGGAGAGTGGTGCACCATGGTACTGTTCCATTTCAAATCCATGCACGTATTTCTAAAAGTCGTACGGCACTGTTTCGCCATTTCGGACGGATGTTGCACCTTGCACCATGGATGTTGCACCCTGTAGATATCGATTATTCGGACGACCATAACTTCTGGCTCGTTTAGAGTTACGGGAGCCATAACCTGTCAAAACGAAGGCGTCGATGAGTTCAACGGCTTTGAAAGCTTTCAGCCGTCAACGGATAGATTAATGCCCAAAAAGAACAACCCGAATCTCAATCGGGTCACGTAAGTATTTCACCCTTCGTTTTTTCGACACATGGATTTTTACGGTAAAACGGGACTACCGTGGCTCGTCTTCGATTCACCATCGCTGGAGAGTGGTGCACCATGGTACTGTTCCGTTTCAAATCCATGCACGCATTTCTAAAAGTCGTACGGCACTGTTTCGCCATTTCGGACGGATGTTGCACCTTGCACCGTGGATGTTGCACCCTGTAGATATCGATTATTCGGACGGCCATAACTTCTGGCTCGTTTAGAGTTACGGGAGCCATAACCTGTCAAAACGAAGGCCGCGTTGAGTTCTACGGCTTTGACAGCTTTCAACCGTAAACGGATAGATTAATGCCAAAAAAGGACAACCCGAATCTCAATCGGATCACGTAAGTTTTTTACCCTTCGTTTTTTCGACACGTGGATTTTTACGGTAAAATGGAATTACCGTGCCTTGTCTTCGATTCACCATCGATGGAGAGTGGTGCACCAGGGTACTGTTCCGTTTCAAATCCATGCACGCATTTCTAAAAGTCGTACGGCACTGTTTCTCCATTTCAGTCGAATGTTGCACCTTGCACCGTGGATGTTGCACCCTGTAGATATCGATTATTCGGACGGCCATAACTTCTGGCTCGTTTAAAGTTACGGGAGGCTTAACCAGTCAAAACGAAGGCCTCGATGAGTTCTAGGGCTTTGACAGCTTTCTGCCGTCAACGGATAGATTAATTCCCATGAAGAACAACCCGAATCTCAATCGGGTCACGTAAGTTTTTCACCCTTCGTTTTTTGGACACGTGGATTTTTACGGTAAAACGGGATTACCATGGCTCGTCTTCGATTCACCATCGCTGGAGAGTGGTGAACCATGGAGCTGTTCCATTTCAAATCCATGCATGAATTTCTAAAAGTCGTACGACACTGTTTCGCCATTTCGGACGGATGTTGCACCTTGCAACGTGGATGTTGCACCCTGTAGATATCTATTATTCGGACGGCCATAACTTCTGGCTCATTTAGAGTTACGGGAGCCATAACCTGTCAAAACGAAGGCCTCGATGAGTTCTACGGCCCAAAAAGGACAACCCGAATCTCAATCGGGTCACATAAGTTTTTTACCCTTCGTTTTTTCGACACGTGGATTTTTACGGTAAAACGGGATTACCATGGATCGTCTTTGATTAACCATCGCTGGAGAGAGGTGCACCATGGTACTGTTCTGTTTCAAATCCATGCACGCATGTCTTAAAGTCGTACGACACTGTTTCGCCATTTCGGACGGATGTTGCACCTTGCACCGTGGATGTTGCACCCTGTAGATATCGATTATTCGGACGGCCATAACTTCTGGCTCGTTTAGAGTTACGGGAGCCATAACTTGTCAAAATGAAGGCGTCGATGAGTTCAACGGCTTTGACAGCTTTCAGCCATCAACGGATAGATTAATGCCCAAAAAGGACAACCCGAATCTCAATCGGGTCACGTAAGTTTTTTAATCTTCGTTTTTTCGACACGAGGATTTTTACAGTAAAACGTGATTACCGTGGCTCGTCTTCGATTCACCATCGCTGGAGAGTGGTGCACCAGGGTACTCTTCCGTTTCAAATCCAAGCACACATTTCTAAAAGTCGTACGACACTGTTTCGTCATTTCGAACGGATGTTGCACCTCGCACCGTGGATGTTGCACCCTGTAGATATCGATTATTCGGACGGCCATAACTTCTGTCTCGTTTAGAGTTACGGGAGCCATAACCAGTCAAAACGAAGGCCTCCATGAGCTCTACGGCTTTGACAGCTTTCAGCCGTCAATGGATAGATTAATGCCCAAAAAGGACAACCCGAATCTCAATCGGGTCATGTAAGTTTTTTACAATTCGTTTTTTCGAAACGTGGATTTTTACGGAAAACGGGATAACCGTGGCTCGTCTTCGATTCACTATCGCTGGAGAGTGGTGCACCATGGTACTGTTCCGTTTCAAATCCATGCATGCATTTCTAAAAGTCGTACGGCACTGTTTCGCCATTTCGGACGGATGTTGCACCTTGCACCGTGGATGTTGCACCCTGTAGATATCGATTATTCGGACGGCCATAACTTTTGGCTCGTCTAGAGTTACTGGAGCCATAACCTGTCAAAACAAAGGCCGCGATGAGTTCTACGGCTTTGATAGCTTTCGGCCATAAAGGGTAGATTAATGCCCAAAAAGGACAACCCGAATCTCAATCGGGTAACGTAAGTTTTTTACCCTTCGTTTTTTCGACACGTGGATTTTTACGGTAAAACGGGATTATCGTGGCTTGTCTTCGATTCACCATCGCTGGAGAGTGGTGTACCATGGTACTTTTCCGTTTCAAATCCATGCACGCATTTCTAAAAGTCGTACGGCACTGTTTCGCCATTTCGGACGGATGTTGCACCTTGCACCGTGGATGTTGCACCTTGTAGATATCGATTATTCGGACGGCCATAACTTCTGGCTTGTTTAGAGTTATGTTTGCGCCAAAATTGGTCACGAACCCCAATTGTTGTGAAAGCACCAGTGTTGGAATATAAATCGGCAATATTCAAACACAAATCACAAATCTAAGCAAGCAATACGCAGCAAAACTGAAATTATAAACAAGAACACACGATTTATAGTGGTTCGGCTATCTCCGGCCTACGTCCACTTCAAAGGTTTTAACTTTTATTGATATTCTTCGCTGATTACAATTGATTACAACGGATTACAATGGATTTTATCTCTGAAATTCGAGTACGATGGTGGTAATGAAGTGCGCGGTAGAGTCTGGTAGAGCCTGGATGCTTCCAAATCAAGATCCCCTTTTCTAAATGACCTGGGGCTCTATTTATAGGCTTAGGTGGCTGATATTTCTCCTAAAAGTATGGTAGACCGCTTCAGGCATGTGAGGGGGCCCACATGGCCGAAACCTGGAGATCCGGACCCACATTGGGATCGATTCGACCCTTGGTTCGAATCGATCAAAAAAGTGTCCAATCGTGATGAAACTTGCGTGAACATTCTTCAACATGTAGGCAAACTCCTGTAAAAATTTCATGGCATTTGGACCAAGGGATTGAGAGATACGATCGATTCAAGATGGGGATTCTCGGCGTGCTGGCTGCTTCGAATCGATCCTATGTGTTCGTTCGAATTGATATGGTTCGAACCCATAGGGTCGAATCCATGCTCCTGTGACGTGTCGCGCGTTCTTCGAGCCGATCCCTACTTTTTGCCGAGTTGAATGGGTCGACTCCGAGTTCGTAGCCGTGCCTACTTGATGGTTTCGAGGCTATCGATTCGAAGAGTCGCTTCCTTCGAATTGATAGAAACTAGCACTTCCATCGAATCGATCAGGAGCAGTTCGATGCTTTCTCTCCACTAGGATTCGAAGACAAAGAACACTTCAATGGATTCGGTCTTATAGCCTTGTGGACGAATCCGAATCAATGCATAGTTGATAGAGTCGAAGTACGGTCACTTGGATGGAGTCGAAGCAAGGGCATTTCTCATGGATTCGAAGTAGTGGATGTTTGATGGATGGATACGAAGGAAGGTCACTTGATGGATTCGAAGTAAATGGAGTCGAAGTTGATGGATGCGAGGCAGGCACTAGCTGGTGGATTCGAACGTCGTCTCTACTTATGGATTCGAACGTGATGCCTGCCTTGATGGGTTCGAACTAGATTGGTTCGAACCAATGAAGGGGTGATGGACTCGAAACGAGCAAGGTCCATCTCTCTCAACTTGAATCCATCATAACTTGAGCATACAAACTCGGATTGACTTGAAATTTGAGAAGCGGACTTCTATGATCTTTCTTGTCATGTCCTATCAATTGTAGCTCAATCAGGACTCGGCCAAAATTCATCGATATCCATGGTTATCCTGCAATGCATGGTTGATATTCAAGAATAGCAATCATTGATTTTTAGTAAATTTTGGGTATCTCAATTTTGCCAAAAGTTGGGATAACACTTTGCCCCCCCAAAACATGCCTTTTGGTAAAAGGTATGTTTTGAATGGTCTTAAGTTGAGTGTAGTAAATTGATGTTTCATTCATAGCTGCAGTATTATCAATCAAGTTTATGACTGTTCGAAGCCGAATCAGCATTCACGAAGTTCCGTAGTCTCTCTGGACTATTAATGGCTACTCTGAACCCTTACTAAGTTCATTCTAGACTTAGTGATTGAATAGAAAGATCCCATTGCACTCCGGCATTGCCTTCTATCCCTTGCACTCTGGTCCTGGTTAGGACGCATAGCGATGTCATGGTCGTTCTGGACCGATCATAGCCTCTCCGGGCTCTTGCTGGATCCCATCCTGTCACTCTCCGGTGAAGGGGAAACAGCGCTTAAGCGAGTCGATCCTGTCGCTCTCCGGCGAAGCGACTCACTTCTTGCACTCCGGTTTAGCGTATCTGAACATTAAGCGATGTCTTGGTCGTTCGAGACCGATCATAGCCTTTTCGGGCTCTTGCTGGATCCCATCCTGTCACTCTCCGGTGAAGGGGAAACAACGCTTAAGCGAGTCGATCCTGTCACTCTCAGGCGAAGCGACTCACTTCTTGCACTACGGACCCCGCCTCTCCGTGTAGGGTCATAAAGCGATCATTTTTATATTGATATTTAATGTTCATCTTCTGACTCTTTGGTCAAAAGGTTTATTGCAAGAGATTCTAATTTATTTATTAAAATTCGAGTTCTAACTGTTCAATCTCAAACATCAGAAAAGGCTAAACATTGCCTCTCTGGGCATATCATTTTACCTCTATCTCAGAGCATGCCTAGGGATCTCTCCGGTTCCCGTACATGTGTAAGTGGAGTAATCATTTATTCTGAAAACAAATTTAAATGAAACTATTCGACCAAAGTCCAAATCCCGGACTTGGCCCTTGCCATCTTCAATCAGTGGATGACGAGTCGTGATCCCGATCCAGGATCGTTCCTGTTATTTGGAGGCGGTAGTTGTTCAGGTCTTGCTGCCGTTGTTCGTTCTCTAACAAATTGTCGCAATCTACCACCCCTAGCATGTTCTTCCACCTCATCCTTTAGGTGGCGGCATTCATCTGTAGTGTGCCCATCCAGCTCATGGAATAGGCAGTATTTTCCAGTCCTGTGTTCCTGCTCAGTGGGATCCCTTACAGGTGGCTTTCGATAGGGGAGTTGCCCCCGAGTTTCAGTGTAGATTCTTTCTAGGCCTGCAGTCAGATCAGTGTACTGCCTGAATCTTGGTTCTCGGAATTTCTTCCGTTCATCAGGACCATCATATCTGTCATCCTGTTTCCTCTTTCCCTTGTCCGCTCTGGACTGTTCTCTGGAGGTTCCTCCGCTTTATGTGGTGTTTATCTCCCGACTCTCGGCTTGAGATTCTTCTAACCGGATGAACTTTTCAGCTTTATGAAAGAACTCTCAAAGATCCCGCAGTGGATCTTTAGTCAGAGAATCTTTAAATTTGGTGCCTTCCGCGACTCCTGCCACTGCCGCCATCAAAATCATCGATGGATCCGGGCGATCTACAGAAGTCATTGTTACATTGAATCTTAGTAGAAAATCTTTTATGGACTCTCCGGCCCTCTGCTTGATCGAGGCTAAAGTCATCACGCTCTTGGGTCGCGTCACATGGACCCTAAACTGTCTCATGAAGCAGTCTACAAGCTCGTTTCATGTCCTGATCGATCCAGTCTCTAGTTGCCTTAACCAAAGCGCAGCCAAATCTGACAAATATAGAGGGAAGCATCGTGCCATCACTTCCTCGGATGCCCCCCAGCACTTCCATGTGCCTAATATATCTGGTAATATGCATGGTCGGGTCTGATCTCCCGTCATAAGGCTCTAGGATTGGTGGTTTGAATTTTGGAGGGTTCCTTGCGTTTCGGATGTTTGGAGTGAACGGACTCCGACTAACTTCTTCAAGCCCTCCGCTAGGCAGTCCTCCTCTCATGATTCGTCAGATCAGGCCAATCATTCTCTCGTCTCCATCAAGGGGTTGGCCCCTTGTCAAGTTCCTATCCTGCCCCCCGAGCCTTGAAGGGAATTCTGGTACGTACTCTTCTGTTGGCTCGTTAGCGTAAGCATTGTTTCCGGCTTGTTGAGCTCCGTCTGTTGGCCTTCCAGTATCGGACCCTGAGGGGCTACCCCCAAGTCCTTGTCGGTCACTTTCAGTTCCTGCGTTCTGGTCGTGAACCTGACCTTCGTTAGCTTCTGTAATCCTTACTCCTTGCCCTGCACTCGCAATTGTTGTAGTTAGCCCAAGGTTTTGCATATTCGCCGTCCTCATTTGTTCGAGGAAATTCTGCAGCATCTCCTGTTGAGCCTTCATCATGCTTTCGCGTAATGAATTAGCCATAGCCTCCATTTCATCTCTAGTGATGTAGACGGAAGCTTGTCCTTCTCCTGCTCCTGAGGATGCTTCTTGGCTTCCTCCTTGTTGGCTCCGATCAACTCTTTGTCTTGTTTGTCGAGTCATTGTTTTTGAATAGGAAGTCTTCAAACTCTTAAATCTGAACTCTGAATCTGATGTAGCGGGTGCTAGTCCTTCTCAGTGAAAGCACCAAAGTGTTTGCACCAAAATTGGTCACAAACCCCAAGCGTTGTGAAAGAACTAGTGTTGGAATATAAATCGGCAATATTCAAACACAAATCACAAATCTAAGCAAGCAATATGCAGCAAAACTGAAATTATGAACAAGAACACACGATTTATAGTGGTTCAGCTATCTCCGGCCTACGTCCACTTCAAAGGTTTTAACTTTTATTGATATTCTTCGCTGATTACAATTGATTACAACGGATTACAACGGATTTTATCTTTGAAATTCGAGTACGATGGTGGCAGTGAAGTGCGCGGTAGAGTCTGGTAGAGCCTGGATGCTTCCAAATCAAGATCCCCTTTTCTGAAGGACCTGGGGCTCTATTTATAGGCATAGGAGGTTGATATTTCTCCTAAAAGTATGGTAGACCGCTTCTGGCATGTGAGGGGGCCCACATGGCCGAAACCTGGAGATCCGGGCCCACATTGGGATCGATTCGACCCTTGGTTCGAATCGATCAAAAAAGTATCCAATCGTGATGAAACTTGGCGTGAACATTGTTCAACATGTAGGCAAACTCCTGTAAAAATTTCATGGCATTTGGATCAAGGGATTGAGAGATACGATCGATTCAAGATGGGGATTCTCGGCGTGCTGGCTGCTTCGAATCGATCCTATGGGTTCGTTTGAATCGATATGGTTCGAACCCATAGGGTCGAATCCATGCTCCTGTGACATGTCGCGCATTCTTCGAGCCGATCCCTACTTTTCGCCAAGTTGAATGGGTCGACTCCGAGTTCGTAGCCGTGCCTACATGATGGTCTCGAGGCTATCGATTCGAAGAGTCGCTTCCTTCGAATCGATAGAAACTAGCACTTCCATCGAATCGATCAGGAGCGGTTCGATGCTTTCTCTCCACTGGGATTCGAAGACATAGAACACTTCGATGGATTCGGTCTTATGGACTTGTGGACGAATCCGAATCGATGCATAGTTGATAGAGTCGAAGTACGGTCACTTGGATGGAGTCGAAGCAAGGGCATTTCTCATGGATTCGAAGTAGTGGATGTCTGATGGATGGATACGAAGGAAGGTCACGGGATGGATTCGAAGTAAATGGAGTCGAAGTTGATAGATGCGAGGCAGGCACTAGCTGATGGATTCGAACGTCATCTCTGCTTATGGATTCGAACGTGATGCCTGCCCTTATGGGTTCGAACTAGATGGGTTCGAACCAATGAAGGGGTGATGGATTCGAAACGAGCAAGGTCCATCTCTCTCAACTTGAATCCATCATAACTTGAGCATACGAACTCGGATTGACTTGAAATTTGAGATGCGGACTTCTATGATATTTCTTGTCATGTCCTATCAATTGTAGCTCAATCTGGACTAGGCCAAAATTCATCGATATCCATGGTTATCCTGCAATGCATGGTTGATATACAAGAATAGCAATCGTTGATTTTTAGTAAATTTTGGGTGTCTCAACTTTGCCAGAAGTTGGGATAACAAGTTACGGGAGCCATAACCTATCAAATCGAAGGACTCAATGAGTTCTACGGCTTTGATAGCTTTCAGCCGTCAACGGATAGATTAATGCCCCAAAAGAACAACCCGAATCTTAATCGGGTCACGTAAGTTTTTTACCCTTCGTTTTTTCGACACGTGGATTTTTACGGTAAAACGGGGTTAACGTGGCTCGTCTCCGATTCACCATCGCTGGAGAGTGGTGCACCATGGTACTGTTCCGTTTCAAATCTATGCACGCATTTCTAAAAGTCGTACGGCACTGTTTCGCCATTTCGGACGGATGTTGCACCTTGCAACGTGGATGTTGCACCCTGTAGATATTGATTATTTGGACGGCCATAACTTCTGGCTCATTTAGAATTACGGGAGCCATAACCTGTCAAAACGAAGGCCTCGATGAGTTCTACGGCTTTGATAGCTTTCAGCCGTCAACGGATAGATTAATGCCCAAAAAGGACAACCAGAATCTCAATCGGTTCACGTAAGTTTTTTACCTTTCGTTTTTTCGAAACGTGAATTTTTACGGTAAAACGGGATTACCGTGGCTCGTTTTCGATTCACCATCGCTGGAGAGTGGTGCACCATGGTACTGTTCCGTTTCAAATCCATGCACGCATTTCTAAAAGTCGTACGGCACTGTTTCGCCATTTCGGACGGATGTTGCACCTTGCACCGTGGATGTTGCACCTTGTAGATATCGATTATTCGGACGGCCATAACTTCTGGCTCGTTTAGAGTTACGGGAGCCATAACCTATCAAAACGAAGGTCGCGATGAGTTCTACGGCTTTGACAGCTTTCAGCCATCAACGGATAGATTAATGCCCAAAAAGGACAACCCGAATCTCAATCGGGTCACGTAAGTTTTTCACCCTTCGTTTTTTCGACACGTGGATTTTTACGGTAAAACGGGATTACCGTGGCTCGTCTTCGATTCACCATCGCTGGAGAGTGGTGCACCATGTTACTGTTCCATTTTAAATCCATGCACGCATTTCTAAATGTCGTACGGCACTATTTCGCCATTTCGGACGGATGTTGCACCTTGCACCGTGGATGTTGCACCCTGTAGATATCGATTATTCGGACGGCCATAACTTCTGGCTCGTTTAGAGTTACGGAAGCCATAACCTGTCAAAACGAAGGCCTCGATGAGTTCTACGGCTTTGACAGCTTTCAGCCGTCAACGGATAGATTAATGCCCAAAAGGACAACCCGAATCTCAATCGGGTCACGTAAGTTTTTCACCCTTCGTTTTTTCGGCACGTGGATTTTTACGGTAAAACGGGATTACCGTGGCTCGTCTTCGATTCACCATCGCTGGAGAGTGGTTCACCATGGTACTGTTCCGTTTCAAATCCATGCACGCATTTCTAAAAATCGTACGGCACTGTTTCGCCATTTCGGGCGGATGTTGCACCTCGCACCGTGGATGTTGCATCCTGTAGATATCGATTATTCGGACGGCCATAACTTCTGGCTCGTTTAGAGTTACGGGAGCCATAACCTGTCAAAATGAAGGCCTCGATGAGTTCTAGGGCTTTGACAGCTTTCAGCCGTCAACGGATAGATTAATGCCCAAAGAGGACAACCAGAATCTCGACCGGGTTACGTAAGTTTTTTACCTTTCATTTTTTCGGAACGTGGATTTTTACGGTAAAACGGGATTACCGTGGCTCGCCTTCGATTCACCATCACTGGAGAGTGGTGCACCATGGTACGGTTCCGTTTCAAATCCATGCATGCATTTCTAAAAGTCATACGGCACTGTTTCGCCATTTCGGACGGATGTTGCACCTTGCACCGTGGATGTTGCACCCTGTAGATATCGATTATTCGGACGGCCATAACTTCTGGCTCGTTTAGAGTTACGGGAGCCATAACCTGTCAAAACGAAGGCCGCGATGAGTTCTACGACTTTGACAGCTTTCAGCCGTAAACGGATAGATTAATGCCCAAAAAGGACAACCCGAATCTCAATCGGGTCACGTAAGTTTTTTACCCTTCATTTTTTCGACACGTGGATTTTTACGGTAAAACGGGATTACCGTGGCTCGTCTTCGATTCACCATCGCTGGAGAGTGGCGCACCATGGTACTGTTCCGTTTCAAATCCATGCACGCATTTCTAAACGTCGTACGACATTGTTTCGCCATTTCGGACGGATGTTGCACCTTGCACCGTGGATGTTGCACCCTGTAGATATCGATTGTTCGGACGGTATAACTTCTGGCTCGTTTAGAGTTACGGGAGCCATAACCTATCAAAACGAAGGCCTCGATGAGTTCTACGGCTTTGGCAGCTTTCAGCCGTCAATGGATAGATTAATCCCCAAAAAGGACAACCCGAATCTCAATCGGGTCACGTAAGTTTTTTACCTTTCGTTTTTTCGGAACGTGGATTTTTACGGTAAAACGGGATTACCGTGGCTCGTCTTCGATTCACCATCGCTGGAGAGTGGTGCACCATGGCACTGTACCTTTTCAAATCCATGCACGCATTTCTAAAATTCGTACGGCACTGTTTCGCCATTTCGGACGGATGTTGCACCTTGCACCGTGGATGTTGCACCGTATAGATATCGATTATTTGGACGGCCATAACTTCTGGCTCGTTTAGAGTTACGGGAGCCATAACCTGTCAAAACGAAGGCCGCGATGAGTTCTACGACTTTGATAGCTTTCTGCCGTAAACGGATAGATTAATGCCCAAAAAGGACAACCCAAATCTCAATCGGTTCACGTAAGTTTTTTACCCTTCGTTTTTTCGACACGTGGATTTTTACGGTAAAACGGGATTACCGTGGCTCGTCTTCGATTCACCATCGCTGGAGATTGGTGCACCATGGTACTGTTCCGTTTCAATTCCGTGCACGCATTTCTAAAAGTCGTACGACACTGTTTCGCCATTTCGGACGGATGTTGCACCTTGCACCGTGGATGTTGCACCCTGTAGATATCGATTATTCGGACGGCCATAACTTCTGGCTCGTTTAGAGTTACGGAAGCCATAACCTGTCAAAACGAAGGCCTCGATGAGTTCTACAGTTTTGACCGCTTTCAGCCGTCAACGGATAGATTAATGACCAAAAAGGACAACCCGAATCTCAATCGGGTCACGTAAGTTTTTTACCCTTCGTTTTTTCGACACGTGGATTTTTATGGTAAAACGGGATTACCGTGGCTCGTCTTCGATTCACCATCGATAGAGAGTGGTGCACCAGGGTACTGTTCCGTTTCAAATCCAAGCACGCATTTCTAAAAGTCGTACGGCAGTGTTTCGCCATTTCGGACGGATGTTGCACCTTGCACCGTGGATGTTGCACCCTGTAGATATCGATTATTCGGACGGCCATAACTTCTGTCTCGTTTAGAGTTACGGGAGCCATAACCTGTCAAAACAAAGGCCTCCATGAGTTCTACGGCTTTGACCGCTTTTAGCCGTCAACGGATAGATTTTATGCCCAAAAAGGACAACCCGAATCTCAATCGGGTCACGTAAGTTTTTTACCCTTCGTTTTTTCGACACGTGGATTTTTACGGTAAAACGAGATTACCATGGCTCCTCTTCGATTCACCATCGCTGGAGAGTGGTGCACTATGGTACTGTTCTGTTTCAAATCCATGCACGCATTTTTAAAAGTCGTACGACACTGTTTCACCATTTCGAACGGATGTTGCACCTTGCACCGTGGATGTTGCACCCTGTAGATATCGATTATTCGGACGGCCATAACTTCTGGCTCGTTTAGAGTTACGGGAGCCATAACCTGTCAAAACGAAGGCCTCGATGAGTTCTATGGCTTTGACAGCTTTCAGCCATCAACGGATAGATTAATACCCATAAAGGACAACCCGAATCTTAATCGGGTCACGTAAGTTTTTTACCCTTCGTTTTTTCGACACGTGGATTTTTACGGTAAAACGAGATTACCATGGCTCCTCTTCGATTCACCATCGCTGGAGAGTGGTGCACTATGGTACTGTTCTGTTTCAAATCCATGCACGCATTTTTAAAAGTCGTACGACACTGTTTCACCATTTCGAACGGATGTTGCACCTTGCACCGTGGATGTTGCATCCTATAGATATCGATTATTCGGACGGCCATAACTTCTGGCTCGTTTAGAGTTACGGGAGCCATAACCTGTCAAAACGAAGGCCTCGATGAGTTCTACGGCTTTGACAGCTTTCAGCCGTCAACGGATAGATTAATGCCCAAAAGGACAACCCGAATCTCAATCGGGTCACGTAAGTTTTTCACCCTTCGTTTTTTCGGCACGTGGATTTTTACGGTAAAACGGGATTACCGTGGCTCGTCTTCGATTCACCATCGCTGGAGAGTGGTTCACCATGGTACTGTTCCGTTTCAAATCCATGCACGCATTTCTAAAAATCGTACGGCACTGTTTCGCCATTTCGGACGGATGTTGCACCTCGCACCGTGGATGTTGCATCCTGTAGATATCGATTATTCGGACGGCCATAACTTCTGGCTCGTTTAGAGTTACGGGAGCCATAACCTGTCAAAATGAAGGCCTCGATGAGTTCTAGGGCTTTGACAGCTTTCAGCCGTCAACGGATAGATTAATGCCCAAAGAGGACAACCAGAATCTCGACCGGGTTACGTAAGTTTTTTACCTTTCATTTTTTCGGAACGTGGATTTTTACGGTAAAACGGGATTACCGTGGCTCGCCTTCGATTCACCATCACTGGAGAGTGGTGCACCATGGTACGGTTCCGTTTCAAATCCATGCATGCATTTCTAAAAGTCATACGGCACTGTTTCGCCATTTCGGACGGATGTTGCACCTTGCACCGTGGATGTTGCACCCTGTAGATATCGATTATTCGGACGGCCATAACTTCTGGCTCGTTTAGAGTTACGGGAGCCATAACCTGTCAAAACGAAGGCCGCGATGAGTTCTACGACTTTGACAGCTTTCAGCCGTAAACGGATAGATTAATGCCCAAAAAGGACAACCCGAATCTCAATCGGGTCACGTAAGTTTTTTACCCTTCATTTTTTCGACACGTGGATTTTTACGGTAAAACGGGATTACCGTGGCTCGTCTTCGATTCACCATCGCTGGAGAGTGGCGCACCATGGTACTGTTCCGTTTCAAATCCATGCACGCATTTCTAAACGTCGTACGACATTGTTTCGCCATTTCGGACGGATGTTGCACCTTGCACCGTGGATGTTGCACCCTGTAGATATCGATTGTTCGGACGGTATAACTTCTGGCTCGTTTAGAGTTACGGGAGCCATAACCTATCAAAACGAAGGCCTCGATGAGTTCTACGGCTTTGGCAGCTTTCAGCCGTCAATGGATAGATTAATCCCCAAAAAGGACAACCCGAATCTCAATCGGGTCACGTAAGTTTTTTACCTTTCGTTTTTTCGGAACGTGGATTTTTACGGTAAAACGGGATTACCGTGGCTCGTCTTCGATTCACCATCGCTGGAGAGTGGTGCACCATGGCACTGTACCTTTTCAAATCCATGCACGCATTTCTAAAATTCGTACGGCACTGTTTCGCCATTTCGGACGGATGTTGCACCTTGCACCGTGGATGTTGCACCGTATAGATATCGATTATTTGGACGGCCATAACTTCTGGCTCGTTTAGAGTTACGGGAGCCATAACCTGTCAAAACGAAGGCCGCGATGAGTTCTACGACTTTGATAGCTTTCTGCCGTAAACGGATAGATTAATGCCCAAAAAGGACAACCCAAATCTCAATCGGTTCACGTAAGTTTTTTACCCTTCGTTTTTTCGACACGTGGATTTTTACGGTAAAACGGGATTACCGTGGCTCGTCTTCGATTCACCATCGCTGGAGATTGGTGCACCATGGTACTGTTCCGTTTCAATTCCGTGCACGCATTTCTAAAAGTCGTACGACACTGTTTCGCCATTTCGGACGGATGTTGCACCTTGCACCGTGGATGTTGCACCCTGTAGATATCGATTATTCGGACGGCCATAACTTCTGGCTCGTTTAGAGTTACGGAAGCCATAACCTGTCAAAACGAAGGCCTCGATGAGTTCTACAGTTTTGACCGCTTTCAGCCGTCAACGGATAGATTAATGACCAAAAAGGACAACCCGAATCTCAATCGGGTCACGTAAGTTTTTTACCCTTCGTTTTTTCGACACGTGGATTTTTATGGTAAAACGGGATTACCGTGGCTCGTCTTCGATTCACCATCGATAGAGAGTGGTGCACCAGGGTACTGTTCCGTTTCAAATCCAAGCACGCATTTCTAAAAGTCGTACGGCAGTGTTTCGCCATTTCGGACGGATGTTGCACCTTGCACCGTGGATGTTGCACCCTGTAGATATCGATTATTCGGACGGCCATAACTTCTGTCTCGTTTAGAGTTACGGGAGCCATAACCTGTCAAAACAAAGGCCTCCATGAGTTCTACGGCTTTGACCGCTTTTAGCCGTCAACGGATAGATTTTATGCCCAAAAAGGACAACCCGAATCTCAATCGGGTCACGTAAGTTTTTTACCCTTCGTTTTTTCGACACGTGGATTTTTACGGTAAAACGAGATTACCATGGCTCCTCTTCGATTCACCATCGCTGGAGAGTGGTGCACTATGGTACTGTTCTGTTTCAAATCCATGCACGCATTTTTAAAAGTCGTACGACACTGTTTCACCATTTCGAACGGATGTTGCACCTTGCACCGTGGATGTTGCACCCTGTAGATATCGATTATTCGGACGGCCATAACTTCTGGCTCGTTTAGAGTTACGGGAGCCATAACCTGTCAAAACGAAGGCCTCGATGAGTTCTATGGCTTTGACAGCTTTCAGCCATCAACGGATAGATTAATACCCATAAAGGACAACCCGAATCTTAATCGGGTAACGTAAGTTTTTCACCCTTCGTTTTTTCGACACGTGGATTTTTACGGTAAAACGGGATTACCGTGGCTCGTCTTCGATTCACCATCGCGGGAGAGTGGCGCACCATGGTACTGTTCCGTTTCAATTCCATGCACACATTTTTAAAAGTCGTACGGCACTGTTTCGCCATTTCGGACGGATGTTGCACCTTGCACCGTGGATGTTGCACCCTGTAGATATCGATTATTCGGACGGCCATTACTTCTGGCTCGTTTAGAGTTACGGGAGCCATAACCTGTCAAAACGAAGGCCTCGATGAGTTCTACGGTTTTGACAGCTTTCAGCAGTCAACGGATAGATTAATGCCCAAAAAGGACAATCCGAATCTCAATCGGGTCACGTAAGTTTTTTGCCATTCGTTTTTTCGAAACATGGATTTTTACGGTAAAACGGGATTACCGTGGCTCGTCTTCGATTCACCATCGCTGGAGAGTGGTGCACCATGGTACTGTTCCGTTTCAAAACCATGCACGCATTTCTAAAAGTCGTACGGCACTGTTTCGCCATTTCGGACGGATGTTGCACCTCGTACCGTGGATGTTGCACCCTGTAGATATCGATTATTCGGACGGCCATAACTTCTGGCTCGTTTAGAGTTACGAGAGCCATAACCTGTCAAAATGAAGGCCTCGATGAGTTCTATGGCTTTGACAGCTTTCAGCCGTCAACGGATAGATTAATTCCCAAAGAGGACAACCTGAATCTCAATCGGGTTACGTAAGTTTTTTACCTTTCGTTTTTTTCGGAACGTGGATTTTTACGGTAAAACGGGATTACCGTGGCTCGTCTTCAATTCACCATCACTGGAGAGTGGTGCACCATGGTACGGTTCCGTTTCAAATCCATGCATGCATTTCTAAAAGTCGTACGGCACTGTTTCGCCATTTCGGACGGATGTTGCACCTTGCACCGTGGATGTTGCACCCTGTAGATATCGATTATTCGGACGGCCATAACTTCTGGCTCGTTTAGAGTTACGGTAGCCATAACCTGTCAAAACGAAGGCCGCGATGAGTTCTACGACTTTGACAGCTTTCAGCCATAAACAGATAAATTAATGCCCAAAAAGGACAACCCGAATCTCAATCGGGTCACGTAAGTTTTTTACCCTTCGTTTTTTCGACACGTGGATTTTTACGGTAAAACGGGATTACCGTGGCTCGTCTTCGATTCACCATCGCTGGAGAGTGGCACACCATGGTACTGTTCCGTTTCAAATCCATGCACGCATTTCTAAAAGTCATACGGCACTGTTTCGCCATTTCGGAGGATGTTGCACCTTGCACCGTGGATGTTGCACCTTGCACCGTGGATGTTGCACCCTGTAGATATCGATTATTCGGACGGCCATAACTTCTGGCTCGTTTAGAGTTACGGGAGGCATAATCTGTCAAAACGAAGGCCTCGATGAGTTCCTCGGCTTTGACAGCTTTTAGCAGCCAACGGATAGATTAATGCCCAAAAAGGACAACCCGAATCTCAATCGGGTCACGTAAGTTTTTTACCATTCGTTTTTTCGAAACATAGATTTTTACGGTAAAACGGGATTACCGTGGCTCGTCTTCGATTCACCATCGCTGGAGAGTGGTGCACCATGGTACTATTCCGTTTCAAATCCATGCACGCATTTCTAAAAATCGTACGGCACTGTATCGCCATTTCGGACGGATGTTGCACCTCGCACCGTGGATGTTGCATCCTATAGATATCGATTATTCGGACGGCCATAACTTCTGGCTCGTTTAGAGTTACGGGAGCCATAACCTGTCAAAATGAAGGCCTCGATGAGTTCTAGGGCTTTGACAGCTTTCAGCCGTCAACGGATAGATTAATGCCCAAAGAGGACAACCAGAATCTCGACCGGGTTACGTAAGTTTTTTACCTTTCGTTTTTTCGGAACGTGGATTTTTACGGTAAAACGGGATTACCGTGGCTCGTCTTCGATTCACCATCACTGGAGAGTGGTGCACCATGGTACGGTTCCGTTTCAAATCCATGCATGCATTTCTAAAAGTCGTACGGCACTGTTTCGCCATTTCGGACGGATGTTGCACCTTGCACCGTGGATGTTGCACCCTGTAGATATCGATTATTCGGACGGCCATAACTTCTGGCTCGTTTAGAGTTACGGGAGCCATAACCTGTCAAAACGAAGGCCGCGATGAGTTCTACCACTTTGACAGCTTTCAGCCGTAAACGGATAGATTAATGCCCAAAAAGGACAACCCGAATCTCAATCGGGTCACGTAAGTTTTTTACCCTTCATTTTTTCGACACGTGGATTTTTACGGTAAAACGGGATTACCGTGGCTCGTCTTCGATTCACCATCGCTGGAGAGTGGCGCACCATGGTACTGTTCTGTTTCAAATCCATGCACGCATTTCTAAAAGTCGTACGACATTGTTTCGCCATTTCGGACGGATGTTGCACCTTGCACCGTGGATGTTGCACCCTGTAGATATCGATTGTTCGGACGGTATAACTTCTGGCTCGTTTAGAGTTACGGGAGCCATAACCTGTCAAAACGAAGGCCTCGATGAGTTCTACGGATTTGGCAGCTTTCAGCCGTCAATGGATAGATTAATCCCCA
Source organism: Allium cepa (assembly GCA_030765085.1). Classification (NCBI taxonomy): domain Eukaryota; kingdom Viridiplantae; phylum Streptophyta; class Magnoliopsida; order Asparagales; family Amaryllidaceae; genus Allium; species Allium cepa. Next base: position 38,959,436 of record CM060941.1, on the reverse strand, counting down.
AAAAGGACAACCCGAATCTCAATCGGGTCACGTAAGTTTTTTACCTTTCGTTTTTTCGGAACGTGGATTTTTACGGTAAAACGGGATTACCGTGGCTCGTCTTCGATTCACCATCGCTGGAGAGTGGTGCACCATGGCACTGTTCCTTTTCAAATCCATGCACGCATTTCTAAAATTCGTACGGCACTGTTTCGCCATTTCGGACGGATGTTGCACCTTGCACCGTGGATGTTGCACCGTATAGATATCGATTATTTGGACGGCCATAACTTCTGGCTCGTTTAGAGTTACGGGAGCCATAACCTGTCAAAACGAAGGCCGCGATGAGTTCTACGACTTTGATAGCTTTCTGCCGTAAACAGATAGATTAATGCCCAAAAAGGACAACCCAAATCTCAATCGGGTCACGTAAGTTTTTTACCCTTCGTTTTTTCGACACGTGGATTTTTACGGTAAAACGGGATTACCGTGGCTCGTCTTCGATTCACCATCGCTGGAGATTGGTGCACCATGGTACTGTTCCGTTTCAATTCCGTGCACGCATTTCTAAAAGTCGTACGACACTGTTTCGCCATTTCGGACGGATGTTGCACCTTGCACCGTGGATGTTGCACCCTGTAGATATCGATTATTCGGACGGCCATAACTTCTGGCTCGTTTAGAGTTACGGAAGTCATAACCTGTCAAAACGAAGGCCTCGATGAGTTCTACGGTTTTGACCACTTTCAGCCGTCAACGGATAGATTAATGACCAAAAAGGACAACCCGAATCTCAATCGAGTCACGTAAGTTTTTTACCCTTCGTTTTTTCGACACGTTGATTTTTACGGTAAAACGGGATTACCGTGGCTCGTCTTCGATTCACCATCGCTGGAGAGTGGTGTACCATGGTACTATTCAGTTTCAAATCCATGCACGCATTTCTAATAGTCATACGGCACTATTTCGCCATTACGGAGGATGTTGCACCTTGCACCGTGGATGTTGCACCTTGCACCGTGGATGTTGCACCATGTAGATGTCGATTATTCGGACGGCCATAACTTCTGGCTCGTTTAGAGTTACGGGAGCCATAACCTGTCAAAACGAAGGCCTCAATGAGTTCTACGGCTTTGACAGCTTTCAGCTATCAACGGATATATTAATGCCCAAAAAGGACAACCTGAATCTCAATCGGGTCACGTAAGTTTTTCACCCTTCGTTTTTTCGACACGTGGCTTTTTACGGAAAAACGGAATTACCGTGGCTCGTCTTCGATTCACCATCGCTGGAGAGTGGTGCACCATGGTACTGTTCCATTTCAAATCCATGCACGCATTTCTAAAAGTCGTACGGCACTGTTTCGCCATTTCGGACGGATGTTTCACCTTGCACCGTGGATGTTGCACCCTGTAGATATCGATTGTTCGGACGGCCATAACTTCTGGCTCGTTTAGAGTTACGGGAGCCATAACCTGTCAAAACGAAGGCCGCGATGAGTTCTACGGCTTTGACAGCTTTCAGCCGTAAACGGATAGATTAATGCCAAAAAAGGACAACCCGAATCTCAATCGGGTCACGTAAGTTTTTTACCCTTCGTTTTTTCGACACGTGGATTTTTTCGGTAAAACGGGATTACCGTGGCTCGTCTTCGATTCACCATCGCTGGAGAGTGGTGCACCAGGGTACTGTTCCGTTTCAAATCCAAGCACGCATTTCGAAAAGTCTTACGGCACTGTTTCGCCATTTCGGACGGATGTTGCACCTTGCACCGTGGAAGATGCACCTTGTAGGTATCGATTATTCGGATGGCCATAACTTCTGTCTCGTTTAGAGTTACGAGAGCCATAACCTGTCAAAACGAAGGCCTCCATGAGTTCTACGGCTTTGACATCTTTTAGCCGTCAATGGATAGATTAATGCCCAAAAAGGACAACCCGAATCTCAATCGGGTCACGTAAGTTTTTACCATTCGTTTTTTCGAAACGTGGATTTTTACGGTAAAAGAAGATAACCGTGGCTCGTCTTCGATTCACCATCGCTGGAGAGTAGTGCACCAAGGTACTGTTCCGTTTCAAATCCATGCATGCATTTCTAAAAGTCGTACGGCACTGTTTCGCCATTTCGGACGGATGTTCCACCTTGCACCGTGGATGTTGCACCCTGTAGATATCGATTATTCGGACGGCCATAACTTCTGGCTCGTTTAGAGTTACTAGAGCTATAACCTGTCAAAACAAAGGCCGCGATGAGTTCTACGGCTTTGACAGCTTTCGGCCATAAACGGATAGATTAATACCCAAAAAGGACAACCCGAATCTCAATCGGGTCACGTAAGTTTTTTACCCTTCGTTTTTTCGACACGTGGATTTTTACGGTAAAACGGGATTACCGTGGCTCGTCTTCGATTCACCATCGATGGAGAGTGGTGCACCATGGTACTGTTCCATTCCAAATCCATGGACGCATTTCTAAAAGTCGTACGGCACTGTTTCGCCATTTCGAACGGATGTTGCACCTTGCACCGTGGATGTTGCACCCTGTAGATATCGATTATTCCGACGGCCATAACTTCTGGCTCGTTTAGAGTTACGGGAGCCATAACCTGTCAAAACGAAGGCCACGATGAGGTCTACGGCTTTGACAGCTTTCAGCCGTAAACGGATAGATTAATGCCCAAAAAGGACAACCCGAATCTCAATCGGGTCACGTAAGTTTTATACCCTTCGTTTTTTCGACACGTGGATTTTTATGGTAAAACGGGATTACCGCGGCTCGTCTTCGATTCACCATCGCTGGAGAGTGGTGCACCATGGTACTGTTCCGTTTCAAATCCATGCATGCATTTCTAAAAGTCGTACGGCACTGTTTCGCCATTTCGGACAGATGTTGCATCTTGCACCGTGGATGTTGCACCATGTAGATATCGATTATTCGGACGGCCATAACTTCTGGCTCGTTTAGAGTTACGGGAGCCATAACCTGTCAAAACGAAGGCCTCGATGAGTTCTATGGCTTTGGCAGCTTTCAGCCGTCAACGGATAGATTAATGCCCAAAAAGGTCAACCCGAATATCAATCGGGTCATGCAAATTTTTCACCCTTCGTTTTTTCGACACGTGGATTTTTACGGTAAAACGAGATTACCGTTGCTTGTCTTCGAGTCACCATCGCCGGAGAGTGGTGCACCATGGTACTGTTTCATTCAAATCCATGCACGCATTTCTAAAAGTCGTACGACACTGTTTCGCCATTTCGGACGGATGTTGCACCTTGCACCGTGGATGTTGCACCGTGTAGATATCGATTATTCGGACGGCCATAACTTCTGGCTCGTTTAGAGTTACGGGAGCCATAACCTGTCAAAACGAAGGCCGCGATGAGTTCTACGGCTTTGATAGCTTTTAGCCGTAAACGGATAGATTAATGCCCAAACAGGACAACCCGAATCTCAATCGGGTCACGTAAGCTTTTTACCCTTCGTTTTTTCGACATGTGGATTTTTACGGTAAAACGGGATTACCGTGGCTCGTCTTCGATTCACCATCGATGGAGAGTGGTGCACCAGGGTACTGTTCCGTTTCAAATCCAAGCACGCATTTCTAAAAGTCGTACGGCACTGTATCGCCATTTCGGACGGATGTTGCACCTTGCACCGTGGATGTTGCACCCTGTTGCCCAAAAAGGACAACCCGAATCTCAATCGGGTCACGTAAGTTTTTTACCCCTCGTTTTTTCGGAATGTGGATTTTTACGGTAAAACGGGATTACCGTGGCTCGTCTTCGATTCACCATCGCTGGAGAGTGGTGCACCATGGTACTATTCCGTTTCAAATCCATGCACGCATTTCTAAAAGTCGTACGGCACTGTTTCGCCATTTCGGACGGATGTTGCACCTTGCACCGTAGATGTTGCACCCTGTAGATATCGATTATTCGGACAGCCATAACTTATGACTCGTTTAGAGTTACGGGAGCCATAACCTGTCAAAACGAAGGCCGCGATGAGTTCTACAACTTTGACAGCTTTCAGCCGTAAACGGATAGATTAATGCCCAAAAAGGACATCCCGAATCTCAATCGGGTCACGTAAGTTTTTTACCCTTCGTTTTTTCGACACATGGATTTTTACGGTAAAACGGGATTACCGTGGCTCGTCTTCGATTCACCATCACTGGAGAGTGGTGCACCATGGTACTGTTCTGTTTCAAATCCATGCACGCATTTCTAAAAGTCGTACGGCACTGTTTCGCCATTTCGGACGAATGTTGCACCTTGCACCGTGGATGTTGCACCCTGTAGATATCGATTATTCGGACGACCATAACTTCTAGCTCGTTTAGAGTTACGGGAGCCATAACCTGTCAAAACGAAGGTCTCGAAGAGTTCTACGGCTTTGACAGCTTTCAGCTGTCAACGGATAGATTAATGCCCAACAAGGACAACCCGAATCTCTATCGGGTCATGTAAGTTTTTTACCTTTCGTTTTTTCGGAACGTGGATTTTTACGGTAAAATGGGATTACCGTGGCTCGTCTTCGATTCACCTTCACTGGAGAGTGGTGCACCATGGTACTGTTCCGTTTCAAATCCATGCACGCATTTCTAAAAGTCGTACGACACTGTTTCGCCATTTCGGACGGATGTTGCACCTTGCACCGTGGATGTTGCACCCCGTAGATATCGATTATTCGGACGGCCATAACTTTTGGCTCGTTTAGAGTTACGGGAGCCATAACCAGTGAAAACGAAGGCCTCGATGAGTTCTACGGCTTTGACACCTTTCAGCCGTCAACGGATATATTAGTGCCCAAAAAGGACAACCCGAATCTCAATCGGGTCACGTAAGGTTTTTACCCTTCGTTTTTTCGACACGTGGATTTTTACGGTAAAACGGGATTATCGTGGCTCGTCTTCGATTCAGCATCGCTGGAGAGTGGTGCACCATGGTACTGTTCCGTTTCAAATCCATGCACGCATTTCTAAAAGTCGTACGGCACTGTTTCGCCATTTCGGACGGATGTTGCACCTTGCACCGTGGATGTTGCACCCTGTAGATATCGATTATTCGGACGGCCATAACTACTGGCTCGTTTAGAGTTACGGGAGCCATAACCTGTCAAAACGAAGGCCTCGATGAGTTCTACGGTTTTGACCACTTTCAGCCGTCAACGGATAGATTAATGCCCAAAAAGGACAACCCGAATCTCAATCGAGGCACGTAAGTTTTTTACCCTTCGTTTTTTCGACCCGTGGATTTTACGTAAAACGGGATTACCGTGGCTCGTCTTCAATTCACCATCGCTGGAGAGTGGTGCACCATGGTACTGTTTCGTTTCAATTCCATGCACGCATTTCTTAAAGTCATACGGCACTGTTTCGCCATTTCGGACGAATGTTGCACCTTACACCGTGGATTTTGCACCCTATAGATATCGATTATTCGGACGGCCATAACTTCTGGCTCGTTTAGAGTTACGGGAGCCATAACCTGTCAAAACGAAGGCCTCGATGAGTTCTACGGCTTTGACAGCTTTCAGCCATCAACGGATAGATTAATGCCCAAAAAGGACAACCCGAATCTCAATCGGGTCACGTAAGTTTTTCACCCTTCGTTTTTTCGACACGTGGATTTTTACGGTAAAACGGGATTACCGTGGCTCGTCTTCGATTCACCATCGTCGGAGAGTGGTGCACCATGGTACTGTTCCATTTCAAATCCATGCATGCAGTTCTAAAAGTCGTACGGCACTGTTTCGCCATTTCGGACGGATGTTTCACCTTACACCGTGGATGTTTCACCCTGTAGATATCGATTATTCGGACGGCCATAACTTCTGGCTCGTTTAGAGTTACGGGAGCCGTAATCTGTCAAAACGAAGGCCGCGATGAGTTCTACGGCTTTGACAGCATTCAGCCATAAACGGATAGACTAATGCCCAAAAAGGACAACCCGAATCTCAATCGGGTCACGTAAGTTTTTTACCCTTCATTTTTTCGACACGTGGATTTTTACGGTAAAACGGGATTACCGTGGCTCGTCTTCGATTCAGTATCGCTGGAGAGTGGTGCACCATGGTACTGTTCCGTTTCAAATCCATGCACGCATTTCTAAAAGTCGTACGGCACTGTTTCGCCCTTTCGGACGGATGTTGCACCTTGCACCGTGGATGTTGCACCCTGTAGACATCGATTATTCGGACGGCCATAACTTCTGCCTCGTTTAGAGTTACGGGAGCCATAACCTGTCAAAACGAAGGCCTCGATGAGTTCTACGGCTTTGACAGCTTTCAGGCGTCAACGGATAGATTAATGCCCAAAAAGGACAACCTGAATCTCAATCGGGTCACGTAAGTTTTTCATTCTTCGTTTTTTCGACACATGGATTTTTACGGTAAAACGGGATTACGTGGCTCGTCTTCGATTCACCATCGCTGGAGAGTGGTGCACCATGGTACTGTTCTGTTTCAAATCCATGCACGCATTTCTAAAAGTCGTACAGCACTGTTTCGCCATTTCGGACGGGTGTTGCACCTTGCACCGTGGATGTTGCACCCTGTAGATATCGATTATTCGGACGGCCATAACTTCTGGCTCGTTTAGAGTTACGGGAGCCATAACCTATCAAAACGAAGGCCGCGATGAGTTCTACGACTTTGACAGCTTTCATCCGTAAATGGATAGATTAATGCCCAAAAAGGACAACAAGAATCTCAATCGGGTCACGTAAGTTTTTTACCCTTCGTTTTTTCGACACGTGGATTTTTACGGTAAAACGGGATTATCGTGGCTCGTCTTCGATTCAGCATCGCTGGAGAGTGGTGCACCATGGTACTGTTCCGTTTCATATCCATACACGCATTTCTAAAAGTCGTACGGCACTGTTTCGCCATTTCGGACGGATGTTGCACCTTGCACCGTGGATGTTGCACCCTGTAGATATCGATTATTCGGACGGCCATAACTACTGGCTCGTTTAGAGTTACGGGAGCCATAACCTGTCAAAACGAAGGCCTCGATGAGTTCTACGGTTTTGACCACTTTCAGCCGTCAACGGATAGATTAATGCCCAAAAAGGACAACTCGAATCTCAATCGGGGCACGTAAGTTTTTTACCCTTCGTTTTTTCGACACGTGGATTTTTACGGTAAAACGGGATTACCGTGGCTCGTCTTCGATTCGCCATCGCTGGAGAGTGGTGCACCATGGTACTGTTTCGTTTCAAATCCATGCACGCATTTCTTAAAGTCATACGGCATTGTTTCGCTATTTCGGACGGATGTTGCACCTTGCACCGTGGAATTTGCACCCTGTAGATATCGATTATTCGGACGGCCATAACTTCTGGCTCGTTTAGAGTTACGGGAGCCATAACCTGTCAAAACGAAGGCCTCGATGAGTTCTATGGCTTTGACAGCTTTCAGCCATCAATGGATAGATTAATGCCCAAAAAGGACAACCCGAATCTCAATCGGGTCACGTAAGTTTTTCACCCTTCATTTTTTCGACACGTGGATTTTTACGGTAAAACGGGATTACCGTGGCTCGTCTTCGATTCACCATCGCCAGAGAGTGGTGCACCATGGTACTGTTCCGTTTCAAATCCATGCATGCAGTTCTAAAAGTCGTACAACACTGTTTCGCCATTTCGGACGGATGTTTCACCCTGCACCGTGGATGTTTCACCCTGCAGATATCTATTATTCGGACGGCCATAGCTTGGCTCGTTTAGAGTTACGGGAGCCGTAATCTATCAAAACGAAGGCCGCGATGAGTTCTACGGCTTTAACAGCTTTCAGCCATAAACGGATAGATTAATGCCCAAAAAGGACAACCCGAATCTCAATCGGGTCACGTAAGTTTTTTACCCTTCATTTTTTCGACACGTGGATTTTTACGGTAAAACGGGATTACCGTGGCTCGTCTTCGATTCAGTATCGCTGGAGAGTGGTGCACCATGGCACTGTTTCGTTTCAAATCCATGCACGTATTTCTAAAAGTCGTACGGCACTGTTTCGCCATTTCGGACGGATGTTGCACCTTGCACCGTGGATGTTGCACCCTATAGACATCGATTATTCGGACGGCCATAACTTCTGGCTCGTTTGGAGTTACGGGAGCCATAACCTGTCAAAACGAAGGCCTCGATGAGTTCTACAGCTTTGACAGCTTTCAGCCATCAACGGATAGATTAATGCCCAAAAAGGACAACCCGAATCTCAATCGGGTCACGTAAGTTTTTTACCCTTCGTTTTTTCGACACGTGGATTTTTACGGTAAAACGGGGTTACCGTGGCTCGTCTTCGATTCACCATCGCTGGAGAGTGGTGCACCATGGTACTTGTTATCCCATTTTTTGGTCAAAACTGGAATATTGACAAATTGGCAAGGAATTATGAATATCAGGATTGGAGATCGGTTGGAATCAAGACTACGATCGATATCGTCAAAATTTTGATGAACTCCGATCGGAACGAAATTGATTGGAGATGATGATAAGGACTAGGAAAGGCTATATTTCAAATTTCAAGTTAATCGGAGTTCGTATGGAGGAAATATGATGGATTCAAGGTGGGGAATGCATGTTGTTCGAAACCGTCAAAAAGGGGACAAAGTGATACTCGATTCGAATCCATCGGATTCGAACCCATCAGGATGGATTCGAACCCAAAGAACGTGATCCCATCAGGATGGATTCGAACCCATCAGGTTCGCATGCTTCGAATCGATGGGAACTTGATGGACTCGAAGATAATGGATTCGAAGATGGTGGATGCGAAGCACTGGACATGGATTCGAAGATGGTGGATACGAAGCACTAGACATGGATTCGAAGATGATGGATACGAAGCAGTGGATATGGATTCGAAGATGATGGATACGAAGCAAGGGACACGGATTCGAAGGACGTGGCTTCAGAAAGCATGGATTCGAAGAGCATGGATTCGAAGGAGTCGGCCTTATGGATTCGAAGGAGATGGTTTCGGAGAGGATGGTTTCGAAGCATGGGTTCGAACCAGGCAGAACGCACGGATCCTTGAACTTGAAACGATCATATCTTCCAAACCGTTGATCCAAATGCAATGACATTTTTACAGGAGCTTACATACATGTTGAAGAATGTTCTCACCAAATTTCAGCTCAATTGGATGATTTCTTGATCGATTCGAACCTTACTTCGAATCGATCTCAAGGTGGGCCCGGACCTCCAGATTTCGGGCGTGCGGGCCCCCTCACGTGCCTGAAGCGGTCTTCCCAGATTTTAGGAGAAATATCAGCCACCTACGCTTATAAATAGAGCCCCTGGTCATTCAGAAAAGGGGTCGGAGAATTCGGAGAAAGAAAGCACGCACGGACGCTGCCAGGATCACTCCATATCATCATTGCTGCTATTTATTTCAAGTGTTGGACTTTGTAACTGCTGTAATCATCTGTAATCATCAAGGATAATCAATAAAAGGATAAAAACTTTGGAGTGGACGTAGGCCGGAGATAGACGAACCACTATAAAACCTGTGTCTTTGTTCTTTACTTTGGGATTATTGTTTAATATTTGCCGAGATCTGAGATTTGTGTTTGAATATTATTGATTTGTATTCATACACTGGTGCTTTCACGGTATTCGGGGTTTGTGACCAATTTTGGCGCAAACACTTTGGTGCTTTCACTGAGAAGGACTAGCACCCGCTACATCGGATTTAAAGGTTGGATTTGAAGATTTTAAAGAGTTTGGATTCAAGGACAATGACTAGGCAAAATAGTAGAAGGCAGAGGGCTGAGAGAAGCCAGCAGGAAGGAAGTCAACAAGCATCCTCCGGAGCTGGGGAAGGACATGCCTCAATCTACATAACCCGTGATGAAATGGAGGCTATGGCAAACTCTTTGCAGGAGAGATTGTTAAAGAACCAACAGGAAATGATGCAGACTTTCTTTGAGCAAATGAGAGCTGTAGGGATGCAGAACTTGGGGACAGCCACGACCACGGTGGATGCAGGACAAGGAACTAGGGTTGTGGAACCCAACGGAGGATGGGATGTGGAGCTAGAAGGCAATCAACAAGGGCTTTGGGGCAGGACCTCGGGATCCAACACAGGAGGACCTTTGGAAGGAGTTCAACAGGCTAGAGCTAACGTTGCTGCTAGTGAACCACACGTGGAGTATGAGCCAGAATTCCCTCGAAGGCATGGAGGGCAACCCCCAACGGACAATACCGGATTAGTAGAAATCATCAAAAGAACTGTGCGAGGTGGTTTGACCAACAGAGACTTGGAAGGAGTGAATAGGAGTCCGTTCGCTCAGGAAATAAGGATGGCTCAGAATCCACATAAGTTCAAGCTACTGAGTGTGGAGGTATATGACGGCAAGGCAGATCCAACAGATCACTTAATGAGGTACACAAGACACATGGAGGTGCTGGGGGCATCGGAGGAAGTAATGGCTCGATGCTTCCCTTTATATTTGACGGACTTAGCTGCAATGTGGTTTAGGCAGCTGGGAGAAGGATCTATCAGGACTTGGAGGGAATTGGTGGAAAATTTTTTGGGCAGTTTCGGGTTCACGTTAAGAGGCCGAAGAACGTGATGACATTGACATCGGTAAAGCAAAGAATGGATGAATCGCTTAGAGCTTTTCTAACTCGATTCAGTGCTGCAGTCGCTTCGGTGGATCGGCCTGATCCGTCGATGGTTTTAATGGCTGCAGTATCAGGAGTCAGGGAGGACTCTAATTTCAAGGTATCTCTGATACAAGATCCCCCACAAGATCTCGACGAATTCTTTCACGAGGCAGAAAGGTTCCTTCGGCAAGAAGATGCAAGTACGGATTTAAAGGTGAAAAAGGTTAGTACAATCGAGGTTGGAGCAGTATCCAACGGTGGTTCGGATAAAGACAAAGGAAAAAGGAAATTGGATAATGATTCTGGAGACGCTAGGAAGCGATGGAAGGATCCAAAGTTTTCCACATACACAGGATTGAACGAGACGCTGGAGCGGATATACGTGGATACTCGGAATCGCCTTCCCTACCGGAGGCCAGCCAGGAGAGAGCCTTCTGAACGAGAGAGGGCATCAGGGAGGCATTGTCTCTTCCATGACTTAGACGGACATGACACCAACAGCTGTAGGCACTTGAAGGATATAATCGAGGAGCATGTAAGGAATGGACAGTTACGGCAATACGTCGGAACACGGAACGCAACGGTGGAGCAGGAGCAGCCACCGACAACCTCACGCCGTGATGATGTGAGGCCCAGGGATGATGGTCGATTGATCATCCACTAATCAGGATAATGTGAAATAAGTAGCAGACTGCTGGCAAGCAACTAAGTCATTTACACATGTACGGGGACAGAGATAGCCCCTAGGCATGCTCTGAATGATGAAAAACTGTGATGCTATGGTTTGTGAAATTTATCCTTTGCTTGTGGATTGGACATTGCTTTTCTTTTTGGATCGGAGCTTGGATTGAGCTCCTGGTTTTGCTTGCTTTTTGATTCGGGTTTTTCTTTGGGTGGTCGTTTTTGATTTTGAATGCTGCTTTGGATTTCTGGTTTTCTGGTTTATGATTTGGATTTTTTGGGTTTGGATGTTGGATTGGATTTTGATTGGATTTTCATCTAGTTTTTGGTAAATGGTCGTCGGGTATGGATTATGCCTGGCAAGGGGTGAGTCACTTCGCCCGAACGTGGTAAATTGACTCATTCAGGTCGCCGAGTATGGACTATGCTTGGCAAGCATCCGGAGTGAAAAGGATTCGGCCTAGGACTTAGGCCCTGTATTATCAATTGTTATTTTCAGGTCGTTGAGTATGGACTATGCTCAACAAGGGTCCGAAGGGACCAGGATTCGGTTTAGGACTTAAGCCATGGCATTACACGGCGTCCAGGGACACTGGACCAAGGTCGTCAAGTGTGGATTACGCTTGGCAAGAACCCGGAGAGGTTAGCTTAACGTCCAGGGACACTGGACCAAGATCATCAAGTGTGGATTACGCTCGACAGAACACGATGAGGCTAGCTTAACATCCAGGAACACCGGATCACGATCGTCATGTGTAGATTGCACTTGGCAAGAGCCCGGAGAGGTTATGGATTTGAATATCGACCCGGAGAGGTCCTGGATTCGGTTATTGGCTATCGAATAAGGATGGGTTGGGACTCGGTTGTCGAGTTCGAATGGATATGGAATTGGCTAAGGCTTTGGTTACGGGATTTGGAATCGGGCATCGACTCGAAGCAGTCAAGGATGATATACTCTGGCATTGTGGCTATGGACTTCGGATATTGGATTCGAAACTATTCAAAACACGCCTTGTTATCACAAGGCATGTTTTGGGGGCAAAGTGTTATCCCATTTTTTGGTCAAAACTGGAATATCGACAAATTGGCAAGGAATTATGAATATCAGGATTGGAGATCGGTTGGAATCAAGGCTACGATCGATATCGTCAAAATTTTGATGAACTCCGATCGGGACGAAATTGATTGGAGATGATGATAAGGACTAGGAAAGGCTATGTTTCAAAATTCAAGTTAATCGGAGTTCGTATGGAGGAAATATGATGGATTCAAGGTGGGGAATGCATGTTGTTCGAATCCGTCAAAAAGGGGACAAAGTGATACTCGGTTCGAATCCATCGGATTCGAACCCATCAGGATGGATTCTAACCCAAAGAACGTGATCCCATCAGGATGGATTCGAACCCATCAGGTTCGCATGCTTCGAATCGATAGGAACTTGATGGACTCGAAGATAATGGATTCGAAGATGGTGGATGCGAAGCACTGGACATGGATTCAAAGATGGTGGATATGAAGCACCAGACATGGATTCGAAGATGATGGATACGAAGCAGTGGACATGGATTCGAAGATGATGGATACGAAGCAAGGGACACAGATTCGAAGGACGTGGCTTCAGAAAGCATAGATTCGAAGAGCATGGATTCGAAGGAGTCGGCCTTATGGATTCGAAGGAGATGGTTTCGGAGAGGATGGTTTCGAAGCATGGGTTCGAACCAGGCAGAATGCACGGATCCTTGAACTTGAAACGATCATATCTTCCAAACCGTTGATCCAAATGCAATGAAATTTTTACAGGAGCTTACATACCTGTTGAAGAATGTACTCACCAAATTTCAGCTCAATTGGATGATTTCTTGATCGATTCGAACCTTACTTCGAATCGATCCCAAGGTGGGCCCGGACCTCCAGATTTCGGGCGTGTGGGCCTCCTCACGTGCCTTAAGCGGTCTTCCCGGATTTTAGGAGAAATATCAGCCACCTACGCTTATAAATAGAGCCCCTGGTCATTCAGAAAAGGGGTCGGAGAATTCGGAGAAAGAAAGCACGCACGGACGCTGCCAGGATCACTCCATATCATCATTGCTGCTATTTATTTCAAGTGTTGGACTTTGTAACTGCTGTAATCGTCTGTAATCATCAAGGATAATCAATAAAAGGATAAAAACTTTGGAGTGGACGTAGGCCGGGGATAGCCGAACCACTATAAAACCTGTGTCTCTGTTCTTTACTTTGGGATTACTGTTTAATATTTGTCGAGATCTGAGATTTGTGTTTGAATATTATTGATTTGTATTCATACACTGGTGCTTTCACGGTATTCGGGGTTTGTGACCAATTTTGGCGCAAACAGTACTGTTCCGTTTCAAATCCATGCACGCATTTCTAAACGTCATACGGCACTGTTTCTCCATTTCGGACGGATGTTGCACCTTGCACCGTGGATGTTGCACCCTATAAATATCGATTATTCGGACGGCCATAACTTCTGGCTCGTTTAGAGTTACGGGAGCCATAACCTGTCAAAACGAAGGTATCGATGAGTTCTACGGCTTTGACAGCCTTCAGCCATCAACGGATAGACTAATGCCCAAAAAGTACAAACCGAATATCAATCGGGTCACGTAAGTTTTTTACCCTTCGTTTTTTCGACACGTGGATTTTTACGGTAAAACGGGATTACCGTGGCTCGTCTTCGATTCACCATCGCTGGAGAGTGATGCACCATGGTACTGTTCCATTTCAGATCCATGCACGCATTTCTAAAAGTCGTACGGCACTGTTTCGCCATTTCGGACGGATGTTGCACCTTGCACCGGGGATGTTGCACCCTGTAGATATCGATTATTCGGACGGCCATAACTTCTGGCTCGTTTGGAGTTACGGGAGGAATAAACTATCAAATCGTAGGCCTCGATGAGTTCTACGGCTTTGATAGCTTTCAGCCTTCAATGGATGGATTAATGCTCCAAAAGGACAACCCGAATCTCAATCGGGTCACATAAGTTTTTTATCCTTCGTTTTTTCGACACGTGGATTTTTTCGGTAAAACGGGATTACCGTGGCTCGTCTTCGATTCACCAACACTGGAGAGTGGTGCACCATGGTACTGTTCCATTTCAAATCCACGCACGCATTTGTAAAAGTCGTACGGCACTGTTTCGCCATTTCGGACGGATGGTGCACCTTGCACAGTGGATGTTGCACCCTGTAGATATCGATTATTCGGACGGCCATAAGTTCTGGCACGTTCAGAGTTACGGGAGCCATAACCTGTCAAAACGAAGGCCTCGATGAGTTCTACGGGTTTGACAGCTTTCAGCCTTCAACGGATAGATTAATGCCCAAAAAGGACAACCCGAATCTCAATCGCGTCACGTAAGTTTTTTACCCTTCGTTTTTTCGTAACGTGGATTTTTACGATAAAATGGGATTACCATGGCTCGTCTTCGATTCACCATCGCTGGAGAGTGGTGCACCATGGTACTGTTCCGTTTCAAATCCATGCACGCATTTCTAAAAGTCGTAAGGCACTGTTTCGCCATTTCGGACGGATGTTGCACCTTGCACCGTGGATGTTGCACAATATAAATATCGATTATTCAGACGGCCATAACTTCTGGCTCGTTTGGAGTTACGGGAGCCATAACCTGTCAAAACGAAGGCCGCGTTGAGTTCTACGGATTTGACAGCTTTCAGCCGTAAACGGATAGTTTAATGCCCAAAAAGGACAACCCGAATCTCAATCGGGTCACGTAAGTTTTTTACCCTTCGTTTTTTCGATACGTGGATTTTTACGGTAAAACGGGATTACCATGGCTCGTCTTCGATTCACCACTGCTGGAGAGTGGTGCACCATGGTATTGTTCCGTTTCAAATCCATGCACGCATTTCTAAAGTTGTACGACACTGTTTCGCCATTTCGGACGGATGTTGCACCTTGCACCGTGGATGTTGCACCCTGTAAATGTCGATTATTCGGACGGCCATAACTTCTGGCTCGTTTAGAGTTACGGGGCCCGTAATCTGTCAAAACGAAGGCCTCGATGAGTTCTACGGTTTTGATAGTTTTCAGCCGTCAACCGATAGATTAATGCCCAAAAAGGACAACCCGAATCTCAGTCGGGTCACGTAAGTTTTTTACCCTTCGTTTTTTCGACACGTGGATTTTTACGGTAAAACGGGATTACCGTGGCTCGTCTTCGATTCACCATCGCTAGAGAGTGGTGAACCATGGTACTGTTCCGTTTCAAATCCATGCACGCATTTCAAAAAGTCATACGGCACTGTTTCGCCATTTCGGACGGATGTTGCACCTTGCAACGTGGATGTTGCACCCTGTAGACATCGATTATTCGGACGGCCATAACTTCTGGCTCGTTTAGAGTTACGGGAGCCATAACCTGTCAAAACGAAGGCCGCGATGAGTTCTACGGCTTTGACAGCTTTCAGCCGTCAACGGATAGATTAATGCCCAAAAAGGAAAACCCGAATCTCAATCGGGTCACGTAAGTTTTTGACCCTTCGTTTTTTCGAAATGTGGATTCTTACGGTAAAACGGAATTACCGGGCTCGTCTTCGATTCACCATCGCTAGAGAGTGGTGCACCATGGTACTGTTAAGTTTCAAATCCATGCACGCATTTTTAAAAGTCGTACGACACTGTTTCGCCATTTCGGACGGACGTTGCACCTTGCACCGTGGATGTTTCACCCTGTAGATATCGATTATTCGGACAGCCATAACTTCTGGCTCGTTTAGAGTTACGGGAGCCATAACCTGTCAAAACAAAGGCCTCGATGAGTTCAATGGCTTTGACGGCTTTCAGCCGTCAACGGATAGATTAATTCCCAAAAAGGACAACCCGAATCTCAATCGGGTCACATAAGTTTTTTACCATTCGTTTTTTCGAAACGTGGATTTTTACGGTAAAACGGGATAACAGTGGCTCTTCTTCGATTCACCATCGCTGGAGAGTGGTGCACCATGGTACTGTTCCGTTTCAAATCCATGCAGGCATTTCTAAAATTCGTACGGAACTGTTTCGCCATTTCAGACGGATGTTGCACCTTGCACCGTGGATGTTGCACCCTGTAGATATCGATTATTCGGACGGCCATAACTTCTGGCTCGTTTAGAGTTACGGGAGCCATAACCTGTCGAAATGAAGGCCTCGATGAGTTCTACGTCTTTGACAGCTTTCAGCCATCAATGGATAAATTAATGCCCAAAAAGGACAACCCGAATCTCAATTGGGTCACGTAAGTTTTTCACCCTTCGTTTTTTCGACACGTGGATTTATACGGTAAAACGGGATTACCGTGGCCCGTCTTCGATTCATCATCGCTGAGGAGTGGTGCACCATGGAACTGTTCTGTTTCAAATCCATGCACGCATTTGTAAAAGTCGTACGACACTGTTTCGTTATTTCGGACGGATGTTGCACCTTGCACCGTGGATGTTGCACCCTGTAGATATCGATTATTTGGACGGCCATAACTTCTGGCTCGTTTAGTGTTACGGGAGCCATAACCTGTCAATACTAAGGCCGTGATGAGTTCTACGGTTTTGACAGCTTTCAGCCATAAACGGATAGATTAATGCCCAAAAAGGACAACCCGACTCTCAATCGCGTCACGTTAGTTTTTGACCCTTCGTTTTTTCGACACGTGGATTCTTACGGTAAAACAGGATTACCGTGGCTCGTCTTCGATTCACCATCGCTGGAGAGTGGTGCACCATGGTACTGTTCCATTTCAAATCCATGCACACATTTCTAAAAGTCGTACGGCACTGTTTCGCCATTTCGGACGGATGTTGCACCTTGCACTGTGGATGTTCCACCCTGTAGATATCGATTATTCGGACAGCCATAACTTCTGGCTCGTTTAGAGTTACGGGAGCCATAACCTATCAAAACGAAGGCCTCGATGAGTTCTACGTTTTTGACAGCTTTCAGCCGTCATCGGATAGATTAATGCCCAAAAAGGACAACCCGAATCTCAATCGGGTCACGTAAGTTTTTTACCCTTCGTTTTTTCGACACGTGTATTTTTACGGTAAAACGGGATTACCGTGGCTCGTCTTCGATTCACCATCGCTGGAGAGTGGTGCACCATGGTACTGTTCCTTTTCAAATCCATGCACGCATTTCTAAAAGTCGTACGTCACTGTTTCGCCATTTCGGACGGATGTTGCACCTTGCACCGTGGATGTTGCACCCTGTAGATATCGATCATTCGGATGACCATAACTTCAAGCTCGTTTAGAGTTACGGGAGGCATAATCTGTCGAAACAAAGGCATCGATGAGTTCTATGGCTTTGACAGCTTTCAGCAGTCAACGGATAGATTAATGCCCAAAAAGGACAACCCGAATCTCAATCGGGTCACGTAAGTTTTTTACCATTCGTTTTTTCGAAACGTGGATTTTTACGGTAAAACGGGATAACCGTGGCTCTTCTTCGATTCACCATCGCTGGAGAGTGGTGCACCATGGTATTGTTCCGTTTCAAATCCATGCACGCATTTCTAAAAGTCGTACGGAACTTTTTCGCCATTTCAGACGGATGTTGCACCTTACACCGTGGATGTTGCACCCTGTAGATATCGATTATTCGGACGGCCATAACTTCTGGCTCGTTTAGAGTTACGGGAGCCATAACCTAGCAAAATGAAGGCCTCGATGAGTTCTACTTCTTTGATAGCTTTCAGCCGTCAACGGATAGATTAATGCCCAAAAAGGACAACCCGAATCTCAATTGGGTCACGTAAGTTTTTCACCCTTCGTTTTTTCGACACGTGGACTTTTA
Organism: Allium cepa; assembly: GCA_030765085.1. NCBI lineage: Eukaryota > Viridiplantae > Streptophyta > Magnoliopsida > Asparagales > Amaryllidaceae > Allium > Allium cepa. The sequence continues at coordinate 38,941,349 of CM060941.1, read as the reverse complement.
TAGTAAAACGGGATTACCGTGGCCCATCTTAGATTCATCATCGCTGGAGAGTGGTGCACCATGGTACTGTTCCATTTCAAATCCATGCACGCATTTTAAAAAGTCGTACGGCACTGTTTCGCCATTTCGGACGGATGTTGCACCTTGCACCGTGGATGTTGCACCCTGTAGATATCGATTATTCGGACGGCCATAACTTCTGGCTCGTTTACAGTTACGTGAGCCATAACCTGTCAAAACGAAGGCCTCGATGAGTTCTACGGCGTTGATGGATTTCAGCCGTCAACAGATAGATTAATTCCCAAAAAGGACAACCCCAATCTCAATCGGGTCACGTATGTTTTTTCCCCTTCGTTTTTCGACACGTGGATTTTTACGGTAAAACGAGATTACCGTGGCTCGTCTTCGATTCACCATCGCTGGAGAGTGGTGCACCATGGTACTGTTCCATTTCAAATCCATGCACGCATTTTTAAAAGTCGTACGGCACTGTTTCGCCATTTCGAACGGATGTTGCACCCTGTAGATATCGATTATTCGGACGGCCATAACTTCGGGCTCGTTTAGAGTTACGGGAGCCACAACCTGTCAAAACGAAGGCCTCGATGAGTTCTATGGCTTTGACAGCTTTCAGCCGTCAACAGATAGATTAATACCCAAAAAGGACAACCCGAATCCCAATCGGGTGACGTAAGTTTTTCACCCTTCGTTTTTTCGACACGTGGATTTTTACGGTAAAACGGGATTACCGTGGCTCGTCTTCGATTCACCATTGCTGGAGAGTGGTGCGCCATGGTACTGTTCCGTTTCAAATCCATGCACGCATTTCTAAAAGTCGTACGGCACTGTTTCGCCATTTCGGAAGGATGTTGCACCTTGCACCGTGGATGTTGAACCCTGTAGATATCGATTATTTGATGGCCATAACTTCTGGCTCGTTTAGAATTACGGGATCCATAACCTGTCAAAACGAAGGCCACGATGAGTTCTACGGCTTTGACAGCTTTCAGCCATAAAAGGATAGATTAATGCCAAAAAAGGACAACCCGAATCTCAATCGGGTCACGTAAGTTTTTTACCCATCGTTTTTTCGACACGTGTATTTTTACGGTAAAACGGGATTACCGTGGCTCGTCTTCGATTCACCACCGCTAGAGAGTGGTGCACCATGGTACTGTTCCGTTTCAAATCCATGCACGCATTTCTAAAAGTCGTACGGCACTGTTTCACCATTTCAGACGGATGTTGCACCTTGCACCGTGGATGTGGCACCGTGTAGATTACGATTATTCGGACGGCCATAACTTCTGGCTCATTTAGAGTTACGCGAGCCATAACCTGTCAAAACGAAGGCCTCGATGAGTTCTACAGCTTTGACATCTTTCAGCCGTCAACGGATAGATTAATGCCCAAAAAGGACAACTCGAATCTCAATCGGGTCACGTAAGTTTTTCACCCTTCGTTTTTTCGACACGTGGATTTTTACGGTAAAACGGGATTACCGTGGCTTGTCTTCGATTCACCATCGCTGGAGAGTGGTGCACCATGGTACTGTTCCGTTTCAAATCCATGCACGCATTTGTAAAAGTCATACGACACTGTTTCGCCATATCGGGCGGATGTTGCACCTTGCACCGTGGATGTTGCATTCTGTAGATATCGATTATTCGAACGGCCATAACTTCTGGCTCGTTTAGAGCTACGGGAGCCATAACCTGTCAAAACGAAGGCCGCGATGAGTTCTACGGATTTGACAGCTTTCAGCCATAAACGGATAGATTAATGCCCAAAAAGGACAACCCGGATCTCAATCGGGTCACGTAAGTTTTTGACCCTTCGTTTTTTCGACACGTGGATTTTTACGGTAAAACGGGATTACCATGGCTCGTCTTCGATTCGCCATCGCTGGAGAGTGGTGCACCATGGTACTGTTCCGTTTCAAATCCATGCACGCATTTCTAAAAGTCGTACGGCACTATTTCGCCATTTTGGACGGATGTTGCACCTTGCACCGTGGATGTTGCAACCTCTAGATATCGATTATTTGGACGGCCATAACTTCTGCTCTTTTAGAGTTACGGGAGCCATAACCTGTCAAAACGAAGGCCTCGATGAGTTCTACGGCTTTGACAGCTTTCAACCGTCAACGGATAGATTAATGCCCGAAAAGGACAACCCGAATCTCAATCGGGTCACGTAAGTTTTTTACCATTTGTTTTTTCGAAACGTGGATTTTTACGGTAAAACGGGATAACCGTGGCTCTTCTTCGATTCACCATCGCTGGAGAGTGGTGCACGATGGTTCTGTTCCACTTCAAATCCATGGATGCATTTCTAAAAGTCGTACGGAACTGTTTGGCCATTACGGACGGATGTTGCACCTTGCATCGTGGATGTTGCACCCTGTAGATATCGATTATTTGGACGGCCATAACTTCTGGCTCTTTTAGAGTTACGGAAGCCATAACCTGTCAAAACGAAGGGCGCGATGAGTTATACGGCTTTGACAGCTTTCAGCCGTCAATGGATAGATTATTGCCCAAAAAGGACAACCCGAATCTCAATCGGGTCACGTAAGTTTTTCACCCTTCGTTTTTTCGACACATGGACTTTTACGGTAAAACGGGATTACCGTGGCTCGTCTTCGATTCATCATCGCTGGAGAGTGGTGTACCATGGTACTGTTCCGTTTCAAATCCATGCACGCGTTTCTAAAATTAGTACGTCACTGTTTCGCCATTTCGGACGGATGTTGCACCTTGCATCGTGGATGTTGCACCCTGTAGATATCGATTATTCGGACGACCATAACTTCTGGCTCGTTTAGAGTTACGGGAGCCATAACCTATCAAAATGAAGGCCGCAATGAGTTCTACGGGTTTAACAGCTTTCAGCCGTAAACGGATAGATTAATGCCCAAAAAGGACAACCCGAATCTCAATCGGGTCACGTAAGTTTTTTACCCTTCGTTTTTTCGACACGTGGATTTTCACGGTAAAACGAGATTACCATGGCTCCTCTTCGATTCACCGTCGCTGGAGAGTGGTCCACCATAGTACTGTTCCGTTTCAAATCCATGCACGCATTTTTAAAAGTCGTACGGCACTGTTTCGCCATTTCTAACGGATGTTGCACCTTGCACCGTGGATGTTGCACCCTGTAGATATCGATTATTCGGACGGCCATAACTTCTGGCTCGTTTAGAGTTACGGGAGCCACAACCTGTCAAAATGAAGGCTTCGATGAGTTCTACGGCATTGACAGCTTTCAGCCATCAATCGGGTAACGTAAGTTTTTCACCCTTCGTTTTTTCGACATGTGGATTTCTATGGTAAAACGGGATTACCGTGCTCGTCTTCGATTCACCATCACTGGAGAGTTGTGCGCCATGGTACTGTTCCGTTTCAAATCCATGCACGCATTTTTAAAAGTCGTACGGCACTGTTTCGCCATTTCCGACGGATGTTGCACCTTGCACCGTGGATGTTGCACCCTGTAGATACCGATTATTCGGATGGCCATAATTTCTGCCTCGTTTAGAGTTACGGGAGCCATAACCTGTCAAAACGAAGGCCGCGATGAGTTCTACGGCTTTGATAGCTTTCAGCCATAAACGGATATATTAATGCCCGAAAAGGACAACCCGAATCTCAATCGGGTCACGTAAGTTTTTTACCCATCGTTTTATCGACACGTGAATTTTTACGGTAAAACGGGATTACCGTGGCTCGTCTTCGATTCACCATCGCTGGAGAGTGGTGCACCATGGTACTGTTCTGTTTCAAATCCATGCATGCATTTCTAAAAGTCGTACGGCACTGTTTCGCCATTTCAGACGGATGTTGCACCTTGCACCGTGGATGTTGCACCCTGTAGATATCGATTATTCGGACGGCCATTACTTCTGGCTCATTTAGAGTTACGGGAGCCATAACCTGTCAAAACGAAGACCTCGATGAGTTCTATGGCTTTGACAGCTTTCAGCCGTCAACGGATAGATTAATGCCCAAAAAGGACAACCCGAATCTCAATCGGGTCACGTAAGTTTTTCACCCATCGTTTTTTCGGCACGTGGATTTTTACGGTAAAACAGGATTACCGTGGCTCGTCTTCGATTCACCATCGCTGGAGAGTGGTGCACCAAGGTACTGTTCCATTTCAAATCCATGCACGCATTTGTAAAAGTCGTACGACACAGTTTCGCCATTTCGGGCGGATGTTGCACCTTGCACCGTAGATGTTGCACCCTGTATATATCGATTATTCGAACGGCCATAACTTCTGGCTCGTTTAGAGTTACGGGAGCCATAACCTGTCAAAACGAAGGCTGCGATGAGTTCTACGGTTTTGACAGCTTTCATCCATAAATGGATAGATTAATGCCCAAAAAGGACAACCCGAATCTCAATCGGGTCACGTATGTTTTTGACCCTTCGTATTTTCGACACGTGGATTTTTACGGTAAAACGGGATTACCATTGATCGTCTTCGATTCGCCATCGCTGGAGAGTGGTGCGCCATGGTACTGTTCCTTTCAAATCCATGCATGCATTTCTAAAAGTCGTACGGCACTGTTTCGCCATTTCGTACGGATGTTGCACCTTGCACCGTGGATGTTGCACCCTGTAGATATCGATTATTCGGACGGCCATAACTTCTGGCTCGTTTAGAGTTACGGAAGCCATAACCTGTCAAAACGAAGGCCTCGATGAGTGCTACGGCTTTGACAGTTTTCAGCCGTCAACGGATAGATTAATGCCCAAAAAGGACAACCCGAATCTCAATCGGGTCACGTAAGTTTTTTACCCTTCTTTTTTTCGACACGTGGATTTTTACGGTAAAACGTGATTACCATGGCCCCTCTACGATTCACCATCGCTGGAGAGTGGTGCACCATGGTACTGTTCCGTTTCAAATCCATGCATGCATTTTTAAAAGACGTACGGCACTGTTTCGCCATTTCGAACGGATGTTGCACCTTGCACCGTGGATGTTGCACCCTGTAGATATCGATTATTCGAACGGCCATAACTTCTGGCTCGTTTAGAGTTACGGGAGCCATAACCTGTCAAAACGAAGGCCTCGATGAGTTCTACGGCTTTAACCGCTTTCAGCCGTCAATGGATAGATTAATGCCCAAAAAGGACAACCCGAATCTCAATCGGGTCACGTAAGTTTTTTACCCATTGTTTTATCGACACGTGGATTTTTACGGTAAAACGGGATTACCGTGGCTCGTCTTCGATTCACCATCGCTGGAGAGTGGTGCACCATGGTACTGTTCCATTTCAAATCCATGTATGCATTTCTAAAAGTCGTACGACACTGTTTCGCCATTTCAGACGGATGTTGCACCTTGCACCATGGATGTTGAACCCTGTAGATATCGTTTATTCGGACGGCCATAACTTCTGGCTCATTTAGAGTTACGGGAGCCATAACCTGTCAAAACGAAGGCCTCGATGAGTTCTATGGCTTTGACAACTTTCAGCCAACAACGGATAGATTAATGCCCAAAAAGGACAACCCGAATCTCAATCGAGTCACGTAAGTTTTCACCCTTCGTTTTTTCGACACATGGATTTTTACGGTAAAATGGGATTACCGTGGCTCGTCTTCGATTCACCATCGCTGGGAAGTGGTGCACCATGGTACTGTTCCATTTCAAATCCATGCATGCATTTGTAAAAGTCGTACGGCATTGTTTCGCCATTTCGGACGGATGTTGCACCTTGCACTGTGGATGTTGCACCCTGTAGATATCGATTATTCGGATGGCCATAACTTCTGGCTCGTTTAGAGTTGCGGGAGTCATAACCTGTCAAAACGAAGGCCGCGATGAGTTCTACGGCTTTGACAGCTTTCAGCCATAAACTGATAGATTAATGCCTGAAAAGGACAACCCGAATCTCAATCGGGTCACATAAGTTTTTCACCCTTCGTTTTTTCGACACGTGGATTTTTACGGTAAAACGGGATTACCGTGGCTCGTCTTTGATTCACCATCGCTGGAGAGTGGTGCACCATGGTACTGTTCCGTTTCAAATCCATGCACGCATTTCTAAAAGTCGTACGGCACTGTTTCTCCATTTCGGACGAATGTTGCACCTTGCACCGTGGATGTTACACCCTGTAGATATCGATTATTCAGACAGCCATAACATCTGGCTCGTTTAGAGTTACGGGAGCCATAACCAGTCAAAATTAAGGCCTCGATGAGTTCTACGGCTTTAAAAGCTTTCAGCCATCAACTGATAGATTAATGCCCAAAAAGGACAACCCGAATCTCAATCGGGTCACGTAAGTTTTTTACCATTCGTTTTTTCGAAAAGTGGATTTTTTCGGTAAAACGGGATTACCTTGGCTCATCTTCGATTCGTCATTGCTGGAGAGTAGTGCACCATGGTACTGTTCCATTTCAAATCCATTCACGCATTTCTAAAAGTCGTACGGCACTTTTTGCCGTTTCGGACGGATGTTGCACCTTGCACCGTGGATGTTGCACCCTGTAGATATCGATTATTCGGACGCCCATAACTTCTGGCTCGTTTAGAGTTACGGGAGCCGTAACCTGTCAAAACGAAGGAATCGATGAGTTCTACGGCTTTGACAGCTTTCAGCCGTCAACTGATGGATTAATGCCCAAAAAGGACAACCCGAATCTCAATCGGGTCACGTAAGTTTTTCACCCTTCGTTTTTTCGACACGTGGATTTTTACGGTAAAACGGGATTACCGTGGCTCATCTTCGATTCATCATTGCTGCAGAGTGGTGCACCATGGTACTGTTCCACTTCAAATCCATTCGCGCATTTCTAAAAGTCGTACGGCACTGTTTTGCCATTTCGGACGGATGTCGCACCTTGCACCGTGAATGTTACGCCCTATAGATATCGATTATTCGGACGGCCATAACTTCTGACTCGTTTAGATTTTCGGGAGCCATAACCTGTCAAAACAAAGGCCGCAATGAGTTCTACGGATTCGACAGCTTTCAGCCGTAAACGGATAGATTAATGCCCAAAAAGGACATCCCGAATCTCAATCGGGTCACGTAAGTTTTTTACCCATTGTTTTATCGACACGTGGATTTTTACGGTAAAACGGGATTACCATGGCTCCTCTTCGATTCACCATCGCTGGAGAGTGGTGCACCATGGTACTGTTCTGTTTCAAATCCATGCACGCATTTTTAAAAGTCGTACGGCACTGTTTCGCCATTTCGAACGGATGTTGCACCTTGCACCGTGGATGTTGCACCCTGTAGATATCGATTATTCGAACGACCGTAACTTCTGGCTCGTTTAGAGTTACGGGAGCCATAACCTGTCAATACGAAGGCCTCGATGAGTTCTACGGCTTTGACAGCTTTCAGCCGTCAATGGATAGTTTAATGCCCAAAAAGGACAACCCGAATCTCAATCGGGTCACGTAAGTTTTTTACCCATTGTTTTACCGACACGTGGATTTTTACGGTAAAACGAGATTACCGTGGCTCGTCTTCGATTCACCATCGCTGGAGAGTGGTGCACCATGGTACTGTTCCGTTTAAAATCCATGCATGCATTTCTAAAAGTCGTACGGCACGGTTTTGCCATTTCAAACGGATGTTGCACCTTGCACCGTGGATGTTGCACCCTGTAGATATCGATTATTCGGACGGCCATAACTTCTGGATCATTTAGAGTTACGGGAGCCATAATCTGTCAAAACGAAGGCCTTGATGAGTTCTATGGCTTTGACAGCTTTCAGCCATCAACGGATAGATTAATGCCCAAAAAGGACAACCCGAATCTCAATCGGGTCACGTAAGTTTTTCACCCTTCGTTTTTTCGACACGTGGATTTTTACGGTAAAATGGGATTTCCGTGGCTCGTCTTCGATTCACCATCGCTGGAGAGTGGTGCACCGTGGTAATGTTCCGTTTCAAATCCATGCACGCATTTGTAAAAGTCGTACGATACTGTTTCGCCATTTCGGACAGATGTTGCACCTTGCACCGTGGATGTTGCACCCTGTAGATATCGATTATTCGGACGGCCATAACTTCTAGCTCGTTTAGTGTTACGGGAGCCATAACCTGTCAAAACGAAGTCCGCGATGAGTGCTACGTCTTTGACAGCTTTCAGCCGTAAACTGATAGATTAATGCCCAAAAAGGACACTCCGAATCACAGTCGGGTCACGTAAGTTTTTGACCCTTTGTTTTTCGACACGTGGATTTTTACGGTAAAACGGGATTACCGTGGCTCGTCTTCGATTCACAATCGCTGGAGAGTGGTGCACCGTGGTACTGTTCTGTTTCAAATCCATGCACGCATTTCTAAAAGTCGTACGACACTGTTTCGCCATTTCGGACGGATGTTGCACCTTGCACCGTGGATGTTGCGCCCTGTAGTTATCGATTATTCGGACGGCCATAACTTCTGCCTCGTTTAGAGTTACAGGAGCCATAACCTGTCAAAACGAAGGCCTCGATGAGTTCTACGGCTGTGACAGCTTTCATCCATCAACGGATAGATTAATGCCCAAAAAGGACAACACGAATCTCAATCGGGTCACGTAAGTTTTTTATCATTCGTTTTTTCGAAACGTGGATTTTTACGGTTAAATGGGATAACCGTGGCTCTTCTTCGATTCACCATCGCTGGAGAGTGGTGCACTATGGTACTGTTCCGTTTCAAATCCATGCATGCATTTCTAAAAGTCGTACGGAACTGTTTGGCCATTTCAGACGGATGTTGCACCTTGCACCGTGGATGTTGCACCCTGTAGATATCGATTATTTGGACGGCCATAACTTCTGGCTCGTTTAGAGTTACGGTAGCCATAACCTGTCAATACGAAGGCCTCGATGAGTTCTACGGCTTTGACAGCTTTTAGCCGTCAACGGATAGATTAATACCCAAAAAGGACAACCCGAATCCCAATCGGGTCACGTAAGTTTTTCACCCATCGTTTTTTCGACACGTGGATTTTTACGGTAAAACAGGATTACCGTGGCTCGTCTTCGATTCACCATCGCTGCAGAGTGGTGCACCATGGTACTGTTCCATTTCAAATCCATGCACACATTTGTAAAAGTCGTACGACACTGTTTCGCCATTTCGGGCGGATGTTTCACCTTGCACCGTGGATGTTGCACCCTGTATATATCGATTATTCGAACGGCCATAACTTCTGGCTCGTTTAGAGTTACGGGAGCCATAACCTGTCAAAACGAAGGTCGCGATGAGTTCTACGGCTTTGACAGCTTTCAGCCATAAATGGATGGATTAATGCCCAAAAAGGACAACCCGAATCTCAATCGGGTCACGTATGTTTTTGACCCTTCGTATTTTCGACACGTGGATTTTTACGGTAAAACGGGATTACCATTGCTCGTCTTCGATTCACCATCGCTGGAGAGTGGTGCGCCATGGTACTGTTCCTTTCAAATCCATGCACGCATTTCTAAAAGTCGTACGGCACTATTTCGCCATTTTGGACGGATGTTGCACCCTGCACCGTGGATGTTGCACCCTGTAGATATCGATTATTTGGACGGCCATAACTTCTGCTCTTTTAGAGTTACGGGAGCCATAACCTGTCAAAACAAAGGCCTCGATGAGTTCTACGGTTTTGATAGCTTTCAACCGTCAACGGATAGATTAATGCCCAAAAAGGACAACCCGAATCTCAATCGGGTCACGTAAGTTTTTTACCATTTGTTTTTTCGAAACGTGGATTTTTACGGTAAAACGGGATAACCGTGGTTCTTCTTTGATTCACCATCGCTGGAGAGTGGTGCACGATGGTTCTGTTCCACTTCAAATCCATGGACGCATTTCTAAAAGTCGTACGGAACTGTTTGGCCATTACGGACGGATGTTGCACCTTGCACCGTGGATGTTGCACCCTGTAGATATCGATTATTTGGACGGCCATAACTTCTGGCTCTTTTAAAGTTACGGAAGCCATAACCTGTCAAAACGAAGGGCGCGATGAGTTATACGGCTTTGACAGCTTTCAGCCGTCAATGGATAGATTATTGCCCAAAAAGGACAACCCGAATCTCAATCGGGTCACTTAAGATTTTCACCCTTCGTTTTTTCGACACGTGGACTTTTACGGTAAAACGGGATTACCGTGGCTCGTCTTCGATTCATCATCGCTGGAGAGTGGTGCACCATGGTACTGTTCCACTTCAAATCCATTCGCGCGTTTCTAAAAGTCGTACGGCACTGTTTCGCCATTTCGGACGGATGTTGCACCTTGCACCGTGGATGTTGCACCCTGTAGATATCGATTATTCGGACGGCCATAACTTCTGGCTCGTTCAGAGTTACGGGAGCCATAACCTGTCAAAATGAAGGCCGCAATGAGTTCTACGGGTTTGACAGCTTTCAGCCGTAAACGGATAGATTAATGCCCAAAAAGGACAACCCGAATCTCAATTGGGTCACGTAAGATTTTTACCCTTCGTGTTTTCGACACGTGGATTTTTACGGTAAAACGAGATTACCATGGCTCCTCTTCGATTCACCGTCGCTGGAGAGTGGTCCACCATGGTACTGTTCCGTTTCAAATCCATGCACGCATTTTTAAAAGTCGTACGGCACTGTTTCGCCATTTCGAACGGATGTTGCACCTTGCACCGTGGATGTTGCACCCAGTAGATATCGATTATTCGGACGGCCATACCTTCTGGCTCGTTTAGAGTTACGGGAGCCACAACCTGTCAAAACGAAGGCCTCGATGAGTTCTACGGCTTTGACAGCTTTCAGCCGTCAACGGATAGATTAATGCCCAAAAAGGATAACCCGAATCTCAATCGGGTAACGTAAGTTTTTCACCCTTCGTTTTTTCGACACGTGGATTTCTATGGTAAAACGGGATTACCGTGCTCGTCTTCGATTCACCATCGCTGGAGAGTGGTGCGCCATGGTACTGTTCCGTTTCAAATCCATGCACGCATTTCTAAAAGTCTTACGGCACTGTTTCGCCATTTCCGACGGATGTTGCACCTTGCACCGTGGATGTTGCACCCTGTAGATGCCGATTATTCGGATGGCCATAATTTCTGGCTCGTTTAGAGTTACGGGAGCCATAACCTGTCAAAACGAAGGCCGCGATGAGTTCTACGGTTTTGACAGCTTTCAGCCATAAACGGATAGATTAATGCCCGAAAAGGACAACCCGAATCTCAATCGGGTCACGTAAGTTTTTTACCCATCGTTTTATCGACACGTGAATTTTTACGGTAAAACGGGATTACCGTGGCTCGTCTTCGATTCACCATCGCTGGAGAGTGGTGCACCATGGTACCGTTCCGTTTCAAATCCATGCATGCATTTCTAAAAGTCGTACGGCACTGTTTCGCCATTTCAGACGGATTTTGCACCTTGCACCGTGGATGTTGCACCCTGTAGATATCGATTATTCGGACGGCCATTAATTCTGGCTCATTTAGAGTTACGGGAGCCATAACCTGTCAAAACGAATGCCTTGATGAGTTCTACGGCTTTGACAGCTTTCAGCCGTCAACGGATAGATTAATGCCCAAAAAGGACAACCCGAATCTCAATCGGGTCACGTAAGTTTTTCACCCATCGTTTTTTCGACACGTGGATTTTTACGGTAAAACAGGATTACCGTGGCTCGTCTTCGATTCACCATCGCTGGAGATTGGTGCACCATGGTACTGTTCCATTTCAAATCCATGCACGCATTTGTAAAAGTCGTACGACACTGTTTCGCCATTTCGGGCGGATGTTGCACTTTGCACCGTGGATGTTGCACCCTGTATATATCGATTATTCGAACGGCCATAACTTCTGGCTCGTTTAGAGTTACAGGAGCCATAACCTGTCAAAACGAAGGTCGCGATGAGTTCTACGGCTTTGACAGCTTTCAGCCACAAATGGATAGATTAATGCCCAAAAAGGACAACCCGAATCTCAATCGGGTCACGTATGTTTTTGACCCTTCGTATTTTCGACACGTGGATTTTTACGGTAAAACGGGATTACCATTGCTCGTCTTCGATTCACCATCGTTGGAGAGTGGTGCGCCATAGTACTGTTCCTTTCAAATCCATGCATGCATTTCTAAAAGTCGTACGGCACTGTTTCGCCATTTTGTGCGGATGTTGCACCTTGCACCGTGGATGTTGCACCCTGTAGATATCGATTATTCGGACGGCCATAACTTCTGGCTCGTTTAGAGTTACGGGAGCCATAACCTGTCAAAACGAAGGCCTCGATGAGTTCTACGGCTTTGACAGCTTTCAGCCGTCAACGGATAGATTCATGCCCAAAAAGGACAACCCGAATCTCAATCGGGTCACGTAAGTTTTTTACCCTTCGTTTTTACGACACGTGGATTTTTACGGTAAAACGAGATTACCATGGCCCCTCTTCGATTCACCATCGCTGGAGAGTGGTGCACCATGGTACTGTTCCATTTCAAATCCATGCATGCATTTTTAAAAGTCGTACGGCACTGTTTCGCCATTTCAAACGGATGTTGCACCTTGCACCGTGGATGTTGCACCCTGTGGATATCGATTATTCGAACGGCCATAACTTCTGGCTCGTTTAGAGTTACGGGAGCCATAACCTGTCAAAACGAAGGCCTCGATGAGTTCTACGGCTTTGACAGCTTTCAGCCGTCAACGGATAGATTAATGCCCAAAAAGGACAACCCGAATCTCAATCGGGTCACGTAAGTTTTTCACCCTTCGTTTTTTCGACACGTGGATTTTTACGGTAAAACGGGATTACCGTGGCTCGTCTTTGAATCACCATCGCTGGAGAGTGGTGCACCATGGTACTGTTCCGTTTCAAATCCATGCACGCATTTGTAAAAGTCGTACGGCACTGTTTCGCCATTTCGGACAGATGTTGCCACTTGCACCGTGGATGTTACACCCTGTAGATATTGATTATTCAGACAGCCATAACTTCTGGCTCGTTTAGAGTTACGGGAGCCATAACATGTCAAAATGAAGGCCTCGATGAGTTCTACGGCTTTGAAAGCTTTCAGCCGTCAACTGATAGATTAATGCCCAAAAAGGACAACCCGAATCTCAATCGGGTCACGTAAGTTTTTTACCATTCGTTTTTTCGAAAAGTGGATTTTTACGGTAAAACGGGATTACCTTGGCTCATCTTTGATTCATCATTGCTGGAGAGTAGTGCACCATGGTACTGTTCCATTTCAAATCCATTCACGCATTTCTAAAAGTCGTACGGCACTGTTTTGCCATTTCGGACGGATGTTGCACCTTGCACCGTGGATGTTGCACCCTGTAGATATCGATTATTCGGACGGCCATAACTTCTGGCTCGTTCAAAGTTACGGGAGCCATAACCTGTCAAAACGAAGGCCTCGATGAGTTCCACGGCTTTGACAGCTTTTAGCCGTCAACTGATAGATTAATGCCCAAAAAGGACAACCCGAATCTCAATCGGGTCACGTTAGTTTTTCACCCTTCGTTTTTTCGACGCGTGGATTTTTACGGTAAAACGGGATTACCGTGGCTCATCTTCGATTCATCATTGCTGGAGAGTGGTGCACCATGGTACTGTTCCACTTCAAATCCATTGGCGCATTTCTAAAAGTCGTACGGCACTGTTTTGCCATTTCGGACGGATGTTGCACCTTGCACCGTGAATGTTGCACCCTATAGATATCGATTATTCGGACGGCCATAACTTCTGGCTCGTTTAGATTTACGGGAGCCATAACCTGTCAAAACAAAGGCCGCAATGAGTTCTATGGGTTTGACAGCTTTCAGCCGTAAACGGATAGATTAATGCCCAAAAAGGACAACCCGAATCTCAATCGGGTCATGTAAGTTTTTTACCCATTGTTTTATCGACACGTGGATTTTTACGGTAAAACGGGATTACCATGGCTCCTCTTCGATTCACCATCGCTGGAGAGTGGTGCACCATGGTACTGTTCCGTTTCAAATCCATGCATGCATTTTTAAAAGTCGTACGGCACTGTTTCGCCATTTCGAACGGATGTTGCACCTTGCACCGTGGATGTTGCACCCTGTAGATGTCGATTATTCGAACGACCAAAACTTCTGGCTCGTTTAGAGTTACAGGAGCCATAACCTGTCAAAACGAAGGCCTCGATGAGTTCTACGGCTTTTACAGCTTTCAGCCGTCAATTGATAGATTAATGCCCAAAAAGGACAACCCGATTCTCAATCGGGTCACGTAAGTTTTTTACCCATTGTTTTATCGACACGTGGATTTTTACGGTAAAACGGGATTACCGTGGCTCGTCTTCGATTCACCATCGCTGGAGAGTGGTGCACCATGGTACTGTTCCATTTAAAATCCATGCATGCATTTCTAAAAGTCGTACGGCACTGTTTCGCCATTTCAAACGGATGTTGCACCTTGCACCGTGGATGTTGCACTCTGTAGATATCGATTATTCGGACGGCCATAACTTCTGGCTCATTTAGAGTTACGGGAGCCATAATCTGTCAAAACGAAGGCCTCAATGATTTCTATGGCTTTGACAGCTTTCAGCCATCAACGGATAGATTAATGCCCAAAAAGGACAACCCGAATCTCAATCGGGTCACGTAAGTTTTTCACCCTTCGTTTTTTCGACACGTGGATTTTTACGTTAAAATGGGATTACCATGGCTCGTCTTCGATTCACCATCGCTGGAGAGTGGTGCACCATGGTACTGTTCCGTTTCAAATCCATGCACGCATTTGTAAAAGTCGTACGGCACTGTTTCGCCATTTCGGACAGATGTTGCACCTTGCACCGTGGATGTTGCACCCTGTAGATATCGATTATTCGGACGGCCATAACTTCTGGCTCGGTTAGAGTTACGGGAGCCATAACCTGTCAAAACGAAGGCCGCGATGAGTTCTACGGCTTTGACAGCTTTCAGCCGTAAACTGATAGATTAATGCCCAAAAAGGACAACCCGAATCTCAATCGGGTCACGTAAGTTTTTGACCCTTTGTTTTTCGACACGTGGATTTTTACGGTAAAACGCGATTACCGTGGCTCGTCTTCGATTCACAATCGCTGGAGAGTGGTGCACCGTGGTACTGTTCTGTTTCAAATCCATGCACGCATTTCTAAAAGTCGTACGACACTGTTTCGCCATTTCGGACGGATGTTGCACCTTGCACCGTGGATGTTGCACCCTGTAGATATCGATTATTCGGACGGCCATAACTTCTGCCTCGTTTAGAGTTACGGGAGCCATAACCTGTCAAAACGAAGGCCTCGATGAGTGCTACGGCTGTGACAGCTTTCAGCCGTCAACGGATAGACTAATGCCCAAAAAGGACAACACGAATCTCAATCGGGTCACGTAAGTTTTTTATCATTCGTTTTTTCGAAACGTGGATTTTTACGGTAAAACGGGATAACCGTGGCTCTTCTTCGATTCACCATCGCTGGAGAGTGGTG
This sequence comes from Allium cepa, assembly GCA_030765085.1. NCBI lineage: Eukaryota > Viridiplantae > Streptophyta > Magnoliopsida > Asparagales > Amaryllidaceae > Allium > Allium cepa. Next base: position 38,925,910 of record CM060941.1, on the reverse strand, counting down.
CACTATGGTACTGTTCCGTTTCAAATCCATGCATGTATTTCTAAAAGTCGTACGGAACTATTTGGCCATTTCGGACGGATGTTGCACCTTGCACCGTGGATGATGCACCCTGTAGATATCGATTATTCGGACGGCCATAACTTCTGGCTCGTTTAGAGTTACGGGAGCCATAACCTGTCAAAACGAAGGCCTCGATGAGTTCTACGGCTTTCACAGCTTTTAGCCGTCAACGGATAGAATAATGCCCAAAAAGGACAACCCGAATCTCAATCGGGTCACGTAAGTTTTTCACCCTTCGTTTTTTCGACATGTGGATTTTTACGTTAAAACGGGATTACCGTGGCTCGTCTTCGATTCATCATCGCTGGAGAGTGGTGAACCATGGTACTGTTCCGTTTCAAATCCATGCACAAATTTCTAAAAGTCGAACGGCACTGTTTCGCCATTACGGACGGATATTGCACCTTGCACCGTGAATGTTGCACCCTGTAAATATCGATTATTCGGACGGCCATAACTTCTGGCTCGTTTAGATTTACGGAAGCCATAACCAGTCAAAACGAAGGCCGCAATGAGTTCTACGGGTTTGACAGCTTTCAGCCGTAAACGGATGGATTAATGCCAAATATGACAACCCGAATCTCAATCGGGTCACGTAAGTTTTTTACCCTTCGTTTTTTCGACACGTGGATTTTTACGGTAAATCAGGATTACCGTGGCTCGTCTTCGATTCACCATCGCTGGAGAGTGGTGCACCATGGTACTGTTCCGTTTCAAATCCATGCACGCATTTTTAAAAGTCGTACGGCACTATTTCGCCATTTCGAACGGATGTTGCACCTTGCACCGTGGATGTTGCACCCTGTAGATATCGATTATTCGGACGACCATAACTTCTGGCTCGTTTAGAGTTACGGGAGCCATAACCTTTCAAAACGAAGGCCTCGATGAGTTTTACGGCTTTGACAGCTTTCAGCCGTCAACGGATAGATTAATGCCCAAAAAGTACAACCCGAATCTCGATCGGGTCACGTAAGTTTTTTACCATTCGTTTTTTCGAAACGTGGATTTTTACGGTAAAACGGGATAACCATGGCTCTTCTTCGATTCACCATCGCTGGAGAGTGGTGCACTATGGTACTGTTCCGTTTCAAATCCATGCACGCATTTCTAAAAGTCGTATGGAACTGTTTGGCCATTTCGGGAGGATGTTGCACCTTGCACCGTGGATGTTGCACCCTGTAGATATCGATTATTCGGACGGCCATAACTTCTGCCTCGTTTAGAGTCACGAGAGCCATAACCTGTCAAAACAAAGGCCTCGATGAGTTCTACGGGTTTGATAGCTTTCAGCCGTCAAAGGATAGATTAATGCCCAAAAAGGACAACCCGAATCTCAATCGGGTCACGTAAGTTTTTCACCCTTCGTTTTTTCGACACATGGATTTTTACGGTAAAACAGAATTACCGTGTCTCGTCTTCGATTTATCATCGCTAGAGAGTGGTGCACCATGGTACTGTTCCGTTTCAAAAATGCACGCATTTCTAAAAGTCGTACGGCACTGTTTCGCCATTTCGGACGGATGTTGCACCTTGCACCGTAGATGTTGCACCCTGTAGATATCAATTATTCGGACGGCCATAACTTCTGGCTCGTTTAGAGTTAGGGAGCCATAACCTGTCAAAACGAAGGCCGCAATGAGTTCTACGGGTTTGACAGCTTTCAGCCGTAGAGGGATAGATTAATGCCCAAAAAGGACAACCCGAATCTCAATCGGGTCACGTAAGTTTTTTACTCTTCATTTTTTCGACACGTGGATTTTTACGGTAAAACGAGATTGCCATGGCTCCTCTTCGACTCACCATCGCTGGAGAGTGGTGCACCATGATACTGTTCCGTTTCAAATCCATGCATGCATTTTTAAAAGTCGTACGACACTGTTTCACCATTTCGAACGGATGTTGCACCTTGCACCGTGGATGTTGCACCCTGTAGATATCAATTATTCGGACGGCCATAACTTCTGGCTCGTTTAGAGTTAGGGAGCCATAACCTGTCAAAACGAAGGCCTCGATGAGTTCTACGGCTTTGACAGCTTTCAGCCGTCAACGGATAGATTAGTGCCCGAAAAGGACAACCCGAATCTCAATCGGGTAACGTAAGTTTTTCACCCTTCGTTTTTTCGACGCGTGGATTGTTACGGTAAAACGGGATTACCGTGGCTCGTCTTCGATTCACCATCGCTGGAGAGTGGTGCACCACGGTACTGTTCCATTTCAAATCCATGCACGCATTTCTAAAAGTCGTACGGCACTGTTTCGCCATTTCGGACGGATGTTGCACCTTGCACCGTGGATGTTGCACCCTGTAGATATCGATTATTCGGATGACCATAACTTCTGGCTCGTTTAGATTTACGGGAGCCATAACCTGTCAAAACGAAGGCAGCGATGAGTTATAGGGCTTTGACAGCTTTCAGCCATAAACAGATAGATTAATGCCCAAAAAGGACAACACGAATCTCAATCGGGTCACGTAAGTTTTTTACCCTTCGTTTTTTCGACACGTGGATTTTTACGGTAAAACGGGATTACCGTGGCTCGTCTTCGATTCACCATCGCTGGAGAGTGGTGTACCATGGTACTGTTCCGTTTCAAATCCATGCACGAATTTCTAAAAGTCGTACGGCACTGTTTCGCCATTTCGGACGGATGTTGCACCTTGCACCGTGGATGTTGCACCCTGTAGATATCGATTATTTAGACGGCCATAACTTCTGGCTCGTTTAGAGTTATGGGAGCCATAACCTGTCAAAAAGAAGGCCGCGAAGAGTTCTACGGCTTTGACAGCTTTCAGCCATAAACGGATAGATTAATGCCCAAAAAGGACAACCCGAATCTCAATCGGGTCACGTAAGTTTTTGACCCTTCGTTTTTTCGACACATGGATTTTTACGGTAAAACGGGATTACCGTGGCTCGTTTTCGATTCACCATCGCTGGAGAGTGGTGCACCATGGTACTGTACCGTTTCAAATCCAAGCACGCATTTCTAAAAGTCGTAAGGCACTGTTTCGCCATTACGGACGGATGTTGCACCTTGCACCGTGGATTTTGTACCCTGTAGATATCGATTATCCGGACGGCCATAACTTCTGGCTCGTTTAGAGTTACGGGAGCCATAACCTGTCAAAACGAAGGCCTCGATGAGTTCTATGGCTTTCACAGCTTTCAGCCATCAACGGATAGATTAATACCCAAAAAGTACAACCCGAATCTCAATCGGGTCACGTAAGTTTTTTACCATTCGTTTTTTGGAAACGTGGATTTTTGCGGTAAAACGGGATAACCGTGGCTCTTCTTCGATTCACCATCGCTGGAGAGTGGTGCACTTTGGTACTGTTCCGTTTCAAATCCATGCACGCATTTCTAAAAGTCGTACGGAACTATTTGGCCATTTCGAACGGATGTTGCACCTTGCACCGTGGATGTTGCACCTTGTAGATATCGATTATTCAGACGGCCATAACTTCTGGCTCGTTTAGAATTACGGGAGCCATAACCTGTCAAAACGAAGGTCTCGATGAGTTCTACGGCTTTGATAGCTTTCAGCCATCAACGGATAGATTAATGCCCAAAAAGGACAACCCGAATCTCAATCGGGTAACGTAAGTTTTTCACCCTTCGTTTTTTCGACGCGTGGATTGTTACGGTAAAACGGGATTACCGGGGCTCGTCTTCGATTCACCATCGCTGGAGAGTGGTGCACCACGATACTGTTCCATTTCAAATCCATACACGCATTTCTAAAAGTCGTACGGCACTATTTCGCCATTTCGGACGGATGTTGCACCTTGCACCGTGGATGTTGCACCCTGTAGATATCGATTATTCGGACGGCCATAACTTCTGGCTCGTTTAGAGTTACGGGAGCCATAACCTGTCAAAACGAAGGCCTCGATGAGTTCTACGGCTTTGACAGCTTTCAACCGTAAACGGATAGATTAATGCCGAAAAAGGACAACCCGAATCTCAATCGGGTCACGTAAGTTTTTTACCCTTCGTTTTTTCGACACGTGGATTTTTACGGTAAAACGAGATTACCGTGGCTCGTCTTCGATTCACCATCGCTGTAGAGTGGTGCACCATGGTACTGTTCCATTTCAAATCCATTCACGCATTTGTAAAAGTCGTACGGCACTGTTTCGCCATTTCGAACGGATGTTGCACCTTGCACCGTGGATGTTGCACCCTGTAGATATCGATTATTCGGACGACCATAACTTCTAGCTCGTTTAGAGTTACGGGAGCCATAACCTGCAAAACGAACGCCTCGATGAGTTCTATGGCTTTGACAGCTTTCAGCCGTCAACGGATAGATTAATGCCCAAAAAGGACAACCCGAAAATCAATCGGGTAACGTAAGTTTTTCACCCTTCGTTTTTTCGACACGTGGATTTTTACGGTAAAACGGGATTACCGTGGCTCGTCTTCGATTCACCATCGCTGGAGAGTGGTGCACCAAGGTACTGTTCCGTTTCAAATCCATGCATGCATTTCTAAAAGTCGTACGGCACTGTTTCGCCATTTCGGACGGATGTTGCACCTTGCACCGTGGATGTTGCACCCTGTAGATATCGATTATTCGGATGGCCATAACTTCTGGCTCGTTTAGAGTTACGTGAGCCATAACCTGTCAAAACGAACGCGGAGACGAGTTCTACGGCTTTGACAGCTTTTAGCCTTAAACGGATAGATTAATGCCCAAAAAGGACAACTCGAATCTCAATCGGGTCACGTAAGTTTTTTGCCATTCGTTTTTTCGAAATGTAGATTTTTACGGTAAAATGGGTAACCGTGGCTCCTCTTCGATTCACCATCGCTGGAGAGTGGTGCACCAAGGTACTGTTCCGTTTCAAATCCATGCATGCATTTCTAAAAGTCGTACGGCACTGTTTCGCCATTTCGGACGGATGTTGCACCTTGCACCGTGGATGTTGCACCCTGTAGATATCGATTATTCGGATGGCCATAACTTCTGGCTCGTTTAGAGTTACGTGAGCCATAACCTGTCAAAACGAACGCGGAGATGAGTTCTACGGCTTTGACAGCTTTTAGCCTTAAACGGATAGATTAATGCCCAAAAAGGACAACCCGAATCTCAATCGGGTCACGTAATTTTTTTACCCATCGTTTTTTCGACACGTAGATTTTTACGGTAAAACGGGATTACCGTGGCTCGTCTTCGATTCACCATCGTTGGAGAGTGGTGCACCATGGTACTGTTCCGTTTCAAATCCATGCACGCATTTCTAAAAGTCGTACGGCACTGTTTCGCCATTTCGGACGGATGTTGCACCTTGCACCGTGGATGTTGCACCCTGTAGATATCGATTATTCGGACAGCCATAATTTCTAGCTTGTTTAGAGTTACGGGAGCCATAACCTGTCAAAACGAAGGCCTCGATGAGTTCTAAGGCTTTGACAGCTTTCAGCCATCAACGGATAGATTAATACCCAAAAAGGACAACCCGAATCTCAATCGGGTCACGTAAGTTTTTCACCCTTCATTTTTTCGACACGTGGATTTTTACAGTAAAACGGGATTACCGTGGCTCGTCTTCGATTCACCATCGCTGGAGAGTGGTGCACCTTGGTACTGTTTCGTTTCAAGTCCATGCACGCATTTGTAAAAGTCGTACGGCACTGTTTCGCTATTTCGGACGGATGTTGCACCTTGCACCGTGGATGTTGCACCCTGTACATATCGATTATTCGGACGGCCATAACTTCTGCCTCATTTAGAGTTATGGGAGCCATAACCTGTCAAAACGAAGGCCTCGATGAGTTCAACGGCTTTGATAGCTTTCAGCCGTCAACGGATAGATTAATGCCCAAAAAGGACAACCCGAATCTCAATCGGGTCACGTAAGTTTTTTACCATTCATTTTTTCGAAACGTGGATTTTTACGGTAAAACGGGATAACCGTGGCTATTCTTCGATTCACCATCGCTGGAGAGTGGTGCACTATGGTACTGTTCCGTTTCAAATCCATGCACGCATTTCTAAAAGTCGTACGGAACTGTTTCGCCATTTCAGACGGATGTTGCACCTTGCCCCGTGGATGTTGCACCCTGTAGATATCGATTATTCGGACGGCCATAACTTCTGGCTCGTTTAGAGTTACGGGAGCCATAACCTGTCAAAATGAAGGCCTCGATGAGTTCTACGTCTTTGACAGCTTTCAACCGTCAACGGATAGATTAATGCCCAAAAAGGACAACCCGAATCTCAATCGGGTCACTTAAGTTTTTCACCCTTCGTTTTTTCGACACGTGGATTTTTATGGTAAAACGGGATTACCGTGGCCCGTCTTCGATTCATCATCGTTGGAGAGTGGTACACCAAGGTACTGTTCCGTTTCAAATCCATGCACACATTTCTAAAAGTCGTACGGTACTGTTTCGCCATTTCGGACGGATGTTGCACCTTGCACCGTGGATGTTGCACCCTGTAGATATCGATTATTCAGACGGTCATAACTTATGGCTCGTTTAGAGTTACGGGAGCCATAACCTGTCAAAACGAAGGCCACAATGAGTTCTACGGCTTTGACAGCTTTCAGCCGTAAACGGATAGATTAATGCCCAAAAAGGACAACCCGAATCTCAATCGGATCACGTAAGTTTTTTACTCTTCGTTTTTTCGACACCTGGATTTTTACGGTAAAACAAGATTACCGTGGCTCGTCTTCGATTCACCGTCGCTGGAGAGTGGTGCAATATGGTACTGTTCCGTCTCAAATCCATGCACGCATTTGTAAAAGTCGTACGGCACTGTTTCGCCATTTCGAATGGATGTTGCACCTTGCACCGTGGATGTTGCACCCCGTAGATATCGATTATTTGGACGACCATAACTTCTGGCTCGTTTAGAGTTACGGAAGCCACAACCTGTCAAAATGAAGGTCTCGATGATTTCTATGGCTTTGACAGCTTTCAGCCGTCATCAGATAGATTAATGCCCAAAAAGGACAACCCGAATCTCAATAGGGTAACGTAAGTTTTTCACCCTTCGTTTTTTCGACACGTGGATTTTTACGGTAAAACGGGATTACCGTGGCTCGTCTTCGATTCACCATCGCTGGAGAGTGGTGCGCCATGGTACTGTTCCGTTTCAAATCCATGCATGCATTTCTAAAAGTCGTACGGCACTGTTTCTCCATTTCGGACGGATGTCGCACCTTGCACCGTGGATGTTGCACCCTGTAGATATCAATTATTCGGATGGCCATAACTTCTGGCTCGTTCAGAGTTACGGGAGCCATAACCTGTCAAAACGTAGGCCGCGATGAGTTCTACGGCTTTGACAGCTTTCAGCCGTAAACGGATAGATTAATGCCCAAAAAGGACAACCCGAATCTCAATCGGGTCACGTAAGTTTTTTACCCATCGTTTTTCCGACACGTGGATTTTTACAGTAAAACGGGATTATCGTGGCTCGTCTTCGATTCACCATCGCTAGAGAGTTGTGCACCACGGTACTGATCCGTTTCAAATCCATGCACACATTTCTAAAAGTCGTACGGCACTGTTTCGCCATTTCAGACGGATGTTACACCTTGCACCGTGGATGTTGCACCCTGTAGATATCGATTATTCGGACGGCCATAACTTCTGGCTCATTTAGAGTTACGGGAGCCATAACCTGTCAAAACGAAGGCCTCGATGAGTTCTACGGCTTTGACTGCTGTCAGCCGTCAACGGATAGATTAATGCCCAAAAAGGAGAATCCGAATCTCGATCGGGTCACGTAAGTTTTTCACCCTTCGTTTTTTCGACACGTGGATTTTTACGGTAAAACGGGATTACCGTGGCTCGTCTTCGATTCATCATCGCTGGAGAGTGGTGCGCCATGGTACTGTTCCATTACAAATCCATGCACGCATTTCTAAAAGTTGTACGACACTGTTTCGCCATTTCGGACGGATGTTGCACCTTGCACCATGGATGTTGCACCCTGTAGATATCGATTATTCGGACGGCTATGACTTCTGGCTCGTTTAGAGTTACGGGAGCCATAACCTGTCAAAACGAAGGCCTCGATGAGTTCTACGGCTATGACAGCTTTCTGCCGTAAACGGATAGATTAATGCCTAAAAAGGACAACCCGAATCTCAATCGGGTCACGTAAGTTTTTGACCCTTCGTTTTTTCGACACGTGGATTTTTACGGTAAAACGGGATTACCGTGGCTCGTCTTCGATTCACCATCGCTGGAGAGTGGTGCACCATGGTACTGTTCCGTTTCAAATCCATGCATGCATTTCTAAAAGCCGTACGACACCGTTTCGCCATTTCGGACGGATGTTGCACCTTGCACCTTGGATGTTGCACCATGTAGATATCGATTATTCGGACGGCCATAACTTCTGGCTCTTTTAGAGTTACGGGAGCCATAACCTGTCAAAACGAAGGCATCGATGTGTTCTACGGCTTTGACAGCTTTCAGATGTCAACGGATAGATTAATGCCCAAAAAGGACAACTCGAATCTCAATCGAGTCACGTAAGTTTTTTACCATTCGTTTTTTCGAAATGTGGATTTTTACGGTAAAATGGGATAACCGTGGCTCCTCTTCGATTCACCGTCGCTGGAGAGTGGTGCACCATGGTAATGTTCGGTTACAAATCCATGCACGCATTTTTAAAAGTCGTACGGCACTGTTTCGCCATTTCGAACGGATGTTGCACCTGGCACCGTGGATGTTGCACCCTGTCGATATCGATTATTCAGACGGCCATAACTTCTGGCTCGTTTATAGTTACGGGAGCCACAACATGTCAAAATGAAGGCCTCGATGAGTTCTACGGCTTTGACCGCTTTCAGCCGTCAACGGATAGATTAACGCCCAAAAAGGACAACCCGAATCTCAATCGGGTAACGTAAGTTTTTCACCCTTCGTTTTTTCGACACGTGGATTTCTACGGTAAAACGGGATTACCGTGGCTCGTCTTCGATTCACCATAGCTGGAGAGTGGTGCGCCATGATACTGTTCCGTTTCAAATCCATGCACGCATTTCTAAAAGTCGTACGGCACTGTTTCACCATTTCGGACGGATGTTGCACCTTGCAACGTGGATGTTGCACCCTGTAGATATCGATTATTCGGATGGATATAACTTCTGGCTCGTTTAGAGTTACGGGAGCCATAACCTGTCAAAACAAAGGCCGCGATGAGTTCTACGGCTTTGACAGCTTTCAGCCATAAACGGATAGATTAATGCCCAAAAAGACAACCCGAATCTCAATCGGGTCACGTAAGTTTTTTACCCTTCGTTTTTTTGACATGTGGATTTCTACGATAAAACGGGATTACCGTGGCTCGTCTTCGATTCACCATCGCTGGAGAGTGGTGCACCATGGTCCGTTTCAAATCCATGCACGCATTTCTAAAAGTCGTACGACACTGTTTCGCCATTTCAGACGGATGTTGCACCTTGCACCGTGGATGTTGCACCCTGTAGATATCTATTATTCGGACGGTCATAACATCAGGCTCATTTAGAGTTACGGGAGCCATAACCTATCAAAACGAAGGGCTCGATGAGTTCTATAGCTTTGACAACTTTCAGCCGTCAACGGATAGATTAATGCCTTAAAAGGACAACCCGAATCTCAATCGGGTCACGTAAGTTTTTCACCCTTCGTTTTTTTCGACACGTGGATTTTTACGGTAAAACGTGATTACCGTGGCTCGTCTTCGATTCACCATCGCTGGAGAGTGGTGCACCATGGTACTGTTCCGTTTCAAATCCATGCACGCATTTGCAAAAGTTGTACGGCACTGTTTCGCCATTTCGGACGGATGTTGCACCTTGCACCGTGGATGTGGCACCCTGTAGATATCGATTATTCGGACGGCCATAACTTCTGGCTCGTTTAGAGTTACGGGAGCCATAACCTGTCAAAACGAAGGCCGCGATGAGTTCTACGACATTGACAGCTTTCAGCCATAAACGGATAGATTAATGCCCAAAAAGGCAACCCGAATCTCAATCGGGTCACGTAAGTTTTTGACCCTTCGTTTTTTCGACACGTGGATTTTTACGGTAAAACGGGATTACCGTGGCTGGTCTTCGATTCACCATCGCTGGAGAGTGGTGCACTATGGTACTGTTCCGTTTCAAATCCATACACGCATTTCTAAAAGTCGTACGGCACTGTTTCGCCATTTCGAACGGATGTTGCACCTTGCACCGTGGATGTGGCACCCTGTAGATATCGATTATTCGGACGGCCATAACTTCCGGCTCGTTTAGAGTTACGGGAGCCATAACCTGTCAAAACAAAGGCCTCGATGAGTTCTACGGCTTTAACCGCTTTCAGCCGTCAACGGATAGATTAATTCCCAAGAAGGACAACCCGAATCTCAATCGGGTCACGTAAGTTTTTTACCATTCGTTTTTTCGAAACGTGGATTTTTACGGTAAAAAGGGATAACCGAGGCTCTTCTTCGATTCACCTTCGCTGGAGAGTGCTGCACTATGGTACTGTTCCGTTTCAAATCCATGCATGCATTTCTAAAAGTCGTACGGAACTGTTTGGCCATCTCGGACGGATGTTGCACCTTGCACCGTGGATGTTGCACCCTGTAGATATCGATTATTCGGACGGCCATAACTTCTGGCTCGTTTAGAGTCACGGGAGCCATAACCTGTCAAAACGAAGGCCTCGATGATTTCTACGACTTTGACAGCTTTCAGCCGTCAACGGATAGATTAATGCCCAAAAAGGACAACCCGAATCTCAATCGGGTCACGTAAGTTTTTCACCCTTCGTTTTTTCGACACGTGGATTTTTATGGTAAAACGGGATTACCGTGGCTCATCTTCGATTCATCATCGCTTGAGAGTGGTGCACCATGGTACTGTTCCGTTTCAAATCCATGCACGCATTTCTAAAAGTCGTACGGCACTGTTTCGCCATTTCGGACGGATGTTGCACCTTGCACCGTGGATGTTGCACCCTGTAGATATCGATTATTCGGACGGCCAAAACTTCTGGCTCGTTTAGATTTGGGGAGCCATAACCTGTCAAAACGAAGGCCGCAATAAGTTCAACGGGTTTGATAGCTTTCAGCCGTAAACGGAGAGATTAATGCCCAAAATGGACAACCCTAATCTCAATCGGGTCACGTAAGTTTTTTACCCTTCGTTTTTTCGACACATGGATTTTTACGGTAAAACGAGATTACCATGGCTCCTCTTCGATTCACCATCGCTGGAGAGTGGTGCGCCATGGTACTGTTCCGTTTCAAATCCATGCACGCATTTTTAAAAGTCGTACGGCACTGTTTCGCCATTTCGAACGGATGTTGCACCGTGCACCGTGGATGTTGCACCCTGTAGATATCGATTATTCGAACGGCCATAACTTCTGGCTCGTTTAGAGTTACGGGAGCCATAACCTGTCAAAACGAAGGCCTCGATGAGTTCTATGGTTTTGACAGCTTTTAGCCGTCAATGGATAGATTAATGCCCAAAAAGGACAACCCGAATCTCAATCGGGTAACGTTAGTTTTTCACCCTTCGTTTTTTCGACACGTGGATTTTTACGGTAAAACTGGATTACCGTGGCTCGTCTTCGATTCACCATCGCTGGAGGGTGGTGCACCATGGTACTGTTCCGTTTCAAATCCATGCATGCATTGCTAAAAGTCGTACGGCACTGTTTCGCCATTTCGGACGGATGTTGCACCTTGCACCGTGGATGTTGCACCTTGTAGATATCGATTATTCGGACGGCCATAACTTCTGGCTCGTTTAGATTAACGGGAGCCATAACCTGTCAAAACGAAGGCCGCAATGAGTTCTACGGGTTTGACAGCTTTCAGCCGTAAACGGAGAGATTAATGCCCAAAAAGGACAACCCGAATCTCAATCGGGTCACGTAAGTTTTTTACCCTTCGTTTTTTCGACACGTGGATTTTTACGGTAAAACGAGATTACCATGGCTCCTCTTCGATTCACCATCGTTGGAGAGTGGTGCACCATGGTACTGTTCCGTTTCAAATCCATGCATGCATTTTTAAAAGTCGTACGACACTGTTTCGTCATTTCGAACGGATGTTGCACCTTGCACCGTGGATGTTGCACCCTGTAGATATCGATTATTCGGACGGCCATAACTTCTGGCTCGTTTAGAGTTACGGGAGCCATAACTTGTCAAAACGAAGGCCTCGATGAGTTCTACGGCTTTTACAGCTTTCAGCCATAAACAGATAGATTAATGCCCAAAAAGGAGAACCCGAATCTCAATCGGGTCACGTAAGTTTTTTACCCATCGTTTTTTCGACACGTGGATTTTTACGGTAAAACGGGATTACCGTGGCTCGTCTTCGATTCACCATCGCTGGAGAGTGGTTCACCATGGTACTGTTCCGTTTCAAATCCATGCACACATTTCTAAAAGTCGTACGGCACTGTTTCGCCATTTCGGACGGATGTTGCACCTTGCACCGTGGATGTTGCACCCTGTAGACATCGATTATTCGGACGGCCATAACTTCTGGCTCATTTAGAGTTACGGGATCCATAACCTGTCAAAACGAAGGCCTCGATGAGTTCTACGGCTTTGACAGGTTTCAGCCATAAACAGATAGATTAATGCCCAAAAAGGACAACCCGAATCTCAATCGGGTCACGTAAGTTTTTTACCCATCGTTTTTTCGACACGTGGATTTTTACGGTAAAACGGGATTACCGTGGCTCGTCTTCGATTCATCATCGCTGGAGAGTGGTGCACCATGGTACTGTTCCGTTTCAAATCCATGCACGCATTTCTAAAAGTCGTACGGCACTGTTTCGCCATTTCCAACGGATGTTGCACCTTGCATCGCGGATGTTGCACCCTGTAGATATCGATTATTCGGACGGCCATGACTTCTGGCTCGTTTAGAGTTACGGGAGCCATAACCTGTCAAAACGAAGTCCTCGATGAGTTCTATGGCTTTGATAGCTTTCTGCCGTAAACGGATAGATTAATGCCTAAAAAAGACAACCCGAATCTCAATCGGGTCACGTAAGTTTTTGACCCTTCGTTTTTTCGACTCGTGGATTTTTACGGTAAAACGGGATTACTGTGGCTCGTCTTTGATTCACCATCGGTGGAGAGTGGTGCTCCATGGTATTGTTCCGTTTCAAATCCATGCACGCATTTCTAAAAGTCGTACGGCACTGTTTCGCCATTTCGGACGGATGTTGCACCTTGCACCGTGGATGTTGCACCCTGTAGATATCGATTATTCAGACTGCCATTACTTCTGGCTCTTTTAGAGTTACAGGAGCCATAACCTATCAAAACGAAGGCCTCGATGAGTTCTACGGCTTTGACAGCTTTCAGATGTCAACAGATAGATTAATGCCCAAAAAGGACAACCCGAATCTCAATCGGATCACGTAAGTTTTTTACCATTCGTTTTTTCGAAACGTGGATTTTTACGGTAAAACGGGATAACCGTGGCTCCTCTTCGATTCACCGTCGCTGGAGAGTGGTGCACCATGGTACTGTTCCGTTTCAAATCCATGCACGCATGTTTAAAAATCGTACGGCACTGTTTCGCCATTTCGAACGGATGTTGCACCTTGCACCGTGGATGTTGCACCCTGTAGATATCGATTATTCGGACGGCCATAACTTCTGGCTCGTTTAGAGTTACGGAAGCCACAACTTGTCAAAATGAAGGCCTCGATGAGTTCTACGGCTTTGACAGCTTTCAGCCGTCAACGGATAGATTAATGCCCAAAAAGGACAACCCGAATCTCAATCGGGTAACGTAAGTTTTTCGCCCTTCGTTTTTTCGACACGTGGATTTCTACGGTAAAACGGGATTACCGTGGCTCGTCTTCGATTCACCATCGCTGGTGAGTGGTGCGCTATGGTACTGTTCCGTTTCAAATCCATGCATGCATTTCTAAAAGTCGTACGGCACAGTTTCGCCATTTCGGACGGATGTTGCACCTTGTGTAGGATCGATTTCACCCTAGAGGTGGGGTGAATAGGGTGATAGTGTAAATTATAAAAATTAATCGCGGAAGCTTATTAATTAATTTAAATTCAGATCACTGAATAGCAGCACAGATATCGCAGAATATGAATAACAGAATAAAACAGAACAACACAGAATTTACCCAGCTTCGGCAAAACCCTGCCTACGTGCTGCCCCCAAGGTTTCTACTAGAAATTAGATAGTCCCTCGCTTACACACGTAAACTCGCTATACCCTCTATTGACTAATCTAACTCTACGCTCAAAACCCTGACCATAACTCAACCACCGAGTTGCGAATTCCCAAACTACACACCGTAGTTTGTCCCCTAGTCACTCGACTAGAAAATTAAAAACGGTTTAAAAGAAAATATAAATTAAAGAACAATTCAAAATTGAAACAACCCTAATTTAAAATAAAACCCTTCTTATAATTTTTAAAACCCCTTTTAACATAAACAAGGCCGGCCCTTTATTCACTTCTTCAACCCGTTCCTTTTATTATTATTATTTTTTCTTCGTGAAAGAACAATGGCCGCTCCTCAGATTTTAAGGCTTCGTCCCTGATTTCAAAATTAGGGTTTGTTCAAATTGAAGTCGCCGCTTGATACAGATAGTTGTAGGCTTCGTTTCTTCTTCTATTAGCTCACGGCTCTTCGATTTGGATCGAGTTCGTATGTGATTTTCTGGTATGTGTTTTATTCCTTTTGCTCTGCTGATTTTGGCTTTCTCGAACTGGATACTTTATGCCGATGATGATATTGGGTATTTATAGGATTCGAAATCCTAGAATTGCGTTCGTATATGTTTATTTGAATTTGTCAAATTCTTCATCTCGGCCACTTTATTATTCTTGAACGATTGAGATTGATTCTGACTTGTTCAATATGAATATGCTTTCGGTGATTTATTTCGTGATGACCACAGTGTTGATTATTGACTTGGTAAAAAACACGGCTTTGCCCACGGCTATGTTCTTCACTTTTGGTAGCACTGGTTTTTGACTACGATATTGAACTCCCCTGTGACTTGTTCAATTTGCTTTGCTGTTTGATTATTTCTTGTCGTACTTGGCTTTGACTTGATTTTTTTTTTTTAAAACTACTGTCACATTTGGCTTTGGTCATTCGAGTTTGAGACTGTGGCGATTTCACTGTGTACTTGAGAATGCACTGCATATTTGGTTTGCTCCTTTGTTGATGTTTGGATCATTATGCTGTCTGCATTGATGTTTGAGTTGATGTTTTGAGCTCTATCTTCATGTAGCTTGCTATGTGCATTTATATTGGTCGTTTTATTGATGCTGCAGTCTTCAAGTACTTTCCTGTAGCTCCATCTGTTGCAATCTTTGATGATTTATTGTAGTATGTTGTCACTGCTTCACCACTGTTCAGTTGCATATATTTTCTGATGTTGTCACTTACGTTTGCACTGCTTTACATCTTGTAGTTTGCTTTGGTCTTGAGTATTGCCATGCCATTGAGCATTGTTGTGTCCATATTGATGCCTCTGATCATTTGACTGCACATGTTTCAGTGACATTGTGTTCATTTGTGTCCACTGATGCTTCGAGTCTGCAACTTGTAGCTGGACTTGTTTCACTTTTTCTTTGATCTTTTTTTCATGCTGTTGCACTTGGTGTTTTGGTTTGAACTTGCAGTTAAGAACATTTGCATCTGGTCTCATTACTGCGTTGCATTCTTTGATGGTTCATTGGTGTTTGTACACTTTTGTTGCAGTGGTTCCATATCTCTGGTGCACTATGCCGTAGCCTTGGTCTTTGTTGGTTTTGTTGTGCACTTGTACTTCTGGTTGGTCTGCATCTTATGGTTGCCACTGTGTTACATTGAGATCTTGTGTATTGCCTTTCTGAACTGTGCACATTGTTGCATGGTTCTCTGACCTTGTTGCCTCTGTTCATTTGCCGGTTAGCTTGCATCTGCTTGCGGCCTGGACTGGTGCATACTGTTGTAGTGGTTGTGACTTGTTTACATTCTCTTCATCACTTCAGTCGTGTATTGCTTTCACCTCTGGCCTGTTGTAGTTAATGGTTGCTGTGTTGGCTTGATCATGGCCTTTGCACTTTGTAGTTGCCGTGTGCATGCAGTTTTGTAGTTGTTGATGTTCTTTGTAGTTTGTATCTGCATTTTGCATTGGCCATGCTTTGGTCATTGAAGTATGTTGTCACTTGTTGACTGCATGTTCATCATTTCATACTGAACTGTTTCTTGTCATGTTCACTTGTGTTGAATCCAGTTTCAAAACTCCGATTTGACCTTGTGCTCGTGTCGTATTTTTGAATTTATTGCACCTGAGTTGAACCTGTCCGTATATTTGGGTTTGACCTTGTGCTCACCTGTCCCTGTAAAACAATCAAGTGCATATATCGGCGAGCACGGCCTTGTGGCATATACAGTAATACAATGTGTATATCACAAGTTGTTCGTGTATGATGAATTCAAATTTAAATTATGACGAACAACCCAAATAACTGAGGCAAATCATATATTCAAAAATTATCTTTTATTTTTGAATTGCAAAAATATTTCTTTTTCAATTTTACTGCGTTAGTTTATATTTTTGCAGATTGCTCAGATGCTGGATTCAAACTGGAATGCAGTTGAAGATAAATACGAGTGTGAGTGATATGTAGTGAGGTGCTGATGTAAAATAGTGATGTAATTGAATTTGTATCAAAGTTGTATAGTGAATAGTGAGAGCTTGAATTTGTATACTATTCAAAATTGTAATAAATATTTGTTTGAATAAAATATTCGTTTGATTTCAAATTCCGTGTTATTTATTTTATTCAGCAAATATTTATTTAATCTGTGAAAAATAAAATAGTATATTATCAAATACATTTAAACGAATGTATATATGTTTATTATCATCAAACAAAAATCATATACGCGCATATTCAACACCTTGCACAGCGGATGTTGCACCATGTAGAAATCGATTATTCGGATGGCCATAACTTCTGACTCGTTTAGAGTTACGGGAGCCATAACTTGTCAAAACGAAGGCCGCGATGAGTTCTACGGCTTTGACAGCTTTCAGCCATAAACGGATAGATTAATGCCCAAAAAGGACAACCCGAATCTCAATCGGGTCACGTAAGTTTTTTACCCATCGTTTTTTCGACACGTGCATTTTTACTGTAAAACGGGATTACCGTGGCTCGTCATCAATTCACCATCGCTGGAGAGTGGTGCACCATGGTACTGTTCCATTTCAAATCCATGCACGCATTTCTAAAAGTCGTACGACACAGTTTCGCCATTTCAGACGGATGTTGCACCTTCCACCGTGGATGTTGCACCCTGTAGATATCGATTATTCGGACGGCCATAACTTCTGGCTCATTTAGATTTACGGGAGCCATAACCTGTCAAAGCGAAGGCCTCGATGAGTTCTATGGCTTTGACAGCTTTCAGCCGTCAACGGATAGATTAGTGCCCAAAAAGGACAACCCGAATCTCAATCGGGTCACGTAAGTTTTTCACCCTTCGTTTTTTCGACATGTGGATTTTTACGGTAAAACGGGATTACCGTGGCTCGTCTTCGATTCACCATCGCTGGAGAGTGGTGCACCATGGTACTGTTCCATTTCAAATCCATGCACGCATTTGTAAAAGTCGTACGGCACTGTTTCGCCATTTCGGACGGATGTTGCACCTTGCACCGTGGATGTGGCACCCTGTAGATATCGATTATTCGGACGGCCATAACTTCTGGCTCGTTTAGAGTTACGGGAGCCATAACCTGTCAAAACGAAGGCCGCGATGAGTTCTACGACTTTGTCAGCTTTCAGCCATAAACGGATAGATTAATGCCCAAAAAGGCAACCCGAATCTCAATCGGGTCACGTAAGTTTTTGACCCTTCGTTTTTTCGACACGTGGATTTTTACGGTAAAATGGGATTACCGTGGCTCGTCTTCGATTCACCATCGCTGGAGAGTGGTGCACCATGGTACTGTTCCGTTTCAAATCCATGCACGCATTTTTAAAAGTCGTACGGCACTGTTTCGCCATTTCGGACGGATGTTGCACCTTGCACCGTGGATGTTGCACCCTGTAGATAACGATTATTCGGACGGCCATAACTTCTGGCTCGTTTAGAGTTGCGGGAGCCATATCCTGTCAAAACGAAGGCCTCGATGAGTTCTACGGCTTTGACAGCTTTCAGCCGACAATGGATAGATTAATGCCCAAAAATGACAACCCGAATCTCAATCGGGTCACGTAAGTTTTTTACCATTCGTTTTTTCGAAACGTGGATTTTTACGGTAAAACGGGATAACCGTGGCTCTTCTTCGATTCACCATCGCTGGAGAGTGCCGCACTATGGTACTGTTCCGTTTCAAATCCATGCACGCATTTCTAAAAGTCGTACGGAACTGTTTGGCCATCTCGGACGGATGTTGCCCCTTGCACCGTGGATGTTGCACCCTGTAGATATCGATTATTCGAACGGCCATAACTTCTGGCTCGTTTGGAGTTACGGGAGCCATAACTGTCAAAACGAAGGCCTCGATGAGTTCTACGGGTTTGACAGCTTTCAGCCGTCAACGGATAGATTAATGCCCAAAAAGGACTACCCGAATCTCAATCGGGTCACGTAAGTTTTTCACTCTTCGTTTTTTCGACACGTGGATTTTTACGGTAAAACGGGATTACCGTGGCTCGTCTTCGATTCATCATTGCTGGAGAGTGGTGCACCATGGTACTGTTCCATTTCAAATCCATGCACGCATTTCTAAATGTCGTACGGCACTGTTCCGCCATTTCTAACGGATGTTGCACCTTGCACCGTGGATGTTGCACACTGTAGATATCGATTATTCGGACGGCCATAACTTCTGACTCGTTCAGATTTACGGGAGCCATAACCTGTCAAAACGAAGGCCGCAATGAGTTCTACGGGTTTGACAGCTTTCAGTCGTAGACGGAGACATTAATGCCCAAAAAGGACAACCCGAATCTCAATCGGGTCACGTAAGTTTTTTACCCTTCGTTTTTTCAACACGTGGATTTTTACGGTAAAACGAGATTACCATGGCTCCTCTTCGATTCACCATCGCTGGAGAGTGGTGCACCATGGTACTATTCCGTTTCAAATCCATGCACGCATTTTTAAAAGTCGTACGGCACTGTTTCGCCATTTCGAACGGATGTTGCACCTTGCACCGTGGATGTTGCACCCTGTAGATATCGATTATTCGAACGGTCATAACTTTTGGCTCGTTTAGAGTTACGGGAGCCATAACCTGTCAAAACTAAGGCCTCGATGAGTTCTACGGCTTTGACAGCTTTTAGCCATCAACGGATAGATTAATGCCCAAAAAGGACAACCCGAATCTCAATCGGGTCACGTAAGTTTTTCACCCTTCGTTTTTTCGACACGGGGATTTTTACGGTAAAACGGGATTACCGTGGCTCGTCTTCGATTCACCATCGCTGGAGAGTGGTGCACCATGGTACTGTTCCGTTTCAAATCCATGCATGCATTTCTAAAAGTAGTACGACACTGTTTCGCCATTTCGGACTGATGTTGCACCTTGCACCGTGGATGTTGCACCCTGTAGATATCGATTATTCGGACGGCCATAACTTCTGGCTCGTTTAGATTTACGGGAGTCATAACTTGTCAAAACGAAGGACGCAATGAGTTCTACGGGTTTGACAGATTTCAACCCTAAACGGAGAGATTAATGCCCCAAAAGGACAACAGAATCTCAATCGGGTCACGGAAGTTTTTTACCCTTCGTTTTTTCGACACGTGGATTTTTACGGTAAAACGAGATTACCATGGCTCCTCTTCGATTCACCATCGCCGGAGAGTGGTGCACCATGGTACTGTTCCGTTTCAAATCCATGCACGCATTTTTAAAAGTCATACGGCACTGTTTCGCCATTTCGAACGGATGTTGCACCTTGCACCGTGGATGTTGCACCCTGTAGATATCGATTATTCGGACGACCATAACTTCTGGCTCGTTTAGAGTTACGGGAGCCATAACCTGTCAAAACGAAAGCCTCGATGAGTTCTACGGCTTTGATAGCTTTCAGCCATAAATGGACAGATTAATGCCCAAAAAGAACAACCCGAATCTCAATCGGGTCACGTAAGTTTTTTACCCATCGTTTTTTCGACACGTGGATTTTTATGGTAAAACGGGATTACCGTGGCTCGTCTTCGATTCACCATTGCTGGAGAGTGGTGCACCATGCTACTGTTCCGTTTCAAATCCATGCACACATTTCTAAAAGTCGTACGGTGCAGTTTCGCCATTTCGGACGGATGTTGCACCTTGCACCGTGTATGTTGCACCCTGTAGATATCGATTATTCGGACGGTCATAACTTCTAGCTCATTTAGAGTTACGGGAGCCATAACCTGTTAAAACGAAGGCCTCGATGAGTTCTACGGCTTTGATAGCTGTCAGCCGTCAAAGGATAGATTAATGCCCAAAAAGGAGAACCCGAATCTCAATCGGGTCACGTAAGTTTTTCACCCTTCGTTTTTTCGACACGTGGATTTTAACGGTAAAACGGGATTACAGTGGCTCGTCTTCAATTCATCATCACTGGATAGTGGTGCACCATGGTACTGTTCCGTTTCAAATCCATGCACGCATTTCTAAAAGTCGTACGGCACTGTTTCGCCATTTCGAACGGATGTTGCACCTTGCATCGTGGATGTTGCACCCTGTAGATATCGATTATTCGGACGGCCATGACTTCTGGCTCGTTTAGAGTTACGGGAGCCATAACCTGCCAAAACGAAGGCCTCGATGAGTTCTACGGCTTTGATAGATTTCTGCCGTAAACGGATAGATTAATGCCTAAAAAAGGACAACCCGAATCTCAATCGGGTCACGTAAGTTTTTTACCATTCGTTTTTTCGACACGTGGATTTTTACGGTAAAACGGGATTACCGTGGCTCGTCTTCGATTCACCATCGTTAGAGAGTGGTGCACCATGGTACTGTTCCGTTTCAAATCCATGCACGCATTTCTAAAAGTCGTACGGTACTGTTCCGCCATTTCGGACGGATGTTGCACCTTGCACCGTGGATGTTGCACCCTGTAGGTATCGAATATTCGGACGGCCATAACTTCTGCCTCTTTTAGAGTTACGGGAGCCATAACCTGTCAAAACGAAGGCCTCGATGATTTCTACGGCTTTGATAGCTTTCAGATGTCAACAGATAGATTAATGCCCAAAAAGGACAACCCGAATCTCAATCGGGTCACGTAAGTTTTTAAAAGTCGTACGGCACATTTTTGCCATTTCGAACGGATGTTGCACCTTGCACCGTGGATATTGCACCCTGTAGATATCGATTATTCGGACGGCCATAACTTCTGGTTCGTTTAGAGTTATGGGAGCCAACACCTGTCAAAATGAAGGCCTCGATGAGTTCTACGGCTTTGACAGCTTTCAGCCGTCAACGGATAGATTAATGCCCAAAAAGGACAACCCGAATCTTAATCGGGTAACGTAAGTTTTTCACCCTTCGTTTTTTCGACACGTGGATTTCTACGGTAAAACGGGATTACCGTGGCTCGCATTCGATTCACCATCGCTGGAGAGTGGTGCGCCATGGTACTGTTCCGTTTCAAATTCATGCACGCATTTCTAAAATTCGTACGGCACTGTTTCGCCATTTCGGACGAATGCTGCACCTTGCACCGTGGATGTTGCACCCTGTAGATATCGATTATTCGGATGGCCATAACTTCTGGCTCGTTTAGAGTCACGGGAGCCATAACCTGTCAAAACGAAGGCCGCGATGAGTTCTACGGCTTTGACAGCTTTCAGCCATAAACGGATAGATTAATGCCCAAAAAGGACAACCCGAATCTCAATTGGGTCACGTAAGTTTTTTACCCATCGTTTTTTCGACACGTGGATTTTTACGGTAAAACGGGATTACCGTGGCTCGTCTTCTATTCATCATCGCTGGAGAGTGGTGCACCATGGTGCTGTTCCGTTTCAAATCCATGCACACATTTCTAAAAGTCGTACGGCGCTGTTTCGCCATTTCGGACGGATGTTGCACCTTGCACCGTGGATGTTGCACCCTGTAGATATCGATTATTCGAACGGCCATAGCTTCTGGCTCATTTAGAGTTACGTGAGCCATAACCTGTCAAAACGAAGGCCTCGATGAGTTCTACGGCTTTGACAGCTATCAGCCATCAACGGATAGATTAATGCCCAAAAAGGAGAACCCGAATCTCAATCGGGTCACGCAAGTTTTTCACCCTTCGTTTTTTCGACACGTGGATTTTTACGGTAAAACGGGATTACCGTGGCTTGTCTTCGATTCATCATCGCTGGAGAGTGGTGCACCATGGTACTGTTCCGTTTCAAATCCATGCACGCATTTCTAAAAGTCGTACGGCACTGTTTCTCCATTTCGAACGGATGTTGCACCTTGCACCGTGGATGTTGCACCCTGTAAATATCGATTATTCGGACGGCCATGACTTCTGGCTCGTTTAAAGTTACGGGAGCCATAACCTGTCAAAACGAAGGCCTCGATGAGTTCTACGGCTTTGACATATTTTGCCGTAAACGGATAGATTAATGCCTAAAAAGGACAACCCGAATCTCAATCGGGTCACGTAAGTTTTTGACCCTTCGTTTTTTCGACACATGGATTTTTACGGTAAAACGGGATTACCGTGGCTCGTGTTCGATTCACCATCGCTGGAGAGTGGTGCACCATGGTACTGTTCCGTTTCAAATCCATGCACGCATTTCTAAAAGTCGTACGACACTGTTTCGCCATTTCGGACGGATGTTGCACCTTGCACCGTGGATGTTGCACCCTGTAGATATCGATTATTCGGACGGCCATAACTTCTACCTCTTTTAGAGTTACGGGAGCCATAACCTGTCAAAACGAAGGCCTCGATGAGTTCTACGGCTTTGACAGCTTTCAGATGTCAACAGATAGATTAATGCCCAAAAAGGACAACCCGAATCTCAATCGGGTCATGTAAGTTTTTTACGGTAAAACGGGATAACCGTGGCTCCTCTTCGATTCACCGTCGCTAGAGAGTGGTGCACCATGGTACTGTTCCGTTTCAAATCCATGCACGCATTTTTAAAAGTCGTACGGCACTGTTTCGCCTTTTCGAACGGATGTTGCACCTTGCACCGTGGATATTGCACCCTGTAGATATCGATTATTCGGACGACCATAACTTCTGGCTCGTTTAGAGTTATGAGAGCCACAACCTGTCAAAATGAAGGCCTCGATGAGTTCTACAGCTTTGACAGCTTTCAGCCGTCAACGGATAGATTAATGCCCAAAAAGGACAACCCGAATCTCAATCGGGTAACATAAGTTTTTCACCCTTCGTTTTTTCGACACGTGGATTTCTACGGTAAAACGGGATTACCGTGGCTCGTCTTCGATTCACCATCACTAGAGAGTGGTGCGCCATGGTACTGTTCCGTTTCAAATCCATGCACGCATTTCTAAAAGTCGTACGGCACTGTTTCGCCATTTCGGACGAATGTTGCACCTTGCACCATGGATGTTGCACCCTGTAGATATCGATTATTCGGATGGCCATAACTTCTGGCTCGTTTAGAGTTACGGGAGCCATAACCTGTCAAAACGAAGGCCGCGATGAGTTCTACGGCTTTGACAGCTTTCAGCCATAAACAGATAGATTAATGCCCAAAAAGGACAACCCGAATCTCAATCGGGTCACGTAAGTTTTTTACCCTTCGTTTTTTCGACACGTGGATTTTTACGGTAAAACGGGATTACCGTGGCTCGTCTTCGATTCACCATAGCTGGAGAGTGGTGCACCATGGTACTGTTCCGTTTCAAATCCATGCACGCATTTCTAAAAGTCGTACGGCGCTGTTTCGCCATTTCGGACGGATGTTGCACCTTGCACTGTGGATGTTGCACCCTGTAGATATCGATTATTCGGACGGCCATAAATTCTGGCTCGTTTAGATTTACGGTAGCCATAACCTGTCAAAACGAAGGCCGCAATGAGTTCTACAGGTGTGACAGCTTTCAGCCGTAGACGGAGAGATTAATGCCCAAAAAGGACAACCCGAATCTCAATCGGGTCACGTAAGTTTTTTACCCTTCGTTTTTTCGACTCGTAGATTTTTACGGTAAAACGAGATTACCATGGCTCCTCTTCGATTCACCATCGTTGGAGAGTGGTGCACCATGGTACTGTTCCGTTTCAAATCCATGCACGCATTTTTAAAAGTCGTACGGCACTGTTTCGCCATTTCGAACGGATGTTGCACCTTGCACCGTGGATGTTGCACCCTGTAGATATCGATTATTCGAACGACCATTACTTCTGGCTCGTTTAGAGTTACGGGAGCCATAACCTGTCAAAACTAAGGCCTCGATGAGTTCTATGGCTTTGACAGCTTTTAACCGTCAACGGATAGATTAATGCCCAAAAAGGACAACCCGAATCTCAATCGGGTAACGTAAGTTTTTCACCCTTCGTTTTTTCAACACGTGGATTTTTACGGTAAAACGGGATTACCGTGGCTCGTCTTCGATTCACCATCGCTGGAGAGTGGTGCACCATGGTACTGTTCCGCTTCAAATTCATGCATGCATTTCTAAAAGTCGTACAGCACTGTTTCGCCATTTCGGACGGATGTTGCACATTGCGCCGTAGATGTTGCGCCCTATAGATATCGATTATTCGGACGGCCATAACTTCTGGCTCGTTTCGATTTACGGGAGCCATAACCTGTCAAAACTAAGGCCGCAATGAGTTCTACGGGTTTGACAGATTTCAGCCGTAAACGGAGAGATTAATGCCCAAAAAGGACAACCCGAATCTCAATCGGGTCACGTAAGTTTTTTACCCTTCGTTTTTTCGACACGTGGATTTTTACGGTAAAACGAGATTACCATGGCTCCTCTTCGATTCACCATCGCTGGAGAGTGGTGCACCATGGTACTGTTCCGTTTCAAATCCACGCACGCATTTTTAAAAGTCGTACGGCACTGTTTCGCCATTTCGAACGGATGTTACACCTTGCACCGTGAGTGTTGCACCCTGTAGATATCGATTATTCGGACGGCCATGACTTCTGGCTCGTTTAGAGTTACGAGAGCCATAACCTGTCAAAACGAAGGCCTCGATGAGTTCTATGGCTTTGACAGATTTCTGCCATAAACGGATAGATTAATGCCTAAAAAGAACAACCCGAATCTCAATCTGGTCACGTAAGTTTTTGACCCTTCGTTTTTTCGACACATGGATTTTTACGGTAAAACGGGATTACCGTGGCTCGTCTTCGATCCACCATCGCTGGGGAGTGGTGCACCATGGTACTGTTCCGTTTCAAATCCATGCATGCATTTCTAAAAGTCGTACGGCACTGTTTCGCCATTTCGAACGGATGTTACACCTTGCACCGTGAATGTTGCACCCTGTAGATATCGATTATTCGGACGGCCATGACTTCTGGCTCGTTTAGAGTTACGAGAGCCATAACCTGTCAAAACGAAGGCCTCGATGAGTTCTATGGCTTTGACAGATTTCTGCCATAAACGGATAAATTAGTGCCTAAAAAGAACAACCCGAATCTCAATCGGGTCACGTAAGTTTTTGACCCTTCGTTTTTTCGACACATGGATTTTTACATTAAAACGGGATTACCGTGGCTCGTCTTCGATTCACCATCGCTGGAGAGTGGTGCACCATGGTACTGTTCCGTTTCAAATCCATGCACGCATTTCTAAAAGTCGTACGGCACTGTTTCGCCATTTCGGACGGATGTTGCACCTTGCACCGTGGATGTTGCACCCTGTAGATATCGATTATTCGGACGGCCATAACTTCTGCCTCTTTTAGAGTTACGGGAGCCATAACCTGTCAAAACGAAGGCCTCGATGAGCTCTACGGCTTTGACAGCTTTCAGATGTCAATAGATAGATTAATGCCCAAAAAGGACAACCCGAATCTCAATCGGGTCACGTAAGTTTTTTACCATTCGTTTTTTCGAAACGTGGATTTTTACGGTAAAACGGGATAACCGTGGCTCCTCTTCGATTCACCGTCGCTGGAGAGTGGTGCACCATGGTACTGTTCCATTTCAAATCCATGCACGCATTTTTAAAAGTCGTACGACACTGTTTCGCCATTTCGAACGGATGTTGCACCTTGCACCGTGGATATTGCACCCAGTAGATATCGATTATTCGGACGGCCATAACTTCTGGCTCGTTTAGAGTTACGGGAGCCACAACCTGTCAAAATGAAGGCCTCGATGAGTTCTACGGCTTTGACAGCTTTCAGCCGTCAACGGATAGATTAATGCCCATAAAGGACAACCCGAATCTCAATCGGGTGACGTAAGTTTTTCACCCTTCGTTTTTTCGACATGTGGATTTCTACGGTAAAACGGGATTACCGTGGCTCGTCTTCGATTCACCATCGTTGGAGAGTGGCGCGCCATGGTACTGTTCCGTTTCAAATCCATGCACGCATTTCTAAAAGTCGTACGGCACTGTTTCGCCATTTCGGACGAATGTTGCACCTTGCACCGTGGATGTTGCACCCTGTAGATATCGATTATTCGGATGGCCATAACTTCTGGCTCGTTTACAGTTACGGAAGCCATAACCTGTCAAAACGAAGGCCTCGATGAGTTCTACGGCTTTGACAGCTTTCAGCCATAAACGGATAGATTAATGCCCAAAAAGGACAACCCGAATCTCAATCGGGTCACGTAAGTTTTTTACCCATCGTTTTTCCGACACGTGGATTTTTACGGTAAAACGGGATTACCGTGGCTCGTCTTCGATTCACCATCGCTGCAGAGTGGTGCACCATGGTACTGTTCCGTTTCAAATCCATGCACGCATTTCTAAAAGTCGTACGACACTGTTTCGCCATTTCGAACGGATGTTGCACCTTGCACCGTGGATATTGCACCCTGTAGATATCGATTATTCGGACGGCCATAACTTCTGGCTCGTTTAGAGTTACGGGAGCCACAACCTGTCAAAATGAAGGCCTCGATGAGTTCTACGGCTTTGATAGCTTTCAACCGTCAACGGATAGATTAATGCCCAAAAAGGACAACCCGAATCTCAATCGGGTCACGTAAGTTTTTCACCCTTCGTTTTTTCGACACGTGGATTTTTACGGTAAAACGGGATTACCGTGGCTCGTCTTCGATTCACCATCGCTGAAGAGTGGTGCACAATGGTACTATTCCGTTCCAAATCCATCCACGCATTTGTAAAAGTCGTATGGCACTGTTTCGCCATTTCGGACGAATGTTGCACCTTGCACCGTGGATGTAGCACCCTGTAGATATCGATTATTCGGGCGGCCATAACTTCTGGCTCGTTTAGAGTTACGGGAGCCATAACCTGTCAAAACGAAGGCCGCGATGAGTTCTACGACTTTGACAGCTTTCAGCCATAAACGGATAGATTAATGCCCAAAAGGCAACCCGAATCTCAATCGGGTCACGTAAGTTTTTGACTCTTCGTTTTTTCGACACGTGGATTTTTACGGTAAAACGGGATTACTGTGGCTCGTCTTCGATTCACCATCGCTGGAGAGTGGTGCACCATGGTACTGTTCGTTTCAAATCCATGCACGCATTTCTAAAAGTCATACGGCACCGTTTCACCATTTCGGACGGATGTTGCACCTTGCACCGTGGATGTTGCACCCTGTAGATATCGATTATTCAGACAGCCATAACTTCTGGCTCGTTTAGAGTTACGGGAGCCATATCCTGTCAAAACGAAGGCCTCGATGAGATCTACGGCTTTGACAGCTTTCAGCCGTCAACGGATAGATTAATGCCCAAAAAGGACAACCCGAATCTCAATCGGGTCACGTAAGTTTTTTACCATTCGTTTTTTCGAAACGTGGATTTTTATGGTAAAAAGGGATAACCGTGGCTCTTCTTCGATTCACCATCACTGGAGTGTGCTGCACTATGGTACTGTTCCGTTTCAAATCCATGCACGCATTTCTAAAAGTCGTACGGAACTGTTTGGCCATCTCGGACGGATGTTGCACCTTGCACCGTGGATGTTGCACCTTGTAGATATCGATTATTCGGACGGCCATAACTTCTGGCTCGTTTAGAGTTACGGGAGCCATAACCTGTCAAAACGAAGGCCTCGATGAGTTCTACGGCTTTGACAGCTTTCAGCCGTAAACGGATAGATTAATGCCCCAAAAGGACAACCCGAATCTCAATCGGGTCACGTAAGTTTTTCACCCTTCTTTTTTTCGACACGTGGATTTTTACGGTAAAACGGGATTACCGTGGCTCGTCTTCGATTCATCATCGCTAGAGAGTGGTCCACCATGGTACTGTTCCGTTTCAAATCCATGCACGCATTTCTAAAAGTCGTACGGCACTGTTTTGCCATTTCGGACGGATGTTGCACCTTGCACCGTGGATGTTGAACCCTGTAGATATCGATTATTCGGACGGCCATAACTTCTGGCTCGTTTAGATTTACGGGAGCCATAACCTGTCAAAACGAAGGCCGCAATGAGTTCTACGGGTTTGACAGCTTTCAGCCGTAAACGGAGAGATTAAAGCCCGAAAAGGACAACCCGAATCTCAATCGAGTCACGTAAGTTTTTTACCCTTCGTTTTTTCGACACGTGGATTTTTACGGTAAAACGAGATTACAATTGCTCCTCTTCGATTCACCATCGCTGGAGAGTGGTGCACCATGGTACTGTTCCGTTTCAAATCCATGCACGCATTTTTAAAAGTCGTACGGCACTGTTTCGCCATTTCGAACGGATGTTGCACCTTGCACCGTGGATGCTGCACCCTGTAGATATCGATTATTCGAACGGCCATAACTTCTGGCTCGTTTAGAGTTACGGGAGCCATTACCTATCAAAACGAAGGCCTCGATGAGTTCTACGGCTTTGATAGCTTTTAGCCGTCAACGGATAGATTAATGCCCAAAAAGGACAACCCGAATCTCAATCGGTTAACGTAAGTTTTACACCCTTCGTTTTTTCGACACGTGGATTTTTACGGTAAAACGGGATTACCGTGGCTCGTCTTCGATTCACCATCGCTGGAGAGTGGTGCACCATGGTACTGTTCCGTTTCAAATCCATGCATGCATTTCTAAAAGTCGTACGGCACTATTTCGCCATTTCGGGCGGATGTTGCACCTTGCATCGTGGATGTTGCACCCTGTAGATATCGATTATTCGGACGGCCATAACTTCTGGCTCGTTTAGATTTACGGGAGCCATAACCTGTCAAAACGAAGGCCGCAATGAGTTCTACGGGTTTGACAGCTTTTAGCCGTAAACGGAGAGATTAATGCCCAAAAAGGACAACCCGAATCTCAATCGGGTCACGTAAGTTTTTTACACTTCGTTTTTTCGACACGTGGATTTTTAAGGTAAAACGAGATTACCATGGCTCCTCTTCGATTCACCATCGCTGGAGAGTGGTGCACCATGGTACTGTTCCGTTTCAAATCCATGCACGCATTTTTAAAAGTCGTACGGCACTGTTTCGCCATTTCGAACGGATGTTGCACCTTGCACCGTGGATGTTGCACCCTGTAGATATCGATTATTCGGACGGCCATAAATTCTGGCTCGTTTAGAGTTACGGGAGCCATAACCTGTCAAAACGAAGGCCTCGATGAGTCCTACGGCTTTGACAGCTTTCATCCATAAACGGATAGATTAATGCCCAAAAAGGACAACCCGAATCTCAATCGGGTCACGTAAGTTTTTTACCCATCGTTTTTTCGACACGTGGATTTTTACGGTAAAACGGGATTACCGTGGCTCGTCTTCGATTCACCATCGCTGGAGAGTGGTGCACCATGGTACTGTTCCGTTTCAAATCAATGCACAGATTTTTAAAAGTCGTACGACACTGTTTCGCCATTTCGGACGGATGTTGCACCTTGCACCGTGGATGTTGCACCCTGTAGATATTGATTATTCCGACGGCCATAACTTCTGGCTAATTTAGAGTTATGGGAGCCATAACCTGTCAAAACGAAGGCCTCGATGAGTTCTACGGCTTTGACAACTGTCAGCCGTCAACGGATAGATTAATGCTTAAAAAGCACAACCCGAATCTCAATCGGGTCACGTAAGTTTTTGACCCATCGTTTTTTCGACACGTGGATTTTTACGGTAAAACTGGATTACCGTGGCACGTCTTCGATTCACCATCGCTGGAGAGTGGTACACCATGGTACTGTTCCGTTTCAAATCCATGCACGCATTTCTAAAAGTCGTACGGCACTGTTTCGCCTATTCGGACGGATGTTGCACCTTGCACCGTGGATGTTGCACCCTGTAGATATCGATTATTCGGACGACCATAACTTCTGGCTCGTTTACAGTTACGGGAGCCATAACCTGACAAAACGAAGGCCTCGATGAGATCTACGGCTTTGACAGCTTTCAGCCTTCAACGGATAGATTAATGCCCAAAAAGAACAACCCGAATCTCAATCGGGTCACGTAAGTTTTTTACCATTCGTTTTTTCGAAACGTGGATTTTTACGGTAAAACGGGATAACCGTGGCTCCTCTTCGATTCACCGTCGTTGGAGAGTGGTGCACCATGGTACTGTTCCATTTCAAATCCATGGACGCATTTTTAAAAGTCGTACGCCACTATTTCGCCATTTCGAACGGATGTTGCACCGTGGATGTTGCACCCTGTAGATATCGATTATTCGGATGGCCATAACTTCTGGCTCGTTTAGAGTTACGGGAGCCATAACCTGTCAAAACGAAGGCCGCGATGAGTTCTACGGCTTTGACAGCTTTCATCCATAAATGGATAGATTAATGCCCAAAAATGACAACCCGAATCTCAATCGGGTCACATAAGTTTTTTACCCATCGTTTTTTCGACACGTGGATTTTTACGGTAAAACGGGATTACCTTGGTTCGTTTTCGATTCACCATCGCTGGAGAGTGATGCACCGTGGTACTGTTCCATTTCAAATCCATGCATGCATTTCTAAAAGTCGTACGACACTGTTTCGCCATTTTCAGACGGATGTTGCACCTTGCACCGTGGATGTTGCACCCTGTAGATATCGATTATTCGGACGGCCATAACTTCTGGCTCATTTAGAGTTACGGGAGCCATAACCTGTCAAAACGAAGGCCTCGATGAGTTCTATGGCTTTGACGGCTTTCATCCGTCAACGGATAGATTAATGCCCAAAAAGGACAACCCGAATCTCAATCGGGTCACGTAAGTTTTTCACCCATCGTTTTTTCGACACGTGGATTTTTACGGTAAAACGGGATTACCGTGGCTCGTCTTCGATTCACCATCGCTGGAGAGTGGGGCACCATGGTACTGTTCCGTTTCAAATCCATGCATGCATTTGTAAAAGTCGTATGGCACTGTTTCTCCATTTCGGACGGATGTTGCACCTTGCACCGTGGATGTGGCACCCTGTAGATATCGATTATTCGGACGGCCATAACTTCTGGCTCGTTTAGAGTTACGGGAGCCATAACCTGTCAAAACGAAGGTCGCGATGAGTTCTACGATTTTGACAGCTTTCAGCCATAAACGGATAGATTAATGCCCAAAAAGGCAACCCGAATCTCAATCGGGTCACGTAAGTTTTTGACCCTTCGTTTTTTCGACACGTGGATTTTTACGGTAAAACAGGAATACCGTGGCTCGTCTTCGATTCACCATCGCTGGAGAGTGGTGCACCATGGTACTGTTCCGTTTCAAATCCATGCACGCATTTCTAAAAGTCGTACGGCACTGTTTCGCCATTTCGGACGGATGTTGCACCTTGCACCGTGGATGTTGTACCTTGTAGATATCGATTATTCGGACGGCCATAACTTCTGGCTCGTTTAGAGTTACGGGAGCCATAACCTGTCAAAACGAAGGCCTCGATGAGTTCTACGGCTTTGACAGCTTTCAGTCGTCAACGGATAGATTAATGCCCAAAAAGGACAACCCGAATCTCAATCGGGTCATGTTAGTTTTTGACCATTCGTTTTTTCGAAACGTGGATTTTTACGGTAAAACGGGATAACCGTGGCTCTTCTTCGATTCACCATCGCTGGAGAGTGCTGCACTATGGTACTGTTCTGTTTCAAATCCATGCACGCATTTCTAAAAGTCGTATGGAACTGTTTGGCCATCTCGGATGGATGTTGCACCTTGCATCGTGGATGTTGCACCCTGTAGACATCGATTATTCGGACGGCCATAACTTCTGGCTCGTTTAGAGTTACGGGAGCCATAACCTGTCAAAACAAAGGCCTCGATGAGTTCTATGGCTATGATAGCTTTCAGCCGTCAACGGATAGATTAATGCCCAAAAACAACAACCCAATCTCAATCGGGTCACGTAAGCTTTTCACCCTTCGTTTTTTCGACACGTGGATTTTTACGGTAAAACGGGATTACCGTGGTTCGTCTTCGATTCATCATCGCTGGAGAGTGGTGCACCATGGTACTGTTCCATTTCAAATCCATGCACGCATTTCTAAAAGTCATACCGCATTGTTTCGCCATTTCGGATGGATGTTGCACCTTGCACCGTGGATGTTGCACCATGTAGATATCGATTATTCGGACGGCCATAACTTCTGGCTCGTTTAGATTTACGGGAGCCATAACCTGTCAAAACGAAGACCGCAATGAGTTCTATAGGTATGACAGCTTTCAGCCGTAAACGGAGAGATTAATGCCCAAAAAGGACAACCCGAATCTCAATCGGGTCACGTAAGTTTTTTACCCTTCGTTTTTTCGACACGTGGATTTTTACGGTAAAACGAGATTACCATGGCTCCTCTTCGATTCACCATCGCTGGAGAGTGGTGTACCATGGTACTGTTCCGTTTCAAATCCATGCACGCATTTTTAAAAGTCCTACGGCACTATTTCGCCATTTCGAACGGATGTTGCACCTTGCACCGTGGATGTTGCACCCTGTAGATATCGATTATTCGAACGGCCATAACTTCTGGCTGTTTAGAGCTACGGGAGCCATAACCTGTCAAAACTAAGGCCTCGATGAGTTCTACGGCTTTGACAGCTTTTAGCCGTCAACGGATAGATTAATGCCCAAAAAGGAGAACCCGAATCTCAATCGGGTAACGTAAGTTTTTCACCCTTCGTTTTTTCGACACGTGGATTTTTACGGTAAATCGGGATTACCGTGGTCGTCTTCGATTCACCATCGCTGGAGAGTGGTGCACTATGGTACTGTTCCGTTTCAAATCCATGCATGCATTTCTAAAAGTCGTACGGCACTGTTTCGCCATTTCAGACGGATGTTGCACCTTGCACCGTGGATGTTGCACCCTGCAGATATCGATTATTCGGACGGCCATAACTTCTGGCTCGTTTAGATTTACGAGAGCCGTAACTTGTCAAAACGAAGGTCGCAATGAGTTCTACGGGTTTGACATATTTCATCTGTAAACGGAGAGATTAATGCCCAAAAAGGACAACCCGAATCTCAATTGGGTCACGTAAGTTTTTTACCCATTGTTTTTCCGACACGTGGATTTTTACGGTAAAACGAGATTACCATGGCTCCTCTTCGATTCACCATCGCTGGAGAGTGGTGCACCATGGTACCGTTCCGTTTCAAATCCATGCACGCATTTTTAAAAGTCGTACGGCGCTGTTTCGCCATTTCGAACGGATGTTGCACCTTGCACCGTGGATGTTGCACCCTGTAGATATCGATTATTCGGACGGCCATACCTTCTGGCTCGTTTAGAGTTGTGGGAGCCATAACCTGCCAAAATGAAGGCCTCGATGAGTTCTACGGCTTTGACAGCTTTCAGCCATAAACGGATAGATTAATGCCCAAAAAGGACAACCCGAATCTCAATTGGGTCACGTAAGTTTTTTACCCATCGTTTTTTCGACACGTGGATTTTTGCGGTAGAACGGGATTACCGTAGCTCGTCTTCGATTCACCATCGTTGGAGAGTGGTGCACCATGGTACTGTACCGTTTCAAATCCATGCACACATTTCTAAAAGTCGTACGGCACTGTTTCGCCATTTCAGACGGATGTTGCACCTTGCACCGTGGATGTTGCACCCTGTAGATATCGATTGTTTTGACGGTCATAACTTCTGGCTCATTTAGATTTATGAGAGCCATAACCTGTAAAAACCAAGGCCTCGATGAGTTCTACGGCTTCGAAAGCTGTCAGCCGTCAACGGATAGATTAATGCCCAAAAAGGAGAACCCGAATCTCAATCGGGTCACGTAAGTTTTTCACCCTTCGTTTTTTCGACACGTGGATTTTTACGGTAAAACGGGATTACCGTGGCTCGTCTTCGATTCATCATCGCTGGAGAGTGGTGCACCATAGTACTGTTCCATTTCAAATCCATGCACACATTTCTAAAAGTCGTACGGCACTGTTTCACCATTTCGAACGGATGTTGCACCTTGCACCGTGGATGTTGCACCTTGTAGATATCGATTATTCGGACGGCCATGACTTCTGGCTCGTTTAGAATTACGGGAGCCATAACCTGTCAAAACGAAGGCCTCGATGAGTTCTACGGCTTTGACAGCTTTCTACCGTAAACGGATAGATTAATGCCTAAAAAGGACAACCCGAATCTCAATCGGGTCACGTAAGTTTTTGACCCTTCGTTTTTTCGACACGTGGATTTTTACGGTAAAACGGGATTACCGTGGCTCGTCTTCGATTCACCATCGCTGGAGAGTGGTGCACCATGGTACGGTTCCGTTTCAAATCCATGCACGCATTTCTAAAAGTCGTACGGCACTGTTTCGCCATTTCGGATGGATGTTGCACCTTGCACCGTGGATGTTGCACCCTGTAGATATCGATTATTCGGACGGCCATAACGTCTGGCTCTTTTAGAGTTACGGGAGCCATAACCTTTCAAAATGAAGGCCTCGATGAGTTCTACGGCTTTGACAGCTTTCAGACGTCAACAAATAGATTAATGCCCAAAAAGGACAACCCGAATCTCAATCGGGTCACGTAAGTTTTTTACCATTCGTTTTTTCGAAACGTGGATTTTTACGGTAAAACGGGATAACCGTGGCTCCTCTTCGACTCACCATCGCTAGAGAGTGGTGCACCATGGTACTGTTCTGTTTCAAATCCATGCACGCATTTTTAAAAGTCGTACGGCACTGTTTTGCCATTTCGAACGTATGTTGCACCTTGCACCGTGGATGTTGCACCCTGTAGATATCGATTATTCGGACGGCCATAACTTCTGGCTCGTTTAGAGTTACGAGAGCCACAACCTGTCAAAAAGAAGGCCTCGATGAGTTCTACGGCTTTGACAGCTTTCAGCCGTCAACGGATAGATTAATGCCCAAAAAGGACAACCCAAATCTCAATCGGGTAACGTAAGTTTTTCACCCTTCGTTTTTTCGACACGTGGATTTCTACGGTAAAACGGGATTACCGTGGCTCGTCTTCAATTCACCATCGCTGGAGAGTGGTGCGCCACGGTACTGTTCCGTTTCAAATCCATGCGCGCATTTCTAAAAGTCGTACGGAGCTGTTTTGCCATTTTCGGACGGATGTTGCACCTTGCACCGTGGATGTTGCACCCTGTAGATATCGATTATTCGGATGGCCATAACTTCTGGCTCGTTTAGAGTTACGGGAGCCATAACCTTTCAAAACGAAGGCCGCGATGAGTTCTACGGTTTTGACAGCTTTCAGCCATATACAGATAGATTAATGCCCAAAAAGGACAACCCGAATCTCAATTGGGTCATGTAAGTTTTTTACCCATCGTTTTTTCAACACGTGGATTTTTACGGTAAAACGGGATTACCGTGGCTCGTCTTCGATTTACCATCGCTGGAGAGTGGTGCACCATGGTACTGTTCCGTTTCAAATCCATGCGCGCATTTCTAAAAGTCGTACGACACTGTTTCGCCATTTCAGACGGATGTTGCACCTTGCACCGTGGATGTTGCACCCTGTAGATATCGATTATTCGGATGGCCATAACTTCTGGCTCATTTAGAGTTACGGGAGTCATAACCTGTCAAAACGAAGGCCTCGATGAGTTCTATGGCTTTGACAGCTTTCAGCCGTCAACGGATAGATTAATGCCCAAAAAGGACAACCCGAATTTCAATCGGGTCATGTAAGTTTTTCACCCTTCGTTTTTTTCAACACGTGGATTTTTACGGTAAAACGGGATTACCGTGGCTCGTCTTCGATTCACCATCGCTGGAGAGTGGTGCACCATGGTACTGTTCCATTTCAAATCCATGCATGCATTTGTAAAAGTCGTACGGCACTGTTTCGCCATTTCGGACGGATGTTGCACCTTGCACCATGAATGTTGCACCCTGTAGATATCGATTATTCGGACGGCCATAACTTCTGGCTAGTTTAGAGTTACGGGAGCCATAACCTATCAAAACGAATGCCTCGATGAGTTCTATGGCTTTGACAGCTTTCAGCCGTCAACGGATAGATTAATGCCCAAAAAGGACAACCCGAATCTCAATCGGGTCACGTAAGTTTTTTACCATTCGTTTTTTCGAAACGTGGATTTTTACGGTAAAACGGGATAACCGTGGCTCTTCTTCGATTCACCATCGCTGGAGAGTGCTGCACTATGGTATTGTTCCGTTTCAAATCCATGCACGCATTTCTAAAAGTCGTACGGAACTGTTTGGCCATCTCGGACGGATGTTGCACCTTGCCCCGTGGATGTTGCACCCTATAGATATCGATTATTCAGACGGCCATAACTTCTGGCTCGTTTAGAGTTACGGGAGCCATAACCTGTCAAAACGAAGGCCTCGATGAGTTCTACGGCTTTGACAGCTTTCAGCCGTCAACGGATAGATTAATGCCCAAAAAGAACAACCCGAATCTCAATCGGGTCATGTAAGCTTTTCACCCTTCGTTTTTTCGACACGTGGATTTTTACGGTAAAACGGGATTACCATGGCTCGTCTTCGATTCACCATCGCTGGAGAGTGGTGCGCCACGGTACTGTTCCGTTTCAAATCCATGCACGCATTTCCAAAAGTTGTACGACACTGTTTCGCCATTTTGGACGGATGTTGCACCTTGCACCGTGGATGTTGCACCCTGTAGATATCGATTATTCGGACGGCCATAACTTCTGCCTCATTTAGAGTTACGGAAGATATAACCTGTCAAAATGAAGGCCTCGATGAGTTCTACGGCTTTGACAGCTTTCAGCCATAAACGGAGAGATTAATGCCCAAAAAGGACAACCCGAATCTCAATCGGGTCACGTAAGTTTTTTACCCTTCGTTTTTTCGACATGTGGATTTTTACGGTAAAACGAGATTACCATGGCTCCTCTTCGATTCACCATCGCTGGAGAGTGGTGCACCATGGTACTGTTCCGTTTCAAATCCATGCACGCATTTTTAAAAGTCGTACGGCATTGTTTCGCCATTTCGAACGGATGTTGCACCTTGCACCGTGGATGTTGCACCCTGTAGATATCGATTATTCGAACGGCCATAACTTCTGGCACGTTTAGAGTTACGGGAGCCATAACCTGTCAAAACTAAGGCCTCGATGAGTTCTACGGCTTTGACAGCTTTTAGCCGTCAATGGATAGATTAATTCCCAAAAAGGACAACCCGAATCTCAATCGGGTAACGTAAGTTTTTCACCCTTCGTTTTTTCGACACGTGGATTTTTACGGTAAAACGGGATTACCGTGGCTCGTCTTCGATTCACCATCGCTGGAGAGTGGTGCACCATGGTACTGTTCCATTTCAAATCCATGCATGCATTTCTAAAAGTCATACGGCACTGTTTCGCCATTTCGGACGGATGTTGCACCTTGCACCGTGGATGTTGCACCCTGTAGATATCGATTATTCGGACGGCCATAACTTCTGGCTCGTTTAGATTTACGGGAGCCATAACCTATCAAAACGAAGGCCGCAATGAGTTCTACGGGTTTGACAGCTTTCAGCCGTAAACGGAGAGATTAATGCCCAAAAAGGACAACCCGAATCTCAATCGGGTCACTTAAGTTTTTTACCCTTCGTTTTTTCGACACGTGGATTTTTACGGTAACACGAGATTACCATGGCTCCTCTTCGATTCACCATCGCTGGAGAGTGGTGCACCATGGTACTGTTCTGTTTCAAATCCATGCACGCATTTTTAAAAGTCGTACGGCACTGTTTCGCCATTTCGAACGGATGTTGCACCTTGCACCGTGGATGTTGCACCCTGTAGATATCGATTATTCGAACGGCCATAACTTATGGCTCGTTTAGAGTTACGGGAGCCATAACCTGTCAAAACGAAAGCCTCGATGAGTTCTACGGCTTTGACTGCTTTGAGCCGTCAACGGATAGATTAATGCCCAAAAAGGACAACCCGAATCTCAATCGGGTCACGTAAGTTTTTGACCCTTCGTTTTTTGGACACGTGGATTTTTACGTTAAAACGGGATTACCGTGGCTCGTCTTCGATTCACCATCGCTGGAGAGTGGTGCACCATGGTACTGTTCCATTTCAAATCTATGCACACATTTCTAAAAGTCGTACAGCACTGTTTCGCTATTTCGGACGTATGTTGCACCTTGCACCGTAGATGTTGCACCCTGTAGATATCGATTATTCGGACGGCCATAACTTCTGGCTCGTTTAGAGTTACGGGAGCCATAACCTGTCAAAACGAAGGCCTCAATGAGTTCTATGGCTTTGACAGCTTTCAGCCGTCAACGGATAGATTAATTTCCAAAAAGGGCAACCCGAATCTCAATCGGGTCACGTAAGTTTTTTACAATTCGTTTTTTCGAAACGTGGATTTTTACGGTAAAACGGGATAACCGTGGCTCGTCTTCGATTCACCATCGCTGGAGAGTGGTGCACCGTGGTACTGTT
The DNA here is from genome assembly GCA_030765085.1 of Allium cepa. Lineage (NCBI taxonomy): Eukaryota > Viridiplantae > Streptophyta > Magnoliopsida > Asparagales > Amaryllidaceae > Allium > Allium cepa. Next base: position 38,886,938 of record CM060941.1, on the reverse strand, counting down.
CCATTTCAAATCCATGCACGCATTTCTAAAAGTCGTACGACACTATTTCGCCATTTCGGACGGATGTTGCACCTTGCACCGTGGATGTTGCACCCTGTAGATATCGATTATTCGGACGTCCATAACTTCTGGCTCGTTTAGAGTTACGGGAGCCATAACCTGTCAAAACGAAGGCCTCGATGAGTTCTGCGGCTTTGACAGCTTTCAGACGTCAACGGATAGATTAATGCCCAAAAAGGACAACCCGAATCTCAATCGGGTCACGTAAGTTTTTTACCATTCGTTTTTTCGAAACGTGGATTTTTACGGTAAAACGGGATAACCGTGGCTCTTCTTCAATTCACCATCGCTAGAGAGTGGTGCACTATGGTACTGTTCCGTTTCAAATCCATGCACGCATTTCTAAAAGTCGTACGGAACTGTTTGGCCATTTCGGACGGATGTTGCACCTTGCACCGTGAATGTTGCACCCTGTAGATATCGATTATTCGGACGGCCATAAATTCTGCCTCGTTTAGAGTTACGGAAGCCATAACCTGTCAAAACGAAGGCCTCGATGAGTTCTACGGCTTTGACAGCTTTCAGCCGTCAACGGATAGATTAATGCCCAAAAAGGACAACCCGAATCTCAATCGGGTCATGTAAGTTTTTCACCCTTCGTTTTTTCGACACGTGGATTTTTACGGTAAAACGGGATTACCGTGGCTCGTCTTCGATTCATCGTCCCTGGAGAGTGTTGCACCTTGGTACTGTTCCGTTTCAAATCCATGCACGCATTTCTGAAAGTCGTACGGCATTGTTTCACCATTTCGGACGGATGTTGCACCTTGCATCGTGGATGTTGCACCCTGTAGATATCAATTATTCGGACGACCCTAATTTCTGGCTCGTTTAGAGTTACGGGAGCCATAACCTGTCAAAACGAAGGCCGCAATGAGTTCTACGGGTTTGACAGCTTTCATCCGTTAACGGATAGATTAATGCCCAAAAAGGACAATCCGAATCTCAATCGGGTCACGTAAGTTTTTTACCCTTCGTTTTTTCGACACGTGGATTTTTACGGTAAAACGAGATTACCATGGCTCCTCTTCGATTAACCATCGCTGGAGAGTGGTGCACCATGGTACTGTTCCGTTTCAAATCCATGCACGCATTTTTAAAAGTCGTACGACACTGTTTCACCATTTCGAACGGATGTTGCACCTTGCACCGTAGATGTTGCACCCTATAGATATCGATTATTCGGACGGCCATAACTTTTGGCTCGTTTAGAGTAACGGGAGGCATAACCTATCAAAACGAAGGCCTCGATGAGTTCTACGGCTTTGACAGCTTTCAGCCATCAACGGATAGATTAATGCCCATAAAGGACAACCCGAATCTCAATCGGGTAACGTAAGTTTTTCACCCTTCGTTTTTTCGACACGTGGATTTTTACGGTAAAACAGGATTACCGTGGCTCGTCTTCGATTCACCATCGCTGGAGGGTGGTGCACCATGGTACAGTTCCGTTTCAATTCCATGCATGCATTTCTAAAAGTCGTACGGCACTGTTTCGCCATTTCGGACGGATGTTGTACCTTGCACCGTGGATGTTGCACCCTGTAGATATCGATTATTCGGACGACCATAACTTCTGGCTCGTTTAGAGTTACGGGAGCCATAACCTGTCAAAACGAAGGCCTCGATGAGTTCTACGGCTTTGACAGCTTTCAGCAGTCAACGGATAGATTAATGCCCAAAAAGGAAAACCCGAATCTCAATCGGGTCACGTAAGTTTTTTACCATTCGTTTTTTCGAAACGTGGATTTTTACGGTAAAACGGGATTACCGTGGCTCGTCTTCGATTCACCATCGCTGGAGAGTGGTGCACCATGGTACTGTTCCGTTTCAAATCCATGCACGCATTTCTAAAAGTCGTACGGCACTGTTTCGCCATTTCGGACGGATGTTGCACCTTGCACCGTGGATGTTGCACCCTGTAGATATCGATTATTCGGACGGCCATAACTTCTGGCTCGTTTAGATTTACGGGAGCCATAACCTGTCAAAACGATGGCCGCAATGAGTTCTACGGGTTTGACAGCTTTCAGCCGTAAACGGATAGATTAATGCCCAAAAAGGACAACCCGAATCTCAATCGGGTCACGTAAGTTTTTTACCATTCGTTTTTTCGAAACGTGGATTTTACGGTTAAACGGGATAACCGTGGCTCTTCTTCGATTCACCATCGCTGGAGAGTGGTGCACTATGGTACTGTTCCGTTTCAAATCCATGCATGCATTTCTAAAAGTCGTACGGAACTGTTTGGCCATTTCGGGCGGATGTTGCACCTTGCACCGTGGATGTTGCACCCTGTAGATATCAATTATTCGGACGGCCATAACTTCTGCCTCGTTTAGATTTACGGGAGCCATAACCTGTCAAAACGAAGGCCTCGATGAGTTCTACGGCTTTGACAGCTTTCAGCCGTCAACGGATAGATTAATGCCCAAAAAGGACAACCCGAATCTCAATCGGGTCACGTAAGTTTTTCACCCTTCGCTTTTTCGACACGTGGATTTTTACGGCAAAACGGGATTACCGTGGCTCGTCTTCGATTCATCATCGCTGGAGAGTGGTGCACCATGGTACTGTTCCGTTTCAAATCCATGCAAGTATTTCTAAAAGTCGTACGTCATTGTTTCGCCATTTCAGACGGATGTTGCACCCTGTAGATATCAATTATTCGGACGGCCATAACTTCTGGCTCGTTTAGAGTTACGGGAGCCATAACCTGTCAAAACGAAGGCCGCAATGAGTTCTACGGGTTTGACAGCTTTCAGCTATAAACGGATAGATTAATGCCCAAAAAGGACAACCCGAATCTCAATCGGGTCACGTAAGTTTTTTACCCTTCGTTTTTTCGACACTTGGATTTTTACGGTAAAACGAGATTACCATGGCTCCTCTTCGATTCACTATCGCTGGAGAGTGTTGCACCATGGTACTGTTCCGTTTCAAATCCATGCACGCATTTTTAAAAGTCGTACGACACTGTTTCACCATTTCGAACGGATGTTGCACCTTGCACCGTGGATGTTGCACCCTGTAGATATCGATTATTCGAACGACCATAACTTCTGGCTCGTTTAGAGTAACGGGAGGCTTAACCTGTCAAAACGAAGGCCTCGATGAGTTCTACGGCTTTGACAGCTTTCAGCCATCAACGGATAGAGTAATGCCCAAAAAGGACAACCCGAATCTCAATCGGGTAACGTAAGTTTTTCACCCTTCGTTTTTTCGACACGTGGATTTTTACGGTAAAACGGGATTGCCGTGGCTCGTCTTCGATTCACCATCGCTGGAGAGTGATGCACCATGGTACTGTTCCGTTTCAAATCCATGCACGCATTTCTAAAAGTCGTACGGCACTGTTTCTCCATTTCGGACGGATGTTACTCCTTGCACCGTGGATGTTGCACCCTGTAGATATCGATTATTCGGATGGCCATAACTTCTGGCTCGTTTAGAGTTACGGGAGCCATAACCTGTCAAAACGAAGGCCGCGATGAGTTCTACGGCTTTGACAGCTTTCAGCCATAAAAAGATAGATTAATGCCCAAAAAGGACAACCCGAATCTCAATCGGGTCACGTAAGTTTTTTACCCAACGTTTTTTCGACACGTGGATTTTTACGGTAAAACGGGATTACCGTGGCTCGTCTTCGATTCATCATCGCTGGAGAGTGGTGCACCATGGTACTGTTCTGTTTCAAATCCATGCACGCATTTCTAAAAGTCGTACGGCACTGTTTCGCCATTTCGGACGGATGTTGCACCTTGCACCGTGGATGTTGTACCCTGTAGATATCGATTATTCGGACGGCCATATCTTCTGCCTCGTTTAGAGTTACGGAAGACATAACCTGTCAAAACGAAGGCCTCGATGAGTTCTACGGCTTTGACATCTTTCAGTCGTAAACGGAGAGATTAATGCCCAAAAAGGACAACCCGAATCTCAATCGGGTCACGTAAGTTTTTTACCCTTCGTTTTTTCGACACATGGATTTTTACGGTAAAACGGGATTACCGTGGCTCGTCTTCGATTCACCATCGCTGGAGAGTGGTGCACCATGGTACTGTTCCGTTTCAAATCCAAGCACGCATTTCTAAAAGTCATACGACACTGTTTCGCCATTTCGGACGGATGTTGCACCTTGCACCGTGGATGTTGCACCCTGTAGATATCGGTTATTCGGACGGCCATAACTTCTGTCTCGTTTAGAGTTACGGGAGCCATAACCTGTCAAAACGAAGTCCTCGATGATTTCTACGGCTTTGATAGTTTTCAGCCGTAAACGGGTAGATTAATGCCCAAAAAGGACAACCCGAATCTCAATCGGGTCACGTAAGTTTTTTACCCTTCGTTTTTTCGACACGTGGATTTTTACGGTAACACGGGATTACCGTGGCTCGCCTTCGATTCACCATCGCTGGAGAGTGGCGCAACATGGTTATGTTCCGTTTCAAATCCATGTACGCATTTCTAAAAGTCGTACGGCACTGTTTCGCCATTTTGGACGGATGTTGCACCTTGCACCGTGGATGTTGCACCCTGTAGATATCGATTATTCGGACGGCCATAACATCTCGCTTGCTTAGAGTTACGGGAGCCGTAACCTGTCAAATCGAAGGCCTCGATGAGTTCTATGGCTTTGACAGCTTTCAGCCGTCAACGGATAGATTAATTCCCAAAAAGGACAACCCGAATCTCAATCGGGTCACGTAAGTTTTTACCCTTCGTTTTTTCGACACGTGGATTTTTACGGTAAAACGGGATTACCGTGGCTCATCTTCGATTCACCATCGTTGGAGAGTGGTGCACCATGGTACTGTTCCGTTTCAAATCCATGCATGCTTTTCTAAAAGTCGTACGGCACTGTTTCGCCATTTCGGACGGATGTTGCGCCTTGCACCGTGGATGTTGCACCTTGTAGATATCGATTATTCCGACGGCCATAACTTCTGGCTCGTTTAGAGTTACGGGAGCCATAACCTGTCAAAACGAATGTCTCGATGAGTTCTACGGCTTTGATAGCTTTCAGCCGTCATCGGATAGATTAATGCCCAAAAAGGACATCCCGAATCTCAATCGGGTCACGTAAGTTTTTTACCCTTCGTTTTTTTGACACGTGGATTTTTACGGTAAAACGGGATTACTGTGGCTCGTCTTAGATTCACCATCGCTGGTGAGTGGTGCACCATGGTACTGTTCCGTTTCAAATCCAAGCACGCATTTCTAAAAGTCGTACGGAACTGTTTCGCCATTTTGGACGGATGTTGCACCTTGCACCGTGGATGTTGCACCCTGTAGATATCGATTATTCAGACGGCCATAACTTCTGTCTCGTTTAGAGTTATGGGAGTCATAACCTTTCAAAACGAAGGCCTCGATGAGTTCTACGGCTTTGACCGCTTTCAGCCGTCAACAGATAGATTAATGCACAAAAAGGACAACCCGAATCTCAATCGGGTCACGTAAGTTTTTCACCCTTCGTTTTTTCGACACGTGGCTTTTTACGGTAAAACGGGATTACCGTGGCTCGTCTTCGATTCACCATCGCTGGAGAGCGGTTCACCATGGTACTGTTCCGTTTCAAATCCATGCACGCATTTCTAAAAGTCGTACCGCACTGTTTCGCCATTTCGGACGGATGTTGCACCTTGCATCGTGGATGTTGCACCATGTAGATATCGATTATTCGGACGGCCATAACTTCTGGCTCGTTTAGAGTTACGGGAGCCATAACCTGTCAAAACGAAGGCCGCGATGAGTTCTACGACTTTGACAGCTTTCAGCCATAAACGGATAGATTAATGCCCAAAAAGGACAACCCGAATCTCAATAGGGTCACGTAAGTTTTTTACCCATCGTTTTTTCGACACGTGGATTTTTACGGTAAAACGGGATTACCGTGGCTCGTCTTCGACTCACCATCGCTGGAGAGTGGTGCACCAAGGTACTGTTCCGTTTCAAATCCAAGCACGCATTTCTAAAAGTCGTACGACACTGTTTCGCCATTTCGGACGGATGTTGCACCTTGCACGTGGATGTTGCACCCTGTAGATATCGATTATTCGGACGGCCATAACTTCTGTCTCGTTTAGCGTTACGGGAGCCATAACCTGTCAAATCGAAGGCCTCGATGACTTCTACGGCTTTGACAGCTTTCAGCCGTCATCGGATAGATTAATTCCCAAAAAGGACAACCAGAATCTCAATCGCGTCACGTAAGTTTTTTACCCTTCGTTTTTTCGACACGTGGATTTTTACGGAAAAACGGGATTACCGTGGCTCGTCTTCGATTCACCATCGCTGGAGAGTGGTGCACCATGGTACTGTTCCATATCAAATCCAAGCATGCATTTCTAAAAGTTGTACGACACTGTTTCTCTATTTCGGACGGATGTTGCACCTTGTACCGTTGATGTTGCACCCTGTAGATTTTGATCATTCGAACGGCCATAACTTCTGTCTCGTTTAGAGTTACGGGAGCCATAACTTGTCAAAACGAAGGCCTCGATTAGTTCTATGGCTTTGATAGCTTTCAGCCGTCAACGGATAGATTAATGCCCAAAAAGGACAACCCGAATCTCAATCGGGTCACGTATGTTTTTTACAATTCGTTTTTTCGAAAAGTGGATTTTTACGGTAAAACGGGATAACCGTGGCTCGTCTTTGATTCAACATCGCTGGAGAGTGGTGCACCATGGTACTGTTCCGTTTCAAATCCATGCACGCATTTCTAAAAGTCGTACCGCACTGTTTCGCCATTTCGGACGGATATTGCACCTTGCACCGTGGATGTTGTACCCTACAGATATCGATTATTCGGACGGCCATAACTTCTGGCTCGTTTAGAGTTACGGGAGCCATAACTTGTCAAATCGAAGGCCTCGATGAGGTCTACGGCTTTGACAGCTTTCAGCCGTCAACGGATAGATTAATGCCCAAAATGGACAACCCGAATCTCAATCGGGTCACGTAAGTTTTTTACCCTTTGTTTTTTCGACACGTGGATTTTTACGGTAAAACAGGATTACCGGGGCTCGTCTTCGATTCACCATCGCGGGAGAGTGGTGCACCATGCTACTGTTCCGTTTCAAATCCATGCACGCATTTGTAAAAGTCGTATGGCACTGTTTCGCCATTTCGGACGGATGTTGCACCATGCACCGTGGATGTTGCACCCTGTAGATATCGATTATTCCGACGGCCATAACTTCTGGCTCGTTTAGATTTACGGGAGCCATAACCTGTCAAAAGGCCTCGATGAGTTCTATGGCTTTGACAGCTTTCAGCCGTCAACGGATAGATTAATGCCCAAAAAGGACAACCCGAATCTCAATCGGGTCACGTAAGTTTTTTACCATTCGTTTTTTCGAAACGTGGATTTTTACGGTAAAACGGAATAACCGTGGTTCGCCTTCGATTCACCATCGCCAGAGAGTGGTGCACCATGGTACTGTTCCATTTCAAATCCATGCACGCATTTCTAAAAGTCGTACCGCACTGTTTCGCCATTTCGGACGAATGTTGCACCTTGCACCGTGGGTGTTGCACCCTGTAGATATCGATTATTCGGACGGCCATAACTTCTGGCTTGTTTAGAGTTACGGGAGCCATAACCTGTCAAAACGAAGGCCACGATGAGTTCTATGGCTTTGACAGCTTTCAGCCACAAACGGATAGATTAATGCCCAAAAAGGACAACCCGAATCTCAATCGGGTCACGTAAGTTTTTTAACCTTCGTTTTTTCGACACGTGGATTTTTACGGTAAAACGGGATTACCGTGGCTCGTCTTCGATTCACCATCGCTGGAGAGTGGTGCAACATGGTACTGTTCCGTTTCAAATCCATGCACGCATTTCTAAAAGTCGTACGGCACTGTTTCGCCATTTCGGACGGATGTTGCACCTTGCACCGTGGATGTTGCACCCGGTAGATATCTATTATTCGGACGGCCATATATTCTGGCTCATTTATAGTTGCGGGAGCCATAACCTGTCAAATCGAAGGCCTCGATGAATTCTACAGCTTTGACAGCTTTCAGCCGTCATCGGATAGATTAATGCCCAAAAAGGACAACCCGAATCTCAATCGGGTAACGTAAGTTTTTTACCCTTCGTTTTTTCGACACGTGGATTTTTACGGTAAAACGGGATTACCGTGGCTCGTCTACGATTCACCATCGCTGGAGAGTGGTGGACCATGGTACTGTTCCGTATAAAATCCAAGCACGCATTTCTAAAAGTCGTACGACACTGTTTCGCCATTACGGACGGATTGTTGCACCTTGCACCGTTGATGTTGCACCCTGTAGATATCGATTATTCGAACGGCCATAACTTCTATCTCGTTTGGAGTTACGGGAGCCATAACTTGTCAAAACGAAGGCCTCGATGAGTTCTACGGCTTTGACAGCTTTCAGCCGTCAACGGATAGATTAATGCCCAAAAAGGACAACCCGAATCTCAATCGGGTCACGTATGTTTTTTACCATTCGTTTTTTCGAAACGTGCATTTTTATGGTAAAACGGGATAACCGTGGCTCGTCTTCGATTCACCATCGCTGGAGAGTGGTGCACCATGCTACTGTTCCGTTTCAAATCCATGCACGCATTTCTAAAAGTCGTACCGCACTATTTCGCCATTTCGGACGGATGTTGCACCTTGCACCGTGGATGTTGCACCCTGTAGATATCGATTATTCGGACGGCCATAACTTCTGGCTCTTTTAGAGTTACGGGAGCCATAACCTGTCAAAACGAAGGCCTCGATGAGTTCTACGGCATTGACGGCTTTCATCCATCAACGGACAGATTAATGCCCAAAAAGGACAGCCCGAATCTCAATCGGGTCACGTAAGTTTTTCACCCTTCGCTTTTTCGACACGTGGATTTTTACGGCAAAACGGGATTACCGTGGCTCGTCTTTGATGCACCATCGCTGGAGAGTGGTGCACCATGGTACTGCTCCGTTTCAAGTCCATGCATGCATTTCTAAAAGTCGTACGACACTGTTTCGCCATTTCGGACGGATATTGCACCTTGCACCGTGGATGTTGCACCTTGTAGATATCGATTATTCGGACGGCCATTACTTTTGGCTCGTTTAGAGTTACGGGAGCCATAACCTGTCAAAAAAAGGCCTCAATGAGTTCTACGGGTTTGACAGCTGTTAGCCGTCAACGGATAGATTAATGCCCAAAAAGGACAACCCGAATCTCAATCGGGTCAAGTAAGTTTTTTACCCATCGTTTTTTCGGAACGTGGATTTTTACGGTAAAACGAGATTACCATGGCTCGTCTTCGATTCACCATCGCTGGAGAGTGGTGCACCATGGTACTGTTCTGTTTCAAATCCATGAACGCATTTCTAAAAGTCGTACGGCACAGTCTCGCCATTTCGGATGGATGTTGCACCTTGCATAGTGAATGCTGCACCCTGTAGATATCGATTATTCGGACGGCCATAACTTCTGGCTCGTTTAGAGTTACGGGAGCCATAACCTGTCAAAATGAAGGCCGCGATGAGTTCTACGGCTTTGACAGATTTCAGCCGTAAACGGATAGATTAATGCCCAAAAAGGACAACCCGAATCTCAATCGGGTCACGTAAGTTTTTTACCCTTCGTTTTTTCGACACGTGGATTTTTACGGTAAAACGGGATTACCGTGGCTCGACTTCGATTCACCATCGCTGGAGAGTGGTGCACCATGGTACTGTTCCGTTTCAAATCCATTCACACATTTCTAAAAGTTGTACGACACTATTTCGCCATTTCGGACGGATGTTGCACCTTGCACCGTGGATGTTGCACCCTGTAGATATCGATTATTCGGACGGCCATAACTTCTGGCTCGTTTAGAGTTACGGGAGCCATAACCTATCAAAACAAAGGACTCGATGAGTTCTACGGCTTTGATAGCTTTCAGCCGCCAATGGATAGATTAATGACCAAAACGGACAACCCGAATCTCAATCGGGTCACATAAGTTTTTCACCCTTCGTTTTTTTGACACGTGGATTTTTCGGTAAAACGGGATTACCATGGCTCGTCTTCGATTCACCATCGCTGGAGAGTGGTGCACCATGGTACTGTTCCGTTTCAAATCCATGCACGCTTTTCTAAAAGTCGTACGACACTGTTTCGCCGTTTCGGACGGATGTTGCACCTTGCACCGTGGATGTTGCACCCTGTAGATATCGATTACTCGGACGGCCATAACTTCTGTCTCGTTTAGAGTTACGGGAGCCATAACCTGTCAAAACAAATGTCTCGATGAGTTCTACGGCTTTGACAGCTCTCAGCCGTCAACGGATAGATTAATGCCCAAAAAGGACAACCCGAATCTCAATCGGGTCACGTAAGTTTTTTACCCTTCGTTTTTTCGACACGTGGATTTTTACGGTAAAACGGTATTGCTGTGGCTCGTCTTCGATTCACCATCACTGGAGAGTGGTGCGCCATGTAACTGTTCCGTTTCAAATCCAAGCACGCATTTCTAAAAGTCGTACGGCACTGCTTTTCCATTTCGGACGGATGTTGCACCTTGCACCGTGGATGTTGCACCATGTAGATATCGATTATTCTGACGGCCCTAACTTCTGTCTCGTTTAGAGTTACGGGAGACATAACCTGTCAAAACGAAGACCTCGATGAGTTCTACGGCTTTGACAGCTTTCAGCCGTCAACGGATAGATTAATGCCCAAAAAGGACAACCCGAATCTCAATCGGGTCACGTAAGTTTTTTACCTTTCGTTTTTTCGAAACGTGGATTTTTACGGTAAAACGGGATAATCGTGGTTCGTCTTCGATTCACCATCGCTGGAGAGCAGTGCACTATGGAACTGTTCCGTTTCAAATCCATGCACACATTTTTGAAAGTCGTACCGCACTGTTTCGCCATTTCGGACAGATGTTGCACCTTGCACCGTGGATGTTGCACCCTGTAGATGTCGATTATTCGAACGGCCATAACTTCTGGCTCGTTTAGAGTTACGGGAGCCATAATCTGTCAAAACGAGGGCCGCGATGATTTCTACGGCTTTGACAGCTTTCAGCCATAAACGGATAGATTAATGCCCAAAAAGGACAACCCGAATCTCAATCGGGTCACGTAAGTTTTTTACCCTTCGTTTTTTCGACACGTGGATTTTTACGGTAAAACGGGATTACCGTGGCTCGTCTTTGATTCACCATCGCTGGAGAGTGGTGCACCATGGTACTGTTCCGTTTCAAATCCAAGCACGCATTTATAAAAGTCGTACGACACTGTTTCGCCATTACGGACGGATGTTGCACCTTGCACCGTGGATGTTGCACCCTCTAGATATCGATTATTCGGACGGCCGTAACTTCTATCTCGTTTAGAGTTACGGGAGCCATAACCGGTCAAAACGAAGGCCTCGATGAGTTCTATGGCTTTGACAGCTTTCAGCCGTCAAAGGATAGATTAATGCCCAATAAGGACAACCCGAATCTCAATCGGGTCACGTAAGTTTTTTACTATTCGTTTTTTCGAAACGTGGATTTTTACGGTAAAACGGGATAACCGTGGTTCGTCTTCAATTCTCCATCGCTGGAGAGCGGTGCACCATGGTACTGTTCCTTTTCAAATCCATGCATGCATTTCTAAAAGTCGAACCGCACTGTTTCGCCATTTCGGACGGATGTTGCACCTTGCACCGTGGATGTTGCATCCTGTAGATATCGATTATTCGGACGGCCATAACTTCTGGCTCGTTTAGAGTTACGGGAGCCATAACCTGTCAAAACGAAGGTCGCGATGAGTTCTCTGGCTTTACAGCTTTCAGCCATAAACGGATAGATTAATGCCCAAAAAGGACAACCCGAATCTCAATCGGGTCACGTAAGTTTTTTACCCTTCGTTTTTTCGACACGTGGATTTTTACGGTAAAACGGGATTACCGTGGCTCGTCTTCGATTCACCATCGCTGGAGAGTGGTGCAATATGGTACTATTCCGTTTCAAATAAATGCACGCATTTCTAAAAGTCGTACGTCACTGTTTCGCCATTTCGGACGGATGTTGCACCTTGCGCCGTGGATGTTGCACCCTGTAGATATCTATTAGTCGGACGGCCATAAATTCTGGCTCGTTTAGAGTTACGGGAGCCATAACCTTTCAAAACGAAGGCCTCGATGAATTCTACGGCTTTGACAGCTTTCAGCCATCATCGGATAGATTAATGCCCAAAAAGGACAACCCGAATCTCAATCGGGTCACGTAAGTTTTTTACCCTTCGTTTTTTCGAAACGTGGATTTTTACGGTTAAACGGGATTACCGTGGCTCGTCTTCAATTCACCATCGCTGGAGAGCGGTGCACCATGGTACTGTTCCGTTTCAAATCCAAGCACGCATTTCTAAAAGTGGTACGGCACAGTTTCGCCATTTCGGACAGATGTTGCACCTTGCACCGTGGATGTTGCACCCTGTAGACATCGATTATTCGGACGGCCATAACTTCTGGCTCGTTTAGAGTTACGGGAGCCATAACTTGTCAAATCGAAGGCCTCGATGAGGTCTATGGCTTTGACAGCTTTCAGCCATCAACGGATAGATTAATTCCCAAAAAGGACAACCCGAATCTCAATCGGGTCACATAAGTTTTTTACCCTTCGTTTTTTCGACACGTGGATTTTTACGGTAAAATAGGATTACCGTGGCTCGTCTTCGATTCACCATCGCTGGAGAGTGGTGCACCATGGTACTGTTCCGTTTCAAATCCATGCACGGATTTCTAAAAGTCGTACGGCACTGTTTCGCCATTTCGGACGGATATTGCACCATGCACCGTGGATGTTGCACCCTGTAGATATCGATTATTCGGACGGCCAGAACTTTTGGCTCGTTAAAAGTTACGGGAGCCATAACCTATCAAAAAAAGTCCTCGATGAGTTCTACGGGTTTGACCGCTTTTAGCCGTCAACGGATAGATTAATGCCCAAAAAGGACAACCCGAATCTCAATCGGCTCACGTAGGTTTTTTACCATTCGTTTTTTCGGAACGTGGATTTTTACGGTAAAACGGGATTACCGTTGCTCGTCTTCGATTCACCATCGCTGGAGAGTGGTGCACCATGGTACTGTTCCGTTTCAAATCCATGAACTCATTTCTAAAAGTCGTACGGCACTGTTTCGCCATTTCGGACGGATTTTGCACCTTGCACCATAGATGTTGCACCCTGTGGATATCGATTATTCGGACGTCCATTACTTCTGGTTCGTTTAGAGTTACGGGAGCCATAACTTATCAAAACGAAGGCCTCGATGAGTTCTATGGCTTTGACCGCTTTCAGCCGTCAACGGATAGATTAACGCCGAAAAAGGACAACCCGAATCTCAATCGGGTCACGTAAGTTTTTTACCCTTCGTTTTTTCGACACGTGGATTTTCACGGTATAATGGGATTACCGTGGCTCGTCTTCGATTCACCATCACTGGAGAGTGGTGCACCATGGTACTGTTCCGTTTCAAATCCAACCATGCATTTCTAAAAGTCGTACGGCACTGTTTCGCCATTTCGGACGGATGTTGCACCTTGCACCGCTGATGTTGCACCCTGTAGATATCGATTATTCGGACGGTCATAACTAATGTCTTGTTTAGAGTTACGGGAGCCATAACCAGTCAAAACAAAGGCCTCGATGAGTTCTACGGCTTTGACAGCTTTCAGCCGTCAACGGATAGATTAATGCCCAAAAAGGACAACCCGAATCTCAATCGGGTCACGTAAGTTTTTTACCCTTCGTTTTTTCGACACGTGGATTTTTACGGTGAAACGGGATTACCGTGGCTCGTCTTCGATTCACCATCGCTGGAGAGTGGTGCACCATGATACTGTTCCGTTTCAAATCCAAGTACGCATTTCTAAAAGTCGTACGGCACTGTTTCGCCATTTCGGACGGATGTTGCACCTTGCACCGTGGATGTTGCACCCTGTAGATATCGATTATTCGGACGGCCATAACTTCTGTCTCGTTTATAGTTACGGCAGCCATAACCTGTCAAAACGAAGGCCTCGATGAGTTATACGGCTTTGACAGCTTTCAGCCGTCAACGGATAGATTAATGCCCAAAAAGGACAACTCGAATCTCAATCAGGTCACGTAAGTTTTTTACCATTTGTTTTTTCGAAACGTGAATTTTTACGGTAAAACGGGATAACCGTGGTTCGTCTTCGATTCACCATCGCCGGAGAGCGGTGCACCATGGTACTGTTCCATTTCAAATCCATGCACGCATTTCTAAAAGTCGTACCGCACTGTTTCGCCATTTCGGACGGATGTTGCACCTTGCACCGTGGATGTTGCACCCTGTAAATATCGATTATTCGGACGGCCATAACTTCTGGCTCGTTTAGAGTTACGGGAGCCATAACCTGTCAAAACGAAGGCCGCGATGAGTTCTACGGCTTTGACAGCTTTCAGCCATAAACGAATAGATTGATGTCCAAAAAGGACAACCCGAATCTCAATCGGGTCACGTAAGTTTTTTACCATTCGTTTTTTCGAAACGTGGATTTTTACGGTAAAACGGGATAACCGTGGTTCGTCTTCGATTCACCATCGCCGGAGAGCGGTGCACCATGGTACTGTTCCATTTCAAATCCATGCACGCATTTCTAAAAGTCATACGGCACTGTTTCGCCATTTCGGACGGATGTTGCACCTTGCACCGTGGATGTTGCACCCGGTAGATATCTATTATTCGGACGGCCATAAATTCTGGCTCGCTTAGAGTTACGGGATCCATAACCTATCAAAACGAAGGCCTCGATGAATTCTACGGCTTTGACAGCTTTCAGCCGTCATCGGATAGATTAATGCCCATAAAGGACAACCCGAATCTCAATCGGGTCACGTAAGTTTTTTACCCTTCGTTTTTTCGACATGTGGATTTTTACGGTAAAACGGGATTACCGTGGCTCGTCTTCGATTCACCATCGCTGGAGAGTCGTGCACCATGGTACTATTCCGTATCAAATCCAAGCACGCATTTCTAAAAGTCGTACGACACTGTTTCGCCATTTCGGACGGATGTTGCACCTTGCACCGTTGATGTTGCACCCTGTAGATATCGATTATTCGAAAGGCCATAACTTCTATCTCGTTTAGAGTTACGGGAGCCATAACCTGTCAAAACGAAGGCCTCGATGAGTTCTACGGCTTTGACAGCTTTCAGCCGTCAACGGATAGATCAATGCCCAAAAAGGACAACCTGAATCTCAATCGGGTCACGTATGTTTTTTACCATTCGTTTTTTCGAAACGTGGATTTTTACGATAAAATGGGATAACCATGGCTCGTCTTCGATTCACCATCGCTAGATAGTGGTGCACCACGGTACTGTTCCGTTTCAAATCCATGCACGCATTTCTAAAAGTCGTACCGCACTGTTTCGCCATTTCGGATGGATGCTGCACCTTGCACCGTGGATGTTGCACCCTGTAGATATCGATTATTCGGACGGCCATAACTTCTGGCTCATTTAGAGTTACGGGAGCCATAACTTGTCAAATCGAAGGCCTCGATGAGGTCTACGGCTTTGACAGCTTTCAGCCGTCAACGGATAGATTAATGCCCAAAAAGGACAACCCGAATCTCAATCGGGTCACGTAAGTTTTTTACCCTTCGTTTTTTCGACACGTGGATTTTTACGGTAAAACAGGATTACCGTGGCTCGTCTTCGATTCACCATCGCTGGAGAGTGGTGCACCACGGTACTGTTCCGTTTCAAATCCATGCACGCATTTCTAAAAGTCGTACGGCACTGTTTCGCCATTTCGCACGGATATTGCACCTTGCACCGTGGATGTTGCACCCTGTAGATAACGATTATTCGGACGGCCATAACTTTTGGCTCGTTTAGAGTTACGGGAGCCATAACCTGTCAAAAAAAAGGCCTCGATGAGTTCTACGGGTTTGACAACTGTTTGCGCCAAAATTGGTCACAAACCCCGATGAATGTGAAAGCACCAGTGTTGGAATATAAATCAACGATATCCAAACACAAATCACAGATCTAAGTAGCAAAATAGTAAATGTAAACAAGAACACACGATTTATAGTGGTTCGGCTATCTCCGGCCTACGTCCACTTCAAAGGTTTTTCCTTTTATTGATGTTCTTCGTTGATTACAATCGATTACAGCGGATTACAATGAATTGTAGTTCGGAAATTCAGGTACAACGGTGGTTCTGATAGTTAAACTTGAATCCGGCAGAGTCTTGGCGTTTAATGGCGGAAAGGTCCCTTTTCTGAATGACCTGGAGGTCTATTTATAGGCGGAGGCTGCTGCTATCTCGCTGAAAACTTGGGAGACCTCTTCTGGCACGTGAGGGGGCCCACACGTACGGTCCCGGGAAGTTTGGGCCCACTTTGGCATCGGTTCGAACTCCATTCGAACCGATCAAGAATTCATCCAATCGAGGTGAAATTTGGCATGGACATTCTTCATCATGTATGCAAGCATCTGTGAAAATTTCACGGCATTTGGATCAGTAGGTTAGGAGATATGTTGGGTTCGAAATTGACTTCATAGCCAGGCTGTTAATTTCGAACCCCTGTTACTCGAAACGATGGTTTCGAAACCAGTGTGGCACGCGACTTCGTGGTGACGTGGAGCGCAAGCTTCGAATCGATCCGGACTTCTCTCCGTGTTGACCGCTTCGACTCCATATATCTCGGCGCATTCGAACCGATGGAAGACACGTCATCGTGATTGGTTGACTCAGTCGGTTCGAATGAAGCTACACAGGTTGGGTTCGAAGACGACATCATGGATGGGTTCGAAGTGTGGCTCTGTGATGGGTTCGAAGAGAGGACATTGTGATGGGTTCGAAGTAGGCAATGGCTTGGTGGGTTCGAAGTGGAGTCGAGGCTAATGGATGCGAACTAGGTGGACTAGAACCCGATGGGTTCGAGTGAGGCATGGCTGGGCTATCGGTTCGAACGCAGGTGGTTTCGAACTAGATGGTTTCGAACCGATGGATACGAACTCCATCGATTCGAACTGGGGCAAATGCTTTCGAGGCGCGACCTTATTTCTTTGGATTCGAACCAGATGGTTTCGAATGTGATGGGTTCGAACACCATGGGTTCGAACCGAGCAATGTCAATTCCTCTTATCTTGATTCCATCATAACTTGAGCATATGACCTCGGATTGACTTGAAATTTGGAATGCAGATTCCTATGGTCTTTCTTGTCATGCCCTATCAATTGTGGCCCGTTCCGGACTCGGACAATATTCATTGATATCCATGGTTATCCTGCAATGCATGGTTGATATTCATGAATAGTAATCATTGGTTTCTAGTAAATTTTGGGTATCTCAACTTTGCCAAAAGTTGGGATAACATTTTGCCCCCCAAAACATGCCTTTTTGTAAAAGGTATGTTTTGAATGGTCTTAGATCAAGTGTAATAAATTCATGTTTCGTTGATAGCTGTGGCATTATCGATCAAGTATGTGGCTGTTCGAAGCCAAATCAATGTTTGTTCTTCCCGTAGGAGTTGAGAATGAAGTTTCATAGTTTCTCTGGACTATTATTGGCCGCTCTAAGCCCTTACTGAGCTCATTCTAGACTCAGTGATTGAATAGAAAGATCCCATTGCTCTCTGGCGTTGCCTTCTATTCCTTGCACTCTGGTCCCAGTTAGGACGTATAGCGATATCATGGTCGTTCGGGACCGATCATAGCCTCTCCGGGCTCTTGCTGGATCCCATCCTGTCACTCTCCGGTGAAGGGGAAACAGCGCTTAAGTGAGTCGATCCTGTCGCTCTCCGGCGAAGCAACCCACTTCTTGCACTCCGGTTCAAAGCAGTTGAACATTAAGCGATGTCATGACCTGAATCATCGGCCGATCATAGTCTCTCCGGACTCTTGTCGGATCCCATCCTGTCACTCTCTGGTGAAGGGGAAACGACGATAAGTGAGTCGATCCTGTCGCTCTTCGGCGAAGCAACTCACTTCTTGCCTTCTGGATTCACCTCTCCGGGTGAAGGCGATCTTTCTTGTTTAAGTGAGTCGATCCTGTCGCTCTCCGGCGAAGCAACTCACTTCTTGCCTTCGGACCCCGTCTCTCCGGATAGGGTCATAAAGCGATCATGTTTATATGTAATGTTCATCCTTTGACTCTCCGGTCAAAAGGTTTATTGCAAGAAGTTCAAATTTAATTATTAAAATTCAAGTTCTAGATGTTCAATCTCAAACATCAGAAAAAACTAAGGATTGCCTCTCCGGGCATAGCGGTTCATCTCCATCTCAGAGCATGCCTAGGGATCTCTCCGGTTCCCGTACATGTGTAAGTGGAGTAACCGTTTTATTCTGAAAATAAATCTAAATAAGATCATTCGACCGAAGTCCAGATCGTGGACTTGGCCCTTGCCATCTTTGATCAGTTGATGACGAGTCGTGATCCCGATCCAGGATCGTTCCTGCAAGGTGGAGGCGGTAGTTGTTCATGCCTTGTCGCTGTTGTCCGTTCTCTGACATACTGCGGTAATCTACCACCCCTAGCGTGTTCTTCCACCTCATCCTTCAAGTGACGGCATTCATCTGTGGTGTGCCCATCCAGCTCATGGAATAGGCAATATTTTCCAGTCCTGCGCTCCCGCTCGGTGGGATCCCTTACAGGTGGCTTTCGATAGTGAAGTTGCCCCCTGGTTTCAGTGAAGACTCTTTCTAGGCTTGCATTCAGATCTGTGTACTGCCTGAATCTTGGTTCTCGGAATTTCTTCCGTTTATCAGGACCATCATGTCTGTCATCCTGTTTCCTTTTTCCCTTGTCCGCTCCGGACTGCTCTCCAGAGGTTCCTATGCTTTTCGTGGCATTTATTTCACAACTCCCGACTCGTGATTCTTCTAACCGAATGAACTTTTCGGCTTTATGGAAGAATTCTCCAAGATCTTGCGGTGGATCTTTAGTTAGAGAATCCTTAAATTTGGTGCCTTCCGCGACTCCTGCCACCGCCGCCATCAAAATCATCGATGGATCCGGGCGATCCACAGAAGTCACTGTCACGTTGAATCTGAGTAAAAAATCTTTTATGGACTCTCCGGTCCTCTGTTTAATTGTTGCTAAGGTCATCACGCTCTTGGGTCGCGTCACGTGGACCCTGAACTGTCTCATGAAGCAATCTACGAGCTCGCTCCATGTTCCGATTGATCCAGTCTCTAGTTGTCTGAACCATAGTGCAGCTAAATCTGTCAAATACAGGGGGAAACATCGCGCCATCACTTCCTCGGATGCCCCCAGCACTTCCATGTGCCTGATATATCTTGTGATGTGCATTGTTGGGTCTGACCTCCCGTCGTAAGGATCCAGCGTTGGTAGCTTGAATTTTGGAGGGTTCCTGGCATTTCTGATGTTTGGAGTGAATGGACTCCGACTAACTTCTTCTAGGCCTCCGCTAGGTAATCCTCCTCTCATGATTCTTCGCATGAGGCCAATCATTCTCTCGTCCCCGTCTAGGGGTTGCCCCCTTGTCAAGTTCATATCCTGCCCCCCGAGCCTTGAAGGGAATTCTGGTACATACTCTTCCGGTGGCTCGTTAGCGTGAGCATTGGCTCCAGCCTGCTGAGCTCCATCTGTTGGTCTTCCAGTATCGGACCCTGAGGGTCTACCCCCAAGGCCTTGTTGACCTCCTTCAATCCCCGTATTCTGGCCTTGAGCCTGTCCTTCATTTGCTTCTGCAATCCTGATTCCTTGTCCCGTACTTGTAGCTGTTGTAGTTGGTCCAAGGTTTTGTATATTTGCTGTCCTCATTTGCTCGAGGAAATTCTGCAGCATCTCCTGTTGACTTTTCATTATGCTTTCGCGCAATGAGTTGGCCATAGCCTCCATCTCGTCTCTAGTGATGTAGACGGAAGCCGGTCCTTCTCTTGATCCAGAGGATGCTTCTTGGCTTCCTCCTTGTAGGCTCCTATCAACTCTCTGTCTTGTTTGTCGAGTCATTGTTTCTGAATTCTGAATTCTGATGTAGCGGGTGCTAGTTCTTCTCAGTGAAAGCACCAAAGTGTTTGCGCCAAAATTGGTCACAAACCCCGATGAATGTGAAAGCACCAGTGTTGGAATATAAATCAACGATATCCAAACACAAATCACAGATCTAAGTAGCAAAATAGTAAATGTAAACAAGAACACACGATTTATAGTGGTTCGGCTATCTCCGGCCTACGTCCACTTCAAAGGTTTTTCCTTTTATTGATGTTCTTCGTTGATTACAATCGATTACAGCGGATTACAATGAATTGTAGTTCGGAAATTCAGGTACAACGGTGGTTCTGATAGTTAAACTTGAATCCGGCAGAGTCTTGGCGTTTAATGGCGGAAAGGTCCCTTTTCTGAATGACCTGGAGGTCTATTTATAGGCGGAGGCTGCTGCTATCTCGCTGAAAACTTGGGAGACCTCTTCTGGCACGTGAGGGGGCCCACACGTACGGTCCCGGGAAGTTTGGGCCCACTTTGGCATCGGTTCGAACTCCATTCGAACCGATCAAGAATTCATCCAATCGAGGTGAAATTTGGCATGGACATTCTTCATCATGTATGCAAGCATCTGTGAAAATTTCACGGCATTTGGATCAGTAGGTTAGGAGATATGTTGGGTTCGAAATTGACTTCATAGCCAGGCTGTTAATTTCGAACCCCTGTTACTCGAAACGATGGTTTCGAAACCAGTGTGGCACGCGACTTCGTGGTGACGTGGAGCGCAAGCTTCGAATCGATCCGGACTTCTCTCCGTGTTGACCGCTTCGACTCCATATATCTCGGCGCATTCGAACCGATGGAAGACACGTCATCGTGATTGGTTGACTCAGTCGGTTCGAATGAAGCTACACAGGTTGGGTTCGAAGACGACATCATGGATGGGTTCGAAGTGTGGCTCTGTGATGGGTTCGAAGAGAGGACATTGTGATGGGTTCGAAGTAGGCAATGGCTTGGTGGGTTCGAAGTGGAGTCGAGGCTAATGGATGCGAACTAGGTGGACTAGAACCCGATGGGTTCGAGTGAGGCATGGCTGGGCTATCGGTTCGAACGCAGGTGGTTTCGAACTAGATGGTTTCGAACCGATGGATACGAACTCCATCGATTCGAACTGGGGCAAATGCTTTCGAGGCGCGACCTTATTTCTTTGGATTCGAACCAGATGGTTTCGAATGTGATGGGTTCGAACACCATGGGTTCGAACCGAGCAATGTCAATTCCTCTTATCTTGATTCCATCATAACTTGAGCATATGACCTCGGATTGACTTGAAATTTGGAATGCAGATTCCTATGGTCTTTCTTGTCATGCCCTATCAATTGTGGCCCGTTCCGGACTCGGACAATATTCATTGATATCCATGGTTATCCTGCAATGCATGGTTGATATTCATGAATAGTAATCATTGGTTTCTAGTAAATTTTGGGTATCTCAACTTTGCCAAAAGTTGGGATAACAACAACTGTTAGCCGTCAACGGATAGATTAATGCCCAAAAAGGACAACCCGAATCTAAATCGGGTCACGTAAGTTTTTTACCGTTCGTTTTTTCGGAACGTGGATTTTTACGGTAAAACGGGATTACCGTGGCTCGTCTGCGATTCGCCATCGCTGGAGAGTGGTGCACCATGGTACTGTTCCGTTTCAAATCCATGAATGCATTTCTAAAAGTCGTACGGCACAGTTTCGCCATTTCGGACGGATGTTGCACCTTGCACCGTGGATGTTGCACCCTATAGATATCGATTATTCGGACGGCCATTACTTCTGGCTCATTTAGAGTTACGAGAGCCATAACCTGTCAAAACGAAGGCCGCGTTGAGTTCTACGGCTTTGACAGCTTTCAGCCATAAACGGATAGATTAATGCCCAAAAAGGACAACCCGAATCTCAATCGGGTCACGTAAGATTTTTACCCTTCGTTTTTTGGACACGTGGATTTTTACGGTAAAACGGGATTACCGTGGCTCGTCTTCGATTCACCATCGCTGGAGAGTGGTGCACCATGGTACTGTTCCGTTTCAAATCCATTCACGCATTTCTAAAATCCGTACGGCACTATTTCGCCATTTCGGACGGATGTTGCACCTTGCACCGTGGATGTTGCACCCTGTAGATATCGATTATTCGGACGGCCATAACTTCTGGCTCGTTTAGAGTTACGGAAGCCATAACCTGTCAAAACGAAGGACTCGATGAGTTCTACGGCATTGACCGCTTTCAGCCGCCAACGGATAGATTAATGCCCAAAAAGGACAACCCAAATCTCAATCGGGTCACATAAGTTTTTCACCCTTCGTTTTTTTGACACGTGGATTTTTACGGTAAAACGGGATTACCATGGCTCGTCTTCGATTCACCATCGCTGGAGAGTGGTGCACCATGGTACTGTTCCATTTCAAATCCATGCACGCATTTCTTAAAGTCGTACGACACTGTTTCGCTGTTTCGGACGGATGTTGCACCTTGCACCGTGGATGTTGCACCCTGTAGATATCGATTATTCGGACGGCCATAACTTATGTCTCGTTTAGAGTTACGGGAGCCATAACCTGTCAAAAAAAATGTCTCGATGAGTTCTACGGCTTTGACAGCTTTCAGCCGTCAACGGATAGATTAATGCCC
This sequence comes from Allium cepa, assembly GCA_030765085.1. NCBI lineage: Eukaryota > Viridiplantae > Streptophyta > Magnoliopsida > Asparagales > Amaryllidaceae > Allium > Allium cepa. The sequence goes on along the minus strand of CM060941.1, from coordinate 38,864,249 downwards.
AAAAAGGACAACCCGAATCTCAATCGGGCCACGTAAGTTTTTTACCCTTCGTTTTTTCGACACGTGGATTTTTACGGTAAAAGGGGATTACTGTGGCTCGTCTTCGATTCACCATCGCTGGAGAGTGGTGCGCCATGGTACTGTTCCGTTTCAAATCCAAGCACGTATTTCTAAAAGTCGTACGGCACTGTTTTGCCATTTCGGACGGATGTTGCACCTTGCACCGTGAATGTTGCACCCTGTAGATATCGATTATTCCGACGGCCATAACTTTTGTCTCGTTTAGAGTTACGGGAGCCATAACCTGTCAAAACGAAGACCTCGATGAGTTCTACGGCTTTGACAGCTTTCAGCCGTCAAAGGATAGATTAATGCCCAAAAAGGACAACCCGAATCTAAATCGGGTCACGTAAGTTTTTTACCATTCTTTTTTCGAAACGTGGATTTTTACGATAAAACGGGATAACCGTGGTTCGTCTTCGATTCACCATCGCTGGAGAGCGGTGCACTATGGTACTGTTCCGTTTCAAATCCATGCACACATTTCTGAAAGTCGTACCGCACTGTTTCGCAATTTCGGACGGATGTTGCACCTTGCACCGTGCATGTTGCACCATGTAGATATCGATTATTCGAACGGCCATAACTTCTGGCTCGTTTAGAGTTACGGGAGCCATAACCTGCCAAAACGAAGGCCGCGATGAGTTCTACGGCTTTGACAGCTTTCAGCCACAAATGGATAGATTAATGCCCCAAAAAGGACAACTTGAATCTCAATCGGGTCACGTAAGTTTTTTACCCTTCGTTCTTTCGACACGTGGCTTTTTACGGTAAAACGGGATTACCATGGCTCGTCTTCGATTCACCATCGCTGGAGAGTGGTGCACCATGGTACTGTTCCGTTTCAAATCCAAGCACGCATTTCTAAAAGTCGTACGGCACTGTTTCGCCGTTTCGGACGGATGTTGCACCTTGCACCGTGGATGTTGCACCCTGTAGATATCGATTATTCGGACGGCCATAACTTCTGGCTCGTTTAGAGTTACGGGAGCCATAACCTGTCAAAACAAAGGCCGCGATGAGTTCTACGGCTTTGACAGCTTTCAGCCGTAAACGGATAGATTAATGCCCGAAAAGGACAACCCGAATCTCGATCGGGTCACGTACGTTTTTCACCCTTCGTTTTTTCGACACGTGAATTTTTACGGTAAAACGGGATTACCGTGGCTCGTCTTCGATTCACCATCGCTGGAGAGTGGTGCACCATGGTACTGTTCCATTTCAAATCCAATGCGCGCATTTCTAAAAGTCGTACGACACTGTTTTGCCATTTCGGAAGGATGTTGCACCTTGCTCCGTGGATGTTGCACCCTGTAGATATCGATTATTCGGACGGCCATAACTTCTGGCTCGTTTAGAGTTACGTGATCCATAACCTGTCAAAACGAAGTACTCGATGAGTTCTACGGCTTTGACAGCTTTCAGCCGTCAACGGATAGATTAATGCCCAAAAAGGACAACCCGAACCTCAATCGGGTCACGTAAGTTTTTTACCCTTCGTTTTTACGACACGTGGATTTTTACGGTAAAACGAGATTACCATGGCCCCTCTTCGATTCACCATCGCTGGAGAGTGGTGCACCATGGTACTGTTCCGTTTCAAATCCATGCATGCATTTTTAAAAGTCGTACGGCACTGTTTCGCCATTTCGAACGGATGTTGCACCTTGCACCGTGGATGTTGCACCCTGTGGATATCGATTATTCGGACGGCCATAACTTCTGGCTCGTTTAGAGTTACGGGAGCCATAACCTGTCAAAACAAAGTCCGCGATGAGTTCTACGGCTTTGACAGCTTTCAGCCGTAAATGGATAGATTAATGCCCAAAAAGGACAACCCGAATCTCGATCGGGTCACGTACGTTTTTCACCCTTCGTTTTTTTGACACGTGAATTTTTAAGGTAAAACGGGATTACCGTGGCTCGTCTTCGATTCACCATCGCTGGAGAGTGGTGCACCATGGTACTGTTCCATTTCAAATCCAATGCACGCATTTATAAAAGTCGTACGACACTATTTCGCCATTTCGGAAGGATGTTGCACCTTGCTCCGTGGATGTTGCACCCTGTAGATATCGATTATTCGGACGGCCATAACTTATGGCTCGTTTAGAGTTACGGGATCCATAACCTGTCAAAACGAAGTACTCGATGAGTTCTACGGCTTTGATAGCTTTTAGCCGTCAACGGATAGATTAATGCCCAAAAAGGACAACACGAATCTCAATCGGGTCACGTAAGTTTTTTACCCTTCGTTTTTTCGACACGTGAATTTTTACGGTAAAACGGGATTACCGTGGCTCGTCTTCGATTCACCATCGCTGGAGAGTGGTGCACCATGGCACTGTTCCATTTCAAATCCAATGCACGCATTTCTAAAAGTCGTACGACACTGTTTTGCCATTTCGGAAGGATGTTGCACCTTGCTCCGTGGATGTTGCACCCTGTAGATATCGATTATTCGGACGGCCATAACTACTGGCTCGTTTAGAGTTACGGGATCCATAACCTGTCAAAACGAAGTACTCGATGAGTTCTACGGCTTTGACAGCTTTCAGCCGTCAACGGATAGATTAATGCCCAAAAAGGACAACCCGAATCTCAACCGGGTCACGTAAGTTTTTCATCCTTCGTTTTTTCGACACGTGGTTTTTTACGGTAAAACGGGATTACCGTGGCTCGTCTTCGATTCACCATCGCTGGAGAGTGGTGCACCATGGTACTGTTCCGTTTCAAATCCAAGCACGCATTTCTAAAAGTCGTGCGGCACAGTTTCGCCATTTCGAACGGATGTTGCACCTTGCACCGTTGATGTTGCACCCTGTAGATATCGATTATTCGGACGGCCATAACTAATGTCTCGTTTAGACTTACGGAGCCATAACCAGTCAAAACGAAGGCCTCGATGAGTTCTACGGCTTTGACAGCTTTCAGCCGTCAACAGATAGATTAATGCCCAAAAAGGACAACCCGAATCTCAATCGGGTCACGTATGTTTTTTACCATTCGTTTTTTCGAAACGTGGATTTTTACGGCAAAACGGGATAACCGTGGCTCGTCTTCGATTCACCATCGCTGGAGAGTGGTGCACCATGGTACTGTTCCGTTTTAAAATCCATGCACGCATTTCTGAAAGTCGTACCGCACTGTTTTGCCATTTCGGACGGATGTTGCACCTTGCACCGTGGATGTTGCACCCCGTAGATATCGATTATTCGGACGGCCATAACTTCAAGCTCGTTTAGAGTTACGGGAGCCATTACCGGTAAAAACAAAGGCCTCGATGAGTTCTACGGCTTTGACAGCTTTCATCCATAAAATGATAGATTAATGCCCAAAAAGGACAACCCGAATCTCAATCGGGTCACGTAAGTTTTTTACCCTTCGTTTTTTCGACACGTGGATTTTTACGGTAAAACGGGATTACCGTGGCTCGTCTTTGATTCACCATCGCTGTAGAGTGGTGCAACATGGTACTGTTCCGTTTCAAATCCATGCACGCATTTCTAAAAGTCGTACGGTACTGTTTCGCCATTTCGGACGGATGTTGCACCTTGCACCGTGGATGTTGCACCCTGTAGATATCGATTATTCGAACGGCCATAACTTCTGGCTCGTTTAGAGTTACGGGAGCCACGACCTGTCAAAAAGAAGGCCGCGATGAGTTCTATGGCTTTGACAGCTTTCAGCCGTCAATGGATAGATTAATGCCCAAAAAGGACAACCCGAATCTCAATCGGGTCACGTAAGTTTTTTACCCTTCGTTTTTTCGACACGTGGATTTTTACGGTAAAACGGGATTACCGTGGCTCGTCTTCGATTCACCATCGCTGGAGAGTGGTGCACCATGGTACAGTTCCGTTTCAAATCCATGCACGCATTTCTAAAAGTCGTACGGCACTGTTTCGCCATTTCGGATGGATATTGCACCTTGCACCGTGGATGTTGCACCCTGTAGATATCGATTATTCGGACGGCCATAACTTTTGGCTCGTTTAGAGTTACGGGAGACATAACCTGTCAAAACAAAGGCCTCGATGAGTTCTATGGCTTTGACAGCTATCAGCCGTCAACGGATAGATTAATGCCCAAAAAGGACAACCCGAATCTCAATCGGGTCACGTAAGTTTTTTACCCTTCGTTTTTTCGGAACGTGGATTTTTACGGTAAAACGGGATTACCGTGGCTCGTCTTCGATTCACCATCGCTGGAGAGTGGTGCACCATGGTACTGTTCCGTTTCAAATCCATGCACGCATTTCTAAAAGTCGTACGACACTATTTCGCCATTTCGGACGGATGTTGCACCTTGCACCGTGGATGTTGCACCCTGTAGATATCGATTATTCGGACGGCCATAACTTCTGGCTCGTTTAGAGTTACGGGAGCCATAACCTGTCAAAAGAAAGGCCTCGATGAGTTCTACGGCTTTGACAGCTTTCAGCCGTAAACGGATAGATTAATGCCCAAAAAGGACAACCCGAATCTCGATCGGGTCACGTACGTTTTTCACCCTTCGTTTTTTCGACACGTGAATTTTTACGGTAAAACGGGATTACCGTGGCTCGTCTTCGATTCACCATCGCTGGAGAGTGGTGCACCATGGTACTGTTCCATTTCAAATCCAATGCACGCATTTCTAAAAGTCGTACGACACTGTTTTGCCATTTCGGAAGGATGTTGCACCTTGCTCCGTGGATGTTGCACCCTGTAGATATCGATTATTCGGACGGCCATTGTTTGCGCCAAAATTGGTCACAAACACCCAAAGTCGTGAAAGCACCCGTCAACGTTATCAATTCGATAATTTTCAACACAGAACTCAGCAACAATCAATATACAATTCAGCTCTAAGTAACGAATCACAGTCACAAACACAGGATTTATAGTGGTTCGGCGTTCGCGCCTACGTCCACTTTGAAGGTTTTCTCTTTATTGCTTTGCTTGGTTAAATCGATTACAATGGATTACAGCTGACAATTACTTTGAAATCTGAATACAACAGCGATTCTGATAGTTAAACTTTAATCCGGCAGAGTCTTGGCGTTCAATGGCAGAAGTCCCCCTTTTCTGAAGGCTTCAGGGTGCTATTTATAGGCGTTGGAGGCCCAGATCTTGCTGAAACTTCGTGAGACTCCTTCTGGCACGTGAGTGGGCCCACGCGACCGACCCCGCCAAGTTTCGTCTCGATCTGACATCGGTTCGAAGTGATTTCGAACCCATCAAGAAATGGTCCAATCGAGCTGAAACTTGGCAGGAACATTCTTTACCTCATATGGAAGCTACTGTGAAAATTTGGTTGCATTTGGATTTGAGGTCAAGGAGATATGTTCGGTTCGAAATTGGCATTTTCGGTTGGCTGTGCGTTTCGAACCGACCATTTCGAAACCAGGAGTTCGAACCCATGTACGCACGTGATTCTGCAGTGACGTGGCGCGTACTCCACGCGTCGATCCAGATTTATCTCCGAGTTGACCGCTTCGAATCCATGGATTTCGCTGACTTCGTATCGATGATCGTTGTGTAGTTTGAATCAATCAACTACGTGACTCTCGTGTTGACCTGTCTGTCTAGTTCGAACCGAGGGGATGGAGCTTCCTTCGTATCGATACATGTGATGGATACGAAATGAAGCTCCGCGATGGTTTCGAACGTTCATCGGTTCGAACTAAGCACCAGCGTGGATGATTCAACGCTCATGGATACGAAGATGCAACCTAATAATGGATACGAAAAAGTGTTTTTAGCATGGATACTGATGGATTCGAACGCAATCAATTCGAAGTTAACAGTGGCCGATGGGTTCGAACATGGCAGGGAGTGATGTGCTCGAAGCAATGGGTTTTGGATGGGTTCGAAATGGATGGTTTCGAAGCAGTGGGTATCGGATGGTTTCGAAGTCATGGGTTCGAAGTGGATGGCTTCGAAGCCACGGGTTCGAAGTAGATGGGTTCGAAACCATGGGTTCGAAGCGGCTGGGTTCGAAGGTGATGGTTTCGAATCAGACAATGACTACTTTTCTTCACATTGAATCCATCATATCTTGAGCATACGAACTCGGATTGACTTGAAACTTGAAATGATGGCTCCTACAACCTTTATGTCCTATCAATTGTCGCTGATCCGGACTCGGGCAAAATTCATCGATATCCATAGCTAAGTGATGTATAACCAATCTCTAAGACGGACTGTTTCCCGTTTTCGACCAATCTTTTGATATCACGGCTTTGCCAAAAAGCGGGATAACACTTTGCCCCCCAAAACATGCCTTGCTGTAGGAAGGTGTGTTTTGTAATGCCTTGAGTTGGATGTTCGTATCCGATTATCAACTTGCAAAGAACTCAATAGTTTCATGTGGCCTCAAATGACGATCGTTCGAGATCGAGCCAATTGGGATGAAGCGCGGCCGTTCGTGGTCAAGCGCTTAACTTCAAATGACGATCGTTCGCGATCGAGTCATTTGAGGTGAAGTGCGACCGTGCGCGGTCTAGCGTACAAATCCATGCGTCGATCGTTCGGGATCGTATGCTGTTTGAAGTGAATCGAGACCGTTCGCGGTCCGTGCTGTTCGTGGCATGAGATGAAATAGGACCGTTCGCGGTCGATGCCGTTCGCGGCAAATGATGAGATGGGACCGTTCGCGGTCGACCGCCGTTCGTGGCAAATGATGATCGTTCGCGACCAAGTGCCGTTCAAGGCGAGTGGTGACCGTTCGAGGTCGGATTTCATAATCAGTGAGCCATGACCGTTCGCGATCGATGGCGTTCGAGGCAGGAAGTGATCGTTCGCGATCGTGCGCCGTTCGAGGCGAATCTGTGACCGTTCGCGGTCGGGTTTCAGACCTCAAGTGACGACCGTTCGTGATCAAGCCATTTGAGGTGAAGTGAGTTGTGACTGTTCGAAGTCGGATGCCGTTCGAGGCGATTTGTGTGCCCGGGAGGGCTTGGTGTTATCGATGCCAGGGTCACGTTCGGGCGAGTTCCTGGATCATGTATATGGGCGGTCCATCGCCGTCTCAGTGCATACCTAGGGATCGTTCGCGACCTCATACATGTGTACGTAGCTTAGTCATTCCAGAGTTACCAAAATCAAATAATTATCAAACAGATGAGTTCCAAAAACAATGTCCAAATAAACAAAGTCCAAACGTTCAAATCAAAATGAAACGAAAATAAAGCATGGATGTCAAAGTGTAAGTTCCCACTACGAAACGGTCGATGATCACTCAGAGCATGCCTGGAGATCGTTCGCGATCTCGCGCATGCGTAAATGATTTAATTGTGGTAGCGGAAGCTTACGACTTGTTCATCGTTATTTCATTCAGTTGATAACCAAACGGTGCCTTGGTTCGGGGTCGCCTCTAGCTGATGTGGACGGTGGTCGTTCTGGTTCCGCCGCAGGAGCTCGCTTCCTTACATACTGAAGGAGCATACCGTTCCTGATATGCCCTTCCACCTCATCCTTCAGGTGCCTACAATCGTTAGTATTATGACCATTTAATTCATGGAATACACAGAACTTATCTGATTTCCTTTCGTCAGAGGTAGGGTCCCTTCGCATCGGCCTACGGTACGGAATCTGTTCTTTGGTATCCTGATAAATTCGTTCCAGGCTCTCGTTCAACTCAGAGTAGGTGGTGAATCGCGGCTCCCTTCGTTGCCGCTTCGATCTGTCTCTGTCATTCTCAATCTTTCTTTTACCTCTATCCTTGTCCGAATCCTTTTTAAGAGGCTTTTCGTCTCTAAATGCAAAAATTTCTATCCCATCTCTTTCTTCTCTCTCGGCATTCGCATCCTCTAATCGTAAAAACTTTTCTGCTTCATGATAGAATTCCTCCAGATCTGTGGGTGGATCTTTAGTCAATGAATTCTTGAACTCTGTGCCGTCAGCTATTCCGGACACAGCTGCCATTACCACCATGGATGGATCCGCTCTATCCACTGAAGCTGCTGCTGCATTAAATCGTGCTAGATAACTTCTCAAGGTCTCTCCGGCCTTCTGCTTTAGGGTTGCCAGAGTCATCAGGTTCTTGGGTCTTGTAATATGAACCCTGAATTGCCTCATAAATCTCTCTACTAAACCATTCCAAGTCCCGATGGATCCGTTCTCCAACTGTCTAAACCATAGTGCAGCGATATCTGTCAAGTATAATGGAAAACACCGGGCCATAACCTTCTCCGATGCCCCCAGTACTTCCATATGCCTCATATATTTTGTCAGGTGGACCGTGGGGTCCGTTCTCCCGTCATACATATCCAATGATGGTAGTTTGAAATCAGGCGGGTTCCTAGCTTGCCTGATTGCTGAAGTAAAAGGGCTTCTATTAACATCTTCCAAATCTTTGTTCACCATACCGCCTCTCAAAGCTCTCCTAACTATCTCTGCTAATCGGTCATTGTCTCCGAGATGTAATCCTTGTTCACTACTTCCAACCTGCCCTCCGAGTTCACGAGGTAACTCCGGGATCTGCCCCCTTGACTGAGCGTTTGCATCTCTACTACTACCGGGTTGCGCAGATGCTCCCCTTTCTCTCTCCGAAACTGGATCAACGTTCTCCAAGGGTGTGCCCCCTAATCCAGGTGCCACTCCGGATGGTCCTGCTCCGTTCTGGACTCCATTGGCTTCCCTATTTTGTGCTCCAAGCTGTCCTATCTGTTGGAATAAACTCTGGATCATTTCCTCTTGCCTCTTCATCATAGTTTCCATCTCATCCCTAGTGATGTATATCGATGGTTGATTCGCTCCTGAGTAAGCCTCTTGGCTTCCTTGTGGCTCACTTCTCTCAGTCCTTGGCCTCCTACTCGATTGTCTTGCCATAATTCCTAGATCTGAACTCCTGAAATTTCAAATTCAACTTCTTCCTGAATTAGCCTTCTCAGTGAAAGCACCAAAATGTTTGCGCCAAAATTGGTCACAAACACCCAAAGTCGTGAAAGCACCCGTCAACGTTATCAATTCGATAATTTTCAACACAGAACTCAGCAACAATCAATATACAATTCAGCTCTAAGTAACGAATCACAGTAATTCACAGACAACAGTCACAAACACAGGATTTATAGTGGTTCGGCGTTCGCGCCTACGTCCACTTTGAAGGTTTTCTCTTTATTGCTTTGCTTGGTTAAATCGATTACAATGGATTACAGCTGACAATTACTTTGAAATCTGAATACAACAGCGATTCTGATAGTTAAACTTGAATCCGGCAGAGTCTTGGCGTTCAATGGCAGAAGTCCCCCTTTTCTGAAGGCTTCAGGGTGCTATTTATAGGCGTTGGAGGCCCAGATCTTGCTGAAACTTCGTGAGACTCCTTCTGGCACGTGAGTGGGCCCACGCGACCGACCCCGCCAAGTTTCGTCTCGATCTGACATCGGTTCGAAGTGATTTCGAACCCATCAAGAAATGGTCCAATCGAGCTGAAACTTGGCAGGAACATTCTTTACCTCATATGGAAGCTACTGTGAAAATTTGGTTGCATTTGGATTTGAGGTCAAGGAGATATGTTCGGTTCGAAATTGGCATTTTCGGTTGGCTGTGCGTTTCGAACCGACCATTTCGAAACCAGGAGTTCGAACCCATGTACGCACGTGATTCTGCAGTGACGTGGCGCGTACTCCACGCGTCGATCCAGATTTATCTCCGAGTTGACCGCTTCGAATCCATGGATTTCGCTGACTTCGTATCGATGATCGTTGTGTAGTTTGAATCAATCAACTACGTGACTCTCGTGTTGACCTGTCTGTCTAGTTCGAACCGAGGGGATGGAGCTTCCTTCGTATCGATACATGTGATGGATACGAAATGAAGCTCCGCGATGGTTTCGAACGTTCATCGGTTCGAACTAAGCACCAGCGTGGATGATTCAACGCTCATGGATACGAAGATGCAACCTAATAATGGATACGAAAAAGTGTTTTTAGCATGGATACTGATGGATTCGAACGCAATCAATTCGAAGTTAACAGTGGCCGATGGGTTCGAACATGGCAGGGAGTGATGTGCTCGAAGCAATGGGTTTTGGATGGGTTCGAAATGGATGGTTTCGAAGCAGTGGGTATCGGATGGTTTCGAAGTCATGGGTTCGAAGTGGATGGCTTCGAAGCCACGGGTTCGAAGTAGATGGGTTCGAAACCATGGGTTCGAAGCGGCTGGGTTCGAAGGTGATGGTTTCGAATCAGACAATGACTACTTTTCTTCACATTGAATCCATCATATCTTGAGCATACGAACTCGGATTGACTTGAAACTTGAAATGATGGCTCCTACAACCTTTCTTGTCATGTCCTATCAATTGTCGCCTGATCCGGACTCGGGCAAAATTCATCGATATCCATAGCTAAGTGATGTATAACCAATCTCTAAGACGGACTGTTTCCCGTTTTCGACCAATCTTTTGATATCACGGCTTTGCCAAAAAGCGGGATAACAGCCATAACTTCTGGCTCGTTTAGAGTTACGGGATCCATAACCTGTCAAAACGAAGTACTCGATGAGTTCTACGTCTTTGACAGCTTTCAGCCGTCAGCGGATAGATTAATGCCCAAAAAGGACAACCCGAATCTCAATCGGGTCACGTAAGTTTTTCATCCTTCGTTTTTTCGACGCGTGGATTTTTACGGTAAAACGGGATTACCGTGCCTCGTCTTCGATTCACCATCGCTGGAGAGTGGTGCACCATGGTACTGTTCCGTTTCAAATCCATGCACGCATTTCTAAAAGTCCTACGGCACTGTTTCGCCGTTTCGGACGGATGTTGCACCATGCACCGTGGATGTTGCACCCTGTAGATATCGATTATTTGGACGGCCATAACTTCTGGCTCGTTTAGAGTTACGGCAGCCATAACCTGTCAAAACGAAAGCCTCGATGAGTTCTACGGTTTTGACCACTTTCAGCCGTCAACGGATAGATTAGTGCCCAAAAAGGACAACGCGAATATCAATCGGTTAACATAAGTTTTTCACCCTTCGTTTTTTTGACACGTGGATTTTTACGGTAAAATGGGATTACCATGGCTCGTCTTTGATTCTACATCGCAGGAGAGTGGTGCACCATGGTACTGTTCCGTTTCAAATCCATGCACGCATTTCTAAAAGTCATATGACACTCTTTCGCCATTTCGGACGGATGTTGCACCTTGCACCGTGGATGTTGCACCCTTTAGATATCGATTATTCGGACGGCCATAACTTCTGGCTCGTTTAGAGTTACGGCAGCCATAACCTGTCAAAACGAAGGCCTCGATGAGTTCTACGGTTTTGACCACTTTCAGCCACCAACGGATAGATTAATGCCCAAAAAGGACAACGCGAATCTCAATCGGGTCACGTAAGTTTTTTACCCTTCGTTTTTTCGACACGTGGATTTTTACGGTAAAACGGGATTACCGTGGCTCGTCTTCGATTCACCATCGCTGGAGAGTGGTGCACCATGGTACTGTTCCGTTTCAAATCCATGCACGCATTTGTAAAAGTCGAACGGCACTGTTTCGCCATTTCGGACGGATGTTGCACCTTGCACCGTGGATGTTGCACCCTGTAGATATCGATTATTCGGACGGCCATAACTTATGGCTCGTTTAGAGTTACGGGAGTCATAACCTGTCAAAACGAAGGCCGCGATGAGTTCTACGGCGTTGACAGCTTTCAGCCGTAAACGGATAGATTAATGCCCAAAAAGGACAATCCGAATCTCAATTAGGTCACGTAAGTTTTTTACCCTTCGTTTTTTCGACGCGTGGATTTTTACGGTAAAACGGGATTACTGTGGCTCGTCTTCGATTCGCCATCGCTGGAGAGTGATGCGCGATGGTACTGTTCCGTTTCAAATCCATGCATGCATTTCTAAAAGTCGTACGGCACTGTTTCGCCATTTCGAACGTATGTTGCACCTTGCACCGTGGATGTTGCACCCTGTAGATATCGATTATTCGGACGGCCATAACTTCTGGCTCGTTTAGAGTTACGGGAGCCATAACCTGTCAAAACGAATGCCTCGATGAGATCTACGGCTTTGATAGCTTTCAGCCGTCAACGGATAGATTAATGCCCAAAAAGGACAACCCGAATCTCAATCGGGTCACGTAAGTTTTTTACCATTCTTTTTTCGAAACGTGGATTTTTACGGTAAACGGGATAACCATGGTTCATCTTCGATTCACCATCGCTGGAGAGCGGTGCACCATGGCACTGTTCCGTTTCAAATCCATACACGCATTTCTAAAAGTCGTACCGCACTGTTTCGCCATTTCGGACCGATGTTGGACCTTGAACCGTGGATGTTGCACCCGGTAGATATCGATTATTCGGACGGCCATAAGTTCTGGCTCGTTTAGAGTTACGGGATCCATGACCTGTCAAAACGAAGGCCGCGATGAGTTCTACGGCTTTGACAGCTTTCAGCCATAAACGAATAGATTAATGCCCAAAAAGGACAACCCGAATCTCAATCGGGTCACGTAAGTTTTTTACCCTTCGTTTTTTCGACACGTGGATTTTTACGGTAAAACGGGATTACCGTGGCTCATCTTCGATTCACTATCGCTGGAGAGTGGTGCACCATGGTACTTTTTCGTTTCAAATCCATGCACGAATTTCTAAAAGTCGAACAGCACTGTTTCGCCATTTCGGACGGATATTGCACCTTGCACCGTGGATGTTGCACCCTGTAGATATCGATTATTCGGACGGCCATAACTTTTGGCTCGTTTAGAGTTACGGGAGACATATCCTGTCAAAAAAAACGCCTCGATGAGTTCTACGGCTTTGACAGTTTTCAGCCGTCAACGGATAGATTAATGCCCAAAAAGGACAACCCGAATCTCAATCGGGTCACGTAAGTCTTTTACCCTTCGTTTTTTCGGAACGTGGATTTTTACGGTAAAACGGGATTACCGTGGCTCGTCTTCGATTCACCATCGCTGGAGAGTGGTGCACCATGGTACTGTTCCGTTTCAAATCCATGCACGCATTTCTAAAAGTCGTACGGCACTGTTTCGCCATTTCAGACGGATGTTGCACCTTGCACCGTGGATGAACCCTGTAGATATCGATTATTCGGACGGCCATAACTTCTGGCTCGTTTAGAGTTACGGGAGCCATAACCTGTCAAAACGAAGGCCGCGATGAGTTCTACGGCTTTGACAGCTTTCAGCCCTAAACGGATAGATTAATGCCCAAAAAGGGCAACCCGAATCTCGATCGGGTCACGTACGTTTTTCACCCTTCGTTTTTTCGACACGTGAATTTTTACGGTAAAACGGGATTACCGTGGCTCGTCTTCGATTCACCATCGCTGGAGAGTGGTGCACCATGGTACTGTTCCATTTCAAATCCAATGCACGCATTTCTAAAAGTCGTACGACACTGTTTCGCCATTTCGGAAGGATGTTGCACCTTGCTCCGTGGATGTTGCACCCTGTAGATATCGATTATTCGGACGGCCATAACTTCTGGCTCGTTTAGAGTTACGGGAGCCATAACCTGTCAAAACGAAGGACTCGATGAGTTCTACGGCTTTGACAGCTTTCAGCCGTCAACGGATAGATTAATGCCCAAAAAGGACAACCCGAATCTCAACCGGGTCACGTAAGTTTTTCATCCTTCGTTTTTTCGACACGTGGATTTTTACGGTAAAACAGGATTACCGTGGCTCGTCTTCCATTCACCATCGCTGGAGAGTCGTGCACCATGGTACTGTTCCGTTTCAAATCCATGCATGCATTTCTAAAAGTCATACGGCACTGTTTCGCCGTTTCGGACGGATGTTGCACCTGCACCGTGGATGTTGCACCCTGTAGATATCTATTAGTCGGACGGCCATAAATTCTTGCTCGTTTAGAGTTACGGGAGCCATAACCTGTCAAAACGAAGGCCTCGATGAATTCTACGGCTTTGATAGCTTCAGCCGTCATCGGATAGAGTAATGCCCAAGAAGGACAACCCGAATCTCAATCGGGTCACGTAAGTTTTTTACCCTTCGTTTTTTAGACACGTGGATTTTTACGGTATAACGGGATTACCGTGGCTCGTCTTCGATTCACCATCGCTGAAGAGTGGTGCACCATGGTACTGTTCCGTTTCAAATCCAAGCACGCATTTCTAAAAGTCGTACGGCACTGTTTCGCCATTTCGGACGGATGTTGCACCTTGCACCGTAGATGTTGCACCCTATAGATATCGATTATTCGGACGGCCATAACTAATGTCTCGTTTAGAGTTACGGAAGCCATAACCAGTCAAAACGATGGCCTCGATGAGTTCTACGGCTTTGACAGCTTTCAGCCGTCAATGGATAGATTAATGCCCAAAAAGGACAACCCGAATCTCAATCGAGTCACGTATGTTTCTTACCATTCGTTTTTTCGAAACGTGGATTTTTACGGTAAAACGGGATAACCGTGGCTCGTCTTCGATTCACCATCACTGGAGAGTGGTGCACCATAGTACTGTTCCATTTCAAATCCATGCGCGCATTTCTAAAAGTCGTACCGCACTGTTTTGCCACTTCGGACGGATGTTGCACCTTGCACCGTGGATGTTGCACCCCGTAGATGTCGATTATTCAGACGGCCATAACTTCAAGCTCGTTTAGAGTTACGGGAGCCATTAACGATCAAAACGAAGGTCTCGATGAGTTCTACGGCTTTGACAGCTTTCAGCCATAAAAGGATAGATTAATGCCCAAAAAGGACAACCCGAATCTCAATCGGGTCACGTAAGTTTTTTACCCTTCGTTTTTTCGACACGTGGAATTTTACGGTAAAACGGGATTGTCGCGGCTCGTCTTTGATTCACCATCGCTGGAGAGTGGTGCAACATGGTACTGTTCCGTTTCAAATCCATGCACGCATTTCTAAAAGTCGAACGGCACTGTTTCGCCATTTCGGACGGATGTTGCACCTTGCACCGTGGATGTTGCACCCTGTAGATATCGATTATTCGGACGGCCATAACTTCTGGCTCGTTTAGAGTTACGGGAGCCATAACCTGTCAAAACGAAGGCTTCGATGAATTCTATGGCTTTGACAGCTTTCAGCCGTCAACGCATAGATTAATGCCCGAAAAGGACAACATGAATCTCAATCGGGTAACGTAATTTTTTCACCCTTCGTTTTTTCGACACGTGGATTTTTACGGTAAAACGGGATTACCGTGGCTCGTCTTCAATGCACCATCGCTGGAGAGTGGTGCACCTTGGTACTGTTCCGTTTCAAATCCATGCATGAATTTCTAAAAGTCCTACGGCACTGTTTCGCCATTTCGGACGGATTTTGCACATTGCCCCGTGGATCTTGCACCCTATAGATATCGATTATTCGAACGGCCATAACTTCTGGCTCGTCTTCGATTCGCCATCGCTGGAGAGTGATGCGCGATGGTACTGTTCCGTTTCAAATCCATGCACGCATTTCTAAAAGTCGTACGGCAATGTTTCGCCATTTCGAACGTATGTTGCACCTTGCACCGTGGATGTTGCACCCTGTAGATATCGATTATTCGGACGGCCATAACTTCTGGCTCGTTTAGAGTTACGGGACCCATAATCTGTCAAAACGAAGGCCTCGATGAGTTCTACGGCTTTGACAGCTTTCAGCCGTCAACGGATAGATTAATGCCCAAAAAGGACTTCCCGAATCTCAATCGGGTCACGTAAATTTTTTACCCTTCGTTTTTTCGACACGTGGATTTTTACGGTAAAACGGGATTACCGTGGCTCGTCTTCAATTCACCAACGCTGGAGAATGGTGCACCTTGGTACTGTTTCGTTTCAAATCCATGCACGCATTTCTAAAAGTCCTACGGCACTTTTTCGCCATTTCGGACGGATGTTGCACCCTGTAGATATCGATTATTCGGACGGCCATAACTTCTGGCTCGTTTAGAGTTACGGGAGCCATAACCTGTCAAAACGAAGGCCTCGATGAGTTCTACGGCTTTGACAGCGTTCAGTTGTCAACGGATAGATTGATGCCCGAAAAGGACAACCCGAATCTCAATCGGGTCACGTAAGTTTTTCATCCTTCGTTTTTTCGACACGTGGATTTTTACGGTAAAACGGGATTACCGTGGCTCGTCTTCGATTCACCATCGCTGGAGAGTGGTGCACCATGGTACTGTTCCGTATCAAATCCATGCACGTATTTCTAAAAGTCGTAAGGCACTGTTTCGCCATTTCGGAAGGATGTTGCACCTTGCTCCGTGGATGTTGCACCCTGTAGATATCGATTATTCGGACGGCCATAACTTCTGGCTCGTTTTGAGTTACGGGAGCCATAACCGGTCAAAATGAAGGACTCGATGAGTTCTACGGCTTTGACCGCTTTCAGCCGTCAACGGATAGATTAATGCCCAAAAAGGACAACCCGAATCTCAACCGGGTCACGTAAGTTTTTCATCCTTCGTTTTTTCGACACGTGGATTTTTACGGTAAAACGGGATTACCGTGGCTCGTCTTCGATTCACCATCGCTGGAGAGTGGTGCACCATGGTACTGTTCCGTTTCAAATCCATGCACGCATTTCTAAAAGTTGTACGGCATTGTTTCGCCATTTCGAAAGGATGTTGCACCTTGCTCCGTGGATGTTGCACCCTGTAGATATCGATTATTCGGACGGCCATAACTTCTGGCTCGTTTAGAGTTACGGGAGCCATAACCTGTCAAAACGAAGGCCTCGATGAGTTCTACGGATTTGATAGCTTTCAGCCGTCAACGGATAGATTAATGCCCGAAAAGGACAACCCGAATCTCAACCGGGTCACGTAAGTTTCTCATCCTTTGTTTTTTCGACACGTGGATTTTTACGGTAAAATGGGATTACCGTGGCTAGTTTTCGATTCACCATCGCTGGAGAGTGGTGCACCATGGTAGTGTTCCGTTTCAAATCCATGCACGCATTTCTAAAAGTCATACGGCACTGTTTCGCCGTTTCTGACGGATGTTGCACCTGCACCGTGGATGTTGCACCCTGTAGATATCTATTAGTCGGACGACCATAAATTCTGGCTCGTTTAGAGTTACGGGAGCCATAACCTGTCAAAACGAAGACCTCGATGAATTCTACGGCTTTGATAGCTTTCAGCCGTCATCGGATAGAGTAATGCTCAAGAAGGACAAACCGAATCTCAATCGGGTCACGTAAGTTTTTTACCCTTCGTTTTTTCGACACGTGGATTTTCACGGTAAAACGGGATTACCGTGGCTCGTCTTCGATTCACCATCACTGGAGAGTGGTGCACCATGGTACTGTTCCGTTTCAAATCCAACCACGCATTTCTAAAAGTCGTACGGCACTGTTTCGCCATTTCGGACGGATATTGCACCTTGCACCGTTGATGTTGCACCCTGTAGATATCGATTATTCGGACGGTTATAACTAATGTCTTGTTTAGAGTTACGGGAGCCATAACCAGTCAAAACGAAGGCCTCGATGAGTTCTACGGCTTTGACAGCTTTCAGCCGTCAACGGATAGATTAATGCCCAAAAAGGACAACCCGAATCTCAATCGGGTCACGTATGTTTTTTACCATTCGTTTTTTTGAAACGTGGATTTTTACGGTAAAACGGGATAACCGTGGCTCGTCTTCGATTCACCATCGCTGGAGAGTGGTGCACCATGGTACTGTTCCGTTTCAAATCCATGCACGCATTTCTAAAAGTCGTACCGCACTGTTTTGCCATTTCGGACGGATGTTGCACCTTGCACCGTGGATGTTGCACCCCGTAGATATCGATTATTCGGACGGCCATAACTTCAAGCTCGTTTAGAGTTACGGGAGCCATTACCGGTCAAAACGAAGGCCTCGATGAGTTCTATGGCTTTGACAGCTTTCAGCCATAAAAGGATAGATTAATGCCCAAAAAGGACAACCCGAATCTCAATCGGGTCACGTAAGTTTTTTACCCTTCAATTTTTCGACACGTGGATTTTTACGGTAAAACGGGATTACCGTGGCTCGTCTTTGATTCACCATCACTGGAGAGTGGTGCAACATGGTACTGTTCCGTTTCAAATCCATGCACGCATTTCTAAAAGTCGTGCGGCACTGTTTTGCCATTTCGGACGGATGTTGCACCTTGCACCGTGGATGTTGCACCCTGTATATATCGATTATTCGGAGGGCCATAACTTCTGGCTCGTTTAGAGTTACGGGAGCCATAACCTGTCAAATCGAAGGCCTCGATGAGTTCTACGGCTTTGACAGCTTTCAACCGTCAACGGATAGATTAATGCCCAAAAAGGACAACCCGAATCTCAATCGGGTCACGTAAGTTTTTTACCCTTCGTTTTTTCGACACGTGGATTTTTACGGTAAAACGGGATTACCGTGGCTCGTCTTCGATTCACCATAGCTGGAGAGTGGTGCACCATAGTACAGTTCTGTTTCAAATCCATGCACGCATTTCTAAAAGTCATACGGCACTGTTTCGCCATTTCGGACGGATATTGCACCTTGCACCGTGGATGTTGCACCTTGTAGATATCGATTACTCGGACGGCCATAACTTTTGGCTCGTTTAGAGTTACGGGAGACATAACCTGTCAAAACAAAGGCCTCGATGAGTTCTACAGCTTTGACAGCTTTCAGCCGTCAACGGATAGATTAATGCCCAAAAAGGACAACCCGAATCTCAATTGGGTCACGTAAGTTTTTTACCCTTCATTTTTTCGGAACGTGGATTTTTACGGTAAAACGGGATTACCGTGGCTCGTCTTCGATTCACCATCGCTGGAGAGTGGTGCACCATGGTACTGTTCCGTTTCAAATCCATGCACGCATTTCTAAAAGTCGTACGACAATATTTCTCCATTTCGGACGGATGTTGCACCTTGCACCGTGGATGTTGCACCCTGTAGATATCGATTATTCGGACGGCCATAACTTCTGGCTCGTTTAGAGTTACGGGAGCCATAACCTGTCAAAACAAAGGCCGCGATGAGTTCTACGGTTTTGACAGCTTTCAGCCGTAAATGGATAGATTAATGCCCAAAAAGGACAACACGAATCTCGATCGGGTCACGTACGTTTTTTACCCTTCGTTTTTTCGACACGTGGATTTTTACGGTAAAACGGGATTACCGTCGCTCGTCTTCGATTCACCATCGCTGGAGGGTGGTGCACCATGGTACTGTTCCGTTTCAAATCCAATGTACGCATTTCTAAAAGTCGTACGACACTGTTTTGCCATTTCGGAAGGATGTTGCACCTTGCTCCGTGGATGTTGCACCCTGTAGATATTGATTATTCGGACGGCCATAACTTCTGGCATGTTTAGAGTTACGGGAGCCATAACCTGTCAAAACGAAGGCCTCGATGAGTTCTACGGCTTTGATTGCTTTCAGCCGTCAACGGATAGATTAATGCCCAAAAAGGACAACCCGAACCTCCATCGGGTCACGTACGTTTTTTACCCTTCGTTTTTTCGACGCATGGATTTTTACGGTAAAACGGGATTACCGTGGCTCCTCTTCGATTCACCATTGCTGGAGAGTGGTGCACCATGCTACTGTTCCGTTTCAAATCCATGCACGCATTTGTAAAAGTCGTACGGCACTGTTTCTCCATTTCGGACGGATGTTGCACCTTGCACCGTGGATGTTGCACCCTGTAGATATCGATTATTCGAACGGCCATAACTTCTGGCTCGTTTAGAGTTACGGGAGCCATAACCTGTCAAAACGAAGGCCGCAATGAGTTCTACGTCTTTGACAGCTTTCAGCCGTAAACGGATAGATTAATGCCCAAAAAGGACAATCGAATCTCAATCATGTCACGTATGTTTTTTACCCTTCGTTTTTTCGACGTGTGGATTTTTACGGTAAAACGGGATTACTGTGGCTCGTCTTCGATTCACCATCGCTGGAGAGTTGTGCACAATGGTACTGTTCCGTTTCAAATCCATGCACGCATTTCTAAAAGTCGTACGGCACTGTTTCGCCATTTCGGACGTATGTTGCACCTTGCACCGTGGATGTTGCACCCTGTAGATATCGATTATTCGGACGGCCATAACTTCTGGCTCGTTTAGAGTTACGGGAGCCATAACCTGTCAAAACGAAGGCCTCGATGAGATCTACGGCTTCGACAGCTTTCAGCCCTCAACGGATAGATTAATGCCCAAAAAGGATAACCCGAATCACAATCGGGTCACGTAAGTTTTTTGCCATTCTTTTTTCGAAACGTGGATTTTTACGGTAAAACGGGATTACTGTGGCTCGTCTTCGATTCACCATCGCTGGAGAGCGGTGCACCATGGTACTGTTCCGTGTCAAATGCATGCACGCATTTCTAAAAGTCGTACCGCACTGTTTCGCCATTTCGGACGGATGTTGCACCTTGCACCGTGGATGTTGCACCCGGTAGATATCGATTATTCGGACGGCCATAAGTTCTGGCTCGTTTAGAGTTACGGGAGCCATGACCTGTCAAAACGAAGGCCGCGATGAGTTCTACAGTTTTGACGGCTTTCAGCCATAAACGGATAGATTAATGCCCAAAAAGGACAACCCGAATCTCAATCGGGTCACGTAAGTTTTTTACCCTTCGTTTTTTCAACACGTTGATTTTTACGGTAAAACGGGATTACCGTGGCTCGTCTTCGATTCACCATCGCTGGAGAGTGGTGGAACATGGTACTGTTCCGTTTGAAATCCATGCACGCATTTCTAAAAGTCGTATGACACTGTTTCGCCATTTCGGACGGATGTTGCACCTTGCACCGTGGATGTTGCACCCTGTAAATATCGATTATTCGGACAACCATAACTTTTGGCTCGTTTAGAGTTACGGGAGCCATAACCTGTCAAATCGAAGGACTCGATGAGTTCTACGGCTTTGACAGCTTTCAGCCATCAACGGATAGATTATTGCCCAAAAAGGCAACCGAATCACAATCGGGTCACTTAAGTTTTTTACCCTTCGTTTTTTCGACAAGTGGATTTTTACGGTAAAACGGGATTAACGTGGCTCGTCTTCGATTCACCATCGCTGGAGAGTGGTGCAATATGGTATTGTTCCGTTTCAAATCCATGCACGCATTTCTTAAAGTCGTACGGCACTGTTTCGCCATTTCGGACGGATGTTGCACCTTGCACCGTGGATGTTGCACCATGTAGATATCGATTATTCGGACGGCCATAACTTCTGGCTCGTTTAGAGTTACGGGAGCCATAACCTGTCAAAACAAAGGCCTCGATGAGTTCTACGGCTTTGACAGTGTTCAGCCGTCAATGGATAGATTAATGCCCAAAAAGGACAACCCGAATCTCAATCGGGTCACGTAAGTTTTTCATCCTTCTTTTTTTCGACACGTGGATTTTTACGGTAAAACGGGATTACCGTGGCTCGTCTTCGATTCACCATCACTGGAGAGTGGTGCACCATGGTACTGTTCCGTTTCAAATCCATGCACGCATTTCTAAAAGTCGTACGGCACTGTTTCGCCATTTCGGAAGGATGTTGCACCTTGCTCCGTGGATGTTGCACACTGTAGATATCGATTATTCGGACGGCCATAACTTCTGGCTCGTTTAGAGTTACGGGAGCCATAACTTGTCAAAACGAAGGAGTCGATGAGTTCTACGGCTTTGACAGCTTTCAGCCGTCAACGGATAGATTAATGCCCAAAAAGGACAACCCGAATCTCAACCGGGTCACGTAAGTTTTTTATCCTTCGTTTTTTCGACACGTGGATTTTTACGGTAAAACGGGATTACCGTGGCTCGTCTTCGATTCTCCATCGCTGGAGAGTGGTGCACCATGGTACTGTTCCGTTTCAAATCCATGCACACATTTCTCAAAGTCATACGGCACTGTTTCGCCGTTTCGGACGGATGTTGCACCTGCACCGTGGATGTTGCACCCTGTAGATATCTATTAGTCGGACGGCCATAAATTCTGGCTCGTTTAGAGTTACGGGAGCCATAACCTGTCAAAACGAAGGCCTCGATGAATTCTACGGCTTTGATATCTTTCAGCCGTCATCGGATAGAGTAATGCCCAAGAAGGACAACCCGAATCTCAATCGGGTCACGTAAGTTTTTCATCCTTCGTTTTTTCGACACGTGGATTTTTACGGTAAAACGGGATTACCGTGGCTCGTCTTCGATTCACCATCGCTGGAGAGTGGTGCACCATGGTACTGTTCCGTTTCAAATCCATGCACGCATTTCTAAAAGTCGTAGGACACTGTTTCGCCATTTCGGAAGGATGTTGCACCTTGCTCCGTGGATGTTGCACCCTGTAGATATCGATTATTCGGACGGCCATAACTTCTGGCTCGTTTAGAGTTACGGGAGCCATAACCTGTCAAAATGAAGGACTCGATGAGTTCTACGGTTTTGACAGCTTTCACCCGTCAACGGATAGATTAATGCCCGAAAAGGACAACATGAATCTCAATCGGGTAACGTAATTTTTTCACCCTTCGTTTTTTCGACACGTGGATTTTTACGGTAAAACGGGATTACCGTGGCTCGTCTTCAATTCACCATCGCTGGAGATTAGTGCACCTTGGTACTGTTCCGTTTCAAATCCATGCACGAATTTCTAAAAGTCCTACGGCACTGTTTCGCCATTTCGGACGGATGTTGCACCTTGCACCGTGGATGTTGCACCCTATAGATATCGATTATTCGAACGGCCATAACTTCTGGCTCGTTTATAGTTACGGGACCCATAATCTGTCAAAACGAAGGCCTCGATGAGTTCTACGGCTTTGACAGCTTTCAGCCGTCAACGGATAGATTAATGCCCAAAAAGGACTTCCCGAATCTCAATCGGGTCACGTAAGTTTTTTACCCTTCGTTTTTTCGACACGTGGATTTTTACGGTAAAAGGGGATTACCGTGGCTCGTCTTCAATTCACCGTCGCTGGAGAGTGGTGCACCTTGGTACTGTTTCGTTTCAAATCCATGCATGCATTTCTAAAAGTCCTGCGGCACTTTTTCGCCATTTCGGACGGATGTTGAACCTTGCACCGTGGATGTTGCACCCTGTAGATATCGATTATTCGGACGGCCATAACTTCTGGCTCGTTTAGAGTTACGGGAGCCATAACCTGTCAAAACGAAGGCCTCGATGAGTTCTACAGCTTTGACAGCGTTCAGTTGTAAACAGATAGATTAATGCCCAAAAAGGACAACCCGAATCTCAATCGGGTCACGTAAGTTTTTCATCCTTCGTTTTTTCGACACGTGGATTTTTACGGTAAAACGGGTTTACCGTGGCTCGTCTTCGATTCACCATCGCTGGAGAGTGGTGCACCATTGGTACTGTTCCGTTTCAAATCCATGCACGCATTTCTAAAAGTCGTACGGCACTGTTTCGCCATTTCGGAAGGATGTTGCACCTTGCTCCGTGGATGTTGCATCCTGTAGATATCGATTATTCGGACGGCCATAACTTCTGGCTCGTTTAGAGTTACGGGAGCCATAACCTGTCAAAACGAAAGACTCGATGAGTTCTATGGCTTTGACCGCTTTCAGCCGTCAACGGATAGATTAATGCCCAAAAAGGACAACCCGAATCTCAACCGGGTCACGTAAGTTTTTCATCCTTCGTTTTTTCGACACGTGGATTTTTACGGTAAAACGAGATTACCGTGGCTCGTCTTCGATTCACCATCGCTGGAGAGTGGTGCACCATGGTACTGTTCCGTTTCAAATCCATGCACGCATTTCTAAAAGTCATACGGCACTGTTTCGCCGTTTCGGACGGATGTTGCACCTTGCACCGTGGATGTTGCACCCTATAGATATCGATTATTCGGACGGCCATAACTTCTGGCTCGTTTAGAGTTACGGGAGCCATAACCTGTCAAAACGAAGGCTTCGATGAGTTCTACGGCTTTGATAGCTTTCAGCCGTCATCGGATAGAGTAATGCCCGAGAAGGACAACATGAATCTCAATCGGGTCACGTAAGTTTTTTACCCTTCGTTTTTTCGACACGTGGATTTTTATGGTATAACGGGATTACCGTGGCTCGTCTTCGATTCACCATCGCTGGAGAGTGGTGCACCATGGTACTGTTCCGTTTCAAATCCATGCACGCATTTCTAAAAGTCGTACGACACTGTTTCGCCATTTCGGAAGGATGTTGCACCTTGCTTCGTGGATGTTGCACCCTGTAGATATCGATTATTCGGACGGCCATAACTTCTGGCTCGTTTAGAGTTACGGGAGCCATAACCTGTCAAAAATGAAGGCCTCGATGAGTTCTACGGCTTCGACAGCTTTCAGCCGTCAACGGATAGATTAATGCCCAAAAAGGACAACCCGAATCTCAACCGGGTCACGTAAGTTTTTCATCCTTCGTTTTTTCGACACGTGGATTTTTACGGTAAAACAGGATTACCGTGGCTCGTCTTCGATTCACCATCGCTGGAGAGCGGTGCACCATGGTACTGTTCCGTTTCAAATCCATGCACGCATTTCTAAAAGTCATACGGCACTGTTTCGCCGTTTCGGACGGATGTTGCACCTGCACCGTGGATGTTGCTCCCTGTAGATATCTATTAGTCGGACGGCCATAAATTCTGGCTCGTTTAGAGTTACGGGAGCCATAACCTGTTAAAACGAAGGCCTCGATGAATTCTACGGCTTTGATAGCTTTCAGCCATCATCGGATAGAGTAATGTCCTAGAAGGACAACCCGAATCTCAATCGGGTCACGTAAGTTTTTTACCCTTCGTTTTTTCGACACGTGGATTTATACGGTAAAACGGGATTACCGTGGCTCGTCTTCGATTCACCATCGCTGGAGAGTGGTGCACCATGGTACAGTTCCGTTCCAAATCCATGCATGTATTTCTAAAAGTCGTACGGCACTGTTTCTCCATTTCGGACGGATATTGCACCTTGCACCGTGGATGTTGCACCCTGTAGATATCGATTATTCGGACGGCCATAACTTTTGGCTCGTTTAGAGTTACGGGAGACATAACCTGTCAAAACAAAGGCCTCGATGAGTTCTACGGCTTTGACAGATTTCAGCCGTCAACGGATAGATTAATGCCCAAAAAGGACAACCCGAATCTCAATCGGGTCACGTAAGTTTTTTACCCTTCGTTTTTTCGGAACGTGGATTTTAACGGTAAAACGGGATTACCGTGGCTCGTCTTCGATTCACCATCGCTGGAGAGTGGTGCACCATGGTACTATTTCGTTTCAAATCCGTGCACGCATTTCTAAAAGTCGTACGACACTATTTCGCCATTTCGGACGTATGTTGCACCTTGCACCGTGGATGTTGCACCCTGTAGATATCGATTTTTCGGACGGCCATAACTTCTGGCTCGTTTAGAGTTACGGGAGCCATAACCTGTCAAAACAAAGGCCGCGATGAGTTCTACGGCTTTGACAGCTTTCAGCCGTAAACGGATAGATTAATGCCCAAAAAGGACAACCCGAATCTCGATCGGGCCACGTACGTTTTTTACCTTCGTTATTTCGACACGTGGATTTTTACGGTAAAACGGTATTACCGTCGCTCATCTTCGATTCACCATCCCTGGAGAGTGGTGCACCATGGTACTGTTCCGTTTCAAATCCAATGCATGCATTTCTAAAAGTCGTAGGGCACGGTTTTGCCATTTCGGAAGGATGTTGCACCTTGCTCCGTGGATGTTGCACCCTGTAAATATCGATTATTCGGACGGCCATAACTTCTGGCTCGTTTAGAGTTACGGGAGCCATAACCTGTCAAAACGAAGTACTCGATGAGTTCTACGGCTTTGACAGCTTTCAGCCGTCAACGGATAGATTAATGCCCAAAAAGGACAACCCGAATCTCAATCGGGTCACGTAAGTTTTTCATCCTTCGTTTTTTCGACGCGTGGATTTTTACATTAAAACGGGATTACCGTGGCTCGTCTTCGATTCACCATCGCTGGAGAGTGGTGCACCATGGTACTGTTGCGTTTCAAATCCATGCACGCATTTCTAAACGTCCTACGGCACTGTATTGCCGTTTCGGACGGATGTTGCACCATGCACCGTGGATGTTGCACCCTGTAGATATCGATTATTTGGACGGCCATAACTTCTGGCTCGTTTAGAGTTACGGCAGCCATAACCTGTCAAAACGAAGGCCTCGATGAGTTCTACGGTTTTGACCACTTTCAGCCATCAAAGGATAGATTAATGCCCAAAAAGGACAACGCGAAACTCAATCGGGTCACATAAGTTTTTTACCCTTCGTTTTTTCGACACGTGGATTTTTACGATAAAACGGGATTACCGTGGCTCGTCTTCGATTCACCATCGCTGGAGAGTGGTGCACCATGGTACTGTTCCGTTTCAAATCCATGCACGCATTTGTAAAAGTCGTACGGCACTGTTTCGCCATTTCGGACGGATGTTGCACCTTGCACCGTGGATGTTGCACCCTGTAGATATCGATTATTCGGACGACCATAACTTCTGGCTCGTTAAGAGTTACGGGAGCCATAACCTGTCAAAACGAAGGCCGCGATGAGTTCTACGGCTTTGACAGCTTTCAACCGTAAACGGATAGATTAATCCCCAAAAAGGACAATCCGAATCTCGATCAGGTCACGTAAGTTTTTTACTCTTCGTTTTTTCGACGCGTGGATTTTTATGGTAAAACAGGATTACTGTGGCTCGTCTTCGATTCACCATCGCTGGAGAGTGGTGCACGATGGTACTGTTCCGTTTCAAATCCATGCACGCATTTCTAAAAGTCGTACGGCACTGTTTCGCCATTTCGGACGTATGTTGCACCTTGCACCGTGGATGTTGCACCCGGTAGATATCGATTATTCGGACGGCCATAACATCTGGCTCGTTTAGAGTTACGGGAGCCATAACCTGTCAAAACGAAGGCCTCGATGAGATCTACGGCTTTGATAGCTTTCAGCTGTCAACGGAAAGATTAATGCCCAAAAAGGACAACCCGAATCACAATCGGGTCACGTAAGTTTTTTACCATTCTTTTTTCGAAACGTGGATTTTTACGGTAAAACGGGATAACCGTGGTTCATCTTCGATTCTCCATCGCTGGAGAGCGGTGCACCATGGTACTGTTCCGTTTCAAATGCATGCACGCATTTCTAAAAGTCGTACCGCACTGTTTCGCCATTTCGGACGGATGTTGCACCTTGCAACGTGGATGTTGCACCCGGTAGATATCGATTATTCGGACGGCCATAAGTTCTGGCTCGTTTAGAGTTAAGGGAGCCATGACCTGTCAAAACGAAGGCCGCGATGAGTTCTACGGCTTTGACAGCTTTCAGCCATAAACGGATAGATTAATGCCCAAAAAGGACAACCCGAATCTCAATCGGGTCACGTAAGTTTTTTACCCTTCGTTTTTTCAACACGTTGATTTTTACGGTAAAACGGGATTACCGTGGCTCGTCTTCGATTCACCATCGCTGGAGAGTGGTGGAACATGGTACTGTTCCGTTTCAAATCCATGCACGCATTTCTAAAAGTCGTATGACACTGTTTCGCCATTTCGGACGGATCTTGCACCTTGCACCGTGGATGTTGCACCCTGTAAATATCGATTGTTCGGACGACCATAACTTTTGGCTCGTTTAGAGTTACGGGAGCCATAACCTGTCAAATCGAAGGACTCGATGAGTTCTACGGCTTTGAAAGCTTTCAGCCATCAACGGATAGATTAATGCCCAAAAAGGCAACCCGAATCTCAATCGGGTCACGTAAGTTTTTTACCTTCGTTTTTTCGACACGTGGATTTTTACGGTAAAACGGGATTACCGTGGCTCGTCTTCGATTGACCATCACTGGAGAGTGGTGCAATATGGTACTGTTCCGTTTCAAATCCATGCACGCATTTCTTAAAGTCGTACGGCACTGTGTCGCCATTTCGGAAGGATGTTGCACCTTGCTCCGTGGATGTTGCACCCTGTAGATATCGATTATTCGGACGGCCATAACTTCTGGCTCGTTTAGAGTTACGGGAGCCATAAGCAGTCAAAACGAAGGACTCGATGAGTTCTACGGCTTTGACAGCTTTCAGCCGTCAACGAATAGATTAATGCCCAAAAAGGACAACCCGAATCTCAACCGGGTCACGTAAGTTTTTCATCCTTCGTTTTTTCGACACGTGGATTTTTACGGTAAAACGGGATTACCGTGGCTCGTCTTCGATTCACCATCGCTGGAGAGTGGTGCACCCTGGTACTATTACGTTTCAAATCCATGCACACATTTCTAAAAGTCATACGACACTGTTTCGCCGTTTCGGACGGATGTTGCACCTGCACCGTGGATGTTGCACCCTGTAGATATCTATTAGTCGGACGGCCATAAATTCTGGCTCGTTTAGAGTTACGGGAGCCATAACCTGTCAAAACGAAGGCCTCGATGAATTATACGGCTTTGATAGCTTTCAGCCATCATCGGATAGAGTAATGCCCAAGAAGGACAACCCGAATCTCAATCGGGTCACGTAAGTTTTTTACCCTTCGTTTTTTCGACACGTGGATTTTTACGGTATAACGGGATTACCGTGGCTCGTCTTCGATTCACCATCGCTGGAGAGTGGTGCACCATGGTACTGTTCCGTTTCAAATCCGAGCACGCATTTCTAAAAGTCATACGGCACTGTTTCGCCATTTCGGAAGGATATTGCACCTTGCTCCGTGGATGTTGCACCCTGTAGATATCGATTATTCGGACGGCCATAACTTCTGGCTCGTTTAGAGTTACGAAGCCATAACCTGTCAAAACAAAGGCCTCGATGAGTTCTACGGCTTTGACAGCGTTCAGCCGTCAACGGATAGATTAATGCCCAAAAAGGACAACCCGAATCTCAATCGGGTCACGTAAGTTTTTCATCCTTCGTTTTTTCGACATGTGGATTTTTACGGTAAAACGGGATTACCGTGGCTCGTCTTCGATTCACCATCGCTGGAGAGTGGTGCACCACGGTACTGTTCCGTTTCAAATCCATGCACACATTTCGAAAAGTCGTACGGCATTGTTTCGCCATTTCGGAAGGATGTTGCACCTTGCTCCGTGGATGTTGCACCCTGTAGATATCGATTATTCGGACGGCCATAACTTCTGGCTCGTTTAGAGTTGCGGGAGCCATAACCTGTCAAAACGAAGGACTCGATGAGTTCTACGGCTTTGACAGCTTTCAGCCGTCAACGGATAGATTAATGCCCAAAAAGGACAACCCGAATCTCAACCGGGTCACGTAAGTTTTTCATCCTTCGTTTTTTCGACACGTGGATTTTTACGGTAAAACGGGATTACCGTGGCTCGTCTTCGATTCACCATCGGTGGAGAGTGGTGCACCATGGTACTGTTCCGTTTCAAATCCATGCACGCATTTCTAAAAGTCATACGGCACTGTTTCGCCGTTTCGGACGGAAGTTACACCTTGCACCGTGGATGTTGCACCCTGTAGATATCGATTATTCGGACGGCCATAACTTCTGACTCGTTTAGAGTTACGGCGGCCATAACCTGTCAAAACAAAGGCCTAGATGAGTTCAACGGTTTTGACCACTTTCAGCCATCAACGGATAGATTAATGCCCAAAAAGGACAACGCGAATCTCAATCGGGTCACGTAAGTTTTTTACCCTTTGTTTTTTCGACACGTGGATTTTTACGGTAAAACGGGATTACCGTGGCTCGTCTTCGATTCACCATCGCTGGAGAGTGGTGCACCATGGTACTGTTCCATTTCAAATCCATGCACGCATTTGTAAAAGTCGTACGGCACTGTTTCGCCATTTCGGACGGATGTTGCACCTTGCACCGTGGATGTTGCACCCTGTAGATATCGATTATTCGGACGGCCATAACTTCTGGCTCGTTTAGAGTTACGGGAGCCATAACCTGTCAAAACGAAGGCCGCGATGATTTCTACGGCTTTGATAGCTTTCAGCCATAAACGGATAGATTAATGCCCAAAAAGGAAAACCCGAATCCCAGTCGGGTCACGTAAGTTTTTTACCCTTCGTTTTTTCGACGCGTGGATTTTTACGGTAAAACGGGATTACTGTGGCTCGACTTCGATTCACCATCGCTGGAGAGTGGTGCACCATGGTACTGTTCCGTTTCAAATCCATGCACGCATTTCTAAAAGTCGTACGGCACTGTTTCGCCATTTCGGACGTATGTTGCACCTTGCACCGTGGATGTTGCGCCCTGTAAATATCGATTATTCGGACGGCCATAACTTCTGGGTCGTTTAGAGTTACGGGAGCCATAACCTGTCAAAACGAAGGCCTCGATGAGATCTACGGCTTTGATAGCTTTCAGCCTTCAACGGATAGATTAATGCCCAAAAAGGACAACTTGAATCTCAATCGGGTCACGTAAGTTTTTTACCATTCTTTTTTCGAAACGTGGATTTTTACGGTAAAACGGGATAACCGTGGTTCATCTTCGATTCACCATCGCTGGAGGGCGGTGCACCATGGTACTGTTCCGTTTCAAATCCATGCACGCATTTCTAAAAGTCGTACGGCACTGTTTCTCCATTTCGGACGGATGTTGCACCTTGCACCGTGGATGTTGCACCCGGTAGATATCGATTATTCGGACGGCCATAACTTCTGGCTCGTTTAGAGTTACGGGAGCCATGACCTGTCAAAACGAAGGCCGCGATGAGTTCTACAGCTTTGACAGCTTTCGGCCATAAACGGATAGATTAATGCCCAAAAAGGACAACCCGAATCTCAATCGGGTCACGTAAGTTTTTTACCCTTCGTTTTTTCGACACGTGGATTTATACGGTAAAACGGGATTACCGTGGCTCGTCTTCGATTCACCATCGCTGGAGAGTGGTGCACCATGGTACAGTTCCGTTCCAAATCCATGCATGTATTTCTAAAAGTCGTACGGCACTGTTTCTCCATTTCGGACGGATATTGCACCTTGCACCGTGGATGTTGCACCCTGTAGATATCGATTATTCGGACGGCCATAACTTTTGGCTCGTTTAGAGTTACGGGAGACATAACCTGTCAAAACAAAGGCCTCGATGAGTTCTACGGCTTTGACAGATTTCAGCCGTCAACGGATAGATTAATGCCCAAAAAGGACAACCCGAATCTCAATCGGGTCACGTAAGTTTTTTACCCTTCGTTTTTTCGGAACGTGGATTTTAACGGTAAAACGGGATTACCGTGGCTCGTCTTCGATTCACCATCGCTGGAGAGTGGTGCACCATGGTACTATTTCGTTTCAAATCCGTGCACGCATTTCTAAAAGTCGTACGACACTATTTCGCCATTTCGGACGTATGTTGCACCTTGCACCGTGGATGTTGCACCCTGTAGATATCGATTTTTCGGACGGCCATAACTTCTGGCTCTTTTAGAGTTACGGGAGCCATAACCTGTCAAAACAAAGGCCGCGATGAGTTCTACGGCTTTGACAGCTTTCAGCCGTAAACGGATAGATTAATGCCCAAAAAGGACAACCCGAATCTCGATCGGGCCACGTACGTTTTTTACCTTCGTTATTTCGACACGTGGATTTTTACGGTAAAACGGTATTACCGTCGCTCATCTTCGATTCACCATCCCTGGAGAGTGGTGCACCATGGTACTGTTCCGTTTCAAATCCAATGCATGCATTTCTAAAAGTCGTAGGGCACGGTTTTGCCATTTCGGAAGGATGTTGCACCTTGCTCCGTGGATGTTGCACCCTGTAAATATCGATTATTCGGACGGCCATAACTTCTGGCTCGTTTA
Organism: Allium cepa; assembly: GCA_030765085.1. Taxonomy (NCBI): domain Eukaryota; kingdom Viridiplantae; phylum Streptophyta; class Magnoliopsida; order Asparagales; family Amaryllidaceae; genus Allium; species Allium cepa. The sequence goes on along the minus strand of CM060941.1, from coordinate 38,832,484 downwards.
GAGTTACGGGAGCCATAACCTGTCAAAACGAAGTACTCGATGAGTTCTACGGCTTTGACAGCTTTCAGCCGTCAACGGATAGATTAATGCCCAAAAAGGACAACCCGAATCTCAATCGGGTCACGTAAGTTTTTCATCCTTCGTTTTTTCGACGCGTGGATTTTTACATTAAAACGGGATTACCGTGGCTCGTCTTCGATTCACCATCGCTGGAGAGTGGTGCACCATGGTACTGTTGCGTTTCAAATCCATGCACGCATTTCTAAACGTCCTACGGCACTGTATTGCCGTTTCGGACGGATGTTGCACCATGCACCGTGGATGTTGCACCCTGTAGATATCGATTATTTGGACGGCCATAACTTCTGGCTCGTTTAGAGTTACGGCAGCCATAACCTGTCAAAACGAAGGCCTCGATGAGTTCTACGGTTTTGACCACTTTCAGCCATCAACGGATAGATTAATGCCCAAAAAGGACAACGCGAAACTCAATCGGGTCACATAAGTTTTTTACCCTTCGTTTTTTCGACACGTGGATTTTTACGATAAAACGGGATTACCGTGGCTCGTCTTCGATTCACCATCGCTGGAGAGTGGTGCACCATGGTACTGTTCCGTTTCAAATCCATGCACGCATTTGTAAAAGTCGTACGGCACTGTTTCGCCATTTCGGACGGATGTTGCACCTTGCACCGTGGATGTTGCACCCTGTAGATATCGATTATTCGGACGACCATAACTTCTGGCTCGTTAAGAGTTACGGGAGCCATAACCTGTCAAAACGAAGGCCGCGATGAGTTCTACGGCTTTGACAGCTTTCAACCGTAAACGGATAGATTAATCCCCAAAAAGGACAATCCGAATCTCGATCAGGTCACGTAAGTTTTTTACTCTTCGTTTTTTCGACGCGTGGATTTTTATGGTAAAACAGGATTACTGTGGCTCGTCTTCGATTCACCATCGCTGGAGAGTGGTGCACGATGGTACTGTTCCGTTTCAAATCCATGCACGCATTTCTAAAAGTCGTACGGCACTGTTTCGCCATTTCGGACGTATGTTGCACCTTGCACCGTGGATGTTGCACCCGGTAGATATCGATTATTCGGACGACCATAACATCTGGCTCGTTTAGAGTTACGGGAGCCATAACCTGTCAAAACGAAGGCCTCGATGAGATCTACGGCTTTGATAGCTTTCAGCTGTCAACGGAAAGATTAATGCCCAAAAAGGACAACCCGAATCACAATCGGGTCACGTAAGTTTTTTACCATTCTTTTTTCGAAACGTGGATTTTTACGGTAAAACGGGATAACCGTGGTTCATCTTCGATTCTCCATCGCTGGAGAGCGGTGCACCATGGTACTGTTCCGTTTCAAATGCATGCACGCATTTCTAAAAGTCGTACCGCACTGTTTCGCCATTTCGGACGGATGTTGCACCTTGCAACGTGGATGTTGCACCCGGTAGATATCGATTATTCGGACGGCCATAAGTTCTGGCTCGTTTAGAGTTAAGGGAGCCATGACCTGTCAAAACGAAGGCCGCGATGAGTTCTACGGCTTTGACAGCTTTCAGCCATAAACGGATAGATTAATGCCCAAAAAGGACAACCCGAATCTCAATCGGGTCACGTAAGTTTTTTACCCTTCGTTTTTTCAACACGTTGATTTTTACGGTAAAACGGGATTACCGTGGCTCGTCTTCGATTCACCATCGCTGGAGAGTGGTGGAACATGGTACTGTTCCGTTTCAAATCCATGCACGCATTTCTAAAAGTCGTATGACACTGTTTCGCCATTTCGGACGGATCTTGCACCTTGCACCGTGGATGTTGCACCCTGTAAATATCGATTGTTCGGACGACCATAACTTTTGGCTCGTTTAGAGTTACGGGAGCCATAACCTGTCAAATCGAAGGACTCGATGAGTTCTACGGCTTTGAAAGCTTTCAGCCATCAACGGATAGATTAATGCCCAAAAAGGCAACCCGAATCTCAATCGGGTCACGTAAGTTTTTTACCTTCGTTTTTTCGACACGTGGATTTTTACGGTAAAACGGGATTACCGTGGCTCGTCTTCGATTGACCATCACTGGAGAGTGGTGCAATATGGTACTGTTCCGTTTCAAATCCATGCACGCATTTCTTAAAGTCGTACGGCACTGTGTCGCCATTTCGGAAGGATGTTGCACCTTGCTCCGTGGATGTTGCACCCTGTAGATATCGATTATTCGGACGGCCATAACTTCTGGCTCGTTTAGAGTTACGGGAGCCATAAGCAGTCAAAACGAAGGACTCGATGAGTTCTACGGCTTTGACAGCTTTCAGCCGTCAACGAATAGATTAATGCCCAAAAAGGACAACCCGAATCTCAACCGGGTCACGTAAGTTTTTCATCCTTCGTTTTTTCGACACGTGGATTTTTACGGTAAAACGGGATTACCGTGGCTCGTCTTCGATTCACCATCGCTGGAGAGTGGTGCACCCTGGTACTATTACGTTTCAAATCCATGCACACATTTCTAAAAGTCATACGACACTGTTTCGCCGTTTCGGACGGATGTTGCACCTGCACCGTGGATGTTGCACCCTGTAGATATCTATTAGTCGGACGGCCATAAATTCTGGCTCGTTTAGAGTTACGGGAGCCATAACCTGTCAAAACGAAGGCCTCGATGAATTATACGGCTTTGATAGCTTTCAGCCATCATCGGATAGAGTAATGCCCAAGAAGGACAACCCGAATCTCAATCGGGTCACGTAAGTTTTTTACCCTTCGTTTTTTCGACACGTGGATTTTTACGGTATAACGGGATTACCGTGGCTCGTCTTCGATTCACCATCGCTGGAGAGTGGTGCACCATGGTACTGTTCCGTTTCAAATCCGAGCACGCATTTCTAAAAGTCATACGGCACTGTTTCGCCATTTCGGAAGGATATTGCACCTTGCTCCGTGGATGTTGCACCCTGTAGATATCGATTATTCGGACGGCCATAACTTCTGGCTCGTTTAGAGTTACGGAGCCATAACCTGTCAAAACAAAGGCCTCGATGAGTTCTACGGCTTTGACAGCGTTCAGCCGTCAACGGATAGATTAATGCCCAAAAAGGACAACCCGAATCTCAATCGGGTCACGTAAGTTTTTCATCCTTCGTTTTTTCGACATGTGGATTTTTACGGTAAAACGGGATTACCGTGGCTCGTCTTCGATTCACCATCGCTGGAGAGTGGTGCACCACGGTACTGTTCCGTTTCAAATCCATGCACACATTTCGAAAAGTCGTACGGCATTGTTTCGCCATTTCGGAAGGATGTTGCACCTTGCTCCGTGGATGTTGCACCCTGTAGATATCGATTATTCGGACGGCCATAACTTCTGGCTCGTTTAGAGTTGCGGGAGCCATAACCTGTCAAAACGAAGGACTCGATGAGTTCTACGGCTTTGACAGCTTTCAGCCGTCAACGGATAGATTAATGCCCAAAAAGGACAACCCGAATCTCAACCGGGTCACGTAAGTTTTTCATCCTTCGTTTTTTCGACACGTGGATTTTTACGGTAAAACGGGATTACCGTGGCTCGTCTTCGATTCACCATCGGTGGAGAGTGGTGCACCATGGTACTGTTCCGTTTCAAATCCATGCACGCATTTCTAAAAGTCATACGGCACTGTTTCGCCGTTTCGGACGGAAGTTACACCTTGCACCGTGGATGTTGCACCCTGTAGATATCGATTATTCGGACGGCCATAACTTCTGACTCGTTTAGAGTTACGGCGGCCATAACCTGTCAAAACAAAGGCCTAGATGAGTTCAACGGTTTTGACCACTTTCAGCCATCAACGGATAGATTAATGCCCAAAAAGGACAACGCGAATCTCAATCGGGTCACGTAAGTTTTTTACCCTTTGTTTTTTCGACACGTGGATTTTTACGGTAAAACGGGATTACCGTGGCTCGTCTTCGATTCACCATCGCTGGAGAGTGGTGCACCATGGTACTGTTCCATTTCAAATCCATGCACGCATTTGTAAAAGTCGTACGGCACTGTTTCGCCATTTCGGACGGATGTTGCACCTTGCACCGTGGATGTTGCACCCTGTAGATATCGATTATTCGGACGGCCATAACTTCTGGCTCGTTTAGAGTTACGGGAGCCATAACCTGTCAAAACGAAGGCCGCGATGATTTCTACGGCTTTGATAGCTTTCAGCCATAAACGGATAGATTAATGCCCAAAAAGGAAAACCCGAATCCCAGTCGGGTCACGTAAGTTTTTTACCCTTCGTTTTTTCGACGCGTGGATTTTTACGGTAAAACGGGATTACTGTGGCTCGACTTCGATTCACCATCGCTGGAGAGTGGTGCACCATGGTACTGTTCCGTTTCAAATCCATGCACGCATTTCTAAAAGTCGTACGGCACTGTTTCGCCATTTCGGACGTATGTTGCACCTTGCACCGTGGATGTTGCGCCCTGTAAATATCGATTATTCGGACGGCCATAACTTCTGGGTCGTTTAGAGTTACGGGAGCCATAACCTGTCAAAACGAAGGCCTCGATGAGATCTACGGCTTTGATAGCTTTCAGCCTTCAACGGATAGATTAATGCCCAAAAAGGACAACTTGAATCTCAATCGGGTCACGTAAGTTTTTTACCATTCTTTTTTCGAAACGTGGATTTTTACGGTAAAACGGGATAACCGTGGTTCATCTTCGATTCACCATCGCTGGAGGGCGGTGCACCATGGTACTGTTCCGTTTCAAATCCATGCACGCATTTCTAAAAGTCGTACAGCACTGTTTTGCATTTCGGACGGATGTTGCTCCTTGTACCGTGGATGTTGCACCCGGTAGATATCGATTATTCGGACGGCCATAACTTCTGGCTCGTTTAGAGTTACGGGAGCCATGACCTGTCAAAACGAAGGCCGCGATGAGTTCTACAGCTTTGACAGCTTTCGGCCATAAACGGATAGATTAATGCCCAAAAAGGACAACCCGAATCTCAGTCGGGTCACGTAAGTTTTTTACCCTTCGTTTTTTTCGACACGTTGATTTTTACGGTAAAACGGGATTACCGTACCTCGTCTTCGATTCACCATCGCTGGAGAGTGGTGGAACATGGTACTGTTCCATTTCAAATCCATGCACGCATTTCTAAAAGTCGTATGACACTGTTTCGCCATTTCGGACGGATGTTGCACCTTGCACCGTGGATGTTGCATCCTGTAAATATCGATTATTCGGACGACCTTAACTTTTGGCTCGTTTAGAGTTACGGGAGCCATAACCTGTCATATCGAAGGCCTCGATGAGCTCTACGGCTTTGACAGCTTTCAGCCATCAACGGATAGATTAATGCCCAAAAAGGACAACCCGAATCTCAATCGGGTCACGTAAGTTCTTTACCCTTCGTTTTTTCGACATGTGGATTTTTACGGTAAAACGGGATTACCGTGGCTCGTCTTCGATTCACCATCGCTGGAGAGTGGTGCAATATGGTACTGTTCCGTTTCAAATCCATGCACGCATTTCTAAAAGTCATACGGCACTGTTTTGCCATTTCGGATGGATGTTGCACCTTGCACCGTGGATGTTGCACCCTGTAGATATCGATTATTCGGATGGCCATAACTTCTGGCTCGTTTAGAGTTACGGGAGCCATAACCTGTCAAAACGAAGGACTCGATGAGTTCTACGGCTTTGACCGATTTCAGCCGTCAACGGATAGATTAATGCCCAAAAAGGACAACCCGAATCTCAATCGGGTCACGTAAGTTTTTCATCCTTCGTTTTTTCGACACGTGGATTTTTACGGTAAAACGGGATTACCGTGGCTCGTCTTCGATTCACCGTCGCCGGAGAGTGGTGCACCATGGTACTGTTCCGTTTCAAATCCATGCACGCATTTCTAAAAGTCATACGGCACTGTTTCGCCGTTTCGGACGGATGTTGCACCTTGCACCGTGGATGTTGCACCCTGTAGATATCGATTATTTGGACGGCCATAACTTCTGGCTCGTTTAGAGTTACGGCAGCCATAACCTGTCAAAACGAAGGCCTCGATGAGTTCTACGGTTTTGACCGCTTTCAGCCTTCAGCGGATAAATTAATGCCCAAAAAGGACAACGCGAATCTCAATCTGTTAACATAAGTTTTCACCCTTCGTTTTTTTGACACGTGGATTTTTACGGTAAAACGGGATTACCATGGCTCGTCTTCGATTCACCATTGCTGGAGAGTGGTGCACCATGGTACTGTTCCGTTTCAAATCCAATGCACGCATTTCTAAAAGCCATACGACACTGTTTCGCCATTTCGGACGGATGTTGCACCTTGCACTGTGGATGTTGCACCCTATAGATATCGATTATTCGGACGGCCATAACTTCTGGCTCGTTTAGAGTTACGGAAGCCATAACCTGTCAAAACGAAGGCCTCGATGAGTTCTACGGTTTTGACCACTTTCATCCGTCAACGGATAGATTAATGCCCAAAAAGGACAACGCGAATCTCAATCGGGTCACGTAAGTTTTTTACCCTTCGTTTTTTCGACACGTGGATTTTTACGGTAAAACGGGATTACCGTGGCTCGTCTTCGATTCACCATCGCTGGAGAGTGGTGCACCATGGTACTGTTCCGTTTCAAATCCATGCACGCATTTGTAAAAATCGTACTGCACTGTTTCGCCATTTCGGACGGATGTTGCACCTTGCACCGTGGATGTTGCACCCTGTAGATATCGATTATTCGGACGACCATAACTTCTGGCTCGTTTAGAGTTACGAGAGCCATAACCTGTCAAAACGAAGGCCTCGATGAGTTCTACGGCTTTGACAGCTTTCAGCCGTCAACGGATAGATTAATGCACAAAAAGGTCAACCCGAATCTCAATCGGGTAACGTAAGTTTTTCACCCTTCGTTTTTTTGACACGTGGATTTTTACGGTAAAATGGGATTACCATGGCTCGTCTTCGATTCACCATCGCTGGAGAGTGGTGCACCATAGTACTGTTCCGTTTCAAATCCATGCACGCATTTGTAAAAGTCATACGACACAGTTTCGCCATTTCGGACGGATGTTGCACCTTGCACCGTGGATGTTGCACCCTGTAGATATCGATTATTCGGACGGGCATAACTTCTGGCTCGTTTAGAGTTACGGCAGCCATAACATGTCAAAATGAAGGCCTCGATGAGTTCTACGGTTTTGACCACTTTCAGCCGTCAACGGATGGATTAATGCCCAAAAAGGACAACGCTAATCTCAATCGGGTCACGTAAGTTTTTTACCCTTCGTTTTTTCGACACGTGGATTTTTACGGTAAAACGGAATTTCCATGGCTCGTCTTCGATTCACCATCGCTGGAGAGTGCTGTACCATGGTACTGTTCCGTTTCAAATCCATGAACGCATTTCTAAAAGTCGTACGGCACTGTTTCACCGTTTCGGACGGATGTTGCACCTTGCACCGTGGATGTTGCACCCTGTAGATATCGATTATTCGGACGGCCATAACTTCTGGCTCATTTAGAGTTACGGGAGCCATAACCTGTCAAAACGAAGGCCTCGATGAGACCTACGGCTTTGATAGCTTTCAGCCGTCTACGGCTAGATTAATGCCCAAAAAGGACAACCCGAATCTCAATCGGGTTACGTAAGTTTTTCACTCTTCGTTTTTTCGACACATGGATTTTTACGGTAAAACGGGATTACCATGGCTCGTCTTCGATTCACCATCGCTGGATAGTGGAGCACCATGGTACTGTTCCGTTTCAAATCCATGCACGCATTTCTAAAAGTCGTATGGCACTGTTTCGCCATTTCGGACGGATGTTGCACCTTGCACCGTGGATGTTGCACCCTGTAGATATCGATTATTCGGAAGGCCATAACTTCTGGCTCGTTTAGAGCTACGGGAGCCATAACCTATCAAAACGAAGGCCGCGATGAGTTCTACGGCTTTGACAGCTTTCAGCCGTAAACGGATAGATTAATGCCCAAAAAGGACAACCCGAATCTCAATCGGGTCACGTAAGTTTTTCACCCTTCGTTTTTTCGACACGTGGATTTTTACGGTAAAACGGGATTACCGTAGCTCGTCTTCGATTCACCATCGCTGGAGAGTGGTGCACCATGGTACTGTTCCGTTTCAAATCCATGCACGCATTTCTAAAAGACATACGGCACTGTTTCGCCATTACGGACGGATGTTGCACCTTGCACCGTGGATGTTGCACCCTGTAGATATCGATTATTCGGACGGCCATAACTTCTGGCTCGTTTAGAGCTACGGGAGCCATAACCTATCAAAACGAAGGCCGCGATGAGTTCTACGGCTTTGACAGCTTTTAGCCGTAAACGGATAGATTAATGCCCAAAAAGGACAACCCGAATCTCAATCGGGTCACGTAAGTTTTTTACCCTTCGTTTTTTCGGAACGTGGATTTTTACGGTAAAACGGGATTACCGTGGCTCGTCTTCGATTCACCATCGCTGGAGAGTGGTGCACCATGGTACTGTTCTGTTTCAAATCCGTGAACGCATTTCTAAAAGTCGTACGGCACTGTTTCGCCATTTCGGACGGATGTTGCACCTTGCACCGTGGATGTTGCACCCTGTAGATATCGATTATTCGGACGGCCATAACTTCTGGCTCGTTTAGAGTTACGGGAGCCCTAACCTGTCAAAACAAAGGCCGCGATGCATTCTACGGCTATGACAGCTTTCAGCCATAAACGGATTGATTAATGCCCAAAAAGGACAACCCGAATCTCGATCGGGTCACGTACGTTTTTTACCCTTCGTTTTTTCGACATGTGGATTTTTACGGTAAAACGGGATTACCGTCGCTCGTCTTCGATTCACCATCGCTGGAGAGTGTTGCACCATGGTACTGTTCCGTTTCTAATCCAATGCACGCATTTCTAAAAGTCGTACGACACTGTTTTGCCATTTCGGAAGGATGTTGCACCTTGCTCCGTGGATGTTGCACCCTGTAGATATTGATTATTCGGACGGCCATAACTTCTGGCTCGTTTAGAGTTACGGGAGCCATAACCTGTCAAAACAAAGTACTCGATGAGTTCTACGGCTTTGACAGCTTTCAGCCGTCAACGGATAGATTAATGCCCAAAAAGGACAACCCGAATCTCAATCGGGTCACGTAAGTTTTTTACCCTTCGTTTTTTCGACGCGTGGATTTTTACGGTAAAACGGGATTACCGTGGCTCGTCTTCGATTCACCATCGCTGGAGAGTGGTGCACCATGCTACTGTTCCGTTTCAAATCCATGCACGCATTTGTAAAAGTCGTACGGCACTGTTTCTCCATTTCGGACGGATGTTGCACCTTGCACCGTGGATGTTGCACCCTGTAGATATCGATTATTCGGACAGCCATAACTTCTGGCTCGTTTAGAGTTACGGGAGCCATAACCTGTCAAAACAAAGGCCGCGATGAGTTCTACGGCTTTGACAGCATTCAGCCGTAAACGGATAGATTAATGCCCAAAAAGGACAATCCGAATCTCAATCAGGTCACGTAAGTTTTTTACCCTTTGTTTTTTCGACGCGTGGATTTTTACGGTAAAACGGGATTACTGTGGCTCGTCTTCGATTCACCATCACTGGAGTGTGGTGCACGATGGTACTGTTCCGTTTCAAATCCATGCACGCATTTCTAAAAGTCGTACGGCACTGTTTCGCCATTTCGGACGTATGTTGCACCTTGCACCGTGGATGTTGCACCCTGTAGATATCGATTATTCGGACGGCCATAACTTCTGGCTCGTTTAGAGTTACGGGAGCCATAACCTGTCAAAACGAAGGTCTCGATGAGATCTACAGCTTTGATGGCTTTCAGCCCTCAACGGATAGATTAATGCCCAAAAAGGACAACCCGAATCACAATCGGGTTACGTAAGTTTTTTACCATTCTTTTTTCGAAACGTGGATTTTTACGGTAAAACGGGATTACTGTGGCTCGTCTTCGATTCGCCATCGCGGGAGAGCGGTGCACCATAGTACTGTTCCATGTCAAATGCATGCACGCATTTCTAAAAGTCGTACCGCACTGTTTCGCCATTTCGGGCGGATGTTGCACCTTGCACCGTGGATGTTGCACCCGGTAGATATCGATTATTCGGACGGCCATAAGTTCTGGCTCGTTTAGAGTTACGGGAGCCTTGACCTGTCAAAACGAAGGCCGCGATGAGTTCTACGGCTTTGACAGCTTTCAGCCATAAATGGATAGATTAATGCCCAAAAAGGACAACCCGAATCTCAATCGGGTCACGTAAGTTTTTTACCCTTCGTTTTTTCAACACGTTGATTTTTACGGTAAAACGGGATTACCGTGGCTCGTCTTCGATTCACCATCGCTAGAGAGTGGTGGAACATGGTACTGTTCCGTTTCAAATCCATGCACTCGTTTCTAAAAGTCGTATGACACTGTTTCGCCATTTCGGACGGATGTTGCACCTTGCACCGTGGATGTTGCACCCTGTAAATATCGATTATTCGGACAACCATAACTTTTGGCTCGTTTAGAGTTACGGGAGCCATAACCTGTCAAATCGAAGGACTCGATGAGTTCTACGGCTTTGACAGCTTTCAGCCTTCAACGGATAGATTAATGCCCAAAAAGGCAACCGAATCTCAATCGGGTCACTTAAGTTTTTTACCCTTCGTTTTTTCGACAAGTGGATTTTTACGGTAAAACGGGATTAACGTGGCTCGTCTTCGATTCACCATTGCTGGAGAGTGGTGCACCATGGTACTGTTCCGTTTCAAATCCAAGCACGCATTTCTTAAAGTCGTACGGCACAGTTTCGCCATTTCGGACGGATGTTGCACCTTGCACCGTGGATGTTGCACCATGTAGATATCAATTATTCGGACGGCCATAACTTCTGGCTCGTTTAGAGTTACGGGAGCCATAACCTGTCAAAACAAAGGACTCGATGAGTTCTACGGCTTTGACAGTGTTCAGCCGTCAACGGATAGCTTAATGCCCAAAAAGGACAACCCGAATCTCAATCGGGTCACGTAAGTTTTTCATCCTTCGTTTTTTCGACACGTAGATTTTTACGGTAAAACGGGATTACCGTGGCTCGTCTTCGATTCACCATCGCTGGAGAGTGGTGCACCATGGTACTGTTCCGTTTCAAATCCATGCACGCATTTCTAAAAGTCGTACGGCACTGTTTCGCCATTTCGGAAGGATGTTGCACCTTGCTCCGTGGATGTTGCACCCTGTAGATATCGATTATTCGGATGACCATAACTTCTGGCTCGTTTAGAGCTACGGGAGCCATAACCTGTCAAAACGAAGGACTCGATGAGTTCTACGGCTTTGACAGCTTTCAGCCGTCAACGGATAGATTAATGCCCAAAAAGGACAACCCGAATCTCAACCGGGTCACGTAATTTTTTCATCCTTCGTTTTTTCGACACGTGGATTTTTACGGTAAAACGGGATTACCGTGGCTCGTCTTCGATTCACCATCGCTGTAGAGTGGTGCACCATGGTACTGTTCCGTTTCAAATCCATGCACACATTTCTAAAAGTCATACGGCAATGTTTCGCCGTTTCGGACGGATGTTGCACCTGCACCGTGGATGTTGCACCCTGTAGATATCTATTAGTCGGACGGCCATAAATTCTGGCTCGTTTAGAGTTACGGGAGCCATAACCTGCCAAAACGAAGGCCTCGATGAATTCTACGGCTTTAATAGCTTTCAGCCGTCATCGGATAGAGTAATGCCCAAGAAGGACAACCCGAATCTCAATCGGGTCACGTAAGTTTTTCATCCTTCGTTTTTTTGACGTGTGGATTTTTACGGTAAAACGGGATTACCGTGGCTCGTCTTCGATTCACCAACGCTGGAGAGTGGTGCACCATGGTACTGTTCCGTTTCAAATCCATGCACGCATTTCTAAAAGTCGTACGGCACTGTTTCGCCATTTCGGAAGGATGTTGCACCTTGCTCCGTGGATGTTGCACCCTGTAGATATCGATTATTCGGACGGCCATAACTTCTGGCTCGTTTAGAGTTACGGGAGCCATAACCTGTCAAAACGAAGGACTCGATGAGTTCTACGGCTTTGACAGCTTTCAGCCGTCAACGGATAGATTAATGCCCGAAAAGGACAACATGAATCTCAATCGGGTAACGTAATTTTTTCACCCTTCGTTTTTTCGACCCGTAGATTTTTACGGTAAAACGGGATTACCGTGGCTCGTCTTCAATTCACCATCGCTGGAGAGTGGTGCACCTTGGTACTGTTCCGTCTCAAATCCATGCACGAATTTCTAAAAGTCCTACGGCACTGTTTCGCCATTTCGGACGGATGTTGCGCCTTGCACCGTGGATGTTGCACCCTATAGATATCGATTATTCGAACGGCCATAACTTCTGGCTCGTTTAGAGTTACTTGAGCCATAACTTGTCAAAACGAAGGCCTCGATGAGTTCTACGGATTTGATAGCTTTCAGCCGTCAACGGATAGATTAATGCCCAAAAAGGACTTCCCGAATCTCAATCGGGTCACGTAAGTTTTTTACCCTTCGTTTTTTCGACACGTGGATTTTTACGGTAAAACGGGATTACCGTGGCTCGTCTTCAATTCACCATCGCTGGAGAGTGGTGCACCTTGGTACTGTTTCGTTTCAAATCCATGCACGCAGTTCTAAAAGTCCTATGGCACTTTTTCACCATTTCGGACGGATGTTGCACCTTGCACCGTGGATGTTGCACCCTGTAGATATCGATTATTCGGACGGCCATAACTTCTGGCTCGTTTAGAGTTACGGGAGCCATAACCTGTCAAAACGAAGGCCTCGATGAGTTCTATGGCTTTGACAGCGTTCAGCCGTCAACGGATAGATTAATGCCCAAAAAGGACAACCCGAATCTCAATCGGGTCACGTAAGTTTTTCATCCTTCGTTTTTTCGACACGTGGATTTTTACGGTAAAACGGGATTGCCGTGGCTCGTCTTCGATTCACCATCGCTGGAGAGTGGTGCACCATGGTACTGTTACGTTTCAAATCCATGCACGCATTTCTAAAAGTCGTACGGCACTGTTTCGCCATTTCGGAAGGATGTTGCACCTTGCTCCGTGGATGTTGCACCCTGTAGATATCGATTATTCGGACGACCATAACTTCTGGCTCGTTTAGAGTTACGGGAGCCATAACCTGTCAAAACGAAGGACTCGATGAGTTCTACGGCTTTGACAGCTTTCAGCCGTCAACGGATAGATTAATGCCCAAAAAGGACAACCCGAATCTCAACCGGGTCACGTAATTTTTTCATCCTTCGTTTTTTCGACACGTGGATTTTTACGGTAAAACGGGATTACCGTGGCTCGTCTTCGATTCACCATCGCTGGAGAGTGGTGCACCATGGTACTGTTCCGTTTCAAATCCATGCACACATTTCTAAAAGTCATACGGCACTGTTTTGCCGTTTCGGAAGGATGTTGCACCTGCACCGTGGATGTTGCACCCTGTAGATATCTATTAGTCGGACGGCCATAAATTCTGGCTCGTTTAGAGTTACGGGAGCCATAACCTGTCAAAACGAAGGACTCGATGAGTTCTACGGCTTTGACAGCTTTCAGCCGTCAACGGATAGATTAATGCCCAAAAAGGACAACCCGAATCTCAACCGGGTCACGTAAGTTTTTCATCCTTCGTTTTTTCGACACGTGGATTTTTACGGTAAAACGGGATTACCGTGGCTCGTCTTCGATTCACCATCGCTGGAGAGTGGTGCACCATGGTACTGTTCCGTTTCAAATCCATGCACGCATTTCTAAAAGTCATACGGCACTATTTCGCCGTTTCGGGCGGATGTTGCACCTGCACCGTGGATGTTGCACCCTGTAGATATCTATTAGTCGGACGGCCATAAATTCTGGCTCGTTTAGAGTTATGGGAGCCATAACCTGTCAAAACGAAGGCCTCGATAAATTCTACGGCTTTGATAGCTTTTAGCCGTCATCGGATAGAGTAATGTCCAAGAAGGACAACCCGAATCTCAATCGGGTCACGTAAGTTTTTTACCCTTCGTTTTTTCGACACGTGGATTTTTACGGTATAACGGGATTACCGTGGCTCGTCTTCGATTCACCATCGCTGCAGAGTGGTGCACCATGGTACTGTTCCATTTCAAATCCAACCATGCATTTCTAAAAGTCGTACCGCACTGTTTCGCCATTTCGGACGGATGTTGCACCTTGCACCGTTGATGTTGCACCCTGTAGATATCGATTATTCGGACGGCCATAACTAGTGTCTCGTTTAGAGTTACGGGAGCCATAACCAGTCAAAACGAAGGCCTCGATGAGTTCTACGGCTTTGACAGCTTTCAGCCGTCAACGGATAGATTAATGCCCAAAAAGGACAACCCGAATCTCAATCGGGTCACGTATGTTTTTTACCATTCGTTTTTTCGAAACGTTGATTTTTACGGTAAAACGGGATAACCGTGGCTCGTATTCGATTCACCATCGCTGGAGAGTGGTGCACCATGGTACTGTTCCGTTTCAAATCCATGCACGCATTTCTAAAAGTCGTACCGCACTGTTTTGTCATTTCGGACGGATGTTGCACCTTGCACCGTGGATGTTGCACCCCGTAGATATCGATTATTCGGACGGCCATAACTTCAAGCTCGTTTAGAGTTACGGGAGCCATTACCGGTCAAAACGAAGGCCTCGATGAGTTCTACGGCTTTGACAGCTTTCAGCCATAAAAGGATAGATTAATGCCCAAAAAGGACAACCCGAATCTCAATCGGGTCACGTAAGTTTTTTACCCTTTGTTTTTTCGACACGTGGATTTTTACGGTAAAACGGGATTACCGTGGCTCGTCTTTGATTCACCATCGCTGGAGAGTGGTGCAACATGGTACTGTTCCGTTTCAAATCCATGCACGCATTTCTAAAAGTCGTACGGCACTGTTTCGCCATTTCGGACGGATGTTGCACCTTGCACCGTGGATGTTGCACCCTGTATATATCGATTATTCGGACGGCCATAACTTCTGGCTCGTTTAGAGTTACGGGAGCCATAACCTGTCAAATCGAAGGTCTCGACGAGTTCTACGGCTTTGACAGCTTTCAGCCGTCAACGGATAGATTAATGCCCAAAAAGGACAACCCGAATCTCAATCGGGTCACGTAAGTTTTTTACCCTTCGTTTTTTCGACACGTGGATTTTTACGGTGAAACGGGATTACCGTGGCTCATCTTCGATTCACCATCGCTGGAGAGTGGTGCACCATGGTACAGTTCCGTTTCAAATCCATGCACACATTTCTAAAAGTCGTACGGCACTGTTTCTCCATTTCGGACGGATATTGCACCTTGCACCGTGGATGTTGCACCCTGTAGATATCGATTATTCGGACGGCCATAACTTTTGGCTCGTTTAGAGTTACGGGAGACATTACCTGTCAAAACAAAGGCCTCGATGAGTTCTACGGCTTTGACAGCTTTCAGCCGTCAACGGATAGATTAATGCCCAAAAAGGACAACCCGAATCTCAATCGGGTCATGTAAGTTTTTTACCCTTCGTTTTTTCGGAACGTGGATTTTAACGGTAAAACGGGATTACCGTGGCTCGTCTTCGATTCACCATCGCTGGAGAGTGGTGCACCATGGTACTGTTTCGTTTCAAATCCATGCACGCATTTCTAAAAGTCGTACGACACTATTTCGCCATTTCGGACGTATGTTGCACCTTGCACCGTGGATGTTGCACCCTGTAGATATCGATTATTCGGACGGCCATAACTTCTGGCTCGTTTCGAGTTACGAAAGCCATAACCTATCAAAACAAAGGCTGCGATGAGTTCTACGGCTTTGACAGCTTTCAGCGGTAAACGGATAGATTAATGCCCAAAAAGGACAACCCGAATCTCGATCGGGTCACGTACGTTTTTTACCCTTCGTTTTTTCGACACGTGGATTTTTACGGTAAAACGGTATTACCGTCGCTCATCTTCGATTCACCATCCCTGGAGAGTGGTACACCATGGTATTGTTCCATTTCAAATCCAATGCACGCATTTCTAAAAGTCGTACGGCACTGTTTTGCCATTTCGGAAGGATGTTGCACCTTGCTCCGTGGATGTTGCACCCTGTAAATATCGATTATTCGGACGGCCATAACTTCTGGCTCGTTTAGAGTTACGGGAGCCATAACCTGTCAAAACGAAGTACTCGATGAGTTCTACAGCTTTGACAGCTTTCAGCTGTCAACGGATAGATTAATGCCCAAAAAGGAAAATCCGAACCTCAATCGGGTCACGTAAGTTTTTCATACTTTGTTTTTTCGACGCGTGGATTTTTACAGTAAAACGGGATTACCGTGGCTCGTCTTCGATTCACCATCGCTGGAGAGTGGTGCACCATGGTATTGTTCCATTGCAAATCCATGCACGCATTTCTAAAAGTCCTACGGCACTGTTTCGCCTTTTCGGACGGATGTTGCACCATGCACCGTGGATGTTGCACCCTGTAGATATCGATTATTTGGATGGTCATAACTTCTGGCTCGTTTAGAGTTACGGCAGCCATAACCTGTCAAAACGAAGGCCTCGATGAGTTCTACGGTTGACCACTTTCAGCCATCAACAGATAGATTAATGCCCAAAAAGGACAACGCGAATCTCAATCGGGTCACGTAAGTTTTTTAACCTTCGTTTTTTCGACACGTGGTTTTTTACGGTAAAACGGGATTACCGTGGCTCGTCTTCGATTCACCATCGCTGGAGAGTGGTGCACCATGGTACTGTTCCGTTTCAAATCCATGCACACATTTGTAAAAATCGTACGGCACAGTTTCGCCATTTCGGACGGATGTTGCACCTTGCACCGTGGATGTTGCACCCTGTAGATATCGATTATTCGCACGGCCATAACTTCTGGCTCGTTTAGAGTTACGGGAGCCATAACCTGTCAAAACGAAGGCCGCGATGAGTTCTACGGCTTTGACAGCTTTCAGCCGTAAACGGATAGATTAATGCCCAAAAAGGACAAGCCGAATCTCAATCAGGTCACGTAAGTTTTTTACCCTTCGTTTTTTCGACGCGTGGATTTTTACGGTAAAACGTGATTACTGTGGCTCGTCTTCGATTCACCATCGTTGGAGAGTGGTGCACGATGGTACTGCTCCGTTTCAAATCCATGCACGCATTTCTAAAAGTCGTACGGCACTGTTTCGCCATTTCGGACGTATGTTGCACCTTGCACCGTGGATGTTGCACCCTGTAGATATCGATTATTCGGACGGCCATAACTTCTGGCTCGTTTAGAGTTACGGGAGCCATAACCTGTCAAAACGAAGGCCTCGATGAGATCTACGGCTTTGATAGTTTTCAGCCATCAACGGAGAGATTAATGCCCAAAAAGGACAACCCGAATCACAATCGGGTCACGTAAGTTTTTTACCATTCTTTTTTCGAAACGTGGATTTTTACGGTAAAACGGGATAACCGTGGTTCATCTTAGATTCACCATCGCTGGAGAGCGGTGCACCATGGTACTGTTCCATTTCAAATGCATGCACGCATTTCTAAAAGTCGTACGGCACTGTTTCGCCATTTCGGACGTATGTAGCACCTTGCACCGTGGATGTTGTGCCCTGTAGATATCGATTATTCGGACGGCCATAACTTCTGGCTCGTTTAGAGTTACGGGAGCCATAACCTGTCAAAACGAAGGTCTCGATGAGATCTACGGCTTTGATAGCTTTCAGCCGTCAACGGATAGATTAATGCCCAAAAAGGACAACCCGAATCTCAATCGGGTCACGTAAGTTTTTTACCATTCTTTTTTCGAAACGTGGATTTTTACGGTAAAATGGGATAACCGTGGTTCATCTTCGATTCACCATCGCTGGAGAGCGGTGCACCATGGTACTGTTCCGTTTCAAATCCATGCACGCATTTCTAAAAGTCGTACAGCACTGTTTCGCCATTTCGGACGGATGTTGCACCTTGTACCGTGGATGTTGCACCCGGTAGATATCGATTATTCGGACGGCCATAACTTCTAGCTCGTTTAGAGTTACGGGAGCCATGACCTGTCAAAACGAAGGCCGCGATGAGTTCTACGGCTTTGACAGCTTTCAGCCATAAACGGATAGATTAATGCCCAAAAATGACAACCCGAATCTCAATCGGGTCACGTAAGTTTTTACCCTTCGTTTTTTTCGACACGTTGATTTTTACGGTAAAACGGGATTACCGTGGCTCATCTTCGATTCACCATCGCTTTGTTAGCTTTTAGCCATAAACGGATAGATTAATGCCCAAAAAGGAAAACCCGAATCTCAATCGGGTCACGTAAGTTTTTTACCCTTCGTTTTTTCGACGCGTGGATTTTTACGGTAAAACGGGATTACTATGGTTCGACTTCGATTCACCATCGCTGGAGAGTGGTGCACCATGGTACTGTTCCGTTTCAAATCCATGCACGCATTTCTAAAAGTCGTACGGCACTGTTTCGCCATTTCGGACGTATGTTGCACCTTGCACCGTGGATGTTGTGCCCTGTAGATATCGATTATTCGGACGGCCATAACTTCTGGCTCGTTTAGAGTTACGGGAGCCATAACCTGTCAAAACGAAGGCCTCGATGAGATCTACGGCTTTGATAGCTTTCAGCTGTCAACGGATAGATTAATGCCCAAAAAGGACAACCCGAATCTCAATCGGGTCACGTAAGTTTTTTACCATTCTTTTTTCGAAACGTGGATTTTTACGGTAAAACGGGATAACCGTGGTTCATCTTCGATTCACCATCGCTGGAGAGCGGTGCACCATGGTACTGTTCCGTTTCAAATCCATGCACGCATTTCTAAAAGTCGTACAGCACTGTTTCGCCATTTCGGACGGATGTTGCACCTTGTACCGTGGATGTTGCACCCGGTAGATATCGATTATTCGGACGGCCATAACTTCTAGCTCGTTTAGAGTTACGGGAGCCATGACCTGTCAAAACGAAGGCCGCGATGAGTTCTACGGCTTTGATAGCTTTCAGCCATAAACGGATAGATTAATGCACAAAAAGGTCAACCCGAATCTCAATCGGGTAGCGTAAGTTTTTCACCCTTCGTTTTTTTGACACGTGGATTTTTACGGTAAAATGGGATTACCATGGCTCGTCTTCGATTCACCATCGCTGGAGAGTGGTGGAACATGGTACTGTTCATTTCAAATCCATGCACGCATTTCTAAAAGTCGTATGACACTGTTTCGCCATTTCGGACGGATGTTGCACCTTGCACCGTGGATGTTGCACCCTGTAAATATCGATTATTCGGACGACCTTAACTTTTGGCTCGTTTAGAGTTACGGGAGCTATAACCCGTCATATCGAAGGCCTCGATGAGCTCTACGGCTTTGACAGCTTCCAACCATCAACGGATAGATTAATGCCCAAAAAGGACAACCCGAATCTCAATCGGGTCACGTAAGTTCTTTACCCTTCGTTTTTTCGACATGTGGATTTTTACGGTAAAACGGGATTACCGTGGCTCGTCTTCGATTCACCATCGCTGGAGAGTGGTGCAATATGGTACTGTTCCGTTTCAAATCCATGCACGCGTTTCTAAAAGTCATATGGCACTGTTTCGCCATTTCGGATGGATGTTGCACCTTGCACCGTGGATGTTGCACCCTATAGATATCGATTATTCGGACAGCCATAACTTCTGGCTCATTTAGAGTTACGGGAGCCATAACCTGTCAAAACGAAGGACTCGATGAGTTCTACGGCTTTGACCGATTTTAGCCGTCAACGGATAGATTAATGCCCAAAAAGGACAACCCGAATCTCAATCGGGTCACGTAAGTTTTTCATCCTTCGTTTTTTCGACACGTGGATTTTTACGGTAAAACGGGATTACCGTGGCTAGTCTTCGATTCACCATCGCTGGAGAGTGGTGCACCATGGTACTGTTCCGTTTCAAATCCATGCACGCATTTCTAAAAGTCATACGGCACTGTTTCGCCGTTTCGGACGGATGTTGCACCTTGCACCGTGGATGTTGCACCCTGTAGATATCGATTATTTGGACGGCCATAACTTCTGGCTCGTTTAGAGTTACGGCTGCCATAACCTGTCAAAACGAAGGCCTCGATGAGTTCTACGGTTTTGACCACGTTCAGCCGTCAGCGGATAAATTAATGCCCAAAAAGGACAACGCGAATCTCAATCGGTTAACATAAGTTTTCGCCCTTCGTTTTTTTGACACGTGGATTTTTACGGTAAAACGGGATTACCATGGCTCGTCTTCGATTCACCATCGCTGGAGAGTGGTGCACCATGGTACTGTTCCGTTTCAAATCCATGCACGCATTTCTAAAAGTCATACGACACTGTTTCGCCATTTCGGACGGATGTTGCACCTTGCACCGTGGATGTTGCACCCTGTAGATATCGATTATTCGGACGGCCATAACTTCTGGCTCGTTTAGAGTTATGGCAGCCATAACCTGTCAAAACGAAGGCCTCGATGAGTTCTACGGTTTTGACCACTTTCAGCCATCAACGGATAGATTAATGCCCAAAAAGGACAACGCGAATCTCAATCGGGTCACGTAAGTTTTTTACCCTTCGTTTTTTCGACACGTGGATTTTTACGGTAAAACGGGATTACCGTGGCTCGTCTTCGATTCACCATCGCTGGAGAGTGGTGCACCAAGGTACTGTTCCGTTTCAAATCCATGCATGCATTTGTAAAAGTCGTACTGCACTGTTTCGCCATTTCGGACGGATGTTGCACCTTGCACCGTGGATGTTGCACCCTGTAGATATCGATTATTCGGACGGCCATAACTTCTGGCTCGTTTAGAGTTACGGGAGGCATAACCTGTCAAAACGAAGGCCGCGATGAGTTCTACGGCTTTGACAGCTTTCAGCCGTAAATGGATAGACTAATGCCCAAAAAGGACAACCCGAATCTCAATCGGGTCGCGTAAGTTTTTTTACCCTTCGTTTTTTCGACGCGTGGACTTTTACGGTAAAACGGGATTACCGTGGCTCGTCTTCGATTCACCATCACTGGAGAGTGGTGCACCATGGTACTGTTCCGTTTCAAATCCATGCACGCATTTCTAAAAGTCGTACGGCACTGTTTCGCCATTTCGGACGTATGTTGCACCTTGCACCGTGGATGTTGCACCCTGTAGATATCGATTATTCGGACGGCCATAACTTCTGGCTCGTTTAGAGTTATGGGAGCCATAACCTGTCAAAACGAATGCCTCGATGAGACCTACGGCTTTGATAGCTTTCAGCCGTCAATGGATAGATTAATGCCCAAAAAGGACAACCCGAATCTCAATCGGGTCACGAAAGTTTTTTACCATTCTTTTTTCGAAACGTGGATTTTTACGGTAAAACGGGATAACCGTGGTTCATCTTCGATTCACCATTGCTGGAGAGCGGGGCACCATGGTACTGTTCCGTTTCAAATCCATGCATGCATTTCTAAAAGTCGTACCGCACTGTTTCGCCATTTCGGACGGATGTTGCACCCTGCACCGTGGATGTTGCACCCGGTAGATATCGATTATTCGGACGGCCATAACTTCTGGCTCGTTTAGAGTTACGGGAGCCATGATCTGTAAATACGAAGGCCGTGATGAGTTCTACGGATTTGACAGCTTTCTGCCATAAACGGATAGATTAATGCCCAAAAAGGACAAACCGAATCTCAATCGGGTCACGTAAGTTTTTTACCCTTCGTTTTTTCGACACGTTGATTTTTACGGTAAAACGGGATTACCGCGGCTCATCTTCGATTCACCATCGCTGGAGAGTGGTGGAACATGGTACTGTTCCGTTTCAAATCCATGCACGCATTTCTAAAAGTCGTATGACACTGTTTTGCCATTTCGGACGGACGTTGCACCTTGCACCGTGGATGTTGCACCCTGTAAATATCGATTATTCGGACGACCATAACTTTTGGCTCGTTTAGAGTTACGGGAGCCATAACCTGTCAAATCGAAGGCCTCGATGAGTTCTACGGCTTTGACAGCTTTCAGCCATCAACGGATAGATTAATGCCCAAAAAGGACAACCCGAATCTCAATCGGGTCACGGAAGTTTTTTACCCTTCGTTTTTTCGACACGTGGATTTTTACGGTAAAATGGGATTACCGTGACTCGTCTTCGATTCACCATCGCTGGAGAGTGGTGCAATATGTACTGTTCCGTTTCAAATCCATGCACGCATTTCTTAAAGTCGTACGGCACTGTTTCGCCATTTCGTACGGATATTGCACCTTGTACCGTGGATGTTGCACCCTGTAGATATCGATTATTCGGACGGCCATAACTTCTGGCTCGTTTAGAGTTATGGGAGCCATAACCTGTCAAAAAAAGGCCTCGATGAGTTCTACGGCTCTATCAGCGTTCAGCTGTCAACGGATAGATTAATGCCCAAAAAGGACAACCCGAATCTCAATCGGGCGCGTAAGTTTTTCACCCTTCGTTTTTTCGGAACCTGGATTTTTACGGTAAAACGGGATTACCGTGGCTCGTCTTCGATTCACCATCGCTGGAGAGTGGTGCACCATGGTACTGTTCCGTTTCAAATCCATGCACGCATTTGTAAAAGTCGTACGGCACTGTTTCGCCATTTCGGACGGATGTTGCACTTGCACCGTGGATGTTGCACCCTGTAGATATCGATTATTCGGACGGCCATAACTTCTGGCTCGTTTAGAGTTACGGGAGCCATAACCTGTCAAAACGAAGGCCGTGATGAGCTCTACGGCTTTGACAGCTTTCAACCGTAAACGGATAGATTAATTCCCAAAAAGGACAACCTGAATCTTAATCGGGTCACGTAAGTTTTTTACCCTTCGTTTTTTCGACACGTGGATTTTTATGGTAAAACGGTATTACCGTGGCTCGTCTTTGATTCACCACCGCTGGAGAGTGGTGCACCGTGGTATTATTCCGTTTCAAATCCATGCACGCATTTCTAAAAGTCGTACGACACTGTTTCGCCATTTCGGACGTATGTTACACCTTGCAACGTGGATGTTGCACCCT
This sequence comes from Allium cepa, assembly GCA_030765085.1. Taxonomy (NCBI): domain Eukaryota; kingdom Viridiplantae; phylum Streptophyta; class Magnoliopsida; order Asparagales; family Amaryllidaceae; genus Allium; species Allium cepa. The sequence goes on along the minus strand of CM060941.1, from coordinate 38,809,395 downwards.
GTAGATATCGATTATTCGGACGGTCATAACTTCTGGCTCGTTTAGAGTTACGGGAGCCATAAGCTGTCAAAACGAAGGCCTCGATGAGTTCTATGGCTTTAACAGCTTTCAGCCGTCAAAGGATAGATTAATGCCCAAAAAGGACAACCCGAATCTCAATCGGGTCACGTAAGTTTTTCACCCTTCGTTTTTTCAACATGTGGCTTTTTACGGCAAAACCGGATACCGTGGCTCGTCTTCGATTCACCATCGTTTGAGAGTGGTGCACCATCGTACTGTTCCGTTTCAAATCCATGAACTCATTTCTAAAAGTCGTACGGCACTGTTTCGCCGTTTCGGACGGATGTTGCACCTTGCACCGTGGATGTTGCACCATGTAGATATCGATTATTCGGACGGCCATAACTTCTGGCTCGTTTAGAGTTACGGGAGCCATAACCTGTCAAAATGAAGGCCTCTATGAGACCTACGGCTTTGACAGCTTTCAGCCGTCAACGGATAGATTAATGCCCAAAAAGGACAACCCGAATCTCAATCGGGTCACGTAAGTTTTTCACCCTTCGTTTTTTCGACACGTGGATTTTTACGGTAAAACGGGATAACCGTGGCTCGTCTTCGATTCACCATCGCTGGAGAGTGGTGCACCATCGTACTGTTCCATTTCAAATCCATGCACGCATTTCTAAATGTTGTACGGCACTGTTTCGCCATTTCGGACGTATGTTGCACCTTGCACCGTGGATGTTGCACCCTGTAGATATTGATTATTCGGACGACCATAACTTCTGGCTCGTTTAGAGTTACGAGAGCCATAACCTGTCAAAACGAAGGCCTCGATGAGTTCTACGGCTTTGACAGCTTTCAGCCGTCAACGGATAGATTAATGCACAAAAAGGACAACCCGAATCTCAATCGGGTAACGTAAGTTTTTCACCCTTCGTTTTTTTGACACGTGGATTTTTACGGTAAAATGGGATTACCATGGCTCGTCTTCGATTCACCATCGCTGGAGAGTGGTGCACCGTGGTACTGTTCCGTTTCAAATCCATGCACGCATTTGTAAAAGTCATACGACACAGTTTAGCCATTTCGGACGGATGTTGCACCTTGCACCGTGGATGTTGCACCCTGTAGATATCGATTATTCGGACGGGCATAACTTCTGGCTCGTTTAGAGTTACGGCAGCCATAACATGTCAAAACGAAGGCCTCGATGAGTTCAACGGTTTTGACCACTTTCATCCATCAACGGATAGATTAATGCCCAAAAAGGACAACGCTAATCTCAATCGGGTCACGTAAGTTTTTTACCCTTCGTTTTTTCGACACGTGGATTTTTACGGTAAAACGGGATTTCCGTGGCTCGTCTTCGATTCACCATCGCTGGAGAGAGTGGTGTACCATGGTACTGTTCCGTTTCAAATCCATGAACGCATTTCTAAAAGTCGTACGACACTGTTTCACCGTTTCGGACGGATGTTGCACCTTGCACCGTGGATGTTGCACCCTATAGATATCGATTATTCGGACGGCCATAACTTCTGGCTCATTTAGAGTTACGGGAGCCATAACCTGTCAAAACGATGGCCTCGATGAGACCTACGGCTTTGATAGCTTTCTGCCGTCAACGGCTAGATTAATGCCCAAAAAGGACAACCCGAATCTCAATCGGGTCACGTAAGTTTTTCACTCTTTGTTTTTTCGACACATGGATTTTTACGGTAAAACGGGATTACCATTGCCCGTCTTCGATTCACCATCACTGGAGAGTGGTGCACCATGGTACTGTTCCGTTTCAAATCCATGCACGCATTTCTAAAAGTCGTACGGCACTGTTTCGCCATTTCGGACGGATGTTGCATCTTGCACCGTGGATGTTGCACCCTGTTGATATCGATTATTCGGACGGCCATAACTTTTGGCTCGTTTAGAGTTACGGGAGTCATAACCTATCAAAACGAAGGCCGCGATGAGTTCTACGGCTTTGACAGCTTTCAGCCGTAAACGGATAGATTAATGCCCAAAAAGGACAACCCAAATCTCAATCGGGTCACGTAAGTTTTTTACCCTTCGTTTTTTCGACACGTGGATTTTTACGGTAAAACGGGATTACCGTGGCTCGTCTTCGATTCACCATCGCTGGAGAGTGGTGCACCATGGTACTATTTCGTTTCAAATCCTTGCACGCATTTCTAAAAGTCATACGGCACTGTTTCGTTTCGGACGGATGTTGCACCTTGCACCGTGGATGTTGCACCCTGTAGATATCGATTATTCGGACGGCCATAACTTTTGGCTCGTTTAGATTTACGGGAGCCATAACCTGTCAAAACAAAGGCCTCGATGAGTTCTACGGCTTTGACAGCTTTTAGCCGTCAACGGATAGATTAATGCCCAAAAAGGACAACCCGAATCTCAATCGGGTCACGTAAGTTTTTTACCCTTCGTTTTTTCGGAACGTGGATTTTTATGGTAAAACGGAATTACCGTGGCTCGTCTTCGATTCACCATCGCTGGAGAGTGGTGATCCATGGTACTGTTCCGTTTCAAATCCGTGAACGCATTTCTAAAAGTCGTACGGCACTGTTTCGCCATTTCGGACGGATGTTGCACCTTGCACCGTGGATATTGCACCCTGTAGATATCGATTATTCGGACGGCCATAACTTCTGGCTCGTTTAGAGTTACGGGAGCCCTAACCTGTCAAAACGAAGGCCGCGATGCGTTTTACGGATTTGACAGCTTTCAGCCGTAAACGGATTGATTAATGCCCAAAAAGGACAACCCGAATCTCAATCGGGTCACGTAAGTTTTTTACCCTTCGTTTTTTCGACACGTGGATTTTTACGGTAAAATGGGATTACCGTGGCTCGTCTTCGATTCACCATCGCTGGAGAGTGGTGCACCATGGTACTGTTTTGTTTCAAATCCATGCACGCATTTTTAAAAGTCGTACGACACTGTTTCGCCATTTCGGACGGATGTTGCACCTTGCAACGTGGATGTTGCACCCTGTAGATATCGATTGTTCGGACGGCCATAACTTCTGGCTCGTTTAGAGTTATGGGAGCCATAACCTGTCAAAACGAAGGACTCGTTTAGTTCTACGGCATTGACAGCTTTCAGCCATCAACGGATAGATTAATGCCCAAAAAGGACAACCCGAATCTCAATCGGGTCACGTAAGTTTTTCACCCTTCGTTTTTTCGACACGTGGATTTTTATGGTAAAACGGGATTACCGTGGCTCGTCTTCGATTCACCATCGCTGGAGAGTGGTGCACCATGGTACTGTTCCGTTTCAAATCCATGAACGCATTTCTAAAAGTCGTACGGCACTGTTTCACCGTTTCGGACGGATGTTGCACCTTGCACCATGGATGTTGCACCATGTAGATATCGATTATTCGGACGGCCATAACTTCTGGCTCGTTTAGAGTTACGGGAGCCATAACCTGTCAAAACGAAGGCCTATATGAGACCTACGACTTTGACAGCTTTCAGCCATCAACGGATAGATTAATGCCCAAAAAGGACAACCCGAATCTCAATCGCGTCACGTAAGTTATTCACCCTTCGTTTTTTCGACACGTGGATTTTTACGGTAAAACGGGATTACCGTGGCTCGTCTTCGATTCACCATCGCTGGAGAGTGGTGCACCATGGTACTGTTCCGTTTCAAATCCATGCACGCATTTCTAAATGTAGTACGGCACTGTTTCGCCATTTCGGACGGATGTTGCACCTTGCATCGTGGATATTGCACCCTGTAGATATCGATTATTCGGACGACCATAACTTCTGGCTCGTTTAGATTTACGGGATCCATAACCTGTCAAAACGAAGGCCTCGATGAGTTCTGCGGCTTTGACAGCTTTCAGCCGACAACGGATAGATTAATGCCCAAAAAGGACAATGCGAATCTCAATCGGGTCGCGTAAGTTTTTTACCCTTCGTTTTTTCGACACGTGGATTTTTACGGTAAAACGGGATTTCCGTGGCTCGTCTTCGATTCACCATCGTTGGAGAGTGGTGCACCATGGTACTGTTCCGTTTCTAATCCATGAACGCATTTCTAAAAGTCGTACGGCACTGTTTCGCCGTTTCGGATGGATGTTGCACCTTGCACCGTGGATGTTGCACCCTGTAGATATTGATTATTCGGACGGCCAAAACTTCTGGCTCGTTTAGAGTTACGGGAGCCATAACCTGTCAAAACGAAGGACTCGATGAGCTCTACGGCTTTGACAGCTTTCAGCCGTCAACGGATAGATTAATGCGCAAAAAGGACAACCCGAATCTCAATCGGGTCACGTAAGTTTTTCACCCTTCGTTTTTTCGACACGTGGATTTTTACGGTAAAACGGGATTACCGTGGCTCGTCTTCGATTCACCATCACTGGAGAGTGGTACACCATGGTACTGTTCCGTTTCAAATCCATGCACGCATTTCTAAATGTAGTACGGCACTGTTTCGCTATTTCGGACGGATGTTGCACCTTGCACCGTGGATGTTGCACCCTGTAGATATCGATTATTCGGACGACCATAACTTCTGGCTCGTTTAGAGTTACGAGAGCCATAACCTGTCAAAACGAAGGCCTCGATGAGTTCTACGGCTTTGACAGCTTTCAGCCGTCAACGGATAGATTAATGCACAAAAAGGACAACCCGAATCTCAATCGGGTAACGTAAGTTTTTCACCCTTCGTTTTTTTGACACGTGGATTTTTACGGTAAAATGGGATTACCATGGCTCGTCTTCGATTCACCATCGCTGGAGAGTGGTGCACCATGGTACTGTTCCGTTTCAAATCCATGCATGCAATTGTAAAAGTCATACGACACTGTTTCACCATTTCGGACGGATGTTGCACCTTGCACCGTGGATGCTGCACCCTGTAGATATCGATTATTTGGACGGGCATAACTTCTTGCTCGTTTAGATTTACGGCAGCCATAACATGTCAAAACGAAGGCCTCGATGGGTTCTACGGTTTTGACCACTTTCAGCCGTCAACGGATAGATTAGTGCCCAAAAAGGACAACGCTAATCTCAATCGGGTCACGTAAGTTTTTTACCCTTCGTTTTTTCGACACGTGGATTTTTACGGTAAAACGGGATTTCCGTGGCTCGTCTTCGATTCACCATCGCTGGAGAGTGGTGTACCATGGTACTGTTCCATTTCAAATCCATGAACACATTTCTAAAAGTCGTACGGCACTGTTTCGCCGTTTCGGACGGATGTTGCACCTTGCACCGTGTATGTTGCACCCTGTAGATATCGATTATTTGCACGGCCATAACTTCTGGCTCATTTAGAGTTACGGGAGCCATAACCTGTCAAAACGAAGGCCTCGATGAGACCTATGGCTTTGACAGCTTTCAGCCGTCAACGGCTAGATTAATGCCCAAAAAGGACAACCCGAATCTCAATCGGGTCACGTAAGTTTTTCACTCTTCGTTTTTTCGGCACGTGGATTTTTACGGTAAAACGGGATTACCATGGCTCGTCTTCGATTCACCATCGCTGGAGAGTGGTGCACCATGGTTCTATTCTGTTTCAAATCCATGCACGCATTTCTAAAAGTCGTACGGCACTGTTTCGCCATTTTGGACGGATGTTGCACCTTGCACCGTGGATGTTGCACCCTGTAGATATCGATTATTCGGACGGCCATAACTTCTGGCTCGTTTAGAGTTACGGGATCCATAACCTAACAAAATGAAGGCCGCGATGAGTTCTACGGCTTTGACAGCTTTCAGCCGTAAACGGATAGATTAATGCCCAAAAAGAACAACCCGAATCTCAATCGGGTCACGTAAGTTTTTTACCCTTCGTTTTGTCGACACGTGGATTTTTACGGTAAAACGGGATTACCGTGGCCCGTCTTCGATTCACCATCGCTGGAGAGTGGTGCACCATGGTACTGTTCCGTTTCAAATCCATGCATGCATTTCTAAAAGTCGTACGGCACTGTTTCGCCGTTTCGGACGGATGTTGCACCTTGCACCGTGTATGTTGCACCCTGTAGATATCGATTATTCGGACGGCCATAACTTCTGTCTCGTTTAGAGTTACGGGAGCCATAACCTGTCAAAACGAATGTCTCGATGAGTTCTACGGCTTTGACAGCTTTCAGCCGTCAACGGATAGATTAATGCCCAAAAAGCACAACCCGAATCTCAATCGGGTCACGTAAGTTTTTTACCCTTCGTTTTGTCGACACGTGGATTTTTACGGTAAAACGGGATTACCGTGGCTCGTCTTCGATTCACCATCGCTGGAGAGTGGTGCACCATGGTACTGTTCTGTTTCAAATCCATGCATGCATTTCTAAAAGTCGTACGGCACTGTTTCGCCGTTTCGGACGGATGTTTTACCTTGCACCGTGTATGTTGCACCCTGTAGATATCGATTATTCGGACGGCCATAACTTCTGTCTCGTTTAGAGTTACGGGAGCCATAACCTGTCAAAACGAATGTCTCGATGAGTTCTACGGCTTTGACAGCTTTCAGCCGTCAACGGATAGATTAATGCCCAAAAAGGACAACCCGAATCTCAACCGGGTCACGTAAGTTTTTTACCCTTCGTTTTTTCGAAACGTGGATTTTTACGGTAAAACGGGATTACTGTGGCTCGTCTTCGATTCACCATCGCTGGAGAGTGGTGCACCATGGTACTGTTCCATTTCAAATCCAAGCACGCATTTCTAAAAGTCGTATGGCACTGTTTCGCCATTTCGGACGGATGTTGCACCTTGCACCGTTGATGTTGCACCCTTTAGATATCGATTTGTTCGGACGGCCATAACTTCCATCTCGTTTAGAGTTACGTGAGCCATAACCTGTCAAAACGAAGGCCTCGATGATTTCTACGGCTTTGGCAGCTTTCAGCCGTCAACGGATAGATTAATGCCCAAAAAGGACAACCCGAAACTCAATCGGGTCACGTAAGTTTTTTACCAATCGTTTTTTCGAAACGTGGATTTTTACGGTAAAATGGGATAACCGTGGTTCGTCTTCGATTCTCCATCGCTGGAGAGTGGTGCACCATGGTGTTGTTCCGTTTCAAATCCAAGCACGCATTTCTAAAAGTCGTACGGCACTGTTTCGCCATTTCGGACGGATGTTGCACCTTGCACCATGGATGTTGCACCCTGTAGATATCGATTATTCGGACTGCCATAACTACTATCTCGTTTAGAGTTACGGAAGCCATAACCTGTCAAAACGAAGGCCTCGATGAGTGCTACGGCTTTGACAGCTTTCAGCTGTCAACGGATAGATTAATGCCCAAAAAGGACAACCCGAATCTCAATCGGGTCACGTAAGTTTTTTATCATTCGTTTTTTCGAAACGTGGATTTTTATGGTAAAACGGGATAACCGTGGTTCGTTTTCGATTCTCCATCGCTGGTGAGCGGTGCACCATGGTACTGTTCCATTTCAAATCCATGCACGCATTTCTAAAAGTCGTACCGCACTGTTTCTCCATTTCGGACGGATGTTGCACCTTGCACTATGGATGTTGCACCCTGTAGATATCGATTATTCGGACGGCCATAACTTCTGGCTCGTTTAGAGTTACGGGAGCCATAACCTGTCAAAACGAAGGCCGCGATGAGTTCTACGGCTTTGACATCTTTTAGCCATAAACGGATAGATTAATGCCCAAAAAGGACAACCCTAATCTTAATCGGGTCAGGTAAGTTTTTTACCCTTCGTTTTTTCGACACGTGGATTTTTACGGTAAAACAGGATTACCGTGGCACGTCTTCGATTCACCATCGCTAGAGAGTGGTGCAACATGGTACTGTTCCGTTTCAAATCCATGCACGCATTTCTAAAAGTAGTACGGCACTGTTTCGCCATTTCGGACGGATGTTGCACCTTGCACCGTGGATGTTGCACCCTGTAGATATCTATTAGTCGGACGGCCATAAATTCTGGCTCGTTTAGAGTTACGGGAGCCATAACCTGTCAAAATGAAGGCCTCGATGAATTCTACGGCTTTGACAGCTTCCTGCCGTCATCGGATTGATTAATGCCCAAATTGGACAACCCGAATCTCAATCGGGTCACGTAAGTTTTTCGCCCTTCGTTTTTTCGACACGTGGATTTTTACGGTAAAACGGGATTACCTTGGCTCATTTTCGATTCACGATCGCTGGAGAGTGGTGCACCATGGTACTGTTTCGTATCAAATCCAAGCACGCATTTCTAAAAGTCGTACGACACGGTTTCGCCATTTCGGACGGATGTTGCACCTTGCACCGTGGATGTTGCACCCTATAGATATCGATTATTCGGATGGCCATAACTTTTGTCTCATTTAGAGTTACGGGAGCCATAACCTGTCAAAACGAAGGCCCGGTGAGTTCTACGGCTTTGACATCTTTCTGTCGTCAACGGATAGATTAATGCCCAAAAAGGACAACCCGAATCTCAATCGGGTCACGTATGTTTTTTACCATTCGTTTTTTCGAAACGTGGATTTTTACGGTAAAACGGGATAACCGTGGCTCGTCTTCGATTCACCACCGCTGGAGAATAGTGCACCATGGTACTGTTCCGTTTCAAATCCATGCACGCATTTCTAAAAGTCGTACCGCACTGTTTCGCCATTTCGAACGGATGTTGCACCTTGCACCGTGGATGTTGCACCCCGTAGATATCGATTATTCGAACGGCAATAACTTCAAGCTCGTTTAGGGTTACGGGAGTCATTACCGGTCAAAACGAAGGCCGCGATGAGTTCTACGGCTCTGACAGCTTTTAGCCATAAACGGATAGATTAATGCCCAAAAAGGACAACCTGAATCTCAATCGGGTCAATTTTTTTTATCCTTCGTTTTTTCTACACGTGGATTTTTACGGTAAAACGGGATTACCGTGGCTCGTCTTTGATTCACCATCGCTGGAGAGTGGTGCAACATGGTACTGTTCTGTTTCAAATCCATGCACGCATTTCTAAAAGTCGTACGGCACTGTTTCGCCATTTCGGACGGATGTTGCATCTTGCACCGTGGATGTTGCACCCTATAGATATCGATTATTCAGACGGCCATAACTTCTGGCTCGTTTAGAGTTACGGGAGCCATAACCTATAAAATCGAAGGCCTCAATGAGTTCTACGGCTTTGATAGCTTTCAGCCGTCAACGGATAGATTAATGCCCAAAAAGGACAACCCGAATATCAATCGGGCCACATTAGTTTTTTACCCTTCGTTTTTTCGATACGTGGATTTTTACGGTAAAACGGGATTACCGTGAATCGTCTTCGATTCACCATCGCTGGAGAGTGGTGCACCATGGTACAGTTCCGTTTCGAATCCATGCACACATTTCTAAAAGTCGTACGGCACTGTTTCGCCATTTCGGACGGATATTGCACCTTGCACCGTGGATGTTGCACCTTGTAGATATCGATTATTCAGACGGCCATAACTTTTGGCCCGTTTAGAGTTACGGGAGACATAACCTGTCAAAACAAAGGCCTCGATGGGTTCTACGGCTTTGACAGCTTTCAGCCGTCAACGGATAGATTAATGCCCAAAAAGGACAACCCGAATCTTAATCGGGTCACGTAAGTTTTTTATCCTTCGTTTTTTCGACACGTGTTTTTTACGGTAAAACGGGATTACCGTGGCTCGTCTTCGATTCACCATCGCTGGAGAGTGGTGCACCATGGTACTATTCCGTTTCAAATCCATGAACGTATTTCTAAAAGTCGTACGGCACTGTTTCGCGGTTTCGGACGGATGTTCCACCTTGCACCGTGGATGCTGCACCATGTAGATATCGATTATTCGGACGGCCATAACTTCTTGCTCGTTTAGAGTTACGGGAGCCATAACCTATCAAAATGAAGGCCTCGATGAGACCTACGGCTTTGAGAGCTTTCAGCCGTCAACGGATAGATTAATGCCCAAAAAGCACAACCCGAATCTTATTCGGGTCACGTAAGTTTTTCACCCTTCGTTTTTTCGGCACGTGGATTTTTACGGTAAAACGGGATTACCGTGGCTTGTGTTTGCACAAAAAATGGACAAACACCTCCAATCCGTATGCTTTAGTTGATTATATGTTATTCTCAAGGTTTTAGGTTACTTATGCAAATATGTAAAAGCCAGGGGCTAAACTGTAAAAGACACGCAGATTTATAGTGGTTCGGCCAGAACGTGCCTACGTCCACTTTATATGTTATTCTCTCTTTTCTTTCAGATTACAAGTACAAAGCTTTAAGTACAAGTATAAGAAAGTTGTTTGAAAGTTCCTTCCTTGCTTGGGATCTCAAACTTGTCTGCCATTGTTGTACCCCTGCCCCTCTATTTATAGAATGAGGCTGGGGGCAGGGGTCTTGGATGTATATAGCTGCTGATTGGCCTGGGCTGAAGCCATCTGTTCTGGCATATCTGGTTCGGCGAAGCTTGGTTCGGCTGTGCTGTGGACCGGTGTTGGTGGAGTGAGTGATGGTCCGGTAGCGTGATGGAAAGGTGGTAGGCAGTTCGGTAGAGGCTTGGTCCGGCTGTGCTTTGGTCTGGTGATGAGTTGAGGGGGCCTTGGTTTGGTGAGGCCTTGGAGTGTCTTTGATTTGGTGGGGAGAGGTTTGGTTCGGTGGAGAGGATTGGTTCGGTGGTTGGCTAGTTCGGTGGCAAGGGTTTTGGACCGGTAGTACGTGGTCCGGTAAGGGATGGCTGGTCCGGTACTTAATGCTTCGGTACCGAATGGTCTGGTTCGGCTGTGGGGAGGCTTGGCTCGGCATTGAGGCGGAGAGGTTTGGCTTCTCCTCTTTCTTTTGGACCGGTGGTGGTAGAAATGCACGCAACACTTGCCCCCCAAAGTGGGGTATATGCCAGTGTATGCCACGCTTTGTTTTTCTTCAGATAGAATAGCTACATCCGGTCCCAGGCACCCAGGCATCGAATCATTCGGTCCGGTTATCTTGCGCTCGCCTATAAGTAGGGGCGATAGGCCTTCGTAATTCTCTACTGAGTGTGACATCCGAATCAACTGAGTGCCGAATCAGACTTGACTGTTCCGAATAGCCGAACCAGCCGAATAGCCGAATCATAGTAAATCGCCGAACCAGGTGAGCCTGCTTCTGCCGAATGCACTTTGCGTTATTGTATTTCCGAATGGGCTTTAAGTGCTTGACCGTCGAACGAAGTTGGGAGTTGAGTGTCGAATGGCTTTATATGCCGAACGAAGTTTTGCTGAATGTGCTCTAGGATGTATTACCGAATGAGATTGGGAATTCTGAGTGTTGAATGAGTCCCTTGCCGAATGGACTTTTATACTTGAACTATTAGTGAAACTTCTAGATTTGTATATGCTGGCTCGCTTTATACACTTGTTTGCTTATATTTCTGTATTCCTTGTTCTAATATTGTGTTTTTCTCGTGTCGCAGATAATGTCTCGCAAAGCAGAAGCTCGATCAGACAAATGGAAGTCCAGGGGCGAAGGAGAGTCCTCCTCCGTGCCCCCAGCCCAGCCAGGATCGGAACGTCATGGACCTGCCCCGAGGTCGCTGGTAGATGGGTATGGCCCCCAGGAGCTTCTAAACTCTCCGCCCGACTGCTTTCCCAGCTCCCTCAAAGAGGAGCAGCTTGATGTCATTTCCCGCTCTTTCGGATTGATAGAACGCTTAAGCTACTGCCAGGGAGTGGAGTTATGCCATATGACCCTCCTGAAGGGTATTTTGCTTACAGCAGATACCACTGCACGTGTGGAGCCATTCCTCCCATCAATGCGTGGATAATCAGTTTTCTTACCTATCTGAAGGTGGCTCCTTTCCAGCTTCAGCCCAACTCCTATGCCATCCTAGTGTGCTTATTTGTTATCTTCCAAAGGAGGTATGGGCGCCCCCCTCTAACCGGGAAATCCGATATCTGTATAATCTAAGGGGTTACAAGAAGGGTTCTCCCTACATAAGTTTGGAGTCGGCCGTGTCCTTCAAGCCGGTCCTGGACTTGTATTCCAAGTTCTCCATGTTCAAAAAGGAATGGTTCTTCATCAAGGACGACTCTGTTTCTTTTTGCCTTTTCACTTCTGGCTGTAAGTCGAATTCCATTTGTAATTTCTTTGTCCCAACTGCAATGCTTCTTCTAATATGCTTTTATTTCTTGCTAGCGACAGGTGGCTTTGCGGTCGTGGAGACTGATTCCTTGGTACAGATGGCTGCGGAAATAAGAGCCATTCCGGCACGGGATCGGTCGACTTCTTACTTGATCAGGAACGCTACTCTCCTAGAGTACAACTTGATCCTCCCACGCCAGTCCGTGGTTAAGCAGAGAGATACAACTGAGGAGAAAGCTGTCAAAGCCAAGGAAGGGGCCACGGAGAAGAGTGGCAAGAGGAAGACTTTTACCAAACCTCCGGTTGTCGGGGGTAAGAAACTTAAGGAGTCTGACGACCCCTCTCCCAGCACTTGCCTTATTATCCCGGAGGAGGAAGATGTGGAAGTGGATAGAGGCGAGGGCGAAGGAGGCGATGTAGGAGGAGAGTCAGAGGGTGGAGGCGATGGCGATGGAGATGGAGGGGGCAATGGTGATGGCGACGGACTAGGCGGTAGTGGCACTGGTGCCTTATCCTCCAGGCAAGTGGGGGAGCTTCAAGAGTGGACGGAGGAGGCTCTCCGTCAGGCTTTCGGGGAATCGGAGGGAGAATCGGATTCGGCGGAGAAAGCGAAAAAGACTGGCACGACCGGGTCTGACGCCGATCCATCCCCTAAGAGCTCCTCAGCTAGGGTGACTTCGGCAGTGCAAGGTGAATTTTTGACTTCTGCAGACTCCATTTATGACAGGGACTTAGGAATATTTTATGGCTCGCTCCCGTCCTGGGATGAAATCCAGGACTTATTGCAGGATCATATTCCTCCGCAGGGTTTGTATAATAGATGTGTCTTCTCATTCCTTTTAACTTAACATATTTCTCGAATTATGGACCATTGTATGTTCGTAACACTTGTTCTTGATCACAGGGGCAGGCGAGGTGGCCAAAACTTCAGACGTTCGACACTGCCTTGAACAATTCAAGTTGATGAGAGCTTCTACTAAGCCGAAGCCGCCAACTGGTCGTTCCAAGGATGTAGCTAAATATCGTCCTCTTCTTGGAGTCATTGAGGAAGGTATCCAGCAGAGGAAGAGGAGGCGTTCCTTATTTGAATCTTCACCCGGTCCGCAGCTTCCTCCTCAACCTATTCATGATATCACGGAGGAGGAAACTGAGCATATTCCCTCCCCGCATCCGTCTGAAAATCCTACCGTTATCTGCATAAGGCGCCCCGACGTGCCTCGCAATCCCTTTGCCGGCCACCCGGATTTAGACCCCAGTTCCCAGGACATATTATTTGACGAGGCCACGGGCGAGCATCTTCTCCCCCGCAATCCCATGGTTCGGATTCTTGATGAGGCTAAGTCTCTAGATCCGCATCTGCTCACTACTCGGATAGCTGCCATGGGGGACGAAGCCAAGGCCAACATTGACCGGGTCGCGGAGGAGGTCAAGAAATTGATGGAGCATCATGCTCGGTTGGCCAGGGCTGGGGAGGAAATTGGGAGTGCTAACATCCGGCTGCGGCTACAGGTTTCTGATCCGGCCAAACAGCTTGCCGATCAGGCTATTCAGATTTCTCAGCACGAGGCAGCCTCCAGGCAGTTGAAGGAGAATCTGAAAAAGGCCAGCAGGGCAGAATTGCGAAAAATGGAGGCTGCTTGCAAGGGGCGGATTGATATGGCCATTGCGGCAGTGGATGAGGTTCGGAATGCGGATCTTGAGCGGATTGAAGAGTTGTCTGGGAGGCTTGAGGCCGCAGAGCTTGCTCAGGCCAAGCTAAAGGAAGAGATGGAGGAAATGAAGAGGTCTCTCCAGGCCGATCGCTTGAGATATCGATCGGAGAGGGAAGTTGCCGTCGCTAAGTTGCTGTCCTCCGAGGCCCGGGTGAGGGAGTTTGAGGAGAATGAGGGGATGATGGATGAGATGTTGCAGGATACGTACTTCCGTACTTGGAAGCAGGGCAATCTATCCTGGATGGATGACTACCCCCGGGTTATGGCTAGGATATATCTCCGGGCTTTGGAGGAGGCTAAGGCCGATGCGGATAAGGAAGGTGGAGCGTCATTCAGGATGGACGTGGTAACCGCCCAGTTCTCGAAGGAGGAGAAGGTAGCGGTGAAGGAGAGGATGCGGTTGCTTGCTGCGGAAGAAGCGGGTGTGCAGTTGGCGGATGAGGATCAAGCGGCGGACGTTGGTGAGTCTCTCTTCTCTTTCTCTTTTCTTTTTAGATTTTCATAACTTGATCGCTTACTGTTCGCTTGATGAATTCCTCTTCTGAATTGGACAGGTGGGACTTCCGGTCAACATGCTGGGAGCTCCGACCCTGCGGCTAAGTAGGCCTGGAGAGTTGGAAGGATGAGGGCGAAGCGTGAACGCAGCCGGTCGCCTTTTGATTTCTTTTTATTGCTGTTCATGTTAGTCCAAAACATTGATGAAACTGGAATAATATTGTTTGTGATGAATGATGTTATGTAATTTCATAATATAAGCTGATTCCTTTATGTTGAAATGTTATTGCTATTTTGCTGTGCTGTGCAAGTGATGTAACTATGCATGTTCCTAATGCCAAGTTTTTTGCTTAAAATATAATTTTCTCGTTTTGCAATGTAAATGTGATGTGTGAATATGAACTGCAGTTATGCATTAATGTACAAAAGTAGAAGGTACCGCCCTTCATGTTTCGGCCGTGGACGGAAACTTCGTGCGCCTTGTAAGACTAAGCACGGGATGCTGTTGAGTATCTCGTCGTTCGATTGTAAGTTTCTGTTCCCATTAGCGAGCGTTCCCTATTTCATGTCCTGTGCTTTCAAGTACCATTACGGAGAATAGGAGAAAAATTTTAAATGAAATTGAAATATAGGAAAAGTAAAACTTCCAGTCACGGAAGGCCGTCGATGTGCTTAAGTTCGTGGCAAACGGGTTTTGTAGTCACTTTCCCTAGCTGTGGGTCTTGGAGACATTTGTCACCCATCTTACGCCTACTGCGGGGAGTTTTCTTTTTTACCACAGCCGCACTTAAGACACATCGGAGCCGATCGCGCACAGTAACTACCCGGACCATTATGGCCCGTAATCGTGGGTATTATTCGATTTACTGTGGCCGGCTAGCGTGGGGGCCGATCGTCAACTGTGAACTGCCCCTGGCTGGCCACATCTTATGTTGGGGCTTATGATCGGTTCACAGTCGCCGGCGAGCCGAATCGCTGTAATGAGCTGCCATCGGCTATAGTCGGCCTTTTTTATGATGACTTATACTCGGCTTATTACAGTCGTCTTTAAGGGCCGAGGCAAACAATGAGTTAACTCGCGGCAGAGGGATACCGGAGCAACGTGTCTCATTGGCGAGGGCATAGGAGCGTAGCGTACCTGTTAGATTTTGTCCAGGTGGAGTTGTGTTGTGAAGCTCTGGATCGAAATGTCATCTGCAAAGGATTTTGTTCAACAGCAAAGGATAAAGCTTAACAAGTAGCCAAGATATAAAGGAACAAGTTAACAAGAGGCAAGTTTTTTTAAAGTGGTTCGGCACGAAAATGCCTACGTCCACTGATTCTCTTTGTTAATTCACTTCATATGGGCAGTACAAGTTAAGAAAAGTATCGACGGAGGTGTCGGATGTTTCATGCCCTCTGGAACAACTCTCCGTCCACTGTTGACAAAAGATAAGCTCCGTTGTGGAGATCTTTATGAATTACATATGGTCCGTCCCAGATGGGGTCCAGTGCCCCGGGGCGCGGAAAGATTCGCTTGAGGACAAGATCTCCTTCTTGTAAGCTGCGATGTTTGGCTTTGGAGTTGTATAGTGCTGCCACTTTTTGTCTGTGAGCTGTTGCTTTGAGTGCTGCATCATTCCTTCTCTCCTCAATTAGATCCAAAGACATGTGGAGGAGTTCTTCGTTTTCTTCTGGGTTGTAGTGGATCCTACGGTGGGAAGGCACAATAGTCTCAACTGGGAGCATTGCCTCTGATCCGTATGCCAAAGAGAAAGGAGTATGCCCTGTGGATGTTCTGCAAGATGTGCGGTAGGCCCAAAGGGCTGTAGGAAGTTCGTCCACCCAAGCTCCTTTTGACTTTTCAAGCTTCTTCTTGATTAGAGTCTTGAGGATTTTGTTGACAGCTTCGACTTGGCCGTTTGCCTGAGGATAAGCTACAGATGAGAAGCTTTTGTGAATTCCGTGCTCTTGGCACCAATCGGCGAATTCTTCGCTGTCAAATTGAAGTCCGTTGTCTGATATGATCTTGAGTAAGACTCTGTACCTGCACAGAATATTTTTGATCAAGAAGTTAATAACTTTTGTCGAAGATATTTTATTTAGAGGTTCCGCCTCCACCTATTTGGTGAAGTAGTCAACTGCCACTATAGCATATTTGGCTCCGCCTCGGCCTGTTGGCAATTCGCCGATTAAGTCAATCCCCCATATGGCGAAGGGCGAAGGGCTGGTCATCTGAGTAATTTCATTGGTTGGTACTCGAGGGATTTTGGCAAATTTCTGACATCTTTCACATTTTTTGACGAATTCTAAGGCGTCTTTGTTCAAGGTGGGCCAGAAATATCCATATCGGAATATCTTTTTTGCTAGAGTCTGCCCTCCGGCGTGGTCTCCACAACTTCCCTGATGGATATTGGATAGAATTTCCCTGGCTTCTCTCCCAGCAACGCACCTCAATAAGGGGTTAGAGAAGCCGCGCCGATAGAGGATGCCTTCTTGCATTGTGTAGCGGGAAGCTTTCCTTAGAATTTTCCTAATTTCATTTCGCCCGTCTGGCAGGGTGCCGTTTTGTAAGTATTCTCGGATAGGGGTCATCCATGTTTCTTCTTCGGTTGCAGCTATCAGGTGCGCTTGCTCGAAACTCGGGGTTAGTAGCCTTGAGACAGTTATCGCTCCAGAAATGGTATCATCACCCATGCTAGCTTGCTTTGCCAGCTCGTCGGCCTCTTGATTCTCCTCTCGAGGAATGTGTCTGATCAAATAACAATCCAGTTGGTTAAGTAGCAGCTTGGTCTTCTTTAGGTACGCCGTGAGTCGTTCTCCTCGAGTCTGGAACTCTCCTAGTATTTGATTCACAATAAGTTGAGAATCACTATGGAGACATAAAGAACTGACTCCAATTTCCAGTGCAAGTTCTAATCCGGCTATTACTGCTTCATATTCGGCATAATTGTTGGTGGCAGCGAATTCCAATCTTAGGGCGTAGCGCAGCTTCTTTCCCCTGGGGGTGATTATCACAACACCTGCCCCCGAGCCTTGTTCGTTCGACGCTCCATCTACGAAGAGATGCCACTTGATATCTTCTGCTATTTCAGATTGGTCCGTACCTTCACTAGTAGTGAATTCGGCAATGAAATCAGCTATGGCTTGTCCCTTGATGGCGGTGCGAGGATGGTAAGTGATATCATATTGGCTTAGCTCGATGCACCACTTGAGCAGTCGCCCAGAGGTGTCGGGACGATGGAGCACTTGCCTTAATGGCTGGTCGGTTAGGACTCTGACGGGATGAGATTGGAAATAGTGACGCAGCTTCCTTGATGCGATTAGTAAATAGTACGCCAGTTTCTCGAGTTTGGGATACCGGGCTTCTGCTCCCGTGAACCTTTTTCTTATGTAGTACACTGGCTGTTGTGCGCGGTTTTCTTCTCTTACCAAAGCGGCGCTCAGAGCATGGGATGACACAGCAAGATATAGGTATAGTTCTTCGCCTTCATTCGGAGTCGAGAGTACTGGTGGCCGCTGGAGGTGTTCGATTAGGTTAAGGAAGGCAGTTGAACACCCATCGGTCCATTCAAATTTTCCTTTGTCTTTCTTCATGGCTTCGAAGAAAGGAATGCATTTGTCAGTTGCTTTAGAGATGAACCGGCTTAGGGTGGCCACTTTTCCGTTTAGGCTTTGCATCTCTTTTCGAGTGGATGGTATCTTGATAGCTTGCAAGGCCTGGACTTGTTCGGGGTTTGCTTCAATCCCCCTGGCATGAACGATGAATCCCAGAAACTTTCCCGATGATACTCCGAAGGAGCACTTCAGAGGGTTCAGTTTCATTCCATATTGGCGAAGTACCTGAAACATCTCGTCCAGATGGTTTATATGGTCGTTGGCTTTCCTTGATTTTACCAGCATGTCATCCACATAAACTTCCATAGTTCGTCCTATCAATTCTGCAAACATCTTGTTGACGAGGCGCTGATAAGTAGCTCCGACGTTTTTAAGTCCAAATGGCATTACCTTGTAGCAGTACAATCCTCGGTCAGTGATGAAGCTAGTGTGGTCTTGATCAGGGGCATGCATAGGGATCTGATTATATCCTGAGTATGCGTCCATAAAGGATAAGAGTTCGTGTCCGGCAGTGCTGTCCACGGGTTGGTCGATTCGGGGGAGTGGGAAGCAGTCTTTCGGGCAAGCGTCATTTAAGTTGGAGAAATCGATGCATGTTCGCCACTTCCCATTAGCTTTCTTTACCAGCACTGGGTTGGCGATCCATTCCGGGTAGATGGCTTCACGTATGAAGTCATTGGCAAGTAAGTTCTTTACTTCTTCCTCGAGGGCCGCTGATCGTTCTGCCCCCATACTTCTCTTCTTTTGCTTTACCGGTACCTTGGTAGGATCGATGTTTAGTGCATGGCATGCTATGTCCGGGGAGATTCCAGTCATATCAGCGTGCGTCCATGCAAATACGTCCATGTTGTGGCGAAGAAAATCAATGAGTTGATTCTTTAGTTCTCTTTTTAACTGAGATCCGACTCTCAACAGTTTACTTGGGTCGCGTTTGTCCACAGATACGAATTCCATGGCCTCTGCAGGCTCGGCGGTGGCCTCCTCCTCTCCGTCCCTGGGATCTAGTTCGTTGAAGGGATCACATGTATATCGAAGAGGAGGGGATTTCTGTAGTTGCTATGTTTCCAAGCTTTTCATGCAGAGAATAGTCTCTGCATTCTTCCCTTTATTTCTCCTGCGATTATTGCGAAGTTCGGTTACATAGCAGTCCCGAGCGGCGTCCTGATCCCCTTCTACTTCTCCCACTCCATTATCCGTCGGGAACTTCATCTTCAAGCACCATGGGGCAGGAACAATTTGGAAGTCGGATAAGGCTGGTCTTCCTAAAAAGGCATTGTAGGCCGAGTGATTGTCTATCAGCACAAATGTTTGCTTCCGAGCGGCGGAGCGGGGATGACTTCCCAATTCAACAAAGAGATCCAATTGCCCGTGGGGCATCTTTGCTTCTCCAGTGAAACCGTGTAGTGGTTTGTCGCAGGGGGATACATCCTTCATTGACAGCTTCATTTTTTCGAAAGCATGCTTGAATAGAATATTTACTGAACTTCCAGTGTCTATCAAAATCCGGAAAACTTTGGCTGGACCGAACCAGACAGAGATGACCATCGGATCCATGTGTGGGTACTGCCTTCCTTCTAGGTCGCGCCCACTGAATGTGATGTCATTATTTTCTTTCCGCTTAGGGTGGCGCTCTTCCAGAACAGAATTGACGCAGTCTCCCTTGCTTTTGAGTGAGTTTCCATATCTTTCCATTTCTGCCCAGCTTTTGTCGGCGATGTGTGGCCCTCCTGATATGGTGTGGACCACTATCTTTTCTTGATTGAAGCCACTGGTGTTGCGATTTCCTCCTCCCGTTTCCAGGGGAGGTGGCCTTGTGTTTCCACTTACAGGGGTTGGAGTTCTATCCTGACTTCTCACATAGCGTTCCAGCCTGTTCCTTCTAATGTGTTCTTCGATTAAGTCCCGGAGATGACGACATTCATTGGTATCGTGTCCATGAGACTCGTGGAAATGGCAGAATTTTCCGGACTGGATTGCGCGATCTGACTCATTCTTGTACGGGGGGCGCTTGTATGTAAGTTCGTCGTGGGTGGCCAGGAAGATGTTCTCGACTGTTTCATTCAAGGGAGTGTAAGCGTCAAATCTCGGTCCTGGTCGGTACAAGCGCTTTTCTCCCTTCTTTCCCCCTGCATTGTCTCTGGCGTCGTATTTCCGAATGTCCCTCGCTGTGGCGGGGGCGTTTCCACGAGCCGTTTTAGCCTGTGGTCCTGTCTGTCTTTCAGTGGCAGCCTCTTCGAGTCTCATGTACTTCCCAGCTTCATGGAAGAAATCAGGCAAGGTAGCTGGTTTTTCTTTAGTTAGTCTTCTAGCAAACTTGGTATCCGGGTGCACACCACTACAGAGGGCCATTATGGTGAGTTTCTCATCGGCATCCTGGACTGCGGCCGCTGCGGCGTTGAACCGGGTTAGATATTGTTGCAGTGTCTCTCCGGATTTCTGTTTGACATTGGATAGAGAATAAGCATCCTTGGGTTGTTCCACATGAATGCGGAACTGGCTAATGAACTTTTCTTTCAACATCTCCCATGAGCTGATAGATCCTTGGGGTAGATGGCAGAACCAGGAGGTAGCTAGGTCTGCTAGGAATAGCGGAAAGCATTTACACAACACTCCTTCCATTGCTCCGCTCATGAGCATATGCTATGTGTATCTCTGCAAGTGTACAACGGGGTCGGAAGTTCCCTTGTACGGTTCCATCGTCGGCATTTTCCATTCTCGAGGGGTGATGGCGGTTTCGATGTCGCGGGTGAAAGGGCTGGCTACCCTAGCGCCTATCCCTCGATCCCTTTGCTCCCGTCGGACGCATTCCCGGAATAATCGTGCCATTCTTTCATCAGAATTTGGAGCGGACAAAAATGAGCTTGGTTCTTCCCTGCGGGATCGATCTCGTCCAGATGACCTGTAGGGATGGTATAGCCTTTCACCTCTGATATTATCCAGTGGCTGTCTTTGGCTAGTCGGATGCATGCTAGGACCAGCTACAGTTGCCCCCTGCCTTGATCTTCCCCTGTGGGGTTCTGTTTCGAGCATTTCCATGGGGTCAACTTCGAGCTGGGTTCTAGCTCGGCTCCGTTCAGCGGGGTTTCCATGATTAGGCGGCATGACCGGTTCAGCTACATCCGACCCTCGCCTGGTGCCTCCCCGATTGAGTTCGGTTCCAAGCGCTTCCTCGAGTCGGAGTTCGGGCTGAGTCCGGGCGCGGCCCCTATCACTGTTGTTCCTGTTGAAAGCTTCTTCAAAGAGGGAAGACCTTTGTTGTCTCCGAGACCCTCCAGATTGGGACTCATCCCACGATTCAGTGTTGCGGTTGGATTCTTTGGCATCCCTCAAGCGTGACATGAGTTGGTTCACCAAAGCTTCTTGTTGGGATGCGAAGCGGTTAGTCACTTCAGCCACAACTCTGTCTAGATCTGCCCTAGTGATTGCTGCCGGTTGTTCCGCGGCAGGGGCTGTCGGATTTGCCAGATCTGCTGTCGTAGTGGGATGGTTCTCTTGATCTGGATCCACTGGATCTGGAGCGCTGCTGGTTGCAATGTTCTTTCCCTTGTTGGCGTCTTTTCTCGGCCTGGAAGTCATGTTTCCTAGGCAATGAAGGGTGCTATTGGGAAAGAAGGTTGAATGAGGGAAGCTGAAGCTTCGAGTTCCAAGCCTCTCAATGAAAGCACCAAAAATGTTTGCACAAAAAAAGGACAAACACCTCCAATCCGTATGATTTAGTTGATTATATGTTATTCTCAAGGTTTTAGGTTACTTATGCAAATATGTAAAAAACAGGGGCTAAACTGTAAAAGACACGCAGATTTATAGTGGTTTGGCCAGAACGTGCCTACGTCCACTTTATATGTTATTCTCTCTTTTCTTTCAGATTACAAGTACAAAGCTTTAAGTACAAGTATAAGAAAGTTGTTTGAAAGTTCCTTCCTTGCTTGAGCTCTCAAACTTGTCTGCCATTGTTGTACCCCTGCCCCTCTATTTGTAGAATGAGGCTGGGGGCAGGGGTCTTGGATGTATATAGCTGCTGATGGGCCTGGGCTGAAGCCATCTGGTCTGGCATATCTGGTTCGGGGAAGCTTGGTTCGGCTGTGCTGTGGACCGGTGTTGGTGGAGTGAGTGATGGTCCGGTAGCGTGATGGAAAGGTGGTAGGCGGTTCGGTAGAGGCTTGGTCCGGCTGTGCTTTGGTCTGGTGATGAGTTGAGGAGGCCTTGGTTTGGTGAGGCCTTGGAGTGTCTTTGTTTCGGTGGGGAGAGGTTTGGTTCGGTGGAGAGGATTGGTTCGGTGGTTGGCTGGTTCGGTGGCAAGGGGTTTTGGACCGGTGGTACGTGGTCCGGTAAGGGATGGCTGGTCCGGTACTTAATGCTTCGGCACAATGGTCTGGTTCGGCTGTGGGAAGGCTTGGCTCGGCATTGAGGCGGAGAGGTTTGGCTTCTCCTCTTTCTTTTGGATCGGTGGTGGTAGAAATGCACCCAACAGCTTGTCTTCGATTCAACATCGCTGGAGAGTGGTGCACCATGGTACTGTTCCGTTTCAAATCCATGCACGCATTTCTAAATGTCGTACGGCACTGTTTCGCCATTGCGGACGGATGTTGCACCTTGCACCGTGGATGTTGCACCCTGTAGATATCGATTATTTGGACGACCATAACTTCTGGCTCGTTTAGAGTTACGGGAGTCATAACCTGTCAAAATGAAGGACTCGATGAGTTCTACGGCTTTGACAGCTTTCAGCCGTCGACGGATAGATTAATGCCCAAAAAGGACAACCCGAATCTCAATCGGGTCACGTAAGTTTTTCACCCTTCGTTTTTTCGACACGTGGATTTTTACGGTAAAACGGGATTACCGTGGCTTGTCTTCGATTCACCATCGTTGGAGAGTGGTGCACCATGGTACTGTTCCGTTTCAAATCCATGCACGCATTTCTAAAAGTCGTACGCCACTGTTTCGCCATTTCGGACGGATGTTGCACCTTGCACCGTGGATGTTGCACCCTGTAGATATCGATTATTCGGACGGCCATAACTTCTGGCTCGTTTAGAGTTGCGGGAGCCATAACCTGTCAAAACGAAGGCCGCGATGAGTTCTACGGCTTTGACGGCTTTTAGCCGTAAACGGATAGATTAATGCCCAAAAAGGACAACCCGAATCTCGATCGGGTCACGTAAGTTTTTTACGCTTCATTTTTTCGACACGTGGATTTTTACGGTAAAACGGGATTATCGTGGCTCGTCTTCGACTCACCATCGCTGGAGAGTAGTGCACCATGGTACATTTCCGTTTCAAATCCATGCACGCATTTCTAAAAGTCGTACGGCACTGTTTCGCCATTTCGGACGGATATTGCACCTTGCACCGTGGATGTTGCACCCTGTAGATATCGATTATTCGGACGCCATAACTTTTGGCTCGTTTAGAGTTACGGGAGACATAACCTGTCAAAACAAAGGCCTCGATGAGTTCTACGGCTTTGACAGCTTTCAGCCGTCAACGGATAAATTAATGCCCAAAAAGGACAACCCGAATCTCAATCGGGTCACGTAAGATTTTTATCCTTCGTTTTTTCGACACGTGGCATTTTACGGTAAAACGGGATTACCGTGGCTCGTCTTCGATTCACCATCGCTGGAGAGTGGTGCTCCATGGTACTGTTCCGTTTCAAATCCATGAACGCATTTCTAAAAGTCGTACGGCACAGTTTCGCCGTTTCGGACGGATGTTGCACCTTGCACCGTGGATGTTACACCATGTAGATATCGATTATTCGGACGGCCATAACTTCTGGCTCGTTTAGATTTACGGGAGCCATAACCTATAAAAACGAAGGCCTCGATGATACCTACGGCTTTAACAGCTTTCAGCTGTCAACGGATAGATTAATGCCCAAATAGCACAAACCGAATGTCAATCGGGTCACGTAAGTTTTTCACCCTTCGTTTTTTCGACCCGTGGATTTTTACGGTAAAACGGGATTACCGTGGCTTGTCTTCGATTCACCATCGCTGGAGAGTGGTACACCATGGTACAGTTCCATTTCAAATGCATGCACGCATTTCTAAATGTCGTACAACACTGTTTCGCCATTTCGGACGGATGTTGCACCTTGCACCGTGGATGTTGCACCCTGTAGATATCGATTATTCGGACGACCATAACTTCTGGCTCGTTTAGAGTTACGGGAGCCATAACCTGTCAAAATGAAGGACTCGATGAGTTCTACGGTTTTGACAGCTTTCAGCCATCAATGGATAGATTAATGCCCAAAAAGGACAACCCGAATCTCAATCGGGTCACGTAAGTTTTTCACCCTTCGTTTTTTCGACACGCGGATTTTTACGGTAAAACGGGATTACCATGGCTTGTCTTCAATTCACCATCGCTGGAGAGTGGTGCACCATGGTACTGTTCCGTTTTAAATCCATGCACGCATTTCTAAAGTCGTACGACACTGTTTCGCCATTTCGGACGGATGTTGCACCTTACACCGTGGATGTTGCACCCTGTAGATATCGATTATTCGGACGGCCATAACTTCTGCCTCGTTTAGAGTTACGAAAGCCGTAACCTGTCAAAACGAAGGCCGCGATAAGTTCTACAGCTTTGATAGCTTTCAGCCGTAAAAGGATAGATTAATGCCCAAAAAGGACAACCCGAATCTCGATTGGGTCACGTAAGTTTTTTACCCTTCGTTTTTTTGACACGTGGATTTTTACGGTAAAACGGGATGACCGTGGCTCGTCTTCGATTCACCATCGCTGGAGAGTGGTGCACCATGATACTGTTCCGTTTCAAATCCATGCACGCATTTCTAAAAGTCGTACGGCACTGTTTCGCCATTTCGGACGGATGTTGCACCTTGCTCCGTGGATGTTGCACCCTGTAGATATCGATTATTCGGACGGCCATAACTTCTGGCTCGTTTAGAGTTACGGGAGCCATAACCTGTCAAAACGAAGGACTCGATGATTTCTACGGCTTTGACAGCTTTCAGCCGTCAAGGGATAGATTAATGCCCAAAAAGGACAACCCGAATCTCAATCGGGTCACGTAAGTTTTTCACCCTTCGTTTTTTCGACACGTGGATTTTTACGGTAAAGCGGGATTACCGTGGCTCGTCTTCGATTCACCATCGCTGGAGAGTGGTGCACCATGGTACTGTTCCGTTTCAAATCCATGCACGCATTTCTAAAAGTCGTACGACACTGTTTCGCCGTTACGGACGAATTTTGCACCTTGCACTGTGGATGTTGCACCCTTTAGATATCGATTATTTGGACGGCCATAACTTCTGGCTCGTTTAGAGTTACGGGAGCCATAACCTGTCAAAACGAATGTCTCGATGAGTTCTACGGCTTTGACAGCTTTCCGCCGTCAACGGATAGATTAATGCCCAAAAAGGACAACCCGAATCTCAATCGGGTCACGTAAGTTTTTTACCCTTCGTTTTTTCGACACGTGGATTTTTACGGTAAAACGGGATTACTGTGGCTCATCTTCGATTCACCATTGCTGGAGAGTGGTGCACCATGGTACTGTTCCGTTTCAAATCCAAGCACGCATTTCTAAAAGTCGTACGGCACTGTTTCGCCATTTCGGACGGATGTTGCACCATGCACCGTGGATGTTGCACCCTGTAGATATCGATTATTCGGACGGCCATAACTTATGTCTCGTTTAGAATTACGGGAGCCATAACCTGTCAAAACGAAGGCCTCGATGAGTTCTACGGCTTTGATAGCTTTCAGCCGTCAACGGATAGAATAATGCCCAAAAAGGACAACCCGAATCTCAATCGGGTCACGTAAGTTTTTTACCGTTCGTTTTTTCGAAACGTGGATTTTTACGGTAAAACGGGATAACCGTGGTTCATCTTCGATTCACCATCACTGGGGAGTGGTGCACCATGGTACTGTTCCGTTTCAAATCCATGCACGCATTTCTAAAAGTCGTACGCAATGTTTCGCCATTACGGACGGATGTTGCACCTTGCACCGTGCATGTTGCACCCTGTACATATCGATTATTCGGACGGCCATAACATCTGGCTCGTTTAGAGTTATGGGAGCCATGACCTGTCAAAACAAAGGCCGCGATGAGTTCTACGGCTTTGACAGCTTCCAGCCATAAACGGATAGATTAATGCCCAAAAAGCACAACCCGAATCTCAATCGGGTCACGTAAGTTTTTCACCCTTCGTTTTTTCGACACGCGGATTTTTACGGTAAAACGGGATTACCGTGGCTTGTCTTCGATTCACCATCTCTGGAGAGTGGTGCACCATGGTACAATTCCGTTTCAAATCCATGCACACATTTCTAAATGTAGTACGGCACTGTTTCGCCATTTCGGACGGATGTTGCACCTTGCACCGTGGATGTTGCACCCTGTAGATATCGAATATTCGGACGACCATAACTTCTGGCTCGTTTAGAGTTACGGGAGTCATAACCTGTCAAAACGAAGGACTCGTTGAGTTCTACGGCTTTGATAGCTTTCAGCCGTCAACGGATAGATTAATGCCCAAAAAGGACAACCCGAGTCTCAATCGGGTCACGTAAGTTTTTCACCCTTCGTTTTTTCGACACGTGGATTTTTATGGTAAAGCGGGTTTACCGTGGCTTATCTTCGATTCACCATCGCTGGAGAGTGGTGCACCATGGTACTGTTCCGTTTCAAATCCATGCACGCATTTCTAAAAGTCCTACGGCACTATTTCTCCATTTCGGACGGATGTTGCACCTTGCACCGTGGATGTTGCACCCTGTAGATATCGATTATTCGGACGGCCATAAATTCTGCCTCGTTTAGAGTTACGGGAGCCATAACCTGTCAAAACGAAGGCCGCGATGAGTTCTACAGCTTTGACAGCTTTCAGCCGTAAACGGATAGATTAATGCTAAAAAAGGACAACCCGAATCTCGATTGGGTCACGTAAGTTTTTTACCCTCCGTTTTTTTGACACGTGGATTTTTACGGTAAAACGGGATTACCGTGGCTCGTCTTCGATTCACCATCGCTGGAGAGTGGTGCACCATTGTACTGTTCCGTTTCAAATCCATGCACGCATTTCTAAAAGTCGTACGGCACTATTTCGTCATTTCGGACGGATGTTGCACCTTGCTCCGTGGACGTTGCACCCTGTGGATATCGATTATTAGGACGGCCATAACTTCTGGCTCGTTTAGAGTTACGGGAGCCATAACCTGTCAAAACGAAGGACTCGATGAGTTCTACGGCTTTGATAGCTTTCAGCCGTCAACGGATAGATTAATGGCCAAAAAGGACAACCCGAATCTCAATCGGGTCACGTAAGTTTTTCACCCTTCGTTTTTTCGACACGTGGATTTTTACGGTAAAACGGGATTATCGTGCCTCGTCTTCGATTCACCATCGCTGGAGAGTGGTGCACAATGGTACGGTTCCGTTTCAAATCCATGCATGCATTTCTAAAAGTCGTACGACACTGTTTCGCCATTTCGGACGGATGTTGCACCTTGCACCGTGGATGTTGCACTCTGTAGATATCGATTATTTGGACGGCCATAACTTTTGGCTCGTTTAGAGTTACGAGAGCCATAACCTGTCAAAACAAATGTCTCGATGAGTTCTACGGCTTTTATAGCTTTCAGCCGTCAACGGATAGATTAATGCCCAAAAAGGACAACCCGAATCTCAATCGGGTCACGTAAGTTTTTTACCCTTCGTTTTTTCGACACGTTGATTTTTACGGTAAAACGGGATTACTGTGGCTCGTCTTCGATTCACCATCGCTGGAGAGTGGTGCACCATGGTACTGTTCCGTTTCAAATCCAAGCACGCATTTCTAAAAGTCGTACGGCACTGTTTCGCCATTTCGGACGGATGTTGCACCTTGCACCGTGGATGTTGCACCCTGTAAATATCGATTATTCGGACGGCTATAACTTTTGGCTCGTTTAGAGTTACGAGAGCCATAACCTGTCAAATCGAAGGCCTCGATGAGTTCTACGGCTTTGACAGCTTTCAACCATCAACGGATAGATTAATGCCTAAAAAGGACAACCCGAATCTCAATCGGGTCACGTAAGTTTTTTACCCTTCGTTTTTTCGACACGTGGATTTTTACGGTAAAACGGGATTACCGTGGCTTGTCTTCGATTCACCATCGCTGGAAAGTGGTGCACCATGGCACTGTTCCGTTTCAAATCCATGCACGTATTTCTAAAAGTCATACGGCACTGTTTTGCCATTTCGGACGGATGTTGCACCTTGCACCGTGGATGTTGCACCCTGTAGATATCGATTATTCGGACGGCCATAACTTCTGGCTCGTTTAGAGTGACGGGAGCCATAACCTGTCAAAACGAAGGCCGCGATGAGTTCTACGGCTATGATAGCTTTCAGCCATAAACGGATAGATTAATGCCCAAAAAGGACAACCCGAATCTCGATCGGGTCACGCAAGTTTTTTACCCTTCGTTTTTTCGACACGTGGATTTTTACGGTAAAACGGGATTACCGTGGCTCGTCTTCGATTCACCCTCGCTGGAGAGTGGTGCACCATTGTACTATTCCGTTTCAAATCCATGCACGCATTTCTAAAAGTCGTACGACACTGTTTCGCCATTTCGGACGGATGTCGCACCTTGCACCGTGGATGTTGCACCCTGTAAATATCGATTATTCGGAGGGCTATAACTTTTGGCTCGTTTAGAGTTACGGGAGCCATAACCTGTCAAGTCGAAGGCCTCGATGAGTTCTACGGCTTTGACAGCTTTCAACCATCAACGGATACATTAATGCCTAAAAAGGACAACCCGAATCTCAATCGGGTCACGTAAGTTTTTTACCCTTCGTTTTTTCGACACGTGGATTTTTACGGTAAAACGGGATTACCGTTGCTCGTCTTCGATTCGCCATCGCTGGAGAGTGGTGCACCATGGTACTGTTCCGTTTCAAATCCATGCGTGCATTTCTTAAAGTCGTACGGCACTGTATCGCCATTTCGGACGGATGTTGCACCTTGCACCGTGGATGTTGCACCCTTTAGATATCGATTATTTGGACGGCCATAACTTTTGGCTCGTTTAGAGTTACGGGAGCCATAACCTGTCAAAAAGAATGTCTCGATGAGTTCTACGGCTTTGATAGCTTTCAGCCGTCAATGGATAGATTAATGCCCAAAAAGGACAACCCGAATCTCAATCGGGTCACGTAAGTTTTTTACCCTTCGTTTTTTCGGAACGTGGATTTTTACGGTAAAACGGGATTACCTGGCTCGTCTTCGATTCACCATCGCTAGAGAGTGGTGCACCATGATATTGTTCTGTTTCAAATCCATGCACGCATTTGTAAAAGTTGTACGGCACTGTATCGCCATTTCGGACGGATGTTGCATCTTGCACCGTGGATGTTGCACCCTGTAGATATCGATTATTCGGACGGCCATAACTTCTGGTTCGTTTAGAGTTACATGAGCCATAACCTATCAAAACGAAGGCCACGATGAGTTCTACGGCTTTGACAGATGTCAGCCGTAAACGGATAGATTAATGCCCAAAAAGGACAACCCGAATCTCAATCGGGTCACGTATGTTTTTTACCCTTCGTTTTTTCGACACATGGATTTTTACGGTAAAACGGGATTACCGTGGCTCGTCTTCGATTCACCATCGCTGGAGAGTGGTGCACCATGGTAATCTTCCGTTTCAAATCCATGCACGCATTTCTAAAAGTCGTACGGCACTGATTCGCCATTTCGGACGGATGTTGCACCTTGCACCGTGGATGTTGCAACCTGTAGATATCGATTATTCGGACGGCCATAACTTCTGGCTCGTTTAGAGTTACGGGAGCCATAACCTGTCAAAACGAAGGACTCGATGAGTTCTACGGCTTTGACAGCTTTCAGCCGTCAACAGATAGATTAATGCCTAAAAAGGGCAACCCGAATCTCAATCGGGTCACGTAAGTTTTTCACCCTTCGTTTTTTCGACACGTGGATTTTTACGGTAAAACGGGATTACCGTGGCTTGTCTTCGATTCACCATCGCTGGAAAGTGGTGTACTGTTCCGTTTCAAATCCATGCACGAATTTCTAAAAGTCGTACGGCACTGTTTTGCCATTTCGGACGGATGTTTCACCTTGCACCGTGGATGTTGCACCCTGTAGATATCGATTATTTGGACGGCCATAACTTCTGGCTCGTTTAGAGTGACGGGAACCATAACCTGTCAAAACGAAGGCCGCGATGAGTTCTACGGCTATGATAGCTTTCAGCCGTAAACGGATAGATTAATGCCCAAAAAGGACAACCCGAATCTCGATCGGGTCACGTAAGTTTTTTACCCTTCGTTTTTTCGACACGTGGATTTTTACGGTAAAACGGGATTACCGTGGCTCGTCTTCGATTCACCCTCGCTGGAGAGTGGTGCACCATTGTACTATTCCGTTTCAAATCCATGCACGCATTTCTAAAAGTCGTACGACACTGTTTCGCCATTTCGGACGGATGTTGCACCTTGCACCGTGGATGTTGCACCCTGTAAATATCGATTATTCGGACGGCTATAACTTTTGGCTCGTTTAGAGTTACGGGGTCCAAAACCTGTCAAATCGAAGGCCTCGATGAGTTCTACGGCTTTGTCTGCTTTCAACCATCAACGGATAGATTAATGCCTAAAAAGGACAACCCGAATCTCAATCGGGTCACGTAAGTTTTTTACCCTTCGTTTTTTCGACACGTGGATTTTTACGGTAAAACCGGATTACCGTTGCTCGTCTTCGATTCGCCATCGCTGGAGAGTGGTGCACCATGGTACTGTTCCGTTTCAAATCCATGCGCGCATTTCTTAAAGTCGTACGGCACTGTTTCGCCATTTCGGACGGATGTTGCACCTTGCACCGTGGATGTTGCACCCTTTAGATATCGATTATTTGGACGGCCATAACTTCTGGCTCATTTAGAGTTATGGGAGCCATAACCTGTCAAAACGAATGTCTCGATGAGTTCTACGGCTTTGATCGCTTTCAGCCATCAACGGATAGATTAATGCCCAAAAAGGACAACCCGAATCTCAATCGGGTCACGTAAGTTTTTTACCCTTCGTTTTTTCGGAACGTGGATTTTTACGGTAAAACGGGATTACCTGGCTCGTCTTCGATTCACCATCGCTAGAGAGTGGTGCACCATGGTACTGTTCTGTTTCAAATCCATGCACGCATTTGTAAAAGTTGTACGGCACTGTATCGCTATTTCGGACGGATGTTGCACCTTGCACCGTGGATGTTGCACCCTGTAGATATCGATTATTCGGACGGCCATAACTTCTGGTTCGTTTAGAGTTACATGAACCATAACCTATCAAAACGAAGGCCACGATGAGTTCTACGGCTTTGACAGATTTCAGCCGTAAATGGATAGATTAATGCCCAAAAAGGACAACCCGAATCTCAATCGGGTCACGTAAGTTTTTTACCCTTCGTTTTTTCGACACATGGATTTTTACGGAAAAACGGGATTACCGCGGCTCGTCTTCGATTCACCATCGCTGGAGAGTGGTGCACCATGGTAATCTTCCATTTCAAATCCATGCACGCATTTCTAAAAGTCGTACGGCACTGTTTCGCCATTTCGGACGGATGTTGCACCTTGCACCGTGGATGTTGCAACCTGTAGATATCGATTATTCGGACGGCCATAACTTCTGGCTCGTTTAGAGTTACGGGAGCCATAACCTGTCAAAACGAAGGACTCGATGAGTTCTACGGCTTTGATAGTTTTTAGTCGTCAACGGATAGATTAATGCCCAAAAAGGACAACCCGAATCTCAATCCGGTCACGTAAGTTTTTCACCCTTCTTTTTTCGACACGTGGCTTTTTACGGTAAAACGGGATTACCGTGGCTCGTCTTCGATTCACCATCGCTGGAGAGTGGTGCACCATGGTACTGTTACGTTTCAAATCCATGAACGCATTTCTAAAAGTCATACGGCACTGTTTTGCCGTTTCGGACGGATGTTGCACCTTGCACCGTGGATGTTGCACCATGTAGATATCGATTATTCGGACGACCATAACTTCTGGCTCGTTTAGAGTTACGAGAGCCATAAACTGTCAAAACGAAGGCCTCGATGAGACCTACGGCTTTGAAAGCTTTCAGCCGTCAACGGATAGATTAATGTCCATAAAGCACAACCCGAATCTCAATCGGGTCACGTAAGTTTTTCACCCTTCGTTTTTTCGACACGTGGCTTTTTACGGTAAAACGGGATTACCGTGGCTCGTCTTCGATTCACCATCGCTGGATAGTGGTGCATCACGGTACTGTTCCGTTTCAAATCCAAGCACGCATTTCTAAAAGTCGTACGGCACTGTTTCGCCGTTTCGGACGGATGTTGCACCTTGCACCATGGATGTTGCACCCTGTAGATTTCGATTATTCGGACGGCCATAACTTCTGGCTCGTTTAGAGTTACGGAAGCCATAACCTGTCAAAACGAAGGCCTCGATGAGACCTACGGCTTTGACAGCTTTCAGCCGTCAACGGATAGATTAATACCCAAAAAGGACAACCCGAATCTCAATCGGGTCACGTAAGTTTTTCACCCTTCGTTTTTTTGACACGTGGATTTTTACGGTAAAACGGGATTACCGTGGCTCGTCTTCGATTCACCATCGCTGGAGAGTGGCGCACCATGGTACTGTTCCGTTTCAAATCCATGCATGCATTTCTAAAAGTCATACGGCACTGTTTCGCCATTTCGGACGGATGTTGCACCTTGCACCGTGGATGTTGCACCATGTAGATATCGATTATTCGGACGACCATAACTTCTGGCTCGTTTAGAGTTACGGCAGCCATAACCTGTCGAAACGAAGGCCTCGATGAGTTCTACGGTTTTGACCACTTTCAGCCGTCAACGGATAGATTAATGCCCAAAAAGGACAACGCGAATCTCAATCGGGTCATGTAAGTTTTTTACCCTTCGTTTTTTTCGACACGTGGATTTTTACGGTAAAACGAGATTTTCGTGGCTCGTCTTCGATTCACCATCGCTGGAGAGTGGTGCACCATGGTACTGTTCCGTTTCAAATCCATGAACGCATTTCTAAAAGTCGTACGGCACTGTTTTGCCGTTTCGGACGGATGTTGCACCTTGCACCGTGGATGTTGCACCCTGTAGATATCGATTATTCGGACGGCCATAACTTCTGGCTCGTTTAGAGTTACGGGAGCCATAACCTGTCAAATGAAGGCCTCGATGAGACCTACGGCTTTGACAGCTTTCGGCCGTCAATGGATAGATTAATACCCAAAAAGGACAACCCGAATCTCAATCGGGTCATGTAAGTTTTTCACCCTTCGTTTTTTCGACACGTGGATTTTTACGGTAAAACGGGATTACCGTGGCTCGTGTTTGCGGAAAAAATGGGCAAACACCTCCACGTCGTGAGATTTAATTGGTTTTATGCGATTCTTAATGATTTAGATTAGTTATGTAAATATGAAAAAAAAAGCAGGGGCTGAAATGTAAAAGACACACATATTTATAGTGGTTCAGCCAGAACGTGCCTACGTCCACTTTGTATGTTATTATCTTCTTTGTTTCAGATTACAAGTACAATGCTTTGTGTACAAGTATATGAAAGTAGTTTGAAAGTTCCTTCCGTGCTTGAGCTCTCAAACTTTTCTGCCATTGTTGTACCCCTGCCCCTCTATTTATAGAATGAGGTAGAGGGCAGGGGTCTTGGATGTATATAGCTGCTGGTGGGCCCGGGCTGAAGCAATCTGGACTGGCAACTGTTTGGTTCGGCGAGGTCTCATTTGGCATGAAGCTTGGACCGGTGGTAGGTGTGGACCGGTTGTGAGTGTGGACCGGTGGTTCGGTGCTTGTTTGGACCGGTTGTGAGGTTGGTTCGGTAGGTCTTTTGGTCTGGCATAGGGGTGGACCGGTAGTGACTGGTCCGGTACTGATGGAAATAGGTTTGGTTCGGTAGTTGCTTGGACTTTGGTTCGGTTATGGTTGGACCGGATGGGGGGCTGACCGAATGGCCTTTGGTTCGGCATGAATTGGAGATGCCGAATGGATCCTCTGCCGAATGGACTTGTATATTGAGAATGCCAGATGGACTTTTATGCTTATATTGAGCCTTGTGTTTGTCGAACGAGGTGGGGGTTGCGAGCCCGGGTGAAACTGTGACTTCTCGGTCTCGAGATCTTCTGGGTGAGAATCCGCCCAACATTTGCCCCCCAAAGTGGGGCACGTGCTCGTATGTGTCGCGCTTTGTTTCCCTATTGTAGGGAGGCTTGTTTTGCAATGCCTTGGGCTGGACGTTCATATCCTGTTGGTGTCCTGCAAAGGAACTTATAGTTTTAGTGTGATTTCAAATGACGATCGTTCAGGATCAAAATATTTGAGATGAAGTGAATCGTGCCGTTCGGGGCGAGAGAGTGTGCCCCGAGGAGGCTTAGCATTATCGATGCCAGGTTCACGTTAGAGTGGACCCCTGGATCGTTTGTGAAGGTGGTTTATCGCCAGCTCAGAGCATGCCTAAGGATTGTTCGCGACCCCGTACATGTGTAAGTAGCTTAGCCATTTCATAATCATCAGAATCAAATATCTGTTTAACCTATGAGTTTAAGAAGGGATGTCAAAGTGTAAATTCCCACGACGATAGGGTTAATGGCCATTCAGAGCATGCTTATGGACCGTTCGTGGTTGCATAAACGTGTAAATGATTAACCCGTGTTAGTGGGAGATTTACTACTTGTTCACCGTTATCGTATTCTCCATTTTATTTGTAGGTCCTAGAATTCGGTACTTATCTGAGTGAGGCGCCTTGCGTGCCCCCTGTTTTTGGTTCTTGTTGGTAGAGGGAGTTTTGTTCGGCTTTTGATTGGTCTGGTATGTTCTCCTTCGGCTTCTGGTTGGTCCGGTATATGAGTGTTGGTCCGGTATTCTGGTCCGGTGGGCCGAACCAGTTGGTTCGGCAATCCTGAGTTCGCCTATATATAGAGGCTACACCCACCTTAGTTTCTTCTTACCGAACCAGAGATAGCCGAGCCAATTCTTAGCCGATCCAACCTTCTGCCAAGCCTATACCGAATCACTTCATGCCGAACCAGGTATATGTTTTTCTGCCGAATGTGATTATGCCGAATGCACGCGAGGTGTCTTAGTTTGCCGAATGAGCTTAAGGCCTTAGTGCCGAACGACACGTATACCGGATGAACTCTTAGTGCCGAATGAACTTATTATCTCCCTACCGAATGAACTCACTTGCACTGCCGAATGAACTTGATATTTTAGCAGAATTCCGGACTTATGCATTATTTTTTGCTTACATCTCTGTATTCTTTGTTCTAACGACCTGTCTTTTCACTTTTGTGTATGCAGATAAATGTCTCGCAAGGCGGAAACACGATCAGACAGACGGAAATCCAAGGATGGAGGAGAGTCTTCTTCCGTGCCCCCAGCCCGACCAGGATCCGGATAACCTCGACCTGTTCCGAGGTCGTTAGTGGACGGGTACGGTCCCTAGGAACTTCTGGTCTCCCCTCCCGATTGCTTTCCTAGCTCCCTAAAAGAGGAGCAACTTGATGTTATATCCCGCTCCTTCGGGATAGACAGGGTTCGCATGCTGTTGCCGGGAGATGGAGTGATGCCGTATAATCCCCCTGAAGGCTACTTTGCTTACAGCAGATATCATTGCATGTGTGGTGCTATCCCTCCTATCAATGCCTGGATAGTTAGTTTTACCACATATTCTGGTGAGCCTTTTCGTTATCTTTCAGAGGAGGTACGGGCGCCCTCCTTCTAACCGGGAAATTCGATATTTATATAACCTGAGAGGCTATAAGAAGGGGTCTCCGTATATTAGTCTAGAGGCGGCCGTGCCCTTCAAACCGGTCTTGGACCTATATTCAAAGTTTACCATGTTCAAGAAAGAATGGTTTTTTATCAAGGACGATTCTGTCTCTTTCCACCTTTTCACTTCCGGCTGTAAGATGAATTTCATTTATATTTTCCATGTTCTAACTGTAGTGCTTCTTCTGACACGCTTCTGTTTCTTGCTAGCGACAGGTGGCATTGCATTCATGGAAGATGATTCTTTGACGCGGATGGCTGCTGAAATAAAGGCCATTCCGGCAAGGGACAGGTCGGCTTCTTTCCTGATCAGGAACGCTACCCTCCTGGAGTACAACTTGATCCTGCCGCACCAGTCCGTGGTTAAGCAGAGGGACACGGTTGAGGAGAAGGCCGCTAAAGCTAAGGAGGGGGCCACGGTGAAGAGTGGCAAGAGGAAGCCCTTTGCACAACACCCAGTCGTGGGAGGTAAGAAGCTTAAGGAGTCTGATGGCCCCTCTCCTAGTACTCGCCCGATCATTCCGGAGGAGGAAGGTGTGGAAGAGGGCGAAGGAGGCGACATGGGGGGAGAGTCAGGAGGCGGAGGAGACGGCGATGGAGATGCTGATGGTGATGCTGGTGCCTTAACCTCTGGGCAAGACCCTGAAATGGATGAGGCTCTCCGTCAGGCCTTCGGGGAATCGGAGGAAGAATCGGAAGCGGAAAAGGCAAAGGAGGCGGGCAAGGCTGTGGCTGGTGCCGATCCATCCCCTAAAGGCTCCTCAGCTAGGGTAACTTCGGCGGTGCAAGGTGAACTTTTGACTTCCGCCGATTCCATTTTCGATAAGGACTTAGGAATATTTTATGGTTCACTTCCGTCCTGGAATGAGATTCAGGACTTATTGCAGTATCCCACTCCTCCGCACGGTTTGTATAATAGACGTGCCTTCTCACTTTTCTTTCTTTTTAACTTAACATGTTTCTTGAATTGTGGACCATTGTATGTTCGTAACACTTATCTTTTATTCCAGGGGCAGGCCAGGTGGTTAAAACGTCAGACGTTCGACACCGCCTTGAACAATTCAAGTTGATGAGAGCTTCTGATAAGCCGAAGCCTCTTACTGGTCGTCCTGGGGACGTGGTCAAATACCGTCCTCTTCTTGGGGTCATTGAAGAGAGCATTCAGAAAAAGAAGAGGAGTCGTTCCTTATTTGAGCCTTCCCCTGGTCCGCAGCTTCCTGTTCAGCTTCCTCGTGATACCACGGAGGAGAGCATGGAGTTTATCCCCCCTCCTCCTCCTTCTAAGAACCCCACTGCTATCCGTATAAGGCGTCCTGACGTGCCTCGTGACCCCTTTGCCGGTCATCCTGATTTAGATCCAAGCTCTCGGGATATTTCATTTGATGAGGCCACGGGTGAACACCTCCTTCCCCGCAACCCCATGGTACGAGTGTTAGACGAGGCTAAGTCCCTAGATCTTGATCTGCTTACCACTCGGGTAGTTACCATGGGAGACGAGGCCAAAGCTAATATCGATCGGGTGGCTGAAGAGACCAAGAAGTTAATGAAGTATCATGCTCAATTGGTCAAGGCCGGGGAGGAGATTGGGAGTGCTAATATTCGGTTGCGGCTGAAGGTTGCTGATCAGGCCGAACAGCTTGCCGGTCAAGCCGTTCAGATTTCTCAGCACGAGGAAGCCTCCAGGCGGCTGAAAGAGACCATGGAAAAGGCTAGTAGGGTGGAATTACGGAAGATGGAGGCCGCCTGTAAGGAGCGGATCGACGTGGCCATTGCGACAGTGGATGAGGTTCGGAATGCGGATCTCGAACAGGTAGAGGAGTTGTCTGGAAGGCTTGAGGCCGCGGAGATGGCCCAAGTCAAGTTAAAGGAGGAGATGGAGGAGATGAGGAGGTCTCTCCAGGCTAACTGCTTGAGATACCGATCGGAGAGGGATGTCGCTGTCGTCAAGTTGCAGGCTTCAGAGGCCCGGGTGAGGGAGTTCGAGGAGAATGATGGGATGATGGACGAGATGCTGCAGGACATGTACTTCCGCACTTGGAAGGAGGGCAGCTTGTCTTGGATGGATGACTATCCCCGGGTCATGGCCAAGATATATCTTCGGGCTTTAGAGGAGGCCAGGGTCAATGCGGGTAAGGAAGGTGGAGTGGCTTTTAGTCTGGATGTGGTCACTGCTCAGTTCTCGAAAGAGGAGCAAGCGGTGGTGAAGGAGGGGATGCGGTTGCTTGCTGCGGAGGAAGCGGGTGTGCAACTGGAGGATGAGGATCAAGCGGCGGACGCTGGTGAGTTATTCTTCTCTTTTCCTTTTCTTTCTGGGTTTCCATAACTTGATCGTTTATCATTTGTTTAATGGATTCCTCTTCTGAATTGGACAGGTGGAACTTCCGATCAACATGCTGGGGGTTCCGGCCCTGCGGCCAAATAGGCTTGGGAAGTTGGTGATGGAGTGTGGACGCAGCTGGTTACTTGTCCGGATTCGGCCGCTTTTTATTTCTTTTTACTGTTGTTTACGTTAGTCCAAAACATTAATGTGACT
The DNA here is from genome assembly GCA_030765085.1 of Allium cepa. NCBI lineage: Eukaryota > Viridiplantae > Streptophyta > Magnoliopsida > Asparagales > Amaryllidaceae > Allium > Allium cepa. The sequence continues at coordinate 38,771,129 of CM060941.1, read as the reverse complement.
GCAATAATATTATTTGCAGAGAATAACATGGTGTGATTTTATAATATAAGCTGATTTTGTTATGTTTAAACGTTGTTGTCATTTTGATGTGCTGCGTGAGAAGTATAACTATGTATATGCCTGTGATTTTAGTTGTGTTTGACGTTAAGCCTTTGCTTGAAATATAATTTCATGTTTTGCAATGTTAGTGTGACATATGAATAAGCTATAGTTATGTATTTATGTACAAGAGAAGAGAGTACCGCCCTTCATGTTTTATTTGCAGGCGGTAGCTTTGAGCTTCTTGTGTAACTGATCATGGATATATCTGAGTACCTTGCCACCCAGTACGCAGGCTTAGATTCTCATGAGTGAATGCTCCCTATTTGGTTTCCTGTACTTTAGAGTTTGTTATACAGGATAGGAGAAAAGTATTTAAATGAAATGGAAATATAGAAAAAGTAAAACTTCCAGTCACGGAAGGCCGTCGATGTGCTTAAGTTCGTGGCAAACGGGTTTTGTAGTCACTTTCCCTAGCTGTGGGTCTTGGAGACATTTGTCACCCATCTTACGCCTCCGCGGGGAGTTTTCTTTTTTACCACAACCGCACTTAAGGCACATCGGAGCCGAGATCGCCCACGGTAACTACCCGAACCATTATGGTCCGTAATCGTGGGTATTATTCGATTTACCGTGGCCGGCTAGCGTGGGTGCCGTTGGCCGTGAACTACCCCTGGCTGGCCACACCTTATGTTGGGGCTTAAAGTAGGTTCACAGTTGCCGGCGAGCCGAACGCCGTAATGAGCTGCCATCGGCTATAGTCGGCCTTTATGATGACTTATAATCGGCTCATTACAGTTGGCTTTGAGGGCAGTCGCGAGCAATGAGTTAACCCGCAGCAGAGGGATGCTGGAGCAAAAGAGTCTCATTGGCGAGTGCATAGAATCGTAGCGTACCTGTTAGGCCTTGTCCAAATGAGGCCGTGGTGCGTCTTGAGTGGAGATGCCATAGGATTTTGTTCAACAGAAAAGGATAAAGCTTAACAAGCAGCCAAGATATAAAGGAACAAGTTAAAAAGAGACAAGATTTTTTAAAGTGGTTCGGCATGAAAATGCCTAAATCCACTGATTCTCTTTGTTAATTCACTTCATATGGGCAGTACAAGTTAAGAAAAGTATCGACGGAGGTGTCGGATGTTCCATGCCCTCTGGAACACCTCTCCGTCCACTGTTGACAAAATATAAGCTCCATTGTGGAGATCTTTATGAATTACATATGGTCCGTCCCAGATGGGGTCCAGTGCCCCGGGGCGCGGAAAGATTCGCCTGAGGACAAGATCTCCTTCTTGTAAGATGCGATGCTTGACTTTGGAGTTGTATAGTGCTGCCACTTTTTGTTTGTGAGCTGCTGCTTTGAGTGCTGCATCGTTTCTCCTTTCCTCAATCAGATCCAAAGACATGAGGAGGAGTTCTTCGTTTTCTTCTGGATTGTAGTGGATCCTACGGTGGGAAGGAACAATAGTCTCAACAGGGAGCATTGCCTCCGATCCGTATGCCAAAGAGAAAGGAGTATGTCCCGTTGATGTTCTGAAAGATGTGCGGTAGGCCCAAAGTGCCGTAGGAAGTTCGTCCACCCAAGCGCCTTTTGACTTTTCAAGTTTCTTCTTGATCAGGGTTTTGAGAATTTTGTTGACAGCTTCGTCTTGTCCATTTACCTGAGGATAAGCTACTGATGAGAATCTTTTATGAATTCCATGCTCTTGGCACCAGTCGGCGAATTCTTCGCTGTCAAATTGGAGTCCGTTATCCGATATGATCTTGAGTGGCACTCCGTACCTGCACAGAATACTTTTAATCAAGAAGTTGATAACTTTTGCTAAAGATATTTTATTTAGGGGTTCCGCTTCCACCCATTTGGTGAAATAATCGACTGCCACTATAGCATATTTGGCTCCGCCTCTGCCCGTTGGCAGTTCGCCAATTAAATCAATTCCCCATACAGCAAAGGGCCAAGGGCTGGTCATTTGAGTAATCTCATTTGTGGGTAGTCGAGGAATCTTGGCAAATTTCTGACATCTGTCGCATCTCTTGACGAAGTCTAAGGCGTCTTTGTTTAGTGTGGGCCAGTAATATCCATATCGGATTATCTTTTTTGCCAGAGTCTGCCCTCCAGTGTGATCTCCGCAACTTCCTTGACGGATGTTGAATAAGATTTCCTTAGCTTCCCTTCCAGCGACGCATCTGAATAAGGGGCTAGAGAAGCCACGCCGATAGAGGATGCCTTCTTGTATTGTGTAGTGGGGAGCTTTCCTCAAAATTCTCCTGACTTCATCACGTTTGTCTGGTAGTGTGCCGTCCTGCAAATATTTCCGGATAGGAGTCATCCAAGTTCCTTCTTCGATTGCAGTTATCAGATTCACTTGTTCGAAACTTTGGGGCTAGCTGCCTTGAGATGGCTAGTGCTCCGGAAATGGTGCTATTCTTCATACTAGCTTGCTTTGCTAGTTCATCGGCCTCTTGGTTATCTTCTCGAGGAATGTGTTTGATTAGATAATGGTTCAATTGATCGAGCAGCAGATTGGTTTTCTTTAGATATGCTGTGAGTCGTTCTCCTCGTGTCTGGAACTCTCCTACTACTTGGTTTACGATAAGTTGAGAATCACTATGAATACATGAAGAATTAACTCCAATTTCTAAGGCGAGCTCCAATCCCGCTATTACTGCCTCATACTCCGCATCGTTGTTAGTGGCCGCGAATTCCAACCTTAATGCATAGTACAGCTTTCTTCCCCTAGGGGTGATTATCACAATACCTGCCCCCGAGCCTTGTTCGTTCGATGCTCCATCTACAAAGAGGTTCCACTTGATGTTTTTTGCTATTTCAAATCGATCCTTGCCTTCGTTGGTAGTGAATTCGGCAATGAAATCGGCCATGGCTTGCCCCTTGATAGCGGTGCGAGGATGGTAGGTGACGTCATACTGACCTAGTTCAATGCACCATTTGAGGAGTCGTCCATAAGTGTCGGGACGATGGAGCACCTGTCTTAGTGGTTGATCGGTTAGAACTCTGATGGAGTGAGATTGGAAGTAGTGTCGCAGTTTTCGTGACGCGATCAATAAACAATATGCCAATTTCTCTCAAGTTTAGGATATCTGGCCTTTGCCCCTGTAAATCTCTTACTTATGAAGTACACCGGGCGTTGTGTGCGGTCCTCTTCTCTTACCAAGGTAGCGCTTAGAGCATGAGATGATACAGCGAGGTATAGGTATAGCTATTTGCCTTCGTTTGGAGTTGAGAGTACTGGTGGTCTCTGAAGGTGTTCGATCAGGTTAAGGAAGGCTTTTAAGCATTCATCGGTCCGCTCGAACTTTCCTTTGTCTTTCTTGAGAGCTTCGAAGAAAGGGACGCACTTGTCAGTTGCTTTGGAAATGAATCTGCTTAGGGCGGCCACTTTTCCGTTTAGGCTCTGCATTTCTTTTCGAGTGGAAGGTATCCTTATTTCTTTTAGAGCCCGGATTTGTTCAGGGTTTGCTTCAATTCCTCTGGCATGGACGATGAATCCTAAGAATTTTCCCGATGACACTCCGAAGGAGCACTTTAGAGGATTCAGCTTCATTCCATATCGGCGAAGCACCTGAAACATCTCGCCCAGGTGGCTTACATGATCGTCGGCTCTCCTGGACTTTACCAACATGTCATCCACATATACTTCCATAGTTCGTCCTATTAATTCCGCGAACATCTTGTTGACGAGGCGCTGATAGGTAGCTCCGGCATTTTTGAGTCCAAAAGGCATGACTTTGTAACAATATAATCCTCGGTCAGTGATGAAGCTAGTGTGGTCTTGATCGGGAGCGTGCATGGGAATCTGGCTGTATCCGGAGTATGCATCCATAAAAGATAAGAGTTCGTGCCCGGCAGTGCTGTCCACAAGTTGATCGATTCGGGGGAGCGGGAAGCAGTCTTTCGGGCAAGCGTCATTTAAGTTGGAGAAATCAATGCATGTTCGCCACTTCCCATTAGCTTTCTTTACTAGTACCGGTTTAGCGATCCATTCTGGGTAGATGGCTTCTCGTATGAAGTCATTAGCAAGTAGGTTCTTTACTTCCTCATCGAGGGCAGCTGATCGTTCTGCTCCCATGCTTCTCTTTTTCTGCTTTACCGGTACCTTGGTGGGATCGATGTTCAGCATGTGGCATGCCATGTCTTGGGAGATTCCTGTCATATCGGCATGTGTCCACGCAAATACATCTAAGTTGTGGCGGAGAAAGTCAATGAGTTGATCCTTCAATTCTGTTTTTAGTTGAGATCCTATTTTTAATAGTCTACTTGAATCATGTTTGTCTACAGATACGAATTCCATGGCCTCCGCAGGCTCAGCGGTAGCCTCCTCCTCCTTATCCCTGGGGTCTAGTTCATTGAAAGGATCGCTGGTTTATCGAAGAGGAGTGGCTTTCTTTAGTTGCTATGCTTCCAAGCTTTTCATGCAGAGAGTAGTCTCTGCATCTTTCCCTTTATTCTTTCTACGGTTATTGCGAAGTTCAGTTACATAGCAATCTCGAGCGGCGTCTTGATCTCCTTCAACTTCTCCTATTCCGTTATCTGTTGGGAATTTCATCTTTAGGCACCACGGGGCTAGGACAATTTGGAAGTCAGACAAGGCTGGTCTTCCCAAGAAGGCGTTGTAGGCCGAGTGGTTTTCTATTAGTACGAACGTTTGTTTTCGCACAACGGAGCGGGGATGACTTCCTATTTCGACGAAGAGGTCAAGTTGCCCGAGGGGCATTTTCGCATCTCCAGTGAAACCGTGCAGGGGTTTGTTGCAGGGAGACACATCCTTCATTGACAGCTTCATTTTGTCGAAAGCATGCTTGAATAGGATATTTACGGAGCTTCCTGTGTCTATTAGAATTCGGAAAACTTTAGCTGGACCGAACCAGGCAGATATGACCATGGGATCCATATGCGGATATTGTCTTCCTTCTAAATCACGCCTACTGAATACGATGTCGTCACTCTCTTTCCGTTTCGGGTGGCGTTCTTCCATAATGGAGTTAACATAGCCTTCAGCATTTCTAAGTGACTTGCCGTATCTTTCCATCTCTGCCCAGCTTCTGTCGGCGATGTGTGGTCCTCCCGAGATGGTATGGACCACTATCTTCTCTTGACTAGAGCCACTGGTGTTGCGATTCCCTCCGCCTACTTCTGGGACAGGTCGCTTTGAGTTCTCATTGGCAGGAGTTGGAGTCCTGTTCTGACCTTTCACATAGCGTTCCAGCCTTCTTCTTCTGATGTGTTCTTCGATCAAGTCCCGGAGATGGTGGTATTCATTGGTGTCGTGTCCGTGGGATTCGTGGAAGCGGTAGAACTTTCCATACTTGAGTGCGTTATCAGATTCTTTCTTGTGCGGGGGGCGCTTGTATCCGAGTTCGCCCTGAGTGGTTAGAAAGATGTTTTCGATTGTTTCATTCAAAGGAGTGTAGGAGTCAAATCTTGGTCCTGGTCTATATTGGCGTTTTTCAACCTTCCTGCCCCCAGCATTTGTAACGACCCGTATTTTACGTGTCGATAAATCGTAAAAATTACAGGTCATTAGTGTTGTTTATATTGTCTCTAGCCTGAGTCATATGGAGAGTAACTCGTGTGTTGGAGTATTGAGTCGTGACCGACTCATAAGTTGGAACGAGTTATGGAGTTAACTCGTGACTGAGTCAAGAGTTGCCGAGTTGAGTCTAGGTCGCATAACCGACCTAAGGAAGTTTAGGTCGTATGACCGACCTAAGGTAGGGGCCGAGCTATAGGAGTTAACTGGATAGGGATTTGGACCGACCTAAGGGGTTGACCGACTTAGTGGTGATGCCGAGTTAGCTGAGTGAGCGACTCAGAGGTGTGACCGACATAAGACAATAAGGGTTATGGTCTTAGGTCGTTAGGAGATAGGTCGTGGATGACCTGTGGGGGGGTTAACGACCTAATTTAGGTTGTGTATGTTTTGAGTCGTAGGCGGGATAAGGTTGTGTTAAGTCGGCAAGGTGTGTTAGGTAGTTGGGTCGGTCATGCCGTGTTATAATTAGGTCGTGTGGACTCGTGTCTTTAGTTAAGTCGTAGAACGACTCAGTGTTGGGTCGGCAGAAGGTTAGGTCGGCGGCGACTTAGGGACGGCCGAGCTAAGGGGTTTTCCAGCCTATAAATAGAGGGGTTTGGCTCACTTTTTGGCACCGGATTTCGAAGCGACGAAGTGCTGCCATTTTGGAAACTCGACCACAGTATTTTCTTCACTTCTTTCTCTACTTCTATCAAGTGCTAACATCCATTGAAGATTGAAGATCAAGATCAAAGATCAAGAGCCAAAGTTGAAGATTTTCATCCGAAGAAGCTAGATTTCACCGTTTCAAGTGAAATTTCTCCGGATCAAGCTCAAGTCCTTGCTGTCCAGATCTGAAGTTATTTGATTTTAGGTTGTTTTGGTGATTTGGTGAGTGGTAGTTATCTCTCACGCGGATCCAAAGGAGTATATTGGATTGGTGGCATGTTTGGGTGTTAAAGTTAGAGATTTCATGCATTTTTCTTAGATCCAAGTCTAGATCCATGGTTTTTTTTTTGAAGATGTTTACTTATGCAAGTTTGTTTAACAAGTATTAGAGACAAAACCCATGTTTTAGATTTGATAGATCTATGCTAGAAACCATGATTTTACATATGTTAGACTTTCGCTCATTTATTTACGAAATTGCCATTATAGTTGATATTGCTTATATTGCTTATTAGATCTTGTTTGAATGATTGATTATTTGAATGTATGATTGATTTGATTGTTTCCAAGTTAGCTAGTAGTTGATTTGGAACAAGATGATGGAAGAGGATTCAAAGGCTATGGAAGAAGGCTCTTGAATGGTGAAAGCTCCTTAAGGCATATGTAGCGGATGTTGAAGCTCATATGTATAGATTGGATGATGTTGAGATGGGACTTTGCCATGATTTGATGAGGCAAACCATGTTGTTGAGTTGAGACTTTGCTTTGATGCGATGAAGCGAAGTATGATGTGAGTCTTGGCTTAATCCAAGCAGGGATCATTCCAAGCATGTTGATAACTTGAAGGGTAGTTCAAGTTGGTTGATAATGGATTGTTCAAGAGGTAGCTTGAGCTTGTATGAGGATAGTCGTCAAGAAGGATGGCTAGGAGGCTTGGATCTCGTCGTTGTTGAAGGTTCTAGCATGCTCAAAAGCAAGAGTACATGGGGCGCCCATAACGACTACAGGTAGGTAGTCGGGACACCCAAAAGACTACAGGTAGGTAGTTGAGTACTCTGGGCAAAGTAGATAAGTCCTAGGCACAAGGCAGTGTGCGGAGTTATGGTTAGAACCGGGGTTACCATTAGCCCTTGACAGATGGTCATTCAACTAACGGTGAAATCGAGGCAAGGATAACAGTGATAGCCAGAGTCATGGATGTTTGGTTGTATTATCATTCGGCTTCAAGAGCGGTGTTTTCTGGGTGCTTATCTGATCTTGGTTTAGGCCTTGGGGGTTTGTATTTGGAAAACATCGTCCTTGACTCGAGTGGTATTTGCTTTACCTTAATTGTCTATGTCGTTATGCTTGCTTCTCCTTAGTGTATGTCTGGGGCTATCACTGTAGAAAGAGGTGGAGTGGGATGGTTTGGTTCCTATTCCTTTTATCCTTTATGCTCTTTTGGTATGTTTGATAGTTAATTTACTGCTCACTAAGACTTTGTCTGACTCAAGGTTTTATGTCTCCTCTTATTGCCTTGGGCTGTTCATCCATGTTGGGATGGGCAGACTAGGTAGCAGGTGACAGGTGCTGTGCTAGGAGTTCTACGCTGAAGATGACGAAGACGAGCAGGAGGCTTTGCATATTAGTTTTCTTACTATATGTACTGGGTATCCGCTGCTGTATTTGGTTGAGTGATTTGTAGTGAGGCTTTCATGTATGGATTTGAGTAGATGATTGTATAAAACTACTGTGACGCTTATATGATGATGTTCTGTTCTATGGAGCTTCACTATATTATATTTCTCTATTGTATTTTATCCATGCGCTGTGAGTTATGCGATAGAGATTCTTCTGTTTTGTTTTACTCTGACTATCGTCCATGGCTGCCTGGCACACCTTTTAGCGCATTATTTCCTTGATTTGGTGCGGGAGTCATGGGCGGTCGTCACATTTGGCATCAGAGCCAGGTTAATCGATTTTAGCCAACGCTCGCTGATGTAACTACGTAAGAGAGACGTAATTGTAATTTGATGGATGATTACTATATATAATATAGTAGTTTAGAAGGGTTTGAACTCCTTATGCAGTTGTTTCTTAAGGTGTTCTAATCATTCTTATTTACAGATATTAAGGATGAGTCGAAGTGAGAGACAAGCTGCGAGGGGTAGCCGTGATGCTAGGGAAGCTGTTGATTATGCTCCTATGTTTGAGGCTATGATGACTTCAATCATGAGGAGAATACCAGCTTCAGGATCATCTGTGGATGTGGGAGTTCAAGTCCAAGCTCCGAGACCGGTGGATTTTGCCAAGCTTTGCAAGGATTATACTTCTCTTGGAGGAAAAGCTTTCTTGGGAACGGAATCGACTATTGAAGTGCAGAGATGGATTGATGCTTGCCGAAGGATCTTTGGTGACTTAGGGATTGAGGATGCAACTAAGAGGAAGCTTGCATCGAGACAGCTTCAGGGAAGAGCTGCTGATTGGTGGAATTCTATCACCATCGATACTCCAGAAGAAGAGATTACTTGGGAGCAATTCCAAGTTAGATTTGAAGCTAAGTTCATCTCTACTTCCCAGAAATCTGTCTTGTTTAAGAGGTTTGTGGAGCTCAAGCAAGGGGGAAGGCCTGTCCTTGAGTATATTTCTGAGTTCGAAGCTTTGTCTAAGTATGCCAGATCGTACATTGATTCTCCCTATCAGAAGAATGAGAAGTTTGTGACTGGTCTGGATGCTTATCTTGGGAGGCAGTTAGTGGATCATCTGGACGATCCGTTTGAGAAGCTGGTGGAGAAAGCTCTCAGGGACGAGAGTTTGTTTCCTAAGGAAAGTTCTGTTGTTGCTATAACCAGGGAGGGATCTAAACCACAGCAGAGTGGCAATAGGAAGAGGAAGCAGCAGCAACAGAAGGGTAGGGATGGCCAGAAGAAGCCGAAGAGTGAAGTGACTTGCTATAACTGCCAGCAGAAGGGCCATCTTTACAAAGATTGTAAGAATCCCAAAGTGCCGGGAAAGTGTTACAACTGTGATAAGTTGGGACATATCAAGAAGGATTGTCCAGAGCCAAGGAAGGATAGGCAGGTTGTGCAAGCCTATGCTTTGGGAGCTGTTCCATCGTCTTCGAAAGCTCCTACTGCTGAAGAGAAGGGAAAGAGTGTGGTGGTTCAAGGTACTCTTTCTATTTGTGGTGTTCCAGTTAGAGTGTTGTTTGATACTGGAGCGTCGCATTCTTTTGTTTGTGATGATTTGGTAAGCCGGTTAGGTATGAAACCGAATATTGTTGATAGGCCATTGGTTGTGACTAATCCGGTAGGGGGTTCGTTATGTTTGTGTATGTTATGCCGTGGTCTAGTTGTGTCGAGTCATGATTGCTCGTTTGTTTGTGATTGTTTTGTTCTGAACTTTGCGGGGTTCGGAATTATTTTGGGTATGGACTGGCTTAGGAAGTATGCGGCTAGGATTGATTGTGAGAGGCTTGAGGTGACAGTCGGGAATGTGGAAGGGCGAAAGGTTGTGATACGATGTAAGCATGAAGAAGGCGTCTTCATGAGCTTCATGTATTCGCTGGTTGTTCCACGGGATGGACTGTCATCGGTGCCTATTGTGAATGAGTTTGAGAATGTCTTTGAGGAAGTCAAAGGGTTGCCGTTGCATAGGGAGATCGAGTTTCGTATCGATCTAGTTGAGGGAGCCAGACCTGTTGTGATGCCTCTTAGGCGGATGGCACCGAGGGAGCAGCAAGAGCTGAAGGTGCAAGTTGATGACCTTTTGCAGAAAGGATTCATTCGGAGAAGTGTGTCCGAATGGGGTGCGCCCGTTGTGTTCGCAACCAAAGCGGATGGATCGTTGAGGTTGTGTGTTGATTATCGTGAGCTGAATAAGGTGACTAGGAAGAACAAGTATCCATTGCCGAGAATAGATGACTTGTTTGATCAGCTTCACGAGGCTAAGGTGTTTTCTCAGATGGATTTGGCAACGGGATTTCACCAGTTGAGAGTGGCAAAGGATAGTGTACCGAAGACTGCTTTCAGGACACCATCCGGGTTTTATGAGTGGCTGGTAATGCCATTTGGGTTGACTAACGCGCCAGCATATTTTGTGGATCTTATGAATAGAGTGTTCAGAGATCAGTTGAATAAGTTCGTGCTTGTGTTCGTGGATGATATTTTGGTTTATTCCAGAACTGAGGAAGAGCACAAGACGCACTTGAGGATTGTTTTAGAAATCTTACGGAAACATCAGCTGAAGGCTAAGTTTTCGAAGTGTCACTTCTGGAAGAATGAAGTGAGGTTCTTAGGTCATGTTATTTCTGGAAATGGAATAGCGGTTGATCCCGCTAAGGTGGCAGCGATCCAGGATTGGGTTAGGCCTAAGAATGCATCTGATGTAAGAAGTTTTCTTGGATTAGCAGGATATTATCGTCGGTTTATCAAAGACTTTTCCAAGATAGCTGCACCGTTGACAGGATTGACGAAGAAGAACCAAGTGTTCAGATGGGATGATAAGTGTGAGCAAGCTTTCGTAATCCTGAAAGAGCGACTGACGAGCGCTCCTGTTTTGACTATTCCAAGTGGGAATGATGAGATGGTGGTTTACACCGATGCATGTGGCACTGGACTAGGAGCGGTGCTAATGCAGAAGGATAAAGTTGTTGCGTATGCTAGTCGACAACTGAAGCCGCATGAAAGGAATTATCCGACTCATGATTTGGAGTTAGCGGCGATTGTGTTTGCTTTGAAGATGTGGAGACACTATCTATTGGGAGTTAGATTCGAGCTGTTTACAGATCATAAGTCGTTGAAGTATCTGTTCTCCCAAAAGGATTTGAATCTTCGACAGCAAAGGTGGCTAGAGTTCTTAGCATCGTATGATTTTGGTATAGCCTATACTCCAGGGAAAGGTAACGCAGTGGCTGATGCGTTAAGTCGAAGACATGCAGGATTGGGAGCCATGTTTTCGGAATGGAAGAGTCTTGAGTATTTGGCTGGATTTGATTTCAGGCCTAGATGTGAATTGGAACCTGAGATGTTGGCAAACTTATCGATAAGGCCTACTCTTGTGGAAAGAATTGGCGAGAGGCAAAGGAGAGATGATAAGCTTATCAAGATTATCCGTGATTTGGAATCCGAATTGGATCCAGAAAAGGATAAAGGATTTGAAGTCGATCGAGAGGGTTGGCTTCGAAAGCAAGGGCGACTAGTTGTTCCCGATGTAGATGGATTGAGAGATGAAGTTCTGAGGGAGAGTCATCACTCGAAGTTGACAATTCATCCAGGTGGAAATAAGATGTATCGGGATATGAAGAGAACCTACTACTGGGAAGGTATGAAGAAGGATGTTGGAAATTTTATTTCCAAGTGTATGAATTGCCAGTTGGTGAAAGCTGAGCAGAAGAAGCCCAGTGGATTGCTTCAGCCATTAGAGGTTCCTACATGGTAGTGGGAGCAAGTGTCGATGGACTTTATCGATGGTCTACCTAGGACAAGAGCAGGGAATGAAGGGATTTGGGTCATAGTAGATCGTTTGACCAAGAGTGCAAGGTTCATTCCTGTTCGATCGACTAGGACTGCATCGAAGTTGGCTGAATTATATGTGAAGTGGATAGTTCGTTTCCATGGTGTTCCGAAGAGTATAGTGAGCGATCGAGATCCATTGTTCACTAGTAGATTTTGGAAGAGCTTCCAGGAAGTTTTGGGAACTGAGTTGTGTTTGAGTACAGCTTATCACCCTCAAACAGATGGTCAGACTGAGAGAGTCAACCGAGTTTTGGAAGATCTTCTTAGAGCATGTGTTTTGGACTTCGGAGGATCATGGGAAGATCACCTTCATTTGGTGGAGTTTGCTTATAATAACAGTTATCAGTCGAGTATCGGTATGGCACCATATGAGGCATTATATGGAAGACCGTGTAACTCTCCGACATGTTGGTTGGAAACTGGAGAAAAGCTGATACTTGGGCCAGAGATGATTCGACAGACTTCGGATTGTATAGAGATCATTCGGCAAAGAATGAAGGCAGCCCAGGATCGTCAGAAAAGTTATGCAGATAATCGTCGAAAGGATTTGGAATTCAACGTGGGTGATATGGTTTTTGTGAAGATTTCTCCATTGAAGAATGTTGTTAGATTCGGGAACAAAGGAAAGTTAACTCCGAGATTTGTTGGACCATTCCCGATTATCGAGCGAATTGGAAAGCTCGCTTATAGATTGGAGTTACCGGAAAAGATGGCGGGTGTGCACAATGTTTTTCATGTATCTTATCTACGGAAATACGTGCACGACCCAACTACGGTGGTTTCTGCTGATAGCTGTGAAGACTTAGAGGTTGATCCCATGGGTACGAGACCTCGTGAGCCGCTTCGTATTGTTGAAACCGATACGAAACAGCTTAGGAGGAAGACGATTACGTTGCTCAAGGTACAATGGAGTGATGATGTTAACGACTGTACGTGGGAGGAGGAAGAGAGGATGAAGGCAGCTCATCCCGGACTCTTCGAGGTATGGCCCTAAAGTGTCGTGACATCTTATGAATTTGTAGCTTGTTCTAAGTCTTAGAATTCTGCATGCTAGGTTAGAATTGGATGCATGGTTTGTTGATTGCTATGGATGGTAGGCATGCGGAATAATTGTGATTGCTGTTGTTTGCTTGGAATTTCGGGGGCGAAATTCCTAAGGGGGAGAGAATGTAACGACCCGTATTTTACGTGTCGATAAATCGTAAAAATTACAGGTCATTAGTGTTGTTTATATTGTCTCTAGCCTGAGTCATATGGAGAGTAACTCGTGTGTTGGAGTATTGAGTCGTGACCGACTCATAAGTTGGAACGAGTTATGGAGTTAACTCGTGACTGAGTCAAGAGTTGCCGAGTTGAGTCTAGGTCGCATAACCGACCTAAGGAAGTTTAGGTCGTATGACCGACCTAAGGTAGGGGCCGAGCTATAGGAGTTAACTGGATAGGGATTTGGACCGACCTAAGGGGTTGACCGACTTAGTGGTGATGCCGAGTTAGCTGAGTGAGCGACTCAGAGGTGTGACCGACATAAGACAATAAGGGTTATGGTCTTAGGTCGTTAGGAGATAGGTCGTGGATGACCTGTGGGGGGGTTAACGACCTAATTTAGGTTGTGTATGTTTTGAGTCGTAGGCGGGATAAGGTTGTGTTAAGTCGGCAAGGTGTGTTAGGTAGTTGGGTCGGTCATGCCGTGTTATAATTAGGTCGTGTGGACTCGTGTCTTTAGTTAAGTCGTAGAACGACTCAGTGTTGGGTCGGCAGAAGGTTAGGTCGGCGGCGACTTAGGGACGGCCGAGCTAAGGGGTTTTCCAGCCTATAAATAGAGGGGTTTGGCTCACTTTTTGGCACCGGATTTCGAAGCGACGAAGTGCTGCCATTTTGGAAACTCGACCACAGTATTTTCTTCACTTCTTTCTCTACTTCTATCAAGTGCTAACATCCATTGAAGATTGAAGATCAAGATCAAAGATCAAGAGCCAAAGTTGAAGATTTTCATCCGAAGAAGCTAGATTTCACCGTTTCAAGTGAAATTTCTCCGGATCAAGCTCAAGTCCTTGCTGTCCAGATCTGAAGTTATTTGATTTTAGGTTGTTTTGGTGATTTGGTGAGTGGTAGTTATCTCTCACGCGGATCCAAAGGAGTATATTGGATTGGTGGCATGTTTGGGTGTTAAAGTTAGAGATTTCATGCATTTTTCTTAGATCCAAGTCTAGATCCATGGTTTTTTTTTGAAGATGTTTACTTATGCAAGTTTGTTTAACAAGTATTAGAGACAAAACCCATGTTTTAGATTTGATAGATCTATGCTAGAAACCATGATTTTACATATGTTAGACTTTTGCTCATTTATTTACGAAATTGCCATTATAGTTGATATTGCTTATATTGCTTATTAGATCTTGTTTGAATGATTGATTATTTGAATGTATGATTGATTTGATTGTTTCCAAGTTAGCTAGTAGTTGATTTGGAACAAGATGATGGAAGAGGATTCAAAGGCTATGGAAGAAGGCTCTTGAATGGTGAAAGCTCCTTAAGGCATATGTAGCGGATGTTGAAGCTCATATGTATAGATTGTATGATGTTGAGATGGGACTTTGCCATGATTTGATGAGGCAAACCATGTTGTTGAGTTGAGACTTTGCTTTGATGCGATGAAGCGAAGTATGATGTGAGTCTTGGCTTAATCCAAGCAGGGATCATTCCAAGCATGTTGATAACTTGAAGGGTAGTTCAAGTTGGTTGATAATGGATTGTTCAAGAGGTAGCTTGAGCTTGTATGAGGATAGTCGTCAAGAAGGATGGCTAGGAGGCTTGGATCTCGTCGTTGTTGAAGGTTCTAGCATGCTCAAAAGCAAGAGTACATGGGGCGCCCATAACGACTACAGGTAGGTAGTCGGGACACCCAAAAGACTACAGGTAGGTAGTTGAGTACTCTGGGCAAAGTAGATAAGTCCTAGGCACAAGGCAGTGTGCGGAGTTATGGTTAGAACCGGGGTTACCATTAGCCCTTGACAGATGGTCATTCAACTAACGGTGAAATCGAGGCAAGGATAACAGTGATAGCCAGAGTCATGGATGTTTGGTTGTATTATCATTCGGCTTCAAGAGCGGTGTTTTCTGGGTGCTTATCTGATCTTGGTTTAGGCCTTGGGGGTTTGTATTTGGAAAACATCGTCCTTGACTCGAGTGGTATTTGCTTTACATTAATTGTCTATGTTGTTATGCTTGCTTCTCCTTAGTGTATGTCTGGGGCTATCACTGTAGAAAGAGGTGGAGTGGGATGGTTTGGTTCCTATTCCTTTTATCCTTTATGCTCTTTTGGTATGTTTGATAGTTAATTTACTGCTCACTAAGACTTTGTCTGACTCAAGGTTTTATGTCTCCTCTTATTACCTTGGGCTGTTCATCCATGTTGGGATGGGCAGACTAGGTAGCAGGTGACAGGTGCTGTGCTAGGAGTTCTACGCTGAAGATGACGAAGACAAGCAGGAGGCTTTGCATATTAGTTTTCTTACTATATGTACTGGGTATCCGCTGCTGTATTTGGTTGAGTGATTTGTAGTGAGGCTTTCATGTATGGATTTGAGTAGATGATTGTATAAAACTACTGTGACGCTTATATGATGATGTTCTGTTCTATGGAGCTTCACTATATTATATTTCTCTATTGTATTTTATCCATGCGCTGTGAGTTATGCGATAGAGATTCTTCTGTTTTGTTTTACTCTGACTATCGTCCATGGCTGCCTGGCACACCTTTTAGCGCATTATTTCCTTGATTTGGTGCGGGAGTCATGGGCGGTCGTCACAGCATTGTCTCTAGATTCATTTCTTCGAGTGTCCTTAGCTGCAGCGGGAACCTTGTCCGAAGTTGTCTTACCTTGTTGCCCTGACTGCCTCTCAGTGGCGGCGTCTTCAAGTCTCATATACTTTCCAGCTTCATGGAAGAAATCAGGTAAAGTAGCTGGTTTTTCCTTAGTTAGTCTTCTAGCGAACTTGGTATCTGGGTGTACACCACTGCAGAGGGCCATTAGGGTGAGCTTCTCATCGGCATCTTGGACTGCGGCCGCTGCGGCGTTGAACCGGGTTAGATATTGTTGCAGTGTCTCTCCGGATTTCTGTTTGACATTGGATAGAGAATAACCATCCTTGGGTTGTTCTACATGGATGCGGAACTGGCTAATGAACCTTTCTTTCAACATCTCCCATGAGCTGATAGATCCTTGGGGTAGATGGCAGAACAAGGAGGTAGCTAGATCTGCTAGGAATAGCGGAAAGTATTTACACAGCACCCCTCCTGTTGCTCCGCTCATGAGCATATGCTGGGTGTATCTTTGTAAGTGTACGATGGGGTCGGAAGTTCCCTTGTAAGGTTCCATGGTTGGCATTTTCCATTCCCGGGTGGTGATGGCAATTTCGATATTGCGGGTGAAGGGGCTGGTGACCCTAGCGCCTATTCCTCGGTCCCTTTGCTCCCGTTGGACGCATTCTCTGAATAATCGTGCCATTCTTTCATCAGAATTTGGAGCGGATAGAAATGAAGTTGGTTCTTCCCTGCGGGATCGATCTCGTCCAGATGACCTGTAGGGATGGTATAGTCTATCACTTCTGACGTTATCCAGTGGTTGCCTCTGGCTGTTCGGATGCATGCTAGGACCAGCTACAGTTGCCCCCTGCCTTGATCTTCCCCTGTGGGGTTCTGTTTCGAGCATTTCCATGGGGTCAACTTCGGGCTGGGTTCTAGCTCGGCTCCGTTCAGCGGGGTTTCTATGATTAGGTGGCATGACTGGCTCAGCTACATCCGACCCTCGCCTGACGCCTCCCCCACTGGGTTCGGTTCCAAGCGCTTCCTCGAGTCGGAGTTCGGGCTGAGTCCGGGCGCGGCCCCTATCATTGTTGTTCCTGTTGATGGCTTCCTCGAAGAGGGAAGACCTTTGCTGTCTCCGAGATCCTCCAGATTGGGATTCATCCCATGATTCAGTGTTGCGGTTGGATTCTTCGACATCCCTCAAGCCTGACATGAGTTGGTTCACCAAAGCTTCTTGTTGTGATGCGAAGCGGTTAGTCACTTCCACCACAACTCTGTCTAGGTCTGCTCTAGTGATTACTGCCGGTTGTTCCGCGGCAGGGGCTGTTGGAATTGCCTGATCTACATGTGGCACTGCTGCTGTAGTGGGATGGTTCTCTTGATCTAGATCCACTGGATTTGGAGCGCTGCTAGTTGCAGCGTTCTTTCCCTTGTTGGCGTCTTTTCTTGGCCTGGAAATCATGTTTCCTAGGCAATGAAGGGTGCTATTGGGAAAGAAGGTTGAATGAGGGAAGCTGAAGCTTCGAGTTCGAAGTTCTCAGTGAAAGCACCAAAAATGTTTGCGCAAAAAATGGGCAAACACCTCCAAGTCGTGAGATTTAATTGGTTTTATGTGATTCTTAATGATTTAGATGAGTTATGTAAATATGAAAAAAAAGCAGGGGCTGAAATGTAAAAGACACACAGATTTATAGTGGTTCGGCCAGAACGTGCCTACGTCCACTTTATATGTTATTATCTTCTTTGTTTCAGATTACAAGTACAATGCTTTGTGTACAAGTATATGAAAGTAGTTTGAAAGTTCCTTCCGTGCTTGAGCTCTCAAACTTGTCTGCCATTGTTGTACCCCTACCTCTCTATTTATAGAATGAGGTAGAGGGCAGGGGTCTTGGATGTATATAGCTGCTGGTGGGCCCGGGCTGAAACAATCTGGACTGGCAACTGTTTGGTTCGGCGAGGTCTCATTCGGCTTGGAGCTTGGACCGGTGGTAGGTGTGGACCTGTTGTGAGTGTGGACCGGTGGTTCGGTGCTTGTTTGGACCGGTTGTGGGGTTGGTTCGGTAGGTCTTTTGGTCTGGCATAGGGGTGGACCGGTAGTGATTGGTCCGGTACTGATGGAAATAGGTTTGGTTTGGTAGTTTCTTGGACTTTGGTTCGGTTATGGTTGGACCGGATGGGGGGCTGACCGAATGGCCTTTGGTTCGGCATGAATTGGAGATGCCGAATGGATCCTCTGCCGAATGGACTTGTATATTGAGAATGCCAGATGGACTTCTATGCTTATATTGAGCCTTGTGTTTGTCGAACGAGGTGGGGGTTGCGAGCCCGGGTGAAACTGTGACTTCTCGGTCTCGAGATCTTCTGGGTGAGAATCCGCCCAACAGCTCGTCTTCGATTCACCATCGCTGGAGAGTGGTGGTACTGTTGCGTTTCAAATCCATGCACGCATTTGTAAAAGTCGTACGACACTGTTTCGCCATTTCGGACGGATGTTGCACCTTGCACCGTGGATGTTGCACCCTGTAGATATCGATTATTCGGACGGCCATAACTTCTGGTTAGTTTAGAGTTACGGGAGCGATAACCTGTCAAAACGAAGGCCTCGATGAGTTCTACGGCTTTGACAGCTTTCAGCCATCAACGGATAGACTAATGCCCAAAAAGGACAACCCGAAACTCAATTGGGTCACGTAAGTTTTTCACCCTTCGTTTTTTCAACACGTGGATTTTTACGGTAAAACGGGAGTACCGTGGCTCGTCTTCGATTCACCATCGCTGGAGAGTGGTGCACCATGGTACAGTTCCGTTTCAAATCCATGCACGCATTTCTAAAAGTCGTACGGCACTGTATCGCCATTTCGGACGGATGTTGCACCTTGCACCGTGGATGTTGCACCCTGTCGATATCGATTATTCGGACGGCCACAACTTCTGGCTCGTTTAGGGTTACGGGAGCAATAACCTGTCAAAACGAAGGCTTCGATGAGTTCTACGGTTTTGATAGCTTTCAGCCGTCAACGGATAGATTAGAGCCCAAAAAGGACAACCCGAATCTCAATCGGGTCACGTAAGTTTTTCACACTTCGTTTTTTCGACACGTGGATTTTTACGGTAAAACGGGATTACCGTGGCTCGTCTTCGATTCACCATCGCTGGAGAGTGGTGCACCATGGTACTGTTCCGTTTCAAATCCAAGCACGCATTTTTAAAAGTCGTACGGCACTGTTTCGCCATTTCGGAGGGATGTTGCACCTTGCACCGTGGATGTTGCACCCTGTAGATATCGATTATTCGGACGCCATAACTTTTGGCACGTTTAGAGTTACGGGAGATATAACCTGTCAAAATAAAGGCCTCGATGAGTTCTACGGCTTTGACAGCTTTCAGCCGTCAACGGATAGATTAATGCCCAAAAAGGACAACCCGAATCTCAATCGGGTCACGTAAGTTTTTTATCCTTCGTTTTTTTGACACGTGGCATTTTACGGTAAAACGGGATTACCGTGGCTCGTCTTCGATTCACCATCGCTGGAGAGTGGTGCTCCATGGTACTGTTCCGTTTCAAATCCATGAACGCATTTCTAAAAGTCGTACGGCACAGTTTCGCCGTTTCGGACGGATGTTGCACCTTGCACCGTGGATGTTGCACCCTCTAGATATCGATTATTCGGACGGCCAAACTACTGGCTCGTTTAGAGTTACGGGAGCCATAACCTGTCAAAACGAAGGCCTCGATGAGTTCTACGTCTTTGACAGCTTTCAGCCGTCAACGGATAGATTAATGCCCAAAAAGGACAACCCGAATCTCAATCGGGTCACGTAAGTTTTTCACCCTTTGTTTTTTCGAAACGTTGATTTTCAAGGTAAAACGGGATAACCGTGGCTCGTCTTCGATTCACCATCGCTGAAGAGTGGTGCACCATGGTACTGTTCCGTTTCAAATCCATGCACGCATTTCTAAAAGTCGTACGGCACTGTTTCGCCATTTCGGACGGATGTTGCACCTTGCACCGTGGATGTTGCACCCTATAGATATCGATTATTCGGACGGCCATTACTTCTGGATCGTTTAGAGTTACGGGAGCCATAACCTGTCAAAACGAAGGACGCGATGAGTTCTACGGCTTTGACAGCTTTCAGCCATAAACGGATAGATTAATGCCCAAAAAGTACAACCCGAATCTCAATCGTGTCACGTAAGTTTTTTACCCTTCGTATTTTCGACACGTGGATTTTTACGGTAAAACGGGATTACCGTGGCTCGTCTTCGATTCACCATCGCTGGAGAGTAGTGCACCATGGTACTGTTCCATTTCAAATCCAAGCACGCATTTCTAAAAGTCGTACGGCACTGATTCGCCATTTCGGACGGATGTTGCACCTTGCACCGTGGATGTTGCACACTGTAGATATCGATTATTCGGACGGCCATAACTTCTGTCTCGTTTAGAGTTACGGGATCCATAACCTGTTAAAACGAAGGCATCGATGAGTTCTACGGCTTTGAGAGCTTTCAGCCGTCAACGAATAGATTAATGCCCAAAAAGCACAACCCGAATCTCAATCAGGTCACGTAAGTTTTTGACCCTTCGTTTTTTCGACACGTGGATTTTTACGGTAAAACGGGATTACCGTGGCTCGTCTTCGATTCACCATCGCTGGAGAGTGGTGCACCATGGTACTGTTCCATTTCAAATCCATGCACGCATTTCTAAAAGTCGTACGACACTGTTTCGCCATTTCGGACGGATGTTGCACCTTGCACCGTGGATGTTGCACCATGTAGATGTCGATTATTCGGATGGCCATAACTTCTTTATCATTTAGAGTTACGAGTTCCATAACCTGTCAAAACGAAGGCCTCGATGAGTTCTACGGCTTTGACCGCTTTCAGCCGTCAACGGATAGATTAATGCCCAAAGAGGACAACCCGAATCTCAATCAGGTCACGTAAGTTTTTTACCCTTCGTATTTTCGACACATGGATTTTTACGGTAAAACGGGATTACCGTGGCTCGTCTTCGATTCACCATCGCTGGAGAGTAGTGCACCATGGTACTGTTCCATTTCAAATCCAAGCACGCATTTCTAAAAGTCGTATGGCACTGTGTCGCCATTTCGGACGGATGTTGCACCTTGCACCGTGGATGTTGCACCCTGTAGATATCGATTATTCGGACGGCCATAACTTCTGTCTCATTTAGAGTTACGGGAGCCATAACCTGTCAAAACGAAGGCCTCGATGAGTTCTACGGCTTTGACAGCTTTCAGCCGTCAACGGATAGATTAATGCCCAAAAAGGACAACCCGAATCTCAATCGGTTCACGTAAGTTTTTCACCCTTTGTTTTTTCGAAACGTGGATATTTACGGTAAAACGGGATTACCGTGGCTCGTCTTTGATTCACCATCGCTGGAGAGTGGTGCACCATGGTACTGTTCCATTTCAAATCCATGCACGCATTTCTAAAAGTCGTACGGCACTGTTTCGCCATTTCGGACGGATGTTGCACCTTGCACCGTGGATGTTGCACCCTGTAGATATCGATTATTCGGACGGCCATTACTTCTGGCTCGTTTAGAGTTACGGGAGCCATAACCTGTCATAACGAAGGCCGCGATGAGTTCTACGGCTTTGACCGCTTTCAGCTATAAACGGATAGATTAATGCCCAAAAAGTATAACGCGAATCTCTATCGTGTCACGTAAGTTTTTTACCCTTCGTTTTTTCGACACGTGGATTTTTACGGTAAAACGGGATTACCGTGGCTCGTCTTCGATTCACCATCGCTGGAGAGTACTGTACCATGGTACTGTTCCATTTCAAATCCAAGCACGCATTTCTAAAAGTCGTACGGCACTGTTTCGCCATTTCGGACGGATGTTGCACCTTGCACCGTGGATGTTGCACACTGTAGATATCGATTATTCGGACGGCCATAACTTCTGTCTCGTTTAGAGTTACGGGATCCATAACCTGTCAAAAAGAAGGCATCGATGAGTTCTACGGCTTTGACAGCTTTCAGCCGTCAACGGATAGATAAATGCCCAAAAAGGACAACCCGAATCTCAATCGGGTCACGTAAGTTTTTTACCCTTCGCTTTTTCGACACGTGGATTTTTACGGTAAAACGGGATTACCGTGGCTCGTCTTCAATTCACCATCGCTGGAGAGTGGTGCACCATGGTATTGTTCCATTTCAAATCCATGCACGCATTTCTAAAAGTCATACGACACTGTTTCGCCATTTCAGACGGATGTTGCACCTTGCACCGTGGATGTTGCACCATGTAGATATCGATTATTCGGACGGCCATAACTTCTTTCTCATTTAGAATTACGAGTTCCATAACCTGTCAAAACGATGTCCTCGATGAGTTCTACGGCCTTGACAGCTTTCAGCCGTCAACGGATAGGTTAATGCCCAAAAAGGACAACCCGAATCCCAATCAGGTCACGCAAGTTTTTTACCCTTCGTTTTCTCGACACGTGGATTTTTACGGTAAAAAGGGATTACCGTGGCTCGTCTTTGATTCACCATCGCTGGAGAGTGGTGCACCATGGTACTGTTCCCTTTCAAATCCAAGCACGCATTTCTAAAAGTCGTACGGCACTGTTTCGCCATTTCGGACGGATGTTGCACCTTGCACCGTGGATGTTGCACATTGTAGATATCGATTATTCGGACGGCCATAACTTCTGTCTCATTTAGAGTTACGGGATCCATAACCTGTCAAAACGAAGGCTTCGATGAGTTCTACGGCTTTGACAGCTTTCAGCCATCAACGGATAGACTAATGCCCAAAAAGGACAACCTGAATCTCAATAGGGTCACGTAAGTTTTTCATCCTTCGTTTTTTCGAAACGTGGATTTTTATGGTAAAACGGGATAACCGTGGCTCGTCTTCGATTCACCATCGCTGGAGAGTGGTGCACCATGGTACAGTTCCATTTCAAATCCATGCACACATTTCTAAAAATCGTACGGCACTGTTTCGCCATTTCGGACGGATGTTGCACCTTGCACCGTGGATGTTGCACCCTGTGGATATCGATTATTCGGACGGCCATAACTTCTGGCTCGTTTAGAGTTACGGGATCCATAACCTGTCAAAAAGAAGGCCTCGATGAGTTCTACGGTTTTGATAGCTTTCAGCCGTCAACGGATAGATTAATGCCCAAAAAGGACAACCCGAATCTCAATCGAGTCACGTAAGTTTTTCACACTTCGTTTTTTCGACACGTGTATTTTTACGGTAAAACGGGATTATCGTGGCTCGTCTTCGATTCACCATCGCTGGAGAGTGGTGCACCATGGTACAGTTCCGTTTCAAATCCATGCACGCATTTCTAAAAGTCGTACGGCACTGTATCGCCATTTCGGACGGATGTTGCACCTTGCACCGTGGATGTTGCACCCTGTCGATATCGATTATTCGGACGGCCACAACTTCTGGCTCGTTTAGGGTTACGGGAGCCATAACCTGTCAAAACGAAGGCTTCGATGAGTTCTACGGTTTTGATAGCTTTCAGCCGTCAACGGATAGATTAGAGCCCAAAAAGGACAACCCGAATCTCAATCGGGTCACGTAAGTTTTTCACACTTCGTTTTTTCGACACGTGGATTTTTACGGTAAAACGGGATTACCGTGGCTCGTCTTCGATTCACCATCGCTGGAGAGTGGTGCACCATGGTACTATTCCGTTTCAAATCCAAGCACGCATTTTTAAAAGTCGTACGGCACTGTTTCGCCATTTCGGAGGGATGTTGCACCTTGCACCGTGGATGTTGCACCCTGTAGATATCGATTATTCGGACGCCATAACTTTTGGCACGTTTAGAGTTACGGGAGATATAACCTGTCAAAATAAAGGCCTCGATGAGTTCTACGGCTTTGACAGCTTTCAGCCGTCAACGGATAGATTAATGCCCAAAAAGGACAACCCGAATCTCAATCGGGTCACGTAAGTTTTTTATCCTTCGTTTTTTTGACACGTGGCATTTTACGGTAAAACGGGATTACCGTGGCTCGTCTTCGATTCACCATCGCTGGAGAGTGGTGCTCCATGGTACTGTTCCGTTTCAAATCCATGAACGCATTTCTAAAAGTCGTACGGCACAGTTTCGCCGTTTCGGACGGATGTTGCACCTTGCACCGTGGATGTTGCACCCTCTAGATATCGATTATTCGGACGGCCAAACTACTGGCTCGTTTAGAGTTACGGGAGCCATAACCTGTCAAAACGAAGGCCTCGATGAGTTCTACGTCTTTGACAGCTTTTAGCCGTCAACGGATAGATTAATGCCCAAAAAGGACAACCCGAATCTCAATCGGGTCACGTAAGTTTTTCACCCTTTGTTTTTTCGAAACGTTGATTTTCAAGGTAAAACGGGATAACCGTGGCTCGTCTTCGATTCACCATCGCTGAAGAGTGGTGCACCATGGTACTGTTCCGTTTCAAATCCATGCACGCATTTCTAAAAGTCGTACGGCACTGTTTCGCCATTTCGGACGGATGTTGCACCTTGCACCGTGGATGTTGCACCCTATAGATATCGATTATTCGGACGGCCATTACTTCTGGATCGTTTAGAGTTACGGGAGCCATAACCTGTCAAAACGAAGGACGCGATGAGTTCTACGGCTTTGACAGCTTTCAGCCATAAACGGATAGATTAATGCCCAAAAAGTACAACCCGAATCTCAATCGTGTCACGTAAGTTTTTTACCCTTCGTATTTTCGACACGTGGATTTTTACGGTAAAACGGGATTACCGTGGCTCGTCTTCGATTCACCATCGCTGGAGAGTAGTGCACCATGGTACTGTTCCATTTCAAATCCAAGCACGCATTTCTAAAAGTCGTACGGCACTGATTCGCCATTTCGGACGGATGTTGCACCTTGCACCGTGGATGTTGCACACTGTAGATATCGATTATTCGGACGGCCATAACTTCTGTCTCGTTTAGAGTTACGGGATCCATAACCTGTTAAAACGAAGGCATCGATGAGTTCTACGGCTTTGAGAGCTTTCAGCCGTCAACGAATAGATTAATGCCCAAAAAGCACAACCCGAATCTCAATCAGGTCACGTAAGTTTTTTACCCTTCGTTTTTTCGACGCGTGGATTTTTACGGTAAAACGGGATTACCGTGGCTCGTCTTCGATTCACCATCGCTGGAGAGTGGTGCACCATGGTACTGTTCCATTTCAAATCCATGCACGCATTTCTAAAAGTCGTACGACACTGTTTCGCCATTTCGGACGGATGTTGCACCTTGCACCGTGGATGTTGCACCATGTAGATGTCGATTATTCGGATGGCCATAACTTCTTTATCATTTAGAGTTACGAGTTCCATAACCTGTCAAAACGAAGGCCTCGATGAGTTCTACGGCTTTGACCGCTTTCAGCCGTCAACGGATAGATTAATGCCCAAAGAGGACAACCCGAATCTCAATCAGGTCACGTAAGTTTTTTACCCTTCGTATTTTCGACACATGGATTTTTACGGTAAAACGGGATTACCGTGGCTCGTCTTCGATTCACCATCGCTGGAGAGTAGTGCACCATGGTACTGTTCCATTTCAAATCCAAGCACGCATTTCTAAAAGTCGTATGGCACTGTGTCGCCATTTCGGACGGATGTTGCACCTTGCACCGTGGATGTTGCACCCTGTAGATATCGATTATTCGGACGGCCATAACTTCTGGCTCGTTTAGAGTTACGGGAGCCATAACCTGTCAAAACGAAGGCCTCGATGAGTTCTACGGCTTTGACAGCTTTCAGCCGTCAACGGATAGATTAATGCCCAAAAAGGACAACCCGAATCTCAATCGGTTCACGTAAGTTTTTCACCCTTTGTTTTTTCGAAACGTGGATATTTACGGTAAAACGGGATTACCGTGGCTCGTCTTTGATTCACCATCGCTGGAGAGTGGTGCACCATGGTACTGTTCCATTTCAAATCCATGCACGCATTTCTAAAAGTCGTACGGCACTGTTTCGCCATTTCGGACGGATGTTGCACCTTGCACCGTGGATGTTGCACCCTGTAGATATCGATTATTCGGACGGCCATTACTTCTGGCTTGTTTAGAGTTACGGGAGCCATAACCTGTCATAACGAAGGCCGCGATGAGTTCTACGGCTTTGACCGCTTTCAGCTATAAACGGATAGATTAATGCCCAAAAAGTATAACGCGAATCTCTATCGTGTCACGTAAGTTTTTTACCCTTCGTTTTTTCGACACGTGGATTTTTACGGTAAAACGGGATTACCGTGGCTCGTCTTCGATTCACCATCGCTAGAGAGTACTGTACCATGGTACTGTTCCATTTCAAATCCAAGCACGCATTTCTAAAAGTCGTACGGCACTGTTTCGCCATTTCGGACGGATGTTGCACCTTGCACCGTGGATGTTGCACACTGTAGATATCGATTATTCGGACGGCCATAACTTCTGTCTCGTTTAGAGTTACGGGATCCATAACCTGTCAAAAAGAAGGCATCGATGAGTTCTACGGCTTTGACAGCTTTCAGCCGTCAACGGATAGATAAATGCCCAAAAAGGACAACCCGAATCTCAATCGGGTCACGTAAGTTTTTTACCCTTCGCTTTTTCGACACGTGGATTTTTACGGTAAAACGGGATTACCGTGGCTCGTCTTCAATTCACCATCGCTGGAGAGTGGTGCACCATGGTATTGTTCCATTTCAAATCCATGCACGCATTTCTAAAAGTCATACGACACTGTTTCGCCATTTCAGACGGATGTTGCACCTTGCACCGTGGATGTTGCACCATGTAGATATCGATTATTCGGACGGCCATAACTTCTTTCTCATTTAGAATTACGAGTTCCATAACCTGTCAAAATGATGTCCTCGATGAGTTCTACGGCCTTGACAGCTTTCAGCCGTCAACGGATAGGTTAATGCCCAAAAAGGACAACCCGAATCCCAATCAGGTCACGCAAGTTTTTTACCCTTCGTTTTCTCGACACGTGGATTTTTACGGTAAAAAGGGATTACCGTGGCTCGTCTTTGATTCACCATCGCTGGAGAGTGGTGCACCATGGTACTGTTCCCTTTCAAATCCAAGCACGCATTTCTAAAAGTCGTACGGCACTGTTTCGCCATTTCGGACGGATGTTGCACCTTGCACCGTGGATGTTGCACATTGTAGATATCGATTATTCGGACGGCCATAACTTCTGTCTCATTTAGAGTTACGGGATCCATAACCTGTCAAAACGAAGGCTTCGATGAGTTCTACGGCTTTGACAGCTTTCAGCCATCAACGGATAGACTAATGCCCAAAAAGGACAACCTGAATCTCAATAGGGTCACGTAAGTTTTTCATCCTTCGTTTTTTCGAAACGTGGATTTTTATGGTAAAACGGGATAACCGTGGCTCGTCTTCGATTCACCATCGCTGGAGAGTGGTGCACCATGGTACAGTTCCATTTCAAATCCATGCACACATTTCTAAAAATCGTACGGCACTGTTTCGCCATTTAGGACGGATGTTGCACCTTGCACCGTGGATGTTGCACCCTGTGGATATCGATTATTCGGACGGCCATAACTTCTGGCTCGTTTAGAGTTACGGGATCCATAACCTGTCAAAAAGAAGGCCTCGATGAGTTCTACGGTTTTGATAGCTTTCAGCCGTCAACGGATAGATTAATGCCCAAAAAGGACAACCCGAATCTCAATCGAGTCACGTAAGTTTTTCACACTTCGTTTTTTCGACACGTGTATTTTTACGGTAAAACGGGATTACCGTGGCTCGTCTTCGATTCACCATCACTGGAGAGTGGTGCACCATGGTACTGTTCCGTTTCAAATCCATGCACGCATTTCTAAAAGTCATACGGCACTGTTTCGCCATTTCGGACGGATGTTGCACCTTGCACCGTGGATGTTGCACCATGTAGATATCGATTATTCGGACGGCCATAACTTGTGTCTCGTTTAGAGTTACGGGATCCATAACCTGTTAAAACGAAGGCATCGATGAGTTCTACGGCTTTGAGAGCTTTCAGCCGTCAACGGATAGATTAATGCCCAAAAAGCACAACCCGAATCTCAATCAGGTCAAGTAAGTTTTTTACCCTTCGTTTTTTCGACACGTGGATTTTTACAGTAAAACGGGATTACCGTGGCGCGTCTTCGATTCACCATCGCTGGGAGAGTGGTGCACCATGGTACCGTTCCCTTTCAAATCCAAGCACGCATTTATAAAAGTCGTACGGCACTGTTTCGCCATTTCGGACGGATGTTGCACCTGGCACCGTGGATGTTGCACACTGTAGATATCGATTATTCGGACGGCCATAACTTCTTTATCATTTAGAGTTACGAGTTCCATAACCTGTCAAAACGAAGGCCTCGATGAGTTCTACGGCTTTGACCGCTTTCAGCCATCAATGGATAGATTAATGCCCAAAAAGGACAACCCGAATCTCAATCGGGTCACGCAAATTTTTTACCCTTCGTTTTTTCGAAACGTGGATTTTTACGGTAAAACGGGATAATCGTGGCTCGTCTTCGATTCACCATCGCTGGAGAGTGGTGCACCATGGTACAGTTCCGTTTCAAATCCACGCACGCATTTCTAAAAGTCGTAAGGCACTGTATCGCCATTTCGGACGGATGTTGCACCTTGCACCGTGGATGTTGCACCCTGTAGATATCGATTATTCGGACGGCCACAACTTCTGGCTCGTTTAGGGTTACGGGAGCCATAACCTGTCAAAACGAAGGCTTCGATGAGTTCTACGGTTTTGATAGCTTTCAGCCGTCAACGGATAGATTAGTGCCCAAAAAGGACAACCCGAATCTCAATCGGGTCACGTAAGTTTTTCACACTTCGTTTTTTCGACACGTGGATTTTTACGGTAAAACGGGATTACCGTGGCTCGTCTTTGATTCACCATCACTGGAGAGTGGTGCACCATGGTACTGTTCCATTTCAAATCCATGTACGCATTTCTAAAAGTCGTACGGCACTGCTTCGTCATTTCAGACGGATGTTGCACCTTGTACCGTGGATTTTGCACCCTGTAGATATCGATTATTCGGGCGGCCATAACTTCTGGCTCGTTTAGAGTTACGGGAGCCATAACCTGTCAAAACGAAGGCCTCGATGAGATCTACGGCGTTGACCGCTTTCAGCCGTCAACGGATAGATTAATGCCCAAAAAGGACAACCCGAATCTCAATCGGGTCACGTAAGTTTTTCACCCTTCGTTTTTTCGAGACGTGGATTTTTACGTTAAAAGGGGATTACCGTGGCTCGTCTTCGATTCACCATCGCTGGAGAGTGGTGCACCATGGTACTGTTCCATTTCAAATCCATGCACGCATTTCTAAAAGTCGTACGGCACTGTTTCGCCATTTCGGACGGATGTTGCACCTTGCACCGTGGATGTTGCACCCTGTGGATATCGATTATTCGGACGGCCATAACTTCTAGCTCGTTTAGAGTTAAGGGAGCCATAACCTGTCAAAACGAAGGTCTCGATGAGTTCTACGGCTTTGACAGCTTTCAGCCATCAACGGATAGATTAATGCCCAAAAAGGATAACCCGAATCTCAATCGGGTAACGTTAGTTTTTCACCCTTCGTTTTTTCGACACGTGGACTTTTACGGTAAAACGGGATTACCGTGGCTCGTCTTCGATTCACCATAGCTGGAGAGTGGTGCACCATGGTACTGTTCCGTTTCAAATCCATGCACGCATTTGTAAAAAACGTACGGCACTGTTTCGCCATTTCGGACGGATGTTGCACCTTGCACCGTGGATGTTGCACCCTGTAGATATCGATTATTCGGACGGCCATAACTTCTGGCTTGTTTAGAGTTACGGCTGCCATAACCTATCAAAACGAAGGCCGCGATGAGTTCTACGGCTTTGATAGCTTTTAGCCATAAACGGATAGATAAATGCCTAAAAAGGACAACCCGAATCTCAATCGGGTCACGTAAGTTTTTCACCCTTCGTTTTTCGACACGTGGATTTTTACGGTAAAACGGGATTACCGTGGCTCATCTTCGATTCACCATCGCTGGAGAGTGGTGCACCATGGTACTGTTCCGTTTCAAATCCATGCACGCATTTCTAAAAGTCGTACGGCACTGTTTCGCCATTTCGGACGGATGTTGCACCTTGCACCGTGGATGTTGCACCCTGTAGATATCGATTATTCGGACGGCCATAACTTCTGGCTTGTTTAGAGTTACGGGAGCCATAACCTGTCAAAACGAAGGCCGCGATGAGTTCTACGGCTTTGACAGCTTTCGGCTATAAAAGAAAGATTAATGCCCAAAAAGAACAACCCAAATCTCAATCGGGTCACGTAAGTTTTTCACACTTCGTTTTTTCTACACGTGGATTTTTACAGTAAAACGGGATTACCGTGGCTCATCATCGATTCACCATCGCTAGAGAGTGGTGCACCATGGTACTGTTCCGTTTCAAATCCATGCACGCATTTCTAAAGGTCGTACGGCACTGTTTCGCCATTTCGGACGGATGTTGCACCTTGCACCGTGGATGTTGCACCCTTTAGATACCTCTTTTTCGGACGGCCATAACTTCTGGCTCGTTTAGAGTTACGGGAGCCATAACCTGTCAAAACGAAAGCCTCGATGAGTTCTACGGCTTTGGCAGCTTTCAGCCGTCAACGGATAGATTAGTGCCCAAAAAGGACAACCCGAATCTCAATCGAGTCACGTAAGTTTTTCACCCTTCGTTTTTTCGACACGTGGATTTTTACGGTAAAACGGGATTACCGTGGCTCGTCTTCGATTCACCATCGCTGGAGAGTGGTGCCCATGGTACTGTTCCGTTTCAAATCCATGCACGCATTTCTAAAAGTCGTACGGCGCTGTTTCGCCATTTCGGACGGATGTTGCACCTTGCACCGTGGATGTTGCACCCTGTAGATATCGATTATTCGGACGGCCATAACTTCTAGCTCGTTTAGAGTTACGGGAGCCATAACCTATCAAAACGAAGGTCTCGATGAGTTCTACGTCTTTGTCAGCTTTCAGCCGTCAACGGATAGATTAATGCCCAAAAAGGATAACCCGAATCTCAATCGGGTAACGTAAGTTTTTCACCCTTCGTTTTTTCGACACGTGGACTTTTACGGTAAAACGGAATACCGTGGCTCGTCTTCGATTCACCATCGCTGGAGAGTGGTGCACCATGGTACTGTTCCGTTTCAAATCCATGCACGCATTTCTAAAAGTCATACGGCACTGTTTCACCATTTCGAACGGATGTTGCACCTTGCACCGTGGATGTTGCACCCTGTAGATATCGATTATTCGGACGGCCATAACTTCTGGCTTGTTTAGAGTTACGGCTGCCATAACCTATCAAAATGAAGGCCGCGATGAGTTCTATGGCTTTGACAGCTTTTAGCCATCAACGGATAGATTAATGCCTAAAAAGGACAACCCGAATCTCAATCCGGTCACGTAAGTTTTTCACCCTTCGTTTTTTCGACACGTGGATTTTTAC
Organism: Allium cepa; assembly: GCA_030765085.1. Lineage (NCBI taxonomy): Eukaryota > Viridiplantae > Streptophyta > Magnoliopsida > Asparagales > Amaryllidaceae > Allium > Allium cepa. The sequence continues at coordinate 38,740,050 of CM060941.1, read as the reverse complement.
GGTAAAGCGGGATTACCGTGGCTCGTCTTCGATTCACCATCGTTGGAGAGTGGTGCACCATGGTACTGTTCCGTGTCAAATCCATGCACGCATTTCTAAAAGTCGTACGGCACTGTTTCGCCATTTCGGACGGATGTTGCACCTTGCACCGTGGATGTTGCACCCTGTAGATATCGATTATTCGGACGGCCATAACTTTTAGCTTGTTTAGAGTTACGGGAGCCATAACCTGTCAAAACGAAGGCCGCGATGAGTTCTACGGCTTTGACAGCTTTCGGCTATAAAAGATAGATTAATGCCCAAAAAGAACAACCCGAATCTCAATCGGGTCACGTAAGTTTTTCACACTTCGTTTTTTCTACACGTGGATTTTTACGGTAAAACGGGATTACCGTGGCTCGTCTTCGATTCACCATCGCTGGAGAGTGGTGCACCATGTTACTGTTCCGTTCCAAATCCATGCACGCATTTCTAAAAGTCATACGGCACTGTTTCGCCATTTCGGACGAATGTTGCACCTTGCACCGTGGATGTTGCACCCTTTAGATACCGATTATTCGGACGGCCATAACTTCTGGCTCGTTTAGAGTTACGGGAGCCATAACCTGTCAAAACGAAAGCCTCGATGAGTTCTACGGCTTTGGCAGCTTTCAGCCGTCAACGGATAGATTAATGCCCAAAAAGGACAACCCGAATCTCAATCGTGTCACGTAAGTTTTTCACCCTTCGTTTTTTCGACACGTGGATTTTTACGGTAAAACGGGATTACCGTGGCTCGTCTTCGATTCACCATCGCTGGAGAGTGGTGCACCATGGTACTGTTCCGTTTCAAATCCATGCACGCATTTCTAAAAGTCGTACGGCACTGTTTCGCCATTTCGGACGGATGTTGCACCTTGCACCGTGGATATTGCACCCTGTAGATATCGATTATTCGGACGGCCATAACTTCTGGCTCGTTTAGAGTTACGGGAGCCATAACCTGTCAAAACGAAGGCCTCGATGAGTTCTACGGCTTTGACAGCTTTCAGCCATCAACGGATAGATTAATGCCCAAAAAGGACAACCCGAATCCCAATCGGGTCACGTAAGTTTTTTACCCTTTGTTTTTTCGACACGTGGATTTTTTAGGCAAAACGGGATTACCGTGGCTCGTCTTCGATTCACCATCGTTGGAGAGTGGTGCACCATGGTACTGTTCCGTTTCAAATCCATGCACGCATTTCTAAAAGTCATACGGCACTGTTTCGCCGTTTCGGACGGATGTTGCACCTTGCACCGTGGATGTTGCACCCTGTAGATATCGATTATTCGGACGGCCATAACTTCTGTCTCCTTTAGAGTTACGGGAGCCATAACCTCTCAAAACGAATGCCTCGATGAGACATACGGCTTTGACAGCTTTCAGCCGTCAACGGATAGATTAATGCCCAAAAAGGACAACCCGAATCTCAATCGGGTCACGTAAGTTTTTCACCCTTCGTTTTTTCGAAACGTGGATTTTTACGGTAAAACGGGATAACCGTGGCTCGTCTTCGATTCACCATCGCTGGAGAGTGGTGCACCATGGTACTGTTCCATTTCAAATCCATGCACGCATTTCTAAAAGTCGTACGGCACTGTTTCGCCTATTCGGACGGATGTTGCACCTTGCACCGTGGATGTTGCACCATGTAGATATCGATTATTCGGACGGCCATAACTTCTGGCTCGTTTAGAGTTACGGGAGCCATAACCTGTCAAAACGAAGGCCTCGATGAGTTTTATGGCTTTGACAGATTTCAGCCGTTAACGGATAGATTAGTTCCCAAAAAGGACAACCCGAATCTCAATCGGGTCACGTAAGCTTTTCACCCTTCGTTTTTTCGACACGTGGATTTTTTCGGTAAAACGGGATTACCGTGGCTCGTCTTCGATTCACCATCGCTGGAGAGTGGTGCAACATGGTACTGTTCCATTTCAAATCCATGCACGCATTTCTAAAAGTCGTACGACACTGTTTCGCCATTTCGGACGGATGTTGCACCTGCACCGTTGATGTTGCACCCTGTAGATATCTATTATTCGGATGACCATAACTTCTGGCTCGTTTAGAGTTACGGGAGCCATAACCTGTCAAAACGAAGGCCTCGATGAGTTCTACAGCTTTGACATCTTTCAGCCGTCAACGGATAGATTAATGCCCAAAAAGGACAACCCGAATCTCAATCGAGTCACGTAAGTTTTTTGCCCTTCGTTTTTTCGACACGTGCATTTTTACGGTAAAACGGGATTACCGTGGCTCGTCTTCGATTCACCATCGCTGGAGAGTAGTGCACCGTGGTACTATTCCATTTCAAATCCAAGCACGCATTTCTAAAAGTCGTACGGCACTGTTTCGCCATTTCGGACGGATGTTGCACCTTGCATCGTGGATGTTGCACACTATAGATATCGATTATTCGGACGGCCATAACTTCTGGCTCGTTTAGAGTTACGGGATCCATAACCTGTTAAAACGAAGGCCTCGATGAGTTCTACGGCTTTAACAGCTTTCATCCGTCAACGGATAGATTAATGCCCAAAAAGGACAACCCGAATCTCAATCGGGTCACGTAAGTTTTTCACCCTTCGTTTTATCGAAACGTGGATTTTTACGGTAAAACGGGATAACCGTGGCTCGTCTTCGATTCACCATCGCTGGAGAGTGGTGCACCATGGTACTGTTCGTTTCAAATCCATGCATGCATTTCTAAAAGTCGTACGGCACTGTTTCGCCATTTCGGACGGATGTTGCGCCTTGCACCGTGGATGTTGCACCCTGTAGATATGGATTATTCAGACGGCCATAACTTCTGGCTCGTTTAGAGTTACGGGAGCCATAACCTGTCAAAACGAAGGCCTCGATGAGATCTACGGCTTTGACAGCTTTCAGCCGTCAACGGATAGATTAATGCCCAAAAAGGACAACCCGAATCTCAATCGGGTCACGTAAGTTTTTCACCCTTCGTTTTTTCGAAACGTGGATTTTTACGGTAAAACGGGATAACCATGGCTCGTCTTCGATTCACCATCGCTGCAGAGTGGTGCACCATGGTACTGTTCCGTTTCAAAACCATTCACGCATTTCTAAAAGTCATACGGCACAGTTTCGCCTATTCGGACGGATGTTGCACCTTGCACCGTTGATGTTGCACCATGTAGATATCGATTATTCGGACGGCCATAATTTCTGGCTCGTTTAGAGTTACGGGAGCCATAACCTGTCAAAACGAAGGCCTCGATGAGTTTTATGGCTTTGACAGCTTTCAGCCGTCAACGGATAGATTAGTTCCCAAAAAGGACAACCCTAATCTCAATCGGGTCACGTAAGTTTTTCACCCTTCGTTTTTTCGACACGTGGATTTTTACGGTAAAACGGGATTACCGTGGCTCGTCTTCGATTCACCGTCGCTGGAGTGTGGTGCAACATGGTACTGTTTCATTTCAAATCCATGCACGCATTTCTAAAAGTAGTACGACACTGTTTCGCCATTTCGGACGGATGTTGCACCTACACCGTGGATGTTGAACCCTGTAGATATCTATTATTCGGACGACCATAACTTCTGGCTCGTTTAGAGTTACGGGATCCATAACCTGTCAAAACAAAGGCCTCGATGAGTTCTACGGCTTTGACTGCTTTCAGCCGTCAACGGATAGATTAATGCCCAAAAAGGACAACCCGAATCTCAATCGGGTCACGTAAGTTTTTTGCCCTTCGTTTTTTCGACACGTGGATTTTTACGGTAAAACGGGATTACCGTGGCTCGTCTTCGATTCACCATCGCTGGAGAGTGGTGCACCATGGTACTGTTCCATTTCAAATCCAAGCACGCATTTCTAAAAGTCGTACGGCACTGTTTCGCCATTTCGGACAGATGTTGAACCTTGCACCGTGGATGTTGCACACTGTAGATATCGATTATTCGGACGGCCATAACTTCTGGCTCGTTTAGAGTTACGGGATCCATAACTTGTCAAAACGAAGGTCTCGATGAGTTCTATGGCATTGACAGCTTTCAGCCGTCAACGGATAGATTAATGCCAAAAAAGAACAACCCGAATCTCAATCGGATCGCGTAAGTTTTTCAGCCTTCGTTTTTTCGAAACGTGGATATTTACGGTAAAACGGGATAACCGTGGCTCGTCTTCGATTCACCATTGCTGGAAAGTGGTGCACCATGGTACTGTTCATTTCAAATCCATGCACGCATTTCTAAAAGTCGTATGGCACTGTTTCGCCATTTCGGACGGATGTTGTGCCTTGCACCGTGGATGTTGCACCCTGTAGATATCGATTATTCGGACGGCCATAACTTCTGGCTCGTTTAGAGTTACGGGAGCCATAACCTGTCAAAATGAAGGCCTCGATGAGTTATACAGCTTCGACAGCTTTCAGCCGTCAACGGATAGATTAATGCCCAAAAAGGACAACCCGAATCCCAATCGGGTCACGTAAGTTTTTTACCCTTTGTTTTTTCGACACGTGGATTTTTACGGCAAAACGAGACTACCGTGGCCCGTCTTTGATTCACCATCGCTGGAGAGTGGTGCACCATGGCACTGTTCCATTCCAAATCCAAGCACGCATTTCTAAAAGTCGTACGGCACTGTTTCGCCATTTCGGACGGATGTTGCGCCTTGCACCGTCGATGTTGCACACTGTAGGTATCGATTATTCGGACGGCCATAACTTCTGTCTCGTTTAGAGTTACGTCATCCATAACCTGTCAAAATGAAGGCCTCGATGATTTTTATGGCTTTGACAGCTTTCAGCCGTCAACGAATAGATTAATGCCCAAAAAGGACAACCCGAATCTCAATCGGGTCACGTAAGTTTTTCACCCTTCGTTTTTTCGAAACGTGGATTTTTACGGTAAAACGGGATAACCGTGGCTCATCTTCGATTCACCATCGCTGGAGAGTGATGCACCATGGTACTGTTCCGTTTCAAATCCATGCACGCATTACTAAAAGTCGTACGGCACTGTTTCGCCCATTCGGACGGATGTTGCACCTTGCACCGTGGATGTTGCACCATGTAGATATCGATTATTCGGACGGCCATAACTTCTGGCTCGTTTAGAGTTACGGGAGCCTTAACCTGTCAAAACGAAGGTCTCGATGAGTTTTATGGCTTTGACAGCTTTCAGCCGTCAACGGATAGATTAATTCCCAAAAAGGACAACCCGAATCTCAATCGGGTCACGTACGTTTTTCAACCTTCGTTTTTTCGACACGTGGATTTTTACGGCAAAACGGGATTACCGTGGCTCGTCTTCGATTCACCATCGCTGGACAGTGGTGCAACATGGTACTGTTCCATTTGAAATCCATGCATGCATTTCTAAAAGTCGTACGACACTGTTTCGCCATTTCGGACGGATGTTGCACCTGCACCGTGGATGTTGCACCCTGTAGATATCGATTATTCGGACGGCCATAACTTCTGGCTGGTTTAGAGTTACGGGAGCCATAACCTGTCAAAACGAAGGCCTCGATGAGTTCTACGGCTTTGACAGCTTTCAGCCGTCAACGGATAGATTAACGCCCAAAAAGGACAACCCGAATCTCAATCGGGTCACGTAAGTTTTTTACCCTTCGTTTTTTCGACACATGGATTTTTACGGTAAAACGGGATTACCGTGGCTCGTCTTCGATTCACCATCGCTGGAGAGTAGTGTACCATGGTACTGTTCCATTTCAAATCCAAGCACGCATTTCTAAAAGTCGTACGGCACTGTTTCGCTATTTCGGACGGATGTTGCACCTTGCACCGTGGATGTTGCACACTGTAGATATCGATTATTCGGACGGCCATAACTTCTGTCTCGTTTAGAGTTACGGGATCCATAACCTGTCAAAACGAAGGACTCGATGAGTTCTACGGCTTTGACAGCTGTCAGCCGTCAACGAATAGATTAATGCCCAAAAAGGACAACCCGAATCTCAATCGGGTCACGTAAGTTTTTCACCCTTCGTTTTTTCGAAACGTGGATTTTTACGGTAAAACGGGATAACCGTGGCTCGTTTTCGATTCACCATCGCTGGAGAGTGGTGCACCATGGTACTGTTCGTTTCAAATCATGCACGCATTTCTAAAAGTCGTACGGCACTGTTTTTCCATTTCGGACGGATGTTGCACCTTGCACCGTGGATGTTGCACCCTACAGATATCGATTATTCGGACGGCCATAACTTCTGGCTCGTTTAGAGATACGGGAGCCATAACCTGTCAAAACGAAGACCGCGATGAGTTCTACGGCTTTGACAGCTTTCAGCCATAAACAGATAGATTAATTCCCAATAACGACAACCTGAATCTCAATCGGGTCACGTAAATTTTTTACCCTTTGTTTTTTCGACACGTGGATTTTTACGGTGAAACGGGATTACCGTGGCTCGTCTTCGATTCACCAGCGCTGGAAAGTGGTGCACCATGGTACTGTTCCGTTTCAAATCCATGCACGCGTTTCTAAAAGTCGTACGGCACTTTTTCGCCATTTCGGACGGATGTTGCACCGTGCACCGTGGATTTGGCACCCTGTAGATATCGATTATTCGGACGGCCATAACTTCTGGCTCGTTTAGAGTTACGGTAGCCATAACCTGTCAAAACGAAGGCCTCGATGAGTTCTACGGCTTTGACAGCTTTCGGCCGTCAACGGATAGATTAATGCCCAAAAAGGACAACCCGAATCTCAATCGGGTCACGTAAGTTTTTCATCCTTCGTTTTTTCGACATGTGGATTTTTACGGTAAAACGGGATTACCGTGTCTCGTCTTCGATTCACCATCGCTGGAGAGTAGTGCACCATGGTACTGTTCCATTTCAAATCCAAGCATGCATTTCTAAAAGTCGTACGGCACTGTTTCGCCATTTCGGACAGATGTTGCACCTTGCACCGTGGAAGTTGCACACTGTAGATATCGATTATTCGGACGGCCATAACTTCTGGCTCGTTTAGAGTTACGGGAGCCATAACCTGTCAAAACGAAGGCCTCGATGAGTTCTACAGCTTTGACAGCTTTCAGCCGTCAACGGATAGATTAACGCCCAAAAAGGACAACCCGAATCTCAATCGAGTCACGTAAGTTTTTTGCCCTTCGTTTTTTCGACACGTGGATTTTTACGGTAAAACGGGATTACCGTGGCTCGTCTTCGATTCACCACCGCTGGAGAGTAGTGCACCATGGTACTATTCCATTTCAAATCCAAGCACGCATTTCTAAAAGTCGTACGGCACTGTTTCGCCATTTCGGACGGATGTTGCACCTTGCACCGTGGATGTTGCACACTATAGATATCGATTATTCGGACGGCCATAACTTCTGTCTCGTTTAGAGTTACGGGATCCATAACCTGTCAAAACGAAGGCCTCGATGAGTTCTACGGGTTTGACAGCTTTCATCCGTCAACGGATAGATTAATGCCCAAAAAGGACAACCCGAATCTCAATCGGGTCACGTAAGTTTTTCACCCTTCGTTTTATCGAAACGTGGATTTTTAGGGTAAAACGGGATTACCGTGGCTCTTCTTCGATTCACCATCGCTGGAGAGTGGTGCACCATGGTACTGTTCGTTTCAAATCCATGCACGCATTTCTAAAAGTCGTACGGCACTGTTTCGCCATTTCGGACGGATGTTGCGCCTTGCACCAAGGATGTTGCACCCTGTAGATATCGATTATTCGGACGGCCATAACTTCTGGCTCGTTTAGAGTTACGGGAGCCATAACCTGTCAAAACGAAGGCCTCGATGAGATCTACGGCTTTGACAGCTTTCAGCCGTCAACGGATAGATTAATGCCCAAAAAGGACAACCCGAATCTCAATCGGGTCACGTAAGTTTTTCACCCTTCGTTTTTTCGAAACGTGGATTTTTACGGTAAAACGGGATAACCGTGGCTCGTCCTCGATTCACCATCGCTGGAGAGTGGTGCACCATGGTACTGTTCCGTTTCAAAACCATGCACGCATTTCTAAAAGTCATACGGCATAGTTTCGCCTATTCGGACGGATGTTGCACCTTGCACCGTGGATGTTGCACCATGTAGATATCGATTATTCGGACGGCCATAATTTCTGGCTCGTTTAGAGTTACGGGAGCCATAACCTGTCAAAACGAAGGCCTCGATGAGTTTTATGGCTTTGACAGCTTTCAGCCGTCAACGGATAGATTAGTTCCCAAAAAGGACAACCCGAATCTCAATCGGGTCACGTAAGTTTTTCACCCTTCGTTTTTTCGACACGTGGATTTTTACGGTAAAACGGGATTACCGTGGCTCGTCTTCGATTCACCATCGCTGGAGTGTGGTGCAACATGGTACTGTTTCATTTCAAATCCATGCACGCATTTCTAAAAGTAGTACGACACTGTTTCGCCATTTCGGACGGATGTTGCACCTACACCGTGGATGTTGAACCCTGTAGATATCTATTATTCGGACGACCATAACTTCTAGCTCGTTCAGAGTTACGGGATTCATAACCTGTCAAAACAAAGGCCTCGATGAGTTCTACGGCTTTGACAGCTTTCAGCCGTCAACGGATAGATTAATGCCCAAAAAGGACAACCCGAATCTCAATCGGGTCACGTACGTTTTTTGCCCTTCGTTTTTTCGACACGTGGATTTTTACGGTAAAACGAGATTACCGTGGCTCGTCTTCGATTTACCATCACTGGAGAGTGGTGCACCGTGGTACTGTTCCATTTCAAATCCAAGCACGCATTTGTAAAAGTCATACGGCACTGTTTCGCCATTTCGGACAGATGTTGAACCTTGCACCGTGGATGTTGCACACTGTAGATATCGATTATTCGGACGGCCATAACTTCTGTCTCGTTTAGAGTTACGGGATCCATAACGTGTCAAAACGAAGGTCTCGATGAGTTCTATGGCTTTGACAGCTTTCAGCCGTCAACGGATAGATTAATGCCCAAAAAGAACAACCCGAATCTCAATCGGATAACGTAAGTTTTTCAGCCTTCGTTTTTTCGAAACGTGGATATTTACGGTAAAACGGGATAACCGTGGCTCGTCTTCGATTCACCATTGCTGGAAAGTGGTGCACCATGGTACTGTTCATTTCAAATCCATGCACGCATTTCTAAAAGTCGTACGGCACTGTTTCGCCATTTCGGACGGATGTTGTGCCTTGCACCGTGGATGTTATACCCTGTAGATATCGATTATTCGGACGGCCATAACTTCTGGCTCGTTCAGAGTTACGGGAGCCATAACCTGTCAAAACGAAGGCCTCGATGAGTTCTACGGCTTTGACAGCTTTCATCCGTCAACGGATAGATTAATGCCCAAAAAGGACAACCCGAATCCCAATCGGGTCACGTGAGTTTTTTACCCTTTGTTTTTTCGACACGTGGATTTTTACGGCAAAACGAGACTACCGTGGCCCGTCTTTGATTCACCATCGCTGGAGAGTGGTGCACCATGGCACTGTTCCGTTTCAAATCCAAGCACGCATTTCTAAAAGTCGTACGGCACTGTTTCGCCATTTCGGACGGATGTTGCGCCTTGCGCCGTCGATGTTGCACACTGTAGGTATCGATTATTCGGACGGCCATAACTTCTGTCTCGTTTAGAGTTACGTGATCCATAACCTGTCAAAACGAAGGCCTCGATGATTTTTATGGCTTTGACAGCTTTCAGCCGTCAACGGATAGATTAATGCCCAAAAAGGACAACCCGAATCTCAATCGGGTCACGTAAGTTTTTCACCCTTCGTTTTTTCGAAACGTGGATTTTTACGGTAAAACGGGATAACCGTGGCTCGTCTTCGATTCACCATCGCTAGAGAGTGGTGCACCATGGTACTGTTCCGTTTCAAATCCATGCACGCATTACTAAAAGTCGTACGGCACTGTTTCGCCCATTCGGACGGATGTTGCACCTTGCACCGTGGATGTTGCACCATGTACATAATGATTATTCGGACGGCCATAACTTCTGGCTCGTTTAGAGTTACGGGAGCCTTAACCTGTCAAAACGAAGGCCTCGATGAGTTTTATGGCTTTGACAGCTTTCAGCCGTCAACGGATAGATTAATTCCCAAAAAGTACAAGCCGAATCTCAATCGGGTCACGTACGTTTTTCACCCTTCGTTTTTTCGACACGTGGATTTTTACGGTAAAACGGGATTACCGTGGCTCGTCTTCGATTCACCATCGCTGGACAGTGGTGCAACATGGTACTGTTCCATTTCAAATCCATGCATGCATTTCTAAAAGTCGTACGACACTGTTTCGCCATTTCGGACGGATGTTGCACCTGCACCGTGGATGTTGCACCCTGTAGATATCGATTATTCGGACGGCCATAACTTCTGGCTGGTTTAGAGTTACGGGAGCCATAACCTGTCAAAACGAAGGCCTCGATGAGTTCTACGGCTTTGACAGCTTTCAGCTGTCAACGGATAGATTAACGCCCAAAAAGGACAACCCGAATCTCAATCGGGTCACGTAAGTTTTTTACCCTTCGTCTTTTCGACACGTGGATTTTTACGGTAAAACGGGATTACCATGGCTCGTCTTCGATTCACCATCGCTGGAGAGTAGTGTACCATGGTACTGTTCCATTTCAAATCCAATCACGCATTTCTAAAAGTCGTACGGCACTGTTTCGCTATTTCGGACGGATGTTGCACCTTGCACCGTGGATGTTGCACACTGTAGATACCGATTATTCGGACGGCCATAACTTCTGTCTCGTTTAGAGTTACGGGATCCATAACCTGTCAAAACGAAGGCCTCGATGAGTTCTACGGCTTTGACAGCTTTCAGCCGTCAACGGATAGATTAATGCCCAAAAAGGACAACCCGAATCTCAATCGGGTCACGTAAGTTTTTCACCCTTCGTTTTTTCGAAACGTGGATTTTTACGGTAAAACGGGATAACCGTGGCTCGTTTTCGATTCACCATCGCTGGAGAGTAGTGCACCATGGTATTGCTCGTTTCAAATCATGCACGCATTTCTAAAAGTCGTACGGCACTGTTTTTCCATTTCGGACGGATGTTGCACCTTGCACCGTGGATGTTGCACCCTGCAGATATCGATTATTCGGACGGCCATAACTTCTGGCTCGTTTAGAGATACGGGAGCCATAACCTGTCAAAACGAAGACCACGATGAGTTCTACGGCTTTGACAGCTTTCAGCCATAAACAGATAGATTAATGCCCAATAACGACAACCTGAATCTCAATCGGGTCACGTAAATTTTTTACCCTTTGTTTTTTCGACACGTGGATTTTTACGGTGAAACGGGATTACCGTGGCTCGTCTTCGATTCACCAGCGCTGAAAAGTGGTGCACCATGGTACTGTTCCATTTCAAATCCATGCACGCGTTTCTAAAAGTCGTACGGCACTTTTTCGCCACTTCGGACGGATGTTGCACCGTGCACCGTGGATTTGGCACCCTATAGATATCGATTATTCGGACGGCCATAACTTCTGGCTCGTTTAGAGTTACCGTAGCCATAACCTGTCAAAACGAAGGCCTCGATGAGTTCTACGGCTTTGACAGCTTTTGGCCGTCAACGGATAGATTAATGCCCAAAAAGGACAACCCGAATCTCAATCGGGTCACGTAAGTTTTTCATCCTTCGTTTTTTCGACACGTGGATTTTTACGGTAAAACGGGATTACCGTGTCTCGTCTTCGATTCACCACCGCTGGAGAGTAGTGCACCATGGTACTGTTCCATTTCAAATCCATGCATGCATTTCTAAAAGTCGTACGGCACTGTTTCGCCATTTCGGACAGATGTTGCACCTTGCACCGTGGAAGTTGCACACTGTAGATATCGATTATTCGGACGGCCATAACTTCTGTCTCGTTTAGAGTTACGGGATCCATAACCTGTCAAAACGAAGGCCTCGATGAGTTCTACGGCTATGACAGCTTTCAGCCGTCAACGGATAGATTAATGCCCAAAAAGGACAACCCGAATCTCAATCTGGTCACGTAAGTTCTTCACCCTTCGTTTTTTCGAAACGTGGATTTTTACGGTAGAACGGGATAACCGTGGCTCGTCTTCGATTCACCATCGCTGGAGAGTGGTGCAGCATGGTACTATTCCATTTCAAATCCATGCACGCATTTCTAAAAGTTGTACGGCACTGTTTCGTCATTTCGGACGGACGTTGCACCTTGCACCGTGGATGTTGCACCCTGTAGATATCGATTATTCGGACGGCCATAACTTCTGGCTTGTTTAGAGTTACGGGAGCCATAACCTGTCAAAACGAAGGCCTCGATGAGTTCTACGGCTTTGACATCTTTCAGCCGTCAACGGATAGATTAATGCCCAAAAAGGACAACCCGAATCTCAATCTGGTCACGTAAGTTTTTCACCCTTCGTTTTTTCGAAACGTGGATTTTTACGGTAGAACGGGATAACCGTGGCTCGTCTTCGATTCTCCATCGCTGGAGAGTGGTGCACCATGGTACTGTTCCATTTCAAATCAATGCATGCATTTCTAAAAGTCGTACGGCACTGTTTCGCCATTTCGGACGGACGTTGCACCTTGCACCGTGGATGTTGCACCCTGTAGATATCGATTATTCGGACGGCCATAACTTCTGGCTCGTTTAGAGTTACGGGAGCCATAACCTGTCAAAACGAAGGCCGCGATGACTTCTATGGCTTTGACAGCTTTCAGCCATAAACGGATAGATTATGCCCAATAACGGCAACCCGGATCTCAATCGGGTCACGTAAGTTTTTCACCCTTCGTTTTTTCGACACGTGGATTTTTACGGTAAAACGGGATTACCGTGGCTCATCTTCGATTCACCATCGCTGGAGAGTGGTGCACCATTGTACTGTTCCATTTCAAATCCAAGCACGCATTTCTAAAAGTCGTACGGAACTGTTTCGCCATTTCGTACGGATGTTGCACCTTGCACCGTGGATGTTGCACACTGTAGATATCGATTATTCGGACGGCCATAACTTCTGTCTCGTTTAGAGTTACGGGATCCATAACCAGTCAAAACAAAGGCCTCGATGATTTCTACAGCTTTGATAGCTTTCAGCCGTCATCGGATAGATTAATGCCCAAAAAGGACAACCTGAATCTCAATCGGGTCACGTAAGTTTTTCACCCTTCGTTTTTTCGAAACGTGGATTTTTACGGTAAAACGAGATAACCGTGGCTCGTCTTCGATTCACCATCGCTGGAGAGTGGTGCACCATGGTACTGTTCATTTCAAATCCATGCATGCATTTCTAAAAGTCGTACGGCACTGTTTTGCCATTTCGGACGGATGTTGCACCTTGCACCGTGGAAGTTGCACCCTGTAAATATCGATTATTCGGATGGCCATAACTTTTGGCTCGTTTAGAGTTACGGGAGCCATAACCTATCAGAACGAAGGCCGCGATGAGTTCTACGGCTTTGACAGCTTTCAGCCATAAACGGATAGATTAATGCCCAATAAGGACAACCCAAATGTCAATCGGGTCACGTAACTTTTTTACCCTTCGTTTTTTCGACACGTGGATTTTTACGGAAAACGGGATTACCATGGCTCGTCTTCGATTCACCATCGCTGGAGAGTGGTGCACCATGGTACTGTTCCGTTTCAAATCCATGCATGCATTTCTAAAAGTCGTACGGCACTTTTTCGCCATTTCGGACGGATGTTGTACCTTGCACCGTGGATTTGGCACCCTGTAGATATCGATTATTCGGACGGCCATAACTTCTGGCTGGTTTACAGTTACGAGAGCCATAACCTGTCAAAACAAAGGCCTCGATGAGTTCTACGGCTTTGACAGCTTTCAGCCGTCAACGGATAGATTAATGCCCAAAAAGGACAACCCGAATCTCAATAGGGTCATGTAAGTTTTTCACCCTTCGTTTTTTCGACACGTGGATTTTTACGGTAAAACGGGATTACCGTGGCTCGTCTTCGATTCACCATCGCAGGTGAGTAGTGCACCATGGTACTGTTCCATTTCAAATCCAAGCACGCATTTCTAAAAGTCGTACGGCACTGTTTCGCCATTTCGGACAGATGTTGCACCTTGCACCGTGGATGTTGCACACTGTAGATATCGATTATTCGGACGGTCATAACTTCTGTCTCGTTTAAAGTTACGGGATCCATAACCTGTCAAAACGAAGGCCTCGATGAGTTCTACGGCTTTGACAGCTTTCAACCGTTAACGGGTAGATTAATGCCCAAAAAGGACAATCCGAATCTCAATCAGGTCACGTAAGTTTTTCACCCTTCGTTTTTTCGAAACGTGGATTTTTATGGTAAAACGGGATAACCGTGGCTCGTCTTCGATTCACCATCGCTGGAGAGTGGTGCACCATGGTACTGTTCCATTTCAAATCCATGCACGCATTTCTAAAAGTCGTACGGCACTGTTTCGCCATTTCGGACGGACGTTGCACCTTGCACCTTGGATGTTGCACCCTGTAGATATCGATTATTCGGACGGCCATAACTTCTGGCTCGTTTACAGTTATGGGAGCCACAGCCTGTCAAAACGAAGGCCGCGATGACTTCTACGGCTTTGACATCTTTCAGCCATAAACTGATAGATTAATGCCCAATAACGACAACCCGAATCTCAATCGGGTCACGCAAGTTTTTTACCCTTCTTTTTTTCGACATGTGGATATTTACGGTAAAACGGGATTACCGTGGCTCGTCTTCGATTCACCATCGCTGGAGAGTGGTGCACCATGGTACTGTTCCGTTTCTAATCCATGCACGCTATTCTAAAAGTCGTACGACACTTTTTCGCCATTTCGGACGGATGTCGCACCTTGCACCGTGGATGTTTCACCCTGTACATATCGATTATTCGGATGACCATAACTTCTGGCTCGTTTAGAGTTACGGGAGCCATAACCTGTCAAAACGAAGGCCTCGATGAGTTCTATGGTTTTGACATCTTTCAGCCGTCAACGGATAGATTAATGCCCTAAAAGGACAACCCGAATCTCAATCGGGTCACGTAAATTTTTCACACTTCGTTTTTTCGACACGTGGATTTTTACGGTAAAACGGGTTTACCGTGGCTCGTCTTCGATTCACCATCGCTGGAGAGTGGTGCACCATGGTACTGTTCCATTTCAAATCCATGCACGCATTTCTAAAAGTCGTACGGCACTGTTTCGCCATTTCGGACGGATGTTGCACCTTGCATCGTGGATGTTGCACCATGTAGATATCGATTATTCGGACGGCCAAAACTTCTGGCTCGTTTAGAGTTACGGGAGCCATAATCTGTCAAAACGAAAGCTTCGATGAGATCTACGGCTTTGATAGCTTTCAGCCGTCAATGGATAGATTAATGCCCAAAAAGGACACCCCGAATCTCAATTGGGTCACGTAAGTTTTTCACCCTTCGTTTTTTTGACACGTGGATTTTTACGGTAAAACGGGATTACGGTGGCTCGTCTTCGATTCGCCATCGCTGGAGAGTGGTGCACCATTGTACTATTCCGTTTCAAATCCATGCACGCATTTCTAAATTCGTACGGCACTGTTTCGCCGTTTCGGACGGATGTTGCACCTTGCACCGTGCATGTTGCACCCTGTAGATATCGATTATTCGGAAGGCCATAACTTCAGGCTCGTTTAGAGTTAAGGGAGCCATAACCTGTCAAAACGAAGGGCTCGATGAGTTCTACGGCTTTGACAGCTTTCAGCCGTCAACGGATAGATTAATGCCCAAAAAGGACAACCCGAATCTCAATCGGGTAACGTAAGCTTTTCACCCTTCGTTTTTTCGACACGTGGATTTTTACAGTAAAACGGGATTACCATGGCTCGTCTTCGATTCACCATCGCTGGAGAGTGGTGCACCATGGTACTGCTGCGTTTCAAATCCATGCGCGCATTTCTAAAAGTCGTACGGCACTGTTTCACCATTTCGGACGGATGTTGCCCCTTGCACCGTGGA
Organism: Allium cepa; assembly: GCA_030765085.1. Taxonomy (NCBI): domain Eukaryota; kingdom Viridiplantae; phylum Streptophyta; class Magnoliopsida; order Asparagales; family Amaryllidaceae; genus Allium; species Allium cepa. The sequence goes on along the minus strand of CM060941.1, from coordinate 38,724,079 downwards.
TGTTGCACCCTGTAGATATCGATTATTCGGACGGCCATAACTTCTGGCCCGTTTAGAGTTACGGCTGCCATAACCTGTCAAAACGAAGGCCGCGATGAGTTCTACGGCTTTGACAGCTTTCATCCATAAATTGATAGATTAATGGCCAAAAAGGACAACCCGAATCTCAATCGGGTCACGTAAGTTTTTCACCCTTCGTTTTTTCGACACGTGGATTTTTACGGTAAAACGGGATTACCGTGGCTCGTCTTCGATTCACCATCGCTGGAGAGTGGTGCAACATGGTATTGTTCCATTTCAAATCCATGCACGCATTTCTAAAAGTCGTACGGCACTGTTTCGCCATTTCGGACGGATGTTGCACCTTGCACCGTGGATGTTGCACCCTTTAGATACCAATTATTCGGACGGCCATAACTTCTGACTCGTTTAGAGTTACGGGAGCCATAACTTGTCAAAACGAAGGCCTCTATGAGTTCTACGGCTTTGACGTCTTTCAGCCATCAACGGATAGATTAATGCCCAAAAAGGACAACCCGAATCTCAATCGGGTCACGTAAGTTTTTCACCCTTCGTTTTTTCGACACGTGGATTTTTACGGTAAAACGGTTTTACCGTGACTCGTCTTCGATTCACCATCGCTGGAGAGTGGTGCACCATGGTACTGTTCCGTTTCAAATCCATGCATGCATTTCTAAAAGTCGTACGGCATTGTTTCGTCATTTCAGACGGATGTTGCACCTTGCACCGTGGATGTTGCACCTTGTAGATATCGATTATTCGTACGGCCATAACTTCTGGCTAGTATAGAGTTACGGGAGCCATAACTTGTCAAAACGAAGGTCTCGATGAGTTCTACGTCTTTGACAGCTTTCAGCCGTCAACGGATAGATTAATGCCCAAAAAGGACAACCTGAATCTCAATCGGGTCACGTAAGTTTTTTACCCTTCGTTTTTTTGACACGTGATTTTTTACGGTAAAACGGGATTTCCGTGGCTCGTCTTCGGTTCACCATCGCTGGAGAGTGGTGCACCATGGTACTGTTCCGTTTCAAATCCAAGCACGCATTTCTAAATGTCGTACGGCATTGTTTATCCATTTCGGACGGATGTTGCACCTTGCACCGTGGATGTTGCACACTGTAGATATCGATTATTCGGACGACCATAACTTCTGTCTCGTTTAGAATTACGGGATCCATAACCTGTCAAAACGAAGGCCTCGATGAGGTCTACGGCTTTGACAGCTTTCAGCCGTCAACGGATAGATTAATGCCCAAAAAGTACAACCCGAATCTCAATCGGGTCACGTAAGTTTTTCACCCTTCGTTTTTTCGTAACGTGGATTTTTACGGTAAAACGGGATAACCGTGGCTCGTCTTCGATTCACCATCGCTGAAGAGTGGTGCACCATGGTAATGTTCCGTTTCAAATCCATGCACGCACTTCTAAAAGTCATACGGCAATGTTTCGCCATTTCGGACGGATGTTGCACCTTGCACCGTGGATGTTGCGCCCTGTAGATATCGATTATTCGGACGGCCATAACTTCTGGCTCGTTTAGGGGAGCCATAACCTGTCAAAACGAAGGCCGCGATGAGTTCTACGGCTTTGATCTTTCAGCCATAAACGGATAGATTAATGCCCAATAACGACAACTCGAATCTCAATCGGGTAACGTAAGTTTTTTACCCTTCGTTTTTTCGACACGTGGATTTTTACGGTAAAACGGGATTACCGTGGCTCGTCTTCGATTCACCATCGCTGGAGAGTGGTGCACCATGGTACTGTTCTGTTTCAAATCCATGCACGCATTTCTAAAAGTCGTACGGCACTGTTTCGCCATTTCGGACGGATGTTGCACCTTGCACCGTGGATGTTGCACCCTGTAGATATCGATTATTCGGACACCCACAACTTCTGGCTCGTTTAGAGTTACGGGAGCCATAACCTGTCAAAACGAAGGCGTCGATGAGTTATACGGGTTTGACGGCTTCCAGCCGTCAACGGATAGATTAATGCCCAAAAAGGACAACCCGAATCTCAATCGGGTCACGTAAGTTTTTCACACTTCGTTTTTCCGACACGTGGATTTTTATGGTAAAACGGGATTACCGTGGCTCGCCTTCGAATCACCATCGCTGGGGAGTGGTGCACCATGGTACTGTTCCGTTTCAAATCCAAGCACGCATTTCTAAAAGTCGTACGGCACTGTTTCGCCATTTCGGACGGATGTTGCACCTTGCACCTTGGATGTTGCACCCTGTAGATATCGATTATTCGAACGGCCATAACTTCTGGCTTGTTTAGAGTTACGTGAGTCATAACCTGTCAAAACAAAGGCCTCGATGAGTTTTATGGCTTTGACAGCTTTCAGCCATCAACGGATAGATTAATTCCCGAAAAGGACAACCCGAATCTCAATCGGGTCACGTAAGTTTTTCACCCTTCGTTTTTTGGACACATGGATTTCTACGGTAAAACAGGATTACCGTGGCTCGTCTTCGATTCACCATCGCTGGAGAGTGGTAAAACATGGTACTTTTCCATTTCAAATCCATGCACGCATTTCTAAAATTCGTACGACACTGTTTCGCCATTTCGGACGGATGTTGCACCTTCACCGTGGATGTTGCACCCTGTAGATATCTATTATTCGGACGACCATAACTTCTGGCTCGTTTAGAGTTACGGGATCCATAACCTGTCAAAACGAAGGCCTCGATGAGTTCTAAGGCTTTGACGGCTTTCAGCCATCAACGGATAGATTAATGCCCAAAAAGGACAACCCGAATCTCAATTGGGTCACGTAAGTTTTTTACCCTTCGTTTTTTCGACACGTGGATTTTTACGGTAAAACGGGATTACCGTGGCTCGTCTTCGATTCACCATCGCTGGAGAGTAGTGCACCATGGTACTGTTCCATTTCAAATCCAAGCACGCATTTCTAGAAGTCGTACAGCACTGTTTCTCCATTTCGGACGGATGTTGCACCTTGCACCGTGGATGTTGCACACTGTAGATATCGATTATTCGGACGGCCACAACTTCTGTCTCGTTTAGAGTTACGGGATGCATGACCTGTCAAAACGAAGGCCTCGATGAGTTCTACGGCTTTAACAGCTTTCAGCCGTCAATGGATAGATTAATCCCCAAAAAGGACAACCCGAATCTCAATCGGGTCACGTAAGTTTTTCACCCTTCGTTTTTTCGAAACGTGGATTTTTACGGTAAAACGGGATAACCGTGGCTCGTCTTCGATTCACCATCGCTGGAGAGTGGTGCACCATGCTACTGTTCGTTTCAAATCCATGCACGCATTTCTAAAAGCCGTACGGCACTGTTTTTCCCATTTCGGACGGATGTTGCACCTTGCACCGTGGATGTTGCACCCTGTAGATATCGATTATTCGGACGGCCATAACTTCTGGCTCGTTTAGAGTTACGGGAGCCATAACCTGTCAAAACGAAGGCCGCGATGAGTTCTACGGCTTTGATAGCTTTCAGCCATAAACGGATAGATTAATGCCCAATAACGACAACCCGAATCTCAATCGGGTCACGTAAGTTTTTTACCCTTCGTTTTTTCGACACGTGGATTTTTACGGTAAAACGGGATTACCGTGGCTCGTCTTCGATTCACCATCGCTGGAGAGTGGTGCACCATGGTACTATTCCGTTTCAAATCCATGCACGCATTTCTAAAAGTTGTACGGCACTTTTTCGCCATTTCGGACGGATGTTGCACCTTGCACCGTGGATTTGGCACCCTGTAGATATCGATTATTCGGACGGCCATAACTTCTGGCTCGTTTAGAGTTACGGGAGCCATAACCAGTCAAAACGAAGGCCTCGATGAGTTCTACGGCTTTTACCGCTTCAGCCGTCAACGGATATATTAATGCCCAAAAAGGACAACCCGAATCTCTATCGGGTCACGTAAGTTTTTCACCCTTCGTTGTTTAGACACGTGGTTTATTTCAAAACGAGATTACCGTGGCTCGTCTTCGATTCACCATCGCTGGAGAGTGGTGCACCATGGTACTGTTCCGTTTCAAATCCATGCACGCATTTCTAAAAGTCGTACGACACTGTTTCGCCATTTCGGACGGATGTTGCACCTGCACCGTGGATGTTGCACCCTGTAGATATCTATTATTCGGACGACCATAACTTCTGGCTCGTTTAGAGTTACGGGAGCCATAACCTATCAAAACGAAGGCCTCGATGAGTTCTACGGCTTTGACGGCTTTTAGCCGTCAATGGATAGATTAATGCCCAAAAAGGACAACCCGAATCTCAATCGGGTCACGTAAGTTTTTCACCCTTCGTTTTTTAGACACGTGGTTTACGGTAAAACGAGATTACCGTGGCTCGTCTTCGATTCACCATCGCTGGAGAGTGGTGCACCATGGTACTGTTCCGTTTCAAATCCATGCACGCATTTCTAAAAGTCGTACGGCACTGTTTCGCCATTTCGGACGGATGTTGCACCATGCACCGTGGATGTTGCACCCTGTAGATATCGATTATTCGGACAGCCATAACTTCTGGCTCGTTTAGAGTTACGGGAGCCATAACCTGTCAAAACGAAGGCCTCGATGAGTTCTACGGCTTTTACGGCTTTCAGCCATCAGCGAATATATTAATGCCCAAAAAGGACAACCCGAATCTCTATCGGGTCACGTAAGTTTTTCACCCTTCGTTTTTTAGACACGTGGTTTACGGTAAAACGAGATTACCGTGGCTCGTCTTCGATTCACCATCGCTGGAGAGTGGTGCAACATGGTACTGTTCCATTTCAAATCCATGCACGCATTTCTAAAAGTCGTACGACACTGTTTCGCCATTTCGGACGGATGTTGCACCTGCACCATGGATGTTGCACCCTGTAGACATCTATTATTCGGACGACCATAACTTCTGGCTCGTTTAGAGTTACGGGAGCCATAACCTATCAAAACGAAGGCCTCGATGAGTTCTACGGCTTTGACCGCTTTCAGCCGTCAATGGATAGATTAATGCCCAAAAAGGACAACCCGAATCTCAATCGGGTCACGTAAGTTTTTCACCCTTCGTTTTTTAGACACGTGGTTTACGGTAAAACGAGATTACCGTGGCTCGTCTTCGATTCACCAACGCTGGAGAGTGGTGCACCATGGTACTGTTCCGTTTCAAATCCATGCACGCATTTCTAAAAGTCGTACGGCACTTTTTCGCCATTTCGGACGGATGTTGCACCTTGCACCGTGGATTTGGCACCCTGTAGATATCGATTATTCGGACGGCCATAACTTCTGGCTCGTTTAGAGTTACGGGAGCCATAACCTGTCAAAACGAAGGCCTCGATGAGTTCTACGGCTTTTACCGCTTTCAGCCGTCAACGGATATATTAATGCCCAAAAAGGACAACCCGAATCTCTATCGGGTCACGTAAGTTTTTCACCCTTCGTTTTTTAGACAGGTGGTTTACGGTAAAACGAGATTACCGTGGCTCGTCTTCGATTCACCATCGCTGGAGAGTGGTGCACCATGGTACTGTTCCGTTTCAAATCCATGCATGCATTTCTAAAAGTCGTACGGCACTGTTTCGTCATTTCAGACGGATGTTGCACCTTGCACCGTGGATGTTGCACCCTGTAGATATCGATTATTCGGACGGGCATAACTTCTGGCTCGTTTAGAGTTACGGGAGCCATAACCTGTCAAAACAAAGGTCTCGATGAGTTCTACGTCTTTGACAGCTTTCAGCCGTCAACAGATAGATTAATGCCCAAAAAGTACAACCTGAATCTCAATCGGGTCACGTAAGTTTTTTACCCTTCGTTTTTTTGACACGTGAATTTTTACGGTAAAACGGGATTACCGTGGCTCGTCTTCGATTCACCATCGCTGGAGAGTGGTGCACCATGGTACTGTTCCGTTTCAAATCCAAGCACGCATTTCTAAAAGTCGTACGGCATTGTTTTGCCATTTCGGACGGATGTTGCACCTTGCACCGTGGATGTTGCACACTGTAGATATCGATTATTCGGACGGCCATAACTTCTGTCTCGTTTAGAGTTACGGGATCCATAACCTGTCAAAACGAAGGCCTCGATGAGTTCTACGGCTTTGATGGCTTTTAGCCGTCAATGGATAGATTAATGCCCAAAAAGAACAACCCGAATCTCAATCGGGTCACGTAAGTTTTTCACCCTTCGTTTTTTCGACACGTGGATTTTTACGGTAAAACGGGATTACCGTGGCTCGTCTTTGATTCACCATCGCTGGAGAGTGGTGCACCATGGTACTATTCCGTTTCAAATCCATGCACGCATTTCTAAAAGTCGTACGGCACTTTTTCGCCATTTCGGACGGATGTTGCACCTTGCACCGTGGATTTGGCACCCTGTAGATATCGATTATTCGGACGGCCATAACTTCTGGCTCATTTAGAGTTACGGGAGCCATAACCTTTCAAAACAAAGGCCTCGATGAGTGCTACGGGTTTGACAGCTTTCAGCCGTCAACGGATAGATTAATGCCCAAAAAGGACAACCCGAATCTCTATCGGGTCACGTAAGTTTTTCACCCTTCGTTTTTTCGACACATGGATTTTTACGGTAAAACGGGATTACCGTGGCTCGCCTTCGATTCACCATCGCTGGAGAGTGGTGCAACATGGTACTGTTCCATTTCAAATCCATGCACGCATTTCTAAAAGTCGTACGGCACTATTTCTCCATTTCGGACGGATGTTGCACCTTGCATCGTGGATGTTGCACCCTTTAGCTACCGATTATTCGGACGGCCATAACTTCTGGCTCGTTTAGAGTTACGTTAGCCATAACCTGTCAAAACGAAGGCCACGATGAGTTCTACGGCTGTGACGGCTTTCAGCCATCAACGGATAGATTAATCTCCAAAAAGGACAACCCGAATCTCAATCGGGTCACGTAAAATTTTCACACTTCGTTTTTTCAACACGTGGATTTTTACGGTAAAACGGGATTACCGTGGCTCGTATTCGATTCACAATCGCTTGGGAGTGGTGCACCATGGTACTGTTCCGTTTCAAATCCATGCACGCATTTCTAAAAGTCGTACGGCACTGTTTCCTCATTTCAGACGGATGTTGCACCTTGCACCGTGGATGTTGCACCCTGTAGATATCGATTATTCGGACGGCCATAACTTCTGGCTCGTTTAGAGTTACGGGAGCCATAACCTGTCAAAACGAAGGCCGCGATGAGTTCTACGGCTTTGATAGCTTTCAGCCATAAACGGATAGATTAATGCCCAATAACGACAACCCGAATCTCAATCGGGTCACGTAAGTTTTTTACCCTTCGTTTTTTCGACACGTGGATTTTTACGGTAAAACGGGATTACCGTGGCTCGTCTTCGATTCACCATCGCTGGAGAGTGGTGCACCATGGTACTATTCCGTTTCAAATCCATGCACGCATTTCTAAAAGTTGTACGGCACTTTTTCGCCATTTCGGACGGATGTTGCACCTTGCACCGTGGATTTGGCACCCTGTAGATATCGATTATTCGGACGGCCATAACTTCTGGCTCGTTTAGAGTTACGGGAGCCATAACCAGTCAAAACGAAGGCCTCGATGAGTTCTACGGCTTTTACCGCTTCAGCCGTCAACGGATATATTAATGCCCAAAAAGGACAACCCGAATCTCTATCGGGTCACGTAAGTTTTTCACCCTTCGTTGTTTAGACACGTGGTTTATTTCAAAACGAGATTACCGTGGCTCGTCTTCGATTCACCATCGCTGGAGAGTGGTGCACCATGGTACTGTTCCGTTTCAAATCCATGCACGCATTTCTAAAAGTCGTACGACACTGTTTCGCCATTTCGGACGGATGTTGCACCTGCACCGTGGATGTTGCACCCTGTAGATATCTATTATTCGGACGACCATAACTTCTGGCTCGTTTAGAGTTACGGGAGCCATAACCTATCAAAACGAAGGCCTCGATGAGTTCTACGGCTTTGACGGCTTTTAGCCGTCAATGGATAGATTAATGCCCAAAAAGGACAACCCGAATCTCAATCGGGTCACGTAAGTTTTTCACCCTTCGTTTTTTAGACACGTGGTTTACGGTAAAACGAGATTACCGTGGCTCGTCTTCGATTCACCATCGCTGGAGAGTGGTGCACCATGGTACTGTTCCGTTTCAAATCCATGCACGCATTTCTAAAAGTCGTACGGCACTGTTTCGCCATTTCGGACGGATGTTGCACCATGCACCGTGGATGTTGCACCCTGTAGATATCGATTATTCGGACAGCCATAACTTCTGGCTCGTTTAGAGTTACGGGAGCCATAACCTGTCAAAACGAAGGCCTCGATGAGTTCTACGGCTTTTACGGCTTTCAGCCATCAGCGAATATATTAATGCCCAAAAAGGACAACCCGAATCTCTATCGGGTCACGTAAGTTTTTCACCCTTCGTTTTTTAGACACGTGGTTTACGGTAAAACGAGATTACCGTGGCTCGTCTTCGATTCACCATCGCTGGAGAGTGGTGCAACATGGTACTGTTCTGTTTCAAATCCATGCACGCATTTCTAAAAGTCGTACGGCACTGTTTCGCCATTTCGGACGGATGTTGCACCTTGCACCGTGGATTTGGCACCCTGTAGATATCGATTATTCGGACGGCCATAACTTCTGGCTCATTTAGAGTTACGGGAGCCATAACCTTTCAAAACAAAGGCCTCGATGAGTGCTACGGGTTTGACAGCTTTCAGCCGTCAACGGATAGATTAATGCCCAAAAAGGACAACCCGAATCTCAATCGGGTCACGTAAATTTTTCACACTTCGTTTTTTCGAAACGTGGATTTTTACGGTAAAATGGGATAACCGTGGCTCGTCTTCGATTCACCATCGCTGGAGAGTGGTGCACCATGCTACTGTTCGTTTCAAATCCATGCACGCATTTCTAAAAGCCGTACGGCACTGTTTTTCCCATTTCGGACGGATGTTGCACCTTGCACCGTGGATGTTGCACCCTGTAGATATCGATTATTCGGACGGCCATAACTTCTGGCTCGTTTAGAGTTACGGGAGCCATAACCTGTCAAAACGAAGGCCGCGATGAGTTCTACGGCTTTGATAGCTTTCAGCCATAAACGGATAGATTAATGCCCAATAACGACAACCCGAATCTCAATCGGGTCACGTAAGTTTTTTACCCTTCGTTTTTTCGACACGTGGATTTTTACGGTAAAACGGGATTACCGTGGCTCGTCTTCGATTCACCATCGCTGGAGAGTGGTGCACCATGGTACTATTCCGTTTCAAATCCATGCACGCATTTCTAAAAGTTGTACGGCACTTTTTCGCCATTTCGGACGGATGTTGCACCTTGCACCGTGGATTTGGCACCCTGTAGATATCGATTATTCGGACGGCCATAACTTCTGGCTCGTTTAGAGTTACGGGAGCCATAACCAGTCAAAACGAAGGCCTCGATGAGTTCTACGGCTTTTACCGCTTCAGCCGTCAACGGATATATTAATGCCCAAAAAGGACAACCCGAATCTCTATCGGGTCACGTAAGTTTTTCACCCTTCGTTGTTTAGACACGTGGTTTATTTCAAAACGAGATTACCGTGGCTCGTCTTCGATTCACCATCGCTGGAGAGTGGTGCACCATGGTACTGTTCCGTTTCAAATCCATGCACGCATTTCTAAAAGTCGTACGACACTGTTTCGCCATTTCGGACGGATGTTGCACCTGCACCGTGGATGTTGCACCCTGTAGATATCTATTATTCGGACGACCATAACTTCTGGCTCGTTTAGAGTTACGGGAGCCATAACCTATCAAAACGAAGGCCTCGATGAGTTCTACGGCTTTGACGGCTTTTAGCCGTCAATGGATAGATTAATGCCCAAAAAGGACAACCCGAATCTCAATCGGGTCACGTAAGTTTTTCACCCTTCGTTTTTTAGACACGTGGTTTACGGTAAAACGAGATTACCGTGGCTCGTCTTCGATTCACCATCGCTGGAGAGTGGTGCACCATGGTACTGTTCCGTTTCAAATCCATGCACGCATTTCTAAAAGTCGTACGGCACTGTTTCGCCATTTCGGACGGATGTTGCACCATGCACCGTGGATGTTGCACCCTGTAGATATCGATTATTCGGACAGCCATAACTTCTGGCTCGTTTAGAGTTACGGGAGCCATAACCTGTCAAAACGAAGGCCTCGATGAGTTCTACGGCTTTTACGGCTTTCAGCCATCAGCGAATATATTAATGCCCAAAAAGGACAACCCGAATCTCTATCGGGTCACGTAAGTTTTTCACCCTTCGTTTTTTAGACACGTGGTTTACGGTAAAACGAGATTACCGTGGCTCGTCTTCGATTCACCATCGCTGGAGAGTGGTGCAACATGGTACTGTTCCATTTCAAATCCATGCACGCATTTCTAAAAGTCGTACGACACTGTTTCGCCATTTCGGACGGATGTTGCACCTGCACCATGGATGTTGCACCCTGTAGACATCTATTATTCGGACGACCATAACTTCTGGCTCGTTTAGAGTTACGGGAGCCATAACCTATCAAAACGAAGGCCTCGATGAGTTCTACGGCTTTGACCGCTTTCAGCCGTCAATGGATAGATTAATGCCCAAAAAGGACAACCCGAATCTCAATCGGGTCACGTAAGTTTTTCACCCTTCGTTTTTTAGACACGTGGTTTACGGTAAAACGAGATTACCGTGGCTCGTCTTCGATTCACCAACGCTGGAGAGTGGTGCACCATGGTACTGTTCCGTTTCAAATCCATGCACGCATTTCTAAAAGTCGTACGGCACTTTTTCGCCATTTCGGACGGATGTTGCACCTTGCACCGTGGATTTGGCACCCTGTAGATATCGATTATTCGGACGGCCATAACTTCTGGCTCGTTTAGAGTTACGGGAGCCATAACCTGTCAAAACGAAGGCCTCGATGAGTTCTACGGCTTTTACCGCTTTCAGCCGTCAACGGATATATTAATGCCCAAAAAGGACAACCCGAATCTCTATCGGGTCACGTAAGTTTTTCACCCTTCGTTTTTTAGACAGGTGGTTTACGGTAAAACGAGATTACCGTGGCTCGTCTTCGATTCACCATCGCTGGAGAGTGGTGCACCATGGTACTGTTCCGTTTCAAATCCATGCATGCATTTCTAAAAGTCGTACGGCACTGTTTCGTCATTTCAGACGGATGTTGCACCTTGCACCGTGGATGTTGCACCCTGTAGATATCGATTATTCGGACGGGCATAACTTCTGGCTCGTTTAGAGTTACGGGAGCCATAACCTGTCAAAACAAAGGTCTCGATGAGTTCTACGTCTTTGACAGCTTTCAGCCGTCAACAGATAGATTAATGCCCAAAAAGTACAACCTGAATCTCAATCGGGTCACGTAAGTTTTTTACCCTTCGTTTTTTTGACACGTGAATTTTTACGGTAAAACGGGATTACCGTGGCTCGTCTTCGATTCACCATCGCTGGAGAGTGGTGCACCATGGTACTGTTCCGTTTCAAATCCAAGCACGCATTTCTAAAAGTCGTACGGCATTGTTTTGCCATTTCGGACGGATGTTGCACCTTGCACCGTGGATGTTGCACACTGTAGATATCGATTATTCGGACGGCCATAACTTCTGTCTCGTTTAGAGTTACGGGATCCATAACCTGTCAAAACGAAGGCCTCGATGAGTTCTACGGCTTTGATGGCTTTTAGCCGTCAATGGATAGATTAATGCCCAAAAAGAACAACCCGAATCTCAATCGGGTCACGTAAGTTTTTCACCCTTCGTTTTTTCGACACGTGGATTTTTACGGTAAAACGGGATTACCGTGGCTCGTCTTTGATTCACCATCGCTGGAGAGTGGTGCACCATGGTACTATTCCGTTTCAAATCCATGCACGCATTTCTAAAAGTCGTACGGCACTTTTTCGCCATTTCGGACGGATGTTGCACCTTGCACCGTGGATTTGGCACCCTGTAGATATCGATTATTCGGACGGCCATAACTTCTGGCTCATTTAGAGTTACGGGAGCCATAACCTTTCAAAACAAAGGCCTCGATGAGTGCTACGGGTTTGACAGCTTTCAGCCGTCAACGGATAGATTAATGCCCAAAAAGGACAACCCGAATCTCTATCGGGTCACGTAAGTTTTTCACCCTTCGTTTTTTCGACACGTGGATTTTTACGGTAAAACGGGATTACCGTGGCTCGCCTTCGATTCACCATCGCTGGAGAGTGGTGCAACATGGTACTGTTCCATTTCAAATCCATGCACGCATTTCTAAAAGTCGTACGGCACTATTTCTCCATTTCGGACGGATGTTGCACCTTGCATCGTGGATGTTGCACCCTTTAGCTACCGATTATTCGGACGGCCATAACTTCTGGCTCGTTTAGAGTTACGTTAGCCATAACCTGTCAAAACGAAGGCCACGATGAGTTCTACGGCTGTGACGGCTTTCAGCCATCAACGGATAGATTAATCTCCAAAAAGGACAACCCGAATCTCAATCGGGTCACGTAAAATTTTCACACTTCGTTTTTTCAACACGTGGATTTTTACGGTAAAACGGGATTACCGTGGCTCGTATTCGATTCACAATCGCTTGGGAGTGGTGCACCATGGTACTGTTCCGTTTCAAATCCATGCACGCATTTCTAAAAGTCGTACGGCACTGTTTCCTCATTTCAGACGGATGTTGCACCTTGCACCATGGATGTTGCACCCTGTCGATATCGATTATTCGGACGGTCATAACTTCTGGCTCGTTTAGAGATACGGGAGCCATAACCTGTCAAAACGAAGGCCTCGATGAGTTCTACGGTTTTGACAGCTTTCAGCCATCAACGGATAGATTAATGCCCAAAAAGGACAACCCGAATCTCAATCGGGTCACGTAAGTTTTTCACACATCGTTTTTTCGACACGTGGATTTTTACGGTAAAACGGGATTACCGTTGCTCGTCTTCGAATCACCATCGCTGGAGAGTGGTGCACCACGGTACTGTTCTGTTTCAAATCCATGCACGCATTTCTAAAAGTCGTACGGCACTGTTTCTCCATTCCGGACGGATGTTGCACCTTGCACCGTGGATGTTGCCCCCTGTAGATATCGATTATTCGGACGGCCATAACTTCTGGCTCGATTGGAGTTACGGGAGGCATAACCTGTCAAAACGAAGGCCTCGATAAGGTATACGGCTTTGACAGCTTTCAGCCATCAACGGGTAGATTAATGCTGAAAAAGGACAACCCGAATCTCAATCGGGTCACGTAAGTTTTTCACCCTTCATTTTTTCGACACGTGGATTTTTACGGTTAAACGGGATTACCGTGGCTCGTCTTCGATTCACCATCGCTGGAGAGTGGTGCACCATGGTACTGTTCCGTTTCAAATCCATGCACGCATTTCTAAAAATCGTACGGCACTGTTTCGCCATTTCGGACGGATGTTGCACCTTGCACCGTGGATGTTGCACCCTGTAGATATCGATTATTCGGACAGCCATAACTTCTGGCTCGTTTAGAGTTACGGGAGCCATAACCTATCAAAACGAAGGCCTCGATGAGTTCTACGGCTTGACAGCTTTCAGCCATCAACGGATAGATTAACGCCCAAAAAGGACAACCCGAATCTCAATCAGGTAACGTAAGTTTTTCACCCTTCGTTTTTTGGACACGTGGATTTTTACGGTAAAACGAGATTACCGTGGCTCGTCCTCGATTCACCATCGCTGGAGAGTGGTGCACCATGGTACTGTTCGTTTCAAATCCATGCACGCATTTCTAAAAGCCGTACGGCACTGTTTTTCCCATTTCGGACGGATGTTGCACCTTGCACCGTGGATGTTGCACCCTGTAGATATCGATTATTCGGACGGCCATAACTTCTGGCTCGTTTAGAGTTACGGGAGCCATAACCTGTCAAAACGAAGGCCGCGATGATTTCTACGGCATTGATAGCTTTCAGCCATAAACAGATAGATTAATGCCCAATAACGACAACCCGAATCTCAATCGGGTCACGTATGTTTTTCACCCTTCGTTTTTTCGACACGTGGATTTTTACGGTAAAACGGGATTACCGTGGCTCGTCTTCGATTCACCATCGCTGGAGAGTGGTGCACCATGGTACTGTTCAATTTCAAATCCATGCACGCATTTCTAAAAGTCGTACGGCACTGTTTCGCCATTTCGGACGGATGTTGCACCTTGCACCTTGGATGTTTCACCCTTTAGATATCGATTATTCGGACGGCCATAACTTCTGGCTCGTTTAGAGTTACAGGAGCCATAACCTATCAAAACGAAGGTCGCGATGAGTTCTACGGCTTTGATAGCTTTCAGCCATAAATGGATATATTAAAGCCCAAAAAGGACAACCCGAATCTCAATCGGGTCACGTAAGTTTTTCACACTTCGTTTTTTCGACACGTGGATTTTTACGGTAAAACGGGATTACCGTGGCTCGTCTTCGATTCACCATCGCTGGAGAGTGGTGCACCATGGTGCTGTTCCGTTTCAAATCCATGCACGCATTTCTAAAAGCCGTACGGCACTGTTTCGCCATTTCGGACGGATGTTGCGCCTTGCACCGTGCATGTGGCACCCTGTAGATATCGATTATTCGGACGGCCATAACTTCTGGCTCGTTTAGAGTTACGGGAGCCATAACCTGTCAAAACGAAGGCCGCGGTGAGTTCTACGGCTTTGACAGCTTTCAACCGTAAACGGATAGATTAATGCCCAAAAAGGACAACCCGAATCTCAATCGGGTCACGTAAGTTTTTCACCCTTCGTTTTTTCGACACGTGGATTTTTACGGTAAAACGGGATTACCGTGGCTCGTCTTCGATTCACCATCGCTGGAGAGTGGTGCACCATGGTACTGTTCCGTTTCAAATCCATGCACGCATTTCTAAAAGTCGTACAACACTGTTTCGCCATTTCGGACGGATGTTGCACCTTGCACCGTGGATGTTTCACCCTTTAGATATCAATTATTCGGACGGCCATAACTTCTGGCTCGTTTAGAGTTACGGGAGCCATAACCTGTCAAAAGGAAGGCCTCGATGAGTTCTACGGCTTTGATAGCTTTCAGTCGTCAACGGATAGATTAATGCCCAAAAAGGACAACCCGAATCTCAATCGGGTAACGTAAGTTTTTCACCCTTCATTTTTTCGAAACGTGGATTTTTACAGTAAAACGGGATAACCGTGGCTCATCTTTGATTCACCATCGCTGGAGAGTGGTGCACCATGGTACTGTTCCATTTCAAATCCATGCATGCATTTCTAAAAGTCGTACGGCAATGTTTCGCCATTTCGGACGGATGTTGCACCTTGCACCGTGGATGTTGCACCATGTAGATATCGATTATTCGGATGGTCATAACTTCTGGTTCGTTTAGAGTTACGGGAGCCATAACCTATCAAAACGAAGGCCTCGATGAGTTCTACGGCTTTGACATCTTTCAGCCGTCAACGGATAGATTAATGCCTAAAAAGGACAACCCGAATCTCAATCGGGTCACGTAAGTTTTTCACCCTTCGTTTTTTCGACACGTGGATTTTTACGGTAAAACGGGATTACCGAGGCTCGTCTTCGATTCACCATCGCTGGAGAGTGGTGCACCATGGTACTGTTCCGTTTCAAATCCATGCACGCATTTCTAAAAGTCGTACAACACTGTTTCGCCACTTCGGACGGATATTGCACCTGCACCGTGGATGTTGCACCCTGTAGATATATATTATTCGGACGGCCATAACTTCTGGCTCGTTTAGAGTTACGGGAGCCATAACCTGTCAAAACGAAGGCCTCGATGATTTCTACGGCTTTGACAGCTTTCGGGCGTCAACGGATAGATTAATGCCCAAAAAGGACAACCCGAATCTCAATCGGGTCACGTAAGTTTTTTACCCTTCGTTTTTTCGACACATGGATTTTTACGGTAAAATGGGATTACCTTGGCTCGTCTTCGATTCACCATCGCTGGAGAGTAGTGCACCATGGTACTGTTCCATTTCAAATCCAAGCACTCATTTCTTAAAGTCGTACGGCACTGTTTCGCCATTTCGGACGGATGTTGCACACTGTAGATATCGATTATTCGGACGGCCATAACTTCTGTTTCGTTTAGAGTTACGGGATCCATAACCTGTCAAAACGAAGGCCTCGATGAGTTCTATGGCTTTGACAGCTTTCAGCCGTCAACGGATAGAATAATGCCCAAAAAGGACAACCCGAATCTCAATCGGGTCACGTAAGTTTTTCACCCTTCGTTTTTTCGAAGCATGGATTTTTACTGTAAAACGGGATAACCGTGGCTCGTCTTCGATTCCCCATCGCTGGAGAGTGGTGCACCATGGTACAGTTCCATTTCAAATCCATGCACGCAATTGTAAAAATCGTACGACACTGTTTCGCCATTTCGGACGGATGTTCCATTTTGCACTGTGGATGTTGCACCCTGTAGATATCGATTATTCGGACGGCCATAACTTCTGGCTCGTTTAGAGTTACGAGATCTATAACCTGTCAAAACGAAGGCCGCGATGAGTTCTACGGCTTTGACAGCTTTCATCCATTAACGGATAGATTAATGCCCAATAAGGACAGCCCGAATGTCAATCGGGTCACGTAAGTTTTTTACCCTTCGTTTTTTCGACACGTGGATTTTTACGGTAAAACGGGATTACCGTGGCTCGTCTTCGATTCACCATCGCTGGAGAGTGGTGCACCATGGTACTGTTCTGTTTGAAATTCATGCATGCATTTCTAAAAGTTGTACGACACTGTTTCGCCATTTCGGACGGATGTTGCACCTTGCACCGTGGATGTTGCACCCTGTAGAAATCGATTATTCGAACGGCCATAACTTCTGGCTCGTTTAGAGTTACGGGAGCCATAACCTGTCAAAACGAAGGCCTCGATGAGTTCTACGGTTTTGACAGCTTTCAGCCGTCAACGGATAGATTAATGCCCAAAAAGGATAACTCGAATCTCGATCGGGTCACGTAAGTTTTTCACACTTCGTTTTTTCGACACGTGGATTTTTACGGTAAAACGGGATTACCGTTGCTCGTCTTCGAATCACCATCGCTGGAGAGTGGTGCACCACGGTACTGTTCCGTTTCAAATCCATGCACGCATTTCTAAAAGTCGTACGGCACTGTTTCGTCATTTCAGACGGATGTTGCACCTTGCACCGTGGATGTTGCACCCTGTAGATATCGATTATTCGGACGGCCATAACTTCTGGCTCGTTTAGAGTTGCGGGAGCCATAACCTGTCAAAACGAAGGCCGCGATGAGTTCTACGGCTTTGACAGCCTTTAGCCGTAAACAGATAGATTAATGCCCAAAAAGGACAACCCGAATCTCAATCGGGTCTCGTAAGTTTTTCACCCTTCGTTTTTCTGACACGTGGATTTTTACGGTAAAATGGGATTACCGTGGCTCGTATTCGATTCACCATCGCTGGAGAGTGGTGCACCATGGTACTATTCCGTTTCAAATCCATGCACGTATTTCTAAAACTCGTACAGCACTGTTTTCCATTTCGGACGGATGTTGCACCTTGCACCGTGGATGTTGCACCCTTTAGATATCGATTATTCGGACGACCATAACTTTTGGCTCGTATGGAGTTACGGGAGTCATAACCTGTCAAAATGAAGGCCCCGATGAGTTCTACGGCTTTGGCAGCTTTCAGCCGTCAACGGATAGATTAATGCCCAAAAAGGACAACCCGAATCTCAATCGGGTCACGTTAGTTTTTCACCCTTTGTTTTTTCGAAACGTGGATTTTTACGGTAAAACGGGATAACCGTGGCTTGTCTTCGATTCACCATCGCTGGAGAGTGGTGCACCATGGTACTGTTCCGTTTCAAATCCATGCACGCATTTCTAAAAGTCGTACGGCAATGTTTCGCCATTTTGGACGGATGTTGCACCTTGCACCGTGGATGTTGCACCATGTAGATATCGATTATTCGGACGGCCATAACTTCTGGCTCGTTTAGAGTTACAGTATCCATAACCTGTCAAAACGAAGGCCTCGATGAGTTCTACGGCTTTGACAGCTTTCAGCCGTCAAAGGATAGATTAATGCCCAAAAAGAACAACCCGAATCTCAATCGGGTCACGTACGTTTTTCACCGTTCGTTTTTTTCGACACGTGGATTTTTACGGTAAAACGGGATTACTGTGGCTCGTCTTCGATTCACCATCGCTGGAGAGCAGTGCACCATGGTACTGTTCCATTTCTTATCCAAGCACGCATTTCTCAAAGTTGTACGGCACTGTTTCGCCATTTCGGACGGATGTTGCACCTTGCACCGTGGATGTTGCACACTGTAGATATCGATTATTCGGACGACCATAATTTCTGTCTCGTTTAGAGTTACGGGATCCATAACCTGTCAAAACGAAGGCCTCGATGAGTTCTACGGCTTTGACAGCTTTCAGCCGTCAACGGATAGATTAATGCCCAAAAAGGACAACCCGAATCTCAATCGGGTCACGTAAGTTTTTCACCCTTCGTTTTTTCGAAACATGGATTTTTACGGTAAAACGGGATAACCGTAGCTCATCTTCGATTCACCATCGCTGGAGAGTGGTGCACCATGTACTGTTCTGTTTCAAATCCATGCACGCATTTCTAAAAGTCGTACGGCACTGTTTTGCCATTTCGGACGGATGTTGCACCTTGCACCGTGGATGTTGCACCCTGTAGATATCAATTATTCGGACGGCCATAACTTCTGGCTCGTTTAGAGTTAAGAAATCCATAACCTGTCAAAACGAAGGCCTCGATGAGTTCTACGGCTTTGACAGCTTTCATCCATAAAAAGATAGATTAATGCCCAATAACGACAACCCGAATCTCAATCGGGTCACGTATGTTTTTCACCCTTCGTTTTTTCGACACGTGGATTTTTACGGTAAAACGGGATTAACGTGGCTCGTCTTCGATTCACCATCGCTGGAGAGTGGTGCACCATGGTACTGTTCAATTTCAAATCCATGCACGCATTTCTAAAAGTCGTACGGCACTGTTTCGCCATTTCGGACGGATGTTGCAGCTTGCACCTTGGATGTTTCACCCTTTAGATATCGATTATTCGGACGGCCATAACTTCTGGCTCGTTTAGAGTTACAGGAGCCATAACCTATCAAAACGAAGGCCGCGATGAGTTCTACGGCTTTGATAGCTTTCAGCCATAAATGGATATATTAAAGCCCAAAAAGGACAACCCGAATCTCAATCGGGTCACGTAAGTTTTTCACACTTCGTTTTTTCGACACGTGGATTTTTACGGTAAAACGGGATTACCGTGGCTCGTCTTCGATTCACCATCGCTGGAGAGTGGTGCACCATGGTGCTGTTCCGTTTCAAATCCATGCACGCATTTCTAAAAGCCGTACGGCACTGTTTCGCCATTTCGGACGGATGTTGCGCCTTGCACCGTGCATGTGGCACCCTGTAGATATCGATTATTCGGACGGCCATAACTTCTGGCTCGTTTAGAGTTACGGGAGCCATAACCTGTCAAAACGAAGGCCGCGGTGAGTTCTACGACTTTGACAGCTTTCAACCGTAAACGGATAGATTAATGCCCAAAAAGGACAACCCGAATCTCAATCGGGTCACGTAAGTTTTTCACCCTTCGTTTTTTCGACACGTGGATTTTTACGGTAAAACGGGATTACCGTGGCTCGTCTTCGATTCACCATCGCTGGAGAGTGTTGCACCATGGTACTGTTCCGTTTCAAATCCATGCACGCATTTCTAAAAGTCGTACGGCGCTGTTTCGCCATTTCGGACGGATGTTGCACCTTGCACCGTGGATGTTTCACCCTTTAGATATCAATTATTCGGACGGCCATAACTTCTGGCTCGTTTAGAGTTACGGGAGCCATAACCTGTCAAAAGGAAGGCCTCGATGAGTTCTACGGCTTTGATAGCTTTCAGTCGTCAACGGATAGATTAATGCCCAAAAAGGACAACCCGAATCTCAATCGGGTCACGTAAGTTTTTCACCCTTCGTTTTTTCGAAACGTGGATTTTTACAGTAAAACGGGATAACCGTGGCTCGTCTTTGATTCACCATCGCTGGAGAGTGGTGCACCATGGTACTGTTCCATTTCAAATCCATGCATGCATTTCTAAAAGTCGTACGGCAATGTTTCGCCATTTCGGACGGATGTTGCACCTTGCACCGTGGATGTTGCACCATGTAGATATCGATTATTCGGACGGCCATAACTTCTGGTTCGTTTAGAGTTACGGGAGCCATAACCTGTCAAAACGAAGGCCTCGATGAGTTCTACGGCTTTGACATCTTTCAGCCGTCAACGGATAGATTAATGCCTAAAAAGGACAACCCGAATCTCAATCGGGTCACGTATGTTTTTCACCCTTCGTTTTTTCGACACGTGGATTTTTACGGTAAAACGGGATTACCGAGGCTCGTCTTCGATTCACCATCGCTGGAGAGTGGTGCACCATGGTACTGTTCCGTTTCAAATCCATGCACGCATTTCTAAAAGTCGTACAACACTGTTTCGCCACTTCGGACGGATATTGCACCTGCACCGTGGATGTTGCACCCTGTAGATATATATTATTCGGACGGCCATAACTTCTGGCTCGTTTAGAGTTACGGGAGCCATAACCTGTCAAAACGAAGGCCTCGATGATTTCTACGGCTTTGACAGCTTTCGGGCGTCAACGGATAGATTAATGCCCAAAAAGGACAACCCGAATCTCAATCGGGTCACGTAAGTTTTTTACCCTTCGTTTTTTCGACACATGGATTTTTACGGTAAAATGGGATTACCTTGGCTCGTCTTCGATTCACCATCGCTGGAGAGTAGTGCACCATGGTACTGTTCCATTTCAAATCCAAGCACTCATTTCTTAAAGTCGTACGGCACTGTTTCGCCATTTCGGACGGATGTTGCACACTGTAGATATCGATTATTCGGACGGCCATAACTTCTGTTTCGTTTAGAGTTACGGGATCCATAACCTGTCAAAACGAAGGCCTCGATGAGTTCTATGGCTTTGACAGCTTTCAGCCGTCAACGGATAGAATAATGCCCAAAAAGGACAACCCGAATCTCAATCGGGTCACGTAAGTTTTTCACCCTTCGTTTTTTCGAAGCATGGATTTTTACTGTAAAACGGGATAACCGTGGCTCGTCTTCGATTCCCCATCGCTGGAGAGTGGTGCACCATGGTACAGTTCCATTTCAAATCCATGCACTCAATTGTAAAAATCGTACGACACTGTTTCGCCATTTCGGACGGATGTTCCATTTTGCACCGTGGATGTTGCACCCTGTAGATATCGATTATTCAGACGGCCATAACTTCTGGCTCGTTTAGAGTTACGAGATCCATAACCTGTCAAAACGAAGGCCGCGATGAGTTCTACGGCTTTGACAGCTTTCATCCATAAACGGATAGATTAATGCCCAATAAGGACAGCCCGAATCTCAATCGGGTCACGTAAGTTTTTTACCCTTCGTTTTTTCGACACGTGGATTTTTACGGTAAAACGGGATTACCGTGGCTCGTCTTCGATTCACCATCGCTGGAGAGTGGTGCACCATGGTACTGTTCTGTTTGAAATTCATGCATGCATTTCTAAAAGTTGTACGACACTGTTTCGCCATTTCGGACGGATGTTGCACCTTGCACCGTGGATGTTGCACCCTGTAGAAATCGATTATTCGAACGGCCATAACTTCTGGCTCGTTTAGAGTTACGGGAGCCATAACCTGTCAAAACGAAGGCCTCGATGAGTTCTACGGTTTTGACAGCTTTCAGCCGTCAACGGATAGATTAATGCCCAAAAAGGATAACTCGAATCTCGATCGGGTCACGTAAGTTTTTCACACTTCGTTTTTTCGACACGTGGTTTTTTACGGTAAAACGGAATTACCGTGGCTCGTTTTCGATTCACTATCGCTGGAGAGTGGTGCACCATGGTACTGTTCCGTTTCAAATCCATGCACGCATTTCTAAAAGTCGTACGGCACTGTTTCGTCATTTCAGACGGATGTTGCACCTTGCACCGTGGATGTTGCACCCTGTAGATATCGATTATTCGGACGGCCATAACTTCTGGCTCGTTTAGAGTTGCGGGAGCCATAACCTGTCAAAACGAAGGCCGCGATGAGTTCTACGGCTTTGACAGCCTTTAGCCGTAAACAGATAGATTAATGCCCAAAAAGGACAACCCGAATCTCAATCGGGTCTCGTAAGTTTTTCACCCTTCGTTTTTCTGACACGTGCATTTTTACGGTAAAATGGGATTACCGTGGCTCGTATTCGATTCACCATCGCTGGAGAGTGGTGCACCATGGTACTATTCCGTTTCAAATCCATGCACGTATTTCTAAAACTCGTACAGCACTGTTTTCCATTTCGGACGGATGTTGCACCTTGCACCGTGGATGTTGCACCCTTTAGATATCGATTATTCGGACGACCATAACTTTTGGCTCGTATGGAGTTACGGGAGTCATAACCTGTCAAAATGAAGGCCCCGATGAGTTCTACGGCTTTGACAGCTTTCAGCCGTCAACGGATAGATTAATGCCCAAAAAGGACAACCCGAATCTCAATCGGGTCGCGTTAGTTTTTCACCCTTTGTTTTTTCGAAACGTGGATTTTTACGGTAAAACGGGATAACCGTGGCTTGTCTTCGATTCACCATCGCTGGAGAGTGGTGCACCATGGTACTGTTCCGTTTCAAATCCATGCACGCATTTCTAAAAGTCGTACGGCAATGTTTCGCCATTTTGGACGGATGTTGCACCTTGCACCGTGGATGTTGCACCATGTAGATATCGATTATTCGGACGGCCATAACTTCTGGCTCGTTTAGAGTTACAGTATCCATAACCTGTCAAAACGAAGGCCTCGATGAGTTCTACGGCTTTGACAGCTTTCAGCCGTCAAAGGATAGATTAATGCCCAAAAAGAACAACCCGAATCTCAATCGGGTCACGTACGTTTTTCACCGTTCGTTTTTTTCGACATGTGGATTTTTACGGTAAAACGGGATTACTGTGGCTCGTCTTCGATTCACCATCGCTGGAGAGCAGTGCACCATGGTACTGTTCCATTTCTTATCCAAGCACGCATTTCTCAAAGTTGTACGGCACTGTTTCGCCATTTCGGACGGATGTTGCACCTTGCACCGTGGATGTTGCACACTGTAGATATCGATTATTCGGACGACCATAACTTCTGTCTCGTTTAGAGTTACGGGATCCATAACCTGTCAAAACGAAGGCCTCGATGAGTTCTACGGCTTTGACAGCTTTCAGCCGTCAACGGATAGATTAATGCCCAAAAAGGACAACCCGAATCTCAATCGGGTCACGTAAGTTTTTCACCCTTCGTTTTTTCGAAACATGGATTTTTACGGTAAAACGGGATAACCGTAGCTCATCTTCGATTCACCATCGCTGGAGAGTGGTGCACCATGTACTGTTCTGTTTCAAATCCATGCACGCATTTCTAAAAGTCGTACGGCACTGTTTTGCCATTTCGGACGGATGTTGCACCTTGCACCGTGGATGTTGCACCCTGTAGATATCGATTATTCGGATGGCCATAACTTCTGGCTCGTTTAGAGTTAAGAAATCCATAACCTGTCAAAACGAAGGCCTCGATGAGTTCTACGGCTTTGACAGCTTTCGGCCATAAACGGATAGATTAATGCCCAATAAGGACAACCCGAATCTCAATCGGGTCACGTAAGTTTTTTACCCTTCGTTTTTTCGACACGTGGATTTTTACGGTAAAACAGGATTACCGTGGCTCGTCTTCGATTCACCATCGCTGGAGAATGGTGCACCATGGTACTGTTCCGTTTCAAATCCATGCACGCATTTCTAAAAGTCGTACGGCACTGTTTTGAAATTTCGGACGGATGTTGGACCTTGCACCGTGGATGTTGCACCCTGTGGATATCGATTATTCGGACGGCCATAACTTCTGGCTCGTTTAGAGTTACGGGAGCCATAACCTGTCAAAACGAAGGCCTCGATGAGATCTACAGCTTTGACCGCTTTCAGTCGTCAACGGATAGATTAATGCCCAAAAAGGACAACTCGAATCTCAATCGGGTCACGTAAGTTTTTCACCCTTCGTTTTTTTGACACGTGGATTTTTATGGTAAAACGGGATTACCGTGGCTCGTCTTCGATTCACCATCGCTGGAGAGTGATGCACCATGGTACTGTTCCATTTCAAATCCATGCACGCATTTCTAAAAGTCGTAAGACACTGTTTCGCCATTTCGGACGGATGTTGCACCTTGCACCGTGGATGTTGCACCCTGTAGATATCGATTATTCGGAAGGCCATAACTTCTGGCTCGTTTAGAGTTACGGGAGCCATAACCTGTCAAAACGAAGGTCTCGATGAGTTCTACGGCTTCGATAGCTTTCAGCCGTCAACGGATAGATTAATGCCCAAAAAGGACAACCCGAATCTCAATCGGGTAACGTAAGTTTTTCACCCTTCGTTTTTTCGACACGTTGATTTTTACGGTAAAACGGGATTACCGTGGCTCATCTTCGATTCTCCATCGCTGGAGAGCGGTGAACCATGGTACTGTTCCGTTTCAAATCCATGCACGCATTTCTAAAAGTCGTATGGCACTGTTTCACCATTTCGGACAGATGTTGCACCTTGCACCGTGGATGTTGCACCCTGTAGATATCGATTATTCGGAAGGCCATAACTTCTGGCTTGTTTAGAGTTACGGCTACCATAACTTGTCAAAACGAAGGCCGCGATGAGTTCTACGGCTTTGACAGCTTTTAGCCGTAAACGGATAGATTAATGCCCAAAAAGGACAACCCGAATCTCAATCGGGTCATGTAAATTTTTCACCCTTCGTTTTTTCGACACGTGGATTTTTACGGTAAAATGGGATTACCGTGGCTCGTCTTCGATTCACCATCGCTGGAAAGTGGTGACCATGGTACTGTTCCGTTTCAAATCCATGCACGCATTTCTAAAAGTCGTACGGCACTGTTTCGCCATTTCGGACGGATGTTGCACCTTGCACCGTGGATGTTGCACCCTAAAGATACCGATTATTCGGACGGCCATAACTTCTGGCTCGTTTAGAATTACGGGAGCCATAACCTGTCAAAACGAAGGCCTCGATGAGTTCTACGGCTTTGACAGCTTTCAGCCGTCAACAGATAGATTAATGCCCAAAAAGAACAACCCGAATCTCAATCGGGTCACGTAAGTTTTTCACCCTTTACACGTGGATTTTTACGGTAAAATGGTTTTACCGTGGCTCGTCTTCGATTCACCATCGCTGGAGAGTGGTGCAACATAGTATTGTTTCGTTTCAAATCCATGCATGCATTTCTAAAAGTCGTACGGCACTGTTTCGCCATTTCGGACGGATGTTGCACCTTGCACCGTGGATGTTGCACCCTGTAGATATCGATTATTCGGACGGCCATAACTTCCGGCTGTTTTAGAGTTACAGGAGCCATAACCTGTCAAAACGAAGGCCTCGATGAGTTCTACGGCTTTGACAGCTTTCAGCCGTTAACGGATAGATTAATGCCCAAAAAGGACAACCTGAATCTCAATCGGGTCACGTAAGTTTTCTACCCTTCGTTTTTTCGACACGTGGATTTTTACGGTAAAACGGGATTACCGTGGCTCGTCTTCGATTCACCATCGCTGGAGAGTGGTGCACCATGGTACTGTTCCATTTCAAATCCAAGCACGCATTTCTAAAAGTCGTACGGCACTGTTTCGCCATTTCAGACGGATGTTGCACCTTGCACCGTAAATGTTGCACACTGTAGATATCGATTATTCGGACGGCCATAACTTCTGTCTCGTTTAGAGTTAGGGGATCCATAACCTGTCAAAACGAAGGCCTCGATGAATCTACGGCTTTGACAGCTTTCAGCCGTCAATGGATAGATTGATGCCCAAAAAGGACAACCCAAATCTCAATCGGGTCACGTAAGTTTTTCACCCTTCGTTTTTTCGAAACGTGGATTTTTACGGTAAAACGGGATAACCGTGGCTCTTCTTCGATTCACCATCGCTGTAGAGTGGTGCACCATGGTACTGTCCCGTTTCAAATCCATGCACGCATTTCTAAAAGTCGCACGGCAATGTTTCGCCATTTCGGACGGATGTTGCACCTTGCACCGTGGATGTTGCACCCTGTAAATATCGATTATTCGGACGGCCATAACTTCTGTCTCGTTTAGAGTTACGGGAGCCATAAACTGTCAAAACGAAGGCCGCGATGAGTTCTACGTCTTTGACAGCTTTCATCCATAAACGGATAGATTCATGCCTAAAAAGGACAACCCGAATCTCAATCGGGTCACGTAAGTTTTTTACCCTTCGTTTTTTCGACACGTGGATTTTTACGGTAAAACGGGATTACCGTGGCTCGTCTTCGATTCACCATCGCTGGAGAGTGGTGCACCATGCTACTGTTCCATTTCAAATCCAAGCACGCATTTCTAAAAGTCGTACGGCACTGTTTCGCCATTTCGGACGGATGTTGCACCTTACACCGTGGATGTTGCACCCTGTAGATATCGATTTTTCGGACGACCATAACTTCTGGCTCGTTTAGAGTACGGGAGCCATAACCTGTCAAAACGGAGGCCTCGATGAGTTCTATGGTTTTGACCGCTTTCAGCCATCAACGGATAGATTAATGCCCAAAAAGGACAACCCGAATCACAATCGGGTCACGTAAGTTTTTCACACTTCGTTTTTTCGACACGTGGATTTTTACGGTAAAACGGGATTACCGTGGCTCGTCTTCGATTCACCATCGCTGGAGAGTGGTGCACCATGGTACTATTCCGTTTCAAATCCATGCACGCATTTCTAAAAGTCGTACGGCACTGTTTCGCCATTTCGAACGGATGTTGCACCTTGCACCGTGGATGTTGCACCCTGTAGATATCGATTATTCGGACGGCCATAACTTCTGGCTCGTTTGGAGTTACGGGAGCCATAACCTGTCAAAACGAAGGCCTCGATGAAATCTACGTCTTTGACAGCTTTCAGCCGTCAACGGATAGATTAATGCCCAAAAAGGACAACCCGAATCTCAATCGGGTCACGTAAGTTTTTCACCCTTCGTTTTTTCGACACGTGGATTTTTACGGTAAAACGGTATTACCGTGGCTCGTCTTCGATTCACCATCGCTGGAGAGTGGTGCACCATGGTACTGTTCCGTTTCAAATCCATGCACGCATTTCTAAAAGTCGTACGGCACTGTTTCGCCATTTCGGACGGATGTTGCACCTTGCACCGTGGATGTTGCACACTGTAGATATCAGTTATTCGGACGACCATAACTTCTGGCTCGTTTAGAGTTACGGGAGCCATATCCTGTCAAAACGAAGGCCTCGACGAGTTCTATGGTTTTGACAGCTTTCAGCCGTCAAGGTATGGATTAATGCCCAAAAAGGACAACCCGAATCTCAATCGGGTCACGTAAGTTTTTCACACTTCGTTTTTTCGAGACGTGGATTTTTACGGTAAAACGGGATTACCGTGGCTCGTCTTCGATTCACCATTGCTGGAGAGTGGTGCACCATGGTACTGTTCCGTTTCAAATCCATGCACGCATTTCTAAAAGTCGTACGGCACTGTTTTGCCATTTCGGACGGATGTTGCACCTTGCACCGTGGATGTTGCACCCTGTAGATATCGATTATTCGGACGACCATAACTTCTGGTTCGTTTGTAGTTACGGGAGCCATAACCTGTCAAAACGAAGGCCTCGATGAGATATACGGCTTTGACAGCTTTCAGCCATCAAAGGATAGATTAATGCCCAAAAAGGACAACCCGAATCTCAATGGGTCACGTAAGTTTTTCACCCTTCGTTTTTTCGACACGTGGATTTTTACGGTGAAACGGGATTACCGTGGCTCGTCTTCGATTCACCATCGCTGGAGACTGGTGCAAAATGGTACTGTTCCGTTTCAAATCCATGCACGCATTTCTAAAAGTCGTACGGCACTGTTTCGCCATTTCGGACGGATGTTGCACCGTGGATGTTGCACCCTAAAGATATCGATTATTCGGACGGCCATAACTTCTGGCTCGTTTAGAGTTACGGGAGCCATAACCTGTCAAAACGAAGGCCTCGATGATTTCTACGATTTTGACAACTTTTAGCCGTCAACGGATAGATTAATGCCCAAAAAGGACAACCCGAATCTCAATCGGGTCACGTAAGTTTTTCACGCTTCGTTTTTTCGTAACGTGGATTTTTACGGTAAAACGGGATTACCGTGGCTCGTCTTCGATTCACCATTGCTAGAGAGTGGTGCACCATGGTACTGTTCCGTTTCAAATCCATGCACGCATTTCTAAAAGTCGTACGGCACTGTTTCGCCATTTCGGACGGATGTTGCACCTTGCACCGTGGATGTTACACCCTTTAAATACCGATTATTCGGACGGCCATAACTTCTGGCTCGTTTAGAGTTACGGGAGCCATAACCTGTCAAAACAAAGGCCTCGATGAGTTCTACGGCTTTGACAGCTTTCAGCCGTCAACAGATAGATTAATGCCCAAAAAGGACAACCCGAATCTCAATCGGGTCACGTAAGTTTTTCACCCTTCGTTTTTTCGACACGTGGATTTTTACGGTAAAACGGGATTACCGTTGCTCGTCTTCGATTCACCATCGCTGGAGACCGGTGCACCATGGTACTGTTCCGTTTCAAATCCATGCATGCATTTCTAAAAGTCGTACGGCACTGTTTCGCCATTTCGGACGGATGTTGCACCTTGCACCGTGGATGTTGCACCCTAAAGATTTCGATTATTCGGACGGCCATAACTTCTGGGTCGTTTAGAGTTACGGGAGCCATAACCTGTCAAAACGAAGGCCTCGATGATTTCTACGATTTTGACAACTTTCAGCCGTCAACGGATAGATTAATGCCCAAAAAGGACAACCCGAATCTCAATCGGGTCACGTAAGTTTTTCACACTTCGTTTTTTCGAAACGTGGATTTTTACGGTAAAACGGGATTACCGTGGCTCGTCTTCGATTCACCATCGCTAGAGAGTGGTGCACCATGGTACTGTTCCGTTTCAAATCCATGCACGCATTTCTAAAAGTCGTACGGCACTGTTTCGCCATTTCGGACGGATGTTGCACCTTGAACCGTGGATGTTGCACCCTTTAAATACCGATTATTCGGACGGCCATAACTTCTGGCTCGTTTAGAGTTACGGGAGCCATAACCTGTCAAAACAAAGGCCTCGATGAGTTCTACGGCTTTGACAGCTTTCAGCCGTCAACGGATAGATTAATGCCCAAAAAGGACTACCTAAATCTCAATCGGGTCACGTAAGTTTTTTACCCTTCGTTTTATCGAAATGTGGACTTTTACGGTAAAACGGGATTACCGTGACTCGTCTTTGATTCACCATCGCTGGAGAGTGGTGCACCATGGTACTGTTCCGTTTCAAATCCATGCACGCATTTCTAAAAGTCGTATGGCACTGTTTCGCCATTTCGGACGGATGTTGCACCTTGCACCGTGGATGTTGCACCCTGTAGATATCGATTATTCGGACGGCCATAACTTCTGGCTCGTTTGGAGTTACGGGAGCCATAACCTGTCAAAACGAAGGCCTCGATGAGATCTACGTCTCTGACAGCTTTCAGCCGTCAACGGATAGATTAATGCCCAAAAAGGACAACCCGAATCTCAATCGGGTCACGTAAGATTTTCACCCTTCGTTTTTTCGACACGTGGATTTTTACGGTAAAACGGGATTACCGTGGCTCGTCTTCGATTCACCATCGCTGGAGAGTGGTGCACCATGGTGGAACAAATCCATGCACGCATTTCTAAAAGTCGTACGGCACTGTTTCGCCATTTCGGACGGATGTTGCACCTTGCACCGTGGATGTTGCACCCTGTAGATATCGGTTATTCGGACGACCATAACTTCTGGCTCGTTTAGAGTTACGGGAGCCATAACCTGTCAAAACGAAGGCCTCGATGAGTTCTACGGTTTTGACAGCTTTCAGCCGTCAACGTATAGATT
Organism: Allium cepa; assembly: GCA_030765085.1. Lineage (NCBI taxonomy): Eukaryota > Viridiplantae > Streptophyta > Magnoliopsida > Asparagales > Amaryllidaceae > Allium > Allium cepa. Next base: position 38,693,910 of record CM060941.1, on the reverse strand, counting down.
AATGCCAAAAAAGGACAACCCGAATCTCAATCGGGTCACGTAAGTTTTTCACACTTCGTTTTTTCGACACGTGGATTTTTACGGTAAAACGGGATTACCGTAGCTCGTCTTCGATTCACCATTGCTGGAGAGCGGTGCACCATGGTACTGTTCTATTTCAAATCCATGCACGCATTTCTAAAAGTCGTACGGCATTGTTTCGCCATTTCGGACGGATGTTGCACCTTGCACCGTGGATGTTGCACCCTGTAGATATCGATTATTCGGACGGCCATAACTTCTGGCTCGTTTGGAGTTACGGGAGCCATAACCTGTCAAAACGAAGGCCTCGATAAGATCTGCGGCTTTGACAGCTTTCAGCCGTCAACGGATAGATTAATGCCCAAAAAGAACAACCCGAATCTCAATCGGGTCACGTAAGTTTTTCACCGTTCGTTTTTTCGACACGTGGATTTTTACGGTAAAACGGGATTACCGTGGCTCGTCTTCGATTCACCATCGCTGGAGAGTGGTGCACCATGGTATTGTTCCGTTTCAAATCCATGCACACTGTTTGCGTGAAAAATGGCCGCAAACACCCAAAGGCGTATGAGTTGGTTGATTTTATGTTGTTCTTAGTGATTTGGGTGATTTATGTAAATATATGAAAAACAGGGACTAAACTGTAAAAGACACACAGATTTATAGTGGTTCGGCAAGAACGTGCCTACGTCCACTTTATATGTTATTCTCCTTTTTCCTTCAGATTACAAGTACAAAGCTTTGATTACAAGTATCTAAAGTTGTTTGAGAGTTCCTTCCAGGCTTGAGCTCTCAAACTTGTCTCCAAAAATTGTCCCCCATTGTTGTACCCCTGCCCCTCTATTTATAGAGTGAGGTAGGGGGCAGGGGTCTTGGAAGTATATAGCTGCAGGTGGGCCTGGGCTGATGCAATCCGGACTGGCAACTTCTGGTTCGGCGGAGCTTGGCTCGGTCGTTGTTGGGGAAGGAGGTTGGTTCGGCATGAAGGTTGGACCGGTGATGGAGTGGACCGGTGGTTGATGAGAGGTGTGTTTGGCTCGGTAGTGCATGGAGATGGAATTGGTTCGGCTTGATCTGGTTCGGTGGTATGTGATTCGGTGGAGCATGGAAGTGGAGTTTGGTTCGGTGGGATGATGGCGAGGTATGTTGGATCGGTGGTGAAGAGCTTGGAAGTGGAGGAGCTCGGACCGGCTTTGAGGTGGAGAGATCTCGCCCCTTTTCTCTTGGACCGGTGCCGAATGAACTGACGCATAGGGAAGGCCGAATGAAACATGTTACTGCCGAATGAGCCTGGCCGTGAATGCCGAATGAGTCTTGTATACTTGCATAGCTGAGTGGATACGAGAGTAGAAGGCCGAATGGACTTTGTATTCTGATCTTGAGTGGAACTCTGGGCTTAGGTACGCTTGCTAATTGCTTCTTCTTAGCTCGATCGTGGTGGAGACGCGCTCAACATTGATATTCCAGTTTTGACCAAAAAATGGGATAACACTTTGCCCCCCAAAATATGCCTTGCGGTAGGAAGGCGTGTTTTGTAATGCCATGAGCTGGATGTTCATATCCTGTCATCAACCTGTAAAGAACTTGATAGTTTATATGGCCCCAACTGATGACCGTTCGGGATCGAGCTATTTGGGATGAAGCGCGGCCGTTCATGGTCAAGCGCCTAACTTCAAATGACGATCGTTCGTGATCAAGTCATTCGAGGTGAAGTGCGACCCTGCGCGGTCAAGCGCGTAAATCCATGCGTCGATCATTCGGGATCGAGTCATCTGCGGTGAAATGTGACCGTTCAAGGTCAAGCGCTTTACTTCAAATGACGATCGTTCGGGATCGAGTCATTCGAGGTAAAGTGCGACAGTGCGCGGTCGAGTGAGGACCGTTCAAGGTCAAGCGCTTAACTTCAAATGACGATCGTTCGTGATCGAGTCATTCGAGGTAAAGTGCGACAGTGCGCGGTCAAGCCTGTAAGTCCACGCGTCGATCGTTCGAGACCGAGCCATTTGTGATGAAATGCGACCGTTCAAGGTCAAGCGCCTAACTTCAAATGACGATCGTTTGTGATCGAGTCATTCGAGGTAAGGTGCGACAGTGTGCGGTCAAGTGGCGGTCCTCAAATGACGACCGTTCGCGATCAAGCCATTTGAGGTAAGGTGCGACAGTTAGTGATCAGGTGGCGGACCTCAAATGACGACCGTTCGCGATCGAGCCATTTGAGGTAAGGTGAGTTATGCCGTTCGAGGCGAGTTGTGCCGTTCGAGGCGAGTTGTGCCGTTCGAGGCGAGTTATGATCGTTCGCGATCGGGTGCCGTTCGAGGCGAGTTGTGACTGTTCGAAGTCGGGTGCCGTTCGAGGCGAGTTGTGACTGTTCGAAGTCGGGTGCCGTTCGAGGCGAATGAGTGTGCCCGGGGGGGACTTAATATTATCAGTGTTGGAGTTATTGTTTGGGGGAGTTTTCGAATCAAAGACTTCGGCAGTTCGTTGCCATGCAATAGGTGCTCGTGGACCGTTCGCGATCCAACGGGCATACAAGTAAATAATTTTTTCATAGAATTGTAAATGTTAAAGCAATAGTACCTTACAGCAGAAATGTCCAAACATGAAGAGTTCAAATGTTCAAATCGAAACAAAAGCAAAGCAAGGATGTCAAAGTGTAAGTTCCCATCCTGAAGCAGTCAATGATCATTCAGAGCATGCCTGGAGATCGTTCGCGATCTCGCACATGTGTAAATGATTTAATTGCTTTAGTGGAAGCTTACGACTTGTTCATCGTTATTTTAATCAAGCAATCAATGGATAATCAAATGGTGCCCTGATCTAGGGTCACCTCTAGCTGATGTAGAGGGTGGTCGCTCTGGCTCCACCGCTGGAGTTCGCCTCCTCACATACTGAAGGAGCATACCGTTCCTGATAAGCCCTTCCACCTCGTCCTTCAAATGCCTACAATCATTAGTGTTATGACCATTCAATTCATGAAATACACAAAACTTATCTGATTTTCTTTCGTCAGAGGTTGGATCCCTTCGCATTGGTCTACGATACGGAACCTGTCCCTTGGTATCCTGATAGATCCGTTCCAAACTCTCAGTCAGCTCTGAATAGGTGGTGAATCGTGGCTCTCTTCGTAGCCACTTTGTCCTGTCATCATTATCCTCAGCCTTTCTTTTTCCTTTGCTAGTCTCCGCACCCTTTCCAAGTGGGTTTCCGCTCTTGATTGTGTAAACGTCATCCTCTTCCTCTCTTTCTACACTAGCATCTTCCAAACGCAGAAACTTTTCAGCCTCATGATAGAACTCTCCCAGATTCATAGGCGGGTCCTTGGTTAATGAATTCTTGAACTCTGTATTACCAGCTATTCCAGATACAACCGCCATCATGACCATAGATGGATCTGGTCGATCCACTGATGCTGCCGCCGCATTAAATCGCGTTAGAAAGCTCCTCAAAGTCTCTCCAGTTTTCTGTTTCAAGGTTGCCAAAGTCATCACATTCTTGGGTCTCGCAATATGAACCCTGAATTGCCTCATGAATCTCTCAGTTAAATCTGCCCATGTTCCTATGGAGCCGCTCTCCAGTTGTCTGAACCATAACGCTGCAATGTCCGTCAAATACAGTGGAAAGCATCGGGCCATAACCTCCTCTGATGCCCCCAGCACTTCCATATGTCTCATATACTTCGTTAGATGGACCGTGGGGTCCGTTTTCCCGTTGTACATGTCCAATGATGGTAGCTTGAATTCTGGTGGGTTCCTAGCCATCCTAATTGCAGAAGAAAAAGGACTCCTGTTTACATCTTCCAAGTCTCTGTTTACTAAACCGCCTCTCATAGCTCTTCTAACCATCTCTGCTAATCTGTCATTGTCTCCAAGCTGTAGTTCTCGTTCACTGTCTTCGACCTGCTCCCCAAGTCCGCGGGAGTTTCCATGTGTATGCCTCCCTGGCTGAACGTTCATTCCTCTAATGCTACCAGGTGGCTCGGATGCCCCCATCTCACTTCCCGGGGTTGGATCAACATGCTCTGCGTGAGTGCCCCCTAGCTCTGGTGCTGCGCCAGATGGTCCTGCTCCGTTCTGAATTCCAGCTGCTCCTTGGATTTGTGCTCCAATTTGCCCAATTTGTTGAAGTAAGTTCTGGATCATCTCTTCTTGTCTTTTCATCATGACCTCCATCTCATCCCTAGTGATGAAGATCGACGCTTGATTCCCTCCTGAGGAAGCCTCTTGACTTCCTTGGTGTTCACTTCTCTCTGGCCTTTGCCTTTTACTTGTTTGTCTCGTCATAACTCTTAGATCTGAATTCTTAGATTTTCAAATTCAACTTCTATCCGATGTAGCGGGAGTTGGTTCCTCTCAATGAAAGCACCAAAATGTTTGCGTGAAAAATGGCCGCAAACACCCAAAGGCGTATGAGTTGGTTGATTTTATGTTGTTCTTAGTGATTTGGGTGATTTATGTAAATATATGAAAAACAGGGACTAAACTGTAAAAGACACACAGATTTATAGTGGTTCGGCAAGAACGTGCCTACGTCCACTTTATATGTTATTCTCCTTTTTCCTTCAGATTACAAGTACAAAGCTTTGATTACAAGTATCTAAAGTTGTTTGAGAGTTCCTTCCAGGCTTGAGCTCTCAAACTTGTCTCCAAAAATTGTCCCCCATTGTTGTACCCCTGCCCCTCTATTTATAGAGTGAGGTAGGGGGCAGGGGTCTTGGAAGTATATAGCTGCAGGTGGGCCTGGGCTGATGCAATCCGGACTGGCAACTTCTGGTTCGGCGGAGCTTGGCTCGGTCGTTGTTGGGGAAGGAGGTTGGTTCGGCATGAAGGTTGGACCGGTGATGGAGTGGACCGGTGGTTGATGAGAGGTGTGTTTGGCTCGGTAGTGCATGGAGATGGAATTGGTTCGGCTTGATCTGGTTCGGTGGTATGTGATTCGGTGGAGCATGGAAGTGGAGTTTGGTTCGGTGGGATGATGGCGAGGTATGTTGGATCGGTGGTGAAGAGCTTGGAAGTGGAGGAGCTCGGACCGGCTTTGAGGTGGAGAGATCTCGCCCCTTTTCTCTTGGACCGGTGCCGAATGAACTGACGCATAGGGAAGGCCGAATGAAACATGTTACTGCCGAATGAGCCTGGCCGTGAATGCCGAATGAGTCTTGTATACTTGCATAGCTGAGTGGATACGAGAGTAGAAGGCCGAATGGACTTTGTATTCTGATCTTGAGTGGAACTCTGGGCTTAGGTACGCTTGCTAATTGCTTCTTCTTAGCTCGATCGTGGTGGAGACGCGCTCAACATTGATATTCCAGTTTTGACCAAAAAATGGGATAACACACACATTTCTAAAAGTCGTACGGCACTGTTTCGCCATTTCGGACGGATGTTGCACCTAGCACCGTGGATGTTGCACCCTGAAGATATCGATTATTCGGACGGCGATAACTTCTGGCTCGTTTAGAGTTACGGGAGCCATAACCTGTCAAAACGAAGGCCTTGATGAGTTCTACGTTTTTGACAGCTTTCAGCCATCAAAGGATAGATTAATGCCCAAAAAGAACAACCCGAATCTCAATCGGGTCACGTAAGTTTTTCACACTTCGTTTTTTCGACACGTGGATTTTTACGGTAAAACGGGATTACCGTGGCTCGTCTTCGATTCACCATCGCTGGAGAGTGGTGCACCATGGTACTGTTCCGTTTCAAATCCATGCACGCATTTCTAAAAGTCGTACGGCGCTGTTTCGCCATTTCGGACGGATGTTGCACCTTGCACCGTGGATGTTGCACCCTTTAAATACCGATTATTCGGACGGCCTTAACTTCGGGCTCGTTTGGAGTTACGGGAGCCATAACCTGTCAAAACGAAGACCTCGATGAGTTCTACGGCTTTGACTGCCTTCAGCCTTCAACGGATAGATTAATGCCCAAAAAGTACAACCCGAATCTCAATCGGGTCACGTAAGTTTTTCACCCTTCGTTTTTTCGACACGTGGATTTTTACGGTAAAACGGGATTACCGTGGCTCGTCTTCGACTCACCATCGCTGGAGAGTGGTGCACCATGGTACTGTTCCGTTTCAAATCCATGCACGCATTTCTAAAAGTCGTACGGCACTGTTTCGCCATTTCGGACGGATGTTGCACCTTGCACCGTGGATGTTGCACCCTGTAGCTATCGATTATTCGGACGGCCAAAACTTCTGGCTCGTTTGGAGTTACGGGAGCCATAACCTGTCAAAACAAAGGCCTCGATGAAATCTACGTCTTTGACAGCTTTCAGCCGTCAACGGATAGATTAATGCCCAAAAAGGACAACCCGAATCTCAATCGGGTCACGTAAGTGTTTCACCCTTCGTTTTTTCGACACGTGGATTTTTACGGTAAAACGGGATTACCGTGGTTCGTCTTCGATTCACCATCGCTGGAGAGTGGTGCACCATGGTGCTGTTCCGTTTCAAATCCATGCACGCATTTCTAAAAGTCGTACGGCACTGTTTCGCCATTTCGGACGGATGTTGCACCTTGCACCGTGGATGTTGCACCCTGTAGATATCGGTTATTCGGACGAACATAACTTCTGGCTCGTTTAGAGTTACGGGAGCCATATACTGTCAAAACGAAGTCCTCGATGAGATATGCGGCTTTGACAGCTTTCAGCCGTCAACGGATAGATTAATGCCTAAAAAGGACAACCCGAATCTCAATCGGGTCACGTAAGTTTTTCACCGTTCGTTTTTTCGACACGTGGATTTTTACGGTAAAACGGGATTACCGTGGCTCGTCTTCGATTCACCCTCGCTGGAGAGTGGTGCACCATGGTACTGTTCCATTTCAAATCCATGCACGCAGTTCCAAAAGTCGTACGGCACGGTTTCGCCATTTCGGACGGATGTTGCACCTTGCACCGTGGATGTTGCACCCTGAAGATATCAATTATTCGGACGGCCATAACTTCTGGCTCGTTTAGAGTTACGGGAGCCATAACCTGTCAAAACGAAGGCCTCGATGAGTTCTACGGTTTTGACAGCTTTCGGCCGTCAACGGATAGATTAATGCCCAAAAAGGATAACCCGAATCTCAATCGGGTCACGTAAGTTTTTCACCCTTCGTTTTTTCGACACATGGATTTTTACGGTAAAACGGGATTACCGTGGCTCGTCTTCGACTCACCATCGCTGGAGAGTGGTGCACCATGGTACTGTTCCGTTTCAAATCCATGCACGCATTTCTAAAAGTCGTACGGCACTGTTTCGCCATTTCGGACGGATGTTGCACCTTGCACCGTGGATGTTGCACCCTGTAGCTATCGATTATTCGGACGGCCAAAACTTCTGGCTCGTTTGGAGTTACGGGAGCCATAACCTGTCAAAACGAAGGCCTCGATGAAATCTACGTCTTTGACAGCTTTCAGCCGTCAACGGATAGATTAATGCCCAAAAAGGACAACCCGAATCTCAATCGGGTCACGTAAGTGTTTCACCCTTCGTTTTTTCGGCACGTGGATTTTTACGGTAAAACGGGATTACCGTGGTTCGTCTTCGATTCACCATCGCTGGAGAGTGGTGCACCATGGTACTGTTCCGTTTCAAATCCATGCACGCATTTCTAAAAGTCGTACGGCACTGTTTCGCCATTTCGGACGGATGTTGCACCTTGCACCGTGGATGTTGCACCCTGTAGATATCGGTTATTCGGACGTACATAACTTCTGGCTCGTTTAGAGTTACGGGAGCCATATACTGTCAAAACGAAGGCCTCGATGAGATATGCGGCTTTGACAGCTTTCAGCCGTCAACGGATAGATTAATGCCTAAAAAGGACAACCCGAATCTCAATCGGGTCACGTAAGTTTTTCACCGTTCGTTTTTTCGACACGTGGATTTTTACGGTAAAACGGGATTACCGTGGCTCGTCTTCGATTCACCCTCGCTGGAGAGTGGTGCACCATGGTACTGTTCCATTTCAAATCCATGCACGCAGTTCCAAAAGTCGTACGGCACTGTTTCGCCATTTCGGACGGATGTTGCACCTTGCACCGTGGATGTTGCACCCTGAAGATATCGATTATTCGGACGGCCATAACTTCTGGCTCGTTTAGAGTTACGGGAGCCATAACCTGTCAAAACGAAGGCCTCGATGAGTTCTACGGTTTTGACAGCTTTCGGCCGTCAACGGATAGATTAATGCCCAAAAAGGATAACCCGAATCTCAATCGGGTCACGTAAGTTTTTCACCCTTCGTTTTTTCGACACATGGATTTTTACGGTAAAACGGGATTACCGTGGCTCGTCTTCGACTCACCATCGCTGGAGAGTGGTGCACCATGGTACTGTTCCGTTTCAAATCCATGCACGCATTTCTAAAAGTCGTACGGCACTGTTTCGCCATTTCGGACGGATGTTGCACCTTGCACCGTGGATGTTGCACCCTGTAGCTATCGATTATTCGGACGGCCAAAACTTCTGGCTCGTTTGGAGTTACGGGAGCCATAACCTGTCAAAACGAAGGCCTCGATGAAATCTACGTCTTTGACAGCTTTCAGCCGTCAACGGATAGATTAATGCCCAAAAAGGACAACCCGAATCTCAATCGGGTCACGTAAGTGTTTCACCCTTCGTTTTTTCGACACGTGGATTTTTACGGTAAAACGGGATTACCGTGGTTCGTCTTCGATTCACCATCGCTGGAGAGTGGTGCACCATGGTACTGTTCCGTTTCAAATCCATGCACGCATTTCTAAAAGTCGTACGGCACTGTTTCGCCATTTCGGACGGATGTTGCACCTTGCACCGTGGATGTTGCACCCTGTAGATATCGGTTATTCGGACGTACATAACTTCTGGCTCGTTTAGAGTTACGGGAGCCATATACTGTCAAAACGAAGGCCTCGATGAGATATGCGGCTTTGACAGCTTTCAGCCGTCAACGGATAGATTAATGCCTAAAAAGGACAACCCGAATCTCAATCGGGTCACGTAAGTTTTTCACCGTTCGTTTTTTCGACACGTGGATTTTTACGGTAAAACGGGATTACCGTGGCTCGTCTTCGATTCACCCTCGCTGGAGAGTGGTGCACCATGGTACTGTTCCATTTCAAATCCATGCACGCAGTTCCAAAAGTCGTACGGCACTGTTTCGCCATTTCGGACGGATGTTGCACCTTGCACCGTGGATGTTGCACCCTGAAGATATCGATTATTCGGACGGCCATAACTTCTGGCTCGTTTAGAGTTACGGGAGCCATAACCTGTCAAAACGAAGGCCTCGATGAGTTCTACGGTTTTGACAGCTTTCGGCCGTCAACGGATAGATTAATGCCCAAAAAGGACAACCCGAATCTCAATCGGGTCACGTAAGTTTTTCACACTTCGTTTTTTCGACACGTGGATTTTTACGGTAAAACGGGATTACCGTGGCTCGTCTTCGATTCACCATCGCTGGAGAGTGGTGCACCATGGTACTGTTCCGTTTCAAATCCATGCACGCATTTGTAAAAGTCGTACGGCACTTTTTCTCCATTTCGAACGGATGTTGCACCTTGAACCGTGGATGTTGCACCCTGTAGATATCGATTATTCGGACGGCCATAACTTCTGGCTCGTTTTGAGTTACGGGAGCCATAACCTGTCAAAACGAAGGTCTCGATGAGTTTTACGGTTTTGACAGCTTTCAGCCATCAACGGATAGATTAATGCCCAAAAAGGACAACCCTAATCTCAATCGGGTCACGTAAGTTTTTCACACTTCGCTTTTTCGACACGTGGATTTTTACGGTAAAACGGGATTACCGTGGCTTGTCTTCGATTCACCATCGCTGGAGAGTGGTGCACCATGGTACTGTTCCGTTTCAAATCCATACACGCATTTTTAAAGGTCGTGCGGTACTATTTCGCCATTTCGGACGGATGTTGCACCTTGCACCGTGGATGTTGCACCCTTTAGATACCGATTATTCGGACGACCATAACTTCTGGCTCATTTAGAGTTACGGGAGCCATAACCTGTCAAAACGGAGGCCTCGATGAGTTCTATGGTTTTGACCGCTTTCAGCCGTCAACGGATAGATTAATGCCCAAAAAGGACAACCCGAATCTCAATCGGGTCACGTAAGTTTTTCACCCTTCGTTTTTTCGACACGTGGATTTTTACGGTAAAACGGTTTTACCATGGCTCGTCTTCGATTCACCATCGCTGGAGAGTGGTGCACCATGATACTGTTTCGTTTCAAATCCATGCAAGTATTTCTAAAAGTCGTACGGCACTGTTTCGCCATTTCGGACGGATGTTGCACCTTGCACCGTGGATGTTGCACCCTGTAGATATCGATTATTCGGACAGCCATAACTTCTGGCTCGTTTAGAGTTACGGGAGCCATAACCTGTCAAAACGAAGGCCTCGATGAGTTCTACGGCTTTGGTAGCTTTCAGCCGTCAACGGATAGATTAATGCCCAAAAAGGACAACCCGAATCTCAATCGGGTCACGTAAGTTTTTTACCCTTCGTTTTTTCGACACGTGGATTTTTACGGTAAAATGGGATTACAGTGGCTCGTCTTCGATTCACCATCGCTGGAGAGTGGCGCACCATGGTACTATTTCGTTTCAAATCCAAGCACACATTTCTAAAAGTCGTACGGCACTGTTTCGCCATTTCGGACGGATGTTGCACCTTGCACCGTGGATGTTGCACACTGTAGATATCGATTATTCGGACGGTCATAACTTCAGTCTCGTTTAGAGTTACGGGATCCATAACCTGTCAAAACGAAGGCCTCGATGAGTTCTATGGCTTTGACAGCTTTCAGCCGTCAACGGATAGATTAATGCCCAAAAAGGGCAACCCGAATCTAAATCGGGTCACGTAAGTTTTTCACCCTTCGTTTTTTCGAAACGTGGATTTTTACGGTAAAACGGGATAACCGTGGCTCGTCTTCGATTCACCATCGCTGTAGAGTGGTGCACCATGGTACTGTTCCATTTCAAATCCTTGTACGCATTTCTAAAAGTCGTACGGCAAGGTTTCGCCATTTCGGACCGATGTTGCACCTTGCACCGTGGATGTTGCACCCTGTACATATTGATTATTCGGACGGCCATAACTTCTGGCTCGTTTAGAGTTACGGGAGCCATAACCTGTCAAAACGAAGGCCGCGATGAGTTATATGGCTTTGATAGCTTTCAGCCATAAACGGATAGAATAATGCCTAAAAAGGACAACCCGAATCTCAATCGGGTCACGTAAGTTTTTTACCCTTCGTTTTTTCGGGACGTGGATTTTTACGGCAAAACGGGATTACCGTGGCTCGTCTTCGATTCACCATCGCTGGAGAGTAGTGCACCATGGTACTGTTCTGTTTCAAATCCATGCACGCATTTCTAAAAGTCGTACGACACTGTTTTGCCATTTCATACGGATGTTGCACCTTGCACCGTGGATGTTGCACCCTGTAGATATCGATTATTCGGACGACCATAACTTCTGGCTCGTTTAGAGTTACGGGAGCCATAACCTGTCAAAACGAAGGCCTCGATGAGTTCTACGGTTTTGACAGCTTTCAGCCATCAAAGGATAGATTAATGCCCAAAAAGGACAACCCAAATCTCAATCGGGTCACGTAAGTTTTTAACACTTCGTTTTTTCGACACGTGGATTTTTACGGTAAAACGGGATTACCGTGGCTAGTCTTCAATTCACCATCGCTGGAGAGTGGCGCACCATGGTACTGTTCCGTTTCAAACCCATGCACGCATTTCTAAAATTCGTACGGCACTATTTCGCCATTTCGGATGGATGTTGCAATTTGCACCGTGGATGCTGCACCCTGTAGATATCGATTATTCGGACGGCCATAACTTCTGGCTCGTTTGGAGTTACGGGAGCCATAACCTGTCAAAACGAAGGCCTCGATGAGATCTACGGCTTTGACAGCTTTCAGCCGTCAACGGATAGATTAATGCCCAAAAAGAACAACCCGAATCTCAATCAGGTCACGTAAGTTTTTCACCATTCGTTTTTTCGACACGTGGATTTTTACGGTAAAACGGGATTACCGTGGCTCGTCTTCGATTCACCATCGCTGGAGAGTGGTGCACTATGGTACTGTTCCGTTTCAAATCCATGCACGCATTTCTAAAAGTCATACGGCACTGTTTCGCCATTTCGGACGGATGTTGCACCTTGTACCGTGGATGTTGCACCCTGTAGATATCGATTATTCGGACAGCCATAACTTCTGGCTCGTTTAGAGTTACGGGAGACATAACCAGTCAAAACGAAGGCCTCGATGAGTGCTACGGCTTTGACAGCTTTCAGCCGTCAACGGATAGATTAATGCCCAAAAAGGACAACCCGAATCTCAATCGAGTAACGTAAGTTTTTCATCCTTCGTTTTTTCGACACGTGGATTTTTACGGTAAAACGGGATTACCGTGGCTCGTCTTTGATTCACCATCGCTGGAGAGTGGTGCACCATGGTACTGTTCCATTTCATATCCATGCATGCATTTCTAAAAGTCGTACGGCACCGTTTTGCCATTTCGGACGGATGTTGCACCTTGCACCGTGGATGTTGCACCCTGTAGATATCGATTATTCGGACAGCCATAACTTCTGGCTCGTTTAGAGTTACGGCTGCCATAATCTATCAAAACGAAGGCCGCGATGAGTTCTATGGCTTTGATAGCTTTCAGCCATAAACGGATAGATTAATGCCCAAAAAGGACAACCCGAATCTCAATCGGGTCACTTAAGTTTTTCACCCTTCGTTTTTTCGACACGTGGATTTTTACGGTAAAACGGGATTACCGTGGCTCCTCTTCGATTCACCATCGCTGGAGAGTGGTGCACCAAGGTACTGTTCCGTTTCAAATCCATGCACGCATTTCTAAAAGTCATACGGCACCGTTTCGCCATTTCGGACGGATGTTGCACCTTGCACCGTGGATGTTGCACCCTTTAGATATCGATTATTCGGACGGCCATAACTTATGGCTCGTTTAGAGTTACGGCTACCATAACCTGTCAAAATGAAGGCCGCGATGAGTTCTACGGCTATGACAGCTTTCAGCCGTAAATGGATAGATTAATGCCCAAAAAGGACAACCGAATCTCAATCGGGTCACGTAAGTTTTTCACCCTTCGTTTTTTCGACACATGGATTTTTACGGTAAAACAGGATTACCGTGCTCGTCTTCGATTCACCATCGCTGGAGAGTGGTGCACCATGGTACTGTTCCGTTTCAAATACATGCACGCATTTCTAAAAGTCGTACGGCATTGTTTCACCATTTCGGATGGATGTTGCACCTTAAACCGTGGATGTTGCACCCTTTAGATACCGATTATTCGGACAGTCATAACTTCTGGCTCGTTTAGAGTTACGGGAGCCATAACCTGTCAAAATGAAGGCCTCGATGAGTTCTACGGCTTTGACAGCTTTAAGCCGTCAACGGATAGATTAATGCCAAAAAGGATAACCCGAATCTCAATCGGGTCACGTAAGTTTTTCACCCTTCGTTTTTTCGACACGTGGATTTTTACGGTAAAACGGTTTTACCGTGGCTCGTCTACGATTCACCATCGCTGGAGAGTGGTGCACCAAGGTACTGTTCCGTTTCAAATCCATGCACGCATTTCTAAAAGTCCTACGGCACCGTTTCGCCATTTCGGACGGATGTTGCACCTTCCACCGTGGATGTTGCACCCTGTAGATATCGATTATTCGGACGGCCATAACTTATGGCTCGTTTAGAGTTACGGCTGCCATAACCTGTCAAAACGAAGGCCGCGATGAGTTCTACGGCTTTGACAGCTTTCAGCCGTCAACGGATAGATTAATGCCCAAAAAGGACAACCCGAATCTCAATCGGGTCACGTAAGTTTTTCACCCTTCGTTTTTTCGACACGTGGATTTTTGCTGTAAAACAGGATTACCGTGGCTCGTCTTCGATTCACCATCGCTGGAGAGTGGTGCACCATGGTACTCTTCCATTTCAAATACATGCACGCATTTCTAAAAGTCGTACGGCATTGTTTCGCCATTTCGGACGGATGTTGCACCTTAAACCGTGGATGTTGCACCCTTTAGATGCCGATTATTCGGACAGTCATAACTTCTGGCTCGTTTAGAGTTACGGGAGCCATAACCTGTCAAAACGAAGGCCTCGATGAGTTCTACGTCTTTGACAGCTTTCAGCCATCAACGGATAGATTAATGCCCAAAAAGGACAACCCGAATCTCAATCGGGTCACGTAAGTTTTTCACCCTTCGTTTTTTCGACACGTGGATTTTTATGGTAAAACGGGATTACTGTGGCTCGTCCTCGATTCACCATCGCTGGAGAGTAGTGCACCATGGTACTGTTCCGTTTCTAATCCATGCACGCATTTCTAAAAGTCGTACGGCACTGTTTCGCCATTTCGGATGGATGTTGCACCTTGCACCGTGAATGTTGCACCCTGTAGATATCGATTATTCGGACGGCCATAACTTCTGGCTCATTTAGAGTTACAAGAGCCATAACCTGTCAAAACGAAGATTTCGATGAGTTCTACGAGTTCGACAGCTTTCAACCGTCAACGGATAGATTAATGCCCAAAAAGGACAACCCGAATCTCAATCGGGTCACGTAAGTTTTTTACCCTTCATTTTTTCGACACGTGGATTTTTACGGTAAAACGGGATTACCGTGGCTCGTCTTCGATTCACCATCACTGGAGAGTGGTGCACCATGGTACTGTTCCGTTTCAAATCCAAGCACGTATTTCTAAAAGTCGTACGACAGTGTTTCGCCATTTCGGACGGATGTTGCACCTTGCACCGTGGATGTTGCACCCTGTAGATATCGATTATTCGGACGGCCATAACTTCTGTCTCGTTTAGAGTTATGGGAGCCATAACCTATCAAAACGAAGGCCTCGATGAGTTCTACGGCTTTGACAGCTTTCAGCTGTCAACGGATAGATTAATGCCCAAAAAGGACAACCCGAATCTCAGTCGGGCCAAGTAAGTTTTTTACCATTCGTTTTTTCGAAGCGAGGATTTTTACGGTAAAACGGAATAACCGTGGCTCGTCTTCGATTCACCATCGCTGGAGAGTGGTGCACCATGGTACTGTTCCATTTCAAATCCATGCATGCATTTCTAAAAGTCGTACGGCACTGTTTCGCCATTTCGGACGGATGTTTCACCTTACACCGTGGATGTTGCACCCTGTAGATATCGATTATTCGGACGGCCATAACTTCTGGCTCGTTTAGAGTTACGGGAGCCATAACCTGTCAAAACGAAAGCCGCGACGAGTTCTACGGCTTTGACAGCTTTCAACCTTAAACAGATAGATTAATGCCCAAAAAGGACAACCTGAATCTCACTCGGGTCACGTAAGTTTTTCACACTTCGTTTTTTCGACACGTGGATTTTTACGGTAAAACGGGATTACCGTGGCTCGTCTTCGATTCACCATCGCTGGAGAGTGCTGCACCATGGTAATGTTCTGTTTCAAATCCATGCACGCATTTCTAAAAGTCGTACGACACTGTTTCACCATTTTGGACGGATGTTGCACCTTGCACCGTGGATGTTGCACCCTGTAGATATCGATTATTCGGACGGCCATAACTTATGGCTTGTTTAGAGTTACGACTGCCATAACCTGTCAAAACGAAGGCCGCGATGAGTTCTACGGCTTTGACAGCTTTCAGCCGTAAATGGATAGATTAATGCCCAAAAAGGACAACCCGAATCTCAATCGGGTCATGTAAGTTTTTTACCCTTCGTTTTTTCGACACGTGGATTTTTACGGTAAAACGGGATTATCGTGGCTTGTCTTCGATTCACCATCGCTGGAGAGTGGTGCACTTAGCGCTAACCACTACACCTAAGAACCAGCTCTCCGAATCTACTTAGCTGCAGGATCGGAGCTCCCAGCATGATGACCAGAGGCCCCACCTGTCCAATTCAGAAAAAGAGTCCATTAAACCAGCAAGGAACGATCAATTTATGAAAAGCTAAAAAGGAAAAACTCACCAACACCCGCTTCTTGGTCCTCATCCCCCAACGGCACACCGGCTTCCTCTGCAGCAAGTAGCCGCATCCCCTCCTTCACCGCTACCTTCTCCTCCTTTGAGAACTGGGCGGTAACCATGTCTATCCTGAATGTCGTTCCATCTTACTTATCCGCATCGGCCCTGGCCTCCTCCAAAGCACGAAGATAGATCCTAGCCATGATCCGGGGATAATCTTCCATCCAGGATAGATTACCCCGCTTCTAGGTACGGAAGTACATATCCTGCAACATCTCATCCATCATCCCCTCATTTTTCTCAAACACCCTCACCCGGGCCTCGGAAGAAAGCAACTTAGCAACGGCAACATCCCTCTCCAATCGATATCTCAAGCGGTCAGCCTAGAGAGTCCTCCTCATTTCCTCCATTTCTTCCTTTAGCCTGGCCTGAGTAACTCTGCGGCCTCAAGCCTCCCAGATAGCTCCTCTACCTGCTCGAGATCCGCCCTCCGAACCTCATCCACCATAGCAATAGCTATGTCAATCCGCTCCTTGCAGGCGGCCTCCATCTTTCGCAACTCAGCCTTGCTAGCCTCCTCCATGGTTTTCTTTAGTCGTCGGGAGGCCGCCTCGTGCTGGGATATCTGGATAGCCTGATCGTCAAGGTGTTTGGCCTGGTCAGAAACCTGTAGCCACAACCGGATGTTAGCACTTCCAATTTCCTCCCCAGCCCTGGCCAGTCGAGCGTGATACTCCATTAGCCTCTTGGTTTCCTCAGCCACCCGATCGATGATTGCATTGGCCTCGTTCCCCATGGTCACAATCCGAGTAGTAAGCAAATCGAGGTCTAACGACTTAGCCTCATCAAGCACCCGTACCATGGGATTGCGGGGGAGAAGATGTTCGCCAGTAACCTCGTCAAAGGAAATATCTTGAGCACTGGAACCCAGATCCGGATGACCCGCAAATGGATTACGAGCCAAGCCGGGACGATCGATACGAGTAACGGAAGGATTTTCAGACGGATGCGGGGAGGGAATATACTCAGTGTCCTCCTCCATGATATCATGAATAGGTTGAGGTGGAAGCTGCGGACCAGGTGAAGATTCAAATAAGGAGCGACTCCTCTTCTTTTTCTGAATACTCTCTTCAATGACCCCAAGAAGAGGACGGTAGCTAACTCCGTCTCCTGGACGACTAGTGGGAGGCTTAGGCCTGGCAGAGGCTCTGAGTAACTTGTATTGTTCAAGGCGGTGTCGAACGTCTGAAGTTTTGGCCACCTCGCCTGCCCCTGTAATAAAGAACAAGTGTTACGAACATACAATGGTCCATATTTCAAGAAATATGTTAGCTTAAAAAGAATGAGAAGGAACGTCTGTTATACAAACCCTGCGGAGGAGTAGAATACTGCAATAAGTCTTGAATCTCAGTCCAAGACGGAAGCGAACCATAAAATATTCCTAAGTCCCTATCATAAATGGAGTCTGCAGAAGTCAAAAGTTCACCTTGAATCGCTGTAGTCGCCTTAGCTGAAGAACTCTTAGAGAATGGATCGGCACCAGCCCCAACCGTGTCAACCTCCTTTGCCTTCTACACCGAGGCTGATCCTTCCTCCAACCCCTCAAAAGCCTGGCGGAAGGCATCATCCGTCCACTCCTGGATCTCCCCGGCCTGCTCAGAAGACAAAGCCCCGGCACCACTACCACCATGTCCTTCACCTTCTCCATCTCCTCCGCTCTCCTCCTCGCCTCTTTCCTCCTCTGCACCTTCCCCCTTCGGAATGTCTGGACATGTGCTGGGAGAGGGTCCATCAGACTTCTTAAGCTTCTTTCCCCCAACGACTGGAGGTATCGAGAAAGGTCTCCTCTTGCTACTCTTCGCAGTAGCCCCATCCTTAGCTTTAGCAGCCCTCTCCTCGGCTGTATCTCTCTGTTTAACCACAGATTGACGTGGCAGAATCAGGTTATACTCCAGGAGAGTGGCATTCCTGATCAGGTAGGAAGCCGTCAATGGATAGATTAATGCCCAAAAAGGACAACCCGAATCTCAATCGGGTCACGTAAGTTTTTTACCCTTCGTTTTTTCGACACGTGGATTTTTACGGTAAAACGGGATTACCGTGGCTCGTCTTCGATTCACCATCGCTGGAGAGTGGCGCACCATCATACTGTTCCGTTTCAAATCCCAGCACGCATTTCTAAAAGTCGTACGGCACTATTTCGCCATTTCCGACGGATGTTGCACCTTGCACCGTGGATGTTGCACACTGTAGATATCGATTATTCGGACGGCCATAACTTCTGTCTCGTTTAGAGTTACGGGATCCATAACCTGTCAAAACGAAGGCCTCGATGAGTTCTACGGCTTTGACAGCTTTCAGCCGTCAACGGATAGATTAATGCCCAAAAAGTGCAACCCGAATCTAAATCGGGTCATGTAAGTTTTTCACCCTTCGTTTTTTCGAAACGTGGATTTTTACGGTAAAACGGGATAAAGTCTTCGATTCACCATCGCTGTAGAGTGGTGCACCATGGTACTGTTCCGTTTCAAATCCATGCACGCATTTCTAAAAGTCGTACGGCAATGTTTTGCCATTTCGGACCGATGTTGCACCTTGCACCGTGGATGTTGCACCCTGTACATACTGATTATTCGGACGGCCATAACTTCTGGCTCGTTTAGAGTTACGGGAGCCATAACCTGTCAAAACGAAGGCCGCGATGAGTTCTACGGCTTTGATAGCTTTCAGCCATAAAAGGATAGAATAATGCCTAAAAAGGACAACCCGAATCTCAATCGGGTCACGTAAGTTTTTTACCCTTCGTTTTTTCGGCACGTGGATTTTTACGGCAAAACGGGATTACCGTGGCTCGTCTTCGATTCACCATCGCTGGAGAGTGGTGCACCATGGTACTGTTCTGTTTCAAATCCATGCACGCATTTCTAAAAGTCGTACGACACTGTTTCGCCATTTCAGACGGATGTTGCACCTTGCACCGTGGATGTTGCACCCTGTAGATATCGATTATTCGGACGGCCATAACTTCTGGCTCGTTTAGAGTTACGGGAGCCATAACCTGTCAAAACGAAGGCCTCGATGAGTTCTACGGTTTTGACAGCTTTCAGCCGTCAACGGATAGATTAATGCTCAAAAAGGACAACCCGAATCTCAATCGGGTCATGTAAGTTTTTCACACTTCGTTTTTTCGACACATGGATTTTTACGGTAAAACGGGATTACCGTGGCTCGTCTTCGATTCACCATCGCTGGAGAGTGGCGCACCATGGTACTGTTCCGTTTCAAATCCATGCACGCATTTCTAAAAGTCGTACGGCACTATTTCGCCATTTCGGACGGATGTTGCACCTTGCACCGTGGATGTTGCACCCTGTAGATATCGATTATTCGGACGGCCATAACTTCTGGCTCGTTTGGAGTTACGGAAGCCATAACTTGTCAAAACGAAGGCCTCGATGAGATCTATGTATTTGACAGCTTTCAACCATCAACGGATAGATTAATGCCCAAAAAGGACAACCCGAATCTCAATCGGGTCACATAAGTTTTTCACCCTTCGTTTTTTCGACACGTGGATTTTTACGGTAAAATGGGATTACCGTGGCTCGTCTTCGATTCACCATCCCTGGAGAGTGGTGCACTATGGTACTGTTCCGTTTCAAATCCATGCATGCATTTCTAAAAGTCGTACGGCACTATTTCGCCATTACGGACGGATGTTGCACCTTGTACCGTGGATTTTGCACCCTGTAGATATCGATTATTCGGACAGCCATAATTTCTGGCTCGTTTAGAGTTACGGGAGCCATAACCTGTCAAAACGAAGGTCTCGATGAGTGCTTCGGCTTTGACAGCTTTCAGCATTCAACGGTTAGATTAATGCCCAAAAAGGACAACCCGAATCTCAATCGAGTAACGTAAGTTTTTCATCCTTCGTTTTTTCGACACGTGGATTTTTACGGTAAAACGGGATTACCGTGGCTCGTCTTCGATTCACCATCGCTGGAGAGTGGTGCACCATGGTACTGTTCCATTTCAAATCCATGCACGCATTTCTAAAAGTCGTACGGCACCGTTTTGCAATTTCGGACGGATGTTGCACCTTGCAACGTGGATGTTGCACCCTATAGATATCGATTATTCGGACAGCCAGAACTTATGGCTCGTTTAGAGTTACGGCTGCCATAACCTGTCAAAACGAAAGCCGCGATGAGTTCTATGGCTTTGATAGCTTTCAGCCGTAAACGGATAGATTAATGCCCAAAAAGGACAACACGAATCTCAGTCGGATCACGTAAGTTTTTCACCCTTCGTTTTTTCGACACGTGGATTTTTACGGTAAAACGGGATTACCGTGGCTCGTCTTCGATTCACCATCGCTGGAGAGTGGTGCACCAAGGTACTTTTCCGTTTCAAATCCATGCACGCATTTCTAAATGTCGTACGGCACCGTTTCGCCATTTCGGACGGACGTTGCACCTTCCACCGTGGATGTTGCACCCTGTAGATATCGATTATTCGGACGGCCATAACTTATGGCTCGTTTAGAGTTACGGCTGCCATAACCTGTCAAAACGAAGGCCGCGATGAGTTCTACGGCTTTGACAGCTTTCAGCCGTAAATGGATAGATTAATGCCCAAAAAGGACAACCCGAATCTCAATCGGGTCACGTAAGTTTTTCACCCTTCGTTTTTTCGGCACGTGGATTTTTTCGATAAAACGGGATAACCGTGGGTCGTCTTCGATTCACCATCGCTGGAGAGTGGTACACCATTGTACTGTTCCATTTCAAATACATGCCCGCATTTCTAAAAGTCGTATGGCATTGTTTCGCCATTTCGGATGGATGTTGCACCTTGAACCGTGGATATTGCACCCTTTAGATACCGATTATTCGGACAGTCATAACTTCTGGCTCGTTTAGAGTTACGGGAGCCATAACCTGTCAAAATGAAGGCCTCGATGAGTTCTATGCCTTTGACAGCTTTCAGCAGTCAACGGGTAGATTAATGCCCAAAAAGGACAATCCGAATCTCAATCGGGCCACGTAAGTTTTTCACCCTTCGTTTTTTCGACACGTGGATTTTTATGGTAAAACGGGATTACTGTGGCTCGTCTTCGATTCACCATCGCTGGAGAGTAGTGCACCATGGTAATGTTCCGTTTCAAATCCATGCACGCATTTCTAAAAGTTGTACGGCACTGTTTCGCCATTTTGGATGGATGTTGCACCCTGTAGATATCGATTATTCGGACGGCCATAACTTATGGCTCGTTTAGAGTTACGGCTGCCATAACCTGTCAAAACGAAGGCCGCGATGAGTTCTACGGCTTTGACAGCTTTCAGCCGTCAACGGATAGATTAATGCCCAAAAAGGACAACCCGAATCTCAATCGGGTCACGTAAGTTTTTTACCCTTCGTTTTTTCGACACGTGGATTTTTACGGTAAAACGGGATTACCGTGGCTCGTCTTCGATTCACCATCGCTGGAGAGTGGTGCACCATGGTAATGTTCCGTTTCAAATCCAAGCACGCAATTCTAAAAGTCGTACGACAGTGTTTCGCCATTTCGGACGGATGTTGCACCTTGCACCGTGGATGTTGCACCTTGCACCGTGGATGTTGCACCTTGTAGATATCGATTATTCGGACGGCCATAACTTCTGTCTCGTTTAGAGTTACGGCAGCCATAACCTCTCAAAACGAAGGCCTCGATGAGTTCTACGGCTTTGACAGCTTTCAGCTGTCAACGGATAGATTAATGCCCAAAAAGGACAACCTGAATCTCAATCCGGTCAAGTAAGTTTTTTACCATTCGTTTTTTCGAAGCGTGGATTTTTACGGTAAAACGGGATAACCGTGGCTCGTCTTCGATTCACCATCGCTGGAGAGTGGTGCACCATGGTACTGTTCCATTTCAAATCCATGCATGCATTTCTAAAAGTCGTACGGCACTGTTTCGCCATTTCGGACGGAGGTTTCACCTTCCACCGTGGATGTTGCACCCTGTAGATATCGATTATTCGGACGGCCATAACTTCTGGCTCGTTTAGAGTTACAGGAGCCATAACCTATCAAAACGAAGGCCACGACGATTTCTACGGCTTTGACAGCTTTCAACCTTAAACGGATTGATTAATGCCCAAAAAGGACAACCCGAATCTCAATCGGGTCACGTAAGTTTTTCACACTTCGTTTTTTCGACACGTGGATTTTTACAGTAAAACTGGATTACCGTGGCTCGTCTTCGATTCACCATCGCTGGAGAGTGCTGCACCATGGTAATGTTCCGTTTCAAATCCATGCACGCATTTCTAAAAGTCGTACGACACTATTTCGCCATTTTGGACGGCTGTTGCACCTTGCACCGTGGATGCTGCACCCTGTAGATATCGATTATTCGGACGGCCATAACTTATGGCTCGTTTAGAGTTACGGCTGCCATAACATGTCAAAACGAAGGCCGCGATGAGTTCTACGGCTTTGACAGCTTTCAGCCGTAAATGGATAGATTAATGCCCAAAAAGGACAACCCGAATCTCAATCGGGTCACGTAAGTTTTTTACCCTTCGTTTTTTCGACACGTGGATTTTTACGGTAAAACGGGATTATCGTGGCTCGTCTTCGATTCACCATCGCTGGAGAGTGGTGCATTTAGCGCTAACCACTACACCTAAGAACCAGCTCTCCGAATCTACTTAGCTGCAGGATCGGAGCTCCCAGCATGATGACCAGAGGCCCCACCTGTCCAATTCAGAAAAAGAGTCCATTAAACCAGCAAGGAACGATCAAGTTATGAAAAGCTAAAAAGGGAAAACTCACCAACACCCGCTTCTTGGTCCTCATCCCCCAACGGCACACCGGCTTCCTCTGCAGCAAGTGGCCGCATCCCCTCCTTCACCGCTACCTTCTCCTCCTTTGAGAACTGGGCGGTAACCATGTCCATCCTGACTGTCGTTCCACCTTCCTTATCCGCATCGGCCCTGGCCTCCTCCAAAGCCCGAAGATAGATCCTAGCCATGATCCGGGGATAATCATCCATCCAGGATAGATTACCTTGCTTCCAGGTACGGAAGTACATATCCTGCAACATCTCATCCATCATCCCCTCATTTTTCTCAAACTCCCTCACCCGGGCCTCGGAAGAAAGCAACTTAGCAACGACAACATCCCTCTCTGATCGATATCTCAAGCGGTCAGCCTGGAGAGTCCTCCTCATTTCCTCCATTTCTTCCTTTAGCCTGGCCTGAGTAAGCTCTGCGGCCTCAAGCCTCCCAGATAGCTCCTCTACCTGCTCGAGATCCGCCCTCCGAACCTCGTCCACCGTAGCAAAAGCTATGTCAATCCGCTCCTTGCAGGCGGCCTCCATCTTTCGCAACTCAGCCTTGCTAGCCTCCTCCATGGTTTTCTTTAGTCGTCGGGAGGCCGCCTTGTGCTGGGATATCTGGATAGCCTGATCGGCAAGCTGTTTGGCCTGGTCAGAAACCTGTAGCCGCAACCGGATGTTAGCACTTCCAATTTCCTCCCTAGCCCTGGCCAGTCGAGCGTGATGCTCCATTAGCCTCTTGGTTTCCTCAGCCACCCGATCGATGATTGCCTTGGCCTCGTTCCTCATGGTCACAATCCGAGTAGTAAGCAAATCGACGTCTAACGACTTAGCCTCATCAAGCACCCGTACCATGGGATTGTGGGGGAGAAGATGTTCACCAGTAACCTTGTCAAAGGAAATATCTTGAGCACTGGAACCCAGATCCGGATGACCCGCAAATGGATTACGAGCCAAGCCGTGACGATCGGTACGAGTAACGGAAGGATTTTCAGACGGATGCGGGGAGGGAATATACTCAGTGTCCTCCTCCGTGATATCATGAATAGGTTGAGGTGGAAGCTGGGGACCAGGTGAAGATTCAAATAAGGAGCGACTCCTCTTCTTTTTCTGAATACTCTCTTCAATGACCCCAAGAAGAGGACGGTAGCTAACTACGTCTCCTGGACGACTAGTGGGACGCTTAGGCCTGGCAGAGGCTCTGAGTAACTTGTATTGTTCAAGGCGGTGTCGAACATCTGAATTTTTGGCCACCTCGCCTGCCCCTGTAATAAAGAACAAGTGTTACGAACATACAATGGTCCATATTTCAAGAAATATGTTAGCTTAAAAAGAATGAGAAGGAACGTCTGTTATACAAACCCTGCGGAGGAGTAGAATACTGCAATAAGTCCTGAATCTCAGTCCAAGATGGAAGCGAACCATAAAATATTCCTAAGTCCCTATCATAAATGGAGTCTGTAGAAGTAAAAAGTTCACCTTGAATCGCTGGAGTCGCCTTAGCTGAAGAACTCTTAGAGAATGGATCGGCACCAGCCCCAGCCGTGTCAACCTCCTTTGCCTTCTCCACTGAGGCTGATCCTTCCTCCAACCCCTCAAAAGCCTGGCGGAAGGCATCATCCGTCCACTCCTGGATCTCCCCGGCCTGCTCAGAAGACAAAGCCCCGGCACCACTACCACCCTGTCCTTCACCTTCTCCATCTCCTCCGCTCTCCTCCTCGCCTCTTTCCTCCTCTGCACCTTCCCCCTCGGGAATGTCTGGACATGTGCTGGGAGAGGGTCCATCAGACTTCTTAAGCTTCTTTCCCCCAACGACTGGAGGTATCGAGAAAGGTCTCCTCTTGCTACTCTTCGTAGTAGCCCCATCCTTAGCTTTAGCAGCCCTCTCCTCGGCTGTATCTCTCTGTTTAACCACAGATTGACGTGGCAGAATCAGGTTATACTCCAGGAGAGTGGCATTCCTGATCAGGTAGGAAGCCGACCTATCCCTTCCCGAAATGACCTTTATTTCAGCAGCCATCCGCGCCAAGGAATCATTCTCCACGACCGCAAAGCCACCTGTTGCTAGCAAGAAATAAAAGCATATAAGATGAAGCATTGCGATCGGGACGAGGAAAATATAAATGAAGTTCAACTTACAGCCGGAAGTTATAAGGCGGAAAGAAACAGGGTCATCCTTAATGAAAAACCATTCTTTCTTGAACATACTGAACTTCGAGTACAAATCCAGAACAGGCTTGAAGGGCACTGCCGCTTCCAAGCTAATATATGGAGATCCCTTCTTATAGCCTCTCAAGTTGTACAGATACCGGATCTCCGGGTTGGAAGAGGGACGCCCATATTTCCTCTGAAAGATGACGAAAAGACTCACTAGAATGGCATAGGAGTTAGGCTGAAGCTGGAATGGAGCCACCTTCAGATATGTGATAGAGCTAACTATCCAAGCGTTGAGAGGCGGGATAGCACCACACATGCAATGATATCTGCTGTACGCAAAATATCCTTCAGGAGGGTCATATGGCATAACCCCCTCTCTCGGCAACAGCATAAGAGCCCTGTCAATCCCGAAGGATGAGAAATGACATCAAGCTGCTCCTCTTTGAGGGAGCTAGGAAAGCAATCGGGAGGAGAGTTCAGAAGCTCTTGTGGACCATATCCATCCACTAATGACCTCGGAGCAGGCCCAGGACGTTCGGTCCGAACTGGGGGCACTATGGAGGACTCTGCTCTATCCTTGGACTTCCGTTTATCGGATCGGGTTTCCACTTTGTGAGACATTTATCTGCAAATACAGAAGTACACCGTTAAAAAAAGGGGTAAACTATGTGACCTAGAACTTCACTAATAATACAAGTATAAAAGCTCATCCGGTATTAGCTCCATTCGGCACTTAGAAACCATCGGTTCCATTTGGAAAATCAAAAACATATAATCCATTCGGCATTCCGGATACGAAAGCTCGATTCGGTAAGACACGACATTTATGTCCATTCGGCGGTTCAGAAGAAAGGTCCATTCGGTAATCGAAAGCAAGAGTGCATTCGGCAAAGAAGGGCTTAACCTGGTTCGGCAGAGACAAGAGTTGATTCGGCAAAAACAGTTTTGTGGTTCGGCTGATAAGGAGAGACGGAAAGCACTAGACTCCTATTTATAAGCAAATATCGATGGCCAGACCGGTTGATTCAGCAGTGGGGACCGGATAGAAACTCCCAAACTCAAAACAAAGCACGCCGTGTACAGGCACACGCCCTACTTTGGGGGGCATGTGTTGAGTGAAAATTCGTCCGGCTCCCTCCTACCATCGAACCAACTCCATGCAGAACCGAACCAGACGTCCTCCCTCCTACCACTGAACCAACTCCATGCAGAACCGAACCAGACGTCCTCCCTCCTACCACCAAACCAACTCCATGCAGAACCGAACCAAGCGTCCTCCATCACCTACCGAACCACCCGGACCACATGCCACCGAGCCAATATCCAAACAACCTGCCGAACCAGGCCTCTCCACCTCCATACCAAACCAACTATCTCCTCTCGCCGCCGATCCAGAGCACTACCGGATCATAGTCCCACCGAGCCAAGATTACCACCGGACCAAGAGACGAAGTCACTATCACCGATCCAAGGCATCACCGGACCAAGCTCCACACAGTCACGGCCGAACCAAGCTTCGCCGAACCAGATATGCCAGACCAGATTGCTTCAGCCCAGGCCCACCAGCAGCTATATACATCCAAGACCCCTGCCCCCAGCCTCACTCTATAAATAGAGAGGCAGGGGTACAACAATGGCAGACAAGTTTGAGAGCTCAAGCACGGAGGGAACTTTCAAACAACTTTTATATACTTGTATACAAAGCGTTGTACTTGTAATCTGAAAGAAAAGAGAGAATAACATATAAAGTGGACGTAGGCACGTTCTGGCCGAACCACTATAAATCTGCGTGTCTTTTTTCAGTTTATCCCCTGTTTTTTATATATTTGCATAAATCACCCAAACCGCTAAGAACAACGTAAAATCAACTAAATCATACGACTTTGAGGTGTTTGTCCATTTTTTGTGCAAACAGGAAGTGATGCTTTAAATTGTTTAGGATGTATAAATAATCTATTAAGTTTTATCTAAAACTGTTGAGTCTATGGTATACTTAGTAGTTGTTTATAATTCTATATGATTAAAAGTGTCTTAACCCAAATAAACAATTTGTTTGGATGTTATGGATGTATGATTGATTACATTGATTTCATGTAATGATTGTATGCTTTTGCTTGCAAGTGATTGTTGTTATGTTATATTGATTCGTTTTTTATTAATTGAGTAAACTTAAATATTTCACCTTTATATAATTATTAACCTCTTTGGATTATATAAGTGAAATACAGGTTTATGGAAGCAATAGCTACTGCTTTTGGTTTCATAAAATAAGCGTTATTTGCCCGACAAATCGGTACGTTCTCGGATTATGATTTTCTAGCGATATTATATTGTTTTTTCATGGTTTGGGATATATTATTTTGAAAAATATGCCATATATTATTATTATTGATATTATTATTTCACCCAAATCTCTCCGTACAAAGGAAACTCTACCGAAATTTTCAGTGGATTTTGGACTTAGAAATTTTTTGTGAAAATTAGAAATGTTTTCCAACACTTATTGAACTTAAAAATAGAAGGATTTAATTGTTTATTAATTTATATATTTTATTTAAGTTATTTAACTATGTAAATTAATTATCATTAATTAATATTTTGAATAAGATATATTGGTTACTTAATTCCTCCTTTTCCTTCTTTTCCCTTTCAAGAACGAAAAGTTTTGAGTGGGTGAGAGTGTAATGACCCGCATTTTTCTGATAATTAAAATTTTGAATAAAATAATATTTTTGTAATTTACTATTGGAAGAAATTAAAATTTGTGGTTTATTAATAAGAAATGATTAGAATGTAATATTAAAAATGTTAATTCAAGACAATTGATAACTACTTTAATGTATGTCCAATTAATTGAAATAATTGTAAAGTTACAATTGGTTATAGGTTTTAAATAAAAAATAGGGTTTAATAATGTAAATTTAATATAATAAATGACTAATTGAGTGATATCTCAAATAATTGTAATAAATTGTAAAGTTACATTAGTTAGAAATTATAAATAAGAAGATAAAATCAATATGAAGTTATTTGTTTTGTTAGTTAACAATAAATGTGGAAATATGTTTGAATTCGTAAATTGTAACAATGGTTAATTAATCCATTGAAATTTAATTTGTTATAAATGATAAATAAGAGAATACATTAAATGCTATAATTAGTTAGTGAAATAATATGTAATTCATTGTAATTGGGAAAAATCATGGTGGTGTAAGTAGTTATAACATTTATTTGAAGATAATAAATTTATAAGTGTAATTAAAGTAGGAAAAGGTAAAACATGCTACTGAGAATATACATAACATATATGATGAACAAGGAACAGCATGTTCTACTGCAGATACTGTTGATAGAGCATTTATTGATTATTTCACTACATTGCTTGGTAACTCTGATGGGTTCACCCCTGACCTTGATCTTATTTCATCCCTACCTCTACCTACCATTACTTCCCTTGAAGCTGTGTCACTTATTGCTCCAGTTACTGATGAAGAAATTAAAAATAACCTTTTTGCTATGAACCAACAATCATCTGGAGGGCCTGATGGTTTGAATGTGGTTTTCTTTATAGCAACTTGGAGTATATTGGGCAGTGAGTTCTGTAATGCTGTCCACAATTTCTTTAATAAGTGTAAGATGTTGGGTGAAGTGAATTGCACTAACATTGCACTTATTCCCAAAGTCAATAATCCCTCTACTGTCACTGAATTCAGACCCATCTCTTGCTGTAATGTGGTCTACAAATGCATCACTAAAATTCTTGCTTCACGACTTGTTAAAGTCCTTCCTTCTGTAGTTTCTAGAAATCAGGCTGCCTTCATTCCTAGTAGAAGTATAATTGACAACTTACTGCTGGTCCAAGAACTCTTGAAAGGATATGACCAAAACAAAGTAACCAAAGCGGCAGCTATCAAAATTGATATTTCTAAGGCTTATGATACCATCCACTGGTCTTCATTAGTCAGGGTTATGGCACAAATGGGATTTCCCAAAATTTTTGTTTCCTGGGTTTATGTGTGCATATCTACTCCTTCATTCTCTATAGTGATAAATGGTAGACCAGTTGGTAATTTCAGAAGTTGTAAAGGAATACGTCAGGGAGACCCCATTTCTTCTTACTTATTCTTACTAGTCATGGAAGTTTTCACTGTTATTCTACGAATTAAATATGAGCAGAAAGCTATCAAGTATCATCCGAAGTGTGCTAAACTTAATATCACCTCTATCATGTTTGCTGATGATGTGTTGTTGTTTACCAAGCCTGAGCTTCCATCATTTAATGCCATCTCTTAGGCACTACTTGATTTTTATGCTATGACTGGTCTCAAAATCAATCAACAGAAATCCTCCATGTTAGTATCTGGTGCTAGTGACACACATGTTTCTGAATTACAAACTGCAAGTGGTTTTTCTGCAATGAGCTCTGATATGAAGTACCTTGGGTTACCATTGATAACAAAAAGAATCACTAGAGCTGACTGCTTTCCTCTCTACAACAAAATCACTTCTGTGTTGAAAGCTTGGGAAAATAGGAAGTTATCTCAAAGTGGTAGGCTAGTGCTAATAAAAGCTACTGTTTTTGCCTCCCTTGTTTACTGGGCACGTGCAATGATACTTCCTTCTAGACTACTACATCAGGTCAGGTCTGCCATGAGCAGATTTTTCTGGACTGGTAGCATACATAACAAAAAAGTTTTGCCAGTTTCTTTTTCTAAATTTGAAGTACCTAAATATTTGGGAGGACTTGGAGTTAAAAATGTCAAGACTTGGAATACAGCAGCTATGAGCAAGCATATAGATGATATAATCAGCAATAGGGAAAGTTTATGGGTACAATGGGCTAGGCAGTACAATTTAAAAGGAAAGTTTTTTTGGTGCATGGATATTCCTCAGAATAGTAGCTGGATATGGAGAAATATACTTAAGTTGAGGAATGTGGTACTAAAAATGATCAAATACCCAGTCAATCAAAATTCTACTGTCAAATTCTGGTATGATCCTTGGGTAAGTGAAGGCA
This sequence comes from Allium cepa, assembly GCA_030765085.1. Classification (NCBI taxonomy): domain Eukaryota; kingdom Viridiplantae; phylum Streptophyta; class Magnoliopsida; order Asparagales; family Amaryllidaceae; genus Allium; species Allium cepa. The sequence continues at coordinate 38,663,868 of CM060941.1, read as the reverse complement.
TTATTCTTTCCAACCTGTGTGATTATAACCAGATTGTGCAGACTGGTATACAAATGAATGCTAAGGCAAGTGATTACATACTTGATGGGAAACTGGTGCTTCCTTATAACAGTAATTTACATATAAGACAGCTGTGGGAAAAAATGATACAACTTTACAAGCCTGATGCTCATCATGACTATGTGACATGGAACAAGAAGAAACATACAATTAAAGGTGTTTTCAATCAGATCACTGACACAGCCCCACTGCCTTCTGCTATTTGGAACAGTGTCATTTGGACTTCTGATACTCAACCTAACCATAACTTGATGCTTTGGAAAGTGATAAACCAAGCATTGCTTACTAGAAATGTACTGAACAAGTATGGCATGAGTTGCTCACTGAAGTGTCTGTTTTGTGATAATTTTGATGAGTCTGCTCATCACATTTATTTTGAATGCCCTGCTCTCCTATATATCATCACTGGTATTTGGAATAAAGCTGGCATTAGGTTACTGCCAGTTAGCAATACTGAAGTGTGGGGAGTTTTCTTAAAATCTGGCAAGAAGAAAGATGTAAAAGGAAGGATGCTTGCTAACTGCTTGAAGATTTATATGTCTGTTATCTGGAGAGAGAGGAATACTATATTTTTTGAAAATCAGAGAAAAAATGGTGATGCTCTTTGGCAAGAGGTGAAGAATGCTATTCTTTGCCAAATAAAGAACTGTCAATCTGGTTATTCAGTTGAAATGTTACATCTCTGGGAAAGAGACTAAGTCCCTTTTTATTTTATTTTTTTAGCTTTTTGTGTTTGGTTTTGTTTTGTTCTTTCTTTTCTATGTTTATCTTTGTCCTTCATCTGTAACTTTTATTGGTTTGCAATAAACTGGTAGGGGACCAGTTAACCCCGCTGGCTTTGCCAAAAAGTAGGAAAAGGTGACAGTTGTTGTATGTTACCTATTTTATCAATCTGTAGAATTTAATTAGAATAAATTGCGACTAAATGTAATTAAATATTACGTTAATGTAAATTAAGATGAAATTGAAGAATATTAATGTAATAAGATATAAACACGCCCATAGGGTAATGATTGATTGTAATAATAGATGTTAATATAAGAATGGAATAATTTAAAAAATAAATGTTAGAATATGAAATGCACAGTAAATAGTTGTGGTATATTGAGAATTCGTTTGAAATCTAATATCGAATATAAACTGCAATAATAGTCGTTGGAATCCTTTAATTGAAAAGAAAAGACAAATGCATTGTAATTAATAAGTTCAACATAAGAACTTACATTTTAAATTAAATTAAGATAAAGGTTTTAATAAAATTTAAGCTTTGACTTGAAAGGAATAAATTGTATGTTTTCTTCTAACTGGAATAAAAAAATTTCAATTTGAATAAAAGACGAAGTGAATGTTTTAATGAAAGAATAACATAATTCGTTATTTGAAATGCATCTTGGAGAAGTTGATTTTCAATAAAATAAAAACATTTACTTTGTAAATAGTGTATAAATTTTGTTGTATATGAAATTTTATAAAACATGTTTGAATTGGTATAAATGAAAAGAAAAAAGTGTTTATAATTAAAATTTGTTGAAATCAATAATGAAATGAATTGGAATTAGATTAATTGAAATGTTTCAATTAAAAGGAAACATAAATGAAATTTTGATGAATGAGTTAACGTAGAAACTTGCATTTTTTATCAATATGGAATGAACATTTTAATTTAGATAATTGCATGTTTTGGGACGTATGAAAATAAAACTTTCATAAGTATGATTTTTGAAAAAAAAATGAATTTTATGATAATGTATACACACACACACATTAATATCCAAATTTCTAAATATATCAGAGGGTTCATGGTTGTGTAAATGTTATGGAATCAATTAGAATTACCTTTAATTAATAATTGTACATAATTACACATGTTCACGTATATTTATTTTTCCATTTCATATATGGTTAAAACTTGTAAATTTGTTGCATTAGTGTGACCACTACAGTAATTAAAAAAGTAAAGTAAATCATTTTATAATGCATATATATATATATATATTCATTAATTAATAAAATTGGTTTGAGTAACATAAATAAATAAATAAATAGATTAATTGATTGATTGATTGTTAAATGATTGATTGCCCTAATAGAGTTTGCACATATATTAACATAAAACGAATATTTTATTAAAGAATTAAATGATAAATGTGTGTATTTTTGGGTTCGTTGAAGTGAATTAATAGGAGTAAGTTTTGGAATTTGGACCTCAAAGGTTTGTTTATGGTATACAAGTGGTCCTTTCATTTACTTTGCATTTATTATCACATCCATGTTCTCTTTCTTTTCATTTTCAAGTCCTCCGTGGAGGTTTCATTTGAGCATCCCTTTAATTATTAGACTACTCATTCATTTTTTATTAATTAATAATTGCCTCATTCTTTTCATTTGTTTCTCAGTTTGTTCGTTTGCTCTTTTCAAGTATTTTACCTGAAGTTTTTCCCTTTTCTATTTCATTTTTAATGTGAACATCCAAATTAATTTTCATGCCATCTAATTACCATATACTATTCTATGTTTCGAAAGTTTATTTTGTTCATGCATTATTAGTTCTTATAGTTTCCTTTCATTAGCAATTCTTTCTTCTGAAGCTTCGTATTAAAGAACAGAAGATATATTTTATCTTTATTCATTCCTTTACTTTACCTCTTTCAATACTACCATTTTAAGGCTGTTAATATTCTTACTTGATTTCAATTACTAATTCGTTTACATATACTTTATATTAGCTTTTCATTTGTTTCCATCTTCGTCCCTATAGCCTCATTTCATCTTTCAAACCTCTTCTTCTATAGTTTCATTCCTCCAAACAAACTTCCATCTCATTTTCTCTCTCTCCATTTTCCTCCTCCATTTTTTTTCTTCCTCAAATCTCCTTTTTCTTCTTTCCTTCAAAGCTTTCCTTTTCTTATTTCTATTCTTCAAATCTTCTTCTTTTTCAAAGCTTCGTTTTCTTTTCAATTCTTCATCTTCTTAAAATTTTCTTCTTCTTTTCCTAACATTCTTCTTTTTCCAAATCCTTTTCTTCAAATCTACATCTATACAAACTTCTCTGGCTCTTTCAAAATTTTCTAGAAAAAAATAAAATATTAAGATAATAAGGAAACAAATCAAAAGGAGGAAGTAGTAGCTGATCCAAAACTGACTCGAAAAGGGAAATCTATAAGGTGTGTGTTTTAACCCACTTACAACAACTAAATTATCTTATTTTAAATTGAATTTATGATGTAATTTAGAATTGATTGGTTGATGTTTGGTTTATTTAAATTTTTATTCTAGTTAAATTTAACATTTATTGCATTTAATCATCGTTTAATTTAATATTGAATTTAATTGTCAATTTAATACCTAATAATGATAATCAGTTATCTATTGATGTTTATTGTTTAATTTGGGTGATGATTATGATGTATGTCTAAATGTTGATATTGGATGATTTGATGGTATATTTATATTGTTTTAACACTATAAGTGTGATTACCCAGATTCGACGCTTGAAAATCGATATCCAATACATTCACCCGTATTCGAATGCCGGAGATTCAAACGTTGGAGTCCGGTTCACCAGAGCTTATGACACATTAGGTAAAAACAGTACAGCAGAAACAAAGAAGAATGACTTTTATTGATACACATCATGGATACAACATTCTACAAAAAATGCCCAACAAAATCAGAGCTAATACACACACACACACACACACATACACACACAATAGCGGAATACAACACAATAGAGGAAGAATGACATCAATAGAGGTCTTCCAAAAGAGAGATGGAGAGAGAGCGAGAGAGACCAATAGAATGCATCTTCATTGCCAAAGCTCCAAAGAAAAAAGCTCAAAAAACAAAATCTTCCAAACCAAAGACTAACATATCCATATCTACTGATAACCTGACCCTAGGCTTCCCGTGTGGAAAATTATGGGCACCCTGAGTTTAGAAAGGGAACAATAAACTCCGAGTCAGTCATGGGACTGGTGTAAGCAAACACAAAACAATTATTTGTATAAAAAGAAATAAAAAGAAATCCTTTATACTTTTGGGAAAATGAAATTACCATAAGATTTCCCGGCACACACTCAATACAATCGCACACATGAGGGAGGTTTCTCCTTATAGTAGTCAAACATGCTTGATACGCGAAAATCCTTGATATTATTATTAGTGCGCAGTGTGGAAAACGTTTGCAAGAATAATATTAGTCTTAGCCAGCATACTTACCATTATAGTATGCCTACTATAGCTACCATGTTAAATGGCAGGTTCTACAACTAAAACCGTACATGGCTCGTATTGATTGTTTGGATTTCCAACAAACGGTCAAGGCTAAGGAACTTCCTTTCCGAATGGGTACGCCTCTGGAGGGACGCCCCGAGAACCTAACTGGATTTCTGCCAACACAAGGCCAGGTTACCTCTGTAACTAGGTAACTAACTATCACGAATATGCCATCCTCCGGTCCTAACCGACTTTTACGGAGGCGTCGCACCAAAATTCCAACAATCACCACATAAGTAAAATATCTAGGCTCCATATCATTTTTATCCAGAAGGAAATGCACATGCCTTGAGGGGCGCGACCCCCGTAACCATTCCGCATCCTTTCTGATTCGACCATTTCCCGAGGTGTGACGTTCGATGAAGTCTCGTCCCACAAAGCTACGCTTTTCACAAAAGCCATGCTTTGATCAACCAATACTCAGCACTTAGCATGCCACATTACCAAATTGGGAATATATCACTAGTAACCATCAACTACATAACCTCTTAGCTCGTACGTCTCAAAGAAGGGTGTTAACCTAAGAGAATAAATTCTTCGCCACCAAACAGAAATGTATTTGATAGAAACCAGCTTTACATCTTAAAGTGTAATGTCAGACATGCATCCATACAAGTCCATCCTGGGTCTGAATGGAACCGAAGGCACTTTGTCCAATTAAGGAAAAAGTTCTTGCAAATCTGGATATCCCTTAATCACGTCTGGACTCCCCATCACATACGGTAAATCTATACCGGAGCAACTCGATGTAGAGACAATCAACATGTAATCCTTTCATTTTTGAAAATACCTGGTCTTCAACCACTGTCTTCAAATTCTATCTCATTTCGTCGTATCATTATTCAGAATGGGTTTTATGACTTAATGTCCTCCACCGACTTATCTGAATAACGAGCGCTTATTTTAAAAACATGTGGATACATCTAGATCTTAATTAAGTCATAACGAACCTCCATTTTTAATCTTTTAAAAAAAAATCCACCTTTAAGATTTGATGTGGTTTTTGGATACCCATTTGGAATCCGACCCCCGGTCTAATCAAAATTCAAATGCCATCTTAAAGGCTAAGTTATTTAACTAAACAATTTTGATTCAATTTAGAAATTCACAGTTACACAGCAATTCATCGCAGATAAATAACTTACAATAATCACAGCTCAATCCAAATCAATTCATATCACAGAATATTACATATTAGAGATGTCAAACAATTCAAGGCATTCAATATAATCCAATCATCCATAAGCAAGATTAATTAATCATATGATTATAATTAATTTAATTAACTCAAAATAAATTATTTACTTATGAATTAATCACCTAACCCTTCTTAATCAACATTAATTAATTACAGACCATTTGTTATTGTTTTAATCAATTAATGAAATTAATTAATCATCCATAATTATCCATCTTAATTAATTATCCTCAATTAATTAATTATCCTTAATTAATCACATAAATAAATTAATCTTAAATTAATTACATTAATTAATTAACCCTTATTAATTACATAAATTAATTAACCCTCAATTATAAATTGATTAACCTTTAATTATTAATTAATTAACCAATAATTAATTTATTAAGTAATTACCCTTTAATTACTTACATTAACTAATTATTCGTTAAGTAATTAATTATCCCTTAATTACTTACATTAATTATTAATTAACCTTTAGTAAGTAATTAATCGTTAATTAATCTCATTGAGTAATTATCCTTTAAGTAATTAATTATCCCTTAATTACTTACATGAATTACAATTAACTAATTACCCCTTAATTACTTATATTAATTACTCAATCTTTAATTAATTATATTAATTAATTAGCCCTCAATTAATTAATTATCCTTTAATTAACTGCATTAGTTAATTACCCCTTAATTAATTAATGATCCTTTAATTACATTAAGACCTTAATTAATCAAAGATAAACCCTTTATCTTAATTAATTACTTAATTACAACATTTAAATCTTATTTTAATTAAAGATTGAAATTAATTTATTCAAAATCACCTAAGGGCTTTTTATTAATTAAATCTTAATTCACTTATCTTAATCCCCTACTAAATTACATCATTATACTTTGAAAACATTTGGGGATTTAAATCAAATAATTATCCTAATATATAAAATTATTTTAAATCAAAATAAATCTAAAAACATTATACTTTAAAAATTCAATCTTTGAATTTGAAAACTTGATCAATACTTTTATTGAAAACCCTTTAAAACTTGTTTAATAAATTTATCATTAACAAATGAATAAGAAAACATTTCAGCTTCTTAATTAATTACTTAATTACAATATCATATTTATTTTTAAATAAACTTAAGAATTAATTTAAGTTAAAATAAATCATAAAACTATTATCTAACCAAATATTTAAACAACATTTATTATTTAAAAGAAATTGACTTAAGAAAATTGTTTTAAAACTTGATTATAAAATTTACTTTTTAAAACTTGTTTTATATTCTTAGATTGCTGACCCGAGTCGAACCCAAGCCCAAACTCAAAAACACCCGAGTCAACCCCAAAGCAAACTCTTTTTTTTGACTGTTTTGCTTTTGAATTTAAAAACTGTCATAAATGATAAACCCAACCTAAAAGCCTACTCGAGCCATACCCTCACTTTCTCGAGTACAAACCCCAGCTCTCTCCTTCTTCCTAAAACTACAGCAACCCAACTAAACCACTGATACACCTGACACACGTTCACGTGCACACGCTAACGCCGACGCTCCGACCAACTCTTCCACCACACACAAGTCGTCGATGACCTCGCCGACGAACCCGACTACCCAGCTCCTTCGATTTCGCCTGAAATCAGAATCGAGCTATTCGACACTACCTGGAACCCAAAACTGATTGACTAAATCCTCCTCATGCCGCCTTCTACGACGACTAGACACCTCTTGATCATGTCCAGACTTACTCCATGACACGATGCTTCGATTCCCCCTCCACCGGTCCACTCCGATGCATGGACGACGTCGCACGGCCCTTAAATACAACCTCAATCAAACCAGGTCCTTGAACCCTATTTCCTCCCCGTTCGGCCACCGCGACTATAATCCGACCACCAGTCCTTTTTTCCTTCGCTTCCAAACCCATAAGCTACCTTCCACCTTGACCTCGACCCGCAACCTTCTTTCGATCATCAGAATTTAGCAATAACCCCATTCCGTTCAACCTGAGAATCCTACCCAAATACAAACCTAGAAATCAAGAATCTACAACAAAAATCATCATATTCAAGTACGAATCAGTATATATAATCAAAATGTGAAATTAAGATATATTTTTTATTACTTTAATTGATCATCACTGCAATATCCCATTTTCGAAATGTTTTTCTTAATATATACATTTGAAACTATTTTTAAAAATGAAATTACATCCATGGAAACATTTTCTCTTTAATGATCATAACTTAAAGCTGTCTAGATGGGAAGATATAAATTTATTTAGGTCGTTCTTGAGCCTGTAGAACATAACAGAGATATGTGTATGCATATACACAGACATGCATACATACATTCAATGTTTTCAATTTGTATACCCAAACAAAATGTATTTCTACATCCATACAAAGCATTTCCAAGGCATTATTCTCATCCATCATCACAGATATAAGAAAATAAAGAGGGTCTATTTTTAAAGAAGTGAAGTTTACTCACCTGGTTTTGAAAGCAGAGAAGTTTTCTTTGAAACTTGAATTTGTTTTGATGCTGAACTTTGATCTGATATTTCTACTTGATTTAGATCTGAATTTTGCTTTGATTATACTGAGTTGAATCTGAATCTGCTTGTTTTTGAGTTTGAATCTTAGCTTTGATTTCATTGTTTTCCTGATTGTTGAGTAGAATCTAGATCTTGTTGCATTTGAATTTACTTCTCAGGTTGAAGTTGTTTTGAAATCTTGGTTCACGTGTAGTTGAATCTGAACTTTACTTCAGGTTTGAGAGAAAGAGTTGTTTTTTCTTTCTTTTTTTCTAGTTTTGAGTTTCCAGGGTAGATTTTTAGACATATGAAAGAAATATGAAGTGTAGGAGTATAGTGATATATAATCTTATTTTATTATTTTTAAAAATAAAAAGAAATTAATAATTGACACTTGTAAATTGCATGATAAAATTGTTAACACTTGTTATGCATGTTATAATTTTTTTACCCTTGTTTAATGTATGTTTTACAAAACTTACAAATGTCTTAAACCTATATTTAATAATTTCTTAGGTTTTATTAATAATGTTTACTGATTTCAAAAGATATGTATATATATATTAAAGATTTTTATTTAATCTTTTTCTTATATTATATTTTCAATTTACATTTCTTTTTTTATATTACCATGTGTTTTATATTTATTTATATATATATATATATATATACACTCGAACTATATTTATTTTACATAAAAATTTAAAATAAAGAATATTAAACCTTTTATTAAATCTTATTTTTAAGCTATCATGCTTTAAAATAAATAAATATTTATCTCTAGATTTTTTAAATATAGAGTTTTAAATCCAATTTATTTTTAAGATGTTTATTTTTGAAGTTCAAATCAAATCTTATTTACAATCTATTTATATATATCTATATATATATACATATATATAACAAACACTTATTTATTTGTTTTTTAGAAAATTTCAAATTAATTCACAAATTAATTTTGAAAATTATATTAATTACTAAATTAAATTTGGCTTAAAAACGGGATGGTTATAGATTCCCCCTTTAAGAAAATTTCGTCCTCGAAATTTGATAGATAGGGAGACAAACAAAGAACATATGAACACATAAAAAGATAGAGAAATGGCTTATCAAATCAAGCGTAAAGAAGTCCTATCCCAAATGTAGAGTGGATATTTCGAATTCTGCATGCTTTTAATGTTTGGAATATATTGGAATATCATCAATAAATATAAGAACGAGCTTATTCAATATTTCACGAAGTACTTGGGTCATAAGGTCTACGAAATATGCAGGGGCATTGGTTAGTCCGAATGGAATAACTAACCATTCGTAGAATATATCGGGACCCCTAAAAGCATCTAAATGAATACAATCTCACGAAATTCTCAACTGATGGAATCCTTGGGCTGGATTCATCTTGGAAAATAATCGAGCACCATGCAATTGATCGAACGGGTCATTGATCCGGGACAAAAGAAATTTATTCCTAAGAGTTAACTTATTAAGATCACGATAATCTACACATAGTCTAAAAGATCCATCAGACTTGGCTACTAATACTACAGCTGAACCCTAACTGGAACGACTAGGTCGAATAAATCCTTTCTTCAGTAAATCTTGGGTTTTCTCAACAAACTCTACTCTTTTTCTTGGTTCCACCCTACGATTTGCATGCACAACTGGACGGGCATTAGAAACCAAGTTTGTTCTAAATTCGATTTCCCTATGCAGAGGTAAAGACTTAACTTCTATAAATAAGTCAAGAAATTTTCGAACAATAGGTATGGATTCCAAACTCAGATTGAAATACCCTAAAGTATACATTAGCTTGTCCCTCTTCGGACCTGGACCCTCACAAGAAAATTACAACAAAATTCTCAAGTTTGATTTTAACCGTAATCATTCTATTGATACAATCTTATTTAGCTTCATATTTTGTTAACCAATTCATTCCAAGTAAAATCTCGAATTCATTAAAGTTAAGAACGATAAGACCGATAGGAATCCAATGAAGAGGATACGAAATAGGAGCTTTTCTACAACGCAAAGATTCGTAGGGCCTCCAACCTGATTCCTCACATAAATAGGTTCGTCTACGAATTCGGGTTCTAGTTTTAGCTCTTCAATGGTTTGTTGGAAAACAAAACTATGCGTGGCTCCTGTGTCGAATAGAACTCTAACAATTTTATCATAAATAAGAAGTATGGTAATCTTCTTGATACATCCTGGAAATACTAGCGGAAGGCATATAACACTGCTCAAATACTTGCTTGAATCTATCCCATGTAAACTCATTTTCCGATTCGGCCAAAGTAATGGTCTCCCACCATAACAAAGCTTCTTCCTGGAGCTAACAGGAAGCCATCAAAGGATTGAAATTGGATGATGATCAAAGGAGGTTGATGGGAAAAGTTGTTCCTTTCATTGCTGTCGTTGTAGGGTATCGACCGTTTGTAGCAGTACTCCCCTATCCCCTACCTGGTCCTCTTCTTGCCCTCATTATCACTATCAGTGAATAATAAGAGAATTGATCTAGGCATACGGACAAGATATGTTAGGGAATATACTCATTCTAGGGCATTTATAACCCTATCTCTAATGAGTCACCTAATGAGTTACACTCCAAAGCTAAAGTTCTTACCCAACCTTCAACTCTGATGCCAAATGTGACGACTCGAATTCGACGCTCGAAAATCGGCATCCAATACATCACCCATATTCGAATGCCGGAGATTCAAACGTTGGAGTCCAGTTCGCCGGAGCTTATAACACATTAGGTAAAAACAACATGGCTGAAACAAAGAAGAATAGCTTTTATTGATACAAAATATGGATACAACATGCTACAACGAATGCCCAACAACATCTGAGCCAATACACACAAACAAAACAGCGGAATATAACACAACAACGAAAGAATGACATCAACATAGGTCTTCCAAACGAGAGAGAGAGAGAGAGACTAACAGACTGCATCTTCATTGCCAAAGCTCCAAAGCAAAAATCACAAAAAACAGAAGCTGCCAAACCAAAGACTTCCAGATCCATATCTACTGATAACATGATCCTAGGCTGCCCGTGTGGAAAATTATGGGCACCCAGAGTTTAGAAAAGGGAACAATAAACTTCGAGTCAGTCATGAGACTGGTGTAAGCAAACATAAAACAGTTATTTGTATAAAAAGAAATCCATTATGCTTTTTGGAAAATGAAACTACCATAAGGTCTCCCGGCATACACTCAATGCAATCGCACACATGGGAGAGGTTTCTCCTTATAGGAGTCAAACATGCTTGATAAATGAAAATCCTTTTGATATTATTATTAGTGCATAGTGTGGAAAACATTTGCAAGTATAATATTAATCTTAGCCAGCATATGTACCATTATAGTATGCCAACTATAGCTACCGTGTTAAAAGGTTCTACATCTAAAACCGTAAAGGGCACGTATTGATTGTTTGGATTTCCAACAAATGGTCAAGGCTAAGGAAATTCCTTTTCAAATGGGTACACCTCTGGAGGGACGCCTCGAGAACCTAACTGGATCTCTGCCAATACAAGGTCGGGTTACCTCTGTAACTAGGTAACCAACTGTCAGGCGTATGCCATCCCCCGGTCGTAACCGACCTTTGCTGAGGCGCCACACCAAAATTCCAACAATAACCACATAGTAAAATATCTAGGCTCCATACCATGATACCACTTTTTATCCAGAAGAAATGCACATACCCTAATGGGCACGACCCCCGTAACCTTGCCGCATCCTTCCTGTTTCGACCATTTCCCGGGGTGTGTGGTTCGATGAAGTCTCGTCCCACAAAGCTACGCTTTTCATAAAAGCCATGCTTTGATCAGCCAATGCTCGACACTTAGCATGCTACATTACCAAATTGGGAATATATCATTGGTAACCATCAACTACACAACCTCTGAGCTCATACGTCTCACAGAAGGGTGTTAAGCTAAGAGAATAAATTCTCCGCCATCAAACAGAAATGTATTTGATAGAAACCATCTTTACATCTCAAAGTGTAATGTCAAACATACATCCATACAAGTCCATCCTAGGTCTGAATGGAACCAAAGGCACTTCGTCCAATTAAGGAAAAAGTCCTTGCAAATCCGGATATCCCTTAATCACGTCTGGACTCTCCATCACATAGGGTAATTTGTATAACGGAGCAACTCGGTGCAGAGCCAATCAACAGGTAATTCTTTCATTTTCGAAAATACCCGGTCTTCAACCACTATCTTCAAATGCCATCTCATTTCGTCGTATCAATATTCGAAATAGGTTTTATGACTTAATGTCCTCCCCTGGTTTATCCGAATAATGAACGCTTATTTTAAAAATATGTGGATACATCCAGATCTAAATTAAGTCGCAACAAATTTCCATTTTTAATCTTTTAAACAAAAATCCACCTTTAAGGCTTGATGTGATTTTCGGATAACCGTTTGGAATCCGACCCCCGGTCTCATCGAAATTCAAATGCCGTCTTATAGGCCAAGTTGTTTAAGTAAACAATTTTTATTCAACTCAGAAGTTCACATTCACACAGCAATTCATCGTAGATAAATAACTTATAATAATCACAGCTCAATCCAAATCAATTCATATCACAGAATATTACACATCAGAGGTATCAAACAATTCAGGCATTCAATATAATCGAATCATCCATAAGAAAGATTAATTAATCACATGATTATAATTAATTTAATTAACTCAGAATAGATTAATTACTTATGAATTAACCACCTAACCCTGCTTAATTAACATTAATTAATTACAGACCATTTGTTATTATTTTAATTAGTTAATGAAACTAATAAATCATCCATAATTATCCATCTTAATTAATTATCATCTATTAATTAATTATCCTTAATTAATCACATAAATTAATTAACCCTAAATTAATTACATTAATTAATTAACCCTTAATTAATTACATAAATTAATTAACCCTCATTACAAATTGATTAACCTTTAATTATTAATTAATTAACCTTTAATCAATTTCATTAAATAATTACCCTTTAATTATTTACATTAACTAATTATCCTTTATGTACTTAATTATCCCTTAATTAGTTGCATTAATTAATTGATTAACCTTTAATAATTAATTAACCCTTAATTAATCTCATTGAGTAATTATCCTTTATGTAATTAATTATCCCTTAACTACTTACATTAATTAATTAATTTTAATTAATTATCCTCAATTAATTAATTACCCCTTATTTACATATATTAATTAATCAATCTTTAATTAATTACATTAATTAATTAACCCAAATTAATTAATTATCCTATAATTAACTACATTAATTAATTAACCTTAATTAATTAATGATCCTTTAATTACATTAAGACGTTAATTCATTTATCTCAATCCCCTACTAAATTACATCATTACACTTTGAAAACACGTGGGGATTTAAATCAAATAATTATCCTAATATAAAATTATTTTAAATCAAAACAAATCTAAAAACATTATACTTTAAAATTTCAATCTTTGAAACTTGTTTGAAAACTTGATCGATACTTTATTGAAAACCCTTTAAAAAAATTAATAAATTTATCATTAACGAATGAATAAAAAACATTTCATCTTCTTAATTAATTACTTAATTACAATATTACATTTATTTTTAAATAAACTTAAGAATTAATTTAAGTTAAAATAAATCATACAACTATTGTCTAACCAAATATTTATATAACATTTATTGTTTAAAAGAAATTGACTTAAGAAAATTGTTTTAAAACTAGATTATAAAATTTACTTTTTAAAACTTGTTTTATATTCTTAGATTCCTGACCCGAGTTGAGCCTGAGCCCAAACTCAAAAACACCTGAGTCAACCTCGAAGCAAACTCTTTTTTCTCACTACTATGTTTTTAAATTTAAAAACTGTCATACATGATAAACCCAACCCAAAAGCCTACTGAGCCATACCCTCAGTTTCCCGAGTACAAACCCGAGCTCTCCCCTTCTTCCCAAAACTACAGCAACCCAAGTAAACCACTGATACACCTGACACGCGTTCATGTGCACACACCAACGCGATGCTCCGACCAACTCTTCTACTACCCACATGTCGCCGATGACCTCGCCGACAAACCCGACTACCCAACACCTTCGATTTTGCTTGAAATCAGAATCGAGCTATTCGACACTACCTGGAACCCATAAATGATCGATTACATCCTCCTTGCGTCGCCTTCTGTGACCACTAGCCACCTCACAATCACGTATAGACTTGCGTCACGACACGACGCTTCAATTCCCCCACTACCGGTCCACTCCGATGCATCGACGACATCTCACGACCCTCAAATACAACCTCGACCAAACCAGGTCCTTAAACCCTATTTCCTCCCCGTCTGGCCACCACGGCTATCATCCGACCACCACTCCATTTTTTCTTCGCTCCCAGACCCACAAGCTACCTTCCACCTTGACCTTGACCCGCAACCTTCTTCCGATGATTAGAATTTAGCAAATAACCCCATTCCGTTCCACCCGAAAATCCTACCCAAATACAAACCTAAAAATCAAGAATCTACCACCAAAAATCATCATATTCCAGTACAGATCAGTTTATATAATCAAAATGTGAAATAAAGATAATTGTTTTTCTTACTTTAATTGATCATTACTGTAATATCCTATTTTCGAAATGTTTTTCTTAATATATACATTTGAAACTATTTTTGAAAATGAAATTACATCCATGCAAACATTTTCTCGTTAATGATCATAACTCAAAACTGTTTAGATGGGAAGATATAAAATTATTTAGGTTGTTCTTGAGCCTTTAGAACATAACAGAGATATGTATATGCATATACACAGATATGCATACATACATTCAATGTTTTCAATTTGTGTACCCAAACAAAATTTATTTCTACATCCATACAAAGCATTTCCAAGTCATTATTCTCATCCATCATCACAGACATAAGAAAATAAAGGGGGTCTAGTTTTAAAAAAGTGAAGTTCACTCACCTGTTTTTGAAAGCATAGAAGTTTTCTTTGAAACTGGAAGTTGTTTTGATGTTGAACTTTGATCTGATCTTTCTACTTGATTTATATCTAAATTTTGCTTTGATTATACTAAGTTGAATTTGAATCTGCTTGTTTTTTAGTTTGAATCTTGCTTTGATTTTGTTGTTTGCCTGATTATTGAGTTGAATCTAGATCATGTTGCATTTGAAATTACTGCTCAGGTTGAAGTTGTTTTGAAATCTTGATTCACTTGCACTTGAATCTGAGCTTTACTTCAGGTTTGAGAAAAAGAGTTGTTTTTTTCTCTCTGGTTTTTATGTTTCCAAGTTTGATTTGTAAACATATGAAAGAAACATAAAGTGTAGGAGTACGGTAATATATATATATATATATATATATATATATATATATAATCTTGTTTTATTATTTTTGAAAATAAAAAGAAAATTAACAATTGACATTTGTAAATTGCATGATAAAATTGTTAACACTTTTTTATGCATGTTATAATTTTTTAACAATTGTTTGATGTATGTTGTACAAAACTTACAAATTTCTTAAACCTATATTTAATAATTTCTTATGTTTTATTAATATATGTTTATTAATTTCAAAAGATATATATATATATACATACATACATACATACATATATATATATATATATATATTAAAGCTTTTTATTTAATCTTGTTTTTATATTATATTTTCAATTTACATTTCTTTTTTATATTAACATATGTTATATATATATATATATATATATATATATATATATATTCAAACTATATTTATTTTATGTAAAATTTTTAAAGAAAGAATATTAAACCTTTTATTAAATCTTATTTTTAAGCTATCATACTTAAAAATAAATAAAGATTTAGCTCTAGAGTTTTTAAATATAGAGTTTTTAAATCCAATTTATTTTTAAGATATTTATTTTTGAATTTCAAATCAAATCTTATTTACAATCTATTTATATATACATATATAAAACAAACACTTATCTTATTTGTTTTTTTAGAAAATTTTAATTTAATTCACAAATTAATTCTGAAAATTATATTAATTACTAAATTAAATTTGGCTTCAAAACGGGATCGTTACAGCAAGTTTCCTTAGTTATTGTTAAAAAATCCCTATAGGTTGAAATGTTACATACCCGAGTGATCATATAGAATATGAGAAAATCGTTATATGTTGAAATGATAAACCCAAGCGATTTTCTTTGATTTGCAATTTGGGATTGCAGGTTGAAATAATATATACCCATAAATTAAAAAATTTTGCGAATTGAAATGATAAATATCTGTATCACTTGACCATAGGGTAGAAAATTATACACGGACATCGAATTGGTTAAATTAAACGTTTAAAACCCTTAAATCTTGAATTGGATTAAATGATATTTTGAAGGAAATTGATTTATATTGTTGGGCGAATTTTCACCCAGAAGACCTCAAGACCAAGAAGCCGCAGTTTCACTCGGGCTCGCAAGCAACCTCTACTTCGTTCAACAGCCAAGAAGCTCAATACTAACCTAGAGGGCCTTCCAATATTCTCCATGAAGAAGCTCACTTGGCCCCCACTTCATTCGGTTCCACAACACTCGGCCCCCACTTCATTCGGCTCCACTTCACTCGGCCCCCACTTCATTCGGCCCCATCTCATTCGGCTCCTTTATACCACCACTCCAACTCCCCTGCCGAACCAACCTTGCCACCGAACCACCTACATAACCGGACCAAACGACTACCGGTCCACATTCTCACACTCCTACTACCGGACCAGGCAAGCACTGAACCAACCCTCTCCTTTCCCCTGCCGGTCCACATGCACACCTACCACCGGTCCAAGCTCATAGCCGAATGAAGCCTTGCCGAACCAGAAGATTGCCAGTCCAGATTGCTTCAGCCCGGGCCCACCAGCAGCTATATGCTTCCAAGGCCCCTGCCCTCAGCCTCATTCTATAAATAGAGGGGCAGGGGTACAACAATGGAGACAAGTTTGAGAGCTCAAGCAAGGAAGGAACTTTCAAACTACTTTCATATACTGATATACGAAGCATTGTACTTGTAATCTGAAAGAAAGAAGATAATAACATATAAAGTGGACGTAGGCACATTCTGGCCGAACCACTATAAATCTGTGTGTCTTTTACATTTCAGCCCCTACTTCTTTTATATTTACATACTCATCTAAAATCATTGAAAATCACATATAATCAACTAAATAATACGACTTGGAGGTGTTTGTCCATTTTTTGTGCAAACATTTTTGGTGCTTTCATTGAGAGTTGAACTCAGACTTCATCTTCAGAACTCAAGCTTCATCTTCTCCCACTCAACCTTCTTCCTAACAACATCACTCGTTGCTTAGAAATCATGCCTTCCAAACAGAGAAGGGATGTTAACAAAGGAAAGAACATCGCAACTAGCAGCCTTCCAGATCCAGCAATCACAGATCAGCCCACTTCAACAGCAGTACCAGATGAAAATCAGGAAAATCCAACTGGTCCCGCAACGGAACAACCAATCACTAGGGCAGATCTGGACAGGGTTGTGGCTGAAGTAACTAACCGCTTCACATCCCAACAAGAAACTTTGGTGGACCAACTCATGACACGCTTAAGGGATGCTGAAGAGTCCAACCGCAACACTGAATCATGGGGTGAATCCCAATCCGGAGGATCCCGGAGGCAACAAAGGTCTTCACTCTTCGAACAAGCTATCAACAGGAACAACGATGATAGGGGCCGCGCCCGGACTCAGCCCGAATTCCGACTCGAGGAAGCCCTTGGAACCGAACCTAGCGGGGGAGGCACCAGGCGAGGGTCGGATGTAGCTGAGCCAGTCATGCCACCTAATCATAGAAACCCCGCTGAACGGAGCCGAGCTAGAACCCTGCCCGAAGTTGACCCCATGGATGTGCTTGAAACAGAACCCCACAGGGGAAGATCGAGGCAGGGGGCAACTGTAGCTGGTCCTAGCGTGCATCCAAGCAGCCAAAGACAACCACTGGATAATGCTAGAAGTGATAGACTGTACCATCCCTACAGGTCATCTGGACGAGATAGATCCCGCAGGGAAGAACCGAGCTCATTTTTGTCCGCTCCAAGTTCTGACGAACGAATGGCACGATTATTCAGAGAATGTGTCCAACGGGAGCAAAGGGACCGGGGAATAGGCGCTAGGGTCACCAGTCCCTTTACCCGAAATATCGAAACTGCCATCACTCCCCGGGAATGGAAAATGCCAACCATGGAACCTTACAAAGGAACTTCCGACCCCATCGTACACCTGCAGAGATACACCCAGCATATGCTCATGAGTGGAGCAACAGAAGGAGTATTATGTAAATGCTTTCCGCTATTCCTATCAGATCTAGCTACCTCCTGGTTCTGCCATCTACCCCAAGGATCCATCAGCTCATGGGAGATGTTAAAAGAAAGGTTTATTAGCCAGTTCCGCATCCATGTGGAACAACCCAAGGATGCTTATTCTCTATCCAATGTCAAACAGAAATCCGGAGAGACGCTGCAACAATATCTAACACGGTTCAACGCCGCAGTGGCAGCAGTTCAAGATGCCGATGAAAAACTCACTCTAATGGCCCTCTGTAGTGGTGTACATCCAGACACCAAGTTTGCCAGAAGATTAACTAAGGAAAAACCAGCTACCTTGCCTGATTTCTTCCATGAAGCTGGAAAGTATATGAGACTTGAAGACGCTGCTACGGAGAGGCAGTCAGGGCAACAAGGCAAGATAGTTCAGGACAAGGTTCCCACTGCAGCTAAGGACGCTCGAAGAAATGAATCTAGAGACAATGCTGGGGGCAGAAAGGTTGAGAAGCGCCAATATCGACCAGGGCCAAGATTTGACTCCTACACTCCTTTGAATGAAACAATCGAAAACATCTACCTAGCCACTCAGGGCGAACTCGGATACAAGCGCCCCCCGCACAAGAAAGAATCAGATAACGCACTCAAGTCCGGAAAGTTCTGTCGCTTCCACGAATCCCACGGACATGACACCAATGAATGCCACCATCTTCGGGACTTGATCGAAGAACACATTAGAAGAAGAAGACTGGAACGTTATGTGAAAGGTCAGAACAGGACTCCAACTCCTGCCAATGAGAACTCAAAGCAACCCCTCCCAGAAGTAGGCGGAGGGAATCGCAACAATCACAACACCAGTGGCTCTAGTCAAGAGAAGATAGTGGTCCTTACCATCTCAGGAGGACCACACATCGCCGACAGAAGTTGGGCAGAGATGGAAAGGTACGGCAAGTCGCTTAGAAATGCCGAAGGATATGTTAACTCCATTACGGAGGAACGCCACCCGAAACGAAAAGAAAACAATGACATTGTATTCAGTAGGCATGATTTGGAAGGAAGACAGTACCCACATATGGATCCCATGGTCATCTCTGCCTGGTTTGGTCCAGCTAAAGTTTTTCGGATTCTAATAGACACGGGAAGCTCCGTAAATATCCTGTTCAAACATGCTTTTGACAAAATGAAGTTATCAATGAAGGATGTATCCCCCTGTGACAAACCACTGCACGGTTTCACTGGAGATGCAAAAATGCCCCTCGGGCAACTTGACCTCTTCGTCGAAATAGGAAGTCATCCCCGCTCCGTTGTGCGAAAACAAACGTTCGTACTAATAGAAAACCACTCGACTTACAACGCTTTCTTGGGAAGACCAGCCTTGTCTGACTTTCAGATTGTATTAGCCCCCTGGTGCCTGAAAATGAAATTTCCAACAGACAACGGAGTAGGAGAAGTAGAAGGAGATCAAGATGCTGCCCGAGACTGCTACGTAACTGAACTTCGCAATAACCGCAGAAAGAATAAAGGAAAAGATGCAGAGACTACTCTCTGCATGAAAAGCTTGGAGGCATAGCAACTAAAGAAAGCCCCTCCTCTTCGATACACAAGCGATCCCTTCAATGAACTAGACCCCAGGGATAAAGAGGAGGAGGCTACCGCCGAGCCTGCAGAGGCTATGGAATTCGTATCGGTAGATAAGCATGATTCAAGTAGACTATTAAAAATCGGATCTCAGCTGGAAACGGAATTGAAGGATCAACTCATTGACTTTCTCCGCCACAACTTAGATGTATTTGCGTGGACCCATGCCGATATGACAGGAATCTCCCCAGACATAGCATGCCACATGTTGAACATCGATCCCACCAAGGTACCAGTAAAGCAGAAAAAGAGGAGCATGGGGGCAGAGCGATCGGCAGCCCTTGATGAGGAAGTAAAGAATCTACTTGCTAATGGCTTCATACGGGAAGCCATCTACCCAGAATGGATCGCTAACCCAGTGCTAGTAAAAAAGGCCAATGGAAAGTGGCGAACATGTATTGACTTCTCCAATCTGAATGACGCTTGCCCAAAAGATTGCTTCCCACTTCCCCGAATTGACCAACTTGTGGATAGCACAGCCGGACACGAACTCCTATCTTTTATGGATGCATACTCCGGATATAACCAGATTCCCATGCACGCTCCCGATCAGGACCACACTAGCTTCATCACCGACCGCGGATTATATTGTTACAAAGTCATGCCTTTTGGACTCAAAAATGCTGGAGCTACCTATCAACGCCTCGTCAACAAAATGTTCGCAGAATTGATAGGACGAACTATGGAGGTATATGTGGATGACATGTTGGTAAAGTCCAAGAAAGCTAATGACCATGTAAGCCATCTGGACGATACGTTTCGGGTACTTCGTTGATATGGAATGAAGCTGAATCCTCTAAAGTGCTCCTTCGGAGTATCATCGGGAAAATTCTTAGGATTCATCGTCCACGCCAGAGGAATCGAAGCAAACCCTGAACAAATCCGGGCTTTAAAAGAAATAAGGATACCTTCCACTCGAAAAGAAATGCAGAGCCTAAACGGAAAGGTGGCCGCCCTAAGCAGATTCATTTCCAAGGCAACTGACAAGTGTGTCCATTTCTTCGAAGCACTCAAGAAAGACAAAGGGAAGTTCGAGTGGACCGACGAATGCTTAAAAGCCTTCCTCAACCTAATCGAACACCTTCAGAGACCACCAGTACTCTCAACTCCAAATGAAGGTGAAGTGTTATACCTATACCTCGCTGTATCATCTCATGCTCTAAGCGCCGCCTTGGTAAGAGAAGAAGACCGCACACAACGCCCGGTTTACTTTGTAAGTAAGAGATTTACAGGGGCAGAAGCCAGATATCCTAAACTTG
Source organism: Allium cepa (assembly GCA_030765085.1). Taxonomy (NCBI): domain Eukaryota; kingdom Viridiplantae; phylum Streptophyta; class Magnoliopsida; order Asparagales; family Amaryllidaceae; genus Allium; species Allium cepa. The sequence goes on along the minus strand of CM060941.1, from coordinate 38,642,551 downwards.
AGAAATTAGCATATTGTTTATTGATCGCGTCACGAAAACTGCGACACTACTTCCAGTCTCACTCCATCAGGGTTCTAACCGATCAACCACTAAGACAAGTGCTCCATCGTCCTGACACTTCTGGGCGACTCCTCAAATGGTGCATCTAACTAAGTCAGTATGATATCACCTACCATCCCCGCACCGCTATCAAAGGGCAAGCCATGGCTGATTTCATTGCCGAATTCACTACCAACGAAGGCAAGGAACAATCCGAAGTAGCAAAAAACATCAAGTGGAACCTCTTTGTAGACGGAGCATCAAACGAACAAGGCTCGGGGGCAGGTATTGTGATCATCACCCCCAGGGGAAGAAAGTTGTACTATGCATTAAGATTGGAGTTCACGGCCACTAACAACGATGCTGAATATGAAGCAGTAATAGCGGGATTGGAACTGGCCCTAGAAATTGGAATCAATTCCTTATGTATTCATAGTGATTCTCAGCTTGTCGTAAACCAGGTACTAGGAGAATTCCAGACTCGAGGAGAACGACTCACAGCATACCTAAAGAAAACCAGACTGCTGCTCGATCGATTGGACCATTATCTAATCAAACACATTCCTCGAGAAGAAAACCAAGGGGCAGATGATCTTGCAAAGCAAGCTAGTATGAAGAACAGCACCATTTCCGGAGCACTAGCAATCTCAAGGCAGCTAGCCCCGAGTTTCGAACAAGCGAATCTGATAACTGCAATCGAAGAAGGAACCTGGATGACTCCTATCCGGAAATATTTGCAAGATGGCATACTACCCGACAGGCGTGACGAAGCCAAGAAGATCTTGAGGAAAGTTCCCCACTACACAATACAAGAAGGCATCCTCTACCGGCGTGGCTTCTCTAGCCCCTTATTAAGATGCGTCGCCGGAAGGGAAGCCAAGGAGATATTAACAAACATCCATCAGGGAGGATGCGGAGATCACACTGGAGGACAGACTTTGGCAAGAAAGATACTCCGATATGGATATTACTGGCCCACACTAAACAAAGATGCCCTAGACTTCGTTAAGAAATGCGACAGATGTCAAAAGTTCGCCAAGATTCCTCGACTGCCCACAAACAAAATTACTCAAATGACTAGCCCTTGGCCCTTTGCTGTATGGGGAATTGACTTAATTGGCGAACTGCCAACGGGCCGAGGCGGAGCCAAATATGCTATAGTGGCAGTCGAGTATTTCACCAAATGGGTGGAAGCGGAACCTTTAAATAAAATATCTTCAGCAAAAGTTATCAACTTCTTGATCAAAAACATTCTGTGCAGGTACGGAGTCCCACTCAAGATCGTATCCGACAACGGACTCCAGTTTGACAGCGAAGAATTTGCCGACTGGTGCCAAGAACATGGAATTCATAAAAGCTTCTCATCAGTAGCTTACCCTCAGGCAAACGGACAAGTTGAAGCTGTCAACAAAATTCTCAAAACCCTAATCAAGAAGAAACTTGAAAGGTCAAAAGGCGCTTGGGTGGACGAACTTCCTACGGCACTATGGGCATACCGCACATCTTTTAGAACATCAACGGGACATACTCCTTTCTCTTTGGCATATGGATCGGAGGCAATGCTCCCAGTTGAGACTATTGTGCCTTCCCACCGTAGGATACACTACAACCCAGAAGAAAACGAAGAACTCCTCCTCATGTCTTTGGATCTGATCGAGGAAAGGAGAAACGATGCAGCACTCAAAGCGGCAGCTCACAAACAGAAAGTGGCAGCACAATACAATTCCAAAGTCAAGCATCGCAGCTTACAAGAAGGAGATCTTGTCCTCAGGCGAATCTTTCCGCGCCCCGGGGCACTGGACCCCATCTGGGACGGACCATATGTAATTCATAAAGATCTCCACAACGGAGCTTACATTTTGTCAACAGTGGACGGAGAGGTGTTCCAGAGGGCATGGAACATCCGACACCTCCGTCGATACTTTTCTTAACTTGTACTGCCCATATGAAGTGAATTAACAAAGAGAATCAGTGGACGTAGGCATTTCCGTGTCGAACCACTTTAAAAAATCTTGTCTCTTTTTAACTTGTTCCTTTATGTCTTGGCTGCTCGTTAAGTTTTATCCCTTTCTGTTGAACAAAATCCTATGGCATCTCCACCCAAGACGCACCACGGCCTCATCTGGACTAGGCCTAACAGGTACGCTACGATTCTATGCACTCGCCAATGAGACACTTTTGCTCCAGCATCCCTCTGCTGCGGGTTAACTCATTGCGCGCCTGCCCTCAAAGCCAACTGTAATGAGCCGATTATAAGTCATCATAAAGGCCGACTATAGCCGATGGCAGCTCATTACGGCGTTCGGCTCGCCGGCAACTGTGAACCTACTTTAAGCCCCAACATAAGGTGTGGCCAGCCAGGGGTAGTTCACGGCCAACGGCACCCACGCTAGCCGGCCACGGTAAATCGAATAATACCCACGATTACGGACCATAATGGTTCGGGTAGTTACCGTGCGCAATCTCGGCTCCGATGTGTCTTAAGTGCGGCTGTGGTAAAAAAGAAAACTCCCCGCAGAGGCGTAAAATGGGTGACAAATGTCTCCAAGACCCACAGCTAGGGAAAGTGACTACAAAACCCGTTCATCGACGGCCTTCCGTGACTGGAAGTTTTACATTTACTATATTTCCATTCCATTTAAATATTTTTCCCCTATCCTGTATAACAAACTCTAAAGTACAGGAAACCGAATAGGAAGCATTCACTCATAAGGCTCTAAGCCTGCGTACTGGGTGGCAGGGCGCTCAGCTATACCCGTGAACAGTTACACAAGACACTCAAAGCTACCGCCTGCGAATAAAACATAAAGGGCGGTACTCTCTTCTCTTGTACATAAATGCGTAACTATAGCTTATTCATACACTGACATTGCAAAACGTGAAATTATATTTCAAGCAAAAAACTTAACATCAAACACAACTAGAATCACAGGCATATACATAATTATATTTCTCACACGGCACATAAAGATAGCAACAACATTTAAACATGACAGAATCAGCTTATATTATAAGATCACACGAAGTTATTCTTTGCAAATAATTTTATTACAGTTGCATATCAAAGACCAACATAAACAGTGATAAAAAAGAAACAAAAAGATGGCAGATGCCTCCACACTCCATCACCAACTTCCCCAGTCTACTTAGCCGCAGGATCAGAGCCCCCAGCATGCGGATCAGAAGTCCCGCCTGTCCAATTCGGAAGAAGAATTCATTAAACGAACAACCAAGTTATGGAAACACGGGAAGAAAAGAAAGGGAAGAAGAATAACTCACCAGCATCCGCCGCTTGATCCTCATCATCCAACTGCACGCCCGCTTCCTCTGCAGCAAGCAGCCGCATCCCCTCTTTCACCGCCGCTTGCTCCTCCTTTGAGAACTGAGCAGTAACCGCATTCAAGTTGAAAGCCTCTCCGCCTTCCTTACCCGCGTTCACCCTGGCCTCCTCTAAAGCCTGGAGATACACCTTGGCCATGACCCGAGGGTAATCGTCTATCCAAGACAAGCCGCCCTCCTTCCAAGTGTGGAAGTACATATCCTGCAGCATCTCATCCATCATCCCCTCGTTTTCCTCAAACTCCCTCACCCGGGCCTCGGAAGCTTGCAACTTGGCGACGGCGACGTCCCTCTCTGACTGGTATCTCAAGCAGTCAGCCTGGAGTGACCTCCTCATTTCCTCTTCCTTCAACCTGAGGGACCTCCTCATCTCCTCCATCTCCTCCTCCAACTCGGCCTGAGCCATATCCGCAGCCTCGAGCCTCCCCGACAACTCCTCTACCCGCTCGAGATCCGCATTTCGAACCTCATCCACCGTTGTGATAGCTATGTTAATCCGTTCCCTGCAAGCGACCTCCATCTTCCGTAATTCCGCCCTACTGGCCTTCTCCATGGTCTCTTTCAGCCGCTTGGAGGCTTCCTCATGCTGGGAAATCTGGATGGCTTGGTCGGCGAGCTGCTTGGCCTGATAGGCAACCTTTAACCTCAACCGAATGTTAGCACTCCCGATCTCTTCCCCGGCCTTGACCAACTTAGCATGATGCTCCATTAACTTCCTGGTCTCTGCGGCCACCCGGTCGATATTAGCCTTGGCCTCATCCCCCATGGTGACTACCCGTGTAGTAAGTAAATCAAGATCTAAAGATTTGGCCTCGTCCAGCACCCTTACCATGGGGTTGCAGGGAAGGAGGTGCTCGCCCGTGGTCTCATCGAATGAAATGTCCCGAAAGCTTGGGTCTAAATCAGGATGACCAGCAAAAGGGTCACGAGGCACGGGGCGAGGCACATCGGGACGCCTTATATGAATGACAGTAGGACTCTTGGAAGGAGGAGGAGGGGGGCCGGGCTCCGTGCTCTCCTCCGTAGTATCACGAGGAGGCTGAGTAGGGGGAGGCTGAGTAGGAAGCTGCGAAGCAGAAGAAGACTCAAATAAGGAACGGCTCCGCTTCCTTTTCTGAATACCCTCTTCGATGACCCCAAGAAGAGGGCGGTAACTGACTACATCCCCAGTGCGATCAGTAGAAGGTTTCGCGGAAGCTCTCCTCGACTTAAATTGTTCAAGGCGGTGTCGAACATCCGACGTTTTACCCGCCTGGCCTGCCCCTGGAATAAAGAACAAGTGTTACGAACATACAATAATCCGCAATTCAAAAAATGTGCTAAGTTAAAAAGAAAGAAAAGTGAGGAGACACATCTATTATACAAACCCGGCGGAGGAGTGGGATACTGCAATAAGTCCTGGATCTCATTCCAGGACGGAAGTGAACCGTAAAAAATTTCTAAGTCCCTATCGAAAATGGAATCGGCAGAAGACAAAAGTTCACCTTGCATCGCCGGAGTCACCCTAGCTGAAGCCACAGCTTTGCCGGTTTCCTTTGCCTTCTCCGTTTCCTTCTCCTTTTCCTTCTCCGTTTCCGACTCTCCCTCCGACTCCCCGAAGGCCCGACGGAGAGCCTCATCCAGTTCGAGGTCTTGCTCAGAGGTTAGAGCAGCAACCCCACTACCACCTTGACCATCGCCATCTCCTCCACCCTCCGACCCTTCTCCAACTTCGCCTCCTTCCTCCTCTTCTACACCTTCCTCCTCCGGGACAGTCGGGCAAATACTTGGAGAAGGGCCATCAGACTTCTTCAGTTTCTTCCCCCCGACCACGGGACGCTCTGCGAAAGGCTCCCTCTTACCGCTCTTTACTGTAGCCCCCTCCTTAGCTTTGGCAGCCCTCTCCTCAGCCGTATCCCTTTGCTTAACTACGGACTGGCGCGGTAAGATCAAGTTATACTCCAAGAGGGTTGCGTTCCTGATCAAGAAAGAGGCCGACCGGTCCCGTGCCGGAATAGCCTTTAGTTCAGTAGCCATTCGCACTAAGGAATCATCCTCCACGACTGCAACACCACCTGTCGCTAGCCAGAAATAAAAGCATGTCAGAAAAAACACTACCGTCAAAACACATGAAAAATATAAATGAAATCAATCTTACAGCCGGAAGTGAAAAGGCGGAAAGAAACAGCATCGTCCTTGACGAAGAACCACTCTTTCTTGAACATGGTGAACTTGGAATACAAGTCCAGAACTGGTTTGAAGGGCACGGCCGCCTCCAGACTAATATACGGAGACCCCTTCTTATAGCCTCTCAGGTTGTACAAGTATCGGATTTCCCGGTTAGAAGGAGGACGCCCGTACCTCCTCTGGAAGATAACAAAGAGGCTCACCAGGATGGCATATGAGTTAGGCTGGAGCTGGAAGGGAGCCACCTTCAAATATGTGGTGAAGCTTACTATCCAAGCGTTGATAGGGGGGATAGCGCCGCACATGCAATGGTATCTGCTAAAAGCGAAGTAGCCCTCGGGAGGATTATATGGCATCACTCCATCTCCCGGAAGCAGCATAAGCGTCCTGTCAATCCCAAAGGAACGGGATATGGCGTCGAGTTGCTCCTCTTTCAGAGAGCTAGAATAGCAATCAGGGGGGGAGATGAGAAGCTCCTGGGGACCATACCCGTCGACTAGTGACCTCGGAGCGGGTACGTGCTGTGCTGGATCTGGCTGGGCTGGGGGCACGGCAGAAGTTTCTCCACTATCCCTGGATTTCCTCTTGCCCGATCGAGTTTCTACCTTACGAGACATTTAACTACAACACAAGGAAAGCATGGCATTAGAACAAGGAACATAGAAAAGTAAACAAACAAATGCGTGCAAGTGTGGGATTTCATTCGCAAACTAAAGTTTTCAAGTTCACAAGTTCATTCGGTTTTCATCTCATTCGGTTTCCATCTCGTTCGGTTTCCATCTCATTCGGTTTCCATCTCATTCGGTTTTCATCTCGTTCGGTTTCCATCTCATTCGGCCCCAAGGCCGTAGTCCCATTCGGTGAAGTGAAAACTTTCGTATGTATTCGGCAAAAGGGAACATACCTGGTTCGGTACTAAATTGGTCCGGCGCTTGATTGATTCGGTATTTGTTTGATCCGGTACTTAACTGGTTCGGTACTCAATATGGCTCGGCTCTACTCGTTCGGTAAAGAAAAACAAGGGGGGTACGGCCTCTATATATAGGCAAACTCACAACCACCGAACCAAACAATTCGCCCAACCGGACCAATAATACCGGACCACCAGAAGCCGAATGGGAATAGCCGGACCAACCAAGAACCGAATGAAACTCTCTCTCTACAGACCAAGACCAGGAACTAGTGGCGTGCAAAGCGCCTCCCTCAGATAAGTACCAAACTCCAGAACTAACTAACAAAATAAGATTATGATAGCGATGAATAAGTCGTAAAATCCTCACCGACGTGGATTAAATCGTTTACACGTGTACGCGACCTCGAATGGTCCATAGGCACGCTCTGAATGGTTATTAACCCTACCGTCGTGGGAATTTACACTTTGACACGCATTTTTAAGCCCATCGGTCATATGGATATTTGATAATTATGAAATGGCTAAGCTACTTACACATGTACGGGGTTGCGAACGATCCCTAGGCATGCTCTGAGCTGGCAATAAACCATCTTCACAAACATAAACCGGGCATCGACGATGCCGAGCCCCTTCGGGGCTCACTCTCTCGTCCTGAACGGCACAGTTCACTTCATCTCGAATATTTCGATCATGAACGGCCGTTATTCGAAATCACACTAAAACTGTAAATTCCTTTGCAGGACATTAACAGAATACGAACGTCCAATCGCTGGCGTTACAAAGCCAATCTTCCTGCCACAAGAAAAACAAAGCGCGACACATGCAAGCACGTGCCCCACTTTGGGGGGCAAATGTTGGGCGAATTTTCACCCAGAAGACCTCAAGACCAAGAAGCCGCAGTTTCACTCGGGCTCGCAAGCAACCTCTACTTCGTTCAACAGCCAAGAAGCTCAATACTAACCTAGAGGGCCTTCCAATATTCTCCATGAAGAAGCTCACTCGGCCCCCACTTCATTCGGTTCCACAACACTCGGCCCCCACTTCATTCGGCTCCACTTCACTCGGCCCCCACTTCATTCGGCCCCATCTCATTCGGCTCCTTTATACCACCACTCCAACTCCCCTGCCGAACCAACCTTGCCACCGAACCACCTACATAACCGGACCAAACGACTACCGGTCCACATTCTCACACTCCTACTACCGGACCAGGCAAGCACCGAACCAACCCTCTCCTTTCCCCTGCCGGTCCACATGCACACCTACCACCGGTCCAAGCTCATAGCCGAATGAAGCCTTGCCGAACCAGAAGATTGCCAGTCCAGATTGCTTCAGCCCGGGCCCACCAGCAGCTATATGCTTCCAAGGCCCCTGCCCTCAACCTCATTCTATAAATAGAGGGGCAGGGGTACAACAATGGAGACAAGTTTGAGAGCTCAAGCAAGGAAGGAACTTTCAAACTACTTTCATATACTGATATACGAAGCATTGTACTTGTAATCTGAAAGAAAGAAGATAATAACATATAAAGTGGACGTAGGCACATTCTGGCCGAACCACTATAAATCTGTGTGTCTTTTACATTTCAGCCCCTACTTCTTTCATATTTACATACTCATCTAAAATCATTGAAAATCACATATAATCAACTAAATAATACGACTTGGAGGTGTTTGTCCATTTTTTGTGCAAACATATATAAATTGAATTACTTTGAAAATCCTAGTTTGAAGGTTGGAATTGAAAATTGGTTTAAATCAAAATTTTAAGTATTTTACTCTATTTTAAGTCCATTTAAAGTATTTTAGCCCATTTTAATCTATTTTAAATATTTAATCCATTTTAAATTATATTAATCTATTTAATCTATTTTAAGCTATATTAAACTATTTTATCTATTTTAAAATTATATTAATCTGTTTAAACTATATTAATCCATTTTTATCTATTTTAAACTATATTAATCTTCTTCTTTTTTTGCAGAGCAATCGGGATAAAAGAGGAACAAAGATACAGAAAAGCAAGAAAAAACAAGCACACAAGAGAAACAAAGAATAGAAGAGAAAAAAAAGAAAAAAAACATAGGGAGAGAACGCAAAGAGCTAAGGAATCCAAGGCTCAATCTGATAATCATGAAAAGTATGCACACTTGATCTCATACCCATAAGAATATCATGCTTGAAGACGGACCATAAAACTTCATGGCTCCTCATAATTCCATCAAAACTCCTTCTATTCCTTTCAACCCAAATAATCGTCATCACCTTTTTCAAAATGAAGAAAAAAGGAAACTTTCTCTCTTCTTTCCACTTTATTACTTTCTCAATCAAATCCCATTGAGCAGCAGAAACATGAGGAATAACAACCATCCCTAAATTACTCAGCATATAGCTCCAGAGATGAAGAACACATGAACACTCAAAGTATAGATGCTGGATACTTTCATCATAAATGTTGCATAGCTCACAGATAGAAGGAACAGACATACCAAACGCAAGCAACTTATCTCTAGTTAACAGTGCCTTGTTCCTTTCCTTCCAGAGCATCAGGTTGTCACTGCTAATAGAGTATGCAACCCCAAGTAACCCTGTACCACTTACCCCACAAGAGCATCATAAATACAGGAGACAATGTGAGGTTTACCATTCCACAGAACAGAATCATGGTCTTGAAAAACATATTTATTAGCAGCATATCGATACCAGATGGATCTGACAACTTGATTACCAGAAAAAGGTAGCACCAGCATACCATTTTCAATAAAGTCAACAGCCAAGGCATTTGAACTTATACCAGATTGAAATTTTTGCTGAGGAATGAGAATCTGATCCAGAATAGTACCCTTACTTATCCAAGGTTCATATCAGAAACTACAAGTGCTTCTGACAGATAGGTGGATTTGAATAAAAGGTTTTAAGGTATTCCTCAAGTTCAATATGCATCTCCATATCCAACTGCAAGCTTGAGGAACTTCCATAAGCCAAAAATTCTTAGCACCAACATTATGCCTGAGAGTCCACTTAACCCATAAAGAATCCTTCCTTTGCAACAGAGCATTAAAGTGATAGCTGTAAGCTGCTTTGTTCCGAACAGCAATGTTGAACAAGCATAAACTACCTTTGGTTTTTGGTTTCTCAAAAATTGAGAAAGAATATGGAAAAGTCTTCTTAGCATGAATAGAACCAAACCAGAAAAATCTCATCGTGGTAGTTCTTACCATTTTCAAAAGCTTGATAGGAAGGATGAAAGCCCTAGCCCAATAGACATCATGGACAAGCATACTGACTTGATGAGAACTAATATGCCAGGTTGAGTCAAGAAGTTGTTAGCCCACTTCCCCATGACACTAGTTATTTTATGAAAAAGAGATAAACAGTTCGATTGAGTTACCCTTGATGTACAAAGAGGCAGACCAAGGTAGGTCATATCATGATTCATTGTTTGCATTCCAGCAGAGAATGAGAGAATCTGTTTCTGCAAACTAGAAATTCCAGCAAACAAAATACTAGGTTTATTTAAGATTAAGCCCAAGTCCTGTCATCAAGTAGAAACTATGTAGAGCACCTTTAATGGATTCAATAGATTGAAGGTTAGGCTTGGTGAATATCATGACGTCATCAGCAAAGAGAAGGGAAGTTGTTTGAAGGTCCTTACATATAGAACGATAATGAATCTGCCTGTTTTGATACAAAGGTCTTAAAAAGCAAGTAAAGACTTCCCTAACCAATATGAAAACATAAGAGGAAAGCGGGTCCCCCTGCCTTATGCCTTGCTTGGAGGCAAAGAAACCAGAATTAGCACAATTCAAAATCAGAGAGAAAGAGGGAATAGAGATGCACTCATAAGTCCAAGCAACAAATTCTTTTGGAAAACCCATGAGAGACATAATTCGAACAAGTGATTTCCACTGAAGACTGTCATATGCCTTTTTTACATCAAGCTTTAACATTGCTCCCTGAGTAGCATTAACACTGCTATATCCTTTTAAAAGCTTATGGGCAGCATTATGTTATCAAGAATGTTTCTATTAGGTAAAAAAGCAACCTGATTCTTAGAAATGATTCTAACCAAAATAGCAACTAGCCTTGAAGCAATAATTTTAGAAATACGCTTATAAACAACATTGCAATAGGAAATGGGTCTGAAGGAAGATACAGTTGGTGTTGGCAAGCTCTTAGGGATCATAACCAAATTCGTTGCATTCATTGATTTAAGAAGTTTAAATTTAACGAAGAAATTATGCACAGCCTTGCAGAAAAGCTCACCAATATATCCCAACTAGAAGTAAAAAAAACTGCACATTGAAACCGTCAGGTCCACCACTCGAGCTCTTATTCATAGCAATTAGGGTGTTCTTAATTTCTTCATTAGTCACTTTTTCCACCAGCTTTTCAGCTTCCACATAGTTAACTTTTGGCAGAGATATGTTAGAGAGTTGATCTAGCTCAGGGATAAAATTATTACCATTACCAAGGAGAGCAGAAAAATACAGAAGAAAAGCTTTGTCAACTGACTCAGGGGAAGAGTGCAAAATACCTGCTTCATCATAAATGGAATTGATGTTATTTTTTGACTGTTTAACCTTTAGGGAGGCATGGAAAAATTTAGAGTTCCTATCCCCTTCAGCAGCCCATTTGATTCTCAGTTGCTGTTTTTTCATTCCACATTCAACTGCTAGAGCTTGGTTAAGGTCATTGAAGAGAGCAGCTTCCTTTTCAGCCATGTCAACATTGTCTGGATTTGCCATCATCAACTCCTAGGCCTCCTTGAGCTGGTCCTTGAGTAAAGAAGATCTAAGGTTGCCATGGCCAAACTTAGTTCGAGCCCAAACCCTTAAAGCTCTTTAGTTGCCTTGAGCTTTCTGCAAAAAATATACACGGGGTTTCCAAAAAAATCATTAGCCCAAGCAGACTTTATTATATTATTATAATCAAGTTCATGGACCCAAGTATTATAGAATTTAAATCCTATTTTGACTCCATGGGGCTTCCTACCAGTGGTTAAGATGAGAGGAGAATGGTCAGAGAGGATAGGATGAGGCAGGAAGGTAGAAATATTTGGCCAAGTAAAAAGGTCTTTGAAGTCGGAAAAGGAATGATCAATGTTCGAAAAGGTTCTAACACCACTCCTAGATCTATTATTCCAAGAGTAGAAAGCACCTTCCTTGTGTATTGGAATAAGAGAAGAATCATTAATAGCTGAATCAAGGGGATGATGTCCCTTGGCATGAGAGGCAGTCCCCCATGCTTGTCAGTCAAGGAGAAGCAGCTGTTGAAGTCACCAACAATTACCCAAGGATGAGTTTCTTACCTGAGAGCAGGAATAAGGTTGAACAGAGATTGTCTGGAGGCAGGAGAATTTGAAGCGTAGACAAAAGAAATGTAAAAGGAGGATGGAGGGTTGAAGTACTTGGCGTGAAAGTGCATTATTTGGGGAGTAGTAAGAAGGAGATCAAGGGAAAGTTCAATAGGATTATGGTGTACCAAAATGCGACCATAGCTAGCTTCAAGAAGATTGTGAGATTGGGACCAGGAAGGGTTAATATACTTAGCAGCAGAAATAGAAAGGGGAAGATTCAACTTAGTTTCAAGGATGGAAAAAATTGATAGCTGATGTGAAGATACTAAATGCTTGACATGATCTAACTTGAGGAAGTTATGAGATCCTCTTATATTCCATGCACCAAAATTATGTATCATTGATTAAACTAGAGAGAGAAGTACAGCTTCTTTTATGCTCTTAGTAAAGGGAGACCGAGTTCTTGATATGACTAGGCTTTGGTTCTTTGATTTCTTATTTTTCTTGTGCTTGTCATATATAGATAAGTCACAGTTGTTAAGAGGTTGAACTTTTGGAGAAGAGGGAGGTGTAATCCAACCTGGAATTGCACCTAAAAAAACATAAGGTTGACTTGAGAAAGATTTGCTTGGAGGAATTGAATGAGAAGAGGCTGAAGTAACTGTAGAATGAGAAGATGGAATCATGGAGAAAAATAAGTCAGTAATTTGGCGTTGCAGTAAACTACAGAAAAGCTCTTCATGATTGGGATCAGGGGAGGATTTAGAATTTGTTTGGGATGTGGAATAGGTGTTATGCATAAAGAGGGTTGTATCATGCATTGGCTTGGTTTGAACAGATTGGTTTTCTTTCAACTGAAAATTTTCAAAAGCAGGCAAAGACTGGTTCCCATGCACAAAAGAATGATTGTGCAAATGATGTGCTTCATCAATACTACATTCATAAGGTACATTACCAACATGCATAGAGTCACATCTCCTTTATATGAATTAAATTCCTTAACTACAATAACTTCCTCCTCATCAGCATCTTCCCCACTATTTGTTTCAATACCCACAAATGTATCACCATTCTTATCATTTAACACTTCAAATTTGTTGAATGTCAGAACACAATCCTGGTCCTTGTTAGGAACACAAACTTCCACATTAGTATCATTTCCACTCTTTTCACCATTAGTATCATTCACCATTTTTTGCTGCATATCAGCTTTACCCTCATGTCTATCATCATACACCTTGCTCTCATTCAGTACAGGCATATACCGTGAGTAACTTTCTCTGGTTTTAGCTTTTTTATTCGAAACCTTCATCCAAACTTGCTTACTTTTATTTATAAGTTTGCCTACCCCATTCTCAACATTTATTCCTTCTTGAAATTTCTTTTTCGTAGCTGTTTCTATCTCATCACCATCATTTTCAACACATACTTTCAAGCAACAATTGTTCAAATGGCCAAACTCCTTACAAAGAGTACATATATCTGGCTTCCATAGGTAGCTAACTTGAACTATTTGGATTGATCCATCAAACAATTTAACGGGAAACTCATCAACCAATAGAAAATCGGGAGAAACATCTACCAAGCACTTAGCAAAACCAATCCTCTCCAACCTTTCAGTGGAAGAATCCATACATAAAAGTCTGCCAATTCTAGAGGCAAGCTAGTTGATGCCTAGGTGAGACCAAGCAAAAATGGGAAATTGGATAGTTTTAACCAAACTAGTACTGATCTAATAGTACTGCAGCCGTTTTCAATTATTGGATCCTAAGCCTTTACAATGAAAATTTTGTTCCTAAGAAAAATTGGGTCAGATTCTAATATTTTCCTTCTGTCCTCAGCACAAGACAGATGGAAAAGGAACAAGGTTCCATCAGATTTAACTTAAATTACGCCTTTAAGATTCCAAAGCTTCTTCAAATGATTGATAATAGTCTGATAAGACAGAGGTTTGTCGAGAAAAAAACCTACTAACCATTCACTCCAAATATCATTACCAGCTTTTATCACCTCACTTGGAGGAACCAAAGCAAGCCCATCGTAGACAAGAGGAAAATCAATGGTGGTATATTAGCCAGCATTGCGAGGTTTGGTTTTAAAAAGAGAGGACCAAGCATACGAAGCAAAAGAAGATACAGAAGAAGGATTCGGCTTGAAAGGGGGAGGAACAGGCGGAGGCAAGGCAAGAGGAGAGTTCGGAAGGGGGGCCGATGAAGAAGATGGAGGAGGAACAGAGGAAAGTATGGGAGGGACAGTTTGAAAAGATGGGAAGAGGGAAGAGGCATGGGCGAGAGCAGCCATTAAAGTCAAAAGAGGGAGTGAAACTACAATTTTTAATTTTTTTTTGTTTATTTTAACTATTTTAAACTATTTTTAAATCTATTTTAAACTATCTAAACTATTTTCTGAATTTAGGTTTTGTAAAGTGGAAGTTTTATATCTAAATCCTTGATTCTTAAGTAGAATATGACTAAATGATGTTATACCATAAGTAGGGATTTGAATGACATATTTGATAATATGATGATTTAAATGAGGATTTAATCTATTTTTTGAAATATAAATTCAAAAGTCATATGATTTCAAATGTGATATAATTTCGAAAGTAAATATGATTTCAAAAACGGTATGGTTTTGAGATTATGATATTTTGATATAAATTATAAATCAGATTTGGAAATGTAAAAGAACCATATAGTGTGAATCAAACATTTGGTTGTTAAAGAGACCGGGATCGGATATTGTCATACTCTCTGCCAATATCAAAAACCACTTTAACAACTGTGTACGTGGTGGAGATTCCAGAAATTAAGCAGGATGGTTTAGCGAACAATTCTAGATGAGGTATTTACGTAAACCTGACTCCCGCGAGTCAGCTTAGATGTGACTAAAATAGGAGCCTTGTCGGGCCAAGTGAGGTCATTCCTCCGATCGGACACATTTCTTCAATACCATAATATGACTTTGTGATGATTTGGTGGCCACCCCTTAATTTTGATTAAGGGAGTGTGTTTCGACGTAGGTGATAGTAGCTGTTATGCGTTACCACCAGTCAGGATCCGCAATTGGTATATCTACCCTGGCATTGCCTCGACTATCGTGTTCACATGCCCTACTATGCCTTCTGCGAGTTTGTTTTGTGTCGTACCTATGGAGTGCCCCTGATAGTCCACCACTTTACGGTGGAGTTTACAGTATCTGTATAGACTATGGCATTATATAAAATGTGTTAAGGGGGATATGGGTAATGCTTTAACACTATTTTAAGACTTTACTTTATTGTAGACATTATTATAATAGCGTGTTGTACTACATAGTAGATAGTTTAACGGATCATTAGGAGATGGTTATCCCAAATATCTCTTAAGTTATTACACTCATGCTAGACACTGGATAGGAGATGTCAAAACCTATAAACATCTCTAACGCTGTTACACTCGTATTTATTTACTGTTGATTTAACTTACAAAAGATCTTTTAGTTCTGACTCGATTGTTTTGGCTTTTCAATTCGCACAGGTCAGCCTGAGCTTTTTAGTATATCGAAGACTACTTTCTGGCGGATAAAGACGAAGATTTGTATACTATTATTACTTATTACATTATTTCCACTGCATCATGTTGTTCCACAGCATTGTTGTTTATTTCTATTGAATGTTACTCTGGTTCTGTATTATAAAAGTATCATCAAATGTTATTTATAAACAGCTTCATGAAGTTTCTATTTGATTATTATATTTTGTCATTCCATTATGAGATTCTGTATTTGTTTTCTTTCTTTCCCTGCCTTTTCTTATTTATCCTATAACAATCCTCCATTTTGAATGGTTTGAGTTTGACATGTGAGGTTTATTGTCGATCATAAACCGTCCAAAAAGGTGGGCCGTTACAGATCCTGAAAAGAAAAGCTTTCTATGTCACTTCGAACAATGGATCCGTTATTGATTTTTCAATCGATAATAGGTAAGTTCCAAGAGATAATCTCAAAATACAAGGCAAGGCTTTTTTTAGGTGCAAGCGAACTATCTACATAGGATGGTCCGTTCGTGGTGTTTGAGATATAGGACTCACATTGCACATATACACAATGCACGTGCCCCAATCAGTGCTCGAAATCCAATTGTCAACACATACTGACTTCCTTTGGATTTTGGGTGTTGGCCCCGTGGAAATTTTAATTCAAGTAAAACATGCCTGACTATGTTGAGTTTTCCTATTCAGAATGATTCGCCAATCTCCCTATTTTAACCCTGTCGAGGGAACTTCCACTCCTTCATAAGCTGGGTCATCTACAGCTTTGGCTTCATCTTTTATTCCAGTCGGGCTAATCCACCCCATGACTTCTGAGTCTGAAGGTCAATCGGTTCCAATTGGCCCAGTATTATGTTGATCACCTTTAAGGTGAGAACCATAAGTGACCCATCAAATAGGCTCCTTCGAACTTGTCAGTTATGTCACTTCGAGACATTTGAATTTAACATGGTATTCCTAAAGATGATATTCCTTTCTCGACGGAGACAAGCTTGCTCATAATCCACCTTAAGACTTCACAGCTTGTAGTCACTACATGTGTCATGGCGGTGTCGTCCCATCATTCAACTCATTTCAAGGACGAATACTTTTCGTTCCAAGTTCATTCGAATGGATATTTATTGCTGAGCTTGTTGTATATTCTTTTCATGGATAGATTCGAGCAGCCTCCGACGTTCAACGAGCTGACATATCTCTTAAAGTTCAAGAGAAGGAAGGATTGCCCATCCTATGTGATTGTAGAAGCCTGGAGAGGTTGTATGATCATCGATGGATTTCATAATAAATGCTCGTATTTCAAGAATGAATACTTTTTCATGCATTGCTCGGATGGATTCAATCACCTATGGATTACCAAAAGTAGGATCGTTTTATTTTCAGGACAGTTTAGCACAGGTCCTTAGTAAGTTTCAAAATACACAAAAACCCCAATAAAAAAGTTTGTAAATTAGGTCCCTAGAATTAAGTTACCGAATAATGGCATACACTTATGCAATTATTCATTGAATAATTGCAGACGTTTATGCAATTATATCAAAAAATTGCAGACATTTCCACAATTATTCACTGAAAAATTATGGAAATTATCACAATTTTTTGAAAAAATTACGAAAATATTGCGGAAATTTCCATAATTATTTGCCAAAAAATTGCATAAATTATGCAAATTTAGGATATAATTGCATAAATGTCTGCAATTATTCAATGAATAATTGCATAACTATATGTAATTACTTAGTAACTTAATTTTAGGGACCTAATTTACATACTTTTTTTTGCTGGGGTTTTTGTGTATTTTAAAACTTATTAGGGACCTGAGCCTAATATTCGCTTTCTTTTATCTATCTCGTGCTACCGCTAACTGTGTGTGTGTGTGTGTGTGTGTGTGTGTGTGTTTCTTTGCAGTCCTACCGAGATGTAACTATAGAGAGGAACATAAGAGAATTCTTGACGATTTAAAGGCCATGGCAGTGAGCCAGTGGACCATGGAATTCCTTATGGAAGATGACAACTTGCAGAAATATGGGCTGCTCACCCGGGGAGATCTACTAACGCTGAGTCTCCAACTCCAAGCAGCTTTAGGACAAACACTAGCTCCATTGCCCAAATTCTTAGCTCCGACTGGAACTCTCAAAGGGATGTAGCCGGTCCATCAGGTGAAGTACAACTTAGAGTAACCCCCGATATTGAGACTGATTTGTCTATTTGAAAAGATATTCCAACGATAGGGATGAAACAAGTAAAATGTCCCTAATCTCGAAGGAAGACAAGTTGACCTAAAGAGGAAACGAAAAACAACTGATAGTGATTTTCATGCCACAGAGGAAGGGATTGAATCTTACAGTGAATCATCGAGCCTAAAACTCCAACCTTCCCTACTCGCCTCCTCCAGAACAACTAATTACTAAATCAATGAATTCAAAAATTCCTATCTCATCTGCTCCAAAATAGTAATCACTGAGACTCTTCTAGAGGCCAAGTTTTAGAAACTTTGATGGGAGATACGACACATTCACGCCTTTAAGAGATGTCTCCATTAATTTGAGTGAATTCGGCGACTTCACAATTAGTGAAATGATGGATGAGATCGGTTTAGGGATCTCCCTATCTTCGGGTGGTTTCGGCAGCGAAGGTAGAGATACTCCAACTTTGAAACCATGCCAATACGGTTAGTAGAGTACATAGGAGGTTATCGACACTACATATTCCACCTTAGGATCACTGACACACATTTCTGCATTGAATGAAGTTTTGAAGTTCCAACGCTAACTCCATTCTTTTTCTCGTTTGAGGTTCCTTGGATCATGGACTATTCAATCAGTTATATCAACATTCCATCTCTTATAGAGATCGGACTCCATATCCAGCTCAGCACCCTTACCATAATAACAATGGCGAGAGAAGAAGGAAAGACAGAGAAGCCAACGATAAGGCCATTGTGCTAAGAAAGCCCCCGAGAGGGGGAAGAAGAGAAGAATGGACGGTGAATGTGATGCCCCTGGTGATATTCTTAAGAGCTATAAGGACTCACAT
This sequence comes from Allium cepa, assembly GCA_030765085.1. Lineage (NCBI taxonomy): Eukaryota > Viridiplantae > Streptophyta > Magnoliopsida > Asparagales > Amaryllidaceae > Allium > Allium cepa. Next base: position 38,624,233 of record CM060941.1, on the reverse strand, counting down.
GATCGCCATTGGGCTACATCATCCATCACTTCTCCCCGCACCGAGGCTTAGACTACTGCAATGCAGGTAATCCCATTCTCCCAGGCCATAACAACTACTGTGTGGCGAGAAGTACACACCTCCACCGGGTCCATCTCAACTTCAGGCTTCTTACCCACATTTGTTCTTGCATGGGATTAAGTTTGATCATAATATAAAGCCCATGAAAAAAGTTGACTCACTTTGAAACTTGAGACAGTCTGCAAGGACTTGGAAACTTGGTTTGAGTGGAAATGTCTAGTCCAAGCTCTTTCTGATGTGAATCAAGCTAACTACCAGAAAATCCTTTCTTTTAAGGATGCAATGGATGATCACGAACGAACTGCGTATGGATCGCGATAATGAAATAGCTTAGTTGAAGACTGATAGAGACGTGGCCTTGAAGGGAAAGACCACAAGTGCAAGCTGCTAAAGGAAACGACCCAAGCATATGAAAGAGTGCTTCTTGTGATTAAAGACCAGCTCAAAGACACTCATGAGGAGTCATTAAAATTGAAAGAGAAAATCACTAAGGAAGAAAATGCCATCAAAACCCGGGATCAGACTATCATCGAGTAAGCAGCAAAACTTACTCGACTCGATCGAAATTAATCAATTGGTCACTCAATCGGAACATTCAGTTCTTTAGAAAGAACATAATGAAATAATGAATCAAATGGAAATTGTGATGCTACACTTCTATGCTTGCACCATTATGAACAAGGGGAGTATAAGGTGGCTAGAAGGTAACTACCACCGAACTCTTGCCATCGTTTGGGAAGAAGTGTTGGTCAGGTCAGAGCGAGCCATGGACATGCGCTCCAAAGAAGATCTCATGATTTCCTATCTGGGTTCTGAGAATATTGATTATCTTATGGCTGATAGGAAATTTCTGAAAGAAGAGAAGGAGAATGTCGCTATCGAAGCCGCTACTAAGGCTTTTGTTAGCCCGAGTTCTTTAGGTCAAGGCGAAACGTCCGCTTCCAAATCTCAAGAGCCAGAAGCAACCATTTATGGTCAGTGGTTGGTCCTACAACCGCCATAGCCTTTTAGCTTCTAAAACTCTGCACAAGACGTACCTTCCGCTAGTTATTAAGTGGCCCACTGAAATGAACTGGTAAAAGGGGCTACGAAGTTGAAGTTCATGATCACACTCTGCGATCAACTATTTCTCTCGTTTCCCTGGCGCTCCAAAAGCTTCATTTTATTCTAGAGTCCTTTACTAAACTATACAACTATGTTTCCTAACTTTTCAGTCAATTTTCCCTCTCGTCTCTATCTCCAGCTACCCAGGTCTCGGGAACCACTGCCATCTTTACCGCTTCCACCACCGTCTTTGTAGCGATTTCAAGTTCAATTCTAGTTTCAAGCACTGGCTCGGGACCAGACTCCCAGTAGATAGGAGCAATGCAAAACCTGGAGGATCTCTCTATGTCTCAACGATATGATATGATGACTACTGATGGGTCGAACCCGACCGATAAGGAGATGATGGCGGAGCGATCGCCAAAGGAGAAGAAAGTAAAGCTAAAGTTAATGTTAGAGACAAGCATCACCCAACCTAAGGTTCTCTCATTCACGATCAAAACCGGCAAGTCAACATCTAGATACGTGGCCATTGGTGGATCCAAGGAGCCTGATTTCGATAAGAAGAGCATGAGTAGAAAGAAGATCCCGACCCGCCTGGGAAAGGATGTTCAAGGCAGTAAGGGTAGAAAGGAATGATAATTTGATTAAGTACTAGTGGAGTGGATCATCTTTGGTTTTCATGTGTTTTTGTGGTGATCGAGTGTGTACTTGAATTGTACTTTATCTCTTTTTGTCTTGTGATGTCTGAAACAGGTCGTTATTGTGCAGGTATGGCCCCAGTTGTTTGTCTCCGTACATAAAAAGATACTGGTAGTATTGAAAGATTTTCTTTACATTTGTAGTCTCTCATATATACTTTTCCTGCATTCTATGTACTACGCCTATTTGTGTACCATTGCATGTATGTATAACATGATTGCATGTTCTGTAATTTCCATATTATATATTGTTGTTTTGCATGATGTGATATGTATATTTACCGCAACTCCAAGCATGCAAATAACATACCTTTCTTATTTACTATAACTCTAGGCCTTTAAATAATATTCTTGAAGTTATTTAACATACTATATTACTTAGTTATTTTGTGACTACTAAAATACTATATTCAGTGTAATAGAATTGCGGTGTGCCTCAGTCCAACTAACTCCGCGGTTGTTTTCTGTTCAGGCTTAGCAGAGCTTATCTCGACCAGGTGTTAGTGTGTGCCCCTATTCCACAAGGCTGGTTACTTCGGACGTCGGATTTAAGTATTCGAGAAAAGACCTGGTATTTCTGGCAATCGTTCAGTTGCCCCTAGTATAAATTATGCAATAGCTCCTATCACCCAGGAACTTGTGGTTTTGTCGCATGGTTTCAAGCATTTAATTCCTTGACCACGACTGAATATTTCAAAGTTCAATATTGAGAACTCATTCACGCATTAACTTCTAAATCCTGAAACTTATACACAAACAGCTCAATTTCTTAGACTCTCCTTCGACGTCGCTATCTCTGGGTGACGTCAAGTTTTAACAGTTATGAGTTGAATCTCAACCAATTTAGTGATTTATCATCTCCTAGCGTTGTCGGGGCAACACTAATACTTAAAAGACCGGGTTCGATTTTTACCATCGATCAGCGGTCTAAATCGATTTTCATCGTTAACTCGCTGGTTTTGATTCTCCTTGATGTTGTAGGAGCAACTGCAATTGAAAACTTTCCCAATGTTGCCGGAACACCGCTAGTACTTAGAAAATTTGATGGTCTCTCGGTGTTATCAAGGCCTGACTGATAAATAGAAAATGGAAAACTTTTCCGATGTTGCAAGGGCAACACTGTATTTATGAATTTGGGATCGATTTTCCCATCGATTCATCGATTTTATCGAATTTCCCCTTCGAATCGGTGGTTTTGGGAGTCCATACCTCTTATCTGGAGATTGAGAAGTATTTTCTCAGTCGCCTGGCTCATTTGGTGGCACCAGGGATATGGCTTACAAGAACGCGATTCCATTGGTTTAAGAAGCATCGTGCGGCTTATTATGTGGCGTATGGGGAGATTGTTTGCAAGAACGCGGTTCTGTAAGTGACGTGCGACTTATTGTGTGGTGCATAGGGATATGGGCCTTTCCAATGTCGTTGAAGCAACGCAGGTTCTCAGAAGACGTGGATCGATTTTCCTCGTCGAGCCGACGGTTTGAGTTGATTTTTCCCATCAACTCGGCGAATTTGAACCTTAACAACATTGGCGGAGCATCGCTGGTTCTCAGAAGGTTTGGATCGATTTTCCCCAACGATTCGGTGGTTTGAGTCAATTTTCCCCATTGACTTGGAGGTTTCCTCACAAGAACACTGTTCCATTTGGTTCAAGAAGCTAGCTTTATTGATGAAGTAGTAGGAAAAGGAAAGTCTTGCTTATTTACAATGCCTAGTGTCTCTGGATGGCTTATTTGAAAAAAAAAGGAAATAATATATCGATAGGCATCAAATGTGGCAGAGCCACAACGAGTCGTTGTTCTAAGAATATGGAATCAGAATTCCATCGACACTCGCTAACTTAAATGTTCCATCTCCAAGTTTCTGGTCGAGAACATAAGGTCCTTCCTAGTTTGGGCTAAGTGTTCCTGTACTAGAAAAGATCCATTTCAGAACAAGATCTCCCACATCGAAGGTACGATTATGAACCTTGGAGTTGAAGTGTCATGCCACTCTCCTCTAATGAGCAGCAATCCTCAATTCAGTTTCCTCATGCTTCTCACCAATATGATAGGATGATCGAGCAAGACCTGCTCGTTCCCTGTTAGATTGAAATGTCTTCTATGATGAGAAGGGACTTCCAATTCCGTTGGTATCGTAGCTTCTGAACCATATGCCAAATGGGAATGGTGACTTTCTGATCATAGATTTTTGCGTTGTTCTATAAACCCATAATGCAAGCAAAAGCTCATCAACCCAATTCACTTTAGCTTTCATCAGCCTCATCTTAATGATGGATTTGTTATTTTATTCATTGCTTCCACTTGCTCGTTTTCCTATAAATGCGCTACCATGGAAAGGCTCTTCTCGATTCGGTAGCGCTGGTAGAAGTCCTTGAACTCTACGCTTTCGAATTGAGTTCCATTATCCGTAGTGATTGTCTACAGTACTCCAAACCTGCAAATAATATTTTTTTGTTACAAAGTTAATGAATTTTTTAGTAATAATCATGGAAAGCGGTTCCATATTAGCCCATTTTGTAAAATAATCGACTGCAACAATAGAATATTTGGCTTCTCCTTCTGCTATTGGTTGTACTCCGATTAAAATGATTCCCCACATCGCAAATGACCAAGGGCTGACCATTTGTGTAAGTTCTGAAGACGGGACTATTGGGACCTTCGTAAACCTCTGGTATAGATCACACCGTCTAATGTAGTCTGTTGTATCTTTGTTTATTATCGGCCATAAATATCCATAGCGATGAGCCTTTTTGGCTAGCATTTGCCCCTCGGTATGATCACTACAGCTGCCTTCATGAATTTCCATGAGGATCCTTCTAGATTCATCTTTGGTTACACCCTTAAGTAATGGGGCTGATAATACTCTCCAGTAGAACACTCAACCTGCATTACGAATCATGGTGCCTTTTGGAGGAGTTTTATCCTTTCATTCTAGTCTCTGGCAAGTGTTCCTCTAAGTAGGTAGTCCTTGATCGGTGTTATCCATGATTCCTCCTCTTTTGTGGCCCCCAAAACCCAATCGACATCCATCTAATCTATTCTAGGAGTCAATAATATTTCTACTAAAACTATAACAACCTGCACCTTAATAGGCCTAAATTTTAACAAAAATCGAAACTCAAGTCCATCAGAGCATAGATCATTGGATTTGACACCTGTAAATAAGCATGAGCATTATCATAAATTGACAGAAATCAAAACTCACGGCAGAAATAATAATAGGATAAGAATACTGAATATGACTACTGTCTTGGAATTAATGGTGTTTTTTGGATGGTAGATTGCAACATCAACATCAAGCATGAGAAAAAAGAAGACTCTACAACAAAAAAGCACATCCAACTCCAGTGACATGTTCCTCTAAATATATCTAAATTTATCCAGTGGGTTGTAATGAAGACGGGGTCAGAACTACGTTCTAATGACTAGAAATATAAATTGTCTATAACGTAAATTTATACCGATTAGTTTCCATTTAATTGTTATGTCCATTAGAGTTAGCCATTCTAATATAACCTTGGATTGTACACATGAATACTTACTTCTTCCCAATGTATAAAATACTGATGGAGGCTTATCAACCACCCAATACTTCCAAACCCATTTACCACTTAATACTTCTAAATATGAAGCGGACTCCTATAATACCTTTAAAAGAGAAATAGATGAACTATTCCATTTAAGACCTCGAGCAAAGTAGACTGTGTTATTTAAGACCTATATAAAAGTAGACCCTGTCATTTAAGACCTATTCCCAAGGTGGTTTCCTAACAATGTTTTCAATGGTCAATGGGTCCTAGCGACAAAGACCTCTAATCACTATTTAATGCTTCTGACATTTAATATCCAACAACTACCACATTTATCGCCAATAAAATCATAGCCTTATAAGAGGAGTACCCAAGCTACTTAATATCTTTTATTGGAAAATAGGCAGACTTTGGTCATTTAATAACTTAATTAAGGAAAATTCCATCATTTAATACCTATCTCCAAGGCGTGCTCCTCAATGGTACTATTGTTGTAACACCCTTATCAATATGAGAGACTATACCCAAGTCGCTTAATACCTCATTAATAAGGACTATGCAAACCCTTGACCATTTAACACTTATTTATAGGTAGGCCTTTGTTATTTGATACCTAACCCCAAGGCAGACTCCTTACTGGTAATATCAAGCTGATATTGCTTGAAAATCTCATTGGGCTGCTTAATACTTCTTTTATAGGAAAGAGTCGGACCCTATTTTCACTTGATACCCTAAAACTAAAGTGAACCCCTCCCGAGATACCCACTATCACTCTTAATTATAAATATGGAGTCATATAAGGTTACTTCTTTCGATAGAGAGGCGAGCCCTATGGCCACTTAATACCTCAACACAAAAGTAAACCTTTTTCGAGACATTTTTATTTAGTAGGAATCTCACTAGGTTACTCAATACTTCCTTTTAAGAGAAAGGCGGACCCTACAACCACTTAATACCTTAAACTAGAATCGAACCCTTATGGAGATTTCTCTCACCGCTCCTAATTCCAAATTTGGACTATTTAATACTTTCCAACTACGAAATCAGGCCCAGCCCCTCACGTTGTCACGGTTCCTAGGATTAATGGTGTCTCACATCAGTAGTAAGTGCACCCGACTACTGGTAGCCTCAAATTGAAGGGCGGTCTTCTGTCGAGTGACCCTACTAATTTCACATCACTAAACTACTAAGTCCAATTAACCATCTTAAGTCTTTAATTATATTATCTTATGCAGACGTTGGACTTAGCTTACTAATTCCTATTTTATTTATGCCAATAAGTTTTACATTAAATACTTATCTACCCATAATTCTCCTTTTTATGCTCATAAATGTCAATTTGTCCATAAAATCCTAATTGACATTTCCTAAGACATTTATGTATGATTACTAATTTCAAACTAGTATCCTTTTATATCTGTTCCATTTTTATCAGTCTCATCAATTCATTTACCTATCAAATTATTGCAGCTCCCATATTTATTACCATTTATTTTCGATTTATTGGAGTTACAACCTTTTAAAATTCCTCCCACCAATTATTTATCCTAAACAAGAATATTATATGTAAGCGTCGTTTTTAGCTTTTTTATTTATTATTATAAGCGCAGTAAATTATGTACAAATATCTACTTTTATCGAATATATTCTAGTTATATATCTTCACTAGAATATTTTTTCCATGTTCAGTTGTTGGATCATATCTAAAGAGATTATCTGCTAAGATTTCCATAAATTAGTACAAAACAAAATGATTTAAATTAAAATACAAATGATTACATCATTTGAAATTACAAGGAACAATCATTTCTTTTTATTTCTAAAATAGGCAATGTAAAGTACAATGAATTCATACTTTACACGACTCCTTTTTTAATTTGCATCTATTCCTTGCTAGATCAAACGCTGTATTTTTCCTAAACGGGAAAGAAATCAAACTAACTTACAAATATTAAGCGGATCTAAATTCCAACAATTCCGAACATAGAAAAATTTAAACCCCAACAAGCTTAGGGTAATAATCCAAATTCATAACATCACTGTACAACCTACTTCAGATATGGAATAATATCATTCAAATCAATATTCTAAATTCATACTTTAGGGGCTGATTTCCAGATCAGGTTGTAAATAATTCTAAATCAATCCATAAATAAGAATATGTAGGAGATATTTATTATATTCAATTTATAGCCTAAAGCTCATATACAATTATCCAGTTAGGCATAGAAAATGAAATAAACACCAACGGGATAATTTTCATATGATAACAATCTATAAAATTTCCCACTCCCCTTTTAAAAGCAACCGAATCTTCAGATCTAAAGTAGAACCTTTGATTCGTCTCTAAATCCTTTATAATCCAAGAAATATATATAAAAAGGATGTGTACCTATATTAGAATTACATATCTATGAAGAGATTTGGGATTGAGAGATAAAATAGGTATAGATATATATGAATCACCTCAAATGCGTGTATAGTTGATTCTCTTCTCCTATTCGTTTGATTTCTATTTTTCTCCAATTTGTATGAATATAAATACATATATAATATTTTATAATTTGGAAAGAAAGTGGAGAAGGAGAAATGGTAGAGCTTCGCTATTGCCTCAAAAAATATGAGAAGAGAAGGGAAGCCTAGGCCTGAATTTATAGGTGCTAGAATCAACCGGAACCGTTAGATCAAGATATATTAAATCTAGGTCGTACATGGCCTAGGTTCACTAGCCCTGCCACACATGAAGCGATCGACCACCCCCGACCAAGCGCTCCTGATAATTTATTGCCAACGTTATTTTTTCTTATTCATTTATTTTCATTCCGAATTCATTTTTTGTCTATAAGTTCTTCAGTTGGACTCCGATCGCAAAACTCAAAATATCGAAGTTGCTCAGAATTTTGTCCCGAACACAATGGTGCAAGTATCATAGTAAAATTCCATCATTTGCACAAATTCCCTTTTTGGAACCTAATTAATAAACTAACTAACTAATTAAATAAATAATGCCAAATTACGGGGTGTTACATTCTTTCCCCCGAAAAATTTCGTCTCTGAAATTTCACCAATGACTAAGTCATGGTTTTGGCTCCTAGATATCCTAAAATACACAATCAATCAGTGTGCGACCAATTTTGCAACCAAACGTGCACAAGTGCATAGCGTATTACTATATCCCTCCGTAGAAAATATGTGTGCAGAATGATTCTAAATTGGATTCCCCTATATGAATGCATTTCTTTTGAAAACATGATGCATACAACCTACATATACACTAGCAGTTCTATATATATGCAGCTTTTTGAAAAATCATTTCAACCCAAACCCCATGCTCCTACGAATAGAAGTCTAAAGCAACTAATTTTTCATCCAGTTCCTAACATCCATTAATCTGTTGCATCGAAAAACCGTTCCTTAAACTTTATTCCAATGCCAAAAAAGAAATTAAGATGGAAAATTATCATTTTTACCACTTTATAATCTTCATATTCCTGTAGTACAGTGGAAATTTCCTCGCTGCCTCGAAATTAATCCAAAATTTTCATGCACAACATGCATTAAGAGGTTTATTTCAAGATGTAAAATGGAATTAAGTCTAAAAACAGACTTCCACGTGTCGTCGACAAGGTATGGAAATAGAAATTTCAAGGCTAAAATAGTTTTTCCTTGTTATCGCTTGCATTTATCGCATCGTCGACTTTAATGCACCACTAAATCCACAAATTCTAACTCTATTTGTCTTCATTACATCTAACATGTGGTCTTCAAAATCAAAGATTTCATAAAAATCATTCTCAATTTTAATATGTGCATCATTTGGAAAATAAAATTTCAAAATATTAAGAATAACATTTTCCTTTGAAATAAAACTTTGAAGAAAAAAACTGTAAAAATAATTTAAGAGTCAAAAGAACTAAAACAAAAAATAATTTTTTTTTCAAAAGTGAAATTTTCAAATCAAGGGAAAACTTTTAAAAATATTTCCTTCTTAAAAATTTTGATAAATCAAGCCACAATTTCAGCGCTGTTGGAAGTCGATTATGCGCTAAACGCATAAACCAAATTTCAAAATTCTACAACTAACCTTTACCCAAAAATTTGAAATCTTATTTTAAAAATATCATCACATCTACTATTTAAAAAAATTAGCTTTTAAATGATATAAACAATGACCCATGATATCAAAACAACTTTATCATGTCCTTCGCTAAAATTTCAAACCATTCTAAACCTCCAATCTTATATTGGATTTACTGTTAGTCAAGTGTCTTTATAAGATTCCCATATTTATACCGCTTCTTTACTATGCAAATATGTAGGAGCAGTTTGCATATCCATAAATAATAACACAGTAAATAAATACAAACTCATAATATCGTATGTGCCTTATACAAGAGACAACTAACAGTTACAACCCAAACATCCCAAAAGAAAAGAAAAAAACAAATGCTGGAAGGGAAAAGACAACAACACCATAAATCCTAAATAACATCTACACACTACAAGACGTCTTGCTCCACGGTTGGAGCTCGATCCATTATTGTGACACTTGAATGGTCGTAACATGGCCGCTATACAACCTATCTCGTGCCACTAGCGTAGCTGGTGTTACTAACAGCTTCGGAATTTCCATCTTCCCAAGGTAGGATCTAATGATGACAGAGGGAATCTTCTACTAAACTGCCTCTCCATGAAGGTTCATCCATACTATCTAAAGACGAGAGTGGATACGTGAAAATAAGTATTTTCATTCTGTAGAATGCTATTCCTTGACCAACAAATTGAATCAAAAGGGTGCGGGTCTAATTGACGGTGATGTCGCCAATGCTAGCATAGATGGTTTTATGCATCAAGGAATAAATTTAGTCATAACTTCCCATCTTAGGGATGACATTGCGCTAAAATGATGCACATAATCAAATGGGTAGTCAGATATAGATTATCCCTCTTCCAAAAGCCAATATCCTGTAAAAAAATATATTGCAAAATCTTTGAGTCGGTCGCTTCAAAATCATCCAATTATGCATCCTTCATAGAGGCAAAACCTTAGTGAGATCATATTAGTCAGCTAAATCAAGACATCTTTCACCTCCGAATGAACCAAACTATAGCCTTCATCAAAAAGGAAGATGCAGCACGAGTAACATTCACTCTCAAAAGTCTGAAAGTAGGGGATCGATGCAAATCCTACCATGACGAATAACTCTTTCGGCTCAAAAACAACGAAACCTTCTGCTCATTCCGGTCCAACCAAGTAGCCTCTTGAAGGTTGAGACCATAATGATGTGAGGAAAAACTAGCAGTGCGGGAAGGTATCTTAGGCTTAGAAGTGGTCGAAGGGAGGGAATATGGCTTAGATCTGGAGTGATGGTGGGGCAAGATCTAACATGCAAAACTAGTACGATAGGGAGGTGAGGCTGCTACACATAGGGAAAAATGGTATCACCTAGGGCAGGAATGAAAGAGAGAGGCTAATACTTGGATGAAGAGGAGAATGAAGATTGAGTTCTGCTTGTTAAAGTGGGGGGAACAAAAGAATGCAACTGGGGAAATTCGGACGCGAATTTTATAGTCCCATTCCAGGTTCAAGTTGTGACAAAACTCGTCAACTGGTAGACCGTTCTAGATTTACCGCTAAGTGGTCAACCGCTAGATGGGCTTTGGGCATTAGGTGAACTTAGACCCAATTTGGGTCAGATTAAATAATAATAATCATTTAACACGTCTCCTTTGATTCGACACGATCTGAAAAATTTCTGTTTTCGTCGCGATGATGTCAAAGCCTACCGTCTTATCCTGGACCATGCTTCAACAATTCACAGTAATCCCAACAAAACTGCTACGACCAACAACAATTCCAAAAACCCGAAAATATTCCAATTGCTATTTCCTGCCTGCTTTGCATGGAAATATTTCTTCGAATAGCTTGTGGGTACAACACCACTTCAAGCAACATATCCTAATAAAATTGAACGTCATTCTTATTTGGTCTGTACCTTAAAGAGAGAAAATTTAAAAACCATGATTTTTTAAACTGAGAAATCATTGAGCTAAATATATGCTCTTTTATACTTGTTTCTAAGTAGTAGAAACTATTTCATACAAAAATTTACCTTAAAATCGAACTTATATATACATATACATATATATATATTAAGATTTTCAAAAACCTTTTCAGAACACAAATTCCCTAAACTGGAAATCTATTTCCTTGCCAAAAATCAAAATCAAGCCTTTACTGATATATGCATATAAATATTTAAGGATCTCAAAAATTAATCTTTGATAAGCTAAAAAAAATTTAACACGACCAAACTAGTGGTATACATGTTTCTTTGAAAATTAAATTTCAAAAATTTCCCAAAATCAAAATTTTGAAAATAAACCCTTGGGAAAAGAAATCCTTTAAAAATCCTTTTTCGAAAATCTAACGCATTTCTAAAACATACTTATAAAAATTCTCTCATAGGTTTTAGACTAAGGAATCGACATTAATTATTCAAATAAAAATTTGGTTTGTCATCAAAGAGGTGATCAATGAATGCACCCTAGCAAAAACTTACTTCCAGACAATTGCGACATATAGACTCTAATTTCCTGCCCACCTGAAATAAACGTATGTGCACGATTGGAACTCAAAATCTAAAATCATCAGGTAGTTAGAATCTCAACCACCAAGTCAAACACCTCCAGTCTCTGGGATTTTGCCCTATGTCGTACTCATGCTTTTTATCAACAACGCTTTACATATCGCCAACACTCCATGTGGTACTTCAGTGTCATTATAATATCTTTACTTTAAGATATTTCCAACGCTTTACATATCGCCAACACTCCATGGGGTACTTCAGTGTCGGTGTAAATATCTTTACTTTAAGATATTTCCAACCCATGGTAGCTTTTCCCATTCTCTCGAAGTGGAAATACAGTTACTTCTATAGTTGAAACTCTTATAATCTAGCATAAAAATATATGATTACTAAATAGGAAAGTACGAATACGTTCTCTTAAATTACCCTAATTCCTCTGATCTGTTAACATAGGCTTTGATACCAAATGTAACAACACAATAGGCCAAAAAATTTGAAAAAAAATCGAAACCCAAGTCCCTCAAAGCACAAGTCGTGGATTTGGTATCTGCAAATAAACATGAGCATTATCAAAAATTGACAAAATCTAAACTCATAACGAAAATAATAATAAAAGGATAAGAATACTGACTATGACTACTACCTTGGAACTAATGGTGTTCCTTGGATTGTAGATTGTCATATTAGCATCGAGCATGAGAGAAATGAGGACTCTCCAACAACGAAGCACATCCAGCTACATTAACCTGTTCCTTTATATCTATCCTGTAGGAGGGGGTCAAAACAACATTCTAGGGACTGGAAATATAAGTTGTCCATAATATAAATTTATACCGATTGGTTTTCATTTAATTATTATATCATTAAGGTTAGCAATTATAATATAACCTTCAATCGTACACACGATTACTTACTTACACCTTCCTAAGGTACAAAATGCTGATGAAGCCATATCAACTACCCAATACTGCCAAATCCATTTGCCACTTAATACTTCTAAATATGAAGCGGGATTCTATAATACTTTTAAAATATAAATAGCCAAACTCTACCATTCAAGACCTCAATCAAAGTAGACCCCGTCATTTAAGACCTAAATCAAGATAAACCTCCTCATTTAAGACCTCTTCCCAAGGTGATTTCCTAATAACGTTGTCAATGGTCCGTGGGTCCTAGCTAAAAAGACCTATAACCATTATTTAAGGCGTTTGACATTTAATGTCCAATGATTACCGCATCTATCTCCAATAAAATCGTAGCCATATAAGAGATGGTACCCAAGCCACTTAATACCTTTTATTGGAAAATAGGCATATCATGATCATTTAGTACATTAATTAAGGCAGACCCCATCATTTAATACTTATCTCTAAGGCATGCTCCTTAATAGTAGTATCGTTATTACGACCTTAGCAATGTGAGAGATTGTACCCAAGCCACTTAATACCTCAGTAATAAGGACTAGGCAGTCCCCTGACCATTTAACACATATTTTTAGTTAGGCATTTGTCATTTAATACCAAACCCTAGAGCGTGACTTCTCATTGGTACTATCTAAGTGGCATTGTTTGGAAATCTCATCGGTCTACTTAATACTTATTTTATAAGAATGAGGCAGACCATACAGTCACTTAATACCCCAAACCTAAAGTGAACCCTTCCGGAGATATGCACTATCACTCTTAATTGTAAATATGGAATCTCATCAGATTACTTCTTTCGGTAGGGTGGCGAGCCCTACAGCCAATTAATAACTCAATACTGAAATAAACCCTTTTAGAGACATCCTTATTTATTTGGAATCTTACTTGGTTACTCAATACTTCCTTTTTGGAGAAAGGCAGACCCTATAACCACTTAATACCTCAAACTAGAAGTGAACCCCCATGGATATATCCCTCACCACTCCGAATTCAAAATTTGGATCATTTAATACTCTCCACTTAAGAAATCAGGCCCAATCTCTCAATTGTCATGGGGCCTAGGATTAATGGTTTCTCACATCAGTAGTAAGTGCACCCGACTACCGGTAGCCTAAAAGTGAAGGGTGTCGAGTGACCCTACCAATCTCGCACACTAACCTACTAAGTCCAATTAACCATCTTAAGCTTTAATTATATTATCTTATGTAGACATTGGACTTAGCTTACTAATTCCCTTTTTATTTTTGACAATAAGATTTACCTTAAATACTTATCTACCCATAAATCTCATTTTTATGCTCATAAATATCAATTTGTCCATAAAATCCTAACAGATATTTCTTAAGACATTTATGTATGGTTAATAATTTCAAATTAGTAACCTTTTATATCTATTCCATTTTTACCAGTCTCATAAATCATTTACCCTATCAAATTATTTCAACTTCCATATTTATTACCATTTATTTCCCATCTGTTGGAGTTACTACTTTTTAAATTCCTTTCTCATTAGTTAATTATCCAAAATGTGAATATTATATGTAAGCGTTGTTGTTAGCTTTTGTTTGATTATTATAGGTGCAGTAAATTATGTACAAATGTCTGCTTTTATCAAATATATTCTAGTTACATATCTTCACTAGAATATTCTTTTCAATGTTCAGTTGTTGGAATCTTATCTAAAGAGATTATCTGCTATAATTTCCATAAATTTGTCCAAAAACAAACAATTTAACTTTAAAATATAAAAGATTACATCGTTTGAAACTACAAGAACAATCATTTCTTTTTATTACTGAAATAGACAATGTAAACTATAATGAATTCATACTTTAAATGTCACTTTCTCTTTTTATTTGCATATATTCCTTGCTAGATCAAATGCTATATTTTTTCTAAAAGGGAAAGAAATCAAACTAATTTACAAATATTAAGCGAATTTGAATTCCATCAATTCCAAACAAAGAAAATTTTACATTCCGACAAGATTAGAGTAATAATGCAAATTCATGACATTATTGTACAACCTATTTCAGATCTGGAATGAATTTCATTCAAATCAATATTCTAAATTCATACTTATAGGATTGATTTCCAGATCAGGTTGTAAATAGTTCTCAATCAATCCATAAATAAGAATATGTAGGTGATATTTATTATATTCAATTTGTTGCCTACAACTCATATACAGTTATCCAATTAGATTTAGAATATCAAATAAATACCAACGGGATAATTTTCATATTACAACAATCTATAAAATTTCCCACTCACCTTTTAAAAGCGATCCAACTTTCCAAAATGAAGTAGAACTTTTGAATCGTCTCTATATCCTTTATAATCCAAGAAATATGTATAAAAAGGATATATATGTATGTTAGAATTACATATTTGAGAAGAGATTTGGAATTGGAAGAGAAAAGAGATACAAATATATTTAATTTGCCTCAAATACATCTGTAGTTGATTCACTTCTCCTATTTATTTGATTTCTAATCTTCTCCAACTTGTATGAATATAAATACAAATATCTTATTTTTATAATTTAGAAAGAAAATGTAGAAGCAGAAATGGTAGAGCTTTGCTACTGCCTCCATAAAAATATGAGAAGAGAACGGAGGGCTAGGCTTGAATTTATAGGCACTAGAATAAACTAGAACCGTTAGATCGGAATATATTAAATTCGGGTCGTACATAGCCTAGGCTCGCTGGAGCCGCCACATATGAAGCGGTTGACCACCTCCTTCCTAGAGGTCGACCTCCCCGATCGACTGCTCCTATATGCGGGTTGACCTGTGGGCCCAAATAATTTATTACAAGCGTTAATTTTTCTTATTCATTTATTTTTGTTTTGAATTCGTTTCCGCCCGTTACTTCTTCATTTGGACTCCAATCGTCAAACTCAAAATATGAAAGCTGCTCATAATTTCACCATGAATGCAATGGTGTAAGCTTCATGATCAATTCCATCATTACATAACTTCCATTTTTGGAGCCTAATTAATTAACTTACTAATTAAATAACTAGCACCAAATTACAGGGTGTTACAGGAAACAGTCTCAGTGATTGTGCATCTTCAAAACTAGCCAATTTGGCTAAATAGTCGGACTTCATATTCAGCTTACTAGAATATGAGTTATTGTGTGATGTTCAATGTTGTTGAACAATTCCCACGCTTTCGACAGCTAAAAGGCAAGATTCGCTCCCTTAGCTAGTTATTCTCTCATCTCCCAACAGACGACTAGTTGAGAGTCGCTATAGATATGCAAAGCTTTTATTCCTAGTTCCTTCACAATCTTTAATCCTCCTATTAACACTTCGTTCTCCGCCATGTTGTTAGTAGTAGGAAATTCTAGCCTCATAGCATAACAGATTGACTGTCTTTCGAGTGTTTCAAGAATGACTCCTGCTCCTGAGAAGAATTCATTTGATGCACCATCGACAATAGATTTCCATTGCGGAACCATGACCATAGTGTCCTCTTCCTCGTTATCTCGAATCGTGAATTTGGCAATGAAGTTAGTGAACGCCTATCCAATGATTGCCCTACGGGGATGATAAGTTACGTTGTATTGGTTTGATTGGATGTTCCACTTTAGAAGTTGTCCTGAAGTCTTGGGATTGTAGATTACCTATTTCAATGGTTGATCCTTCAACACATTGATTGGGTGAGCTTGAAAGTACGATCATAACTTCCTTAATGCTATTAGCATGCAATACGCCACTTTTTCCAACTTCGAGTAATTTGGTTTAGCTCCAGTGAATCGTTTGGTGATTAAATATACCGGTGGTTGAATTCAAGCTTTCGAATGCACAAGTGCTACACTCAGCGCATGGGCGAATAGTGCCAGGTAAATAAATGGATCTTCTCCATCTGCTAGTTTGGATAGAACTGGTAGTGTCTCCATATTGAAGTAATTCTTCAAAAGCTGCCCGTCAATCTTGATTCAATTCAAAATCCTTCTTACACTTCTTCAATGCATCGAAGAATGATATGCACTTGTCCATCTCTCTAGAGATGAATCGGCTCAATGCTACAATCTTTCCATTTAAGCTTTGTAACTCCTTCGTTGTGGGGGCAGTGACTATCTACAAGGCGGCGATCTACTCTGGATTGGCCTCGATGCCCCTTGCATTCACTATAAACCAAGAAATTTTCCAAAAGAAATTCAAAAATAACACTTCTATGGATTCAACCTCATTCCGTGCTTTCGAAGCTCAAACATTTCCAAGAGATCATCAAGGTGGTTTTCAAATACTCAAGACTTTTCAAGCATGTCTTCGACATGCACTTCTATCGTTCGTCCGATCTAATCCTTGAACATTTTGTTCACTAATCTTTATTAAGTAGCTTCGGCATTTTTCAGACCTAATAGCGTTACACGATAGTGGTATAGCCCTAAGTCTATGATGAAGCTGGTGTTCTCCTGATCAGGCTCTTGCATTACAATTTGTTTGTATCCTGAGTAGGTGCCCATAAATGAGAGCAGATATTGCCCCAAGGTTCCATCAATGAGCTGATTGATTCTAGGTAGTGGAAAGCTATCTTTTGGGCAAGCTTTGTCTAGATCTGAGTAGTCGACGCAAGTTTACCACTTCCATTTGATTTTTGGACCAGCACGGAGTTCGACACCCACTCAGGTTATGTCACGTTGTGAATGAAGTCATTGGCCAATAGCTTATCCACTTCCTCCTTTAATGCAGTGGATTGCTCCGAACACAGACAGTGTCTCTTCTGCCTTGATGGCGTGAACTTGGGATCAATGTTAAGTGCGTGACATGCTACCTCTGATGATATTCCACACATTGTAATGCATCCAAGGAATACATCCAGCTTTGCACGAAGAAATTTTATCAATTCATTTTACATCTTTATTCCAAGCTGCGACCCTATCTTTAAGACCAAGACTGGATCGTCGATATCAACAGGTACAACCACCGTAAACTTCGCCAGCACTGCTCATTCCTCCTTTGAACTCTTTTTCCTAAGGTCCATAACCTTATCGAAGTGACTATGGTACCCGAGCCAAAGGCAGTTTTGTAATTACTATGCTTGCAGTTCACAAATATGGAGAGATTTAACAACATTCTTCCCTTTCTCACTTCTTTTGGCTCCACGCAATTCGGCAACATAGCATTCTCTTGCAGCGCTTTGGTCCCCTCTCACTACTCCAACCCCGTTCTTCGTTAGGGATTTCATTATGGGACACCAGGAAGCTAAAGCGATTCTAAAGTCAGCATGGGCCAGTCACCCCAAGAAATCACTGTAAGCGGAGAATAGATCAACTATCACAATTGAGTACCACCCTTCTTTCTCCTTCTATGAGCTCCATGGGTAAATCAATTATCCCAATGGGTTGTTTCAGTTCACTATTAAACTCCTGAATCTTTTCCTTGTCAGGAGGTCCATCCTTTATTTTAATCTTCATTTGATCAAACGTTTGCCGAAATAGGATATTAACTGAACTTCCACTGTTAGCCAACACTCGACGCACAATAGTTGGCATGATTCCAATAGCTATCACTATTGGGTCGAGAGTTGTTGCTTCTATACCTTCAGTATCCCAATTATGGAATACAATATCATTAGTTATCATTTATGTTGCTTGATCAGAGCTCCATCTTCAATGGCGTAACAACTTTCCTTGGGAGCATGCTTTAAAGAACTCATATAGCACTCGATCTCGCACCAACTCTTTTGCATAGGGCGAGGTCCTCCAGTTAAGATACTTATTATCAGTCTTTGGTCTATTCATCCAGACCCATCATCCCTAGGTCCGGACTGGAACCTATTGTTCCTTATCAATTCCTCAATCAAGTCTTACAAATGCTGATACTCATCTGTGTTATGCTCCCGAGTCTCTTGGATGCTGCAGAACTTCCTCGATCTCTTTTACTACTCGGACGCTTCGCTCTTGGGCAGTCTGTTATATCGCTTGGTTCCTTGAGTGGCAAGGCAAGTATTTTCCAAACTATTATTCAATGGTGTATAATATTTAGGCCTTAGATTCCTTAGACATTTTTTGTTCTCGTCATGCCAACCAGAATTTTGGTTCCTCTTTTTCTAATTTGCATTCTTTACTGCACCTCATGTAGCTGCTGCAGGACTTTTTGCATCCTGTTTAACTATAACATTACTTTGAATCACTTCCTTCAATTGATCATCGACGGCTCTACCTTCGATCATACTTGCTTCTTCCAATCTTAGAAACTGGTTTTCCTTTCGGTGAAATTCTTCCATGGTAATTGGTTACTTCATTTTAATCCATTTACCAGAATCCATATCTGGACGAATAACACAAACCAATGCCATAAATACCATAGCTACCATTGGATTGCTTACCTCAGTAGCCACGGTGTTAAACCGCTTCAAGAAAGCTTTCAATGGCTCATTGGGCCCTTAGGAAAATCCAAAAAGAACATCACGTCCTTTGGTCGTGCAGTCTAAAGTCTAAACTGTTCTAGAAACTTTCTTGCCAACTCATTGAAAGTGGAAATAGACTTCGTTGTGAGTATTGTAAACCACATGGAGGCAATTCCTTCCAAGAAGATAGGGAAACACCTACAACAGATGGTGTTTGTAGCTCTATCTCCATCCATATGCCATTCATATTTAAGAATTTTTTTTAAGGTTCCGCCATTCCAATATATATGGCATAATCAACATGGTGAATCTTCGGAGATATTCTCTCTCATAACATTTTCGGTAAAGAGGGTTCAGCTTGGCGTAGAACCTCAGTTTTTATTTTTCCTACTCCTACTTTCCTCCACCAATTTATTGACCATGTAAGGGATGTATTCTTCACTGGCATGGTTATCTGTAGGTCTGCTATCAGGAGTTACCCTAAGTGGTTGACTCTGCATCTTGATTTCCAACTGAAGCCTATGTTCTCCATTCTTCGGGAGAATGACACCTATAGTGTTCCATTGGGGTGCAGTTGTTCTACCATGGCTGTCTCCAGCTCTAGCATTTTTCCCGTTAACATTAGTGTTCAATCCCAAGTCTCCACCATAAAGCTGCATATCGTCTTTGGAGTTTGAAATGAGCATGACATCGCCTTCCTAAGGAGTGTTTACCCTAAAGATTGGGTTGGCCCTATGTTGTTTTGGATAGGCACCATCCTATCTCATTAGAGGGAGAACCCCTTACTTCTTCCTATAACATACCCCGCAGCTCCGACTATTGCTTCCTTCTGTCTTTGCTTTCCATCCCTCCAGTTTAGACCTAAAACGGAAGAATTTTCTTGTTTGATTGCAGGAGAAGTTTCCATTTTAGTTCTTATTATTATTAGGGTTGTAATGTTTGCAATGCATCCATCTTATCCATGAGATCTTTTTAAGTATCGGTAAATTTTTGGTAAAGATCATTGATAATCTGGTTAAGTTCTTCCTTAGTAATAACTTCCTGTTGAGTGGAAGATCCATGTAGCGATTTCTATTGTTTACTTTTATTTGGTAGGTGTTTGCTTCATCAGCACCATGCATTGCACCTACAGATCTTCCAGATGCAGATTTTCCTTTCCATAGAGCCTTTGGAATAGCCAATTTCACCAAACAAACCTTCCGGATTTAATTTCTGGATCATATGCAATCCAAAGTTTAGAGCTAGATCACACCGTAGGATTCAGTTC
The DNA here is from genome assembly GCA_030765085.1 of Allium cepa. Taxonomy (NCBI): domain Eukaryota; kingdom Viridiplantae; phylum Streptophyta; class Magnoliopsida; order Asparagales; family Amaryllidaceae; genus Allium; species Allium cepa. The sequence continues at coordinate 38,603,751 of CM060941.1, read as the reverse complement.
TCTCAATGAAAGCACCAAAATGTTGATGCCAAAAATGGATCAATACCCAAGAATTGATTGTAGAGAAACTGTGCGACCTAGATCTAGCATATAGTAGTTGAAATAAGAGGAAAATATAAGAAATAAAGTATAGACATAAGATTTTATAGTGGTTTGATGATCTATGGCTTAGTCCACTTTATAGCTTTGTTTCTTATATATCTGATGTAGTTTGTTTGAGGTTGCAAGAGATTTGAAAGAGAATAAGTCACAAGTACAGGGATTAGACATATTCTAAGTTCTAGAATTTATCAAAATAGTTGTCTTGGTGACTGTTGTGTGTAGAAAGAAGATGAAGAAGTGGTAGAGTTTTCATATAGTGATGGTAAAAGCCAGATCCTCTTTCGGTTGCTCTATGGTTTTTATTTTTAGGGTTAGCAGTCATATTAGGTCAGAAGCCCAAGTCCAGATATCAGCCTGAAGCAGTGTGAAAATGTTGAGAGGCACACGAGTTAAGCCTATAAGTCAGTACCAAGTTATCCCTATAACTCAATATCGAGTTATCATCTTTAGGGGAGCTCATCATTTTCTGTTTGGACGTGCTTCTCACTTCATTTTAGGGTGCCCTTTCATTTTCATAAATAATTATCTTATTTTGATGATCGTTCCTTTATAACTTGGTTTATTATGTAGTTTATAGGAGCTAACCCATCAATTCTTGAGATAGGTCATCTAGAACTCTGTTAAATCCCTAAGGCATGCTAAAGAAAAACTTATGTGAAGTTGGAGGAGTTGGTTATAGAGCGTATAGATCGGTACCATGTTATGGGCACAAGTCGATACCGACTTATGCACTTGATGTATTTTTGGTTGAAATTTCCTCGAGCAATTTTCTTAATCCATTTGAATGTTCCTTCCAAATTTCAAGTTGTTTCGTATTCGTCTTGATATTCTAAATTCCATTAACTTCTACTTGGTTAAAAATCAAGTTTGCAGTGTGTATCTATATTGAGAAAAATGAGTGATTCTCTATGATTAGAGAAGAACACTCATGTAATTGTATATCATAATAAAAAATATAGCTGTCAACATGCCTGACAGGCAATGATGCCCTCCGTACAATAAAAATAAAAAACCCCTAATGTAAGAAACTAAGGTCCAAAATAAAAGTATAACAAAATAAAGAAATAATAAAAGCACTCTATTCCAAAAAATCTGATGCATCCTTCCAAACCAGTACGCCTACCCGAAGTTGCTAAGAAACTAAATAAAAAGAATCAGCATGTTACATATATATGTATATAAATATGTATAAATATATATTTATATACATATATATGTAAAAAATAAAAATATATATTAATCTAAAATAAATGACACAGGACAATTAACTATTATATTTAATACTATGCAAGGAACAACAAAGAGTAAAAGAACAAACATAGAGCTAACAAGCAAGCAAGCAAACAAGAGTATAAAATCAAATACTTTTTATGGATGCACGAAATAGCTTAGAATCGTAATTGTAGATGCACAAAATAACATACCTAACTCAAAGGTTTAAATTATGCCCACATTTAACAAAGATGTCAAACCATATGATAAAATCACAATAATGTATTATAACTTATTCAAGACTCCTTAGTACAGTTCAAACATGCATTATGTATGCATACAAAATTAAATACAGTTCAATCATGTTGAGCTAAAAAGCAGAGAAAACAATAGCTATAGAGAAATTAAGAAACAACAATGATGACTTCAACCTCAATACTAGGTTCAATAATTATAAATGTGATATCATCAGGCCCAGCCCAAAGTATTTGTTGTTCAAACCGAAAATTAAAATGCAAGGCAAGAAAGCTGCCCTGTGAGCTTTGAACCGGACACAACGTAATGAAAACAACTAAATAGAGACTTTAACTGCTTATGTATTGAACCAACACATAAAAACCATTAAACTTGAAATCAGACTCAATAAATAGTTTAACAAATGCATGTTGCAAGGAGGTATAGGCTCATTTGTTCGAATATATACTACAGAGTATACTAAAATAAATTAATGAATGAATCATTGAATGCAACAGAGAAAGAATATGGGTTATTAAATTTTGTGAATGAATTTCCAAATACTGAGAATAAACAAGGCATTCGGCATCTCTTGGTCTTGATTTACACTCAACAAACAGATACGACAAGTGCACTGTACAAGAAAGTACAAGATCATATATATATATGTATGTATGTATGTATGTATGTATATTCAAATATATATTAGAGTATTCAAATGTATATCGGTGAGTGAAACGGTGATTGAATCAGTGAATGAATATGGCAAAATAGTGTTAAATAAAACAACAAAACCCAAATGATTAATACGATTTTAGGATTCAAAGTCAAATCATTAGACTGGGTAAACAAAAGATCGGTTAAAGCTTGAGTTGAACAAGTTATGGTCGAAATCAAAAATTCAACAATGGTAAAAAACTATTCAAATATGTATGTGTGTGTGTCTATATATGTGTGTATATGTATGTATTTATGTGTATACATATCAAAACATTTAATTATATGTCAAAGACAGGAACAATTCAACCTTAAAGAGTTATATGTGAATAAAATAAGCTTATAGACTTTTAAACCAAAATAAGCTTCTTATCTTTATGAACTAAAATAAGCTTAAAGATTTTTAAGTAACACTGTTTTACTGAAAATAGTATTTCGACCATTATTCCATTACACTCAAACAACAAGCTTCTTATGCTTTGAAATACGGAAAATAACATGAAATTTGTTAGTTGTATGAGAACCAAACTTATATATGAATATATAAATATAAGTATTTAGTAATATACAAACCTATGTAAGATAGACATAAAATATACTATTCTTAAAATAAAAGACATATCAAACATAATACAACCAAATGAATGAAAAACTTAATTAATATCCTAATAATGATAAAGAATTAAATGTCTCCCTAATTAAATTATCCAATTAAAGTAAATATAGTGTTATACTGTTGTTTCTATTATTTGGAGTAATTTGTATGTTAAATGGTCAATACGAGATTTTATTTTTTTAAGAAACTCCTTGAAACAAAAAAAAAATTATTTTATTTATAACCGGGATTTGATATCCAATTAAAAAAATGGAAATTTTATATTTAAAATTCATATTAATATCATTAAACACTCGTTGGTTCCTTTCAAACCAAATATACCAATATATAATTGTGTAGATGGTGTCAAGTAAAATCCTATTATGACCCTTAAAATAAAATCTAATTTTTTTCCAATATAATTCACAATTAGTAAGTGTAAAATTTATATTAAAATCAAACCAAATTGAGTGTTTTTACAAGGATAAATCTAGTTGTATCACAATCAAAATATAAGTGTTTAATATCCTCCATTTTATTTATAACGACCCACCTTTCATTCCACAGAAAGACGCATCATTAATAAGAAAGGAATGGATAGAAAAGAGAAAGGATAGAAAATAAAGAACAAAACAACATCAAAATCTTACAACGGAATGAATAAATTATATTATATAACATAAGATATTACATACTATCATATACATCAGAGTTATATAGCTCTTACAACACAAACTAGACAGTTATAGACAACTGTCTTGTTATTACAACTCAAGTACATCTCATAAATACGGATACAACACTAGCACAACGGAACCACTATATATCTACAAAAACTGAAGCCTCTTGCTCCATATCTCCTCCAGAATTCGTCAAAGCTAACTTGAATCCCTTGGCCACTCGTAAAAATTTGAGTACCCAAGAGTTTAATAAAATAGAAAATAAATTCCGGGTCAGACATGGGTCTGGTGTGAGTAAACAGGTTAAAGTTGCTTAGCTTTGAAAACCTTTGAAAACAAAAGGTATCTCGTAAGACTTCCCGTACATAAACACGGAAAAGTTTTTACCTTATGATAACCAAAACATTTGATAGGAAATCCAGTTATATTATAATAGGGTCTAGGGTTTTCAAGTAAAATACAGAAATAGCTGGAATGCTTACATCTCACGTTCCAACATAGTTGGGCACAATCAATACGTACGACACTTATTGGAGATTGATTTCCATACAGTGGCAGGGCTACGGGGGTACCGCCCATCACAGTATGTGGCCTAGATCACCGTACCGAGGATCCATCCTAAATCCCCTGCAACACAAGGTCTGAACCATCCCTTGCTGTATAGTCCCGAACAAGACAACCCCGCAGTTGTTCATAACCAAGTGCCCACACAGCTGAATAAAAAGGAACCTCTAGACAGGGGTAAATATCGTCCTACTTGGGCGCGACCCACTTAGCCTTGCTGCACCTCCCATGTTTTAGCCATTCCCGGTTGATGAGTCTTGAGGCAATGATTACCTTTATAGAACACATCTATCTTAGAATTCTCATCGTCTTCCTGACAATGTTCTGAAAGCGTTCAATCCATATAAATTCGCTCCGGGTTTGAACGAAACCGAAGGCACTGTCTCGTTATACTCATTTTGGAATCACCCTTAGAGTTAACGACAATAGCCCTTGCACTCTAAATCTTCATCTCAATCGAAAGCACTATCTCCTTTAACTCGTTTTGGAATCACCCTTAGAATTAACGACCATAGCCTTTCCTTTAAATCTTCACTTGATCTTCACGTGAGATTCCACGACCTAACGTTTAATTTGGATCGATGTGGTTTTCGGAATTCCAAATTTGGAATCCGATCCTGGTCTCACCGAAATCCAAAATGCCATCTTAATGTCCAAGTGATTTAAGTTTGAACAATTTAATTCAATTTAAAAACATTGAATTCACACAGCATCATTCACAGACAAATATCACACATTTATCATAGCTATAACCAATATCACATCACAGAACATCACAGATTATTCAAACTTTAAGTATCAATCAATCCAAACATTCTAATCAAATAATCATCCATAAACAGGAATCATTAATCCATATTATAATTAATTTAATCAACGTAAATTAAATTAATTACTCAAGAATTAATCACCTAACCCGGCTTAAATAATCATTAATTAATTACAACCATTTAATTAATTAATTAATCAATCTTCAGTCACCTTTTAAACAAATTAATTAATCTGTTTGTTCCAAATTTGGTCACAAACCTCGAATACCGTGAAAGCACCAGTGTATGAATACAAATCAATAATATTCAAACACAAATCTCAGATCTCAGCAAGTATTAAACAGTAATCCAAAAGTAAAGAACAGAGACACAAGTTTTATAGTGGTTCGGCTATCTCCGGCCTACGTCCACTCCAAAGTTTTTATCCTTTTATTGATTATCCTTGATGATTACAGATGATTACAGCAGTTACAAAGTCCAAAACTTGAAATAAATAGCAGCAATGATGATATGGAATGATTCTGGCAGCGTCCGAGCGTGCTTTCTCTCTCTAGAATCTCCGACCCCCTTTCCGAATGACCAGCGGCTCTATTTATAAGCGTAGGAGGCTGATATTTCTCCTAAAATCCGAGAAGACCGCTTCAGGCACGTGAGGGGGCCCACACGCCCGAAATCTGGAGGTCCGGGCCCACCTTGGGATCGATTCGAAGTAAGGTTCGAATCGATCAAGAAATCATCCAATTGAGCTGAAATTTGGTGAGAACATTCTTCAACATGTATGTAAGCTCCTGTAAAAATTTCATTGCATTTGGATCAATGGTTTGGAAGATATGATCGATTCAAGATCAAAGCTCCGTGCGTTCTGCCTGGTTCGAACCCATGCTTCGAAACCATCCTCTCCGAAACCATCTCCTTCGAATCCATAAGGCCGACTCCTTCGAATCCATGCTCTTCGAATCCATGCTTTCTGAAGCCACGTCCTTCGAATCCGTGTCCCTTGCTTCGTATCCATCATCTTCGAATCCATGTCCACTGCTTCGTATCCATCATCTTCGAATCCATGTCTAGTGCTTCGTATCCACCATCTTCGAATCCATGTCCAGTGCTTCGCATCCACCATCTTCGAATCTATTATCTTCGAGTCCATCAAGTTCCCATCGATTCGAAGCATGCGAACCTGATGGGTTCGAATCCATCCTGATGGGATCACGTTCTTTGGGTTCGAATCCATCCTCATGGGTTCGAATCCGATGGATTCGAACCGAGTATCACTTTGTCCCCTTTTTGACGGATTCGAACAACATGCATTCCCCACCTTGAATCCATCATATCTCCTCCATACAAACTCTGATTAACTTGAAATTTGAAACATAGCCTTTCCTAGTCCTTATCATCATCTCCAATCAATTTCGTCCCGATCGGAGTTCAACAAAATTTTGACGATATCGATCGTAGCCTTGATTCCAACCGATCTCCAATCCTGGTATTCATAATTCCTTGCCAATTTGTCGTTATTCCAGTTTTGACCAAAAAATGGGATAACACTTTGCTCCCCAAAACATGCCTTGTGATAATAAGGCGTGTTTTGAATAGTTCCGAATCCAATATCCTAAGTCCATAGCCATATTGCCAGAGTATATCATCCTTGACTGCTCCGAGTCGATATCCAATTCCAAACCCAATAACCAAAGCTTGAGCCAATTCCATATCCATTCGAACTCGACAACCGAGTCCCAATCCATCCTTATTCAATAGCCAATAACCGAATCCAGGACCTCTTCGGGTCGATATTCAAATCCATAACCTCTCCGGGCTCTTGCCAAGTGCAATCTACACATGATGATCGTGATCCGGTGTCCCTGGATGTTAAGGTAGCCTCATCGTGTTCTTGTCGAGCGTAATCCACACTTGATGATCTTGGTCCAGTGTCCCTGGACGTTAAGCTAACCTCTCCGGGTTCTTGCCAAGCGTAATCCACACTTGACGACCTTGGTCCAGTGTCCCTGGACGTTAAGCTAACCTCTCCAGGTTCTTTCCAAGCGTAATCCACACTTGACGACCTTGGTCCAGTGTCCCTGGACGCCGTGTAATGCCATGGCTTAAGTCCTAAACCGAATCTTGGTCCCTTCGGACCCTTGTTGAGCATAGTCCATACTCAACGACCTGAAAATAACAATTGATAATACAGGGCCTAAGTCCTAGGCCGAATCCTGGTCCCTTCGGACCCTTGTTGAGCATAGTCCATACTCAACGACCTGAAAATAACAATTGATAATACAGGGCCTAAGTCCTAGGCCGAATCCTGGTCACTCCGGACCCTTGTCGAGCATAGTCCATACTCGGCGACCTGAATGAGTCAATTTACCACGTTCGGGCGAAGTGACTCACCCCTTGCCAGGCATAATCCATACCCGACGACCATTTACCAAAAACTAGATGAAAATCCAATCAAAATCCAATCCAACATCCAAACCCAAAAAATCCAAATCATAAACCAGAAAACCAGAAATCCAAAGCAGCATTCAAAATCAAAAACGACCACCCAAAGAAAAACCAAGATCAAAAAGCAAGCAAAACCAGGAGCTCAATCCAAGCTCCAAAACCAAAATCCGAAAAGAAAAGTAGTGTCCAATCCAAAAGCAAAAGATAGATTTCACAAACCATAGCGTTGCAGTTTATCATCATTCAGAGCATGCCTAGGGGCTATCTCTGTCCTTGTACATGTGTAAATGACTTGGTTGCTTGCTAATAGTTCGTTACTTATTCCATATTATCCCGATTAGTGGATGATCAATCGACCACCATCCCTGGATCTCCCATCATCACGGCGAGAGGTTGTCGGTGGTTGCTCCTGCTCCACCGTTGCATTCCGAGCTCCGACATACTGCTGTAACTGTCCATTCCTTACATGCTCCTCGATTATATCCTTCAAGTGCCTATAGCTGTTGGTGTCATGTCCGTCTAAGTCATGGAAGAGACAATGCCTCCCTGATGCCCTCTCTCGTTCAGAAGGCTCTCTCCTGGCTGGCCTCCGGTAGGGAAGGCGATTCCGAGTATCCATGTATATCCGCTCCAGCGTCTCGTTCAATCCTGTGTATGTGGAAAACTTTGGATCCTTCCATCACTTCCTAGCGTTTCCAGAATCATTATCCAATTTCCTTTTTCCTTTATCTTTATCCGAACCACCGCTGGATATTGCTCCAACCTCGATTGCACTAACTTTTTCACTTTTAGATCCGTACTCGCATCCTCTTGCCAAAGGAACCTTTCTGCCTCGTGAAAGAATTCGTCGAGATCCTGTGGGGGATCTCGTATCAGAGATACCTTGAAATCAGAGTCCTCCCCGACTCCTGACACTGCTGCCATTAAAACCATCGATGGATCAGGCCGATCCACCGAAGCGACTGCCGCACTGAATCGAGTTAGAAAAGCTCTAAGCGATTCATCCATCCTTTGCTTCACTGATGTCAATGTCATCACATTCTTCGGCCTCTTGACGTGAACCCGAAACTGTCCCAAAAACTTTTCCACTAATTCCCTCCAAGTCCTGATAGATCCTTCTTCCAGCTGCCTAAACCACATCGCAGCTAAGTCCGTCAAATACAAAGGGAAGCATCGGGCCATCACTTCCTCCGATGCCCCCAGCACCTCCATGTGTCTGGTGTACCTCATCAAGTGATCCGTTGGATCTGTCTTGCCATCATATATCTCCACGCTAGGCAACTTAAACTTAGGCAGGTTCTGAGCCATCCTTATTTCCCGAGCAAACGGACTCCTGTTCACTCCTTCCATGTCTCCTTTGGCCAAACCACCCCGCACAGTTCTTCTGATAATTTCCGCTAATCCGGTATTGTCTGTTGGGGGTTGCCCCCCATGCCCCCGAGGGAACTCTAGTACATATTCTTCGTGTGGTTCACTAGGAGCAATGTTAGCTCTAGCCTGTTGAATTCCTTCCAAAGGTACTCCTATATTGGATCCCATGGGCCTGCCCTCAAGCCCTTGTTGATTGCCTTCTGGCTCCGTATCTCGTCCTCCATTGGGTTCCACGACCCTATTCCCCTGTCCTGCATCCACAGCGGCTGTAGCTGTTCCTAAGTTCTGCATCCCTACATCTCTCATTTGCTCAAAGAAAGTCTGCATCATTTCCTGTTGGTTCTTTAACAATCTCTCCTGCAAAGAGTTTGCCATAGCCTCCATTTCATCCCGGGTTATGTAGATTGAGGCCTGTCCTTCCCCAGCTCCGGAGGATGCTTGTTGACTTCCTTCCTGTTGGCTTCGCTCAGCCCTTTGCCTTCTACTATTTTGCCTAGTCATTGTCCTTGAATCCAAACTCTTTAAAATATTCAAATCCAACTTTCAAATCCGATGTAGCGGGTGCTAGTCGTTCTCAGTGAAAGCACCAAAGTGTTTGTGCCAAAATTGGTCACAAACCTCGAATACCGTGAAAGCACCAGTGTAAGAATACAAATCAATAATATTCAAACACAAATCTCAGATCTCAGCAAGTATTAAACAGTAATCCAAAAGTAAAGAACAGAGACACAAGTTTTATAGTGGTTCGGCTATCTCCGGCCTATGTCCACTCCAAAAAATTTATCCTTTTATTGATTATCCTTGATGATTACAGATGATTACAGCAGTTACAAAGTCCAAAACTTGAAATAAATAGCAGCAATGATGATATGGAATGATTCTGGCAGCGTCCGAGCGTGCTTTCTCTCTCTAGAATCTCCGACCCCCTTTCCGAATGACCAGCGGCTCTATTTATAAGCGTAGGAGGCTGATATTTCTCCTAAAATCCGGGAAGACCGCTTCAGGCACGTGAGGGGGCCCACACGCCCGAAATCTGGAGGTCCGGGCCCACCTTGGGATCGATTCGAAGTAAGGTTCGAATCGATCAAGAAATCATCCAATTGAGCTGAAATTTGGTGAGAACATTCTTCAACATGTATGTAAGCTCCTGTAAAAATTTCATTGCATTTGGATCAATGGTTTGGAAGATATGATCGATTCAAGATCAAAGCTCTGTGCGTTCTGCCTGGTTCGAACCCATGCTTCGAAACCATCCTCTCCGAAACCATCTCCTTCGAATCCATAAGGCCGACTCCTTCGAATCTATGCTCTTCGAATCCATGCTTTCCGAAGCCACGTCCTTCGAATCCGTGTCCCTTGCTTCGTATCCATCATCTTCGAATCCATGTCCACTGCTTCGTATCCATCATCTTCGAATCCATGTCTAGTGCTTCGTATCCACCATCTTCGAATCCATGTCCAGTGCTTCGCATCCACCATCTTCGAATCTATTATCTTCGAGTCCATCAAGTTCCCATCGATTCGAAGCATGCGAACCTGATGGGTTCGAATCCATCCTGATGGGATCACGTTCTTTGGGTTCGAATCCATCCTCATGGGTTCAAATCCGATGGATTCGAACCGAGTATCACTTCGTCCCCTTTTTGACGGATTCGAACAACATGCATTCCCCATCTTGAATCCATCATATTTCCTCCATACGAACTCTAATTAACTTGAAATTTGAAACATAGCCTTTCCTAGTCCTTATCATCATCTCCAATCAATTTCGTCCCGATCGGAGTTCAACAAAATTTTGACGATATCGATCGTAGCCTTGATTCCAACCGATCTCCAATCCTGGTATTCATAATTCCTTGCCAATTTGTCGTTATTCCAGTTTTGACCAAAAAATGGGATAACATAATCTTTAATAATAGATTAATTATCCTTTAATTATTCTCTTAATTAATCATCCTTGATTAATTATTCCTTAATTACATTAAGTAATTAGCTTTTAACTTAATTACACAAATTAATTATTCTTTAATCATTCACATTAATTACCCTTAATTACTTTCATTAATTAATTAACTATAATTAATTACACTACTCCTTAATTAATTACATTAATTAATTATAGTTTAATCACTTCCTTAATTAATTACCTTTTAATTGATTACATTCATAAATCAATTAACCCTTTTAATTATTCTCATTAATTACATTAATTAATGATCCTCTAATTAATTTTATTAATTAATTATTCTTTTAGTTACATTTAATGATCAATCTTTAACTTAATTACATTCATTAATCAACCTTCATTAATCACATTAGTAATTAATTATTCTTTAATTACTTAATCAATTAACTTCTTGATTAATTACCTTAATTAATTCTTTAATTAATTACACAGAGTAATTAACACTTAATTACTTCCACGAAGTAATTATTCTTCATCAAGTAATGTCCCTTTAATTACATCCAGTAATTACCCATTAATTACTTACTCTAAGTAATTACACATTATTAATTACATTAAGTAATCATACTTAACTCATCATCAAGTAATTCTCTTTAATTAATTAAACTTAACTAATTACATTAAATTAACCATATTAACTTAATTAATTACTCTTCAATTAATTAATTTTAATTACTTAGATCAATTAATCCTTAATTACCCAAGTAATTAACCATCCTTAATTAATTACTCCAAATATCTTAAATTAATTACATTAATTATTATCCCTTAATCATTAGTTGAGGACTCCTTAAATTAATTACACTCATTTACAATTCTTTAATTACTTCCTTATGCAATTATACTGGATTATAAAATAAACAAATTAACAATTATTAATTACAATAAGTAATCAATTTTTAATTAATTTCACTTAATTAATTATCTTCAATTAATCATAACCTAAATCAATTAAAGATAAACTCTTTATCTTTGTAAATCACTTAATTACATTATTAAACTTAATTACAAAATTGGTCAAATACATAATTTCTTTAAACAGCACAAATTTAAAGCATTTAATCATTTAAATTTAAACTTAGCAATTGTTCAATAACTTATTTAATAATTGTTTTGAAAACTTGATTAACTCCAATCCTTTAAACATATTTTTAAACTTGGCCCAGCATTCCCTTTTTAAAAACTAATAATAACTTTTAACAAAAACTAGTTAAACATTTTACTTTTGAAAAACTTAGCAAACGCTTTAACTTTGAAACTTATTTTACTTTGCCTTTAAATTTTGTACCTTCCTTCAAACTTGAAGACTTGAATTTTCTTTACTTTTATAAAACTATCCATTTTTATTTTAGTTCAAAAATCTGGTTACCAAAAGAATTTTAAAACCAGACTCGCTTATCTACAGACGCGAGGGAAAACCAAATGAACCCGAGACAACACACGAGTTCATCCGTTCCTCAACCCCTTCGAGTCGCACAAGAGAGATATCACGAAAAACCCAGGGCCAAACCCTCTTCTTCCCAAACCCAAAAAATCAGATGCATAGGTCTATCACCGTGCACATGCATGCTGGACCTAATTGACGGCGATCATCATCGTGGCCTTCTACAAGTCGACCCTGACCCTACCGACCCTCTCGACCACCTTGACCGACGCAAACACGATAGAATCAAAAATGAGCTTCTGCACTCAATGGAAAATAAAACCCGATCGAAGAAATCTCCTGCCGACGGCGAACCCCACCACCGAAGACCCTGCCACCTTGACCACAGATGTGCCTCGAACCCTCGAAACCATTCCCCCACATGCGATTCGACCCGATGCTCCTTAGTCGCCATGATCACCACAATAACAACTCAGATACAAACTGGACCACGAACCCTACTTGGCCACTTCACGGCCACCACGGCCATCAGAAAAATATCCCATATTTTTCCCAATATCCTCCATACCCCATCCATCTCTATGACAAATCCCGAGCTCCCAATCGTCGCCGACCGATGGCGATTGGCCAATAACCAAAATTCGAACAAGTCTTGAATTCACTTCAAATACTAAATTAAAAATCACAAAATTTATTTTAAAATTCATGATTCACTTACACAAATCAGGTCCTATAATCCAGAGATGAAATCATTGATACTGATTTTCAACTAAATTTTGATTTTTACTGTAAATCTTAATTTTCAGGAATTTTATTAAACCTAAATATTTAAAATTATTTTTTCAATGCAAGATTACATTGTTACAATCAATTTCCTTTCAATAATCAAAGTCTAATAATGATTCATTTGGAAGATAGGAATTTTTCTAATTGTTCTAGAACCAAAAATTCAACAAAGACCTATATTCTAGCATATACACGCATTTTCCCAATACATAGCAACATTTCAAACCAGATTCGAGTTGAACATTCATGCACACACATTTACATCATCATCACACAGATATATTAGCACCAAAATTTTTACTTTTAAATGTTTACTCACCTGAAAATAATAAACAGAGAACATAGACCAGGCTTGTGCTTTTAAGTCTGGAATTTTTTTTTAATTGTTGAAACAAAAGCTTGCTGTTGCATTGCTTTGTTGAATTTTGATTCTATACTTGCTTATTGAAGCTTACTTCTTGCATAGTTTAAATCTAGTTTGAACATTGTTGCTTTTTACATTTAATTCCAGGTTTCAGTTTCTTCTTTGAATTTAGAAAAGTTGAATAGAAAAAGAAGACGGAGGAAGAAAGGATTTGAACTGAAGGTTTAAATAGATTTCTTCCTTTAGGTTTGAGAATGTATTTGCATTTCAATTTTTTCTTATTTCTTTTTTTCTAAGAAAACATTGCTACCACTTGTTGATCTAGATTGTAAAAATGCTTACAGGTGTTTTTTGCATGTTTTTAAGACCTTACACATGTTTGATTTCACTACTACAAGTGTTTAAAAATTCATTCTTTAATTAATTTCTTATATTTTATATTAACATGTTTATGTTTACTTCAATTTGTGTTTTATTTATATATTTTTAAAGTACCTTTTCCAAAGCTAAATTTAAAAGAAAGAAAATTAAAAAGAAAAGGACATTAAATTAAATCTTATTTTAAAGTTTAAACTTAAGTTATTATACCTAAATATAAAACTAAATTTATTTCAAGAACCAATTTTTAAAGGAAAACGTATTAAAATTTTATGATAATATAATATTTTAAGCTATTCTATTTTTAAACAAAATAAATATTTACATTGAGTGTTTTGAAAATATAAAATAAATTTTTAAATAGCTTTTGAAAAGTCATTATATTAAATTCAATCAAAATATTTCAAATCACAATATATTCATATATATATATATATATATATATATATATATATATATATATATATATATATATAAATTTGAAAACGTTTTTATTACATTTAAATTGAAACAAAGCTTTCTTTCACAATGTGTATATATATATACTTTATAAATAGAATACTTTTTATTGGCTTAGAAAGATTAATTTTTTATCAATTATATATTATTAACTTTTGAAAAGAATAAAATTTACCAATTTATTAACTTTAAAAAGAATAAACTTGCCAATTTGAATGATTATAAAAACCAATATTACCATTTTAAATTGTTAGAAAAGATATTATTAAATCAATATTGCACATTTTAAATAATTAATGAAGATTATCAAATAAATATTGCTCAAAATTCCGGGACATCACATTATTATTACAAAAAATAACATTTTTTGTCATTGTATGTATTCATGTTTTTTAATAACACTAAAGTATTCAATTTCCCATGGAAAATCAACCACATGTGCACTTTAGTTTTGGATGGCACACTAACTTTCCAAATGTAATTAAATATGTTCAATTTGATTCCTGAAAAATTTATGGAATTAAAAATTGAATGGGATGTATATTTCTTCCTAATATCCCAACACCAAGTTTTAATGTCCTTCCCATTATCAAAAGTGTGACGCCACACCTCTATACCCACGCTAGCCATGAACATTATAGTGAATGCTGTCAACTAGCACGGAGAATAAGGCTATTGTGGAGCGACCATCCGTGTAATTGCTTTGCGCGAGCAGCGATATGTCAGATAGTATAACATGCATTTCTTTATCAAGAGGGAAATCCGACATACCGACACAAACTCAAAGCTACTACACAGTGGCTATAATATCTTCAGAAACAAATATAGAAATAAGCATAACATAAATAAGTCACAGACAATTCATATCACAAAGGCGGAAATAGATATGAATATTACACTTGGAAGTGCATATCAGAGTAGCGGTCTAAAAAGATCCACAATATTACAAAAGAATAGTTACAAGAACTACACAAAAGAATAAGTATACATCATGGAGTCTATATCTCAAATGTATACAACCAAAAACTACTAATCTAAGTAGTTAACCAAAAGTCAAGGAGGTAATCCCGGATGTAAAGTCAAGCAGAAGCACCTGTAACATCTCGGTCTGACCCGAGTATTATTTAATAAGAAAATAATAAACGGATCAGTCTGGCTATAAATATCAGATAACATGATATAGAATAAAAGGTATGGCATAAACATATAATATCCATAATGGCATACTACTATAAGTATGCAATTGAAACTCAACATGAGATTAATCAATATCACAGAAATCTTCACAAAGATCCAAATAGGGTTTCATACCCAAAACTTGTATTCACAACAAGTCAATGACACATGAATTCACCAATGCACAAAAATTGACAAATCATACCAATGAAAATCACTAAAATTGGTGAAGCATAAATTCCAGAATTCAACGCACGAAATCCAAAAATCACGAAAAAAGGGGGAAAAGGCCTATCACACGAACGGGAGCATTAAAACTCACCAACATAAGTATCACACGAACGAGAAGCTATCCCATGGAAGCTAGCCATTAATTCTTGACACACGAATGGCCCGAAGACCATGGGGAGCTACCCCACATGTGTGATTCGAAATCACACCGAAACAAAGAGACATCGCACAATTGCTAGGCTAAATCTTAAAATGATCGTCATGATCAAAGAGAAGTGTCAATTACAGTAAGCTAGTAAATATATGAGCTTAGCTTCATGTCCCATAACCACTAGCTTAACTTAAATATTTACGAACAAATTGTAGATCTCCACTAGAAAATTGTCACAAGAGATTCAATCGAACAAGTCCAAGAATTAACCGACGAAGTAAACGCAAGCGTTTCATACCACTTGTTTTACTAAGTCGTTTAATTAGATTTCTCATCCGAGTGAGGTAAAGGTTTGTATATACTAATAGATTGGAAAATGGTTTAAGAAAACGAGCTTTGTAATAAAATAGTGTTGCAATCATTTGAAGAAAGAGTTTTGATATTTACTACTAGTATAGAAAACCTTTATATTTTTAAAGTGACAAATCACAAAGAAGATTGTAGGAACAATCAATCACAAAAATTCACATACGAAGACGTGAATAAAATCCAAAGAAATCGATAAAGGATCCATCGAAATGGATATTCAAAAATCCCTAAAAAGGAGTCATCAAGGTCATAGTACATGATAACAACAAATAGGAAACAACACGAATCGATTAAAGTTGGAAATTCAAACAACTAGGAAAAAAAAAACATAGTTGGCAGATAGGAGCAGGTCGGTCAACTGGACTCCCTGAGTCGGTTGACCGAACCAGAGGTTGGAAGTGCTCGGGCACCAGGTCGGTCGACCGGCCCAGGGGCTCAGTCGGCCGAAGCCTGTAACCAGCACTTCCAAAACAGAGGCAGGAAGTGCCTGGGTAGCAGGTCGGTCGACCGGACCCTGAGCTCGGTCGGCCGAACCTGTATACTTGCACTTCCTACCCTATTTCAAAAGAGGTGCAAACTCCCTCAATTTGCAAACCATCGAGCAACGGCACTAAGGGTTTACGCCAATCGACTACCCGGCCATAGAAGCTCTTTGGTTCATCACCAAAAACATGATCAAAACATCAAAGTTATGATTTTTAAAGATTTGAACTCAAAACACTAAAATTTGGAATATTCACCAAACCAATCCAAACCAAAAGCAAATGCACACGAATAAGTGTTAGGAATTCATATCTAACAATCGAAGATAATTATAAGCATAGATGTGAGATAAAAATCTCACCTTTGAACCCAAACGATTGAAAAAGAAGCTTGGAAGCAAAGGAGAATCAACCACTCTTCAAATCCAACTCAAGAAGCTTGATTCTAAGCTTTAAAAGAACAACATTCCCAAAGTTAGATTTAGGAATTTCTGAAATTGATAAGAGAATGGGTTGGAGAAGAAGAAGAGAATCTTACCAATGGGTTTTTCTATTAGTTTGGAGCTAGAGTTTGATTTGCAAAATAAAACTAGGGCTTGGAGTTTTAATTTCCTCTTCCACTCTCCATTGTTATGAAAGCTTGAATATTAGGAATTAGAAATGAAGTAATGAAGAGGATAAGGGGTTGGGACTGAATACATAAGTGGGATTATTGGGCTCAGCCCAAACCAAAGCCCTAAGTGAAAAAGTAGCAAAAATCAACTTACTCCAAACATATCGAAGCTTATACTCAAAAAGGTCGCAAACGGTATTTTAAACTCAATGGGAGTGGTCCCGAGTCCTAATCCGACCGTATGCAAAAAGTAGCTTTTCGGACTAAATTTCGAGTATCGATAAAATATTTAAATAAAATATTTAAATATAAAAAATCGATATATATGCGGATTGTTACAGACTCCCCTCCTTAAAGAAATTGCGTCCTCGCAATATTTAAGAAGAAAATATAAAGTAACAACCATAAAAGCATATTTAACACAAAAGAAATTTGAAATAAAAGGTTCACCTTAAAGAGTACGGGAAAGTAAGTCCGGATGTGATCGCTCGATGAACTCTCTAGACTCCAAGAATAATCCTTAGGATTTGAAGACCATTGAACTTTCAGAAGCGGAACATCCTTATTTCGAAGTCGTTTGACTTCCGGAGCAATAATACGAACCGGATGCTGCTCATAAGTTAAATTAGGCGAAACTTCAATCTCTTCCACAACACCGGGCTCAAGAATAGAATCGGAATCTCGAAGGCAATTCCGTAATTGAGAAACGTGAAACACGTCATGCATAGCAGAAAACTGAGCCGGTAATGATTGGCGATAAGCCATGGACCCAATACGTTCAGTGATAGGAAATGGCCCAATATATCGAGGCGCTAACTTCCCCGATCGACTGAAACGTACAACACCTTTCATAGGTGACACACGAATGAACACAAGATCTCCCACAAAGGCGGAAATAGATATGAATATTACACTTGGAAGTGTATATCAGAGTAGCGGTCTAAAAAGATCCACAATATCACAAAAGAATAGTTACAAGAACTACACAAAAGAATAAGTATACATCATGGAGTCTATATCTCAAATGTATACAACCAAAAACTACTAATCTAAGTAGTTAACCAAAAGTCAAGGAGGTAATCCCGGATGTAAAGTCAAGCAGAAGCACCTGTAACATCTCGGTCTGACCCGAGTATTAATTAATAAGAAAATAATAAACGGATCAGTCTAGCTATAAATATCAGATAACATGATATAGAATAAAAGGTATGGCATAAACATATAATATCCATAATGGCATACTACAATAAGTATGCAATTGAAACTCAACATGAGATTAATCAATATCACAGAAATCTTCACAAAGATCCAAATAGGGTTTCATACCCAAAACTTGTATTCACAACAAGTCAACGACACACGAATTCACCAATGCATAAAATTGACAAATCATACCAATGAAAATCACTAAAATTGGTGAAGCATAAATTACAGAATTCAACACACGAAATCCAGAAATCACGAAAAAAGGGGGGAAAGGGCCTATCACACGAACGGGAGCATTAAAACTCACCAACATATGTATCACACGAACGAGAAGCTATCTCATGGTAGCTAGCCATTAATTTTTGACACACGAATGGCCCAAAGACCATGGGGAGCTACCCCACATGTGTGAGTCGAAATCACACCGAAACAAAGAGACATCGCACAATTGCTAGTCTAAATCATAAAATGATCGTCATGATCAAAGAGAAGTGTCAATTACAGTAAGCTAGTAAATATATGAGCTTAGCTTCATGTCCCATAACCACTAGCTTAACTTAAATATTTACGAACAAATTGTAGATCTCCACTAGAAAATTGTCACAAGAGATTCAATCGAACAAGTCCAAGAATTAACCGACGAAGTAAACACAAGCGTTTCATACCACTTGTTTTACTAAGTCGTTTAATTAGATTTATCATCCAAGTGAGGTAAAGGTTTGTATATACTAATAGATTGGAAAATGGTTTAAGAAAACAAGATTTGTAATAAAATAGTGTTGCAATCATTTGAAGAAAGAGTTTTGATATTTACTACTAGTATAGAAAACCTTTATATTTTTAAAGTGACAAATCACAAAGAAGACTGTAGGAACAATCAATCACAAAAATTCACATATGAAGACGTGAATAAAATCCAAAGAAATCGATAAAGGATCCATCGAAATGGATATTCAAAAGTCCCTAAAAAGGAGTCATCAAGGTCATAATACATGATAACAACAAATAGGAAACAACACGAATCGATTAAAGTTGGAAATTCAAACAACTAGGTAAAAAATACATAGTTGGCAGATAGGAGCAGGTCGGTCAACCGGACTCCCTGAGTCAGTAGACCGAACCAGAGGTTGGAAGTGCTCGGGCACCAGGTCGGTCGACAGGCCCAGAGGCTCGGTCGCCGAAGCCTGTAGCCAGCACTTCCAAAACAGAGGCAGGAAGTGCCTGGGTAGCAGGTCGGTCGACCGGACCCTGAGCTCGGTCGGCCGAACCTGTATACTTGCACTTCCTACCATATTTCAAAAGAGGTGCAAACTCCCTCAATTTGCAAACCGTCGAGCAACGGCACTAAGGGTTTACGCCAATCGACTACCCGGCCATAGAAGCTCTTTGGTTCATCACCAAAAACATGATCAAAACATCAAAGTTATGATTTTTAAAAATTTGAACTCAAAACACTAAAATTTGGAATATTCACCAAACCAATCCAAACCAAAAGCAAATGCACACGAATAAGTGTTAGGAATTCATACCTAACAATCGAAGATAATTATAAGCATAGATGTGAGATAAAAATCTCACCTTTGAACCCAAACGATTGAAAAAGAAGCTTGGAAGCAAAGGAGAATCAACCACTCTTCAAATCCAACTCAAGAAGCTTGATTCTAAGCTTTAAAAGAAGAACATTCCAAAAGTTAGGTTTAGGAATTTCTGAAATTGATAAGAGAATGAGTTGGAGAAGAAGAAGAGAATCTTACCAATGGGTTCTTCTATTAGTTTGGAGCTAGATGTTTGATTTGCAAAAGAAAACTAGGGCTTGGAGTTTTAATTTCCTCTTCCACTCTCCATTGTTATGAAAGCTTGAATATTAGGAATTAGAAATGAAGTAATGAAGAGGATAAGGGGTTAGGACTGAATACATAAGTGGGGTTATTAGGCTCCGCCCAAACCAAATCCCTAAGTGAAAAAGTAGCAAAAATCAACTTACTCCAAACATATGAAGCTTATACTCAAAAAGGTCGCAAACGGTATTTTAAACTCAATGGGAGTGGTCCCGAGTCCTAATTCGACCGTATGTAAAAAGTAGCTTTTCGGACTAAATTCCGAGTATCGATAAAATATTTAAATATAAAAAATCGATAAATATGCGGGTTGTTACAAAAAGTGTATAATTCAAGTTTAGCACATAGCAAAGCAAATTATGTAAAATTATTTCCTACTAACAGTCGATTAAACTAAATTCCCAAGAAAAAAAATTAAATTAGGCCTATACACATCAGAAATTAGTACATTTTTAAAATTGCAAATTTCATGAAACTCTCTAAATTCCTCTTCAAGTGGAATAATTAATAACCAACTTTCATTGAAAAACGAAGTGCCATTACCAGAATCTACAAGATTATTAATTCCTAAATTATAAATATTAAAATTTAGAATTATCAATTCCAGAAGAATGATGAGATATTATTTATATTATTAATAGAATTGTGATATAAATTAAAAGTACCTCTATACCACTGATTCGATATTAGCTCTTTCCATAACGAATTTTCATTATTATCGTTAAATTTCCATAACCATTTTCTTAATAATGATATATTTAAGTCATGTAAATTTATAATTTCTAAACCCCCCTCATTTTTAGACTTACATGTCACATCCCAATTAACAAGACACTTAGAGCTACTATTTGGATTGTCACCACTCCATAAAATTCTTTTCTAATTTTGTTAATTTTATCAATTACCTATTTAGGAAAGAGATAAAACGACATCTAATAAAGGGTAATGCGGATAAAACTGAGTTGATAAGAATAAACCTACTTGCTCTCGGTAAGTATTTGCCATTCTATTTGGATAATCTTTTATTGATTTTATCAATAATAATATTCCAATCATTATGTTTAAGTTTTTGAGGTCTAATTAAAAAACCTAAATATTCTATAGGAAATATCATCGTTTTACAATTTAATGTATTTGCAATTTGGTTTTTTATATTATCAATATGATTTATTATAAGAACCCAGCTTTTGTCAAATTTAATCTTTAAACCAGAAAGAAGTTCAAAACTATATAAAATAAATTTAAGCACAATAATATATTTAGGAAAATGGGACATAAAAATCATAGTATCATCTGCAAATTATAAAATCGAAAGACCATTACTAGTGATCTCGTTACCTATATTATCTAGTATTCTATTACTAGTAGCTAATTTGATAATTCTCGAAAAAACATCAGCGGCTAAATTGAATAATAAAGGTGACAATGGATCCCCTTGTCTAAGTCCACGTTTAATTGAATTTTATTTCCAAATATACCATTAATTATAATACTTGAATTACTCGTTTTAAGCAATGACATAATCCATCCTACCCACCGAACACTAAAACCTATAGCCAATAATCTATCTGTAAGAAAAACCTAATCAATTGAATCAAAAGCTTTAGCAAAATCAAGTTTTAATAGCACACAAGTGATATTATTTTTGTAGCAGCAGTTAATATATTCTTGTACTACTGCTACACCACCCGTAATGTTCCTACTAGTAATGAAAGCTATTTGAGTGTTGTCTATTAACGCTTTCACTTTAATACTTAATCTATTTGCTCAAACCTTAGAAATTATTTTAAAGGAACAAATTAATAATTAAATAGGTCTAAAATCTTTTAGCTGGTTAACATCTAATTTCTTATGTAATAAAATAACATTTGCAGAATTAAATCTACCTAACTGAAGCGAACCATCATAAAATTTATCGAACATTTTCATTATATCATTTTTAACACATTTCAAAAAGTTTCGTAGAATAAAGTAGGAAATCCATCTGGACACAAGGTATTATCATTAGCATATCCTTATATTCTTCCAAATTTCCTCTTCCATAAATGGAATATCTAACTCTACTAAATTAATCTTGGTTTCTTCGGTGTAAAGCATATCCCAATTTGCTTTAGTTGTGTGACTAGAGTTCCATAAATATCTCTATAATAATTGGTAAACTCATAGTTAGGGTGTGCTTGGTCAAATATCTTATAATTATTAATTAAAAGGAATTGATGTTATTACATTGTTTTTTATAGCCATTTTATGAACAAATTTAGTATTTATATCGCCTTCATCCATCGCTGAACTATAGATTTTTGTTTCCACATTATTTCTTCTTATACAATAATTTTATTTATTTCTACTTTCAAATTAGGAAGTACATTTTTTCTGAAGTATTTAAATTTCTTATTTCTTTAATTTTATTTAACTTTAAATTTTCGTTCATTGGCTTCTCCTTATTAATTCTTATATTACCAAAAATATCTTTACTCCATTTTTTGAGAAATAATCTTAAATGTCTCAGTTTTCTAATCAAAACTTTTGCAATGTTACCTGAAAACGCACAGTTGTAATTATTCATTAAAAATCATT
Organism: Allium cepa; assembly: GCA_030765085.1. Lineage (NCBI taxonomy): Eukaryota > Viridiplantae > Streptophyta > Magnoliopsida > Asparagales > Amaryllidaceae > Allium > Allium cepa. The sequence continues at coordinate 38,581,084 of CM060941.1, read as the reverse complement.
TATTTTCAAATAAACTCATAAAATTATTTTCTAATAACTACATTTTTCAAAATTAAATATTTTATTCCCAAAACAAAGGTTAGTACACTAAAGTATTAGTGGGCAATTATCTGAAAAATATATTGAATCCCTAAAACCTTACAAGTCGTAAATTTGTCTTCTATTCTTCACTTACAAAAAAATATATCTAACAAAGCCATTGATGGAATTTCTTTATCAATCGACCAAGTAAATTGTCTATTACTTAGTTTTATCTAAATTAAATTACAATTAATAATAAACTAGTCGAATTCTTCCATCGCACCATAATCCCCGACCCTAGGGGATCTTTCACCCAAAAATCTAATAACTTTAAAGTCACCCGTCATAACCCATGTTCTTGGAGCGAGTGCTTTGAATTTTCAACACTCAAGCCAAAGAACCCTATGGTCTATTTTTGTACTTGGTCCATAAACATTTGTAATAATAAGAATAAATCGCTAATATTAGTGAAATCAAATGGATCGAATGATCTATAATAATATATTGTAAAAGCCTAACACAATTATCTTTCCAACCTAACATAAGACCTCCCGCACTAACCCTGGCTGGAAGAAAAGTCCGATGATCAAAATAATGACTCCCTAGGCATCTAAAAATACGATATTAGGATATTCAATTTTAGTTTCTTGAAGTAATATTATGTCAATATTATTGTGTTTGAAAATAGATCTAATTTTACTACATTTCACTAAATCATGTAAACCTCTTACATTTCAACTAATCAATCTCATAAATCAAGCGATCTAATGCATTCTAGATCCTTACTTTTAGTATAGTCAACTTCTAATTGAATATCATTAAACAAAAGACCTGAATTATTAGCTAAGAAATGTATATCACTAGTAAATTTTTTTTTCAAAGTATATAAACTAAAAGTACAACCCAAAAGAAGATCCATACCTTAGCTGGAGCTACCCGAAGCTTTAGAATCCACTTCAAGAAAACGTGCAATCCTTCTAACTGATCTATGCTCAGTCGAACCAAAGTCAACACTACTCCTTAAGCTAACCTTTTTCCCCTCTTTACACAACTTCCCAAAAAG